>JARWLC010000016.1:67496809-69896809 GCA_033318265.1 Phyllotis vaccarum | reverse complement strand
AGTCATTTCTGCTCCCGTAATTCTTATACCCATACTCCTGCTGGTAAGCAAAGACAAAACAGATAAACCAAAGCATAAAACTCATTGTCTTGGCTATCTAGACTTCGTTGGCATCCTTAACTTCACAACACCTATCAAGATCAACTAAATCCCTTCCTTTGGCCTCTTCTGGGGATCTATTTTAGAGAAGTAAGTGTCTGTGTCCTCAAAAAGATTTGTTCAAGGCCACTTAGTCTAGCATTGCCTAGCAGATGGAAGAGAGGAAAGAGAAGTGTTTGAGTGTACCCTTCCTTCCATATCCAGATACCATCTGGTAGCCATAGTGACTGCCACTGTGTAAGTTTTCCCCAGGAACTTCAGTCTATCTGCCCCTCTGTGCTTAATTTTTATACTATCAGTGGTTCATTTCCACTGCCCAAGGCCCTGAGCTTCTAAGTACCAATAAAAAAATTATATTCTACTTAGTAAAGAAAATTACACATCTACTCAATGCAAATGAACGGAGTTGCTGAGAGGTCTAAAGAGCTCATACCTTTCATGACACCTTAATCCCATACTGCTACTTTGTAAGAGACAACATATCTCCCACTGAATTATTAACCCTTTGGATTCTGGAATTTGAAGCATAGAAATCACCCAAAGAAAGTCTGATGTTGAGTTGGGCAAATGGCTCAGGCATCACAGTGCCTTGCAAGCATAAGAACCTGATTTGATCCCCAGAATCCAAATGAAAAGGGCAGGCATGATGTGATGTTTCTGTAATCCCAGCACTGGGAAAGCAAAGGCAGGTGGATCCTTACACCTAGTTAATCACAAGAGCTGACTTGAAAAGTCCCAGACTAAGGACATACTCTATCCAACACAAAAGAAAATGGTTCCAGAGGAAAAACAGCTAAAGATTTTCTCCAGCTTCAACATGAACTCATGTATATGTGTATGAACATTCCCACACATAGATGCACCTTCATATATATGAACACACACACAGCGAGAGAGAGAGAGAGAGAGAGAGAGAGAGAGAGAGAGAGAGAGAGAGAGAGTTATCTCATTTGACTCATATGACAGTTTCCATATGACTATTTAAAGCAGTGTTGACTGCCCTCCCATTTTTCAGATGCTCTTGCCTTAGGAGAGACAGCAAATGTCAAAGCAGGGAAATGTGCTGTAAATCCCTGCCACAGCCCACAGACTTCTCAAGGATCAAGATTTCTCTTATCTTATTCCTTCTGTTATGGAGGAAGGTGTCTGCTTTCACATCTGCTTCCCCTCAGCTAAGCTGAGTTTCCAGGTGGACCACAGTACCAACTACTGTTGCAGGGTATTTCCACACAGAGACAAATGCAGACACCTCCCTTCTTTGTCCCCAGCCCATTGGCCATCCCACTCAGGATCTGTTTGTTAATTCACATCAAGATTGTTCCTATTCCCTTTCTCCTTTGGAATCCTGAAGTCCATCATCTCTGTTTTCTTTTCTCCACATAATGACAACATCATCAGTACTTTGCTGTGAAGCTGACTGCAGTGGCCATGACCTAAGGTTTCTTCTGCTGATGAACACTTGAACGATCCTTCCTAGTCTACATTTTCCTCCTTTTAAATTCACTATACATCAGTGACCAGGTCTTCCTCCCTGTATGCTCACTATCAAGACATTAATGGGTCCTTCCTGAGATTCTTAATGTCTTCTAACCTTTCTTCCAGGTAGAATAACTACAGACTGTATTGTACAAATAGAGGCACAACATAGAAATAAGAAGGAATGGGAAGGTGGCGCTTTCACCAAATTCCCTCCTGTGCAGACATCAGGGGTTGGATTTGATCCCCAGCACACATGAAGAAACCCAAGGTATGAGTGCAATCTTTGGGGAGGGAAGGGCAAGATGAAGCAATGTAGCAAGCAGGTATATCATGGTTTCTTAGGCTCCTACTGTTTACCCATTAGACAGAATCCACACATCTATGATCATGTCTATGAAAGAGTCTCTGAGATAGATTTTCCGGGTAGGATGACCCACCCTGAGTATGGAAGGCATCATCACTCACCGCATTCTGCTTCCTGGATATGGAAACAACGTGACTATCCTTCCTTATCTCCTTGTTACCATGACTCCCCATCATGATGGACTGCATCTTCTCCAACCCTGAGCCAAAATTAACCTTTCCGATCCTAAGCTGCTTTTGTTAGGTTTTTATTTTGTCAGCAGCAAGAGAAGTGATTAATATATATGACTTCTTTATCTCCCCGTTTTGCATCTCTCTCAAGGAAGCACCCTCTATTTCTTAAGGGGTCAAGCACCATCAGGTCACCTTCCTGATGAAAAGGGTGTAAACTTCAGTTGAATTTACAACAGGTGTTCCGAATTCATCATCTGTAAAAGTATCCAGAACCTTTCTCTTCAAATTGGTATTGATAGCAGCTCAGTGTTATCCATTCAAAACGACAGTAGAAACCTGGCATCTGCCTTCCATTTTTACATTGCTTGCACACCATCACCAATTTCCCTTCCTTCCCACACACAAGGCTCCCTCCCATCTCTAACTATTTCACTGTCCTTTGCTCCTTTGGTTGTCTAAGGAAAATCTTTTCTTTCCAAAAGATCAGACTACAAAAGGCAACCTTGACCCATCACCTCCATCCATATTTATTCTCTCACCCCATGCCCAAATCATTCTACAAACCCATAGAAGAACAGTCTTTCTGGAACCATCCAAGAGATGCTTTATAGATACAGTAGTTACAAAGTGTGAGAGGTGGAAGGGACCGACATAGTCAGCATTGCCTATCAACTCGAGAAAGCCTACAGTCATGTGAGAAGCAATCCTTGATTGAGGAATTATTCAGATCAGATTGGCCTATGGGCTTCCTTACAGTAGGATTGTCTTGATTAGCAAATTATGCAGGAGGGTCCAGTCCACTGTGGGCAGCACTATTCCTAAGCAGGTGATCTTGGGTTGAATATGAAAGTCTTCCCATGACATGATGGATCTGTGAGCAGGTGAGATCATAAAGAAGCAGCCAGATTTTCTCCATGGTTCTGCTTTAGTTCTTGCCTTGACTTTCTTTGGTGATAGATTGTGACCTGGAAGTAAACCCTTTCTCACCTAAATTGCTTTGGTCATGGTGCTTGTCACAGTAACAGAAAGGACCAACAAGTCAAGGGGATGGATGGAAAGGCAGTGAGGAGACATAAGAATAAAGTGGAATGATACATGTCTAAAAACGTTCTACATTTCAAAAGATTCTTACCTGTAAAAGTAGAATTGATGTCTACCTGCTTCATATGGGCCCTACAAGCCCAAGTATGAGTCCATCCAAGTCTATCCAAGAGTAA
The DNA here is from genome assembly GCA_033318265.1 of Phyllotis vaccarum. Taxonomy (NCBI): domain Eukaryota; kingdom Metazoa; phylum Chordata; class Mammalia; order Rodentia; family Cricetidae; genus Phyllotis; species Phyllotis vaccarum. Next base: position 69,893,477 of record JARWLC010000016.1, on the reverse strand, counting down.
TGAGATTATTGGACTTACTTACAGAGCATGGGTAAGGGGTTCCTGAGCAGCTGCACTGGAAAGTCTACAGCTGCTGTGGATGATGATGTCCAAGTGGCACTGCAAATGGAGCCCGTCTTCAGCTTGCCTCCCCCAGGGTAGAGGTCATCCCTAAGGTCACAGGCAATTGGTGCTGTAGGACTAAGAGTTGTGTCCGGGATCTCAGGTGAGGGTCCGGTAGCCTTCCTAACCCCTCCTTGTGTGACGTGATGTTAATAGTCAAAGGGACTGATGGAGATCAGTCTTGCAAAGGGCTGATCTAAAGAAGAGGATGGCCACTCTTTGGCTCCAAGGACATTCCTTAATTAGAAGAATTAATGTTCCTGTGGGTTTGAAAAATCTCTAGGAGCAATTTCAGATTGTGTCTGTCTGTAGATGGCTGCTGGGGTGGTTGGTCCTCCTATGGCTCAGAGTGAAATGGCACATGTGGGGACAGTGCGGCAGGCATTCCTCTATGGTCCCAGCTTCAGGACCTTCCACTTAACTGCCTCCTGAGAATCAAATAACAAACAAACAATCTAAGATAACAGCCCCGGGGCTAGTAGAGTGATGGTGAACACTGGGTGAGGTAAAGCCACACATATAAAGCTGGGCGATCTCTCTTTGGGGGTGTCTTGTGAACTCAAATCGGAATAGACCATGATGAAAGAGTGATCCAGGAGCAGGGATAAACCAGAGAATCCAATAAGAACGTGTGTATACAGTCCCACACGGCTAACTGCCCCCTTGGAAGAGGGCTGTGTGCACTGTGACATTCTCAACATGATAAGCAAGAGAGATAAGAACCTAGGTGATGAGGAGAAGCAATCAGAGCTCCTTACCATAGCCTCTGTAGGAGCAGCTTATCTGTGGGACTAGACAAAGAATAAAAACTCTAGGGAGTTTAGAGGAAGGCCTAAGATACCAGGGCTGTGGGGTCTGAGTAGCAATTTCCCTGGAGGTCCCAGATGTGTAGAAGCCTGGCCTCAAGTAGAGGTGAAAGGGGAAGATGGATGGAGGGGTGTGCTGGCTGCTGCTCACTGAGCTCTGGTAGGTGCTGGTCAAAGGTTCCAGAGCTAGGAGGACAGACACTTGTTAGGGAAGACCTTTCTTCCAAACAGTCAGTGGGTAAGCTTTAACACATCTTGATAACTAGCATCTTTGCTGGGGCTGATGGGTAGGACATCTCAGCCTAATGGAGAAGAGTAGAGACAAACTCAAACACCCTGAAAGAGAATGGATCTGCAGTTAAGAGCACTCTCTTACAGAGGACTTGGGTTTCATTTCAGTTCAGAATATGTGATCACTCTCTTCATTTCTCAAGGTACCCAAATGAGAAGCAAGCACAGGCCATGTCTATGAGCAGGAGGTATCTTGATGCAGTGCCAGCCAAGTCTCTCCATGTACATACCCCCAAGCAGGGAGGCCAAAGCCTGTGTACACTGAGAATTCACAACAGCATGCTTCATTCTATTATACGTGGCCTGGCACTCCATCACCGTCTCTATATAAAATTACATTCCTGATTAAAATTTTAGTGCCAAACATTTTATATGATTACAGACAGAAAGTCAAAATTTGCATTTAAATAGACATATTAAAAACACTCCACGGAGGGAAGGGCAGCAGCACTGTAGCGAGCTTGTGGCATCTTCGGAGGGAGACAAGTCTCTCTTCGGGGATTGTTTTATTTCTGTCTACACTCTAACCCTCCCTGGACCTGGCTGAAGCACACAGGACAGCCAAGACTCAGAAAGCCCATAGCTCTGTCATTCCCTCATTTATCTATTCATTCACTAGCTGTTCATTCAACCAGTCTTCCCTGCATTCCTTATCAGGTTAGCATCGTCCCCTGGGTTCCCTACAGGACATCAGTCTTTAGAGATGTAATCAAATTGAAATGAAGTCACCGTGTACTTAGGGTGGATCCCAATCCAGTGTCATTTGTTCTTAGAAGAACTGACACCTTATACTAATGGAGGTAGAGAGCGTGCCTGGCATGCATGAAGCCCAGGACTCCATTCTCACAAACCTGGAATGGCAGTATACACCTGTAATCCAGAGCTTGGAATGTGGAGGGGAGGAATGGCTAGAAATTCAAGGTCACCTCTGGCTACATAGTAAATTTGAGTGCAGCCTAAGAAGCATGAGTAGTCTCAAAAAAAAGGGGGGGGGGTATGAGGAGCTGGCTCCTTGACTCTAATTCTAATCTCCAAAGGCAAAGACCCCTGGTTTAAGTAGAGTAGCAGGACTAGCTATACTGGTTAGTTCTGGCTTCAGTTGGAAGATGTTGCCTCTGTGAATGAAATGGAACAGCAATTAACTGAGGTAGCGTCAGTGGTGGGCTTCCTCATGCATGTTCACATACGTGCACATATGCCTAGATACCAGTGCCTATATATGTGTCAACACATATATACACAAACTCATCATGTACATACACATGAAAAATAAAGTTAAGCTATGCGGGTTGGTTTTTGTCCACTTGCCACAACCTGGAGTCACATGAGAATAGGAAACTTCAGTTTAGGAATCACCTAGCTCATGGTCATGTTTCAATGAGATTGTTTTGACTAAAGACATATGTAAGAGAGCTCAGTCCACTAAAGATGACACCATTCCTCAGCAGGTAGGCCCGAACTACGTATCAGAAAGGTGGTTGAGGAGAATAAGCCAGATACTGAGCCAACAAGCAGCATCCTTCTATGAATTTTGCTTCAGTTCCTATTTGAGCCCCCTCGGTGATGATGGGTCTGTGATCTGACTGCCCAAGCTCAATGACCCTTCTGTCCTTTAAATTGCTTTTTTGCCATTGGGTTTGTCACAGCAACAGGAAATCATCCTGGCGGCCTTGAAGACACACTACTAAAGAAAGGCGGAGAACAGAACGACCATTGAAAGCCATGGAGGTGAAGTATGTATAAGCTTAGGGCCACCCCTGAGCCAGGAGAGGCATAAGAGGATTCTTTCCTCAGTTTCTGGGAGCATACTCAACCCTGAAGTCGCCATGCTTTTGATTTCAGATGTGCAAATTCCATGACTGTGGGAAAGAAAACTGCAGAGAGCATGAATGTTACAGGACAGGATCCTATTGGCCTCAAAGGAAGAGAGAAAGCAGAGCCATAAAGACCCATGTGTAGATATCCGGAAGAAGGTATTTCCACACAGAGAAACCACCTGGAGACAGAGACGGGACAAACTTAGCCATGAGAGAAGAAATATTAGGAGCTGTCAGGAGGGCCATCAGCATCAGAGGCTGGACCTTCCCCTAGAGTCCTCACAGTGGGATCAGTCCTGCAACACAGTTTGAGGAACTAAACAGAGGCTTATTCAGTCATGCAATTGTGTTAATTTCGAGGCAGACCTAGCAAGTAGATAGGCCTGTCCTCTGAGCCACAAGATACAGAGGCAGGGATTGATGGGAGGTAAATGACAAGACATCTATGAAGAAAGTATGAGTGGGCAGAGAAATCACTCTAAGGACAGCAGGTATCAATACAAAACTGTGTTGGGACGAATGTTCTGTGAGTAAACATCAGAGGGAGCTCACCATGAAGAGAGTGTGGTTCGCTCTGTGTGGTTTGCTCTGAGAAGTGGAGGTGCATCTTCATGCAAGTGGAACTGAGTTCAAGCATGTAGACACTTGGGGACTGGGGAGACAACTCCGTTAGAAAAGTGCATGCCATGCAAGCATGAAGATCGGAGTTCGATCTCCAGCTTGCGTCTAAAACGCAGGGCATCGAGCCGAGGACACAGCCTGCGGTAAAGTATTCACAGCACAAGCCTGAGGACCTAAAACCTAGATGCAGTAACAGGGTTCTGTAATTCCAGTGTTTCCATGACCAGATAGAGAGATTGAGTCAAGGGAGTCCCTGCCAGTTGGTCTGCCAAGAGCAATGACCATCTCAAGGTGGAGAGGAAGGACCGGCACCTAAGCTGGACCTATCATCTTTACACACACACACACACACACACACACACAGAGAGAGAGAGAGAGAGAGAGAGAGAGAGAGAGAGAGAGAGAGAGAGAGAGAGAGTACATAAAGGGGAAGTGGGACATGCAAGTGGGAGGAGACAGCTGAAAACTTGCTCCTAATTTGTGATCTCCATAGACACACCTGCTGCTGCTCCTTACGCTCCAGAAAGCATTTGGGGAGGAAAAGGAACAGAGAGGGTTTCCTTCCTCATGAATACCCTTTGTGCTGAGATTCTCCACACCTCTGGGTACCACTTCTAACTCCAGCATATACCAGTACCAGCTCTTCTGGAAACCTTTAGGTTTTCATTTAGGATCCAAAAGAGCCAGGCTGCCTGATGCCCAAGGGTATGCCCAGAGATCATGTGATTCTCCTTATCTCAGGAGCACATCAGAGAAAACAGTAGGTGCTCACAGAGTATTTTCACAGGAGACAGAAAGTGGATTCTCATCCAATTTAGCACCTCCCTTTGGGCCTAAACAATAACATCCACCCCCAAATGTCAGAGAAATGCCACCAGTTCTCTGCCTTTGGGCCTTTTTTTTTTTTTTTTTTTTTTTTTTTTTTTTTGTAGGATGGAAAGAGAGCTGCCATGAAAGCTTCGTGTGCTTATTGCTGTTGTATCCAGGGATTTGTTTATGAAAAGAGAAATTAACCCAAGAAAGGGAAATTTACGCCCACAGGAGCAAATGATGTTCCATGAAAACCTCAGAGAATGAGGAATCCCTGGAAGTCCTTAGAAAACGCAATGCTGCCTTTGAGACCTTGCACCTCCCAGCAGTTCTTCCCCTAAGGGAATGAATGATGCTCTGTGTGGCCACGCCTTCAATGGCCTGTGATGTTTTAGAGTAGAACCAGCCAAGTCTCAAGTGGAGAATGTAGAAATAGGGCAGAGTCGACCTCTTCGGTGCACTGGCTCTGAGCTTCTGTGCTCAACAATTTTCACACTTCCTCAGGGCGAACGGATTATTTTCAAACTGACAGCTGCTAACAGGGATCCCACCTCTGCAGCCTGAGAAGATAGATGTTGACAGGCTAAGAAATCTTTATTTCACTCAGAAGTTATTTGTTCCCATCTCCTGTTCACAGATTAAGAATAAAAATTGATTTGACTTCAAAGGAAGGCGTTTTATTATTCAGACTGCCTTCTTCCTACCCCACCTGGGTAAGATTGCTCACTCAATAGCAGCCAGTGGGGACAGTGGGTGCCCATCTCTGATGTCAGTGGCAGTGTATTGCATGGCTGCTTTGCAGGAAAAACCTTGGTCAGGACCTAAATGGGCTGGAAAAGCAGATGTGTAAAGCTGGACAGAGCACTGCAGCTTCTGGGTTTACAGGCACATATCAAAACACTACCTTCCTTCTCAAGATTCAAGTCTGAATGTTTTTCTCCAGATACTGGGATTCACAGTAGGTCCAACAATGTTTAAAACAACATACTATAAAAACCAGCTTTCCTCTCCTTCCCTTCCACAATATGACAAAGAAAAGAATTTGCTCTTCCTCAACGTCCCCCCCCCCCATAGGAAATGGAAGAAATGGTCATTGTCCTGTGTACCCCTCAATGATAGATTTACTACTGAGCTACATCCACAGGCAATTTGTATTTGTTGTGGGTGCATCAGAACTCACCCTCAAGCATGACTGTGATTTCTCAGGTACCATCTAAGTTGACTCGAGACAAGTTCTCTCATGGGCCTGGAGTTCCCACATTAAACTAGATTAGATGGTCAGCAAGCTCCAGGAATCTGTCTGTCTCTATATCCCCAGTGTTGGGATTATAATCATGGGCTACCATGTCTAGCTTTTTTATTTGTATTTGTTTTTTATTTTAATATGCCTTTTTATTTATTTATTTATTTAAATGTGGATTTAGGGCATGACACTCAAGAGAACATTTACTGACTGAACTACCACTCTAGTACTAAAGGCATTTTACTTCTTTATTTATTTTACATATTATTTGGGATAGTGTCTCACTGATTTTCCTAGGCAGGCCTTGAATTCACTTTGTAACCCAGGTAGGTCTTGAACTTGTGTTCCTGTCTAAGCCTCCTTAGTATTTAGGAACAGAGACACGCATCAGCAGACCTTACTAATGGTGTAATGCTCTGAAAAACTTTGTCAAATGCCATGTCTCTCCTAGAGGGTACTCACACACAAGCAACAACAGCTGACTCTCACCATGTGGGTCCTTGATGTAATCAGAGTCATGAGAAATTCTAGATGGTTAAGATTGCCACAGGCTCCAACAGGAGTATAGTTTGGCAGGAAATGGTTTTATAAGTAGGAGAACATTCTAAAACTGCAGTAAAACACACAAAAATGCTAAACACACAAGGCAGGGGTTAGTTTGCGTCATCATCATCAAGCATCATTTGTGGTACCCAACAGTAGGTGATGTGAATGGCATTGTAGTCAATTTCTTGAAAGCAATTGTGAAAGTGATGTGTTGACTTTGGCTATGACAATAGAAAATTTCAATTTCATTATAGTCTTAAGTGACTGTCTCCTGTGAGGTCAGTCATTGACCAAAATGTCATTTACAGACAAAGTTGTATTGGAAAATGTAAGCTTCTTCCAAATCCTGAAAACATTTTTTATAGTAAATACAATTTCCTGAGCTTCTTTCTAATGGTTCTAAACTCCGTGATAGTAGGCAGGAGCTTAAATACAAATAAGTTTCTGATCGCATGACTCATTCTGCTATCAACCAACACCAAGCTAACACCCAGCCATTCTCAATATTCCTCACAAGTTTATACACACTAACATAGTGTCAGTGGAGAAAATGCATGTGCAGAAAGAATCAAGTCTGTATATCGGAATAAACAGAAACTAAATTAAGGTACAGTCACATACCTAGCATTTGGGAGATGAAGGTGCAGGCATCAGGCTCAAGAGTTCAAAGTCATCTTGGGCCACATAGCAAGTTCAAGGCCACTCTGGGATAAATGAAACCCTGACAAATTAAAAAAAAAAAATACCAGCAATAAAATGAAAACCAACAAAATACAGCTTTGTTTTCTTTTGGAATTAAGAAAGGGAGACCATACTTTCTAATTGATTTACTGACAAGGTGGGGGCGAGGCTGGGGACAGCTCCTGTTTATCCTAAGCACAGTGGTTGGTTCACAAAAGTCCAACATGTATCATCCCATTATAATCCTAACAGCCAAACTCAGACTGTCAACAGGATGTCATAAGCATCCAATATCTCTAAGACTAAGTGGAAGAAAAATTATGAATTCAGTGAGCATAACCGAAATGGTATAGATGGACACAAAGCATTCAGATACATGTTTGGTATATATACGAAATGTCCAAATGAGCGTCTGTTGAAGGCAGGTTTTCAAGCTAACAGTACTGCTTGGAGGTGAAGGGCTCGTGAGGTTATGCTGAGTTAATTCATTGGGAAACTCATAATTGGGTGATTGGGAAGCAGGGCCTCCTTGAAAGAGGTGGGTAACTGTGGCCATGGCTTGGAAGGCTTTTAAATTCTGTTTTGTTTCCTGAGGGCCCCAAGACAAGGGGCATTTCTCTCCCCTTCCTTCACGACACTTTTGCCTCACTGCCAGCCTGAAAGCCAGCTGCTGATCATTCACTGAAATTGTCAGTTCTGATAAGTTGTCTTCTTTAGGTATTTTGTCCAAGTAATGGGAAGCTGACGTGTCTCCCACTCAGTTGTTCCCCCAGACAATGATCCTTAACCACTCTTCACTTGGAAGATTTCCTACTTCACTGTTCCCTCAACCAAAGGTATTTATGCACACCTGTTCTACACCCAACCACTGCTTCTCCCAGGGACTCCTCCTTGTATTCAAATATCTTTCTACTGTAAGCCCTCCCAACTCATCCTGAGTTGTCAAAATATACAAGATGTTTTCCCAGTCACACAGACAGTTAAACTGATTAAAAGCTGATTAGTATTTATTTATGCTTATGACATAGGAAAAAAATAACCCGGATAATGTATTCTATTGGGAAAAATACAATACTTAGGAAAGATGGATGAATCTGCACCTTAAAAAACTTAGTTACATAGAACTGTATGTGGGTTCATTTATATTTTTCCTTAATTTTATCTATATTGACTATTAAGAGGTCCTGGAAACCATGGCCACTCAGTCTTTTACTTCTAAATATCATTCTCCAATAATAGGAATAAAGGAGGCTTGGAACCAAGACAAACCCTAGAGCTGACAGAAAAGTTTATGGCAGTGACTGGAATCTTCTGAGTTAGCAATAAACAAAAGTTTATGGGGTCCAAAGCACAAGTATCCAGCTTTAAGGGGTGACTCAATTTAGGAAACGTTCAAGATGAAAATAAGTGAATGTTCTGCTAGGGAGATGCCTTGATTGGTAAAAAGACCCAAGAACTCATGTGAAAGATAGACTCAGTCGTGTGTGTCTGTGAGTTCCTATAGCAAGATGGGAAGTGAAGACAAGTAAATTCCAAAAAGTACACAATGCCTGTCTAGGCAGTCAGTGTCGAGAATAACATTAGGAAAAAGGCAAGGATGGGCACCTCGGGTTGTATCTGACCTTTACACATGTGCCTGCACACACACACACACACACACACACACACACACACACACACACACACACACACCCCACAGTGAAAAGAGAATGTAGAAGGTTACAGCCCACTAAATAAAATATAAATTTATGCCTCCATATCTAATATACAAATGATTACCCTGTGACAGGTAAAGAAATAAATACCAGCTGGAAAATATTAATGTGATGGGGTTAGAAAGTCATCATTCAGTTACCATGATGGTTAGAGCCAACCACAAATAAATGAGAAAACTATTGAATGTGGGTTGATGCTAACAAAGTACACATAAAGTCTAAAATCACTTTCTCACTTCACAAACTTCTTATTAATTAGTACTTTGAGGAAATTTTTAGTGAAACTATTTGGAAAATAGCATCAGAGTTAACTAAGCAAATTAACCTTATTAGTTTTGGGATAAACCCACTTGTTTCTTTTTATTAAACTGATTGCTACATTTATTCTTTCATTTATGTGTGTGAGAAAGAGAGGAGAAGAGAGAGAAAAAACATCACAGTGTATATGTGATAGTTAGCGGACACCTTGTTGGGGTCAGAGGTTCCCACCTTTTATCATGTGGTCCTGGGAATTGAACTAATATCACCAGGTTTGTTAGAAAATGCCTTTAATTGCAGAGCCACCTTGCTGGCCCCATTGTACATTTCCTGATGTGCACTAAGGTTCACTCTCTTGAGGATCTCTGGCAAAAATGCAACAGAGCCAAATCAAAGAACATCTACAAAATTGCTATTTTTTATTATTAGAAAATGTCAGTATCACAAGATACAAAGCAAGACTATTTCTGTTGCAGCTCAAAGGATACTGCACATACTTGCACCTTGAATCTGGAATGTTCTGTTGTATCGTGACCTGTGAGTGCCCCAACATAAGCATGAACAACCGTTACAACTTATATCTCCTGAGAGGGTGATGTAGAGAAGATAATCTGGATTTGGTTTCCAGCATCTTCATGGCAGTTCAAAACCACATATAATGTAAAGCCTCCTGGTGTTCCTTACACATATTGTGCACATAAACTCAGGCAGACAAACATACACGCACATAAATAATATCAATAAATTGTTTAAAAATTTTCTAGAAGATAGGTAATAGATAGGCAGATAGAGAAAGCGTGAATAGGTATATAAAATTTAGTGCGGAAGAGATTTAGTAAGTTAGACATTATTGTTCCATTTTTCCAGACATGAAAATTTAGATCAATCATCTTGGCTAAAATTATTCACTGCAAAATTGCAGTGCCCCCAACATACATCTCTCAGTGGCTCAATGCCTGTGCTGCTCCCATTACATCATGCTTTCTGTAAGAATCTGGTGGTAAAGCTGCCTTCTTCTCTGGGTCTTACCATCGAGCATTATCACCCCATAATCTTACTCCTTAGAAACAGAGACATCTGAACACCATAAGATGCAACCTGCTAAAAAGAGAGTAATCATGGAACATGTACATGTCTATGCATCCAGCTGCTTACCCATCCACATATCTACTCATCTATCCATCCATTTACCCACCCATCCATCCATCCATCAACCCATCCCTGAATCGTCTTCTATCTATTTTAAGAAAAGACAACCCTGCCAGACAGACTTATTATTCCCATTCCGATTGTACTGTCGGAGTTTTAAGAAGAAAGCTAATTTTATCAAAGCCATAAAACAAGGTAAATCCCATTTGAGGCTCATGATGGTGCCTTTGCCAGGTTCCTCGGAGCTGTGATCTGAGGAACTAACCTTCCTCCACAATGAACTAAAGCACAGTGACATTTCCTACAATAGTTTTGGATGAAAGCTGGAAGCTTGGAGCCGATGTCCCCTGTCCTCCAAAGCAGGGCTGCAATTCCTTGAGGGGTTCTATTCTCTTCATTCTGTGCCTTTTTCTCTCAAGTCCACAAAGCAGAGACAGCTCAGGATGAACTTCCCTACTTCAGGGAATGTCATGTCTCCTTTGCTGTATTTGTGGGCCTCAAGTGTGCAGTTCGGGATGAATAACTGGATATAGGTATGTTCACTATTGAGTCATCAGACCAGATACATCAGGTTCAAAAGCAACGCACCCAAGGGACACCATGAACCCTCCACATGGCTGCCTGTTTCTAGATACATAAAACTATGTGAAATATAAGTCCAAACACATGCGTACATCAGTGCACATACATGCACACACATATACACACAAATCCACATTCATGCTCGCACATATACACAAATTCAAAAACACATGGACGTGCATCTATATGGGCGCTGGACAAAAACCCAGCCATGTGAACAGGGTACATCAAAAGAACATCGACAGACTCACCTTCAAAAATATGCATCCTTAGCATTATCACCTCTTGGGAAAGAATGGGTCCTGCATAATATTGACGTTTCATAGAGTGTCTTTACTGTTGGAGGGAGGGAGAGAATTAAAGAGGAGATTGAGATATACAGAAGGAAGAAATAAGATGAAAAGGGAGAAACCTGGAGAACACAAGAAAGTCTTTCAGCTTGGCAGGCTGGATGACTAGCCTTAGGCAGGTAAGAGCTTGCTACCACTCTGGGAAATCACTTGCGTCTTCTGCCAATGTCATAGGAACTCGCCATTGGGGGAAAAAAAAAAAGTCCCCATTTTTCTTGGCTGGTGGTAGAGTTGGACTTCTCACACCAGCAGGGACAGACGCTGTGGCAGAAGGTCCAAGGCGGGGTAGACAAAACCTTCCTTTTCCTTCCAATTGCTCCTGTGATCGTTCCCATGCAAAGCACAAATTGTGGGGCTGCCTGTCCATGGGGACAGCAGCAATGCCTCCTGGGAAAATAAGCTTATTAAATTGCAACTGTGTCTCTGGCTTCTATGTTGTTGCTGTTGTTATATTTTCCCTTTATTGTGTGATGAGATTACATACTTATATTCCAATACAATACCTATGTAGACCTAGTTTCATTTAATAAAACATCTCTTTCATTTCCTAGGCCAAAAATATCACAGAATCAGACAGACTTCATTAAAAAGTAACAAGAGGGTCTGATTTTACATGGACACAATTATTAGTTCTGTCACTGGGTGTCAGCGAACAGAGCGATTGACTTTTATGTGGAATTCGTTTTTCCCTTTAGCCTTTTAGCTCCAAAGAGCTTTTTTATTTCATCTTTGGAAACTTTAAAAGTGGAATTCAGTCTTTGATTAGTTGTTTTATTGTGACTGCTGAGTTCTTTAAAAAAGCAAATGTAGGACATAGAGAGTTAGCTCAGAGGTTAAGAGAGCACACTGATCTTGCAGAGGATGCTAGCTTGGTTCTCAGTACCCATGTTGAATGGTCCACATTCTCTTAGAACTGCAGCTCTAGGAGAGGAATCTGATGCCCTCTTCTGGCCTCCATGGGCACTTGCATTAAAGCAGGATGTACACACACACACACACACACACACACACACACACACACACACACACACACACACATACACACTTAAAATAAATCTTAACACAACAATTTAACAGTGTTTCTTGCTTAAAACAGCCTAAAATGATGAGGGCATTAAAAAAAAAAACAAAAAAAAAAAACAAGTATTTTCAAGGACACAGTTACTTAAACAAATAAATAAAGCTATCAGATAATTGCCAGAAAAGTCTCAAAATCTCTCAGCAACTTCCTTGATAGTTCCATCTGCTCAGTTGACTGTGTCATTGGCCAACTTTTCAATGAAAGGTCTAGGTTTCTGCTCAGACTAAGTTTAAAGAACTGAATTAAACTTTACTCTGATCTTCTCTATTCCATTCAGGACGTCACTGAGCTTTGCCAAGTGCATCCTGTTGAAGTTTCTTAAAGAACTGAATACCACATTATGAAGAGAATCTCCTCAGACACTGCAGGAAGCTGAGCATTTTGAAGAGACTCCAAAAATGGCTCCAAAGGCAACTGAGCCAGAGGCAACTTCAGATGACATGATCTTCAAACATTATTCCTTTGATGGAGTTTTTACTTAAGAAGAGATTACCGTATATTGAGAGAAGAACTGTAGCCAGTACCTTGAGACATCCTAATGACCATATTGACATTAGTGTGTTGGAGGCTTCCAGGGTGATAGATTAGTCAGCACATTGCCCTGGGTACCATATATTCCAAATTCAAGACAGCACTGAGTTATTGAGTATCTGTCGCCTGTACCTGTCTTGACCTGCTTGCTCTGGTCCAGAGTTTAGGTCAGTGAAGTCCAAGCGATGTGATGTTTGGCTAGTTAGCAAAAACCAATTACAAAAGTGAAATCAGCCACTGGGGAGGTGGCTCAGTTGCTAAAAGTGTTTGTCACAAAAGCACAAGAACATTGAGCTCACAACGCAAACAAGTTAGATATAGTGGTCTGAGCTGGTAATTCTAGGGCTAAGAAAGTAAAGAGAGGAGAATCCCTGGAGACAGTCCCTGGTGAGCTCTGGGTTCAGTGAAGGGAGCTTGTCTCAAAAATCAAGATGGGTGGTGCCAAAGGAAGAACACCAAAGACGGACCTCCAGCCTCTACACACATACCTCCTCTCCTGCACACACATACCCATGTACTCTCTCTCTTTCTCTCTCAATCACACACACACAGCCATATTTTCCCCATTTCCCCAGCTGCTACTACTATGCAGACAGCAATAATAAGAGTTGGTCATTACTAGTGACCCAGCTGAACCACAACCAATCATCTTCTAAGAAACGCTATCAGTATTCGAGCATCCATTTTTAAACCCACCCACCCATCCTGCCCTCCACTCTACCCTAATGTGATTTCTCCCTTGTAACAGAAAGCCACTGTCACCAAGCATCAGGTCAACTTTAATTTACATGTCCTGGCACCCGAATGTGTGGGCTGGTGCCAACAAATGACATACGAGCAGGTGGCCTCAAATTAGACAAATTTAGCACCTTGCCTAAGTTGAGAAGGCCCTGACTGCAGATTATTCAAGCATGTTCTTTTTTTATGGGAATTCCCAGGAACACTTACAAAGCAGAGCTGAGCATCCCAGCAATGACAAAACTCTTGCTTTCTTGTTGCCAGTTTCATTCCAGAAAATTGGACAAAAGAAAAGGAGGAGCCCTGGAGGTCACCATAGGCATTAGAACCAAAAGACGGGTCTTCACAGAGACAAGAGCTGCATCCTATCTAGCAACATTTGGGTAGCTCATTTTCTGCTGGTAGAACATTTTTATGTGTGTGATGTAAGAATTATAATAAGCTCCATAGAAGACTATGCCCGCTCTTGCATGCCCTTATGTGTCGCCCTGATTCTACATGGAACACATAGCAAGACCTCAGTACTTGGTGAAGAATTAAATGACCAAATTTGTAGACCAGTAAAAAAGAATAGGTTCTTCTTCTCTGGTATTCATCTTCTTCTATTAGCATCCCTCTGATTCACAGCTTTCAGTTCTGTCTGTGCAGAAGAAATCCCGGGGAACACCTTCATTATCTTTTTCAAATGTTTTGGTTACTCTCTCTTGCTTTTTTGAGATCAATATAATTATATACTTTTCACTTTACTTCCTCCATAAGCTCCTCTCACACATCCTCACCTAACCCTCTTTCAAATTCATGGCCTCCCTTAAAAAATATTACTACATCCATACTTGTATGTGCACACACAGAGAGACACACACAGTCACACAGACAGACAGGCAAGCACGTGTGCGTGCACACACACACCACACACACACACACACATTCCTAAATATATAACTACAGCCTGCTCAGTTCCTGTGATGGTACTTGTGTGTATGTATTTTCAGAGCTCACAAGGAACATTTAAATATACTGATGTCTGCATCTCTATCCCGGAAACCAGGATTTTCTTGTTCTGGTGGGAAAAGGGGTGGTGTTACAAGGGCTGATGTTTATGAAGCCTCCCATGTGGTTCTGGTTATTCAGCTGCTGGAATCCCTGTGATGTTTATCTTCTAATACTACCCATATCATGTTATACTGTCTTAGTTCTTGCTTACATTTATTTGCCAAATGTGCACCATGAGCCATGTCTTCTGCCTGGGACTCTACTTTGTAAATGTGTGTGTGTGTGTGTGTGTGTGTGTGTGTGTGTGTGTGTGTGTGTGTGTGTGTGTGTGTGTGTGGTGTGTGATGTGTGTGATGTGTGTGTATGTGTGTGTGTACGAGTGAGCAAGTGCAAATTGATGTGTGTGTTTGCATATGTTACATACAGGCAAGAGGATGACCTTGGCTGTTGTTCCTAAGGTGCTTTTCACCATTATTTATTGAGACAGGTTTTCTTTATGGCTTCAGATCATCATGTAGCGTAGGATGACAGGCCAATGAGCCCAGGTAACTTGCCTCCACTTCCCCAGAGGGAGATTTACAACTGTACCACCATATCTACCATTTTTTAAAATATGGGTACTAAAGATTGAACTCAGGTCCTCGTGTGTGCCAGACAAGTACTTTAGTGACTTAGGCATCTCTCCAACTCCTGCCTGAGAGGGTTTTTTCTTGTTCTCCTTATCGACAGTAGGCCATCCCATATTGGCCTGCTTCAGTGACTGAAGCCTAACCTGCTAATATGGCTGCCATTTTTGCCTATACTGTTTATGTGGTGTAGACAAGGGCGGGAACCACTGTTCTTAGAAGCTTGAGGAATGGGTACAGTAGCAGAGCCTGCCCATTCTGTCGCCTTACAGTCTCAGAACACCTAAGAATGTCTTGGGATTCCATTACAGCAAAAATGCTCAACTTTGAAGGCCCTAGAGAAACAGATTCCCCCATCACCACCCCGACCCCCACCAGCACTGCTAACATCTCACTAGAGAACTATAGGGCTACCATTCATTTTGCTGTCTATGAAAAAAAGATGGCAGCAGAGTGGCCCTTTCCTAGTCACAAGAGAAGAACAAACGAATGTCTTCTCAACACTACGGCAAGCAGGCCATTAACCACAGCTGACAGTAAAATGCCACCTACCTATACCAAACATGTTTTGTTACAGAACTGAAAACCACATTATGAAAACAAGCCTTCAGATAAGGAGAAGCTGAATGTGTTGCCTTTTCCAATAGAAATTATATGATGAGCATTTCAAATACTGACATGGCATAATGCGCTTTCCTAGAGTTTTGTCAAGGAATATTTTTTTCCACTCTTCCCTGGACTGTTACAGCTTCATGATAACACCCTGTAGAATTGAGTTGTGTTGCCTTTCTATACAACAGAATAGTAAGAGTTTCAGAGTTGTCTAAATGTCAACTACAATAAAAAAAAATGAGGGGTAGGCTGTACACGGATCCATCTATCACTTAGATCTCTCCTTTTCCAAATATAGTATGGGCAATCTGTTCCAAAATGTTAAAATAATCTCAATAAATTTGATGAGAACTTTCGGTCCCAGCAGTACAAGCATGATGACATTAAATATTTGACCAATTACAGTCCAAATTTCTCTTGCCAGAATTTTGGCACATCACGATCTCTCCCAAGCAAGTCTCTAAGGGGGGTTTACATGGGGAGAAAGTCTATCAAGAAATACTACATAATGTATACAAGTCCAAGAAAGATTTTCCATGTTTTTGTTCCAAGGTAAAGGTTAAAAATCTATCATTTTAAAATTGAAAACAGGCACAGATATGGTAGGCATTCACAAGAACATGGAAGGGAACCAAATTGAAAGCTTCTTGGGGGTCAAAATGCACAAACCCACATGCAGCACACTGGACCCAAGCAAGGTGGTTCCCTGCTCCAGTCATCAGAGTATCCTCTGTTTAACATGGGAATAATAGTGTCTTAGGAGTCTTGGAGAACGTAGATCACATCCCATCCATTCAATAATCTTATATCCCAGCATCAGTTCTAAAGAACCGAATTTACAATCAATGTAAACATTGTCAAATGGTTTCAGTTGTATTTTCAGAGTATCCATGAACCTTTGTGTAACTGAGACAGTACCTTGTAGAAGGTTCTGAAATGTTGGCTGGCTTGGTATGTGGGAGATTATGCTGTTCCACTGTAAATAATTGTCCCACCCACTGGTTTAATAAAAAGTGCTGATTGGCCAAAGGCAGACAGGAAGTGTGGGCGGGGCTACCAGACTAGGAGAGCTCTGGGAACTGGAAGAACAGAGCAGAATGCCAGAGGGAAGCCGGAGGAACCGGAGGACAACTATGCTGCTCTGAGAAAAGGTACCCAGCCCCATGGCTGAACAGGATAAGAGTCATGGGTTAGATGAAGGGTAAAGAGTCAGCAAGTTATATGCCTGGGCCTTAGGCCAATCAGCCTAAAACTATTTGTATGCCCCTGTGTGTCTCTGTGGGTCTGTGGGTCTTCGGGCCTATACCCTGAGGCTAGGCCCAAAAGTCCAGGCCAGAAACCTCTTACTACATTGGTACATATCTTTTTGGCTGTGAGGGTTGAAGATGGGAGAGTAGGAGATGAATTAAATGCAGAAACAACCAGTAAAGCCAACAAAATCTCCTACTGGTGTTTGGCCAGATGGACACAGAATCAAACTGCCTTCTAAACACATGTTTATTCCTATAGACTTGTGCTGCCCTCAGCCTCGGTCAGAGAAGCTTCTTCAGCCGTGGGATATGGTCAAAGAGGGACCCATAACTGGTCAAAGAGCTGAGAGCAGGCAATCACTGTATGCCTGGCCCCAAATGAGACATCAATGCCATCCTCTCCAACGCTCAGGGAACATAAAGGAAGGAGTGAACAGATTGTGGGAATTGATTGACTGGGAGAGTGGTGGTGGTGAGGGGGTCACTTTCTTCTGTGTCTTTTGCTATTGTGAACACACAGCCTGCAGGGAGGCCAAGCAAAGAAAGACAAAGTTCGAGAAGGGAGAGAGAACCAGGGGGAAGGGGAAAGAGAAAGAGAGAAAAGAGCATATGAGAATAAGAGGGGGTAGTTTGATAGAAGAAGGGCAGTCACGATCAGGAGTAGGTGAGGGGAGAGAGTTATTGGGGGAGATGGTGACCACGGTGTGTTGTGTAATCATGGTGTCATTTTTTTTAAAATTTAAATAAAGGAAAGACAGTAAGAAGGGATGGAACCCTTCTCTGCTGTTCTGCTGTTCATTGTATCCACTGGCAAAGCAAGGGTTAATACCAGACTGTGGATAACAAAGGACTTAAAGGAGCCTTTCTGTTGTTGTTCATTTGGTTTTTCATTCTTAAAAAACACAGCCCTGGTTCTGTAATACATAGCTGCACATGCCCCATCAAGCGCCTGGCACTCTCTACTTCCACATTGTTACTAAGGTTGTGAGAAGCCAAAAGACCCTTTTTCAGTAACACACTGAGCAGTTGCTCTTCATAGGCAATCCCTATGAGCCCACCACTGCCTTCTACAAATCCTGACAGAGTATTGAAATAAGTGGAGAGAAAATAAATACACACCAAGAGAACCTTCTGTAGCTGCGCCGGCTTCCCTTTTCCCATAAAAACAGGGAGATAATTTTGAACAAATTGACTATAGGCTACTGGACAAATAAAATCAGTAGTTGTAGAGCCATCAGAATACTTCTCAAACCTAAAAACCCTTCTATGAGTCCCAGCTATTCATTTTATTAACCTTGCAATATTGTAACATTCATTGGTCTGTGAGAATATATGTGGAGGATTATCTCATTTGGTAATTCACTCAGTCCACTATAGGCAGCACCATTCTCTAGGCTTGGCCCTGAAAAAAAAAATAAAAGGACAGGTAGCATTGGTGTTTATGTCTCTGTTCATTACTGTACATGTGCTGTGGCTAGAAGCCTAAGTTCCTGCCTTGACTTCTCTGAAGTGAAGACCATAATGTGCAATTACAAGCTAAAATAAATCCTGTCTTCCCCTATGTTGCCTTTGGTCATGATGTTTAAATGCAGCAATAGTATGAAATATTTTCTGGATATTAAGTGACATGAATTTTAAGATAACCTCCTATGTCAGGAACATTAAAATGAAGCAGCCAATGCACTTTGCACTGAATCTGGCATACAAAAATTGCTCAATAAAGCAATCTATTTGAATTATTAACAATGGGGGGAAATGTGTCTTCTTCACTTGATGTCAACCTATGAGATTGATTAGTGAATTATAAATCCAAACAAATTTAGGTCCCCTCCAAGGAAATCATATCAAGACAGGCAATTTCTAATCTTTTTCTAAGATAAGACAAGGCCTGTCAACAGCTCTCCACCTCCTCACATCCACCCAAGTAAGATGAAATGGGAAATGTTAGTGCTTAACATTTTAAAGGACACACAATTGATTCTGAAGTGCTCACATTTATAGGAAAATTACAAGATGCTTGGCGCTGTCAAAAGGCCTGTGAACAGGCTGGCATCCCTCATACTCACACAGTCTTAAGAAGCAAGCCCCGAGGTTTCTTTATAATGTGTCTAAAGAAGGGTTCATAGATGATAAATGGGGTCTCCTAGGCTACCTAGCTAGGGATAAAACTGGACCACCCTAGAGCCTCATCCATCCACCCTTCAAAGTGGTCTGAAAATTCTCCAAAGAGGGATCTTCAGATCTATTATCAAATCACTAATGTGATCTGAAAAGGTCTTTGGGCTTTATTGATTTGAGCTCAGAAGTGTGTGCAACATCCAGACAGGACAGAGGGAGAGTGCAACCCTGACAGTCAGGATCTAGACTGAGTGAGGAGACCAGCCTCTGGGCATCCCATGAGAGAAATCTAGCATAGGCTAGAGTCCCGTCTCTCAGCCTCCTCTAATGCTAGTTCTAGGAGGTGTCCAACCAACCTGACTGAGGCCTCTGTACCCATGTATGCATTCCCACACACAGTTACATGCGAACCTATAATGAAATAAATTGCCAAAGGAGAAAGTGATCTGAACATGGGCCTCACCACTCTCTGTTCCTGGGTGGTGGAGGCAATGTGACCAACTGCCACACGCTTCTGTCATCTTGCCTTCTCTACAGTGAAGGATTGTACCCTCCGACTGTGAGCCCAAACAACGTTTTTTGCCCTTCGGTTGCATTTTATCAGGTTATCAGGTCACAAGCACCAGAAATGTAGCTCGGACAGAGAGCCTTGTGCAACCCACTAAAGCCCAGGTGGGAAGTTGACCTTGGAGAGCTCTTTCCACAGCACTAGGGATGGAAGCATCCAGGTCTACGGTGGTTCTAGCCCCTTCACCCTGGGCTGGGTGGCTCTGGGAAGAAGACTGCAAGCAGGTTCAGGAGGCAAGGGATTCTTACTCAGACTCTGAACTGAGAACCACAGCTTCTCAATCACTCACATCCCCTCCCCTTCCCTGATCCTTGCCACCCCAGTGAACCATTTTTTATTGCTGTTTATTTGCTCAGGGACCCAGACTCTGGCAAGGAGGCGCGTTTTCTCCCAGTGTGCCCAACAATAGCGTAAGAGGCATGCAGCTAGTTGGCCCTGGTGGCAGCTGAGTGCCTCTGGAAGTAAAGGAATTAAAATCCTCTTGCAAGACATGAGGGAATGGGCTGGAGTGTACTTGTCCTGCTACTAGCCACAGAATCCTGCTCCAAGGAGAGGTCCCCTGCGAGAAAGGGCAGAATCACAGTTCAGTCTTCCCTGCAGGCACTGGGAAAGAAGACTCATTACTGAGTTGGGAGAGAAAAGTTTGCTTATGGCTTTTAGCTTCCTCTTGCACACTTCAGTGTTTTTTACAGATACTTTTATATACACAGAAAGCTGAAAACAGAGAACAGATTTGTACACCCCTTATACCTGGGTAGCTTTATATAAAGGTGTGCATGCGGGTGTATATTTATGGCGTATATGTGTGTGTATATGTGTGTATATGTGTGTATGTGTGTGTACGCACGTGTATGTGTGTGTATATGTGTGTCTGTGTGGATGAGTCTGTATGTGTGCATGTGTGTGTGCATATGTGTGTATGTGTGTGAGTGTAGTGTGTGCTTGTGTGTATGCACGCACATGTGTGTATGTATGCGTATGTATGTCTGTGTATGTGTGTGTGTGATGTGGTGTGTATGTATGTGTGTGTATAGTGTGGTGTGTATGTGTGTGTGTGTATGGTGTGGTGTGTGTGTGTTGTGTCAGGTCAGGGCACAGCATGTGTAGAAATCATAGGTCAACATTAGGTGTTGATTCTTATATTTTACTATTTTGAGATAAGGCCATGTGTTTTTTTTTTGACACTTCTCACATGGTTGCCCACAGGCCACTGGAGATTCTTTACTCCCATCTAATTGCAGGAATAGTGGGATTATAGACACCTACTGCTGTGTCCAGATTTACTGGGTTCTGGGGATCTAAACTACGGTGCCAAGCTTAGCTCAGAAAGCACTTTCTCCAAGGAGCCATACCCTCAGCCCCATCACTTCCTTAGTATTAACAAACACCTTGGGTTTTCAGGACACATTTATCAGCTTAATGAAGACACATTGTCATACTGTGGTTAACTGAGTCTGCACCCTTGGTCCTCACCGTGCATTCTTGACTGATACAGGATTTCCTTTGAGATACCACAGCAGTCGCATCTGTAGTTCCCACTGTTCCTTAAGCTGATACTAGATGTGTATAACAACTTCTTTCATTTTCCCTATCACTGAAGACCTTAGAGGCTTGAAAGACACCGCTCATGTCTTTCCCATAATGTTCCTTGATCTGGAACCATTGAATCCTTTTTTGTTGTTGTTGTTGAGTATAAGGAGGTAAAAAGCAAAGGAAGAAAAAGACCACAGTGGTAAAATGACATTTTCTCTATCCCATCAAAGATATATGCTTTGCACATGTCTCTTGGTGTCCAGTTTCTTGATACAAATGTGTTTGTCAGGATCTTCCTCCCCAAGACTGATGTCTCTGTTTCCCCTGGGATATCCCACCGTACTCTGTAGAGCAATCAGGCATCCGTGTGTGAACATCGCAATGTTAAGAGGACGCCTCCTCCACAGCCCTTGCTTCATTTCCTCAAGCACTTAATGGATACTTTCTACATATGAAGCACTTTGCTGAACATGAAATGTATGCTACCAGGTTTTATAATGACACAGTTTGTAGTGTAACAGAAAAAGGTGGATATTTTAGACACAGGAATAACCTCTGCAAAGGACAAAGAAGGAAAGAGACAGAGGGCTTCCAGGAGACAGAAGGAAGATATACATATGAGTAATACTGGACAAAGTGCAGAACGGAGCAGGCTCAGCTATGAGAGCTCGAAAGGGGCCTATGAAATCATCTGAAGTGAGAATTTGGTCCTGATCTGTAGTAGGAGGTTTCTGGCCCTGACTTTCGGGCCTAACCTCAAGGTTTAGAACCCACAGACCCGCAGTGGGGCACAGTCCCACAGAGACATGCAGAGGCTTACTATAGTTTTAGGCTGAACAGCCTCAGGCCCAGGCATATAGCTTGCTAACTCTGTACCCTTCATCTAACCCATGATTCTTCCTGTTCAGCCATGCGGCTCGGTACCTTTCTTTAGAGCAGCATAGTTGTCCTCTGCTTCTTCTGGCTTCTCTCTGGCATTCTGCTCTGTGCTTCCTGTTCTCAGAGTTTTTCTTAGTCTGGTAGCCCCGCCCACATTTCCTGCCTGCCTTTGGCCAATCAGCGCTTTTTATTAAACCAGTGGGTGGGATAATTATTTACAATGAAACAACACAATCTCCCACACCGATCCTTTAAGGGCAATGACCCTGAGCATAATAATCATAGGCTGTTTACTCATGACACTAACCTGGTCGACCCAACCCTGCATTTTGGAGCCTTTCTTTCTGCTGTGGGAACAGACCTGAGCAGACTCAGATCAGATGAGGGATAATGGGAAATCACTAGAGCAGAAATGCAGAGGAAGGTGATGGAAAAGACTGGCCTCCCTGAAGATGGTGATGGGGGAGACTGGCAGAGTCCAAAATGCTTTGAGATGAATTCTGGTGAAGGTTTAAATGCTCATGAGGAGCCAATTTCAAGAGAAATAACTGGTTTGGATGTGTGGCCAAAAGCTCATGAGTTGGGTCTTGCTCAGTAGTGTGGCCATGTTGAGGGGAGGTAAGATCTTCAAAAGGAGATCTTCACGGAAAGTGGTCAGACAAGGAAGTTTTATTATGTGCTGCCTAGGAGTTAGTTAACTCTGAAGATATACTGCTAAGATGTGGCTGGAGGAGGAACTCAGGAGGCCGCGCTCCTCACCAGGGCACTCAGGAAGAGAAAATCATTCTTTTGTGGGGGTAGACTGTCCATTCTACAGTGGATGGTCCAATGTCAATGCATATATGGGGTACCTAGTGTTGAAGAGATAAGAGAGAGAGGGGGAGGGAGAGAGAGAAAGAGAGGGGGAAGAGAGAGGGAGGGAGGGAGAGAGAGTTACATGAAACGAAGGTGGAAGGGTTATATGTTTAGGGGATGTAGGAGAAGTTGAGAAGGAGATATGAATCATATTTCATTGTGTACATGTGCAAATCTCTAAACAAATACATTATTTTAAAGGATGTGCTGTTACCAATAAAAGCCATCTGACATAGTTCGCCTCTTGGATAGACAACCTCTTCCTTTTCTACTTCCTCATCGAGCTGCTATGCAGCCAGTGGCCAGTTTGGCTTCTAGTTGACAAAACCCTGAGTTAAATCAACTTCTCTTCTTTACAAGTGCTGAGTTCCAGCTATTTTGTTAGAGCTACAAGAAATGGTCTCCTATAGATTTATAGTGATAGAAGGAAACTGTACAAACAGCTTTCCTGGGACAACAGACTCATGAGAGGTCAAGGGTGTTACACTAACAGGACTAGTGAGACACAGTCTTCCGAATGCTGTCAGGGTCTTCACTGATACCCAAGAAGCTTGTGGCTGGCTAACTTTGAACTGGTGCAGCACTGAATTTGAGATCCAACCTCCCCAGAAACAATACAAGGAGCAAAGAGCCCAGGAGAGAGGCAGGTGTCTCTTCCGGCTCTAAAGGACTGTGGATTCATTGCCAAACCCATCCTTGCCATGATGGGTGAAGGACCTACGTTTCCTTATTGTTTGAGGCTAGAAAAATGTCATAAGATCACCCTCATATGTTTGCTTCCCCCAGATCCAAACCACAATTCAGCATCTGATCCTCCAAAGTCATTGTTATCCATTCATAGCTTATTACAGAGATTAAATAAGTCCAGAAGCATATTTATCATCAAAACACAAAGGGAGTATAAAAATGTGCCTTTCTTTCTCCAGAAGGGAAGAAGAACTAGTTTCCTCCAAAAACAAGCTGTGTGGCAGAAAGACCTATCATTCCTATTGTTCCAAACTAGGGCTCGAGGTCTTTTGGAGAATTTGGAAAAACTGAAATATAGCTCTCAGGCTTAGAAAGGCAAATTGGGGGCTTAGGCCTTGGAAGCCTTCAGGACTCACTTATGCAAAGCTGTGGGCCACCTCACACTCTCTCATTCACCCTGTTTTCTGCCGAAGCTCCAGCCTATTGGAATAATTGTTTCTCATCCCCCAAAGCAAATGAACCAGTCTCCTGCATTAAATCATTTCCTTACCTCTTTAGCTCATGATTGGCTTTCCCTGTGATGCATGTTGTGTTTGCAAGCATGAAGGAAATGATATGAAAACAAATTGCTTTGTACTGTACCATGATTGTCTGGCAATACTAAATAGAGGGCGAGGCAGCAAGCAGCATGCCTTTCTAAGGGGGACCTGGAAACTTTCTGTCATTCTAGAGATGACAAATACACCCCCCCACACACACCCCAGGTTCCAAACACACAGAATAAATACCCCTTGAGCAAGCATGAATCATTCCCTAAAGTGATGAATGACTTCACATAGTAACCCAAAGAAAGGGTGGGATAAAGAGATTGTTATTTATCTTGTTGACGAGCACCTCCCCCACTCACGGCTCACAGCCCATTTTGCTGTTCCCTGGCTAAGACACTAAAGTCTTTGGAAAATTTGCCAATTATAGTTTCATTGTTATCAGCCTTCATACTCATATGCGCTCATGACCATTTGACTTAAACTCTGGTCTGGATGGCGATTATTTTTCATAAATTCTTTTGAACCTTGATAAGATCCTTGTTTCAATGACTCTATGTAGATCGCCTCTAGCTTTCACCTAGTCTTTTGCTAACACCAGGGATCCAGCACTGAAGGAGAAAAGATGCCATTCAGACAATACTCGTGACAGCACATTGGTAGTACACTGGTGGGTGACCTCAGTTGCCTTCCAAATAGAGCTCATGTCCCCACAGGAAGAAACAATTTAGAAATAAGATGTTAGATAATAGAAGAACTGAAGAGCTTGGCTCTGAGGTACGTGGGTGGGTTCTACTTTTTAAGGTGAGGTTTCATGCAAGTATATAATGTACTTTATTTAGCACAGTCTTCCATCAGCTCCCTCTTGCCCTTCCTCTCCTGTGAGCCCCCTTTGCTCTCCTAGGTTCTTTTTACTACATGTTCAGGTCATCTGTCCATACAAGTTTATATCAAGCAATATAAAATCTAGAGACAATGTGTAAGATTTGTCTCTTAGTGACAAACTTGATTCACTTGATGTGATACTCTCCAGTTCCACCCATTCCCCCTGACTACACACACATACACACACACACACACACACACACACACACACACACACACACACATACACACACCACATTTTGTTATAGATTTTTAGTTGCTGGGCACCTAGGTTGTTTCTTTAAATTAGCTATTATGATATTGCTGTAATCATTACATACAATGATTGGGAAAATATAATCACATACCATCAACCTCACCTCACCTGCCTGCAAGACCTGTACTTCATTAAACACCTCTCCTTGTCTGACAGATAGAAAAATTAAGGGAAATGGAGCAATTTGAGAGTTGATAAAGAAATGAATTCAAAAGCTGGTCTAGCTTTATATGTCCTCTGTTAAATGGATAAGGTATAGAATTTCCCTTATATATAAAATATTCTTTCTCCTGTAAAGATGATATATTTCTATGTACAGTTACTTGTCTCCTGCACAGAGGATGAGGATTCTGTTATATCTTTCTATCATGTCATAAAACTCCTGATTCAGAGATATGTGATTTGAGACAAGGGGAGAAAGTGGCAGGTAAAAGGACCCAAAGTAACCCTGCATGTTAGCCAACGGCACACAGTATGTGGTCTTCACTTTATGCCTTTCCCTCTGAGGACCTGTTACATGAGAAACTTGTACCACAATTAGTTAGAAAAGGAAGCAGAACAAAAAACTGGTAAAAGGGCACAGGAGGCCAAGTTCCTCAAGACTTGGCTCCAAACCCCATGCTGCTGCTTGCTAGCCACTTACGCTATGTGGTGAGTTGCATTTAAACTCCCAAAGTCTTGCTGAATTAACTTGTAAAGTGAGTTAATACAACTCACCTCCTAGAGTTGTTACTGCAGATTAAACATGAGAACAATGTATGGTGCTCATTAAATAGGGGCAGGCAGGAGCTAGGGAGATGCCTTGGTGGGCAAAGCTGTTGATGTGCAGGCATGAGCCTCATACTACCAGTACCTACATAATGAGCCGAGCATCTTCACGGCATGTACCTATAATTCCAGTGCTTGAAGGTACAGAGGAGAAGCCTGGGGTTTTCTGGCCATATAGCCAAGTGGGTGAGCTCCAGATTCAATGAGAGATCTTGACTCAAAAGAATAAGATGAAGAACAAGAGAGATAGACAAGAGAGATAGACATAGTACGTTGCCTTCTAACCTCCGCACATGTGCAAACTTGCACATGCGTCAGCACACATGTACACACATGTACATATACTAGATGTGAAAACACACACACACACACAGAAAGAAAGTTAGTGATTAGTAGCATATAAGGAGTTTAGAAAGAAGTGATAAATAAGATCCGAGTTGAGATTCAGACAGCTGGAGATCATTTTTCAATAGAAGGAGCATCTTAATTAAACAAACATTTCTTACAAACACTTAAATCAAAGAAGTATTGTCAGTGAAGGTAAGAATTGTATTCTGGACTGCACGGCATCACGTGTAGACTCCACACTTAAGTATTGTCTGCATGCCACAAGAATATTATACCCAGTGTCAATGGCCTAACTCTTCACAAAAGTGTAGTTTTTAAAAATTTCGAGCACTTAGGAAAGAATGCTAGACTAAGGTAATTAACAGTGAGTTTGTTTTTCCCCATTCAGTGTGTCTGTAACAGACGCACCCACAAAAAAAATCAGCATGGGTTCTCAAAGACTCCAGCTCACTGCGTCCTGGCAGAAGACAATAAATGAATGAATGAATGAATGAATGAATGAATGAATGAATGAATGAATGAACGAACGAACGAACGAACAAATAAATAAATAAATAAATAAATAAAAATAAATTTTTTTTCTTTCTTCTATACATCCCCAATCTCTTAAAGTCTGTGACTTATGAATCCTGTGGCCCATTCACCTATAAGGAATGAGGGATTGAAAAGGTGGTTGAGATGGCTTAGTGGTTAAGATCACTTGATTGATGCTCTTGCACAAGGTTCTAATTCCTGGAACACATGTTGAGTGACTTACAAATACCTGTAACTCCAGTTTCAGAAGATCTGACTCTCTCTTCTGGCCTCTCTGGTAGACAACTGAGCATGCATGCGTGAACACACCCCTGTCAATGAATATAAACATAAATCTTTCCAAGGGCATGTTCAATTACTGACCCTCAACACAAGTAACTCTTTCTTCCATGGGAATTCCCTTTTTCCTCAAGCTTTCTTGTTAATGCAAATTACTTCCTTGAGATGAAGGTATGTTCTCCACAGCAGCCATGCTGCAGCCCCTGAATCCTAGACTTGCAGGCTCAGAAACTGGCATCACCTGAGCAAGCCATGCTGAGCATATATCAACCAATATATTCCAAGAGGAGAGGCTGTCTCTAAGGGTTTAAAGGATTTGGAGCAGGATAAGCTTTTAATTCATGCTCATTATTTTAATTCTACAGGGTCATTTTACCAGCTTCCTCATTTACACTCATTAAAAATTTTCAAAAAACATTATTTTACCAAAAATTTTGTATCTGCAAGGACTTTTTCAATCCACAACCAGAAAATGTTTGTTTTCTTTTTTACTGAAGGTTTTATACATACTTATGATGTTTTTGTTCAAATCCAACCATTATTCCCACACTTCTCATTCTATATTCCCCATTTCACTTTCAACTTGACATGCTCTACCTATATATATTTCTACACACACACACAAACACACACACACATACACACACACACACACACACACGCATGTGTGTACATGTGTTCATGAACCCATGTGGGTACTCAGCGTTACTTGTATGTTTGTGAGTGTAAAGCATCTGCTGGAATCACTGGTAAGCTTTCAGGGACCATATCTCTGAAGAAAAGTTACTCTTTATTTCCCCAGTAATCATCACTTACCAATAGTTCCTCAATTAGGGGTGGACGTTCATGCCCTCCAATCCATGCTTGGCATTTACTTGGTTTGATCTTGTATGTATTTTGCGCTTACAGCCACAGCCAATGTGAGTTCGTGTGTGAAAGCCGTATCATGTGTAGCAAATAAAAGTTCAATGCAGACATCCACTACTTCTGGATCTTGCCATCTTTATGCATGATCTTCTCAGTGACCTCTGGGCCTTGGTGGGGAGTGTAATTAAGATGCTCCATTTCATGCCGAGCATTTCAGTCTCTTTTTCTCTACATATTGACCAGTTGTGCGTCTTGTGTTAACTGCTGTCTTTTAGAAAAAGAAACTTCTCTGATGAGGGTTGGGAGACACACTAATCTACAAGTATGAAAATAATTTAGAGGATGCTTTAATCTGTGTACCTTTAGTGGAATAATAAATCGTATTAAGTTCCACCCCACGGCCTATGACCTAGCCAGTCATGGGATTTTGGTAGTTAACATAACCAAGAATGAACTCTGTCCTATAGACTGAGCTTTCAAGTCAAACAGGAAGTGGTTGCCTCTCCCATAGCATCCATGTACTACTTCACTGAGGTCATATCTTGCCAGTCAACTCTTTATTGTATTTATAGGCTTCACATCTGGGTGAGATTCTTGAATAGTTCCCTCTCCATGTTCAATGACTCAAGTAGGTGGTGTCTTTAGCAATATGGTCTTACCATCAAATTCTGGAGGGTAACCAAGAGCCATGGAAATAATGTATCATGTGTTCTGGAGTCCATAGCATCACACTAGGCACTAGATCAAAAGCAGGCAACCCATACCTGGCACTTGGTTCTATATTTGAAACTTTCTATTTGGCCTTTTATTCTTATGGCTTCTGGGACAGGCACTGTTCCCTCCACCCCTAATATGTGCTTGTGAGGTTTTGGTTCAAATCCAACCATTATCTTCACTCTTCTCATGCCTTCCCTATCCCCCTAGATCACTTTCAACTTCACATGCTCCATCTGTGAACAGAACTCTCTGTGCAATGTAGCTCCATTTTAACTGCTTTTATGTGCACTTCGACAGTGGTGGCTTTATACCTGGCCTTTTCAGAGGTCTGCATTGTTAGCTAACGCCTCCCATATCCCCTGTTCTGACCCGTTCTTCATTTTACCTCACTTAGTCTTTCTTCCTCTGCTACTGTTTGCTTTCTCTCTCCATATCTCCTGAGCTCCATCCTCCCTTCCCTGAAGTCCCACCTTTCTCATTTTGTCCTTTATATGTGTGTTTCAGGTCAAGCACACACACCCATTGCTCCAAATCAAGCATCCACTTATGAGAAAGAAAGTGCAGGATTTGTCTTTCTGCTTCTGTTACCTCCTCTCTCAGGATGCAAAAAGTTGCCTGGTAAACATGGCTTTCCATAACTCTAATCTGGCAAAACTTTTAAAAGGAAATACTACATTAGCATTCTTATCAGACAAGTGAAATCTACATTCAAGTCTCTGGCAAGGGGAGGCTAACAAAAGTTTTATCTGCTTTGATTTCTGAAGGATATCTTTTTGCTTTATTCTGCCTGGGTTAAGCCTGTCTAAAATTCAAATCCAAGTAAGAACGTGCTTGGTTCAGCTTCAGAAAGACAGAGGTTACTTCAGATACAAATTTGAGAGAGATATCAACACTCCACAGCTATTCGTGCCAACTACTGTTACTATATCCTATGAAGAAACCTCCTACAGGATTCTGATAAAATCAGAAATCAAATCTCAACACAGGAGTCTCTTCAAGTGTTTTATTTACAGCTACGAGAAAATCTGTGTCTTCTCATGTTATGTGACAACTTCTGCTTCACAAAGGGAACATCAGTGACAGACTAAGGAGACAATTCCACTGAGGTATACCTGGTTAAACTAATAAGTTTATTGAGGTTATTTACTGTAGTATAGGTGAAGATTCCTTAGAGAAGTATAGATGTCTTAAAAATATCTCTATCATAGAAATCCCACAATAGTATAGATAATGGTCCAGGGAATCTGCATCCTGATTCTGCCTGTACAGTTGAAGGCAGCAATGGCTGATTACATATGTCACCTCAGTGAGAGCTTTGTGAATAGCTCTGTACTTCCCAAGTGTATACACTTCTATTTCTTTGTCCAGGAAGGAAGGCTTCAACCCAGAGGGAACAGATACACAACAGCTTATCTTTGTGATGGATGAAATCACTTTTTCTTTGGTCACGTACACTTGGGGCAGGGGTAATTTCTGCAAAGCAAGGACCTCTGCTTGACAAAAGAGCTCCACCTATCATAAAAAGCAAACCAAAAACAAACAAAAAAACTGACTATCCTGTAGACTTTTTGCTAAGTGCTTCATACTGAAGCATCTCATTTCATGCTCCAAAAACTATCTGGTGGTGGTGATATCATCCAGATAAGAAGGAGTTAAATATTGCACCAAGTCTGCACAGCATTTGAAGGATGATGTGAGAATCTGAATCCAGAAAATGAGACCCTCACTCTCTCACCCCATGCATGTCCTACATTTCAATACAAGGCCACCTTATCTTTGTTTGACAGTGTTCAGAGAAAAGAGCAGACTTTCAACCACATAGACCTTCATCTCTTCCAGCATGGCCACATCTTACCCAAAGGTGCATTTTACCTGCTTCCTCACATTTTTGAAGTGAGCTAAGTTAGAAGGCAATCTTGCCCTCTATCTAGAGTCTACATGCTTTGCATAAGCAAATGAGCCGCTGGAGGTCACTGAGGAACTAAGAGGTGCCAATTATTTCAACAGTCACTCATTCCTTCAATAAACAACTGGTGTTTAGTTAGAGGAATAGCAGAGTCATCCCTGGCAGATTCTGTCAACTTTGATGATTCTGAACACTGACATGGTGACTGTGAATATATCTTAGGTTATTACTTGTGTCAATTTGTGTGTGAACATAGGGATATAATATTTATTCATATAGAGGGATAGTTTGTGTTTCCTTACTCTTAAGATTTATTACAGTCCCCTTCACTCAGCTTAGTCCTGACCTTCAGTACCCAGCTAGCAACTATACACATGCGGGACGCTTTTAAGAAACATCTTTTTAAAGAAAACCTTTTTCATTTTATGTGTGTTGGGAGGCTGCTGCTGATGTGGTATGTATCTGGAGGCCAGACAACGTCCTGTCCTTTCAGGCCTTATCTCCCAACTTTGTTTGAGACAGTGTCTTTTAATGCTGACCATTGCACACTGCAGGCTAGCTGGCTCATCGGAGGACTCCTGAAATTACAGATGAGGGATCTGTGTTCAGACTTTGCACAGGTTCTGGGCTTCCAAACTCCAGTCATCAGGCTGCTGTGGCATCATGTTCTTTACCCACTGACCCATCCCCTTGATCTCACAAGATTTTCTTCCTAAAACTCTCTAGACCAAATGGAGATCCATCTACCTTACATCACAAGGTCACAGCAAGGAGAATGGTTTCCTCACAGTATCTAACCCGTTAGTGACCATCTCCCTGGGACATCCACTTAGAGTCGGAGTCTCAGGGTGCACCACCACCTGGATGAGGAAAGAGGAGCAATCTCGCTCTCCCCAGCTGCTATATCTTCAGAATCAATCACAGAATTTAGCACACAAAGCCTTCAAAAGTCATTCTAGATAACAATGCTAAGGCAGACAGTGATATCTAAGAACCAGAACTGTGTCTGGCCATCAGAATAACTCTTGAGTCTTGAGTCAATGACCTCCTTACAGTTCTCAATTAGAACTACACTATTCAAGGAAGTAGCAGCCCAGAACATCTATATCCAAAGGTATCAATCGCTCTGCTCAGGGTCTTCCCAAAGGGCCCTCATCTCTCCCTGAAAAGCCATGAAATGGCACTCTCACCTGTAGAGCCAGAGGGAACCTTCCTTCTGCCTCGAGAGGTTCCCTAATTGACTGTGCTGGGATATATAACAAGGAGAAGGCTGGCAGGAGAAAAGACGTCCACGTTTATTGTGACAATGTACTGTGAAGGAGACAGAGCCCTCAGGAGGGCCTGGAAGCTTGCATGCCCTCTTTACTAGACAGAGAAAGGCAATTCAGAGGAGCTGCAAGGCAGCTTGAGATCAGCTGGACGGGCTTCAGCTCTGATGACAACGACAGACCGATTTCCTGTGACTTAATCTTGCAAGTCTGTCTAACCTGTAGCCAAGGAAAGCTATGAACATTTTCCTACACAAAATCAGAAACTTTCTCAAACATTACAAGCATTTTGAGGGATTTGAGGCTAACTCAATTGCCTGATTTTTGAGCGTGACTTTTACAGATGATGTCATGTCATAAGATCCAAAGGTTGGACACAAGTGTTATTGGAACCAACATTAAGGTGGGTGGTTTGACTAAAGGAGAGAGATCCTTCCTTATGCTCTGCAGGAGAAGAAGGGTGGAGGAGAGCCCAGGTCAGACAGATTCTGGTTTTCCTGAGAACTAAGAATATGGCTGACATGCTCTCAGAATGTTAAGGTGACACATGCTGGGTGTCAGTTACTGAAACCCACATTCTCCTAAATGTTTCACACTCCTTATTCTAACTCCTTTGCCTTACCCTGTTCACTAAAGACTAGTACAACATGGTCCATATCCAACCCCAACCAATCTCCTTCTTGTAAAGATGCACTGTATAACAAACTTTTATGTCAGTAAATATCTTTTTTCAAGTGCATGTTTATGTCTTTATGTGTCTGCGTGTGGTGGTGAGGTGCACCCTAGAAGGAAAACATTCCCATGTGCACATCTCTTTTCTCTTCCCAGGAATATGGTGTAAAGATCTGAGAAGTAACAGATAATTATGTATCCATGAAAGATATTAGGGATTTGGCGTCCAGTGGGATACTGAAGAAGATTATCTTTTGGGCATGAGAAGGTTGTTAGGATAGCCGTTAATGCCATAGACAGACAGACAGATGCAATGTAGTCAGGGCTCTAAGGAGGAATCGGTGCCACAGTGTGAGAGTCTCTTCTTAATCTGTGTTTGTAGAGGAAGGACGGAGAATATGACACATAATTTACAGGTGGTCCATGATACATGCTCAGTCAGGGCTGTCTGTGATTCCTGGGCCTGGATGCAGAATCAGTGATGAGAGCAGGAAGAGTAAGCCTCCAGCAACAAGCTAATGGTGGATCCTTACAAAATGGCACAGCCTTGGCTAACAACAGGAGAGAGATCACTGGGAAATGGCTTACCTTGCAAGTATGAAGACCTGAGTTCACTGCCTAGAGTCAAATGTGGTGGCACATGCGTGCAATTCCAGACTTGGAAGTGGAAAGAAGTGCTTCCCTGCTCATGGTGCCTTCAGAACAACACACGAAGTTTTTCTCCTCTGAACACACACACATGTGAACACACACAGCAGGTTATCTGTCATGGCAGTCACTGAGTGTCCAGCAGTGGCCCCTCTGCTGAAGTGAAAATGGGATTGGCTGACATTTGTGACAACCAGGGATGTGGTCATAGCCTTTAGCCCTTCACAAGAACAAAACAAAACCAACCAACCAACCAAACAAACAAAAAACCCCTGACTCTGTGATTCTTATTCATAATGACAAAGCCCAGGTTCAGAGTCGTCTTCACTCCAAAGAAACCTTATGCCTGGAAAACAGAGAATCAATGGCTTGAAATGCCCAAAAGTAGTGTGCAGTCCCACCCAAAGAATTAGGACTATGTATCTTGCTTTAAAAGACAGCCTATAGTTTTCTATGCATTCCTGTTCATTTTAGAAATAACTAACATTTCAAGAAAGTCCTTTCAGAACTCACTGCTCTCCAAGGTCACCAAAAACAAGTACCTTTTTGGAGGAAGAGGAAGCTGGTTAATGTAACTCATTAGAGATGAAAAGCGAACAGAAGAATGGGAGAACAGGAAATACATTTCAGTTTCCGAGTGATAACGGGATGCTAAAATTTCCAAATAATTATTAAAAGTCCCATTTTGCTTCAGTGTGGAGAGCCCCACCCGCAGGCCATGCTGCTTTGATACCCACTGAACTTAATTTAGGGGGAAATATCTCTCCAGAATCCTCTATTGAGAAGGTCTTAGGAGGAGCAGTGGGTGGTGCATTTAAATGATAATGGAGTACACCAGAACAGGGCAAGACTCGCCTTCCCTGATAGCTGGAGTTTGCACCAAGATAATGACTTCAAGAGGAAGAATGTCAGAAAATGAGCCCAAGAATGGAAAAGACATTTTTGGCCTGAATTTCTTATGAGATGATCTTTTGTGCAAAGCTGAGCAGAAGAAGGGTGTGGAGACCTTGAGGCAGACCAAGAGACTCATTTCCTTTTTCCCTCATCTGCCCACTTCAAAATGTCACTCCTCTTTCCTTTGGATGGATTTAAAAGTAAGGTCTTTATCAGCTACAAATCACCATGAGAAGCCATTCCACCTGTAAACCATGGTGCCCAGAAGGGAGCTTCAAGGATTGAGAAAGCTGCTGCATTTCGCCGGCACTCGCTATCGGAGACACCTGGCATCATCAGATTTCTCATTAGAAACACATGCCCCCATCAGTGCAGGCTAAAACATTCCCCTCACGCTGAGGGAATAGGAAATGTCAAAGTGATTAGCATAGACTGGCCCAGGAGTGGCACGTAACAGAAGCAACCTTGATAAGGTTCCTATCTCTGAATTGGAAGATATGCACAGGGGAGATTTATCAAACACGTCTCTGAATGCACTAGGAGGACCAATTGTTATGCCTGGAGGAAACCAGTGGGGTGTGTATTCTGACCTCTTGTCACACATTCCTGTCCCACTAGTGGGTATCTGCAGGGAGGCCACTTGAGAAAATCAAAATCTACCTACTCTT
This sequence comes from Phyllotis vaccarum, assembly GCA_033318265.1. Taxonomy (NCBI): domain Eukaryota; kingdom Metazoa; phylum Chordata; class Mammalia; order Rodentia; family Cricetidae; genus Phyllotis; species Phyllotis vaccarum. The sequence continues at coordinate 69,858,780 of JARWLC010000016.1, read as the reverse complement.
CCCTGACTTCAATGGCTCAAGCCTTCCCTTCTTAGAAGTGTGAGGCATTTAGGAAGTGCTTTGGCTCAAAGCAATGACTGCTTGCAAGGAAACTAAAATCAGGATGAAACACATTTTGCTTTGACTTTGTTTTATGCCTATTTCAGGAAATAACTTTGGGTTAGATGCCTGCTTTACACAGGCATGTTAATCACTGAAGAGTGAGTATCTACTAACGCCTTCTCATAGTCTCTCAAGGATGAAGGAACAGAGATAAGTCAGTGTTCCAAAACAGATGTTAACTTATATACTAGAAAGAGCAGAGCTACCCACTCCCCAAGATGAGAGCAATTATCCATGATGGGTGCACCCTGGAAGAGAGATTCCTCTAAGGGCCATCCAATCCCCTAAAGTAACTGTGACTTCTTCCGACCACCCTGCAGAAACTTTTTTTTTTTTTTTGTCTACTCAACACAAGCAGTATCATTTTGGAAACACAATTGAGAAAAATGCCCCATCAGAGCAGCTTATTTGAACATTTTCTTAATTAATGACTAATTTGGGAGGGTCCAGCCCGTTGTGTGTGCTACCGCCTCTCAGCAGGTAGTCCCCAACTGTGTAAGTAAGCCCACTGAGCTAGCCTGGAGGAGCGAACCAATAAGAGGCACCCCTCCATGGCTCCTGCATCAGCTCCTGCCTCCAGGTTTCCAGTGTTACTGTCCTGACTTTCCTAAATGATAGACTGTGATCTGTGGAATAAAAAACAAAAAACAAAAAACAAAAACAAAAACAAAAAAAACCAGTTTCTTCCCAGCTTGCTTTCCCTCACGATCTTTATCGTAGTAACAGGAAGCAATCAGGAGCCAAAATTGGTACCAAGGTATTGCTGTGACAAACCTGGCCATGTTACTTTTGAGATGATTGTGGAAGGAGTTTGACACTTTAAGTGGGAAAGCCATTAGGTGCCAAGAGCTTCAGGGGCTGTTCAATGGGGGCTTGGAAGGCAATGGGGAGAGCAACACAGACTATGGAGGTTTGTCTTGTCTGAAGTTTCAAAGGGAAGCTGCAGAGTTCTCCAGAGACTCTATCAGGGCCGTTTGAGTGGTATTTTTGAATCAAGAATCTGTGGATTTTGGTTCACTGGAGCTGAAGAATCAGCTGTGATTAATAAGAGACCAGCACCACCGAGGTGAAACTTTGCCCAGCACCACTGAGGAGACATCTTTTGGGGGTAATTTCTCAGAGTCAGCACACTGAATTTGTGACCCAAAGGGACCAGTACTATATCTCATACTGACAGCCCAACTTGGTAGTTGTAAGAGTCTCCTATGTGCTATTGGTTTTGGTGGCATGAGAACAGGACATTTTAAAGGGGTCATGGAGAGCAGATAAGGCTTTATACTGTGAGAGGCCAGGAGCTTTTTGACAAAGGTGAAGTCTCGGTTGCAGTAGAAATCTCAGTCCGGAAGGGCTCACAGGGAAAAAGTTGAGACTTCTCACCATGTAAAAGGGTCAGAGTCACTGAAAAATGCCCAAAGGAGGCTATGGGTGAGGCTTCTGCATGGATCCCTGAATATTGGAAATGCCAGGAGCATGAGATAGCATCAGGTGTGGTGGTGGAGCTAGAATTCATTTACATGTTCCCATCTTCATTGTACATGTCTTATAGGTAATCGTGGGCTAAATGTTTGCCTCAAATAACTCAAGTGTTGGAATTGTAATTCCCGGAGTCAACTGTAAATAGCATTTAAATGAGGCTTGGGGGAAGTGATTGAATCATATGGGTTGTGCCCACGTGAAGAGATCAAACCATCCATGCTTTCATGAATTAAGAGGTGGTCAAAGGAGGAGGTTCTTGTTGTCTTGGAATCTCACACAGTGATGCATTTTGCCTTTCCCTGACACAGAAAGAGGTCTCTTAAAAACAGACAGCAGTATGATACTCTCCATCTTCTCGGCCTCCAGAACCATGAGCCACAGATATGTGTACTCTTTGTGATTTATTCATTATCAGTCATTCTGCTACAGCAATAGGAAACTAAGATACTGTTCAACTCCACATAATCCCAGAGAGCTTCCTAAACCAGAAGCAGACCAGCATGGTTCCACCGCAAGGGGATTAGATAGTTCTCCATTATTCTTTGAGTTTAGCCTGGCATCTTTATTATGCTCAGAAGAAAAAAAAAATGCTCCTAGAGGTATCCATGTTCTAATCCCAGAACCTGTGAATATTTTATATAGCAAATGGGCCATAAAAGATGTTGACCAGCTCATCCACAAGAAGGAGACCCCCATGAGCTGGTGGAGGGGCATTAAAAGTGACATAGGGAGATGGGAAATAGCTAGTATTTGTTATTTGATATGCAACAAACTCAATGAATTTTGAAGGCAAACATTGGCCACTAAGAAAGGCAGGAAGATAGTTTTCAGAAGCACGAAAAACAAGAGAATGGGCTTTTCTCAAAAAAAAAAAAAAAAAAAAAACCTTCAGAAAGAACATAGCCCTGTGGACATCTTAATGTTTGCTCTTTGAGACCAATTTTACTTACTTCCCATCCTATGAGATAATAACTGTGTTTTAAGTAATCACCCTTTGATAAGGGTCACAACAGCAACAGGAGGCTAAATCACATCTCAGGAACCTGAGAAGGAAGGAATGCACTGCCGCTCGGCCACTGTTACTTCTCCAAATATATGTTGGTCTTGGTTCACTGGTGGTAATGCTACGGGAGAGTCCCCAGACATGCAGTCATGCCCCACCCACCCTTCATGCCCCCACACTTAGTTTACTTCAAGTCTGAGTGAACTGTGCCTAGCTGTCATCAAGCTCATCTTTCCTTCCACACACTGAGGAGTTAGGTTGGCTTCAGTACTCACTGGAGTAGTCAGGTTTATGCTGTTGTTAAAAAGAAAAACAGGAAAATCAACTCAAAGATGTTCTCACTGTTTCCAATGTTTGGGTCTATGGTCACTAGACTAGTGTTTCTGAGCTCTGGGTAGGCAGAAAAATAAGCAGGCAATGCAGGGAAGATTGGAGCTGTTCACTTCATGTGGCTAGAAGGGAGGACAGTGGAACAGACACCCTTCAAAGGCACATCCTGTGGAAGATTATGTTATTCCATTGTAAACAATTGTCCCTGCCTTTTTAATAAAAAGTTTAATAAAAAGCACTGATTGACCAAAGGCAGGCAGGAAGTGTGGGCGGGGCTACCAGACTAAGAAAACTCTGAGAACAGGAAGCACAGGGCAGAACGCCAGAGAAAAGCTGGAAGAAGTAGAGAACAACCATGCTGCTATGAGAAAAGGTACCGAGCCGCATGGCTGAACAGGATGAGTCATGGGTTAGATGAAGGGTAGAGAGCTAGCAAGTTATATGCCTGGGACTTAGACTGATCAGCCTAAAACGATTGAAAACGTCTGTGTGTCTCTGAGGGTCTGTGGGTCTGCAGGTCTAAACCTTGAGGTTAGGCCCAAAAGTCCAGGCCAGAAACCTCTTTACTACAATATCCCAATGACCTTCCTTCTCCAATCAGCTCACATCTTCTACAGTTATGCATTTGGCCAATAGCTTATTCAAATTTGGAATCCAACAACAAATTAAACCATTTTTTTCAGGTCAGAACACCCATGATCTCATTGCTTCTGGAAACATTCTCACAAGCACAAATATAGGCTTTACCAACCATGGAGGTGGCTCTCAATCATAAATGTAGCAGTCAAGAAGGGTGAGCCATCACACGCACAGCATATTCAACACTCTGTGTGAGATTCTTTCAATGTGGAATGAATGACTTATGCTGGCTAGAACTACCTTGTTCTGTAGTAAAAGTTTCTAGCCTGGACTAGCCCTGAGATCTGGACTCACAGTCCCAAATAAATTGCCCTCAGCTACTTGGTCCCAAATAATCACACAAAGTCTTATTAATTGCATGCTTTTTGGCCTATGGATCAGATGTATTCTGAGGTAGCTCTCACATCTTAACCCGTTTCTATTAATCTATGTCTTGCCACATGGCTCGTTGCCTACCTGAGTTTCTTTACATCTTCCTCTCTCAGTGGCAGCTCACAGCATCTCTGCCTGACTCCACTCCCCTTCCCCTTTATCTATGCTAGGATTTCCCCATCTGCTTCTAAGATGCCTCGCCATAGGCCAAAACAATTTCTTTATTAACCAATGATACTCACAGGATACAGAAAGACATCCCACATCATTCTTTTAGTGAAGATCTCCAATTCTAGGAAATTTAGAATGGCTGGTTACCCTACAAATTCCACCTTCAGCAGAATCACAGTGCTTGGCATATAGTTCATAATAAGATAACCAACTAATGGAGGTCAGTCTCTATCTTTACCATGAGATCACAATTCTCCTCAAGATCCTTCCTTTTCTGAACCTTCCATTAAATTATCTAAGTCTACCCCTGGCTACTGCTTTCTCAAAGTTAACCAATTCTGTGATTATATTGGATTTACCCACTCTCTTCTTTGGACTCTCTTTCTTTCTCTTGAGATATGAGGGTTATGTGTTCCTTGTTCAGGCATTCAGTGAAGAAATCTTTGCTCACATTTGTTACCTTGGCAGGAAATCGGAAATGGTTTTAGATAAATGCCAACAGGATTCAAATTGTTCTCTGCTTTCCAAAGCAAGCACAAACAGTATTAATAATCACAATTCTGAGATGGTGGACAGACACGCACTCTTTGGAAAAGAACAGACCTTCTCAGGTCTCTTGGGCACATTTGTGAGACTTAGAGGAGCAATAAATATGGAATTACACAGTTGGGTAGCCACACTGGGGGATTTGCAGCCTTTATAGCACTCTTTAAAAGAAAGCAAGCAAGGCTGTGCTCAGTTCAAGTGTTTCATGGGTGTCAGGATTATTCTTTTCTTTAACTGTATTAAGCTTCAGCTTTTGAACATAAATATTAATACAAGTCAAGTAATATGCCTATAAGAAGTTCAGATTCCCATACAGGCAAACTCCTGGCCCTCTGCCATCCTTTCCTTGGTTTTTCTGAAGCATATGTGAAAGAGGGGTCCCCAGGTCAAAACTCCATCCAACACACACACTGAGTCTCTCCAGATACCTCTGCACATAATTTCAGATAGGTGAAAGCTGAATAGTAATTTTAGGAATTTCCATGGAGAGAATGCTGATAAATTTTGAAATATGAGGTTATCAAAAGAGTAACATCATGGCAAAGACAGGGAATTTTGATATAATCTCTTCCAAAACTCATAATAGTGCATCAAAGAGAACTCGTGTATATTTGTGTGTTGGAATGGAAGGACATTCAAGAGAGGTATAGAAGAATCAAGATATCTATCAAACATTATCTAAGCTGTATCAAGAAGTAGCCTTACTGCCACCACCAGGCAATGTTAATCAAAGATGTTTGATAGTAATATATTGCACTCTACATACCACAGACCAATATTATCTAAACTACTTGGATAAAAATTGCTTAAATTACTATCTGTGTTTCAGGTGGCATAAAGTCAGTGCCTAGAGCATCAATTTCTCGCTTTGTGGCTTTATGAATTTGTTATTTACCTAAAAAGTTGGCTTGGATTTGGACTGGAAGAAGGACATACGCGCTTCCTTTCTATATCCGGGAGTGGTGACCTCCGCCCTTAATCCCAGCAGATCTGAGTTTGAGGCCAGCTTGGTTTACAGAGGGAGTTTCAGGCTCCTAGACAGGCAGTCCTCCAGGAATTATAAGCCCGGTCCCCCCACAGAGTACATGGTCCACTGGCTCTTTAGAAAGGAGGTATAAAGTTCCAGCTGACCTCATATTTCACTACACTTGGGTTTTGATCCCCTGAACCACAGCATCTCTGTCGTCTAACAGAGCTGAGGCTCACTTGCTTATCCACTGTCTGGTCCAGAGAGCTCAAGAAATCCTCAACTGTCAGTGACATGTTTAAAGATGGTGGCTTGACTCTGAAGCCCCTATGTCTTTTTCTCCCACATCAGTTCACCACTTAATGTTCTATCAAAGTCCATGCACTGAAATGAAAACATTCAATACCCAAAACAAAACAAAGCCACATAAAAAACAGTGAAGTCTACATAAAGTATCACAAGGCATATAAGCTATTCTTATATATTTTCCATTTTTAAATTTAATCTGCCTTTTCATATTTTGCTACATCTCTTTTAATAGGATCAATTAAAGAAATGTCATTTTTTCCTAGGTACATTTACTGAGAGTGTATTTCTGCTCCACCTTCCCTTCTCTTCTCAGATGTAAAATCTATTTAGAAGGATTCAAGAACACTACAGAAGCACAGACCACAAAAATCTCTCACTGATGACCCCAACATTCAAAACTAATGTCTAGGAAAGACACTAGATTCCATTTTAACTCACTTTTTCTGACTTTTGTCTAATGTTCAACAGTGAAATATGCTGCAGAACCCATATAGTATAAATGGATTGAACCCCATACAAACAGAATTCCCTAAATGAATTTTCAAAAATCTTCTCCTGCAATTAAACCATCATGTTGAAAGAAGAGTTGGTTAGAAGTCTGGTAAGTAACGCCATCTGAATGCTAACATTTCTCCCGAGAATCTGAGATGACATTTTTCTCTCTTGTTTGACAATAATATGAAACTAATTCATGGAGATGTTTATTCACCAAGACAAGTACACAGAGTCCCCAGAAAAAAAAAAATGGCTCTTCCTGAATGATCACAAGAGAAAACGTCTTCCAGTTTAGAGTAGGGTGGAAGATTTCACTCCTCGTTCTGTGTTCCTATAAGATGTTTCCCATCAATCATAACAGGGGCCTGCTGAGCACAGAGGAATCCCTCACAGCACAACCACAGGGAGCCTCTGCTAACCAGCATTATCCAACAAGGAATATCCATTTACTTGCCTGAATTCTGAAGCCTGATTTTACTGAATCCAGAATTCCCTCTGACCCAGACCATTATACCCTAAATGGAGAGTTCATGAGCACAGGGGAAGCAGACTCTGTGTTTTCAATACATGAGGACCATTCTGGAATATTCAGTTTTAATAAAATACTTCTCTGAAAAAGATGGCAAGTTGTCCTTATCATCATCTATAAGGCTCACTGCTGTTTTTCATTGCCCCGAAAGTAATACTCTGCTCATCTCTGAGGTCTTTCTTTAATCAAAGCATATTGGTTGAACAGTTAAGATCTCTTTTGGCAACCTCATTCAGGTCTAACCCCTTTATTTCCTACCTGAGTCATCCAAACTTAACCATACTTCACTTTACCCTTTAGCCTTCAGAGTGTTAGGGAGCAACTGCTTTCTCCGGGTCATCATGGGGAGGGGCCTGTGTGTTCTTGGCGTTTTCAACTTGAGTAGCTAGAAGATAAGTGGGTGCTGTGAAAAAATTACCATTCTACTAGATGAGCAGCAAGTATCATCTAAAGCTATAGCAGCTTTCAGTAACTATAGATCTGTAAGTATTAGTTTGTACAATGTATTTCTAAAGTCAACTTATGTATTAGTGGGGTTTCTTGATCTTGGGCGGCCGGGGACCTGGACCCACAGACCTGCTGCGCCACACCCCTTAGCCGCCCAGCTGCCCGCCGCTCAGACCCCCCAGAAATGACTCAGATGTGTATATTAACTTCATGCTGTTTGGCCTATGGCTCAGGCACATTGCTAGCTAGCTCTTACATCTTAAATCAACCCATTTTTATTAATCTGTCTGCCACGTGGCCCGTGGCTCACCTGTGTTCCTTACATGTTTCTTCTTGGGCAGCTTACTCGATCTGCTTCTGACTCCGCCCTTCCTTTCCTACCTATTCTGATTCCTCCTCCTACTTCTTCTATGGTACCTGTCATGGCCCAAAACAGCTCCTTTATTTAAAGATTGAGATTCACAGCATACAGAAAGGCATTCCCACATCAAACTTATAACACCCACAATACAAGAATTTGAACACACACAATCTTTTTTTAGTTGCTTTCTTGAGATGGGGCCTCATGTAGTACAGGCTATCTTTAAATCCCTATGTACCTATGGATGACCGTGAATTCCTGATCTTCCTGCCCTAGCTTTTGAGTGCTGGATTACAAGCACACACCATCATGGCTGGACTGTCTTTTGTTTTTAAGGAAAATCTTACTTATGAGGCTTAGTTTGAACTTGAAATGTGCCTGCCTCATAAGGGGTAGCATTAGATTTGTTCACCCAAGTGCCTGACTCTTCATCACTGGTCTTTAAACTAAATGAAACACAGAAAAACAGATATGTTTTCATCTCTGACTTTTGCTTTCTTAATTTAAAATGTTAAGAATGTTCAGATATGTACAAATGGATGGAAAATAATCAATGGACATTAAAAAGAAACAAAATAAATAGCAAATCTATGAATAAAACGATAAAGTGTCATATGCAAAAGACAGTAGCTTTAAACCATACATGGGCAACAGTAGGAATAGTGAATGCAGGATCACTTGGATATCTGCAGTAATAGTTTACTTGATGGGTGAGTGTAGTAGTAGGTTTCTGGCCTGTCTGGCCTGTGGTCCAGTTCCACAGTCCCACAGAAACACAGAAACACAGAGACACTTGTAGTAATTTTATGCTGATCAGCCTATGGCTCTGACATATTACTAGCTAGCTCTTGCTCTTAAACTAACCCATAACCTTTATCCTGTTCAGCCAGGCGGCTCAGTACCTTTTCTCAGAGCAGCATAGCTGTCCTCTGCATCTGTTTCTCTGGTGTCTCTGTGGCATCTCTGCCCTGTTCTTCCTGTTCCTAGAGTTTTCTTAGTCAGGTAGCCCCACCCATACTTCCTGTCTGCTTTGGCCAATCAGTACTTTTATTAAACCAGTAGTCAGGACAATTATTTATAATGTAGCAGTATATTCCCACTACAGGTGGGGGTGTCATGGCCATGAGTATGAGCAAGTTAGAAAATGTTATATGTCCTGCTCTATCATTCACCACATTCTCCTGAGATAGACTCTCCCTTTGAAGCTGTAGCTTCAGTGAGACTGGTCTTCTTCTCTCCACAATGCTGAATTTGCAAGTGTATGCTACCGTGCCTGACTTTTATACGGGTTCTAGAATCTCAACTGAGATCCTCATGTGCCTGCAAGAAGTGCTATTGCCCACAAAGCTATATCCCCTACCCTCTATTTATCTATCTATCTGTTTATGTATTGATTTTTTTCAAGACAGGATTTCTCTGTATAGCTTTGGAGCCTGTCCTAGAACTCATTCTGTACACAAGGCTGGACTCAAACTCACAAAGATCTACCTGCTTCTGCCTCCTGAGGTATTGAAGGCCTGTACCACACTGGCTTTAGTAAGATTTTAAATGACTTTTACTTCATCCTTGGTGACATATAATTAATGCACTCACCATGTGCCAGCTCTACTTTGGGAAGAGAAAGACATGGTTAGCAAAAGATCTCTCTCTCCTCTCTTCCTCTCCCCCTCTCTCCCTTTCTCTCTCTTCTCTCTGTCTCTTTCTCTCCCTCTCTCCCTCCTTTCCCCCTCACCACCCCCACTTTCTCTCTGTAGGCGTGTTATGCCCTTTGGTAGATGCACTGGTGCATGTGTGTACATTTGCATATATGTCATACGAATGAACGAGACTCAGGGATAGATCTCGGAAGAGGGTGGAGATACTAGAGGGAATAAACACCACAGTCAGATCTTACCCAGCTGTCTTCCTGCTTCCTCAGCCTCGCTTCCCTTGGAATGGCTTCCCTCTGGGTCTCTATCCTGTCTTAAGTACCCTCTCATAAATTAAGTCGTGGCCCCACCACTGCCTGCTTGGGAGCCTGGAATTCCTTCTATAATCTGAAATGACCTTGACTCAGTTGGGATTAAGGGTGTAGGTCACCACTCCCAGGATACTCCCTGTGCTGGGATTAAAGGTTTGAATCACCACTCTGATTTTCCTAGACTGACTGGTTAGAGCTCTGTGACTTCTGGAGCTTTTACTAACCCCCCACATAGACTGTGGGTAGATTCCCTCTGATATCTCCAAAACTTCTGAAACTTTTATTGAATCCCTACACACATATGCATGTACTTGTAGAAGCCAGAACTGAACTTCAAGTGTTCCTTAGGGTGCCATGTTCCTTAATTTTTGAAACGTGGTCTCTCACTTGTATCTAGAATTCACCAGCTTTCCTAGGCTAGCTGACCAGCAAGGCCAAGGCCCTTTCCTGTCCTTCTAGCCAGGACTTGGTTTGCATGTGTGCCATAATATCTGGACTGTCTTAAATATAGGTTATGAGGATCACACCATCCTCATGCTTGCACAGAATGCACTTTTTCAACTGAATTGCCTTGCCTACCTCAACATAGGACTTATCTTTAGTAAACTACATTAAATGACTATATTTCCTAGAAATCACATAATTGCGCCAATAGAGGGCATTTTCTTAACCATCTCCTGCCACCCGCACTTCTCAGATGGCCTTGAGGTGGCCAGGTCTGCGCTTGTGGGTATATGGATGTGTGCAGTACACTTTGTATATGGCGAAACAGTGACAGCATCTTCTGTGAAAGAAATGTTTTCTAAAGAGAGCTGGTGTCTAGGGAGGGGAGGTAAATTAATCACCACCACAGGGCTGGCTAAACCTCGTATTCACATTTAGCCCTTTTTCATCTCGTACTTTTGCTTGCTAAGGTGGCTTTTAGTTGTTGTTCAAGCCTCTGTAATACCAGCCTGGTAAGTCACATACCCTGAAGCACGGTTCTTCACCTTCGGTCTGTAGTCTTTTTGGTGTCTTCCCATTATCCGTGGGTGAATTGGATTCAGCTCACATTGCTTTTCCTGTAACCACAAGTCTCTTCAGAGAATTTTCATTTGCATGGCTGCTGAGTCCATTTTTCATCTGCAGTCCTTCAGCCAGGAAGGCCGCTTTTCCTCCCAGGCAGCCACACACCCACAGGTTTCTTTCTCCATCTTCCATTTACATCCAGCTAAACTAATTATTTTCCCGTTCCCTCACACCCTGTTGGTGTTACACAAACTGCTGAGATGGCCCCATCTCCTGCAGGCAACACTTAAATCTTTTCAGCAGCCTGTTTGACACAGTGACAGAAGCATTAAGAATGTCAGTCCTCAGTGTGTGAGAAACTTGGGTAAAACAAATGATGTCATTCGAGGGACCATGCAAGAGTGCATGGACAGCAGAAACCTAGTGGACCACCTTCAAGCTATTGGGAAGGGGAATTGGAAGGAACCGTTTATCCGATCCCAGCATGCACACAAGAAACAAAAAGTCAATAAAAAAATAAACAAGATGTCATGATTTGGTTAAGGCTACAAGTATTCTGCTGACATGTATTGTTTTACAGTGGATTGACTCAACATTTGGATTTTGTGCCCATTAAGTGTCAGATAGGAAAATGACAGATATATAGTAACTATATAGAGGTAGTCAGATGACTGATAGAGCACAGGTAGATACGAAGCAATAGATGGCTGAGAGATAGGTAGACAATATAAATGATGGAGGGATTATTGATAATAGATTATAGATGATAGAGCAAGACATAGATGATGGATGGATAAGATCTAGGTAGATATATGTGAGTAAATCAATAGTAACCACATATAGATAAGTAGATGGTTAGGTAGATGAATACTGACATAGTCCATTGATTTCATCCCATAGGTACAACTCTATCCCAACCACTGTCATTCCTCCCGAGAATGTTTCAATAATGGCTCAACTGTTCCCTGTGATTAGACTGATTAGTGTTCTCACCACTTTAGCCACGGTAATATGTTGAAATATAAGCATGAACATGTTCTTTGGTTTTTTTTTGTTTTGTTTTGTTTTTGTTTTTTTTCAAATTCTTTGCTGATTACTGCAACAGGCTCCAATGTGAATTGTCTACCCTGAAGGATCCTTTCCCTGGGACTTTTCCTCAGATCCACCCCATGACTCCCTTCCAGACTTCTGTTTCAAACACAACTTCTCTGATTTTCTTAAAACCATCATCAAACATCTTACCTCTATTATAACTGTAATTCTTGCTTAATAGCTATTTTGTTATATGTAATTTTGCTATGTTAAAATTAAAACCTTCCTTTTTGATTAGACAGAAAGGGGGAAGTAATGTGGAAATGTCTTTCTATATGCTGTGAATCTCAATCTTTAAATAAAGGAGCTGTTTTGGCCCTTGACAGGCACTGTAGAAAAAGTAGGCAGAAGAATCAGAATAGGTAGGAAAGGAAGGGCAGAGTCAGGGGTAGATCGAGCAAGCCGCCCAAGGAGCAACATGTAAGGAACACAGGTGAGCCACAGGCCACGTGGCAGACAGATCAATAAAAATGGGTTTATTTAAGATGTAAGAGCTAGCTAGCAATGTGCCTGAGCCATAGGCCAAACAGCATAAAGTTAATATAAGCATCTGAGTCATTTTGGGGGGCCTGAGTAGCAGCAGTAGGCGGCTAAGAGGTCTGGTGTGGCAGGGTCTGGGCCTCTGGCTACCCGGGACCAAGAAACCCCACTACAACATACCTCTCCTTGAAGCCTATTTCCTAGAATTCCTACACTCAAGTATTACTATCTTGATGCCCATATTAAATTACTACCTTTCTAGCACACTCTATGTGAGTTCACTGAATGTATAATCATACATCTGCATATAATTCTTTGTCTAAAATATCTATTTACTCTGAGGGCCATGTGCCCAGCGAGTACAGAAAAAAATTCTTTTTACTGTGTTTCTATGGAGAGTATCACGTGATGCATTAGTGAAATGCTAGGGTTACCTTCTTGAAATGGCAAGAAATTACCTCCTATGAGGAAAAGCTGAGAGGGTGTATCACAGGCCAAAGTGAAGAACCATTTCTGGTTTATTGCATTTGATCATTCCTGATCAAAGCTCTTAGAGAGGGCTAGAGGACTTGACAAGTCCTTCTAGTGCCCTTGAACTCAACACTATGAGGACAACTGTTAACTGCACTGTAGATGCACACAACTTCTTAAGGGTCTTCATAGACTCTGAAAAGTGAAATACTTTGTTTGTGGACCAAACCTCAAGACAAGAGTTGGAAACCAATTATGGCTGTGACCATGCAGTGACAGGAGCATATTCTTTTTAATAAAAACATGTTTTTAAATTTTTGAATGAAATATTATAAACACTTCATTTTCATACCTTCATAGTTTTGCATTAAATTATGTGGATATTAATAATACTAATTTACATGTGTATATGTATATATATTGTTACATGCATATTACATACACACATAAACATATATAGAGAGATGTAGGGGGATTATGTTGTTCCGTTGTAAATAATTGTCCCCACCTATGAGTTTAATAAAAAGCGCTGATTGGCCAAAAGCAGACAGGAAGTGTGGGTGGGGCTACCAGACTAGGAAGATTCTAGAAACAGGCGGAACAGAGCAGAATACCAGAGAGAAGCCAGAAGAAGCAGAGGACAACTATGCTGCTCTGAGAAAAGGTACTGAGCCACATGGCTGAACAGCATAAGAGTCCTGGGTTAGATTAAGGGTAAAGAGTTAGCAAGTTATATGCCTGGGCCTTAGGCCGATCAGCCTAAAACTGTTGTAAGCATCTGTGTGTCTCTGCGGGTCTGTGGGTCACAGGCCTAAACCTTGAAACTAGGCCCGAAAACCCGGAACAGAAACCTCACACTACAGAGAGACATCTTTATTATAGTGCAATGTACTTCAAACTCCTTGTTCCTTTTTGTGGATTGGAAGAGACAGAGGACACAAAAATACAGAGGAAATCTACTTTAAAAATATCATACTAATCATCCACTTCATTGAGAAGTGAAGTTTTAAATATGACACAGGACAAGTCAAGGGCTTAGACAACAAAATCCTCAACTCTACAACCCACTGAAGCCTAAATCCATCATCAGTGATGATGTCACAAAAGTCTCAGTCATCAGTACTCTGTCTCGATGCAAGGAAATCATTTTGAAAAGATTTTTTAGAGTGTTGACTCTAGAAAAGAAAAAAGCTGGAGTTCAAATTCATCTCCCTAATCTCTGTGATTATCTTCATCATCACCTTTACCTTCTTGTTGGGAGCCGCTGGCCCCAGCCCCTCAAGATGGCGCCGATATCCAGTGCTGGCCAACCCGCCTGAGTCAGTAAACAAGGCAAGGGTGCATGCCTTTGGTAATTTTCCGAGACTGGTCTCTCCGCCTCTCCCGCAGCGTCATGTGGGGTGATGAGCTGCAGCCGATAGAGAGGTGACACATCCAAGGCGGAGGTCTTTGGTCTATATAAGGATTGGGCTTTTCCTACCTCGGGCTCTCCATTTTCTGTAAGCTGATGCTCTCCCTCAAGACGCATTAAAGCTTTGCTGCAGAAGGATCCTATGTGTGTCGTGTCTTTTCTTGTGGGCGAGAAGTTGGCACGGTACACCTTCTTACCCACCATCATTCCCTGAATCCTGACTACGAGGATTCCTTAAAAACTCACCATATTTTTAAATTTTCTTGTCCATACAACAGCAATTATGAGCAAAGCACGCTCCATTCTGTCACAATGAAAAAGAAGTGAGGTACTTCATGTACCCAGAAAGCAATTCAGCACTCAATAACACTTCTATAAAATATTAACTTCTAGAACATATTCATCTGAGAGTTTTGAAGGAGTAGGTTAACTTGATTGGGGGTAGGAATTGACGTTGAGAAAGTAGAGAAGAAAACTACAAGACAAACGAGACTTTGAAGTCAATGTAGGTAGCCTCCACTGGCTTCCTTGGGCTTCATGTCCTCCTAAGGCCACCATCTTCTTTCCCGCCTGCTGATAGGGTCCTCGTCTTGCCTTGTCACATGTGGCAAGATCTTTACCAACTAGAGCAGAACAGTTTGAACCATCCTCTCTTGATGAACTGACCACTGTCAATATTCTTGGGGTCCAATTCTTTCCTAAAGCTTTTGTTAACAGATATCCTTCTTATGTGTCAAAAGAATTTGAATTTAGCACGCGTGTGTGCATACACACACACACACACACACACACACACACACACAGAGTAACCTATTGTCTTAGAGATAATGAAGAAACTGAGGGTAAGGAATGTTAAGAAGCAGGCTTGAGAGAGTTCAGTTGATACATTGAGTATTTTTCTAGCATGAATAAAGTCCTAGGTTCAATGCCTAGTAGTACACAAATTAGGTGTTCTGAGACACATCTATAACCTCAACCCTTGGGAGACAGAGGCAGAAGGATTGGAAAATGAAAGCTGTCACTGGCTGATAACAAGTTCAAGGCTAGCTTTGGCCAATGACACTGTGTCTCAACTTCCCATCCTTTCACAAATAAGCAAACAAACATATCTCAGACATGGTAAGCAGAAAGCCAATACTTGAGTTTCCATGTGTTTGCTTCAGAGTCAGCACTTGACCCTTGAGAATTGCTGCCTCCATTTCTAGAATCCAAATGAACGCATAGGTAGGCCCTATTGGTCTATATGCAACCAAAAATAATCACAGTTCACAGCTTATTTGACCTTGCAGTATCCATATCTAAAAATCCCCCTGGCAGAATTTCCTGAAGCCATTATGGAAGTGCATGCTCTGTGAAGTGGTTTTGAGAACACGGTGCATATAACAGCCTTCCATATGAGAGTCTGTAAGCTCTAACAATGTCCTGGATTTCACAGGATACCAGCAGGCCTCTCAGTACCCAAGCCTTCCTGCTATTTCCAAGTAATAATATAGTATCAAACACAGATTGAGAATGGAAGAAGCACCCGTCTTGGAAGCAATGTCTGAAGGGAGCTCGATAAGTAGCTGAGACATTTGTGAAAGCATAGGTTCAGTTCCCAGCACTTATATAAAAATCTAGACATGGTGAAAGTGATTCAAGTCCCAGCCCAGAGGAGGTAGAGGATCTTTTTACAGTACTGTTAAGATTTGGATATTAATCTATGATAGTATAGTGCTCAATCTTTTGATGGAGTTTCTTTTTTTTGTAAGTTCTTTGAAAGTAAATTTCTGGCGAAGGGTTTGCTTCAATTTTCCTTAAAAAAAATGTCAGAAGCTCAGATTACAATGTACTGTTTATGTACAGAAATTATCCTCTTGAAAACATAGCCAAGTTCACAAAGATTTATATTCTTTAACTATTATAGTTAATCTTGACTATCAACATAACGGGGCAGATGAGATTAATATAACACAGCCCTGGGTGTGTCTGTGGGGTTATTTCTCTACAAGAATAAGGATGTGTGTTGGGGAGATGTGCTGTGAATGTGGGTAGTACCATCCCATGGATTTAAAACTGGCATGGAAGGGTGGAAAGGTAAAAAGAGCTGAAACAAAAGGCATGGAGACATATATTCATTCTGTCTGTCTCTTCTGTTCATCTCTGTGTGTGCATGTATGTGCATATATGCCACTGTGTCCATGTGGAGGTGAGGGAATAACCACCTTTTGAGTGCTGGATCTACTTTTCTACTAGGTAGGTCATGGTCCTCAAGCTTGGCAGCAAGTGCCTTTCTTGCCCATTGATCCCTCTCACTTGCCCAATTTGGTTTTTTGAAGCTGGATCTGCCACTGCACCTGAAGGTTGATGGTCCAGCTACACCAGCTGATCATCCACCCACTAGTTGCCAGGACTGAGATTGCATGCTGATTACCAGGATTTTATGTAGGTGGTGGGGATCTGAATTCAGGTCCTCAGCAAGCACTTTACCCATGGAACTACTATCTTCCCAGGCCCACAGTCATGATTATAGGGGATGGAAAAATGTATGAGGACAAAATCTTAATGGTAGAAGCCTGTAGTAGCCTCAGCTTTGGATCCTGGATTTGGCTAGTGTTTACAAGTGGCTGCAGGACAGCCATATGCATTCAGTGACTGAGACCTACCGAAGCCTTATTTCTTCAACATCTTCAGAAAAATGCTTGCACTTTAAGTTCAAAACCAGCACAAAGAAGGTCAGTGAGAGCTTGGATTCTAAGAAGTTCTGAAATGAAAGACTGAAATACTTGGAGCAGAGCCCCAGGGTGACAGAGCTTAGTTTTGCATGCAAGACGTGGAGGTTCCCAGCCTGGAGCCAGACCCACACCGGCTGAGGCAAGCAATTACGCGCTTCGGCCATCTGCTCAGGGGTTGTGAAGGCAGCCGTGTGTCCTCCTGCATGGACGCCGGGGAGGACACTGATCGCTAGTCAATCTGCTTGAAATTGCCTCCTATGATCGGTGGGTAATGACTCAGGTAGGTCATGGCCAGGGACGTTTCTGTTATTAATGCGTTAGCAGCTGTAAGTGGGCATTGATTCTGCAGGGCCTGCAGGTTTATGGAGTGGTGGGGAGAGTCTGCCCCTGTGAAGCACAAATGGTCATTGCTGAGGGAGGAGGCAACCCTGAGAGGGCCATGTCCTTCAGGAAGTATGAGGGAGGCCCAAGGGAAGGTCAGGTAACTCTGAAAGGAGAAAGCCAGAACAAAAGGAGGAAAGAAAGGGATGTGCATGTGTTAGTAAACATCTTGGCCTTCTCCCCCAGCTGAGATCAAGCTGCACACATCCTAAAGTTTATTGGCTTCGCATCACTGTAAAAACCACACACGAGATAAAGCATAAGGAGAGAAAGGTCCATTTGATTTCATAGTTCCCGAGGCTTAGCTCATGGTCAATTGGACCCATTGTGATAAGCCCATGTAAGGCAGAAAGCCATGGTGGAGGAGGCGTGAGGAAGAAAACCCCAAGTGAAGAGAGGAAGGGTCAGGAGCAAGCAGCAGTACCCCAAGACAGCATTCTCTCCCACTGCTTCCATGCCCTGGGTTTCCATTCTCTCCTAGAAGACCACCGTCAGCAGCTCAACCCACTATAGAGGTCAAAGGCTTCCCAAAAGCCCCACCTGTAGACATTGAAGACTGAAGACCAAACCTTCAGCAGGAGACTGACTTTCAAATCAAAATTGTAAAACTCACAGGCTGTCAATACAAGTGCCAGGGCAGCCCATTGACACACACAAGAACCTGGGTTATTTGATTCGCTTAAAAGTTTTACCTTCCAGTTCTATTATGGTTGAAAAACTCTTCTCGTTAAAGCCCATCCCTTGCAAAAATCTTCAGCATTCAGCAAGAATCCAAGTAAAATTTCATTAGCTACTTTCGATGGAAGAAGAGATGGATACCAGAATATGAATGTCAACACACACTTCAGCGATGTAGCAAGCTAGCATGCTTCCCAATACAGCTTAGAAACTTTTCAAGACAATTTATTTTCTTTAACATGGAAAGACTGAGATCTAATGTGAGTTGACCGCCCTGGATGGGAAGACAGCTCAATTGTAAAGCACTTTTATGCAAACATAAGAATTCGAATTCAACTCTTCAGAACAGGCATGAAAGTCAGATATGGTACCAACCCCCAGTGCTAGTAGAGGTAGAGGCAGGTTTAGCCAAATCAGCAAGTTTCAGGTTCAGTGAGAGATCCTATTTCATCAAAATGGGGGAGAAATGATGGAGAAAGACACATCTGGCTTCTACACAAATATGTGCACACATACAGACATGTACACACACACATGCCATACATACAAAGAGGCAAAGAACTCCATAAATTCATTCACACCCATGTATGCCCACACAAACACATGTATACATATATCACTTGCAGGACAGGGGATTGTTTCTCAGTGATTCATTCGTGGGATCCAACAAACAATAACAACAACTTTTCTCATCCTTAGCTAACTAGCAAGTTCACCCTGCCTCAATTCCCCTTCCCTAACAAAGAATAAGATGCTTTTAGTCATAGTGAATAGGAACCGATACTTGACTCCCAATATGTTTGTGTCAAAGTCTGTACTTGTCCCTTGAAGACTTCTTTTACAGGCAAGAACACACAAGTAATTGTCTACCAGACAGAAACTAGTGCCATGTTTTCAAAGCAAAACAAGTCATCAAAAATACAGAGGACTTTCCTCTGTTTGCTTCAAAGATTCTCAAAATTTCAAGAGATCTGTAGAGTAGTCCTTGTTCTCAAGACTTATTAACCAGCTTAACACTCAGTCTGGTTTGGTCCTTTACAATTCCCACAGATGCCTACAGGTTTGCTGGTGTTTTAAATAAACAACCAACAGTTCCACGTTGTGTGGAAGAAGTGAGTGACCTTATCTTTAGATTAAGAGAAGAGATTTAGCAAAAATATTGAGCTGACATTTCCTCTGGATCCTCCGATTGGGAACTGATAAATGGGGAAGATAAACAGAAAGGTTTTTAGTTATTCTCAGTGGTTGAGGATGCAGGACTGGCTTCCGTTCATGTAACTCTCCAATGCTGTGGGTAGGAACAACACACATAAGTGTTAGTTTATTAAAACAGTAGAGAGCAGGCAGAGTGCCTATGTTGGGTGAGTTATAGACCTACCCAGTACATCTTCATGTCTAGGAGAAAAGGGACTCATTTCCATAGCCAGTCAGGACCAGGAACGACAGTTGATAATCAGTCATTAATGATGTTCCCCTTTCAGCCTCTGCTGTGGCCAACTTTCTTTTTCTTGTCTATTTTCTTAAGTCTAAGTGAGAAGGTTCTTAGTTAAAGATCACTGAGCTCTAATCCCTTCTTGCACCTGTTAGTCTGGTGTGATTTTTTAAAGGCCATGCAGCTTGTAGATCCACCCCCCAAAGCTGTCTTGCTTAATATTTTAAAGTTAGCCATAGATCAGGGAGCTAACATTGTGGGCATTGGCACCATGAGCAGCCATTAAGATACTAAGCAGCACTGGGAAGATGGTTCTGTTGGTAAAATTCATCCCATGCAAGCATGAGGGCCTGGGTTGGGAACCCCTAGTGCCTAGGTAAGAAGTCAGTCATGATGGCAAACACTACTCTGGTGGACATGATCAGAAGCATGCGGACCCCTGCTACTTGCTGACTAATCAGTTTAGTTACATGAGCTAGCTCCAGTTTCAACGAGAAACTCTGTATCAGACAGTAAGGTGAAAAGGAACAGAGAAAGACACCTGATGTTGGAGTCTGTCATATATATGCACAGCTATACCCTTCAACTACACACACACACACACACACACACACACACACACACACACACACACACACACACACACACCCCTAAGATGAAAGATGAGTAACAAGGCAGAGTTATAAGGCATAAAATGATGGAAAGTTAATAACACAGACCACAGAGTGCCAGTTCAGGCTTTCTTCCTCCCTAATACTGGTCATAAACTCGACTCTGCTAAAAGGCTGCTGTATAAGCTACTTTTCACCTCAGAGTTACCAGAATTCATCTTGGGTGGTTGTTTAAAGAGATATACGTCTCTATTCTCTTAGTCCATGCTTCTGTGCAATGGTATGTTTAGCTTCCCACACCATGTACTCTTTAGTGGTTTGTCTGTTACAGATAAATGGAAAGAAGTACTAAGTTGGTTTTCAGGGTACGCATTTGACCCCATGGTTACGCTTTATGATGAGCAAGAGTACAACCATTTAAAATACTTCTGTGTAAGAAAGGCTGGTATTGGCTAGACTGGACAGTAGGACTTAAGATCTACCATGGTGGAGAAGGTATTGGTGCTGTGTGGAAGTGGGAACATATAGCCATTTGCTCATACTCCAGTAGATCAGGAAGCAAAAACAGAGGATTAAGCTGGAAACAGGTTTGGCTACATCCTCCAAAAACTACCTCCAATGAGCCCACTATCTCTAAGTAGATTTCCATATTCCACAGGCCCACAACCTCCCATAACAGCATACCTGATGGGACTAAGTATCGAAACACCCAACTCAATCTGGGGCACTTACATTGAAAGTACTTATGTACTTTCTCTCCTTCGGTACTTTCGCCTTTCCTGATGAAACTTATGCAAAACAGTTGCTTTCCCCTACTTCCTGTCTTCCCTCTCACTTCCCATTCTCACATACACATCCAAATTGGAAAGGACTCCAAGTGTGTCACTCATGCATGGTGGGAGCCAAAGAATGAACCTGAGAGAACTCTACCCATGCCACAGCTCGAGAGAAACGAAGAGGCCCTCGGGAGCTACAGACAACTGGAGGCTGGTTGCTGCTAGAGGGTCAGATCAAAACGCTGGCATCATTTTGCGTGGTATTCTGGAAACCCTGGGACTACTGGAGTTGAAGTCAATCCTGCCCTCTGTCCAGCATCAATTAGAGGAACGTCTTTCTTCTGTCATATTTTTTCTCTCTCTCTCCTTCTCCCTCTTCTTTCCTCCTTCCTCTATTCATCTCTTTCCTCTCTTCTGTTTTTATTTCTTGTAGTAGGAGGTTTCTGTCTTGGACTTTCGGGCCTAGCCTCAAAGTTTAGGCCCACAGACCCACAGACCCACAGAGACCCACAGATGCTTATAATAGCTTTAGGCTGATCGGCCTACGGCCAAGGCATACCACTTGCTAACTCTTTACCCTTAATCTAACCCATGACTTTTATCCTGGTCAGCCATGCGGCTCAGTACCTTTTCTCAGAGCAGCATAGTTGTCCTCTGCTTCTTCCGGCTTGTCTCTGGCATTCTGCTTTGTTCTGCCTGTTCCTAGAGTCTTCTTAGTCTGGTAGCCCTGCCCACACTTCCTGTCTGCCTTTGGCCAATCAGCGCTTTTTATTAAACTCATAGGTGGGGACAATTATTTACAATGGAACAACATAATCCCCCTACAATTTCCTTCTTCCTTTCCCTTTGCCATCCCAATGGATGGCTTCTGCCTTCTTCCTTTGTCCAGCCAACCTACTCAGTTTTCAGCTTCCTGGATGGAATTCACTGCTGTTTCTTAACCATGTGCACTGTTCTATTCTTGCCCAGCTCAGCAAGATTCTCACCCTAAAGGATGATCAGGAGTCAGCCTTGCATCCTGAGGATTCAACAAAGAGTTTCTTTTACTACCTACAACAGGGAAGTGACTGAAAAACACATCGTTAGAAGTACAAACTCAAACAACAAATGTGTCTATGATGGTGAGTGCTAGGAACTTGGAACCAAGCCACTTAGTTGGAATGCAAGGAAGGAATGTTGGTGGGTCACAGAAAGATGGTAAACTAAGCAAAACAACTAGCTTTTTGAACAACTAAGTAGATAATAATTATCCCTTGAGAATATTGATGGTTCAGCCTATTGAGTGGGATCCAGAAATGGTAGCTGTAGGCACAGAAAGTATCGAGAAGGCCTTTTCAGACAGCTGATGACTTTGCTTAAGCAGTATGGCAACATAAAGTTTGCAAATGAGGCTTCTGAGATGCTCTGAGGAAAGGCTCCCTCATCTCCTGGAGGCAGAAGAGATAACAAGACAAGGTTCATCACTGAAGCATGAGACCACAGGACCTGGGAAGAAGGCAGTGTCTTAGGGGATGGATAGAATCTGAAATGTCTTCTACTATTACTTGGGACCAGAAGTGACAGATCTACTGTATTAGTCACTTTTCTGTGACAGAACATAGGAGAAAAACTGCTCACTATTTCAGATGTTTCTGAATTTGGTAGAGAGAGCAGGATGGAGAAAATAAACTATTTCATGGTGAAGGGAGAAAGAGAGAGAGCACTCTCTATGGGTTTTTTCTCTTTTCTGTTTTATTCTGTCTGAGTCCCCAGCCTAAAGGAGGATGCCATATACTTCAGGTGGGTCTTATTCCTTAGTTAATCCCATAAGTCCCCTCAAGGACACAGGCAGAGACTTGCTTTACAAATCTCCCATAGACTTCTCCACCCAATCAAACTGGCAATCAAGAGAAGGAAACATTAAAATAACTTTTCCTCGTTAATTAATTCATGGATTAATAACCGTGACACAGCACACACGAAAGCATTATCTGACAGGTGGAGAGGTCAAGGAAACCTTCTGTTAGACATTAACTTTACAAGTTGTAGAAAATTGCTTTGAGGCCCAAGTTCAACCAATGAGCCTGCTAACATGCATTTCCTGTGACATTGTGTTCAGCAAACACATCACCCAGAGATGTGAAAAGCCAGAAAATAGACATGAGCGCATAGGAACTAGCTCTGTAAACCACGCACACTGGTCAACTGAGTTCAAAGGACTCAAATGCCAACGGAGTGTCCCAAAAAGAGTTAAATGGCAAAGTATGACCACATGAAGGAAGAAAGAAACAGAAATGATTTCTAAAGCCAATGACAACATCAAATCCTGGATTCATGTCCAGGGCAGTGAGCAAATCAGGCACGCAGATCCACCCCACAAAGATGCTGCCTCTGTAGAGATTCTAGAAGTTATTGGGGCAGATTCATAGCCAGCCATGAATCCCATGTTAGCAGAGAGCACCTGAGGGTGCAGGGACATGGGCTATTCCAGCTGCCAGAGAGCTTGCTCCCCAGGTATGATACTATTTCAAACTCAATAGGGTCTGGAATCACCTGGTCTGGTCCCGTGTGTGAGGGAGTTTCTAGACTAAATTGATTGAGGTATAGAAAGCCACTGTAAATGTGGGTGACACCAGCCCATGGGCCAGGGTCCCAGACTAAATAAAAAGAGAAACCAAGTGGAACACTGGCATTCATTATTGCTCTCTGCCTCCTGACTGGATTCTACACCAGGAACCACTTCACTGTCTGGCAGACACACCTTCCTGGCCAGGAAGCATTGTGACAACCCCCTTTCAGCAGAACAAACCCTTCTTTCCCAAAGCTGGTCTCTTCAGCTGTTTATCAGAGCAATCAGGAAAGTAACTAGTCCACCTAAGGACCAAACCACCTCCAATAACTCAGCTTTTCTTAATCAAGTGATTTCCTGGCCTTGGGAATGGATTTAACTTGCGAATCCCACAGACACTCTAGTCTCAAAGAAAGCAACTTAGCTGAGCAGCGGTTAGGTGCTAGTCCCCAGCATCTGTCCACAACGAGACATTTTTTCCTGTCTCTTGCTTTCTCATTTTTTTTAAGAAATTAACATACCAGTTTGCTAGTACGTATGAAATAGCAAATTAAGCCTTTTTTTTTTTTCTCTCTCTCTCTCTCATTAGACTGTGGCTGTAGGTAGGCTATACCAGATAGATAATACGAGCTCCCATGCAGCCTTGTACTGATTATCTCAGGGACTGCAGCCTCCCCTGGGTCAGCAGCTTCTAGCCCCAACACATGGTCTGAACATGAATTCATTTCTGAGAAGCAGTAATTTGTATCCGGCTCTGAAGGCAGAGGCAGGGAGGGTCATGTTTCTTTAAAACTCCATCCTGAATGCTTCATGTCCTTATCTCTTGTTTGCTGTCCCAGCACACCGAAGGGAAGAGGAGAATGATGTTACTTGGAAAGAAGATAAAGTAATAGGCATGTTTAGCTTTATACGCTATAGCTCTGAATAGACTAAATACCAAATTGCTCTCACTCCTTCTGACTTACAAAACCTCTCATAGTTTTTAGGAAGTACCCAAGTGGGAACTTCAAATGCATGACAGGGTAGATGTGGCAGCTACGGAATAGTGATGGAAGCTTCTTTATGAATAGAAACACAAGTCTGACTCTAATCCCTTGTGTGATACAAGTTTAGCTGAGCAGGGTGACAGGGAGCTGTCAGCTGTTTGCTTCTTCTTGGCTCCTCCTCTACATTTGCATATTTGTATATGCAGATCCCACAGCAAGAAGGGCAGTCTGGCCATTTTACCCAGGGTAAAAATGTCCCTGTGCTCAGCCAACTCCTCAGAGGTACAGAGTTCCTGACCTCTAGTTCCACCTGCTCACTCTGACCTGGGGTGATGTTTCAGGAACCGTATTAGCCTCTATACCACCCCAGAAATAGCATAGGCTAAGTAATTCCAAAGCCTTTGAGGGTAGTCAGAGCCAGAAAAATACATAGTCCCTTAAGTCACCCTTCTGAAATTTTGATAGTTTTGACATTTTTCTTAAATGATAACAATCTTATTTCCAAAATGTGTTATTCTCCAAGCGGAACTATAGTAGAGGAACCTAAGTCAGACTTCATGGGGGTCCTAGTCTCTGATATTAATAAAAATTTTAAAAGAGATGTGGAAAAATTGCTAGTCTCATGAAAACTAAGTTCTATATGTAATTATAAAGGAAGACACTGGGGGAATAATTACAGAGTAAACACAAATAAAATTTCTGAAGCATTCCCTTGTATCTTAAAGAGCAGATTTTTCTTTTATAGTGGTTTCATATATTGTGATCACATGTTCTGGCTCTAAACGAACAAAATGAGTTGTCTATAATAAAATAAAGTCTATAAAGTCTCTGGAGCTACACAGTTAGCATCAGATCTTTGTTCTGGGTTCTCTTTCTTCATTGCAGGGTCATTTGACCAGAGAAACATGACACATTCTCCCCTTATGAGCAGACCATAGGAAACAGATGAAAGCAAAATGCATTTTACATGATCTTTCTATTTCTACCAGTGGAGGCTGACCCACTGACACGCACATCTTGCCCCCAAATCTCTGGAGGGGTGGGAGGCAGTGATGGGAGGATGCTCTACATAGTGAGCTCCATTCTAAACTCTGAATCTGACAGAGCAATTGCAAACACCGAGACCAGAAACACAGCAAGGTTTCTGGGGGAAACTGTGGGGCATGCAGAAGAGCGCCTGCTAGAAACGAGACCGGAGATACAGATGGATCTATCTATACAATGAATGAGACAAATGGGAGGCACTTACTGGATGCTGAGCCTGGTCAGGGAAGCCGAAGGTCCCACTTTCATGAGGTCCTTGAGCAGTTTCCTACAGAAGAAAAGAGGAGACATGAGAAGGAGGATCCATAAGCCTGGGCCATGTCCGTGTGCCATTTCTGTGATCCTACACACACCACATCAGTTATACAGCACTAGTTGCTTCTAAAACAGACCCTGATGCGTTATAAATTTACTACGGTGTACACGATAAGAAAACAAGGACTATGTACTTCAGTGTGGGCCTTAAAATCTTTTCATCCTCCAGCATGTACGGTGTAACCATCTTGTCTATTCCTGGAGAAGCCACTGGGCTCAGAGTGTGAGCGGATATATTGTATAAAGACTGGAATCTGATCACCAAATCTGGAAGCATTCTCTGCTCGGCTGTTCTTTCACAATGGGTCTCACACGGCCATTGAGAAATAGAATGGTTGATATTCAGGTCTGATATTATAGATTTCATGAAAGAAGCTAAATTCAATGAGGCAAATTCTAAATTTCCTTTTAACTCTAAATCTGCAGTACTCTGTGGGGACCACCTGTCTGATGGTCAGAGGTTTAGAAGGAGTGACGACCTAGGTGTGTAGCTCCATGGTAGGTCACTTGCTTAATGTGCACGAATCCTGGGTATTCGTCCCAGGACTACAAATGGAAAAATAAACTACAACAAAATTCAACAGATGCAGAGTCTCTTCTGAATAGGAATGACTAGGGTTTGTTAACAGACTTAGAACCTTTCCAGGGCAGGTTGACTATGGTCTGCTTCTGCCTTGGAGAAGGAACAGAAGTAAAGGGGGAAGAACTGGTTTTCAGGGCTCTGGAATCCTGATTCAGGGATTACTCAATTACAGGAAACAATGTCATAATTTGCATGCAGACTCAGCGGTTCACAGGTTTCAGACTTAATTTTAAACGTTATTTGCAGATACATTATGAATTATACCATTTCCTATATGTGCTTCTATACTTGTGATGGAAACAGGTCTAGAAAAAGTTCCAATTTGATGAGTGTTGGTTAATTAGAGTGATCAGGTTTGTCATTTAAGCTGCTGGGAAGAAAGGAGAGATATAGAGATACCTGGAAATATACAGAGCTCTGAAGTGATAAAAGGTGGGTTGTCTCCTTTTGCTTTATGTTTTATTTAGACAACAACTTTTAGCCGGTATAAAAATCTCAAGAATCAATGAACAAATGTCCACTTACCCACCCTCTACCCATTCACCCATCTACCCAATCATCTACTTACTTATCCATCCCTCATGTACTAGTATTCCATATATCTGTCTACCATCAACCTATCTATCCATTTATCAATCTATCTATCCATGGACTATTCCTCCATCTGTCTGTCTCCCAGCCATCTATCCATATATCTATCCACTTCAACAAACAATAATCTATCCAAGCTTCTGTCCATGTATGCATCTATCTGCCACCCATCCACTCCTATTTACTTTCTCTTCCATTTGTTTATACTATCCATCTACCCACCCACCCACTCATTCATCCACTTATTATGGCATCTTCCATATGCCTAACTGCTCACTACAGCAGCCAACCATGAATCTATCTTTCCATATATATTCACTTACTCAACTACATACCCACCCACCAATCCATTTATTTATTCATCTATCCAACACACCAATCTACCCACTCACCCACACATCCATCTATTCGTGCCATCTGACCACACTGCCTTGCATTTATCCATGCATTCACTCACCCACCTATCCAACCACCCATATGTATCACCTACTCATCCCCCAATCATCTGTGAATCCATCATGTATCCACCCATCCTCTCACCCTTGCATAGATCCATATATGTATACATTTTCTACTTACACATTCACCACCTATGCATCTATCTATTCATACCTCTATCCCTGTCCACTCACCCATCCTTTCTCACACTCACACCCAATCATTTGCAAGGATCCTACTATCTCACCCAGTTCCCCCACTGCCTCTCAGCAGTTAAGAACACTTACTGCTCTTGCAGAGGAGCCTGGCTCAGTCCCTAGTGCAGAAGCAGTGGCTTATATCATCCATAGCTTGAGTTCAATAGCATGCACTGCCCTCCCCTGACCTTCATGTAAGGAAATCTTGAAACACTCATAGGCAGATTGGATGTGAATGCACATTCATGCATTAGCCACTCCCCCTTTGTACACCATGCAAATGTGAAGATGAAGCAGGGACAAAGCATGATTATTTACAGGACACTGGTGCTGGTGACCCCTGGGCTGGTACTTCAATGTCTAAACAGGGCTGGTTCCTGTAATGCTTTATGCTTTCACAGACTCTGCTACCCACTGTCTCTTGGATGCAGAGGTACTGCAAGGCTATTTCCTCCTGTCTCCAGGATTGCATGCCTAGTCCTGTACAGTGCAGCCTGGCAATCCTTATGAATCCCAGAGACATTATTAGATCATTTGGATCTCATCCATCACTTCCTGATTTATTCCCACTGTAGTGGATTCATGATGTTACACTGTAAATAATTGTCCCACCTACGAGTTTAATAAAAAGTGCTGATTGGCCAAAAGTAGACAGGAAGTGTGGGTGGGGCTACCAGACTAAGAAAACTCTGGGAACAGGAAGAATAGAGCAGAAATGCCACAGAGACTCCAGAGTTGCCAGACAAGCCAGAAGATGCAGAAGACAACTATGCTGCTCTGAGAAAAGATACCAAGCCACATGGCTGAACAGAATAAGAATCATGGGTTAGTTTAAGAGCAAGAGCTAGCAAGTTGTATGCATGGGCCTTAGGCTGATCAGCCTAAACTTAATCTAAGTGTCTCTGTCTCTGTGGGACTGTGGGTCTGTGGGTCTACAGGTCTGTGGATCCAAACTTTGAGGCTAGGCCCAAAAGTCCAGACCAGAAACCTTATACTACATTCCACCTTACTTCATGACATGGATTTACACCTTCATAATATACCCTTGGACCCCCATCTTTACTTATTTATTTATCTGAGACACTTGCTCCCATTTTGGTGCATCCATTAATTCTGGAAGAGACTCTGCCTGCCATAGGGAAGTCACACATGCCTCGACTTTGACCTGACGTGCTGGTCACACCTAATCAGCCCTCACATACATGTCACTACCTACTTGCAGAAACACCCTGCCCAGTGGCCTCAAGAGCCCATTATTTTTCCTTCATAGTACATTGCAAGCTTTCATTTTACATTTAATTTTAAAAGCATACCTGTCCACCACTCTGCAAGCCGAATGATGGCAAGGGCAGCATAGCTTCTGTACACACTCTGAGTTCTTGCTCTGATGAGAATGTCAAAGATATGAGGGGAATTTGTCAGCCTTCACCCAAGGAAGGAAAGTCAAGAATAGCAAGAAACCAAGGAAGGGAAGAAGGACAGATGGGTTAATTACCCGAGACAGTTTCTGTGTGCATGTGCAGAGGTGCATGTATGTGTGTAGGTACACAGTCTGTGTGAAGGTGATTGTGCAGACCAGAGGTCAATCTCAAGTGCTATTCCTCAGAACATGTCTGTCTTGGTGATTGTTTGCTTGGAGGTGGGCATCTCTTGTTGGTCTGGAACATGCTAGCTCAACCAGGCTGGCTAACAACACATCCCAGGGATAGGCCCGTATCCAGTTCTCCAGGACTGAGACTGCAAGTGAGCAACTCCACAACTGCTATTTAACACAGGTTCTGGGAGAGGGAGGGCAAACCCAGGTCTCTGTACTTAGAGTTTACTAACGGTCTTCTCAACCCTGAGACGACTCATCTTAATTATCAACTTGATTAGAATCAGAAACCACAAGGCTCATGACACATGAACGGCTCACACAGGCTCTGACCTAATGAATGGGTTATTCCTTCACAGATTCAGAAGTCTGGTGCTATACTCTGGAGGTGTTAAAAGTAGGAAGTTGGGTCCAGTTGTGAAGAAGGTAACCCAGAGGTTGTTCTGGTGATCATATCTTGCCCTGGCCTCACCCTGTGTGCCTTTTTCCTTTACTTCTTATATTTGAGGGCAAAGTTTTGATACCACACACTACCACCATCACCATACTCCACTATTCTGCACCTCCCAGGAGGCTCAGAGCTACCACACACCATCATTATAATGTACCTCACAGTAGGCCCAGAGCTACCACACACCACCACTATAATGCACACAGTGGGCCCAGAGTCTATACAAGTAATACCTCTATTCTGTTGTTTTGCTCAGGGTTTGGTCAAGGCAACTCAATTCATCTTGTGTCATTGTAACCAAAATACTTGAAAGAAACTATTCAAAGGGGAAAGGATTTATTTTGGCTCAAGGTTCCCAAGTGTTTCGGTCTTCATGGTGGAGAAGGCATGGCAGAGAAGCTCAATCCATGGTGAGGAAGTGTCAGGTTGCCTAGCTTAGTCTCAAGATTGTAACTGATGTTGACATCTTGATTCTGTTACTCAGGAATGAGCCAAGCAGGGCTGAAATCTGACCAAAGCAAGGTCCATTTTTTTTCTCTCTCTCAGGAATTTGGATAGTATTTGTAATTTTATTCAACTTCTATAACAGATAGCTCAAAAATCATAAGGTCACTGTTCTCTACCATTTGCGCAAAAAGTAAAAGAAGAATAGGTGGACCCAAAGCCATGAACAAGGAGGAGAATGAGGGGCCTGGGGGCAGGACTGCCCATTGATACCCCATCCTCTGGATTACAGCCACTGCCCTTTTTCTGGTACTGACACTTCCTCCATTGCTACAGAAACACAAAGATATTACATACATGACCCAGATCCTGTTTACACTTGGGTGTGTACAAGTGAATGGCTTGGAATGTACCAGGAGCTGCATCAATAGGTGCACAGGTGTCACGAAGTATTCCCACCTAGCAGTTTATGATAGGCATCTGATGACGGCAGGGCCTGAATTCTGATGAGATCAGCATTAATCAGATCTTAAAAGGAAGAAGGGTACTTCAGCATCCTTAGAATGGTAATCAGGCATCCTTAGGATGATGCCAAGGAATACTGATGACTCCCAGACACATAACAGGAGACTGCTTGCCAAAGACACCTATATACTGTGAGTATCTGACCTGCTGAAGCCAGCTGTGCATAAGATCTAGTGTGATGTGGGTTCTCTATGGGATCACAGCACCCTGGACTTTAGTCTCAGAACCAAAGTGTCCTTTTCCTGTGATTTATTGTCTAAAGGAGCCATAGACAAAATGAAGCCTCTCCCACTACCGCATCCAAGCATTGCACAGAGCCAGGACAGGACAGTATTAGGATAACTTTGGACTTCAGGAGTTGACTTTTTTTCAATCACCTCTCACGGCTTCCCCATAACGCCACATAGATGCATGACAGTCTCTGGACTGAGTGTGCCCCAAGGAGTTGTTCTCAATATTTATTTGCTGAAGCTAAGAACAAAACCCAGGAACCAACTGTTCTAAACGAAACCAGAATTCCCATAATGCCTCATGTCAGCTTACTTCAAAATCTCCTATTACTGATCCATCCCCGTGTCCTTCTCTTTAGTGGATATGCAGGCGAATTTTGCATCTTCAGGAAACTCTTGACCCAAAGCACATGAGAGCTCCATCTTCATAGAAATCAGCAAGCAACGTAGGCTCTGTCTGTCAAAGACATCCATCTTTGTATCTGTCTCCTCATGAGTTAGAAGCAACCCAAATCCCTAGGATATGGCTGTGGAACTGACTCAGATCTTAATGTGTTTGAAAGTCCTGAGTTTGATTGGAGAATTCATGAAAAACTGGATAAAATGGAGCTCACTTGTAAGCTCAGTGCTGGAAAGAGAGAGACACAGAGTTCTCTGGGACTCACTAGCCAGTCAGCCTTGCCTACTTTATGTGTTCCAGATCAGTAAGGACACATCTCAAGAATAACCCAAATATCAGGATGACTGCAAAGAAACAATATTGAATATTGACCTATGTCATACATATTCATATGTGTGCTCTACACACCTGAAAAGTGAGAGACACTGTCTCACAAAACACAGTAGAGAGAACACCTGAGCACAGCACCAAAGTTGACCTCTCATGTCTACATGCATAAAGACACTGTGCCTACACATTTGCAGGGAACCCCAGAGCCTGAAAATATTACACCCCACATGCAACCCACTCTGAGCCTCATGGTGGTGCATTTAATTTCCTGTTTTGCCCTTACAGGAGACTTGCACTGTTTGAGCTGTAGGGTATATCCTGATTAAAAAGAATCCTCCCAATTACAGTTTGGCACGAGATTCCTGTCATACTCTCTGCCACCAGCCTCATCTTCTTGTCAGCAATAAGCATTTGCAGTGCTTAACTGTAAATGAAAACCCAAGGGGGCGAGTTTGGGTCCCCAGTTCCTGGGCCATGCCAGATCTTTTAATTTGCACTGTCTGTCAAAAGGATGTGGTTGTGTGCATACTCCAAAGAATTCCTCAGACTGGATTCAAGGCCAGAAAGAACTAAGGTATGAAAGCCATCTCTGAGAAACCGCATTTGAACCCACCAGAGATGACAGGGTTCACAGAAGGCAACAGCCCTTTTTAGTCAGCTCCAAACTTGAGCAAGTCCCACTATGAAAAGAGAAGCTGAACTCCAGGGAAATTTCAAGGCATCTTGATATTATTTTTCTATCAAGTACATGGGACAGAACCTGATTCAAAGGAAGCCACCAAAACACTTTGAAAGGAAATATACACACAATGTCTGATTATTTCAGTCTCTAACAACTTAAAACTTTCTGGGGATGGGGGAGAAGGTACATAATTTAGAGTGGGAAGCAAAGTGTAGGGTGTTTCCTTTCATCAGAAAGGTGTCATAGCTCAGCTCTGGGGACACACAGAAATGTTCACCGGGTTGAAAAATGTCTTAGCAGAAGTACCTCAAGAACAAAGATGAAAACCCTGTGGTGTGCTGCTGAGACTCCTGTCGGCTGTCACTGGCTTATCTTGTGTCACACATATCTTCTCATCTGTGTGTTTACACATACGTGAGCAAGTGCCTTTGCAAACACATGTGAGCATGTGAGGGCCAGAGACTGTCATCAGACTCCTTCCTCAATTGCTTTCCATATTTCTTTATTTTTGTGCTTTTGTACAGGGACCCTTGCTGAAACTCAGGCTTGCTTATTGGACTGGACTGTTGGGCCAATGAACCTCAAGGATCCCCGTCAATGTCTCTGCTCCTCAGCATTGGGGTTGCAGACACATGCCTCCCTGGCTTTTATCTTGTGCTGGGGCTTGAACTCGGGCCTCCACAGTGAACACGTCACTGGCTGAGCTATCTCTCCGGCTCCTCCCATACCTGTCTTTCTAAGAGTGATGCTTATCAATCAATCACCACTCCAGAGTGCCTAGCTAAAGATTCCACTTTTAGGCTCAAAATAAAGTCCTCAACATCAGCCAAGGAAACTGCTACTCAAGCTGAGCCAGGGTCTTCTGGGGCCAATAGCTTTCTGTAGAATAAGTCATCTAGGCAAGAAGAATTCAGAGCTGGGCAGAAAGTTTGTTTCAGTCCCTACAACTATGTCCATTGAGTGTGTATAGAGATCAGGACCGAAGACTAGGGATTGTGGGTTGCCTGCACCCAACACATAGCCCATTGGCTTGTCAATTAAGTTTAATTGGTACATGGGCATTCATTATGGCAGTTCCCCTGCTGCAACAGCATATACTCTGTAGCTCACAGGCTCATCAACACCCTCCATATATATTTGTAAATAGTATCTGTAAAACTCATGTATGGGGATTTAGATAGATTCACACAGAGATTCCCAAGGATCTCCAAGGTAGGTCCATACTTTGGAGACTGATATACAAGACTGTCTGAACTGGCCGTTGCTGGTTATAAAGTAAGACTTGCAAGTGGAGGGATTGAGACACCAACCCAGACACATAACCTTAGACCTACAATTTGTCCTGTCTACAGATGTGTAAAGATGGTACACAAAGTGTGGGAGTGGCCAATGACTGGTCTAACCTGAGACTTTTACCCTGAAAGGGAGTCTACTGCTGACACTGTCTGAAAGGCTAGGACCCAGAGGAGGGATAGCCTAGAAACCTAAGATGGAACCAAACATGGAATGCTGATGTTGAATGTCTTTCTGTATGCTGTGAATATCAATCTTTAAATAAAGGAGCTGTTTTGACCCTTACCAAACACCAGAGCCAGAGACAAGAGAACATAGGTATGAGAAGGAAGGAGGAATGATACAGATCGACCCAGCCGCCCAAAGAAGAAACATGTAAGGAACTCAGGTGAGCCATGGGCCACGTAGCAGGACAGATTAATGGAAATGGGTTAAGATGAAGGAGCTAGCTAGCAATGTGCCTGAGCCATAGGCCAAACAGCATCAAGTTAATATAAGTGCCTGAGTCATTTGGTGGGACTAAGCAGCAGTGGGTGGCTAAGGGGTCTGAGACTGCAGGTCTGTGGGCTCTGGACCTCTAGCAGGAGGCCAGAAACCTCTTGTAACAGCAGGCAAAAAAAAAAAAAAAAGTCAATGAAATGATGACTAGTGATATTCATACATTGGTGCCAATAGTCATCAAGTCTTCACCCAGCAAGTTACAGGAACAGCTGCAGAGAGCCATAGCCAAACATTAGGTTAAGCTCACCGGAATCCCTCAGAGGAGGGGTAGGAAGGATTATAGAGCCAGATGTGGTCAAGGAAGGACACCACAAGACAACCCCCAGGAACCACTTAACCTGGACTCATGGGGGCTCAGAGAATGAACCAAAACCCAGGGAGCCTGCATGGGATTGACCTAAGCCCTCTGCATATATGCGACAGCTGTGTAGCTTGGTCCTCCTGTGGGATTTCCAGCAGTGGGGGCAGGGACTGTCTCTGACTCTTTTGCCAGATTTTGGAATTCTTTTCTTCATACTGGGTTGCCTTGTCCAGCCAGGCCTGGTCTTACTGCAGCTTGATATGCCATTTTTGGTTGATATTCATAGGAAACAAGCTTTTTTTTTTTTTTTTTTTTTTAATACAAACAGAAAAAGTAGAGGGGGAGAGGGGGAAGGAGGGAGGAACTGGGAGGAGGAAAGAGAAACTGCATTTGAGATTTAACAACAACAACAACAATAATTTGAAAAAGAAAACTCCAAAATCTCTCATAATATTTTATGTGCATATACAGTTTTGTGTTAGGCCCCATTCATGACTAATCTCAGCATCATTAGATATAGGGTCTGTGGGTTGGGCAATGCTTGGAATAGTTACAATGCCAATTAGTCTAAAATTGGTTTTAGTGGCTCCAATATCTAATCTTAGCACTGAGAGGCCGAGGCAGGAGCATGGTCATAAATTTAAGAGCAATCTAGGTTACAGAGTGAGTTCCAGGCCAAATGATACTGTAGAGCTAGAGGGAGGGCCAGGTGAGACTTCACAGGAGCTGGGGGGATATGATCAAAATGTATTGTATACACATGTGAAATTGTCAAAGAATAGATATAAAATAATTCTAGAAGCTAAAAGTTATGGAGAATTATTTTATTTGAATACGCTTATTCAGGTTATTACTAGTTAATTTATAATATGCAACAAAACCAATACATTGTAAACTCATCATTGTTCAATAACATATTATATAATAATCACTATTATTTACATCTTTAAAGAATTGTAAATTATAATCTAATTAGTACTGGGTTATCATAGCTCTATTATTATAAGTAATATAAATTACTCATTACACAGTATACACTGCACAGTAATAAATCAGTAGCAGTCAGCCAGTTGGCACTTTACATACAGAAGTGTACCTAAGAATAATCACCCTCAGACAGTCCCCTTTAAAAACCACATTGGTGACTTTTATTTGGCAGGAAGTAGCCTGAGGGATGGATTTTGACTCCCAGTGTCCTGATGAAGGAGGCATGGCCACTGGGGCTCTGTCCAAGGTATGAGGAGCCAGTGGCAAGTCCTGTTATTTCAGAATATGGCTAAGAAAGGAGAGCTCTGTGGCCAGAGCAGATGGCTAGAATATATCAAGTACCACCACTAAGGCCTTGTGCCTGAAAGCTAGAATCAGACCCAAAAGGTGCCATGAGCTTCCAAAATAGCGCCTGTGGGAGACATTTCATCTTCAAAGCATAACAAGGACGTTGAACTTGGTCTTTCAGGATCTGAAAGAACTCGCCCCAGGTCTTACGGCTTGGAAGCAACAGAGCGGTGATCAAAACACAGCTGTAAGTAGCTCTCAAGTTCCTATCTTTAACCGATATTTAGTTTACTTCTCTTTCAAAAACCAGCTCGGCTGTCCAGAGTGGCTTTGTGGTTTGGCCCCCGGGTTTATTTCTCACATCACTGACTTCACAAAACACTGTCCTTACAATGTCCTCCCCGAGCTCACAATTCCTGCCTCTAAAGGGGAATCTTAGAAAGGTCTTTAATTTCTCAGAGAGAGGAGCCAGAGTAGGGCACATTGGAGAAAGGGATTTGTAAGTTCAGTCAGGCAAAGTCTGAGGGGGAATAAGGCCACTCTGGGCCGGCTTTGGGCCATACACATAGTCATTAGGAGATGAAAATGCTTCTTCCCTGGACCACAAGGAAGAGGGGTGAAAGGCTTGAGACTCCCAAGAGAATGATCATGAGACCACGTGACATGAGCTGACAAAATCCAGCAGCGTGTGCTCTTGGTGACATCTGCACTCAAGATGACCAAGGCATCTCATTTGCAAGGAAGTAATAATTAAAAACATGTCTAAAGGAAAAATGTAAGCCACTGGGAACGTATGGTACAAGGAGTTACCCTCCTTCAAATTTATAAGTGGTAAGGAACGCACAAAGATGCCCCTGCAACCCAGCAGTCTCCTAGAGCTGAGCCTGAAGAGAAAGGAAAGCAATGGTTTCCGCCCAGCCCTCACTTCTCAGCCCCAACACCCTCTCCTCATCAAAGCTTGCCCTCATCCGTCCTCAATGCAAGCTTAAGAACAGAAAGTATTAACTGCAAATACCTATCTCTTGGCCACCCCATGAAGGACCTGGGACAACCTAAGAAGGATTTGAGTGTGGGAGGAGCAGGACACCATGATGACCTCTTACCACAAGGGGAGAGGTGAGATACGTGGAGAATCATTTGTTCCTAACCAGACTTTCATGATTCCCCAACATCCCACACATTTTCTGGACCTATTGTTAGAGAAACACACTGCGAGCATGCATTTCACAAGTCAAAAAGAAACTAATTATAATTTTATCTTATTATGGCTTGAAATGGCCTCCTCTAGGCCCTGTTTCCAATGTTTGCTCCCCGGAAAGTAGGTCTTGTTTGAAAAGGTCTTTGAAACTTCAGAAGGTAGTGTTGACTGGAGAAGTGGGAAGGGGGCTTTTGCTTTCTGGCCCAATAACTTATAAAGAGACTCTGCTTCATGCTCTGGTCTTCACAAATGAGCTTCCTGGCTGTACCATCCAGATTATGATGGACCGAAACCCTTATAATGGAATCGAAATGAATCTCTCACCCAACCATAGTCAAGTTAACTCTTTAGGCATGGTGAGGACAGAGACACAATGGCAAGCGTTAGACACCGCCATGCACAGCCAGCTCCCCCAGCCTGTGACACCGGTGTCAGGCCCAAAGCTCCATGGGAAGCAGTCTCCCTGAACCCTTCACCATCACCTTCTTCCATTCACAACTTCGGTTAGGTTGGGGTAGGTTGGGTAGCTATCATACACCCAGCAAGGTGAAATAAAGAATTCACAGAGTAGTGAGGAATCTCACCAGAAGGCATGTCGCAGACAGATTTACAGAGCCGGGGTAGGGAACACATCATGGGGGTGCAAGGCACCTGGTTCATTAATCATCTTTTACTTCGAGTCTATTTCTCAATGAAAAGTGGCTTTCTTTTTCTATTATCAAGATGAATGTGTCAACAACACACAGTTGCATAAACCAGAGTATTGGAAGGAGAGAAAGAAAGAGATTTTTTTTTAAGGCAAAAAGAAAAGCCTGGGTACATAGTGTGATGTATTTGCTCAGATTACAGCTTTATTTACACCGTTGAGAACACTTTATTGCTGAGCTTCATAACTCACTGCTCCAGGAAGGAAAGGAAACTACCAGTGTCTGCACAGAAAGAAAGAGAGAAGATGTGCATGAAGAAAAACCCATCCTGCACCTTGTTGGTCTTAATATTTTTGTAGAAAAAAATCTATTTAATATGTGTTATACTCCGGAGTGCCTTATTACCTCATTAAATTCAGACCTGGGAAGATGGTTCAGAGTAAAAATGTCCTTAAAATGATGGGCTCTAAGCTATAATATGTAAACATCTTTTTTTTTTTTTTTCTCTTCAGAGAAAGAATCAGTTTATCAGAATTCGTTCTGAGTTAGGAAAAGGATCTCCCAACTGCGCCTGAAAATTAAAGCAGGTGTCATCATCCCAAGAATGTAATCTCAAGGAAATTGTAACTGTCAAGCCAGCGTGGTCCAGTTATTTTTATGGACACCATGAGAAGCATCATGCCCTGGTGGCATCGGTATGGCCTGGTCTGCTCTCTTGCATGGGACATCAGCCCCTTTATAAACATTTCTGCATGCTATCCCCGATAGTCCTACTTTTCAAAGACACACGATTCCATCTTTTTTCTTTCTACATCTGAAACATTTTTTCCCCTAACTCTGTTGCTCAGAAACTGGAAGGCTTCATTTTTTTTTCCCTCCAAGTTAATCAAAGAGCCATGAACTTTTATCCGTTTCCTGATATACCCTACTTGCTCCTTCCTCATTGCTTGATTTGAATCTCTCTGAGCCTCCATCCCCCCTCCTTTTCATAACAAAGAAGTTGCAGGAAGAGGGTCCAGCAGTTCCTTGCTCTTGCACATAGCTGGAGTTTGGTTCTCTGCCCTAGCCAGTTCCAGGAGATCTGATGCCCTCTTCCGGCCTGTGCAGGGAATTGCACTCACATACCCATACAGAGATAGACCGAAGGGTACAAATACACACGATTAAAAAGAAAAGAAAAGAATCTGAAACTTCTTATATAAAAATACCTTTCCTAGGTGCGAGTCCTATCTCCCACCTGTGACTCCTAACACTTCCAGAGCTAAGAAATAAGGATTGTCATGATGTCTAAGCCAGCCGTTGTGACACAATGAATTTTGGCCACCCTGAACAACAATGTGAGATTCTGTCTAAAAAAAAAAAAACCTCAAAAACAAACAAACAAACAAACAAAACCTAATAACAAAAACATTTTTTCTTTTCCTTGGCCTTTACAGATTATTTGGCAAATACCTTTGTTTTTAAAAGAAACACTCAGTAAGAACAAGAGCCAAAAGGCCCCACATGTGTCTATTTTAGCCAAAGTCAATACCCAGAAAGAAAAGAACCATGTGCCCTCAGATGAATCCTGCTGCCTGCCATCCCAAGAGAAAAATAAATAATCTAAAGTACAAAAATCTCATTGATCAGATGAGAATATTTTTAATGAGAATATGAAAACTAAAATGAATTTTGGAGGATAAAATAAAAACCCCAATAAACAACCCTTCAGGTTCAGCAAAGAATAACCAAGCTACTGGGTTCCATACTTCAGAAAAGCATACAGTGAGATGAGGGCACACAACAGACTTTGCGTCAGTATGGCTCACATCCTCTGGGATCCAGTGAAAGGAAAAATGATCAACTCAGAATGAAGTCATAGGATTTAGTAAATGCTGAGTTGTTTTAGGAAGCCATTAGAACAATTTGGGGACTGGGGAGATGGGTGAGTGGGTCAGAGTATTGCTGGGGAAGCACAGGGATTTACATCTGCATCCTCAGCACCAGTGACGCCAGCATGGGGTGGGAACACAGATCCCAGCACCTATGACCCCAGCACCATGACCCCAGCACCTATGACACAAACATGGGGTGGGAGAACAGATCCTGGCACCTATGACCCCAGCACAGGGCAGGAACACGAGGTGAAGAGTTACACTCACATGGGCAGCCCAGGCCTCTGGCTACACATCATACCTGAAGTGGAGAGCTCCGTGTCAAATATCCCAAAGAAATAAGCTTAAGAGCAATAAAAGAGGACACCCTATGTCTGCATCTATTCTGGTGCACACACATGCATACTTCACACACACACACATACACACATGCATACTTAACACACACAACACACACACACACACACACACACACACACACACAGGGAGGGTGGTATCTATTGTGGTATGCCATATGTAGCTTTATACTGTGGGATGCCAAGTCAAGCTGATACCCATAGCCTCACAAACCAATCTGCAGTGCGGACACTTACCATCTCACTATTCTTGGTGCTTTTCAAGTACAAGGGACATTATTTACAATGGTCACCAAAAGCTACAGTAGATGGTGAGGGACCCATTCTTTCTGTGTGAAATTTTATATCTATTGATCGATATACCTCCAAATCCCCATCTCAACCCTGGCCACATGAGTCAGCCTCTCCAGGGACAGCTTTTTTAGATTTTCCACCTGTGAGACTGCAGGTACCATCTTTGACTTTACTGCACTCAGCACAGTCCTGCCTTTATCCACGTTGCATCAAAGGGCAGGTTCTCTTTATGCTTGAAGCTGAATAACAGGACATTGTGCCTCCATGTGTGTGGCGGGGGGGGGGGGGGGAGGGGGGGAGAAGGGAGGGGGTCCATACTTGGTAACAACCACTTGGAAGTCTCAGTACATAGCCCAGACTTGGCTCAAGCTCAAGACCCTCCCGCCTTACCTGTGCCAAGTGGTGAGATTCTAAGTATATAATCTGCTTGATTTGAAGCCCTTCGTTTTATTCAGAGACAGGAACTTGAGCAACCCAGGCTGGCTTTGAACTCATCATATAGCTGAGAATGACCTTGAACTTCTGATCTTCCTGCCTCCACCTCTCCAAGTTATAGCACCTACCATGCTTGAAAGTTTCTGTCATGCAAGGGCTGAAACCCAGGCCTTTGTGCACGACATGCAAACTACCAACTCAGCTACATCCCGCCCTTTGATTCCATTTTTCTATGGAGAAAACCGAGCTCAGAGACACTGGCTCCCTGAAGACATGTGAGCAGTGACCTTAACTGACATCATTACCCACACTCCCGAATCACGCTTTCAGCCTCTCCAAGTAAGTGAGTTTCAGCTTGGTCAGGCAGCCATTAAGGGTGCATTAAGGAGGTCTGAGCAGAGGAGCAACCTGTTCTGACCTGAATGGGGGGGGGGGGGAGGATCTGGCTGGGGAACAGAGAATGGCCTGAGGCCAGCAGTGGAGTCAGAGGCCAGGAAAGGCACTATCAAATGCAGCTAGCCTCTCTGCTTGCTTATTTGTCTTTCTTCCTTGGCTGGCTTGGAGGCTTTGGACAAGTTTCTTGACCTCTCCGAATCCCAGTTGTTACAGCTGTAATGGGGAAATCTGGATAGCAACACTGACTCAAAGTTCTGCCAAGGCAAAGAATAACATGGACTACTGAATCATAGTTACTTCACAATGGTGAAGGCTTTTTTTTTAACATATCCTAAGGTAAAGATGCTAAGTGGCAAACAGAAGGCCAGGCTAGCCGTTCAGAGGATTCCTGGAACCCCCGTTGGGCCTCCAGGAGCCTGTACCTTTCTTGTCTTTATATATAGTACACTGCCTGCTTTATACCACAGGTGACTTACATTTGAGACTGTGGGCTTCAGTGGTTAACATGCTGCTCCAGGGCACACAGAGGATCATTAAGAATAGACATAGCATGGGGTCAGGGAGAGACTCCATTCACATATCTCCCCTCTCAGGTCCACACTTCAATGTCCACGGAGAGGTCTCTCCCCTAGTTTTTGAATTCTCTGTTCTGCAGGGAGAATGCTGGGGGATTCATGAACCCAGGTCAGACTGCAGTGCCAATCTTCCAGCCATGCCCTTCAGGGAAATGGCATGCAAAATGCTAAATTACATTGACATTCCATACCCAGTGGATGTACAGATTCTCTAGGACTTGTTTCCTTTCAAAAATAACCCCAGGACACCTTCTCTGGACAGCTGGTCATTCCTGAACATTGTTTGGTAAATTAATGCGAGGGTTCCTTCTGCTCTGCCATAAATACTGCTGCCAATGTAGAGAAAAAGTCTTAGGGGGCTGCTTGTGCCCAGTGCTAGCTGAAGCATCATCAGCTAAAGGCAGAGCTGGGGAGCAGCTTAGTAGGTGCATCGCTTGAAATGGGAAAAACCTCACCCAGCTCTTACACTCTAATTTTTCTGAAAACTTAAACAAAACAATACTTTGTAAACAGATAGAACTGAGGAATTTGCTCTGTGCCTGTATGCATGTTACCAGAATGGGCCCTGAAGATCCCTGAGATTCCTAAAGAGGACCATTGCAAAGCTGTGAGAGATCCCAGACGCAGTTCAGACTGAATGCTAGAAAGTGGGTATAGAGTAGTTCCTGAAAATTACGGCAGCAGGAGAAGAGCTCCTATAAGTTTCTGGGGATACAGCCAGGGCATTGCCTTCCAAACATGTTCATTTCCATCCCACTGCACACACTTAGCATGGGCATCAGAAACAAGGACAGTAGCCTGTTAGGAGAGGCACAGGTGGGCATGACTACACCCAAAGATAGGGCTTCTTTATTTTGTTTTGACACACAGGATCTCATGCATATCAGGCCTCAAAACTCTCTAGCAGCTACAGATGACCTTGGACTTACTTCTGAACATCCCACCTCTGCCTCCCCAGTGCTGGAATTACAGGCTGGCACCACCAACCCTGGCTTATCCAATGTGATTGATCAAACCCACTGTTCCATCAAGCCAGGAAAGCACCGTTCTGAGTGAGGTACCTCCCCAGCCCCACAGATGGGATTTGTGACATCAAGAACACAAGAACTAATATGGGTTGCTGGATGCAGCTTCATGGCAAGCAGAATGCACTCACTACTGAATAACCCAGGGCTCTGACTCATCCATAAGAGAAGGGGTGTTTTGATGCTCATCACCTCTGCTTTTTTGTTGCATGCCTGCTCTTGGTGAGAACTGCACAGACCGTTAGGGGAAATGGCTGTATTACATCCACGTCCTGCTGGATTAGCATTTGGCCCAGGGGAATTTTTCAGCACTGTGGACCATAATCTTTCTCTCTACATCTCTGCAAACAAAACTGGCAAAATGATCCCCAAGCTCTCCGGAGTAACCTTCACATGTGTGGACAGCCAGCGCTGCCCATCTCTTCCCGAGAGAAGGTGCCAGCGGTAGGTAATGTCACCTCCCACATCACCTGCACACCAGGAGCATCGCAGGGTGAAATAAAGCTCCTTATCAATAAACACTGTGCTGGAAGCTTTGAGGGATGCAGAGGGGACCTGCTTGCTGCTGCAAATCTCCGACCAGTGTATTAGAGTTTGAAACTTAATATTCAAACCCAGTGGCAACCTTGGTCCACAGAGGACAGAACTCAGTAAGAGCACACAGAGCTGTGTGCTGACGGGCTAAGCACACAAACCCCAGGTGAAATAACTCACTTAAGAGCTTCAGCCACAATAAGAGGAGAGGGGAGGGGAGGAGAGGGGAGGGGAGTAATGCGGAGAGGGAAGAGGGAGGGAGAGAGGGAAGGCAGGGGATCGACAGAGAGAAGGGGAAAGATGGAGACGGCCAGAGACAGAAAAGAAGGGGAAAGACACAAAGAGTCAGAAGGAAGAAAGAAGGAATTGAATGAGAAGGAAAGGGGAGGCGGAGAAGCAAGAGAAAATTGACCCAGTACGGGGATGCACCAAGGGAGACAGACCTACAGATATGGACATAAAGATGGACAGGAACAATGTGGAGAGAGACTCCAAGACATCAAGGAACAGGACAGGAAAGCTAAGAGGGGGGAAATGGAGGAAGAGGGACAGAGGGGATGTCAGGAGGCAGGGGAACAACTAAAATGGTCACAGATCCCATCTGAGAAGGCACCAAGTATAATCCAGTACTTTGGTGGCAGGCATGTTGTGGGTATTGGAAAGGAAACACACTTAATGCACATCTAGATTTTTTTTCCCTCTCTCACTCAGAGGTGACTTCATGGAGCACAGAACATTAGCAATTTCCTTGTTTAGATTTATGGCTTAACATCAGAGATGGATTCCTGGAAGAGCATATAAAAACAGGGTGAGATGCCCTATGCCACTCTAGCAAGCCAAGAAGTACAGTTTCCCAAGAATCCATTCATTCCAGAGCCGAGGACTGTACCTCCTAACTTCTCCTGTGCAACTTTAGAATCTCATTCAGAGCTTGGCACAGAGTAGTTGCTCAATATTCACTGGGAAGTAAACAGTTGGTATACGCAATGACACTTGCTTTTGCCTTTCAGAAACTTGTATCTAAGCCTGCTTGGTTTAAATTGAACAGCAGCATGGGAAGGCATTTGAATCATCTATGACCCACATACTTAGAATATGTGAAGCACTAAGATTTACAAGACTTATAAAGAAGTTAGCTACATGTAAAACTACCTCAAACATCTACCATACTGGATATTGTTGACAAGATAGTCTTTGAAGAAGCTGGAGGCTTCCTAACCCCCAACTGTCCCTATTGCCTTAGCCAATATATTCACATTGCTCTAAGTTGGGTTAAAATACTTAACCATGCATGGCAGTGTACACCTGTCATCCCAGAATTCAGCCTGTAGGCAAGAGGATGGCCTCCTATGAACTTTACCTAGCAAGGTGCTGTTTTAAAGTCATATCCTCAGTGTTGAAACATCCCATCCTGGAAAGGTTTTCTTTGGAGTCAGAAGTAAACAACTCAGAAGACTTAGGAAGTCCCTGAAACACAGCAAACTAAAAAAGGTCTCCCTCTTCAAGGTAATATAAGAAGTTAGAGCTAC
The DNA here is from genome assembly GCA_033318265.1 of Phyllotis vaccarum. Taxonomy (NCBI): domain Eukaryota; kingdom Metazoa; phylum Chordata; class Mammalia; order Rodentia; family Cricetidae; genus Phyllotis; species Phyllotis vaccarum. The sequence goes on along the minus strand of JARWLC010000016.1, from coordinate 69,814,428 downwards.
TGAGGAGAGGAAACAATTCTACCTACTAAGATGCCTGTACATCCTTCAGTGAGTTCCAGGACCATAGCTTAAAGAATTACCATCAATAGGGTAAGCTTTCTCATAAAGCCTGCTTAAGTAACCCCTCACTTTTTACTCTTCCAAGAAATTCTAAAAACAAAACAAAAAAACCTTAATTCACCAAACTGGGCTTTGGTATTGTTCTTATATTAGTCTATCACTAGGACCATAACTAGGTTGAATAGGTATGTGCTCACATCTTTCCAGAAAGTGTCACATAACAGATATTGTCTCAAAAAGTACAATGACTGTGTTATGTCTCAATGACAGCATGCTTCGGTAGCAGATGCTCAGGCTTATGTTTGATCCTCATCACTGCATATGCATAAATAAACAAGTAACTAAAGAGTAAGGCAGAGGCTTGACTTTATTCAGTAAAACAATTTTTCTTTATTCTTAGAGTAAATATCCATGTAACCTTTTCCTTTGTTCTTTTGGAATTTTGATATGGTAGAAGCCCTTGCAATAACACAGACCTCAGAAAGATAATGATATTACAGTTGTGGTCAAAGTCTATGTTGGCAAAATAATGCTTTCATTTTTTTTTTTTTTTACTATAACTGTATAAATATTTCCAATGAAGGAATGAACTTCATCATATACTTCGGCTTTGAAAACATAGCTTGGATGATCATGGTTGGACATGGAACCTTCAGTGGCTCCCTGCTGCCTATAACACATCAGTAAGCACCTCTGTGTTCCATCTTAAAACTAGAAAACTGACTCTCACTGGACCTCTGAGCAGGGAATGGTGCCCAGTACCATCTTCAGTATATGCTGGAGAATCTCTCCTTGGGGTCTGAGGCTTTATTCTGCCCATTTCCTTTGGGTGGCAAGCATTTCTGGTGTCTATCCAGTAAAATCATATGCTTGCTCCAAGGCTTTAGCTGAATGCCTTTACCCAGAAGGTGCTCCACACCCACATGACATCCTTTTAAAAGTAATTTTTATTTGTATTTGTATGTGTGTATGTATGTTTGAACGTGAGTATGTTTGGTATCTGTGTGTACTGGATGCATATCTATGTGTGTGGGTGCACATGTCTATGCACATACTTTCAGAGCCCAAAGAAGAACTTCAAGTGTCCTGCTTGTCACTCTCCACATTACTCCTCTCATTAAACCTAGAGATAGGCTGGCAGACAGAAAGTCCAGTGATCCTCCTGTTTCCACCTATTACACACACACAAACACAGAGAGAGGAGGGAGAGGAAGGGAGGGAGGGGGAGGGGAAGGAGGCGGGAGGGACAGAGGGAGGAAGAGAGGGAGAGAGGGAGGGAGGGAGAGGGTGCTTTTCGCTTTTACATGGGTACTGGGGATCTGAATCCTGGTCCTTGTATTTTCACAGCAACTGTTCTTACCCATTGAGCCTTACCCACACGCCACAGCCCTTGACTAGCATATTTCCCTGGGTTTCTTTGACCTTTTATTCACTTGCCTCTTTAACACATGAAGACATTGTGTACTGAAGGTAAGCCAAGTCTGCCTATCTCCTAGTAAGTCATCCACAGATTTGGATCACTTGCCTATGGAAACCCAGATGACTTCCTGAAGGGAGGATACTTTCCACCTTTGCTTAGAAGATGAGCCAGCAATGCAGCCAGACAATGTGTATTTAATGAATAGATTTACAGCAAAGATGCAAAGCAGAAACATGATAAGCAGAGAACCAGAGAACCAGAGTGATGGAGACATTGGGAAGGGAAGGGTGTTTCAAGTGGTGTTGATTAGGATCAAGAGCAGCTGCTTGTCATTCGTGTTAGAGTTGATTTTATACAAAAAGAATCCAAGTTAGCAAACCACAGAGAAAGTGGCACACCCATGTTTGCTGCAGTGCTGTGATATGGAATGTCTTTCTGTATGCTGTGAATGTCACTGGTTAATAAAGGGACTGTTTTGGCCTATGGCAGGGCATCCTAGAAACAGGCAGGAAATCTGAACATAGATAAAGGGGAAGGAGGGCAGAGCCAAGAGAGAAGCAATCCAGTTACTGAGAGGACAAGATGTAAAAGCACAGGAAAGGCACCAGCCATGTGGCAAGACAGATTAATGGAAATGGGTTGAGTTAAGAGGAGAGAGCTAGCTAGCAATAAGCCTGGGCCATAGGCTGAAGAGCATGTGATTAATATAAGCGTCTGAGTCATTTGGGGGGAGCCCTAAGCAACAGTAGGGTTGTGGATGGGTCTGGACCAAGGTACTAAGCTGGGCCAGAAGCCTATATTACAGTGCTGTTCTCAATAGCTAAGATACGGAACCAACCTAGGTGTCCAGCAGCAGGGGAATGGACAAAGGAAATACAGTCTCTGTATGCATTGAATTTTGGGGAAGGAAGCTAAATGAAAATGTAAATTACATTACACATACTAACTGAGTCTCAGAAAGACAATGGTCACGTTTCTCTCACGTCAAAATATTGAGTGCATAGACGACATGAATGTGAAGGGGCTGGAAAGGAAGAAAGAGGAGAGTTCCCAGGTACGGGGAATACTCAAAACACCTTATATTCAGGCAAGAAAATGGCCTTATTAACACCAGATAATAAGCTAAGATAACAAGTGAAATAAAGAATAGAAGGACCAATTGCAAGGGTTAGTGTGAGTCTTGGAGGCGGCAGCCACAGACACAGATTTTAAAGGCAGAATGCATGGCTTCACACCTCAGATCTCACGCACCCTAGAGCTCTGCGATTAGGTACGAGCTACTCACCCACTTTGGGTGCCACTTTCTCCATCCATAAGATGATACTATTCATATGTGTCTATTAATTGGGGTATAATAAAATTAAGGATTTTCTACCTACAGAAATCACAGAGAATCACAGAGTAGATTTAATATGCACTTAAATGTCAGCAATAATTATTTGAACTTGATTGGAAGGGAAGGAGGGGTTTGGAGATAATGGGGTACACATGCCTCAAAATGGGGTGCAGCACAAGCAGAGAGAAGATACTGAAGATGTCCAGAGAGAAGAACACCCAGACTTGTGGTACGTCACCATACAATGGGAGTCCATGTTGAAACCGGACCTATGGTATGTCACCATACAGTGGGAGTCTGTTAAAATAGGCTAGAATCAGATCAAAACACATCAGACCTGCACTGTGGAAGCAAGTGTAAGGGTTTTGAAGTGCATTTTCTAAGAAGCAGAGGACTGAGGTATTCGGGGATTCAGTCCCAGGCCTGGTCTCATTGAAGTATTTATTTCAGAAAGCTCTTTTAATATCCAAACCTGGATAGGAGTGACAGGGACACATAGGGTCCCCAGAAATAGAGTTTACTTTTCAACAGAATGCAAAAAGGTCAAAGGAAATGGTGGTGTCTGCAAGGGCAAGAATCTGCAAACAAGTACAGGAACTTTTAGGGCTGAAAAACAAATTACTAGTTATTTTTCTCTAGACATTAAGTAAAGCTCAGGACGACAGCATAGAACTGAAGCCAAGACAAACACGGATATTAATAAGCTGCTGCGGTACTGGAATGCATCACTGACAGGGGATTATTGAGGAAGTTTAATTTCTGGGGAAGTTCTCAGGGATACATCTCACCAGGGAAAAAAATTCACATGTAATTATTTCTTTTAAAACCTCTGTGGAACTGTTTCCTCTCGTGAGAAGCCATTGGGTGTATTTCCACCAGAATGAGGACGTATTTGACCAGAAAAAAGAGAAATTTCTCTTTCTTTTCCCTAATTTCTTTTTTTCCTCCGTCTCTCACGTTCTTCTTCCTTCTTTTCTTGCTATGTGTGTGTATGTGGGCTCACCGTTCCTACATCCATGTGGAGGTCAGAAGCCATCCTTTGGTATTGTTTCCCAGAATCCATCCACTGTGGGTTTTTTTAGATAAGGTATCTCACTGACCTGGAAATTGCTGATTCTACTCCTGCTGCCGAGCCAGAAAACCCTAGGGATCCTCCACTTCTCCAGTGTTGAGATTCAAGTGTGTACCACCATCTCCAGCTCCATATCAGCAAGTTAGAGCAATCACACTCAGGATCTCAGCTTAAAAAGCATGTACCTTACTAAAGGAGCCATCTCCCCATTCCAAGAGATATATTAACTACATATTTCTTTTCAGTTACGCCCAGAGACAAAAGAGGACCCACCAATTATGATCACAACGAGAAAGTTTTATTCTGCATAACACAATTCTGAACATAATACATGCATAAGTACCTCCCTCCCTTCCTGCCTCCCTCCCTTCCCTCTCCCTCTCTCCAGTGTGAAGTAAACAACTTTTGATACATTTTTAGGGAGAAAGAATGAATGTAAATTAAAGAAGAAATGTTTGGGAAAAACAATTGTTCCCTATAGACCTACTTCCTTTCTCCAGTATAATCTTCAAAAGAGAATGTATGCCCTCAATTAGAAAACTTAGTTCCCACATACACTAAAATATAAATGTTTTTGTAGTTATACACTGTGTACAACCAAACCAGTGTCATCTTCAACATGGCCAGCATTTATTGAGCAACTGATGTTACTAATGGATGCTGAATTCCTGTTAGCTGCACAGAAAAAGCATTACAGCATGGTTCTTCCTTTTTTCCCCCAGATTTTATTCATGCTGCTGCTTGGATAAACAGCCCCCAGTGGCTCTTACTACCCGTGTGACTAATGATCACTTTTAGGCAAAGGAATAGACCTGAGGAAAGGCAGCTCCTAAATACAAGGCTCAGAAGCCACGTCTCCTTAGCTGTCTGAAAGGCTGCAGCCACAGTGCTCAGCAGCTCTTAACCTCATCCATCGCTTTGCTTAAAAGCGCCAGGTTCCGGCTTCCATTCTCTCGGCTTCTTGTCCTGGCTCTTCTCTGTACTCCCCTCATTTGCCTGCTATATAGCATCCTCAACCATCAAGGTTTCAGGTTTTCCAACCCCCCTTCTCTTGTTACACTGCTTTGTGAAATTGTTATTCTCTGATTGTGAGCAGACTTTCCTAGCAGCCATTCATTTCTCTCTCTTTCATAGACGGCCTCCACCTCACACTGTTTTCAAAAGGCATCGCAGTATTTCATTCCTTCAAATTGCCTGGGAAAGAATTTTCCCCCATGATGTGGCCATCTTTACCTTCCGATCTTATAATTCTTCATATATCTTATACCGCAGGGTTAGCTATGTTGTGAGTCAAAATGAGTCTTACTTATGGATTAGACAGACAGGCTGGACAGCTAAAGAGAGAAATGCGTTCGATGAAAAGGACCCAGGAGACTGACCCCAGCTTCTTCCAGTGAGCAGCTACAGTTTAAAAAATGGAAACATCAGCCAATGTATGAATGTCTTTCTTCCTCTGACTGCTGTGATTAAAATGGGGGCTGATTATAAGGGCACCTGCCAGCATCCCCATCGATGAGTGGCTTCCTCATTCCCTATTGATTACACACAAGGTGTATCTGTGGGGTTTTATTCTCTGAAGCACCAATCACAGACAGAAGGCCAACTTAGTCCATCAATCTATACGCACCCTTCCCAACAAATCAATGGAACAATGCTTCTATGAAATTCATAAAGAAAAGATGTCATTGTTCAGAGATTGCTCAATGGTGTCATTTGGAGCGAAGATGGTCCCCATTACTATATACTCATACATCTCCTTGTGATTTGACAAATAACACTCCCAAACTTATTGTAACTCAAGCACAAGTATAAAGTTGGAATAAAAGAACCCATGGGATTAAAGCTCCTGCTGTTCTGTGCCTGTGTCCACAGGGTTATAGATTATTCATCTTACTCTACTAGGGTACAGCAATCAGTCTGCACCCTCCTGGGAGTGGGGAACGACTCAAAAAGCTTCCCCTTGGAAAGTCTAGGTGCTGCTGAGGGATCCAGTAGTGCTGAGTCTTCTTGGGCTCCAATCTGACTATCTCACTATGCATTGACCCTAGGCCAGAGGTAGGAAGAAGCAAGTAGGCCACTTCTCTGCTTATAACACAAGACCTTGTGTGGAGATTAATCCTGACTGTGGACTAACTCCTTGGGTCAGTCAGGGAGGGAGTTCTTAGGTGGGAATTGAGGTGGGAAGATTCTCCCTAAAAGTATACAGCATCATTAAGTCACAGGGAGTTTGTGTGAGGCGTAATGAAGTAAGAGACATCTTTATAATAAAATAGTGTGGTGTCTGGTGGCTAGGTGGAGGCATATTGCTCCTACATTCAGTACCCCAAGTGTGATAGATCAAACAGTAAAATGATTGCCAAGTCAGCATGAAAGTCTGCGTTTAACTTCCCCAAACCATGCTTTGGTGTTTTGTTTTTAAGTATTAGTGTTCAGTTGTACTTCTAGCATTGGAAAGGATGAGACAGAGGGGTCCCTGATGCACCGTGGCCAGGCAGGGAACCCTGCCTGGAGGGTATCCGAGTAGTGAGAACCCCTGTAAAGAAAAGCACAGTGAACAATACCTGAGAGATGACACGTGTCCACCTGCATACCCATGCACATGTTTGCATGCGCGCGCACACACACATATACCCCTAACTATTTAAAATGTGTAGAAGCCCTCCATTATTGGGCAACATCTCAGCTATGAAGATCCATTAAAAATACAGTAGCTCAACTCTAACCCAGATCTGCTAAATAGGAACTTATATTTGAACAAGGTCTCTGAGGTGATTCATCAGCTCAGTGCAGCTTGAGGCCACTGCTATCTTTCACTACCATCCAGATAAGCATCATTGACCACAAACATTTGACCGTAAATTTCTACAACATGGAGATGAGCTTTTATGGTTGATTTATTTTTATTTTATTTGTGTATATTCATTGCACACAGCACCGGGTTGCATAGAGATTTGTTCACACAAGAACACAATATACTTTGGTCTTACTCTCTGTTTGCCTCCTCAGCAGTCCCCTGTAGACAGTTTGCTTCTTGGTTTTGGCTATATATAGCTACATGGCTTTATGAATTCACATAAAATCTAAAAACTACACATGAAAAAAACATGTGACATTTACTGCTTTAGATCTAACTCGATTCACTTTTGTGGTTATCCCCATTTATACCCATTTTCCTACAAATGACATGATTTCTTTATTCATTGTGGCTGAGTGTACATGCACCACATTTAGTCTAGTTCTCTCTGATGGACATCTGGGTTGCTTCCAACTTTGGAGCTCCAATGAACACTTGTCAAACAGGTCTCTCTGTGATGTGCCATGCAGGAGTCTTTCTGGTAAACACCCAAGAGTGACAAGCACAGCTGGGTCCTCTGTGCTCTTAGGCTGCTAAGGAATCTCAATGCCAATTTTGTAATGTGTTACATTGCTACTAGCCCTATATCGAAAGGTTCCCTTTGCCCATACGCTTACTAGTATTTGCCATTATTTGTTTTAATGACTGTCATTCTGACTGGGGTAAGATGGGATCTCACGCAGTTCGATTTGCATTTCTCTATGACTGGTGAAATTTGAAAGATTTTAAGCTGATTGCCCAATTGCATTCCTCTTTAGAGAACACTTTGCTCATTTCACTTCCCCATTTACTGAGCTCTTTGATTATTGCTTCATAGAATGTCTTAGTTCCTCATATATTTTTTTAAAAAAATAAGTTTTACTAACTAACCCTTTGAGAATTTCATACAATGTATTTTTATTTTCTTCATCCAAACTCCCTTTAATTCATTTTGGATCTAACCCTCCCTCCATAACTCCCCAATATCAGACCATCTCAAAACTAAAATAAAATATCCAAAGGACTCCACTTTGGGTTGTTCATCCCAATCCCCCCATGTGCTTTGGGAGTGAGGCCATCCACTGAAGCATGAATACGCACGAGGAGGAACGTTCTCAAAGAAAACTGGCTTTTCCTCCCCAGAAGCCATTAACTGTTCATAGCTCCCCAGTTAGGGCTTGGGTCTTATGAGCTGTTCCTCTTGCACAGAACTACTGACCGGCTTGGTCTTGTGTGGGTTCTACGGTTGCTGTGAGTCCATGATATCAGCACAGTTTTGCTTTAGTCCCCCTTCTGACCCTGGCAACCTTCTTATCACTTTCATGAAATATTTGCTAAGCCTATGAGGTGGGATGAGCTGTAGACTCGCCATCTGTGGCTGAATATACTGCAGTCACTCTGCACTTTGATCACTGGTGAGCTTGTGTTAACCACCATCCACTGCACCAAGAAACATCTCTGAAGAGACCCAAGCACTGTGCTGATTTATGGGTGGATATAGAGATATAGATTTAAAGGGCAGTTTGCTAGTATGTCCATTTAGCAAATTAGTCGTAGTAGGTTTACTCCTGGGGCCTATGTACTACTAAAAGTCAAGTTCTTGACCAGATTTACAGTACCAGGCAGGTACTACTTCCTGTGGAGAAGGCATTGAATCACATGAGAAGTGGTTAGTTACCCCCATAACATTTATGTCACGGTTACATATCATATCACAATGGCCTTTACTTAAGTTTATGGGGGTCACGGCTTTATAAGACTGCTGATTAGTTCATGCCCCACCCCACCCCCAGCAAGTTCTATACTGCCTTCACATACTATGAATGCTAGCCAGTAGAGAGAAACTTCCTAGTCAGAACTGGCTTGATTTCCCTATGTTCTCTGACCAACAGGTATGTTGTCTTCAATAGGGGTGTCTTATCATCAGTTCTGGTGGGCAACCAAGAGTCCAGTTAAGCTTTTTGCTGAATCTACTGTATCTTTCTTTAAAGAACTGAAACCAATGCTTCTCAAACAGTTTCACGAATTAGAAATGGAGAGACTATTAGCAAGTTCTTTTTAGAAGGTCCATATTATCCTAATATTAAAACCAAACAAAGATACATACACGCGCGTGCACACACACACACACATACACACACACTAAATTTTAGAGCAACCTTTCTGATAAATACTGGTGCAAAATTCACCAATAAATTACTAACAAATAGAAATTGATAATACACCCCCAAAATCATTTTCCATGATCAAGGTGGCTTTATTTGATAGATGCAAACATGTTTAATATAAACAAATCAATAGTGTAAAACACCACACAAAGAACTCAGGCTAAGAAATCATATAACCATCTCAGTGGATGCTGAACTGGCTTTTGGCAAAATCTAGAGTTCTTGTGCAATCAAGAGGGTAGGGAGAGATGGAACATATCAATTTAGTCACAAACGCCAAAACTCAAAACATTTCCCACTAAAATAAAGAACAGGGCAGGTGTTTCCATCCTTGGTTCTAATTTAATAGAGTACTTAAAGTCTTAGTTGGAGAAGTAAGCGAAGAAAATGAAAATGACAGAAATATAAAAGGATGAAGTCAAAGCGTCTTTATTTACGCAAGACCCTAAAGACTCCAACAGAAAACTCTTATAGCTGAGAAACACTTTCAGAAAAGTGCACAAGAGTGTTTCAGTTTTTAAGGAATTAAACTGGGCTGAGGTAGAGCATGCTAACGTCATCTATCTTCCTACACCGCTGAGGCACGTCAAAGGATAGTGTGACATATATGAGTTGGTCTAACACGCTCAACAATACCATGCATGCTTATTTACATGCTTATTCACAAGCTTGGAACATGCAAAGTTCACCAACTTTCAATGTTTCTAATGTCTCTTCACCTAGAAACCAAAGTTTAGAAATTTCTTGAAAAGGAGAGCATATGTAGGGTACTGTAGAAAGATCTTCTAGTGATTTCTAGTGTCCACCATCATTGCTAGCTGAGGAGCCATAGCTAGGTGATTTCAGAGTTTTTTTGCATTTAAGTAAATACTCTTAATTTTAGACAAATGGGTGATGCATGATGAAGGATTTCCTATGTTCTGGTGCCATTTCAATCGCAGGGATAAAATACCTTAACAAGAAGCAACTTGAGAGAGGAGAAGGTGTGTTTATTTCCACTTAAAAATCCAGATTAAAGTCCATTTTGTTGGGAAGTTGAAGTAGGAACTCAGGTATCTAGTCACAGTACATCCATAATTAAAAACAGAGAAAAACGGGATTGTACCCATGTTATCTGTTGTCTTGAGACTCAACTACCTTTCCCTGTATGTATACAGTCCAGAGTGCCAAACCAGAGAATGGTGGTGTCTACAATGGGCTGGTTCTCCCCACATCAATTGACAATCAAGATAATAATCACCCACAGACATGAGGGAGGGATGTGGAGGAATTCCAAAGTAGCAATTTTCTTCCCAGGTTGTGCCTATAGTTAAGGCTACACAGCAGTCTGCATATGCCATTTTTTAATGTGTAATGCATGTGGAGAGTGAAGGGTGTAAATATGTGTGTGCGTGCATGTAGGCATGCTCATATGTGCATGCATAGACATTGAGACAGCAACCTACAAGATCTTCAGTCCCCCATTCGTCCGACGTTTGTCTCTAAGTACAGATCAGGCTGTGTATGTTGATAGAACTTTTGATAAGAAAGCTGTACAACCAACCACAGGCAACACTGAATTCTCTCGTATTTGTTCTTATAGCCCTAGGCCACAGTATTAGACACACAGTGAGTCTTCAAAACACATCCATTGGCTAACTTGATGAATAGCACAGTAACACAAACCCATTATAAGACAGGGCTGTAATCATGTTTGTTTTCAACTGAAAATACAACCAGCATAATTTCGAGGCTGAGCAGATGGAGGAGACAGAGCAAGCAACACCACAGCTATTTTGGGTGGCTCTACTGTTGGCCATTTTCAATGCTGATTAGTCATTTTATTCCCATAACCCTATCTTTCAGTTTGAGACTTAACTTCATGGAGTTAATTTTCGAAGTCTGAATTCTCATGTGAATTATTTTTTTGTGCTTGCTGCTGTGACCATCAGGTGTCTTGGAAAGCCCCTTGGGTGAAGTGTGAGTTCCTCAGTTTTCCATGAGCTCTCTGTCCTTTTACTCCTAGGTCAACTCAAAATGTCAAGATCTCTGTCCGTATTGAGCTTGAGACTACCAGGCTTAATTCTCTAATCCATTTAGTGTTCTTAGGTACTCTTTTTCTCATGAGCATGTGTGTCTTGTGTATGTATGTCTGCATGTTGTATGGACTCATGTGTGTGTAATACTGTGTTCATATGTGTAGGGGGGCAGCTGTTGACACTGGCGGTCTTCAACCTTTCTCCGCCTTATATACTGGTTCAAGATCTCTCACTGATTTGGCTGAGTTAGCAAGCTTGCTCCAGGGATTCCTTGTTTTATCTCCCTATTCCAGGATTATAGGCATAACGTCACACCCAGTCATCATTTACATGGGTTCTGAGAACATAAACTCATGTCTTCATCTTTTAGAGCCAGCACTTTATCTGGTAGGTCATCCCTCTCTAGCTTGGACTTGTTGATATTTATTGATTCCTTCAGATAATATCTTTCAACTCAACTCTGTTCCAGGTACTGCCTTGGTTTCTGGGCATATACTGCCATGTGTAAGGGAGACAAGATATATATTCTCACAGACCTTGACTTGTAATTTTGGGATACAGTTAAGTAAGCATCATCACCCATACTTAATGACCTGGCCAGAAGATATAAAAACATCCTTGTCACCCTAGTCCAATGGCCCTAGAGGAACTTCCTGTCATTCAAGTCACCATGAGGAGTCACTAATTCTCATTAGAGGCCTCCAGTTGCTTTTCTAGCCCTATTGATTAAAAAAGCAAGGAGTAACAACATAATCTCTATTAAGTTTAATTCACACTGGCCCACAGAGCAGCCAGAACTGAAATAGCTATTTAAAACCATACTGCTTACTAAGTAGCAGATGATTATTCCCTAGAACCAGAATCCTAAGTCCATATGATGTGAATTATTAGTATCATTCTATTGCCTTTTGAGCTCAGCCTAGCCTCTAAATGTGTTCCTTCTGTCTCAGCCTTCCAAGTGCTATGATTACAGGAGGCACATCCCACCATCAGGGCATCTATTTCACTTTGGCTTCATATCTATTTTTTTTCTCTGTTGCTATGATAGAGTACTCCCACCAACAAGCAACTTGGGAAAGAAACCATTTATTCAGCTTATAATGTCAAGATACAGCCCACCATTGAGGGGAAAATCAAGACAGGAATTCAAAGCAGCTAGTCACATAATAACTACAATTAGGAGCAAAGAGAATTCTGTAAATGCAATCCTGCTCGGTTGCTCTCATCTAATTTCCTCCTGACTTATGTAGTAAAGTAATCTCTGCTGAGGAAATGGTGCCATCTACAATGTACCAGTTCCTTCTCTATCAATTATCAAAGCAATCACCCTCAGACCACAGGCCAACCTGACTGAGACAAACTTCTCATTTGAGGCTCTCTTGTCAGTAGATTCTAGGTTGTGGAAATCTGACAATTAATTGTACTTTGTACATGTGTTGTGTATCTGTGTGCTTATATATGTGTATGTTTATGTGTGCATAAGGTCAGAGGATAACTTGCATTAAAAGGTTTCCTCCTTCCAACATGTGAGTCCTGGGGTTTGACTCAGAGTTAGCAAGTGCCTGAACCTGCTAAGCCATCTCACTGGCCCACAAGTGGACAATTAAAGCCTGTCATCACACTATTTAATGCCACATAATTACCAACCTGTCTTCATCTTGATAACTCCAATGTCTCCTACAGAGCTATCATTTGGTATATATAGTAAATATATTATTGATAGCACATGAAACAACCTTGCAAGACAAGTAATTATAAGGAAAAAAAAGGAGTCTGTAAGACCTGAAGGGATTCACTCAAGGCACCAGCCACAGGAGCCAGCGCGGGATTTAAACCAAGGTTGCCATGCAAGAACTTCTCACACATCTGAGTCAAGATCTCTGATCGTTTCTCAAGCTGTTGACACTGCATTAGTCCCTGGCTGGAAACATGTCTTTGATGATACACGGAAGACAAAGGAGCCCTGACACACATTCAGAGATGTTTGCAGAAGAGACCAAAAAAAAAAAAAAAAAAAGATAGGGATGGAAAGTAGATGTTCATGACTTTGACTTTGGTAGAGGCCCGCTATGACCAAAGCTCTTTTGAATTAGACTTTTGCTTGGCAACTCATTTCAGCCTTCTCCTGGAAAAGGAGGCCACACAGGAGCATTTGTTATCAGTGCCAAGATGGTGTATAATTAATATTTTGATGCATCATGCTCACCTGCCTCGATGTTGACTCTAAAGATATTATCTTGGCATGAAATAAACAGCACTGTGCTGCCTGTGGGTTAACACAGTTTTAGAAAAGAAACTGTAATTTATTTAATAATGGAACTGATGATTTATTGCCATGTATTGCCATGTACATGATGGGTTAGTGGGTCTTGGTAGGATCTGATGTCTACAGTGCAAGGAGAGCTCAGGGGAGGAACAGAGAAAGAGAACCGAGCCTGTCTGGATCACCTCCTCCCTCCATGCTGCCAGCAGGTTCTGTCTTCTCTTTTTTTGGCTGTGGAGACTGCACAATGTACAAGGATTAATGAGCTAGTACTTGGAGACCAGAAAAACAGAACGGAGATTCAATGCAAAGCCATGGCCATTTGCATCCTAAAAGGAAAACCTCTCAGAAGCAAGAAAAGTGGTACTCTTTTGGATTTTAGAACACAGACAGGTGGCAAAGAGCCAACTAAATCCTTTAATATGAGAAAGCAAGTAGCATTGCCTAAGAGCTAAGTGGGGCTGGGTAATGTTAACTGTGCATAGAAATTGGTGGGTCCAAGCACTTGGCTTCTAAGCGCTACCAATATGAAGACTGTTTATCCCTGAACCAAGTGAAATGACCTGTGTGACCCATACCCTTTCTATCTCACTCACAGGCCTTGTGCTTATGAACTCCTAGTCTTAATCTGAGGTTTTCTTTCTGTGGTCCTTACACTTCACTTAAATAGTTTTATTAAATAATAGGTTTTTTTAAAAAAAATAGTTTTATTAAATAAATAGTTTTTTTTAAATAATGGTTGATAAGGAATATTTTGATGTGTGTGTGTTTGTGTGTGTGTGTGTGTGTGTATGTGTGTGGACGCACACTATGAACAGTGCCTTTGGAGATCAGAAGAGAGAGTCAGATCCCTTGCATTTGAAGTTACAGGCGGTTGTGAGAAGCCTTTCATGGCTTCTGGGAACCGAACTCAGGACTTCTGCAAAAGTTAGCAAGTACTATTGATCTCTGTGGCATGGCTCCAGCATTAAATTCCTTCCCTACATTGTTCCCTATATGTAGTACAGCTTGTTTCTTTTACCCCAATTTCTTAGAACCACAAGGGATGTTTGGAATCTTTGAGTATTTGCTTTTATATAATATTGCCTTTAGGTACTATCTAGTAAATGCCTTTCTGTAGTATTTACTGTAAAAGTAATACATACCTTTATACGAGGATATATCTTGGATGGATGTTCACTCTAGACACAACATTCATTCATGTTTCTACACACTTATACATCCAACCTGAAGTTAATGGCACACATATTTTTAGTGCACCTGCATTGCATTTTGACTGTAGCCTATTGTTGGAGGAACATCCACCTGTATATCATGTCAGTACTCAAAACAGTTCTCCTTTGGCTGAGCTTCAGACTGGGAGGGGGGGGGTTGGAGATTTTCAAGCAATATCTGGGATTCCAAACATGCAGCCTCACTACTCACCCTTCCCCGCCGCTTTATTTCAATGCTTTCTTTCCTCTGCTCCCTACTTCAAGGACCGAGAAAGACGTGCCACAGAAATGAGAAGTTTCTGGGGTTCCCTCACCTCGCTGAGGCACAGGCTACATGACCACATATTTTTTTAAGTCCTTGATTCTGCAACATCCCCCTAGGCCCTGAGTTTATGTATCAGGCAGGAGGGTCATAAACACTTAAGCCATTCACAAACACATATTTGTTTTCACCCCATTTCATAAAGTGCAGTTAATAAGCCTTTAATGAAGGAACAGTATGTTCTCCGTGCCTCTGTGTAAAATTCAAAGAGAATCACAACACCTCTACAGTGACCCAGCACGAGTGCCACACAACTGAATACTGATGACGGAGCCAGGAAAAGCATCTCCATTTCCAGCACAGTCTCCAAGGTCAGGACTATTGTGCACCACAACTAAACAGCTACTCGGATTCATGGGATGCGGAGAAAGAAGAAACAAAAACCTTTAGGATTACAATTCTCTTTTTCCAACTCAAAAGCAAACCTACTGGACTAGGAGAATACCTTGGTAGGTAAAGTGCAGCCACATGAGCATGAGGCATTGTGATCAACCCTTAGAACGCATGCAAAAATTGAGCAGGTGATATATGCAGGGGAGGCAGGGACAGGAAGACCCCTGGGGCTTGCTGGCTACCAGCCTAATCAAATCAGAGTCTCAGGTTCCGGTGAGAGACTATGTCTCAAAAAAAAAAAAAAAAAAAAAAAAACTGACAAAGACAAACACAGACGAATCCCAAGGAAATATATCTGATATTGACCTCTGGCCTCATGACCATGCATGAGTGTACATCCACATAAAGACCAGGGCAGGCATGAACAACCACCCACATACATGCGTGATACAAGAGCACACATACTGCCACCCTATGAGAAGCGAGGAAGCATCGTCATCTTGGTTTCTTGTCACATAGGTGGAAGAGTGTCACTCGGTGACTGGAAACATGTCCCAACTCTCTCACACACCCACCAGGTGTTGGGAGTCAAGCATTAGCGCTGGATGGCATGTTTCACTGAGGCAGATAATGTATGTTAGGGTCTCATTACCACAGTGACTCTCACAAATATTGGCAGAGTACCAGCAAGCATATCTGGTTATTTGTTTTAGGTACAGGTGTGAACTGATGGAAAATTGATTTCTGAACAAGGCTCTGAGCTGTCCCAAAGGCATAGGCAGAGAGAGCTAGCACACTGATTAATGTCAGTGCCATTAGCTAAGCTAAAGAATGAAAAGAGATAAAAATCGCTGGAGGAATTGCGTTCTCTAGTTGCTAAGTAGATAATATAAATAATGAGGCCACACGATTACCCATCAACATTTGCACACTAGCAGCCTCAATGGTGTGCAAACCTAATTTGAAGCCAATGCTCTTTAGAGAATGGCATGTGAAATAAGCCGGACAGGAGGGGCTTACTCTCTCCCTCCAGCCCTGTACTATACACGTATGCTCCACGGTGATCACAAGGGTTAGTTTCTGCCTTGCAGTCATGAGCTTAGAAAAAGCTTCACTTTCTCTTTCCTGCCATGTAAGTCTCCAGAAACAGAGCTAGGTTTGCTCTACACAGTGAATTTTAACAATAAATTAAAAATACCACTCCAGGTAAATTGGCCCCATCTCTGCCACTCACTGTCAAACTATGGGGCCCAGCAGGCATTTACAACTTCTAACTAGATGGTTTTGGAAAAAGAAAGGAAGATAGAGACAAAGAATGGAAGATGCTGAAGCTGGTGCTAAGCACTCTAGAAGTTTCTCTGTCGATGCCACTCTGAGTGAGGCGAGGTGAGATTTATTGATTCCTTGTCCTTTTTTTTTTTGACCCATCCAACTTTTAGAAGGGATCTGCACTGGTCTGTCACATTTTTGACACTCCATAATGTCCACGCTCTATCCGAGGCTCAGCGGGTGCAACTAAAGAAGAAATGGATTTCTGATCACTATGTCTCCATCCACTGCAGACCTCACTGAAGAACTGAGATGATAACAGAAAATAGAACATTGAAGCCTTGCACTCAGAAGAACACAGTACTTCACAGTGTGGATTTTAGAACAGGTCAGAAATCCCTGCTCTGTGTGTGTGTGTGTGTGTGTGTGTGTGTGTGTGTGTGTGTGTGTGTGCAGGGCCACACATGCACATATTCATGGATGTTAGAAGTCAACCTCAGGTGTCTTTACTCAGGGGTCATTCACCTTATTTTCTGAGACAATATCTCCTACTGGCCTATAATTAGCTACATTGGTGGGCCAGTGAGTTCTAGGGGTCCACTTCCGAGTTTGGGGGCCAAAGCCAGGCCTTCATGCTTGCATAACAAATACTTCCCAACTGAGTTATTCTTCACTTTCTTCTGTGGTATATGTATGCATATGTGCAAGTGTGTGCAGGTGTGCACACATGTGTGCATAAGCACAGTATTGGCATTCCTGGGGTGTTATCCATGCTACTTTGTGAGAGATGGTCTCTCAGGGGGCCTAGAACTTGCCAAGTTGGCTCAGCTGGCTGAACAGTGAGCTGAGCCTGTAGCCTGTCTCTGCCTCTTCAGCTCCGGGATTACAAGCATATGCCCCAGCAAGAATGGGAGATCACCCTGAAATCATAGCCAGATGTCATGTTGCTGACCAGAAAAGGAGGTAGCAATTGTCTTCTATTTCCCCCTCCCTCTACTTTCTGATTACCACAGGTCCATCTGTCTCAGACATCAGCTGGCTGATTTCCACACAAGCTGAGCTTCCTTCCAAGAACCCATCCATACTTGTGAATTCAGATGATGGCAGCTCCTCCAAAAGTTACAACTCAAGGGTGACACCTTGAATTTAGAACATTCACTTCATAGCTAATGTTATTCTCCAATTCAGAAGCAGTTAATAACTTACTGTGGCTCCATAGATTGCCCATCCCTGTGCAAGATGATTAATGCCTGTCCCTTTCTGTCCCCTAACCCCTCAGGGCCTGATTTCTTCACACCTACTTTCCATTTAGAGGCAGAGTGGCTCCATCAAATGCAGCAGGCTCAGATCCAAACCTGTTCCTAGAGAAGCCTTGAAATCTTAGGCAAGTTATTTAACTGCCTTCATTTTTGCAATGGGGACATAGCTCAGTGGTAGTGTGCTTATCCAGCAAGTACAAGGTCCTGAGTTCAATCCTCGTATGACCCCCCCCCCCAAAATACCTTCCTTTTCCTTAAAGTTTTGCTGTTGGGGAACCAGTACAAAAGTCATGGAAAGTATCCACATTTTCCATTCTCCTAGGAACTATCTCTGAGAACATTATTTTGTAATTGCTTCCATTATGAAAGCCTTAGCACTAGGGACTCTACCACCACCACCACCTCCTCCTTCACCACCACATTGTAACACTGAAGACCCACACTTGACCCATTTCCTTCACTCTGCTTCTACTTTCTCACTCTGTGGTGAACTTGATAACTCTTAAGACCCACCCTCTTTGAGGTCCTTTTTCGTTATCTGTAAAATAGGTCTCTATTTGGTTGGATGAGAGGTGGTTTGCCCCAGCATTTGTCATAGGGGACGTATCTTTGAGGTGTAGCATCTTTGTATTAACATAATATATACCTCTCCACAAGCATCTACCATATATTCCACAAGTTTTAGCCTGCTGGTTTCTGATCTGTGTCAAGGGGAAATATATAGATCTATCTGCATGCAGTAGTGAAAGCAAGGTCCTAGTACACATGTCAAAACATAATAAGACTCAAAGAGGAATAGCCATATGCTTTAGCCCTGGGTCTGTTCTGGGTTTTCCTGTTCAAATGTGGATATATGCTCAATTCATCCAGAGCCCTTCAGATAGACCCAGCCAGTATGGGCATCAACCAGCAAAGAAGCATTAACCAGCATGTTTCCAAGCCTTCGTAAGTTCCAGCAGTGAATTGTGATTATACAATTTCCTTATCACACTTATTGTAGGCTATTCCACTGTTTGTGGGTCTAAATAATATCATGGCTTCTTTCCCACTTAAGGGCATGCGCACTGGCACCCACCTTTGGATATCGCTAGGAGACGAGCCGTGAAAACTCAGTGCCTCCAATCTCTACTCATAAATCCAGCCTTTCCTTCCCTTAATCTGTTCCCATTCCCACTGCCCACTTTTCTCCAGTCTGCCTCCATCTTTCTCCTACTAGATAAATTCTACAGATGAGGGGTGGGTTAGCCATGGAAAGACAGGAGAGGGAAGAGAGACCGAGACCAGAGGAGCAGCCCCAGAACCGGTGAGAACAAGATCAGAGGCAAGTTGCCGCGCCTAGACTCTGGGATGCCCTAGCCCATCTTGTTCAGGCTGGGGAATGAGAGAATGGCTTTGGAAGAATGCCAGGCCGAAAGCTGTACCCAACGCTATTGTGTCGTTCCCTCCCCCGATCCATGGTTTTCCTTGTTTCCTATGAGGCTGTCCTAAGATTTACTTTTTTTTCCATCATCTCCCCCAAAATGTAACCCCATGTTACTTTTGAAGTGTTTTCACACTTTTATCCCTTCTGTCCACATTTCGAGCCTCCATTGGGTATGTTTATATAATATCTCTGTCCTCCCTCCCGTTTCCAGCACCTTCCAATTTAATATCTTCTGCAAATTTCATTAGCATGCAATTTACTTTCCCTTCCAGATCATTAAAACAATCAACACGAACCTCACCTAGACTAAGCTATTACGAATCTCTCTTGCACTCTCCCCAGATGGCGGCCGAGTGGGAACATCACCATTTATCATTATCTTTTGTTTATAATCTCTCAGCCAGGTTTCACCCTAAGCCGATTAGAGCTAATCTCAGTGGCGAAAGAAATCTCAGAGAAGTAAAACCAAACGCCAGCATCTCCAGCCTCAATGAAGACCAAATTTACAACACAAGGGTAGTGTTTATTTATCTACCTCTGTTCTGATTGCCCCTCCATGCGTCAAGCCCAGGGTTCCTTCTTCAAGGCTAATAGAGCAGTAGATTGTCCTTTAGTGAATATTTGAACAACACACCCAAGGAATTAAATCCCTTACTCCTCATTGCTAAAAATTTTTATGGAGTCTATGTCTTCTGTGGGGTATATGTACATGCGTATGTAGTATGTGAATGTGTGCGCATGTCCATGCAAGGACTTATATGTATATATGTGGAGGGAGGCAGAGGCTGGCCTTGAGCCTCCTGGTCAATCACTGGCTACCTTTTTGTTTGACACAGGGTCTCAGCTACTTGATTAGCTGGCCAGTGAGCCCCAGGGACTCTCCTGTGTCCTCTTTCCCATGGGTTGGGAATGCACATGCTTGTCATTGTACCTGGATTTTGCATGGGTTCTGGAGAGACAAAACATAGGCCTGTATGCTCCTATTGTGAATGCTTTACCAACTAGACAATCCCCCAAATCTCTCCTGCAGTATTCTTAAGATTTAAGTGGGAGGGTGTTTTATGCAGAGGAAGTTCTTTACAAATTGTCAAAGTGTGGCTTATTTAACTTCTGATGTGTAAGAATCCAGGGTCCCCCAAGGCAGAGGGTTTCACACCAGCCTTGGCACTTGGTGAGCATGGGCTGCTAATGATGTTCTATTTATGGATTTAATGAGGATAAAGCAGTGATTTCCTTAGCTAGGTGCCAGATCTAGAGATTGATAACCAGTCTAATCCTAATATAATTCCCTTAATAATGGCTAAAAACCACTGAAGTACCTGAATACATCAAGATGTAAATGTCTTCTAATGCCTATAAACACTTCTAGAAGCATAATAGAGTAATTCTGCTAAAATGGAAACAAGCAAGAGTATAAAAATCAATCTGGCTTCCCCTTCAATGATCGATCACCTTCCCCAGGATCAATTAATTTTGCACTAAAGAAACATGAAATGAAGTTTCAGACCAAAGGGACAGAAGACAGAACACCAACCCTGCTTCAGACTCACACAAGGACTGGATCTGTTTCTGATCACATGGTGAGAAAGAAAATGATTAAATGTGCATTGCCCATCACTTACGGTTTTACATCAATAATAGTTTTTTGAGTTTTATGAATCTTCCAGGACTTCTCACCAGAAGATCCCTGGGCTCCATCTTCTTCCCATTCTTTCTGATGTGAACTTAATAGCACCCACCTGTTCTAAGTGACACACAAGCCTCAATTCATAGTCCACTATGCAGTGGTAATAGTAAAAATCGGTCTGTACAGAAAGTAAGGGATGTGAGTCACATGGGAGAACTAACCGTGATCAATGTTGGGGGAGAGGAGGCTGACCCGGGTTCCATCCTTACATGGCGGAAGAAGAGAACTCACCCTTTCAAGTTGTTTTCTGACTTCCACATATGTACCATTGTGCATGGACACACACATACACACCATTTAAAAAAGAAAACCGTGGAAACTGACAACAGAATGGCACATATTAGGAGGTAAAAAGCAGGAAGGAGAGTCAGGTGGCAGAAGCCTGATTCGTGGGCACCAAGTTATGCTTAGACAGGTCTGAGGGTCCTGGTGGGTCGTGGGTCACTGCCGACATGTCTCTAGATGACAATCTGTATATCTAAGAAAGCCAGAAACATTATCAACATTTCACTATAAAGACAAGCTGTAGATTGGAAGCCCAAACTTAATTTCATCTTAAATATTACACATTATAGAGACTCAGATGCTTACAAAGCTGGGGTTTTGATTCAGTGGTAGAACATTCCTCTAGCGTGCGTGAGACCCTACTTTCTACCCCAAGACAACACCAAAAAAAGGGTGAGGGAAGATTTACTACATAAGAACATCCTCTAAAGAGAACTCATGAGTTGGGGAGATATTGTCACCAATTTTGAAACTCAAGAGCAACTGCCGAGACAGGAAATGGTGTGCAGACTTCCTCTGGATATGATTCAGTGAAATTCTGCTCAAGTTGAACCGACTCTGTGATGAGCTCTGCAATTTCCTTCAATTGAAGGAGACAAAAAGGAGCTTAGAGGAACCTCACAGACCAAGAAGACATCCTTACAGAAAGGGATTTAAGGGGCACAGCTACTTCCTGGCACAGGGGCAGGGAACTGCCTGAAACGAATCATTCTTCAAGAAGGAATGGAGCTCCAGGGGTGATATGTTCACAGAGCACATGCCTGCAAATTTACTGCCCCTCCTTATGGCTTTCGATAAAGTCCCTTTGCACAAAATGGCAAAGTGACGCCCCATTTAGGCGGGATAAAAATTAAGCAGCTAATGGGGTGTGTCCAATGGACTCCTACCCACTTACGGACGAGGGAAACTTCAGATTTTAATTCGTTCAGCTCAAGGAAGCAAGAGAACATCATAACCTACCCAGCAATGGCTTGAAATGAAATTTCTGACTATGTCAAAGTGAACCGTGAAAGGCAGATAATGTGAGGGTACCCAAAGTTCTTCAAGGGCTTTGTAGCCCTTGGCTGCTATAATTCTGGAAAATCGGAAGTTTGGGGAGTCATCTCAGCCATGATCTGGCTGGCCCCTGTACTTTACTGTTCTCCAGTGGTCACCTCCCATCATTATTCTCCACATTAAAATGTCAGAGAAAACAAAACAGCATGTGTAACACCCAGAACCCAGGAAATACACCAGCATGTATGACACCCAGAACCCAGGAAACACACCAGCACGTATAACACCCAGAACCCAGGAAACACACCAGCATGTATAACACCCAGAACCCAGGAAACACACCAGCATGTATAACACCCAGAACCCAGGAAACACACCAGCATGTATAACACCCAGGACCCAGGAAACACACCAGCATGTATAACACCCAGAACCCAGGAAACAAACCAGCATGTATAACACCCAGAACCCAGGAAACAAACCAGCATGTATAACACCCAGAACCCAGGAAACACACCAGCATGTATAACACCCAGAACCCAGGAAACACACCAGCATATATAACACCCAGAACCCAGGAAATACACCAGCATATATAACACTCAGCACCCAGGAAATATACCCGCATGAGTTCATGAAATTTGTCTTCAAAGATACAATCAATACATGACTGTCAAACTTGAATTATTTTTTAGATTTATGGATAGATTTCTGCTGAGATAAGATTATTTCGTTTCCAGGTTCAGTTCAGAGTGAAGCACTCGCAAAGCCCAGGAAGAAGGTTCAGTGCACAGAGCACTTTCTCTGAAACCACGAAGATCTCAAGTTCTCAGAGCCACACAACGCTGGACACAGTAGCTCATGCCTGGAACCCAAGAACTCCTATAAGCGAGGTGGTGGCAAAGACAGCAGGACCCCGGAAGCTGGTAGGCCAGACAGCCTCGCTTACACCGGAGACAGCAGCAGAGGGAGGCTGCCCATCTGAGGTTGTCTTCTGGTTGTCATATGTATGCAGAGGCAGGTGACTGCCTGCAATCATATGCAAACACACAAAGACATACACGAACACACACACACACACACACACATTATACACACAGACACATAAAATTACATATAAAAGAGTATTATTTGTTTTAGTTCTTATGATAAAACATTCTGATTTATAAAAAAGCCTTGAAGAAGAAAAGGTTTCATTCCAGCTTACGGGTTGAAGTTAGACCTTTAGAGAAATCAAGGCAAGACCTCAAGCAAGAACTTGAGGCAGAAACCATGGAGAAATAACACTGGCTACCACTCAAGAAGGCTCTCGCTCAGCTGGCTTTTTTACACAGCCTAGCACCACTTGAGCAGGGAATTGGTGCCACACAGAGGACACCAATGGACAATCGAGGCCGTCCTTCACAGACATGCTCCCAGCCCAATCTGATCTGGACAGTCCATCAACTGAGATCTCCTTCATTGATAACTCTACTTCAAGTTGACAGATAAAACCACCCAGGACCACGCCCACCAAAGGAGCCTATTGCTGAGTTTGTCTAAAAAGACATGACCATTTCAATAAAATTAATTTAATAAAGTTTGAAATACCTGTCATGTGGGCATATTAATACAAATCAAAAACGTGGTGCATGTGGTGTTTGCCCCCACGGAGCTTCCATTCTGTCAATGAACAGAGGTGAGAGCTGGAGAAAATGAATGAAGGCAAAGTAATTACCTCAGGCCTTAGCACTGGCAGGAGAGAGACAAGCTGGGCTCAGTCAGAAGAAAGGAAAGGAGTGAAGGGATTTTCTGGAGAACCTGCTGTGAAGAGCTCCTAGCCTGTACAAGAATAAATGTGAGCCCAACATTTAAATATCATTACATTTATCAACCTCTGTGTGTGTGGAGGGGCTGGAGAGAAGGCGTCAGTGCCTGTGAGTGTAATGACTATAGAGGCCAGAAGGGGGCATCAGATGCCCAGGAGCTAGAGTTCCAGCTGCCCATTTAGTCCTGGGAACTGCTCTGATCCTCTGCAAGAGCAGCAAGTATTCTTAAACCCTGCGACATCTGTCCAGTTCAGTCATGGCTTTTTCTTCTTTTCTACTTTCCTTCCATTAGATCTCTTCCTCTGCTCTCCTACTTCCTTTTCTACTCCCAGTTCTTCACACACACACACACACACACACACACACACACACACACACACACACACACGGCCCCATTCAAGTTGTATTTTTATGT
Organism: Phyllotis vaccarum; assembly: GCA_033318265.1. Classification (NCBI taxonomy): domain Eukaryota; kingdom Metazoa; phylum Chordata; class Mammalia; order Rodentia; family Cricetidae; genus Phyllotis; species Phyllotis vaccarum. The sequence goes on along the minus strand of JARWLC010000016.1, from coordinate 69,790,247 downwards.
CTCTTTAAAAATTGTTTCTGCTCTGTCTTTCTCCTTCTCTATCCAGTCCCCAGTGAGCCCCTAGCCCCTTCCCTTTCCATGAGGTCATGAATTTCTGCAAACAACTGAGGACATACAGTGTTTGTCGTTCTCCATGTGGCTTGTTTCACTTTGCATAGTGACCTCTACACAATTTCATGCTTCCCAAATACTAGGTTTTTGATTTGTGGGAGCTGAGTGATTATTCTCTTATGTACCATCACCATATGTCACTATCCAAGTCACCCCAGTGATGGATATCTAGGCTGATCTTGCACCTTAGCTACTGCCAAAAGTTCTGTAATAAACAGAGTGTGAGCATGGGAAGAGGTGCTTATTATAAGTGCATCACAGTACATATATATACACTCAGGAATTCTACATCTCATCTATCAGCTCCATACATATATATGTATGTATGTATATGTATACACACACACATATACACACACACACACACACACACACACACACACACACACACACACATATATATATATATATATATACATATATTATCAACCTACAAGAATCAAGAATCAAAGGGTTGCGGTAGTGGGTTTGGCATGAATGACATGTCAAACACAGATGTGGAAATCCACCCCAGCTTGCAATCAAAAATAATCAGTGGGAGGAGGGTAGAGAGTCAATGGTGTTGGCAAAATTAAGTTCAAATACATGGCAGAAAACATCACATTTTGGCCTTCAAAATTTCAGCATTTGTTTTTATAATAATCATTTACAGCAAAATATTCTAAATCCTTCCACGTCTAACTACTATCTTCTCTGCCAACTTCATCTCCTCAACAAATCAGTCACTCCTACAAAAACACCACTTTTTCATGTTGTCCCTTGGCTAGAGTCCTGACACTGGAGGAGCTGAAACAAGAGGCTCTTGAGTTCAAAACCCCTCACTTTCCCCTGCATCTGTCTATCACTAAGTAGGACGCCATGAAACTACAGTCATCCTCATCCATAAAAACTACAATACCTCATCCATAAATACAGACCTTAGTACCACATAGGCAGGATTTTAGTCTCAAGTCTACTGTGTGAAACACAACAGGACAGGCCGCACAAAACTGTCCATGTCTATGTTCTTGAATGCAAAATGAACACAAAGCTATTAGCCAGTCCTAAAACACAGTGCCTCTGAGATTCCAAGAATATAAGATGTGTGCAAATATCAGCTACCTCTAAGTACCACCGTGCTGGGTGAAAGACATTAAATTTATAACCCTTGGAGCTTGTCTGCAAGAGTCTCAGGATGTGGATCTCTGCACCCAGAGAGTTTGCTTTACACTGAGATAATAGCACCCACCATGTGAACCTCCAGCCAGGATCCTGGGCCAGACATACCTGGAAACAAGTTGGGCATTTACTTTGGCATACAGAAGCCAAGGTACATCAAGATCTCCCAGTGCACAGATTCTCTGGGTGTTTCAGTATATCCAGATGGATGCCTTGCTCTCCCACATTGTTAGCTCAAGCCCATCTCTCAGGCCATCTCATCTATCAGCTCCATAAAAAGACTTTCCCTGTGTATGTGGTATTTCTTTATTGGAAAATCTTTTAATTGATCCATTTAACATTATTATCGTATGCATTTAGGAAATGTGAGTGTGTGTGGACATACATGCAATAAGTTACATGTGGAAGTCAGAGGCCAAGTTTGTGGAGTCAGTTCTTTACATTTATACATAGGACCTGGGGATTAAATAGGGGTTATCACACTCACAAGAAAGGCACCTTTACCTCCTGCCATCTCTGATGAATGCTTTTTTCTAGTGAAGCCTTTTGAGATAATCCTTGTGAACTTAAAAGATGTAATCCAGGGGAATTGTGGGTCATCTTTAGCTAGTTTCAAAGTCACAGCACAATGTCAAAGCATTGTACAACAGTTATGTATGAGAGAGTCCACTTCCGTCAGCATAAGGATTCTTCACACTGTTCTCCCATAAGCACTTGCGCCTGCCTTCTCCCAACCGTCCTCAATTGGTGACCAGTCTGCTCCATATTCATGTCTTCTCTGTTATCTCAGGAATTCTACAGAATCATAACCACGGTGTCTATAACTATGAAGTACTAACTTTCTGCTGAGATCCATGCAGAAAGGTGCGTGCATCGACAGCTCACTCTTTTACCTCAGATTTCACAGTGTGTAGAAATATTTACCTTCATAAACACATCTGCCTTATTACTAATTTCTGGATAATATGCATAAAGCATTCATCAACATTAGCAAACAGGTCTTGGTGTGAAAAAAAAAAAATTCCGAAGCTCAGGAATTAACACTCAGGAAGCCATCTGCCAGGTTCTGTGGTAATTGGATGTTTTGTTTTTATTGAAACTGCCAAACTTTCCCCAAAGCAGTTGTAGCATGGACCATTTCCTCCAGCGAAGCTTCAGAAAATCTAAACTCCTCAATTCTTATCTGTGTGTGTGTGTGTGTGTGTGTGTGTGTGTGTGTGTGTGTGTGTGTGTGTGTACACACGTGCACAGAGTGCAAATGCTTATGGCGGCCAGCAGAGGGTGACAGATCCCTAGAATAAAAGACATCTTTGCTGTTGTTCTGATCCATGAACATGGGCAATTCCCTAGAATTGCTAACATTAACAGTCCTATAGCTTTAAAAGCTTAAAAGTTTCGTTTTGTTAAGTATTTTTTCCTATCTTATTATTTTTGTCTTAAAATTCAGATTACTTATTCCAACTTAATCTTTCGATAAAAAGACGATATTAGCAGGAAACCAGAGTCCTTGTCTCAGACATGCACAAGAACCTACCAGAATCATCCAAAAACTAAGGCACTTTTTCCTCTGAGAAATTTTTTTCTCTCTTTCTCCCCACAAAAATAGTTAATGAGCTATTGCTTAATTGCATAATTGCGCCTGATAATTTCTTTACTAGCTTTTAAAGGACATGTTCACTGTATATAGTGATGGATTTCACGTCATTTTTTAAACCAGTACATCATGTGCTTTGACCATATCTATCTCTATCTCTTCTCTTTTCTTCTCTTCCTCTAATTATCTCACTTCTGTTCTCTTTTAAAAAAAAATTCTCTCTCTCCCTTTCCCATCTCGATGTGTATGAGTGTGTGCATAGGGTCCCTGCAGAGGCCGGAAAAGGGTGTTGAATCCTTTGAAGCTGGTAATACAGGTAGTTGTGAGCAGACTGATGTGGATGCCGAGAACTGAACTCAGGTGCCTTAGAATAACAAGAAACACTTGTAACCACCTACCAATCTTCCAGCCTCTCATTTCTATTTTTATATTTACATTTGATTTTATGTGTCTATGTAAAATCTAGAATCCACAAATGCAAGAAAACATGAGATATGTGTCTTTCTGATTATAATTTACTGTGTTTAATAACCATCTCCACTTTCCTCCATTTTCTTACAGATGATGTAACTCTAGTTTTCTTACGGCTGAAAGAAAGCCCACCTCTCTGCTAATATCTTTGTAGAATCAAAGGAGCCGCCAAAGAAACTGAATTCTATCCTGAGTTTCCAGGGGTTAGCTTTTGGGTTTCTCGATGCTCTTTACCAGGCCAAACTTCTTCTCTTCCCATTTTTCAGAGAGATTTTATAATGAAATAGTGGATCGGACTTTCTCAAAAGGCATGTGCAGCAATAAGGTAGGATGACAGTTTCTTCTCCAGCCTGCTGCCCTTGTATACTACAATGATTTGTTAATAATTTTACCATGATTGAATTTCTAGGATAAGCTTCATTTCATTCGCAAAGCTCTACGTTTAGCTGAACTAGCTTGTTAGTATTTTATTGCCATAAATTACATAAAACTCATCTTTATGGCCATGAACAGTAGAAGTCTGGAGTTTCCTTTCATTTTTTCTCTGCTCCTTCTCTTTTGTACTGTCTCCGACCTTCTTTTCAGGGAACTATCAGCTCCACTAATAAACTGAAAACGCCTGTGTTTGCTCCCACCATCCAGAAGATTCTTTGATTCCCTCTTGGATGAATCTTCCCAGGTGAAGTTGGGGGAAATGTTGACGTTAGAAGTCAAGAGCCCTTAGTAGCTAAACAGATGCTCAAATCCAGTGACTCATGGCATGAACTTGGCCTTTCCCATTTCTTCTGGGTGTGGCCTGTATCCTTTCTGTGTTTTCTTGGAGACATGAAGGTGTCAGTCATTATTTTTTTTTCTCAAAGCAGACCTTTCTTCTTATTAATTTTCTGCGTTCTCCGTGTTTTTAATTTCACTCATTTTTGTGAAATAATTCACCCTTTATTTTGGGGGAGGGGCTTCCTTTTTTCCTGATGCCCAAACATTATTCTTTTTATACATTTTTTTCCTTTAGAAAAACCTCTTCTACCTCTTGTTTTCAGGTAAGTAATCACTTTGCCTTCCTTTTTTTTTCACCTGACATTTCCTTTATTTCTCCTTTTTTTTTTTCCTCCTTGAAGGATTTTTGCTGATGCTAAATACAGATTTGAGACAGGTATGTTTTTTGTAATCACTTGAAAAATCCTCTGTTACTTCATTGCATCGAAAACTTCCCATGGGAAGTCTGCTTTCAAATTGTTTCTTCTTTAAAATGTGAAGATCTGCTTTGTGTCTACTTCTAAGAGCTTTTTGACTTGTTTACTGTTTGTTTGGTTTGCATTATCATCCCTTCTCAGTAGTTTGGCTGCTCTCCTATGCCATGGTGTTAAGCCCTGTCTTAGGTTTATTCAACCGCTGAAATTTGTGTATTTGTGTTCAGGATTTTATTTGTATTTAGCAATAAAACAAGGGTGTCTACTTAATTTCCACCGACACTGACTTATTATTTTATTTTTAATGATTTATTTGCACACCTAGCCAACTGGGTGTTCCTGCAGTGAAGTGTAAGATCCATGAGAGAAACACCTGCCTCATTCATTTTCCCCCACATCCTAAAGCCCAGAATAAATCATGATAGATGATGGCTATCTGAGGCACACTGTGAATGTCTGAGTTAACAAACTGAAGCTGTGGAGTTCACAGTCCACAGTCAGTCCTTGAGAATTAGATGCATACTTCAAATAAGGAGCACCTTGTCTCTAGGTAACTCTGACTCGAGGCTTAAGTAGTTCACGGAACCACATCTGAAGTACAACCCCAAGCAGAGCTTTCCTTGAGATCCAAGTAAGCATAGGGGTCTGGGAGTGTCTAGGTAGGTGAGCAGAGGGACCGATGTAGGTGATCTCTGCTTCATTTAACCTATGTATCCAATGGAATCAAGACAAGTTTCCTGGCAAACAGATAGAGATCTGCAGATGCACATGCAAAAGAGAAACCCAAGCCAATACAAGAAGAAATTGTCACAAAAGGTGCCGTGATAGAGTAGGTAGCTGCTGAAACAGCTCTGCCCTCCACTCATGCATTTTAAAATCCTGCATCAGGGCTCATGTTTACCCAGCGCCGGGCCATTAATACAGTCAGCCCAAGAGGGAAGCAATTTTAATATTAATAGGCTCTTTATGAGAATCTAATAACAGAGCCCTAGCTTCCTTGTGTTTCCAGACACGGGGGGTTAATTACTTCAAACGGGTTGGCAGGGAAAAGGTCAAATTTTAATGCTGACCTTAACAGTTTGTGATAAATATAAAAAGGTAATAGCCCATTTTAAGCCGTACTGCTCTCTGCTCTTCATAGGCTGAGAAACTGTCACATGATGTCCAACCTGTGGATGACATCCAGGTAAGCTCAGAGGGGCCACACTCATAATCATCAGGTAGCATAAGCCTCTATGGCTCTCAGCTAGCTAGCTGTCTGCTTTTCTCGAAAGCTTTTATTTCTACTTTCTCTCTCTCTCTCTCTCTCTCTCTCTCTCTCTCTCTCTCTCTCTCTCTCTCTCTCTCTCTCTGCATGAGGGGGTATGTGTGCATTTGCATGCACGTGTGAGATGTGTGTGTTGGTGCCCATAGAGTCCAGAAGAGGGTATCCTGCAGAGCTAGAGTTGTGGGCCACCACATGGGTTTGGGGATCTAAATTTAAGTCCTTTGGAAGAGCGACACATGCTCTCTAATAGTGAGCCAGTTCGACGGCCTCCAGTTGCTTTGCTCTAATCATGGATCTATCCTCTCCAATGTTAAGGCACCATAGTGTTTAAAGTTTCCCCAAAATGTTATGGTGAAAATATAGTATCTACTATTTGAAACTCTGGCTTCTGTGCTATATTAAAAACTATCTAGACTTTCAACAAAAGTCTCATCCAGGACACTCAGGTGGCATAGGCAGTGAGGATCACAAGTTCAAGACCTGTCTGGGCTACTGAATGAGTTGAAGGCCAGCAGAGGGAGATCCTGCTGAAATATTAATTACAAACTTGAATAAAAACTGTGGCTGTAAGCCAATAGTGGATCACCTGCCTAGCACATATGTGGCCCTCAGTTCAATTCCTACCTCTAGACAGAGGGGGGAAGGAGGGATGGAGGGAGGGGAAAAGGGATAGAGTCTGTTAAAAGATGGGTGATTACTCTTTTGAACAAATCACCAATAAGGACAGATTCAAGATGTTTGCTGGAAAACTTGTTTCTGCCTTGTTAGGGTAAGCCCTGGGAGTTAAGTGAACGCACTGATAAGGTATTGCTTGTGTTGTTTACACGTTAGCACAGAGGCTCCCAAATCTCTCCTCTTCACCACTCCCCTGGATCTTCTTTTTTCTCTTGGTTTCTTAGAGACAAATTAGAATCTACCACGGCTGTAACTTTAATCTCATATATGCCTCTTCCTTCTCCATAGCATCAGAATCCGCCATGGCTAAAGTTTCAGTCTCATACACATGTCCTCATTCTCCATAGATTCCGGGGTTCTTATAACATCACTGACATAGCTTGGAAACATCAGCCATGTTCAGGAGAACCTGTTCGCCTATAATGTCCCTGGTGGTGTGGAAATGTAGGCCTCCCAACCCTAGACAAGTCACACTTCTTATTCTTTTGAGGACAAGGTGATGCCATGTAGTCAGAGCAGTCCTTCAACACCAACCCCTGTCTGTCTCAGCCTTCAGAACTGTAGAACTGAAGGTATATGCTATCTTTACCTGGTTTCATCCCACTCTGGTTTTTGTTGGAAGGAAAAGCTAGCCTAGAGAAGGCACTCTGCTGAGAATAAGAGATTCAGAAGTGACTCTGCAAATATTAAGATGTAGACTAACAATAATAATAAGCTCTGGTTATCTAGTTTCATTTCTGTTGCTGTGATAAGAATAGCCTGGCCAAAACCTAGGGGAAACTGGATTTACTTCCGGTTATAATTTCAGGCTAAGTTCATCCCTGATGGACAGTCAAGGCAACAGGAACCTGAAGGAGACAGTCACATCCATTCCCAGTCAAGAGCAGAGAGCAGTGCATGCACATTCACTTACTTGGTTGCGCTCAGCTCTATATCTCTACTTATATGTAGTTCAAGACACCCTCCCAGACAATGGTGCTGCCCACAGTGGGCTGTGTCTTTGCCCAACAAGAAAACCCTCCATTGTCACTACCACCCCTCCAAGCCAAGCCAATATAGGAAATCTCTCGCCAAGGCTCTCTTTTAGGTTATCCCAGACTGTGTACATGGTACACACAGCACTGTACATGGTCTGAGGACTAGCTATGAAGGAACACCAAGGGAGCAGAGGAACATGGTAAAATAAAGAGGCCATCCAATGATGAGCAGTCAAAAGGATAAAGATAAGATAAAACTCAGTTTCCACGGAGATGAGCTAAGTATGATAAGTAACAAATAGCCCCACAATCTTGGAACCAGTGACAACAAAATGTTGTTTCTGACTTGGGCCATGGTTCCACTCAAGTCTTCTCTGTCATAGTCCCTACATTACTCAGGGTGACACAGAATTGACTCTCTGGTCTCTCCACAGAAGCTTAGCATCAGAGAGTAGCTCCAGAAACTTCCACCCAGAAGGGACCTGACTTGCTTCTCCAAGGCTCTCAGGCTAGAGCAACTTGTATGCACATGTAGGATTCTTAAAATGTTAAATAACTCAAAACAAATCTTCACTTCATGACAAACAGTAGACGAGAGAATGAAGCACTTCCCAAGAAAGAGTAAACCTATTGTGGAGGCACAGCTCTGTGGTGAGGGATTGAAGGATAAGCATTCTCCGAACGGAGAGGCAGAGAGGTGGTGGGGCCATGGAGAATCCTGAGAAGTCAGTGGAACACAGCTAAATCGAGAAGTACCAGGAAGAGTAGACAGAAGAGCCCCTCCTGGGTACCAGAGCACATGTGATAGATGTATTGGATGCCTACACACCTCACAAAAAAGGTCTGGGAATAGGATTGCAGGGGCCCTTGAGAATTTTAAAAGGATGTTTCAAATTAAATGACTTCCTGTTTGTCAGTCAGTGTGGTGGGATCTTCAAATGAGATAGATGACAGGACCAGGAGGGACATGGTCCAAGAAACACTCACATGGTCACGTGCGAGATGAGGAATTAGGATTCCCTGAATGCACATAAATGCTGAGTGGGCAAGGTGTCTGCTTGTAATTCCAGCACAGAAGAGAGAGACAGGGCCCAGGAGACTAGATACACTGTCCAGATCTTGGTTTGATGAACAGACCTTGCCTCAGTGAATAAAGTGGAAGAGAGACTGAAGATTTCCTCAACACCAACTTTGGGCCTCTCCATTCACACGCACAGACACCCACACCACATGGGCCCACACACATTCAAACATCCAATACACACATGCAGGCCGAACATAAAAATGGCTAGGGGATAAACAATAAAATGAGATGACAGGTTAGGGTACTGGGAGGTGATTAGGAAAGTAACGTATTCATTTTAGGGCCTCTGGTACCCAGCAACCACAACATGGCTCCCAAGTCACTGCCACATTCACGGCTACTGACGGATTAGAGAAAAATAATTTCCATCTTGGGACCATTAGTCCATAGTTCAAATGCAATGAGTGAGCAATAGTGCTGTTGGATCAGTCTGAGAACTAGATTGGAAGGAAATGGATTCTTATCAGAGATGGTCTGATAAGATAGATATTGACAGACATAGATAGATAGAGATCTATAAATATTGATATTGCTTCTCTTAGAAACTAGGTAGATGTAAATGTAGAGATTATATACAGCCTGTTTGTGCTGTTTGGGAACCCACCTGCCTCTTGGAATTAAGGAAGACTTTTTTGGAGACACAACATCTAGCCAGTGAATAAATATAAATAAAATAAATAAATCACTGAAGAAATAAAAAGAAATAAGAACTCTAGAAGCCAAAGCAGGACAGTATTTGCAAAGGTCTGGAAGATGCGAGAGTATGGTATGTCTAAGAACCTCAGAGCAGGTCCAGGTGGTCAACGGGATCTGAGAAAGGTAGAGAATTCTGAGAACCAAGGCTGGGTAGATCCAAATGCCATATGACTTCTAAGGGTCTGGTGAAGTGCCAAGAGGTTCATATTTCATTCTGCATGGCCATGTGTGTGCATGCATGTGTACACAGGAGTGTTCATGCATGCACAGGTATGTCTTTGGGTACACACCAATGCAGAAAGCCAGAATTAATCTTGGGTACTGTTCCTCAGGAACATTCACCTTGCTTGTTGAGTTATCATCTGCTCGGTCCTAACTTTCCCATGATTCCAGGCTGGCTGGCCAGAAGGCCCATGGATCCTTCAATCTCTGCATCCCCAAAACACATAACTTTTTTTAAAACCAACACATGACAGTCTGATCCATGTCCCAGTCCCTGAGATTCATGTTAAGATTTATCAATGGGTTTCCAACATAACAACAGCGAAATGTAATGACCCATTAGGATTTGGTTGACTTCTCATGCTAATGTTTGTTGGATTGTGGTTTTCTCAGACATTTTATTTAAAAGGTTTTTTTTTTTTTCCTTTTACATGCTAACTACAGTTCCCCTTGCCTCCTCTCTTCCCACTCACCCCAGACTCCCACACTCCTCAAAGAGGTTAAAGCCTCCCATGGGGAATCAACAAAGTCTGGCATATAAAATTGAGACAGGACCAAGCTCTTTCCCCCTGTATAGAGGATGAGCAAGGTATTCCTCTAAAGGGAATGGGCTCTAAAAATCCAGTTCATGCACTAGGGATAAATCCTGGTCCTACTGACAGAGGTACCCAAAATACCCATGCCACACAACTGTCATCCACATTCAAAGAGTCTAGTTTGGTCCCATGCAGATTCTCTAGCTGTCAGGTCAGAGTTAATGAGCCCCCAGTAGCTGGGGTTGGCTGTCTCTGTGTGGTTCCGTCATGATCTTGACCCTTTTGCTCATATAATCCCTCCTCCCTCTCTATGACTGGATTGGGAACTTGGACCAGGGCTTAGTTGTGGATTTCTGCCTCTGCTTCCGTCAGTTGCTGAATAGAGGCTCTATGATGACAATTAATTTGATTACAGGCTTGGACTTTTTTTTTTTCCAACCTTCACAATAAGATCCAACAAACTAATACCCAGGTAATAAACTAATGGGTGATCCATTAAAACATTGGAAAGCCAAGTGAACTGTATTTGAGAAGAGGCCAAGAAACCATGAATAGGCAGGTGTAACTATGGAGCTGGAGAGACTGATAAATGGTTAAGAGTGCTGGCTGCTTTTCCAGTGGACTATGGGAGTTCAGGTCCCATTACCCAAATCATTTGGCTTACAAGTGCATGTAACTTCAGCTCTAAGGGATCTGGTCTCTGCTGCTGATACTGCAATCAGGAGGGTATGTGGACATGTGTGCTTGAGCGCACACACACACACACACACACACACACACACACACACACACACACACACCACATACCAATCAAAACATAAATATTTACAAACAATAATCTAAGACAACCGGTCTGGCAGAAATTCTTCTCTTTATTTAAGGCTGACTTGAGGGTAAAGTGCTGTCTCACTGGGTGGTTCAAGAAGACTTAATTCCTATTAATCCTGTAATAGTGGATGTTGCTGGAGGCCACTGTTATTGCCAGCTCTTATAGTTCCAACTTTCTCCTTGAGAAATGGCATTTGGGAATGAATACACAGAGCTTGCAGATGGAGTGGAACTTTGAGTGTGAAGATACAGATATTTACTAAACCATGGCAAGCCACTTTGTGTGAGATAATGACAAATTTACAAACAAAGAGAAAACTCTCCAAATTATAGACACAAACGGGATGAGAAAATGTGCCAGCCAGGAAGTGAGCAGACACTGGCAGACACTCCCAGCCCCTAAGATAAAGAGAGGGAAAGAAGGAGGGGGGGGATAGAAAGAGGGATTTTTTTTTTCCTTACAGAACTGGGCATGAGATAAGCCACATCTGTCACAGTGGGAGACAGATTTCAGAAAAAGAAAAAAAAATATGAGAGAAATGGTTTCATAACTGGAGGCTATGCTACTCGTCCAAATTGAGTGATTACAGAAATGGAGCTCCAGTGCGTTTATTGGGTTGGTTATTTTCTCCCCCAACCAAATGAGTGCCTTCACCAAAGCCTTCCTTTTCTTACCTCTCCATAAAAACAAAAATGCCTTCTCTCTAGCACTCTGTGTCGCAACAACTCTAGGCTAGAGCTATTCTAGGAACGACTGTCATCACAAAGAAGTTGGACATAAATAGGTACAGGAGAAAGCAGGCTGCTCTAACAATGAACAGCCATCTTCATAGACCATCTCTCTCTTCCCAGAACAGGTCCATAGACTTTCTGTTCTCATGAACACACCAAACTTCCTGTTTCTGACTCAAGTGGGTTTCCTTAAGTGTGTGAGATGTCTCTGTCTATCTACTCTATGTCCAAAGAAGGCTCTGTGATGCTGACCTTGGTTGTCAACTCCGTGGACTTACAATCGTTCTGGAAACAAATCTCTGAGAATATTTCTATGTTTCTAGATATGAATAATTGAGGTGGGAGGCTCCTACCTAAATGTGAAGATGCCATTCTACGGGCCAGGGTCCAAGACAGAATAAAAAGGAAACCGTGAGCTGAGCACCGGCATTCAGCTCTCATTGCTTCCCATCTGTGATGCAATGTGACCAGCTCCTGTACCCTCCCCTCTCATGCCTTTCCTCCTATGTGGTACCATATTCTCAAGATGCACAGAGGCCCTTCCTTCCCCTAGTTGCTTTGTTGGGTACCTTACCTGTTGTCATGGCAAAAAAAGAAGCAATTAATAGGGCCCTCTCCCTGACTCTGTGCATCCCACCCACATCAACCCATTTATCTCTTTCATATCATGCACCTCTATCTATATTTTGACCAGAGATGGCCCGTTTTACTTCCCTGTTATGCTGATAAATAGAAAAAAATGTTTTCTCAAATAAAGGAAGAGTTGATTCAAGGAAAATCAAAGGTGAACAAGACATGACCCTTGCTCACTAAGCCATCATTATCTTTCCTGTTTCCTACTAAGTCTGAAGTAACAAGAAACTCACAGCCATCATGTCTGCCATGAGCCTTTCCAGAACTTCAGATAAACCGGGCTTAACGAAGGGCTGAAGGGAAAAGCGTGCAAAATCAATGTTGAAAAAACTGTGCCAATCTTATTGACAGGTAAATAACTGCAATGCATATTTCCAATTAATCCTCCAAAGACCTTGCTCACTAAACACAAGCGCCAACAATATGGGTAAAGGAGAAAGTGCCCAAACTCTTCCCAACTTCACCTTAATGCATATGTGTGCACGTGTATGTGTGTGCACATACACATGGAGGCCAGAAGGCAACCTGGAATGCCTTCATCTATAACTCTCTACCTTATGTTTTGACATAGGCCTCTCACTAAACCCAGAGCTCACTAAATCGGCTAGTCTAGCTGGCTAATTCTCTTTCCTGCATGTTGGATGAGGGTGTGGTGTTCAGACATTAAGTTGCTGACTTGCAACCTTAGGTAGAGCCCAACTGTTGAGGACAGCAGAATTCTCTAGAAAAGAAGACAAGGCTATTGTGCCCTCCTGCCCTACGCATCTTCAGATTTCACTCCAGACAATAGGGAAGTCAACTTCTTGATTTTCTTATTCATTTTATATTGGTGTAGTGCTGGAGATGGAAGCCAAGGGTTTATACATCTATTCCTGACACATTCCCAGCTCAGCTGCTGTTGTTTCTTTTCTGTTTCATGAGCTCGGACCTAATACATCCTAGGCTAGCCTCAAACTTTACATGTAGTAGAGTTGGCCCTTTAGCTCATTATCTCTCTGTTTCTGCCTCCTGAGTTTCGATGTATGAGCCACCACACCTGATTTACAAAGTGCTAGGGAGGAAGCATGGGCTTTATGTACACTGTGGAAGTATTCCACCAGCTGAGCCACAGCTCCAACTAAAACTTCCCTACGAAAACTGGAATTCTCCTGAACTTTCTGTCCCTTGCATATTAATAGCTCTCACTGATCCAACAGATGCTCTATAGAAGACACAAGTGATACTAAGTGGACACCATTAGAAGATCCACTTGCCTTTTAGGGTGAGGATAACCAATAAATATCTCCCTAACACTTCCGTGGACTTCGTGGTCAAATGGCTCTCACAGAGAACCTAGGAACCAGTAAACAATCACACTCCCCCTAAGTCTACAATCAGCAGCCTACCAGATGCTTTCCCTGAGTCAGAGCGCTAGGGAACCACAGAAGAAACCACCTTTATCAAAATAAAAAAAATTAAAGGGTGGCATCATACTAGCATTCAGAGAAATTGGTTTTTGTTAAAGTGCAAACTATGGGGATATGCCAGATCTTGCATTCTTTCTGAACAGGGAGGGAGTAGCAAGAACTCATTTTTCCTGAAGATATAAAGAGCATGCTTATACCATTTATCTCTTCACAGGCCTATGAAAGGGTTCACTCTAATCTGTTTTTTTGTTTTGTTTTGTTTTGTTTTTTTGTTTTTTTTTGTTTTTGTTTTTTAAATGCTCTGGTTGAGACTTCTAACTGTTCAAAGCTCCAGACATAAACAACTCTTGCTCAGTTGTGGTTGGGTCACCATTATCAATCTCCCGCCATCTGTGGCTAGGGGACTTTATGGAACTGAGTGTGGGAAGTGTGTACAAACCGATTGATTGATGGGGAGAACTGTGAAAGGCTGACATCTGTGCAGCCATTGCCACTGCACACACTAATTTGCAGACCCTGTGGCTACCTGAACAAGATCACTATAAGATAAGTCCAGGCCGAGATCCAGTATGGGTGGGGGAGGAGCATCTGGCCTGGGGCTCCAGCTCTAGCTGAGAAGCTATTGGCAATTGATGGTTTCTGAAGAGGGGCAGCCTCTCACTGTTACTGGATTGCTTCTGCCACAATCAATGGTCACAGAGCTATGCACATAGGGGCAGCCCTAACTGCACTCAGGTGTTAAGAATAACAGAAATAAAAAAGACCTAAGGATGAAGGGAGATGTGGAGACACTGAGACATTTGGAGGGAAGTAGTAGGAGATGAAGATGACCAATGTTCCTTCTATAAATGTAGAAACTTTAAAAACACACACACACACACACACACACACACACACACACACACACAAAAATACTATTACGATGTTCTGCTGCATATTCCAGCATATTCATGGCCAGGTGCCCACCAAGTGATTTCTAAGCAGGTATCACTCTTGATCACACTAACATATGTGCACATACAGGGCCTGTCCTTGTCCAGAGAGAGAATCCACACTGCAGTCCTCAGCAGCAGCATCTTGCTCTAAGGATGTGTGCTTAGCGCCTCCAGCTGATAACACTTTCTCCCCCTGTGCTTTTTAATTAAAACCCAAGAAGAGATTTCTTTCCTCTTTATTATTCTTTTACTTTGACGCTGGGGGTGGAATGCAGAGTTTTATGTACGATAAGCAAGTTTCCTACCTCCGACCTATGCCCTCGGCCTCTCCCCCAGCAACTCTAGGGAAGCTCTGTACTGCTAAGCCACACTCCAGCTCTTCAGCAACAGGTTCTTCTCAGCTGTCCTGTCCATCATTTTTGGTACGTTCTACGAAGCCCACTGCAGGACTGCCTGACCTTCTTACACCCATTTCTGCTCCACGCCATATCTATCCGACCCCTCATTCCTTTTGACTGTCCTGGTACTTACAGTTCTCTATCCACACTAAAGCACCATCAACATTGCTTCCACCCTGGACCAGAGCTGTGTAGCTTCCCAAGTCCCTCCATCTCAGGGAAGGCAGAGTTCACAGATCACTCCCAGGATTATAGGACCACCTACCCTAGAACTCTTATTTTGATTAATATTTTATATGTGTCATCTCTGAATACCCACCAACCCCCACAAAGCACTTGATTCATCTCACACACTGGGATGATGGGAAATATACCCAGCACAGAAGCATATGGTTTGAATTAAGAAATACAGGCTTTATGTTGAATGTGCCACCGTCCCCTCATCTTCTCACTCCCCTCATTCTGTTTCATTCCCTTATAATATCCACTTCATTTTTCACTGAATACATTCATCCAGAATTTTATATGACTATATAAAATATAGGAGCCACAGATGAACGAAGTCTTTCTTTCTGAGACCTAGATTAATTCACTTGGTAAGATGATCTCCTGTTGCATTTACTTTCCTGCAGCTGACATCACTTCATTCTTCTTAATGGCTGAAAACTGTTCTCCATTTATATAGGAACCACATTTCCCTCCTCCCATCCCTTGGATTCTGGACACATAGGCCAATTCCATAGCTATATGATGTCAACAGGGCTATGACAAACATTCATGCACCAACAATCTCTTTGCTACTTTGGCTTGGAATCTTTCATGTAAATACCTCAGCATGGTACAGCTGAGCCATATTATAAACGTATGCTCATTTTCTTGTGAACTCAGAAATTATGATTCAAGAGTTTTTTATTATATTTATTTATTTATTTATGTGTGGAAAAGGGGGTGGTAGTATATGTGGGTGTGCATGCTGTGTGTGTGTGTGTGTGTGTGAGAGAGAGAGAGAGAGAGAGAGAGAGAGAGAGAGAGAGAGAGAGAGAGAGAAAGAGAGAGAAGACAACTTGCAGAGATTGGTACTCCTCTGCCATTATGTAGGTCCTAGGGATACAATTCAGGATACCTGAGTTAGCAACAATTAACTTTATCCACCTAGCCATCTTGCCAGCCTTAGAATTTCTTAGAATCTGTGAAGTCCAAGTATCTGGGCAGGGAGGAATAATGCCCAGGTTCCCTATGTGTCTATCTACTTATTGAGTGACGGTGTTTGGGAGTCATCCACCTGTCATATGGGATCAGATGGGGATGGTGTGTCATAAGACTTCCCCATGCTCAGCTGAGAAAGGCAGGGGGGACGTACTCTTGACAACCCATAAAGCAAAGCCATCCCTGCTGGGCAGTGACGAGGAAAGCATGTCTGATCCTGCAGCACTTTATCAACTGCACTGAAGCACACGCTGCATACAAACGACAGCATCATGTTCAGTGAAACACCTTTGCCCCAGCTCCCCAGATTTCTGGAGAGGTAAGGAATGCCTGGGATCAAGAGCCTCATGATGGATGGTCATGAATGTTCACTAGAATGAGAATTTTCTGATATGTTTTCTCCACAGAGATAAAGGAACTATTTTTAAAAAACCATGAGCAGAAATTTGAAAGGAAGAAATTGGCTTATTTCCATAAATTACGTGTAAATCAGTGAAATGCTTAGATTTTTTTGTCTCTTACCCCATCACACTCCCGGTCTCCCTAAAAGGTGACATGTAGAGATGAACTAAGAAACAGATGCACTATGCAAAAGATAGAACAATAAAAAAAAGTGTGTGTGCATGTCTGTGTATGTGTGTGTCCGTCCTGATGTACTGCATCTGAGTTCTCATGCTTGTATATGGCAGACGCCAATGTTAGGTTATTAGGCATCTTTTTTTACTCCCTTTCTACAATGATTTTTGAGACAAGGTTTCTCAATAAGAGCAGAGAACTCCTGTTCAGACAGAGTAGATGGACAATGAACTCCAAGGATCCTCCTGCTTCTGCCTCCTCAGCATTGGAATTGCAGGCACAAGCTACCATGTGGGTGCTAGGGCATTCAAACTCAGATCATCATGAGTGCATGCGTGGAAGCAATGCACCCACTGAGCAATCTCCCCAGCCAAAAGAAAGACATTTGACCTCACTTCTACAAATTTGGTTAAGAAGACAGAAGGAAGACAATGAATACATCTAAACGTTCTCCTAAGAGAAGAGCCCCGAGGACTGTGCACTTTGTTGGGACAGGAGCTGTGTTGACATTTCACTAGAGCAGGTACTGAACTCTGCGTGAAGGATGGAAGTGTCAGGAAGGAGATGGAGAAGAACTCTGGCAAAGCACCTGGCCAAAAAAAAAAAAAAAAAAAAAGAGCCAAAGCAAAGGACACGGGATCCATTCCATTGGACAGTTTGTAACCTGGACACAAATGGAAATACTTTAATCAATGGGTCCTCACCTAAGCCAGCTTGCACTCAATTTCAACCAGAGTAATTAATGAAAGTTCATGAACACGCCCACTTGGAATTTGGAGCTTTAGGTCCTGTATGACAAAGTGAGATGAAATACTGGGTTTTCACATCAGAAGCCAGTATTGTGGATTTAGAAAGTAACTATGCAAAGCTGGATGTGGCTCTTCATGGCTGCGAATTTCAATGCTCAGGAGACTGAGCCTGGACGAGTAGACTATTGGATGTTTAAGGTCAAACGGAGCCTCATAATGGGAATCCAGCCAGCTTCTTAGTACACTACAAGACACTGTTTCACAAAAACAGACCGGAAGAGTGTGTCTCACTCCATTTATGCATTGCTCCTATATCCCTTCACAGGCTTGGGATCTGAGATGGCTGCTTTTGTGATAACGTATATTTAAAGAAAAAAATCTTGACTTTGTTACAAAATGAAATACAAGCTGAGAATATGCATGGAACATGGCATGCTTTTCATGCAAGCAGGGACCCTAGATAATCCCAAGCGTTCGTGGTGTTAAACCATGTAGAGTGGCAGGTACCTGCAATTCCAGCAGCCCTGGGAGATAGGGACATTTGGGTCCCTGGTGCTTGCTAGCCAGCCAGTGTCACTGAACTGGTAACCTCCAGGTTCAATGAAAGACCTTGTATCAAAAATTAAGATGGGAAAGAACTGAATAAGACATAGCTGACCTCTTGATGCAATCATACAGTCAGAGAGGGAGAGATGGGGAGAGGGGAGGAGGAGAAGGGGGGAAGGGAGAGAGAGAGAACATTATACACAAACAATAAAATATATAGAATATAATGAGGAGAAGATGAGATTAGAAACTAGGATATGGATCATTGAAGAGATACAGTGCCATAGTAACCACCTTGGATTTGTTATGAAAAGTAATAGAGGGTTACTGACTGTTCCTGAGCAGAGGGGTGATCTGAATAGGTGCGTGAGGAGGAAAATAGATGATCTAGAAGTCCAGAAACTGAACACAAACTTCATCATTGGTTACAAGGACAAATATTTGCCCCCCCACGCACACACACACTTACACACACACACACACACACACACACACACACACACACACACACACACACAAACACATCCACTCTTAATAAAAATAGCTGTTTCTAGGCTGATAATAACATCAAGGGCCGCATACAGTCCTAAGATGAGCCAAGATAGATCACAGGGGCATCTGCTCACTGTAACTTCTACCATCAGTGATTCTGGGGCTATTTCAGTTGATTACACAACACAGACAAGAACACAGTTGCTCTGGCACCTTTTCTTGTGGTTATTATTGTTCTAAAATTCCTTAATGGCCAGCTAGCTGTGCAGGGATGAGTGAACCTGGATGAAAGTGAACAATTTTAAGGAGTTTTAAAAATAAGAACCATGTCACAAAAGACACCGGGAGAGGAGCAGAGGGAATCTTCTTCAGAAAGCTGACATCAAATGTTGTAGTCACCGTTTTAATTAAAAGATGTGAAGAGAGAGGTGAGGGCGGGTTCTCTGCTCCTTGGAATGGGGGATCTTAATAGATTACAGAAAGTAAAATACATCAAAGAATTTAATAAGTACTTGTGTCCAAATGCCCTGACCCCTGTGTTTCCTGATCAAAGCTCCTGGAAGCATTTCATCCACTAGAGTAGATGGGGTGATGGGTTTTGTTTTCTGATACATGTAACAGGTATCCTCATCACTTCTCCCATAAATTTCACTCAAAATGAGCATCTACTCATGGTATTGACATGCCTTATCCCCTACATGCTGACATGAGTACTGTCTTCCTAAATCAGACTTCCCCAGATAATGATTATCTTCCCAGGGGTCCTCTGGCAATATCTAGATACATTTATGTTGGTCATAATAGGGGTGGGATTTTGCAAGCAGGAATGCCTCAGGTTGAAATGACCAGGACAGTGTCTTGTAACACACTTAGCACTGATGTTGGCCATCCCTGCCCTAAATATCTCTTGTGGTTTGGCTGCAGCATCCCCATCACAGTGTTTGAATACTTGGTACACAGCTAGTGCCTTGTTTCTGAAGATTCTGGAACTGTTGGCAGGTGGGTTCTAGTTGGAGAAAGTGAGTTATTGGTGGTCGTCTTGATGTTTTTATAGGCAGCCCCAAACTCTGTTCTCTGGTCCACTGAAATGTGAGCAACTAGCCGCATGTTTGTCACTGCCATGGATCTGAGCTGCTTCCCATCTCCTCTCTGTCTGCGCCTCCCCCCCCCCAAACTATCGACTGTATCTCTTGCCAACCATGAGTCAGGATAAACCCTGCCTTTGCTAGCTACTTATTGCTAAGTATTTGTTCACATCAAGGAGAAAAGAAACTGATCTAATATCCTAAAAAACACGTTTGTAATATTATGCTAATCATCTTTCAAACTTTCCAATTGCAATTGGTAGAGAAAAAAAAGCCATAGACTGACTTCAAAATCCAGGGAGAGGTGGGGACAGACCAGTCAGAGCATGCAGAACAGAGTTTGAGCTCCGTCATCCACTCATGTTTATAATTCTAGCACTGGGGAGGCAGAGACATATCTATCTGGGATCCCTGGCAAGCCGGGCATGCCTTACTTGGGAAACCTGCCAGTGAGACACCTATCTCAATAAACAAGGTGTGAGTGTATATGGAGGGGTCTCAAACAAGGTAGACACGGCGATGTATCTCAGCAGCTGAGGACCAGAGTTGAGATCCTGAGCACCCATACAAATACCAACCAAGTATGACTGCAATCCTAATGCTTAAGAGACAGAGACAGGGGATCAAAGTAATTAGCTAACCTGCTCAAACATGGGAGAGCACTGACTTCAGTGAGGGACCAGATCCCATCACGTAAGGGAGAAAATGGCCAGGTCAACCTTGGCCTCACATTCACAAACACACACGTGCATGTATACGTGCATATGTGTGCACGATAAAATTAGATGCAAATACACATTTGTACACACAAATGAAATAAAAATAAAACAAATGTGAGCATCTTCTAAAGAATAATGCCCACAGATGACTTTTGTATACACACATACACACACACTCTTCACCGTGTTTCTGGCTCACTTCGCATCCCTAGCATCCCACGGGAGCACAGGTTTTACTCTCCCAGTCTCCGTATGCCTCAGTCCCCACTCATCATCTTCTCTTTCTTGGAATACCCTTTCTCCCTATCTCAGGATACTAGGTATTCTCTCAGGCCAGCCCCAGACACTTAGCTACAGATCTATAAAACTAGTATGATTACTGCCTCTGCAGGACACTGCCCCATCTATTGACTGAGCATCTGAGTACTGAGGAAGGTACTCCTCTGGGTACCACTCAAAGTCACATCAGGTAACACATTAGCCTCATCACAGCAATGGCATCACACCAATGTGTCCTTCTTACTCTCCTCCTATGCACTTTGCTCTTTTATCTTGTCACCTAGCAAAGCATGAGCCATCCATCCACAGCCCACCAGTCGGTCAGGTCAGGACCTTAAAAAGAGCAGGCTTGAGTGGCTCTAGCTATTGCTGCCTCATGAGTGCTCACTCACACTGGAATGAGCCCCCGGGGCTGGCGCTTCACTATGACTTGGTTGCCTGGGAGCTATGGAGCAGGGCTGGCTCCATCAGAAAGCAATGATATAGAAATGTTCAAACCTGAGCCATCTCCATAATGCATAAATATGCAGACTCTTCTGCTTATCTCCCTCCCAGCCTGTAGACCTGCCAGACAGGTAGACTCTGGATGTTAAGCTGTGCAGGCGACAGGACAGACACTGAGAGGAGACTTGGAAGGTGAGGGGGAGACACAAGAGAGCTTCCTGAGAGAAGATGGATGTGTATACGAATAGCAAGAGGGAGAAGCAAAGACCCTGACTGTGGAGAGTGGGGTCGGGAAGGAGGGGCGGGGCCGATAGAGAGGTGTGACAGTAAAGAAATCTCAGCATTGGGGGGCGGGGCTCAGCTAATAAAGCACCCGCTAGACAAGGCCAAGAATGTGGGTTCATATCCCCAGCACCCATGTAAAAGCCATGCCTGGTCTCTCATATCTGTAACCCTAGTGCTGACAGAAGAAGTGGCAGCAGAGAGAGGCAGATTGCCAGAGGTTTTCAGTCAGCCAAGTCAAGACAATTAGTGAGACCTGTAGTGAGAAATCCTACAATAAGTGGAGTACAACAGAGAAAACCACCCAGAACTGACCTATGCCCTCCAAATGCAAGCAGGCATGTGTGCACACTAAAGCATGTATGCACACACACACACACACACACACACACACACACACACATACACACGGACACACACACACACAATCATAAATAATGGAAAAAGAGGTACATGAAAAGTTGATGCAAATTACAAATCAAGTTACCTTCAATATATTTGTCTTAATAGCACAGAGAATTATTTTCACTTAGAAGCATATTCAAACATTTTTTTCATTTCTGGACTTGACTGAATGGAGTATATTACAGACACTATATTGTGTGGGGTGAGGTTTTATGAGGGTTTCAGAAATATTAAACTTCTCTTTCTGAGGAATAAAATACCAACAATCAACAGTTACTTTGCAGAAAAAAACATGGTATGCTCCATATGATCAGGCTTCAAGGTCAGCCAGCAAGGTTACCAAGCCTAATTCCAGAAGCACAAAACTGCTTTTCAAAATGAAAGATCTTGATTCACACCAGCTATTAACAACCAGGAAAGCTCTGATTTCCAAGCACAGGGTTTCTACTGCTATCAATGTCTACTTTCATAACTCTGATCCAAACAGTCTCTTAGAAATATGTCTGATGAGCACCCAGTCAGATGGAAGTCCTCTTGAACACATCTGCTTGGTGGACAGCCCCAGGTGCACCCTGAATCATAAGCTGTGTAGGCAGATGACATACTATCACTTTGCATACAGA
This sequence comes from Phyllotis vaccarum, assembly GCA_033318265.1. Taxonomy (NCBI): domain Eukaryota; kingdom Metazoa; phylum Chordata; class Mammalia; order Rodentia; family Cricetidae; genus Phyllotis; species Phyllotis vaccarum. The sequence continues at coordinate 69,767,931 of JARWLC010000016.1, read as the reverse complement.
CAGAATACTCAAAAAACCCACTGATGATAGTACTTACAAATAAATGCACAAAGCCTCAAGCCCCATAGAGTGGGACGCTCTAAACTGTCCACTATAATCTCTTTTCTCTTAAGATCTCTTCCACTGTGTCTCAACAGTTGTATCAGAGAGAGCCATGTCCCCTGGTGAATGCATGTCATGGCACCTCTGTGTCCTTGTTCCTCACGAGAGTCACGTCCTACTCTGAGTTGAGAAGAAAAAGGACCCCATTTCTATTCTCTACACCTCTCTTTGGTTTTTTTCCAATTGGTATTGTGACAGGGCTGCTGTCAAGAGGAATAGCAACGTGAGCAAGAAGTGAAGTGGTCCGTCTGAGCCATTGCAGAGCCCTGGGAGAAGACACAAGGGCAGAAAGGGTTAGAGTCTAAATACAGATATATAGAGATAGATGTGTACACACACACAAAATCTGCATCTCACTGACTCCACATATCTATCGAGCATCTATCTTCTTGTATTTATAATCCATCTATTCATCTATGTGTCTGTCCTATCTGTCTGTCTATCCATCTGTCTCTTATCTATCTATGATCTATTTATCACGCATCTATTATATATATCTTCCTAATTTTCTATAATATTTTCGATCATCTATCTCTTTTTAATAGTCATCTGTCTGATTGAACACCACAATAGCAGGTAATTAAGTGTGCAGAATTAAGAAATCAGGGAATCCAGTTTGTGGTCCTGGTATGGCCTCCCTATATCTGGCTTTGGAAAGTGAACTTCAGATTTCTTTCATCCAAGTCACAAGCATGCCAAAAACAGAGACAGTCTCAAAGGTTGCTGGGAGTTTCTCGTGCGTTCGTGCGTGTAATTCGCACAGCCCATAAACTGTTTCAATTCGGCTCCCCCTCCATGATAGATAGGATTACTTTTTAGAGTACTGAAGTGATGGCGATGATGAGGGATGAATCTGCTAGGCAGAAAATAAATTAGATTTCTTTGAATAACCTTTGGATAAAATCCTAAGATTGGCCTCCCTCTAGGAAAGAAAGTTTTGAGTTAAGTGAAATCTGAGTTCAAATCTCTGCTTTAACATGGTCAAGGCTCTCTCTGTGTGTCTGTCTGTCTCTCTGTCTGTCTCTGTGTGTGTGCCTGTAAAAGGAACTGAGATAAAAGAAAGAGCTGTTATAACCATGTCCCTTCATAATCAGAAATACAATGTTCTCATTTGTCAATGAGGGAGGTGATAACAGTAAAGGCTTATAAGAGAAATGTGAGAACTATTTTCTGAAAGTAATTGGTCCAGCCTACTGTATCACAGAGAAAGGGAATAATAAATTCTTGTTCTGGAATATTCCATCCTATTATACACCGTCTGGATGACAGTGCCTACACTTTGCATTCACACCCAACTAACAGTGACATAGAATGCTGTCAGAAACTGTTTGCTAATTCCCTCTGCAGAATTTGCATCTCTCCATCTACTTCACCTGCTAATTATCTTACTGGAGTATCTGCAGCAAGCTTACAAAGCCATTGGGGTCCTTGTGCCTCCTGGTCATACATAACCAGGGGTGGTCGTTTACCCCCAAAGAGAGTGAAAAGGAAGTCTACCATAGCATAGAAAGAAATGAGTGGGATGGCAAACACTTCACAATCTCTGTTCTGGCCAATGGGGGCTTTGAGGATTTCTTTAGATTACCGACTTCCCCACTGAAATCTGGGATGAAGGGACTGGTCTCCACACTTACTCTCCCACAGATGTTCACTGCAAAATTAGGATCTAGTAGCCTCTGGTTCTCAATCAGATGTGCTTAAAAGAAACAAAGGGCTTTGGAGAGACTTCAACCCCTGACTCCATCTATCACAGACCAGCTTTGTGGCTTTTAGCGAGTGCGATGCTTTGATCTTCAGTAGCTCCCAGCGGCCCATGTGAGATGAGCTGTTCCACAGGGCAAGGTGTTATTGAGAGCCTGTGGAACCTATCAGAGGTGGCTCTTGTGAGGGCTGGAGGTGACTGAGGATGCACCTAATACATAAATGGTGGGTCCTGGCTCTCTCCTTTTGCTCCTGTTCCGATTCTGCCCTGTCTCGTCACCACAAGACTAAACGGAGCCAACCAATGCCGAGCCCCAACCTCCAAACTGTGGACCAAAAATAAAACGTTTATCAGCTGAGCATGTCAGAATGTTTTATAGTTACAGAAAGCTGGCTCAAACAGCGGGTGACTTAGCGTTTCTGAGTTCTGTGTAACAGGAGGACACTAAGGTGCACATAACGTAGGCAGGGCCTCAACTCAGTTCAATGTCAAGGGTACCCTTCAATTCTTAGCCAGTGTGACATTCCCGGGGATATGAATGACTGCTTCTAGAGTCATTTGGAAGATTAACGAAGACATTTTAGCTATTAGAATAATGGCCAAACACCACAATACGTACCAAATACGTATTTAATGTCACTGTTATTAATTTATGACTGTCACTATTATTCTAGTGTTGACACAAGAAATAAGTCAAGGTTAGGGACTAAGTACAGTGTCTTGGACATGGGCAGCTCAATGCAGCAGTAACCACTGCTAGCATACTATATCAGTGTCATTGTAAGTGACAGGAAATTGTTCAGACACACTCAAACTCCCTACCCCCACTTCCAATGCCATAAGAACTTCCAATCAGGTATAAAACCACTAAACAGAAATCGTTCAATTATCTGCACTAATGGGAGGTTTCAGAGGCAAGGGCAATGGAGCAGAGTGGTTAATCCAAAAACCACTTTCCTTCAGCTATGAGACACACCAGTCAGTTCACATTCAAATCTATCATGTCTGCCATTTCTGGGGATTAATTTCCAGCAAAATAATGAACCCACACAGGACAGACCAGGTTCAAGCTGGGAAGTGCCCTGGTTCTCCAGTCTGTCCCCTGCTCATCTTCCCTACAACATGCTCCATGCTGTGAGGAGCCAGCAGGCTCCCTCAGCTTGTGCAGAGAACCAATCTAAACAGGGTCAACCCCTCTCAAATCTTCTCAGTGCATGAAAGAGGCCTGGATTTCAAAGGCTGACTCTGCATAGAAATTACTTAGGACTCCTGGTTGGCATGGCCCAGAGATGGAGCTAAGGGGATGTTTTCCTAAGGATGAGGCAACCAGAACCACAAGCCATGGTGCCCTGCCCAAGGTCAACAGCCTGACATAAAAACCTTGTAGAAACTTACCTCATATCACAATCACTATGAGCTCAAAGGGAAGGCCCTTCTGTTCCAGAAGGAGCCGCGTGGTCTTCTAATAGTCTGGGTGTGCAAGATCAGAGAGCGGGAGGAGCACCTGACTATGCAGGTTTTCAATTAAGAGCGTGCTGAGCCTCTGCTGAAACTCAGTTTGAGCACTCGAATAGTGGGTAAAAAGAGGAGAAAAAAAAATGTAATCTCTCTTCTTATATTCCTGAGAGGGACCCAAAGCTCACAAGACAGGTGCAGGGAATTGAAGCAAATGAGCGCAGGGTGCTAAGAATAGAAGCTAGATGACCAGGCTGTCCCTGGCCTGGTAGGGGCTGTTAAAACCTTGTCCTTGTCCGCCTCCCCTAGTTATGCCAACATTATTCCTTCCCTGGCCAAGCTCAGGAGCTCTCTGTGGGTTCTTCTACCTACTTCAGAGCCTTAAAACAAGGAACTAAGAAAGCTGCTCCTCAAGCTGTCCCTGACTGGAACCCTAGATTCCTAGATGTCACAGAAAGAGCCCTGGCCTGCCTGCCTTCCCTCCACTTAGGACTTTCCCAGTCTACTCCACATTCGCAGACCACACCCTTCCTGGTGACTGTCTGTTGACCAGACTTCCTTACAGACTATATGCTGACATGCCTTTCCACTACAAGACATATCTCACAACCGCGTGCCACTTTGATTTTACCCAAGTCTCTTATTGCATAAGAGACTTTTTCCTCACAACCTTGACAGAGGAAGTACAGGTGTGTGCAATTCTCCCTGCTCCCTCATCAGGTCTGTGAACACCAGACTCTGGGAGACAGACTGTGGATTTCCAGGCCCGACCACAGCCTCAGAGTCTGATACTACAAAATATCCATAGAACAAATAATCAGAGCAAATGCTGGCAGAGCCCTGAATATGGGCTGGAATCTCCTCTTTGCTCCTTGCTGGTGATAGCCCATGGAATCTTCATAGTGAATGGGTACGGCTCTGCAGACAATGCAAGACAGATGTTAAATGGCTGCACATGGCTTGCTGGAATTGTACCTGCTGATGGCTGATCTTTGTTGTATGCCTGGCTGGATCAGGGACTTCTTGCATACCTCTGAGAGTGTCTGATTGTGAAACACCTAGATCCTGAGTGCTCTGTATAACTAATGAGCTAATCCCTTGATAGTTCTTGTGTGGTGACATTATTGGCAGGAAGTGCAGGCTAGAGGGAAAAAAGTAGGTCACTCTGAGAGTCTTGCTGTGGCCCCTTGCTGTGGCCCTTTACTTCACCTCTTGTCACATGAGATGAGAAGGCCCTGCTACCACATGCTTCTTCCACCATGTTGTTCTGTCCAGAGCACAGGGCCATGTGTCTAAAGACTGAGACCTCTAGAACCATAATCCAGAATAGATCTTCCTACTGTTGAGTTCTACATTAGGTCTTCAGTGATGAGAATAACACTCACAGAGCATGATGAATGTGTACCTGGAAAGCCCAGAAGAAGCCCCAAGCTCATAACCTCCTTAACAGACAACCTGTCAATCATATACCTATCTATTCTCTCTCATCAAAAATAAAGCAATCTCTCCCAAATGTCATGGAAAGGTGATACAGAACCTGGAGGACATCTGGTCAGCAGCATCCTTCCATTGTGTTCTGGAATCGTTTCCTTCCCACATGACAGTGAGCATCCTGCCCTCTACTTTCAGAACTCACTACCCACAATCACTCTTAGCATCTGTGACTACATGAAGCTTATTTATACCCATGTCCTGTGGCTAAAAGAGATCTTTAGGCAGCCGGCAACCCTGTCCAACGAGTATATACATCATGGAGACAAGCTGTGAAATAGACTGTGTTGATTTAACTAGAAATGTCCATTATCCCAAAGCAAAGAAAACCCAAGGCCACCTTTGCTTTTCGCCATTCTGCCTTGCACCCCTCCCCACCCCTGCTCCACTCTAATTCTGAACCTCTGATCTTAAATACATTAAAAAACATAACCTATTCTATTTCTTTCTTTTTTTTTTTTTTTTTAACTAAACAGGCTCAACTTAAGGTCAGCCTCTTCCGGTACACTGGCTCCTATTATGGAGAGAATAAAGGGGAGATTGCTTTTAAAAAGAGAGAGGCTGCTTTTAATGACAGTTTCTGAACAGTGGCCTTTTGTACTTGAAGGGATTCATGATAAAGCTCGCTGTCAACTGACAGTAACATCAATGTCACGGCACAAAGGGACGGATGTCCCTCAATAGAGGATCAACCCTGAGCCATTAACCAGTGCTGGTCAGCTCTGCAATCCTGGAGGACAGCAACTCTCAGGGTGTGTGTGTGTGTGTGTGTGTGTGTGTGTGTGCACGTGTGTGCACACACATGAACAGAGCCAGAAGGGAGGTCAAAGTTGAGGAAGACATGTCTCTGTCTATTGCTGAGTTTCCTTCCTCCATCCTCTCTCTCTCTCTCTCTCTCTCTCTCTCTCTCTCTCTCTCTCTCTCTCTCTCTCTCTCCCTCCCTCCCTCTCTCTCTCTCTCTCTCTCTCTCCCTCTCTCTCCCTCTCTCTCTCTCTCTCTCTCTCTCTCTCTCTCTCTCTCTCTCTCTCTCTCTCTCTCTCCAATTAAAACAAAAACCTCCCTCAAGAGGTAATTAAAAAGTGATTAAAAAAAAAAAAAAAAACCTCCAAGCAACTTTGTTCCTTAGAACCTCACCAGAGTAAACCTCCAAGATTCTGGATTATTTTTTCCCTCTGCCCTTCACTCACATTTCCTCTCCCTTTCACTATCTCTCTTTGCCCTCTCTTTCATACACACACACACACACACACACACACACACACACACACACACACACACATACACCATCCCAGTAAGATAATTAATCACTGCTTATTAGTAAAGTGTTGGGCTCTGGGTTTGAATTCTAACTTCGCCACCTCTTTGCTGCCTGACTTGGAACAATGTGTGTTGATTCTCTGTGACTTATGTGCTTACATGTAGTACAAAGAAAGTGGCAATTCAATGGGTGTGGTTTGCAGGTAAAGAAACAAGGTCATTCATGCACACACCTTGCCACCATTTCTGGGCTGACCAAGAGCAGCATCAAGCCTTACCATTATTTTGGATGTATTCTTGAGCTCATTTTTCCCCCCTAATGTTTCTGGTAACAACATAGGCCAGTTTGTTCTCCACTGGTGATCTCAGATAGATGATAGGATGCTCATCATACAAGAAACCAGCTGTCAGAGTCAGGGCTACACAGGAGACAATCTGATTTCAGACTGGTGTGGGCCCACTATTCTGGGGTTGGGCAATAATGAATATTGATTTTTTCACCTTGACAGGATCTGAGATCATCTAGAAGACAAATCTCTGGACATGCTCATGAAGGGGATTCTAATTTAGCTTAATTGATTTGTGGAGATCCACTCAAAATGTAGATGGCCCCATCCTTCGGGCTGGGGAGGGGGTGGTTGAGTTGCACAAGAAGAAGAAAGAATCTGAACAACAGTCATCTCTCTGCTTCTTGCTGTGTCTGCCGTGTGTCAAGCTGCTCATACCCCTGCCACCCGGCCTCTCCCACCGCTGCACACTCCAGCTGCTCACACCCCTGCCACCCGGCCTCACCGCTGCTGCGCCCTGCAGCTGTGAGTTCAGATAAGCCCTTCTTCCTTCGGCTGCATTTGTGAGATATTCTGTCACAGCAGTGAGAAGTAACAGACATAGGTTGTCTCTCATCATTGAGGATCAGACAACTAGTACAAGTCTGGAGAGATCTGAGGGGCCAAAAGAATGGAGATCATTTTTTGAACTTTTCAAGATTGTCATGATGCCAAAGGTCATATCCAACTGTTAAAGTGGCTGCATCATTTGCCATTTAAACGGCAATCTGCCCCCATTTGATAGTGACCAATACTCTACAGGACAGGGTTTAGAGAAAAGCATCCATAAATGTTCGAATATAAAATGTCTCCCATAGACCAAGGTGATGGATGAGACCCTGGTCCCCACTTAATGGCATTATTTTGCAAGATGGAGAAAAGTTCAAGATGTAGGGGACCCTGGTGAATATGTGCCTTTAGAAGTTATTCCTACTCCATGGCCCATGCTCCCCACTCTCCTTCCCATCTTCCATTAGGTGAGCGGCCATGTTATCTTGCCTGAACCCAGAGCAATAAATAAAGCTAAGGATTATAGGATGAAACCACTGAAAGCATAATGAAAACAAACCTTTCTTCTCCCTTAGCTATTTAACTCCAGGTATTTTGTTATAGCCTCACCAAGTCTAGCAGGGAGAGATATAAATAGTACTAGACAGGACAGCCTAGACCACTCGCTCTCTACCTGCTGTGCACATATTTACACTAGTATGAATCCTAGTATGTGTTTCTTAGTTGACTGTGCAGTCTAACATTTCACTTCCCTACAGTTTCCCATCCCTTGCCTCCTGAAGGAATCATTCCTCTCTCTATTTTTTTTTCAGCCAAGAACTTTTCCAACTCAGCAACATTACCAAACAACTATCATGATAATACTTGTATTCCTAACTCCAAGACTGGGTGAAGTGAGAGGTCCAAATCCAGCCAAGTGGATCTCTTCCCAGGGATTTTTCTGCTGCAGCTGTCAGGGAAGAGGATCCTTGGCTTGTGGGGAAAGAAGAGAACAGCATGGTGCTCAGATGACAGCGAGCTTGGTTCAAAACCTTAATCCTGTGCAGGAGAAATTGACAATGAACCAAGAGACAGGAGACTGGAAGAGCAGAGCTGTGGTACAGCCGCTGAGAGAGTGCGTCTTTGGAAAAAAGGAGCCATCCCCTCCATCACTACATCTGGAGATCCAGCCCTTGACACTCCCATCCCTTCAGTCATGTATTTGAATCTGTAAGGCACTTTGAAGATCTTCTGAGCTGCATGGTCCAATACGTCTGTGCTTCTGTGGGTTTTGTTGGTAGGGTTTGCCAAAGCCAGAGTAAAGTGGATATTTGTTACTTACAACCAAATCGGTTCTGATTTTACAGATACCAGTATGCATATGCACACAAGACTCCTAGAAAGCCAAGAAAGTAGAGTATAAGAAGGAACTGAGAAGTGACAGACAGGAAGTTGCACTGAGTGGGTTTGAGAGGCCTCAAAATTCAAGGAAACATGAAGGGCAGCTTGATGAAATGATGTGAAGACAGAAAGGCACAGAAGAAGGGCTTCACCTCCAGATGAAAGGAAGTTAAAGTGTGGGTACCATTCCTGAGTAACAGCAGGCTCTTGGGTCATTCCCTCTTGTTCTGAGCTTCGCTGCCTTTGTCCATGAAACACGGACACAAACGCTTCTCACCGAGGTTAGAAGGACCCTCACGATCAGCCCTAAAGCACACTCTACTGCTTCTTCAGACAGGAAGGTATTAACAAAAGATAATTACTATTATTAGGTGGATATAAGTGGACAGCTCCAATCATGACAAAACCAGATAGACACTGGTTTGTAGAGTGTGTCCCTAAAGGCACAAAGCATGCTTTAAATATTTTGGATTTGCCATGACCTGCCCCAGGATCTGAAATCTGTGAGGTACTTAAAAAAAAAACAAAACAGTGAATAGATAAATAAAAAATAAAATTACTGTTGCAGATACATATACTCAAAGGAATGGGAAAATCACCATAACACCACCATCAGTACCCTCAAAGAAAGTACATCTGTGTAAGTATCTAGTACCAGGCTGTATTAAGGGAATCTTTGTAGCTCGTTTAAAATAAATTAGTTTGAAGGGATAAAAATCTGTGAGCCAGAAAAAATATAAAGAATAGTTAAGCAATCATAGCTGCTTATATTCATGAGCCCATGTGACTACCTTGCAAAGAAACAAGGTAAAAGTTCAGTCTTATTTCAATCAGGGATATATTGTTGAGTTCATTCACACGCATGTCTTAGTGTCTACTATGATTCAGTAATCTTCTCTGTTGTGGAGACCCAAAGATGAAGACATGGCTGCTACAGAGAAACTCTTACAAGGGTAACAGGGAGATATACATATAATACAATAAATACAACAAATATTGTGTTTTCAGAAGGAAGAGCCCCAGTGATAAAGAAAGCTGGCCTCCTTTTTATTTATTGAAAATGAGCATAATTCACCAAAGAAGACCAGGAGCTAAGGCATAGAGTTGAGGAAAGATACAGCCCAACAGATGTATAAAGCAAGGAAGACTTTATGTCTCATTTTGGAGATGTGCATTCTCTGATCTCTCCTATCAAAGATGACTAGAAGCAAATAGAACAATAAGGAACTAGTACCGGGTTGACCAGATGCCCACAGATTTTGATGGGAAAAAGAAACAAACATGTTGGCTTAATTCTTCAGAAAATGGAAGGCTATTAGCATCAATAATAGAAGAATAGATATAACCATATACACATTTTAGCAAGAAAACTAGACAGCGAGGCAAAGGGAAGCTAAAAGGGATGGTGGAGTGGTAGATCTTACTTTCTCTTTCTTTGTGTGTGTGTATGTGTGTGCGCGTGTGCACGCGGACACACGCACAAGCACAATTTATTTACATAGAATCTTCATATATACTAAATTTTGCCTTTCTTTGGGGATTTGCATTTGGATAATACCCAGTCCTTCTACTCTCCCTTTGTTTCTTCCAGGTTCACCCCAGAACTGCTCCCATCTTCATATTGTCTCCTTTTCATTTTTTACAGCCTTCTGAGTGTAGTTAATGCCACCCCATTGTGCACAAATATAGGGCAATCCATTGGAGCACAGGAAACATACTACAAGAGACCATATCCCTGAAGAAACATGATTCTCTCATGCTTCCAATATCCAACAACTGTCAATAGCTTCTTAGCTGAGTGTGAAGCTTCATGAACTTTTCCTCTCTCCATGCTAAAACATAGACTGGTTTGTTCTTATGCAGATCTAGTGCAGGTAACCTCAGCTTCGGCAAGTACATGAGTACAACAGTTCTTTATGTACTCAAGATGCTATTAACCAACAATTGTCTGCAAACTTTGCCTCTTTTGAACTTTCCATCTCTTCTTTTATGATTTTCTTTGAGCCTTGGGGAGACAGAGGCACATAAATGTTCATTTGTGGCTGAGAACTTTATAGTTATTTATTCTCTGCACTTTTACCAGTTGTGAATCTCTGTGTTGGCTCTCATCTACAATAAGAAGCTTCTTTCATGAGGGGTGAGGGCTGCACTTATCTATGAGTGTAAGGAAGAGTTCAAAGAAGTCCCTTTGGGGTTATGTTCATTCAGCAAAATACTGATAGTAGGTTTTCCTCTAGCAAATATGGACTTCCCAACTATGGGTTCTTCACCAGGTTTACAAAACCAGTTATCAGTTCCCTCTTGTGGGATGGATTATAAATCCAATTGGAAAGCTATTGGTATGAAAAGTGTTTTGTTTTTATTCTTAATTTTATCATAAAAAGTCAAACTTTCTCTAGCTATTTAAGTGAGGATGGTCATGAGTCTGCAAATGTTGCTGAGTGTAGCATAAGACTGAATTTCAGATTCTAAAAGCCAAGTTAAATTCAAACTCATTGAAGAGGTGAGTAATAGAATTTACAAGAGGCCAGAATGGGAATATCCAAGCGTGCATATAGCAAGCAGGGCTATGGACCGGGGATATCTAGACCTTCTCTCCCCTCTCCTGGATCTGTTTCCTCTTGTATCATCTTCATCCCAGCAGGGATGGTTCTCTCATAGTTGTAGCCACAACTCCAAGTTCCTAATAGCACAGCTTCTCACTAGTCGACACAGTATTTTCTACCACAGGTTTTTTAACATGCTGATATGCAGTATTTGTTACAGAAGAGGTGACCATGGTGAACAAACCCAACAGATGACTTCCTTTGAGAATACAAGCAAGGGAAAGAGGGCTAGGAAGACTCTCAGTTGTGAACCTTGAACCTCAACAGCAGCCCTTACTACAAATGCACTCAACACCAAACATGGGCAGATAAAACTTCGAGCACACACTTTCCAAACCTCCAGAAGCACTTAGAATTTCAAGACTCAAAATACTTTGATTTCTTCCAGATCAATTTGAGTTCCTTACAAGTACAAAGAACAGAATCTGTTCAAAGATGTGGGCTGGGGAGCAGAAAGGAGAAGACCAACAGAGCAATTCTAACTTAGCTGATGCTTTCACACTGAAAAGTTCTCTCTCAGGAGCAGACTCACACAAACACGCATGATATACATTTTCCACGAACAGGTAAAAGCTTGAGTGTCCTAAGATGCTTCCAAAGCAGGAACAGCCCTTATCACTTTCTATGAACACAACTTCATGTTCTAATAATTGCTGCATCAATCTGACTGAAAACATACTTGGCTTTATGATTAAAGGGACATTTAGGTCTTCGATATTTTACTTTTAAGATATACTTACATTTTGAAGCATAAGCATTTATATTATGAATCTGAAAAAAACTTTGAACACTAGTAGAAAAACTCAAAGCCACAGGAAGGCAATAAAAAAAAATGGGTCAAAATTAAAGTGAGATTTGAGGTGAAGGGAAAGACTGTGTGCTTATTACCTGGGTGTTTCCTGGAAAATCGCTTAATATCTCTGCTCCTAGATTTCACAGCATATGGGAAAAAAAAAGGATGCAAAGACTAAAGGAAAGTGAAAAATAAATAAAACAATAATACGTGTAGAACAGTAAGGCACAAACGTGTGTGTACGTCTGTGTGTTTGTGTGTTTGCCAGGCTAGCTTGCCTATGGGATCCTTCTGTCTGTGTCTCTCATCCTGAAGTAGGGGATACAGAATTGCAAATACATGGTGACCTCTAGCTCTATGTGGCTAGGGATCTCAACTCAGATCCTCATTGTGTGTGTGTGTGTGTGTGTGTGTGTGTGTGTGTGTGTGTGTGTGTGTGCGTGTGCATGGCAAGAAACCATCCTTCCCTATTAAGACAGAATCTAAGTGTCACATAAAGATGTGACTGCATCACTGATGATAAGCATGCATTACAAACCAATGCAGAGCCTGTGAGCTGGCTCAGTGGTTAAGGGGCTTGCTACTAAGCTCAAAAACCCTCTATGTTCAATCCTCGGGAAATTCTTATTTCTTCTCAAATATATGCAAAATACTGTTTACAAACCAGATATTCTCTTTCTTCTCTATCTCTGCTTCTGTTTACCTTGTCTGGGAGAATCCTGGGATTTCTACCCCTGCTCCAGTTCTAGTTCCTCTGAGTGGATTGTGGGGTTCTGCTCAGATCTCTGTTTACATGCACAGGCTGCTTTGCTGAGAAGGGCGCTGGTTGATTAAGAGAGTTTGTGAGGAAGGGCCCACTGTGATTGAAACACTCATTTAATACATCTTTAAGTGCCCCCAAACGATCAGCTGCCTTGATTGCTGTTGGTTGTTTCCATTTGATTTATTTCTTCCTGTATCCGTGTTCATTAAATTACTTAACGTAATGGCCACCCTGCCGTCCGGCCTCCATTCAACTCTGCACCTTCAGGAGGGTGGTTGTGGTTCTCAGGCTGTTCTCTTCAGGAGTCCACGTTGTGGATTTTGCCATCTGAGAGCTGGATAGTGCTCCCAGACAACACTTAGGAGGGCAATTATCTTCCAAAGGGAAGCACAGCGGTGGTGTCTGATTCTTTTCAAGCTATTTATGGTTTCTATTCTTAGCAATGGTCTTATTATTTTTGACAATCATGTTAACTACCATGGTTAGATTTGTAACACGATGGACCATGAGCTCAACAGTACATTTGTTTTTCTACATTTCAAAGTCTACCACCCAGGTGGAAAGCAAGAGTCAGGGAAACAATTTCCAGTGGTCTATACACCAAGTACATCGTGTTTCATTTACTGAGATCTGGGGAGAGGCTCAAGGGATGAGCACTTACCACACAAACTGTGAGGATCTGAGTTGAGATCCCTAGCCACATAGAGCTGGAGGCTACCATGTATTTGCGATTCTGGATGCCCTACTGCAAGATGGGAGACAGAGACAGAAAGATTCCCAGAAGCTCATAGCTCATAGGTAAGCTAGCCTGGCAAACACAAACATATACATGGAGGGGGGGGGAGGGAGGGAGAGAGATCAACAGAGACAGATAGAGATAGGCAGAAAAAGAAATGAGACAAAAATCGGGGAAGGGAGAGATTAAAATAGGCAAGTCTTTAACCTCTTCATATGGATATGCCTAGGGGTGGTAGAGTAGTAAATTTTTTCTTCACTAATTGCTTAAATTCAGTGACTAATATAGCAAGCAGCAAACAGAGCTGTGATGTGTGCATGCGTAAAAGACCAGGCTTCCTTGAAGGACAGGATACTTAAAATGAATGCAGCCTATTTGAGAAAAAAAAGAAAGTGGCATTTCACAGACTAGAGCATGTGCAGATACAAATGCCAATCTCACAGATACAAAGGACTGCCTGTAATATCAGAAAGCTGAGAGTAGGTTGAGACAGGGCCTGTTACCTCGGACTATAGACTGGAATCAACCCATTGGTTGAGGAAGGGCTTTCAAAAACTATGAGGACTGGGCATCAAGATCCTAATTTATTTGAAGTAGAACCATGTGTTGGGGGTATTTTTAGACTTTTCCTATATGATTTGAAGACAGGATTGAAAACTAGCAATACATATGTAATACCTGTGTTCTTAGGACCAGAAATGTTATGGGTATGGATTGGATTCATGGATAAATACATACAAAGTTCTATCAAATCTGTGAGTTTATCTTTGGCAATTCCCATCATGCCAAATGGCATCCCAGGACATGAGTTACTATTAAATTTTCTGGTATCAGGAAGGAAGGGATTAGACAAGTCCTAAGACGTATGAGTAGGTGCTTGTTACACATAGCAGGCTTCAGAACAAATCAAACCCACAACCTTAGAAAGAATCAACGTAGTTTCCAAGAGTTAAACCCTTCACTGTAAAACACCTCACAGCACCAGACCCAACACTTAAGCACTGGCAGCAGCACACCTTGGTGCCAGGCTCTTTCTTACACATCTCTATGCCATAAGAACCCTATAAAGCAGGTGTACCTATTTGTGTTATACAGTTGATGAGAATGGGGCTCAAAGAGGAAACAGACACACCCCCTAGTCATCTCTCTGGTGAATGAGTGAGCGTGACCAGCCATGCAGAAGTCCAGCACTGTCCTCCTACTGTCACAGACACCCCTGGATTAAGCACCTTATATCTTTGTTCCCAAGAATTAACATAAGTTCACAACTTTTGCTTCTGGGAACACTACCCTCCTGTTTCAGAAAGCTAACCAGGAGAGGGTCTTGGGCAGATGATATGAAAAGATGAGCCAGTAAGAAAAACAACCTTACCTGTGAGATGTTAATGGCTAACATTATTAAGGCTCCAGGGGAGCAAAGGCATTGTTTAGACATTTCATTTTGTGGAGGACTTATCTGGGGAAGTCATTTGTGTTGCATTTGTGATGGCCAGGTCTCCAGTGTGTACTTAGTGACCATGTGATTATCCGCTCTGAGACTCTTATTTCCTACTATAATGGGAACAGATTGTGGAACCAATAGAGTTGTGACTGTGATGAACACATTTTAAAAGCCTAGGCACCTCTCCTTGTTCATTAACACCCTTGTGATAAAATACCCAGACAAAAAGCAACTTGGGGGGGGTGATTGATTCTGTTCACAGTCCCAGGTTAAAGCCCATTGTTGAGAGGCAGTCAAGACAGGAACTTGCATAACCCGATTACATCCACAGTCAAGAGCAGAGAAAAGATATGTGCATGCTTGGAACTCAGCTATCTCCCTCTACTCTTATCCAGTGCAGGATCCAAACACTAGAAAGGATACTGTTTTCAGGCCTGTCTTCTATCAATTATGTCAATCAAAACAGTCCCACAGACATGGCCACAGGCCAACATGATCTTCACAAGTCCTCATTGGGACTGTCATCCCAGGTGACCTTAGTTTGTGTCATGTTGGTAGTTAAGACCAACCATCACAGTCTGTTCCACCCACATGTTCAGAAAGACAAAGGTGGATGCTTTCTGGCAAGTTGATCTATGTGAGCCACTGTGGAAACCTAAGTTCCGTGTCTAGGTTAATGTTCACATTACCAGGAAGGGAAGTAATGTATGAGTCCAATGTCACCAACAAGAATGACGCAGGTACATAATGCCCCTGGGTTCAAGGTTACTGGGCCAATTCACTTAGGGCTGATTTGCAAACCTCTTTTTCCCACCTCAAATGAATCTGATCCCACTGTCTTCCTCCTACCAACCAACAACTCCAGTGAACCTCATGTGCTTCCATGCGATCTATGAGCTTCCATACGATTTACAGCAAGGAGTGCAGAGTGCAGAAGGAAGCATGTCACATCATTCAGCTGCCCTGTATGAACACAGTAGCCAATATTGTTTTCAAGAAGAAACTATGGGTGAAGGCATCCGATCTATAGACATAAGGCCATCCTTAGATGGCAACGCCAACTCATAGCAAGTTCATATAAGAGATTTCCTACTAAACCACTCAGAAACAGCTCCAACCAAGGCCACCAAGGACACACATTAATATCTTGTTTTGAAAAACATAAGAGAGAGAAGGGTAGATGGAAATAAGGCAGATGAGACCAGCCAACACAGGGCAGAGCACTTACCTGTAACAGGTTTTAAAGGGAGCGATCTTCTCCCCGTGTTTGATTGGCTATTGTGAGCATTACAGGAAAGCCCTACTGGATGTCAGTAATAGGAAAGCCAATGTCCGAGGAAGGTGGGGCTCGTCAGTGGGGGGGGATGAGGGAGAAATGATTACATACACCAGACTTTAACGACTGTGAAACACACCTAGGACCCCCACCTCCCCAAGACCTTTCACACTGGGGGGAGGGGAGCTCCAACTTTCTTCCATTTGACCCCAATTTCCAAAAGAACATACATTTGATGGTCCAGGGAATCCTTTGCTGGGCCCTTCTGAGAATTAGCTGTAGCTCCTCGGCCCTGATTCCATAAATAGTCTTTAAGCATTCTACTCTGTGGCATGAGCTGAGGCCCTTGGCCTCCTGGTGTGACATTCCACCCAGCTGGGACTCCACATTCTCCTCTCTTCAGGAAGCAAAGGGCTCCTGTGCTCTTAGCTGCTGTGTCCAATTATTTTTGCTGCCCTTGCAAAATAAGCACTTAGACATCCGATGTATTTTTAAGGAAATGGATCAGCATGACTATTCTGGGAGACACAAAGCTCACGGAGGAATAGGGCAAATTCTAAGCTTCAGAAAATCTTTCTCTCTGTATATTAATCACACTAACACTGTAACAGAGCGAAGGATAAATCTAATGCCTGTCCATGCATTGTTTGCTTTGTTGGGACCCTTTGGTGGAACCCCACAGACTATTCTCTTCCTGGGGATATTTCTTCCCTTGATTGTTTACATTATTGCTGATTTTATTTTAAACAGGCAAGAAGAAGAGGAAGAAAAGATTGAAAATTACAAAATAATTTTCTAATAAGCAGTACAAGCCAGAGAAGACATTATTCTGGGAAATAAAGGGTCATTAGAGAGAGGCAAACAGACATTGTACACAGCACTGCCTTCTAATGCCAAGTTAGCAGACATGGCTAATCAGTTTCAGGATATGACCGGAGAGATCGTGAACGGGCTCAGATTCCTCATCCCATACCTCATTTGTTCACTCACTACAGCTGCATCACTGTGACCTGGGCAAGTGAATTCTGGATCTCCTCATTCTACTGTATTAACTGGGTCAAAGCCTTCCCTTGCCTATGAGAACCTGTAGACAATATTTTAAAAATGAGAATAATGTGGGCTGTATCAGTGAGTGACTCTGGAAACTTCCACTCAGAACCTTGATTTTTCCTACTAAAGACTTACACTAGGCATAGTACCTTTCTTTTTACACACACACACACACACACACACACATACACACACACACACACACACACGCACACGCACACACACGTGTAATTTTTCCTGCATGACCATTTCCTACTTAAATTCAGATGTCAGCTTAGTTTTACATATCACTTTCCAAAACATCTCTTCTGATCAATTCATCTCTGTAGATCTAATTTACTTCTAGCATAGAAAGGCAAGGGCCTCACAGTTTATTGGCTTAATAGTTCTCCTTGCAGATAAGGCCTGTCTTCTAAATCCACAGAGTGCATCTGTTACACAATGGCAACAAACAGTACTGCCTACACAGATGGACACCCAGTAAAGATGGCAGATGCATGGCATGGACCACCTGTTCACAAGTGTGTTACACCATGCTAGCATTTTGTTCTATGTGCATCTCTATATAGGAATGTCCTTGGGTATCACCTGCTAAAAGCCACAGGACAGACATGCAAATCTCCCTTTAAGGCTCTTACTGAAGCCATTTACTCAGTTAGCAAAATGAAGGTCTTCCTTAATGGCTACAGAGAGAGAATTAAAGCTCCCAACTTCAGTTGGGCCGTCAGATTCCTCTGAGTTCCCATTCTCTCTTCCAGGTGACTCCAATCCAAAGGATTGACCCACACGACTGTGAGATGAGTTAACAATCATTAGAGGCTTCAACCTCCAGATGCTGGTGAAATATGATAAATCAAAAATTATTCATTGTACTAATAGGTGAAGGGTTCAAATTCTAGAAGAGGGTATCTGATGTCCAACACCGATCTCTCTACTCTATAACTGTATGATCATAGGCCAACAAGCTGAGTCTCAAATCTCTGTGGGTAAAATGAAAAAAAAAGAACATTTTCCTCATGATGATCCCAATGCAGTTTTAATTCTTATGGCCTTTAAGTGCATCCTGTATTTTACCAGTAACAGAGTAAAAGGCTCAATAGACAGTCATGATTAGCAGTATTGCTGTCTTTAAAGAATTAAAAAGATCTACTTGAATCAATCATTCCTGAAATTTAAATATGTATACTCAGCCTCTTGTTTCCGCAAAAAGAAAGGGTGTTTGTGCACCGATGTAAAATCCTCTGCAGAGAAGTCAGGATGAGGAATATATTTATTATTATCTACAATTTCCTGTTATTATTTCCATCATGTAAGCATTGAGATTCACAGTCAAGTGCAACAGAGACAAGGGATTATTTTTTGTTAAACTGAATGTACAAAGGGAGAATCATATCTTTTCTTGTTCTTTAAATAAGATTATTTCAACAGAACAAATACCCTAAAGATACCACATGCCACATTCTACCAAAAGGAAATTTCCCATTCTTAATTTCAAAGACCACCGAGTTTAACATGCACATTTTCTCCATTTAAAGCGTCTTCCACAGTAGGGAGGTTGTTTTGCAATAGCAAAAATATAAGAAAGAGCCTAGCATCTTGAAATTCTGGAAGGACACCAAAAGTTACAATTGAGTTTGTCTTTCGAATCAAATTCAAAAACAGCTGAAATCTCTTCTGGCATATCTTCAGAAAACACTACTAGCTCATGGCCCATCTTCTGCATGCCTGAAAAACAGAGAGCCATTTATCTCTACTTGATGAGGCACTCCTGGCTGCTGTGTGTCCCCCAGTCACTACAAAGCACACGTATATGGTCTTTTCATTCATGACTTGAGACACACACACCCCAGAAGTCAAGATGAAGCCAGGATGATGTTGTATTGAGGAAGCCAACCCATGAGAGTCTTGCATGCCAGCCACCAAGCACGGACACAGCTTCTGAACCCTGTGCATATGAGTGGCGGAGGCTCACTGCAGGCATAGAAACTGTCCACTGGAATGTCTTTCTTTGGAGAAAGAGCACTGCTTTTGATTTCCTTCACTTTGAAATAGGGAAGGCAACCCAGGCAACCCTGCGAGCTTTGTAAATGCCCTTTCAGTCCAGAGACTGGGGGAGAAGGTAAGGAGTTATCATTTATCTTAACTACCTCTCAGAGGTTAGTGCTTCAGTCCAACAGGGTCTGTCAATGAGACTAGCAGAGGGGGAGACCCTACCCACCACAGCCACCCACTGACCTGGAACAACTGAGGGCACAGGAGAAAACCAGGCATCACTTATAAAAATGCCAGGAATGATATTTCTCCCTCCTCACTCCTATCTTTATTTTCTTTATTTATGACTATATATATAGATATTATATATACTATATATTATATATGTATTATTCATGTTTATTTAATATATAAGAAATAATGAAACTATATATAATAATTATCTATAAATTAGTTATGCATATGGTAGATTTGTCCATATAAATATAGTCAAATTATTAAGTCAAGTTGATGAACATCTACATGTAAACTCACATGCTTGTTTATTTGTGAGAGTACTTAAAATCTACTCCCTTAGCAGTTTTTAAGAAGTAACATAATATGTCATTACTGAAAATCTACGCATAGCCTAAGGGAATCGTTTGATAACAGTCCTAAGTAAAATTGTGCATCACTTGAGCAATATCCGTTGACCTCTCCTTCTATCTCCTAGACACTGGTTAGCAACCATTTCTCTGCTTCTTTGAGATCAACTGCTCACATTCCATATGTAAGGAGGATCACATAACACTTTCTGTACCCAGCTTGTGCTATTTGACACACTGACTGGCCTCCATGTTCATCCAAACTGTTGTAAATGGTAGAGCATCCTCCTTTGTAAAGATCGAATAGTATTGTGTATTTGGCTATGTGTACAAGGGAGTTTGTGGATGTCTTTCTCTCTCGCTCTTGTGTGTGTGTGTGTGTGTGTGTGTGTGTGTGTGTGTTCATTTTGATTATCCATGTCTCCTATGACAGACACTATGACCACCCCTTTCTGGCTGCTGTCAACAATGTTGGTGTGAACACTGTGTCTTAGACCCTGACTCCATTTTGTTTCGGTGTGTACCTGGGAGAGGATCAGGCTGCAACTCTGCTTTTGGCTTCTTGAGGATCTCACATGCTCTGTACTTCCTCCCCTCAGCAGAAAGTCCAGAGGTTCTGTACGTGTGAAGGAAGTGAGTCAGTGCAGGGTTATTGTCCTTTCCAAGTGCACTTCTTCTCCCTTTTTACCCCACAGCGGAAATCTGGAGCTGGGCATCAGCTACTGCAGCTATTCTTGGGAAAGTCTGAGTTCTTCCCTGTTCCAAATGACCTCTACATTCCTGGTCCCAAGATGGTTACCTCATCTTCAACATGACAGTCGAAGAAATATCATGAAGAGCCAAGGCCAAACAAATGGAGTAATGTGCGCATTCTCTCAACTTCTACACCTACTCCGCTCTGCGGCCACCCCAGCTGCAAGCCTTGGAAATCAGCGTCTACTACTGGTGTGGGTCTATACTTTTGTTCCAAATGGGCACCTTGTTAGAGTGAGTCAAAAAATACACTTTGGAGACTAGTCATTGGGTAAAACGGTCTTTCTCAAGATGAAAACCGGAAGCAGCAGGTTTCCCATTACGTGGGACAATTTGATCAGCAGTAGAGAACCTTCCAAATTTTCCAAGTCTCAGACTCCATTCTGAAATGTACTGAAACAAAAGCATTTGCCAGTGTATTTGGAGAAGGATTCTGGGGCCAGTGAGACGGCTCAGGAAATAAAGCCACCTGTCACTGTACTCGATGATCCAAGTTCAGTCCCTGAAGCCCTCGTGGTAGAAGGTAAGAACTTGCCCCAGATGACGTTGCCCTTTGATTTCCACATGAATGTATGTGCATGAACTTACAAACACACAACACTAAATGCATTAAACATATAAAGGCTTTATGGAATCCATGTTCTAATTAGAGCTGTGGTAGATGACTAATTTACCTATAGCAGAAAGATAAATGAACTAATAATCATATTTATCTTTTAAATTCTCACAGGAAATGCATGAGGAATATGAGATATTAGCTCTCTCATTTTAACAGCAAAGGGCCGGGATAGTTCAATTCAAAGACTGGTGAGTGAACAGAAAACACCAGCTTCTAAAATCAGCAAGTCCATGGGAGAGGTTAATGAAGATAAATCACTTGGAGGCTAGTGTTTTCCATGAGCATTCTATAGAATTTCCTATTATTAACATTTCTCAAAGAAGTAACTTATGGAGCACACAAAGAAACCCTTAAATCTTAGTGGCGCTTTAGTATGCGACTTGGGCCATGCATACCTTTTCTCAGCCTCAGTTTCTCTTTCTGTAGAGTGGGATGCATGCTCATGCTCTGCATTGTGCTGAAAATGTATCATTAGTACAGATTTATAAGACTTCCTATTTAGTAAAAAGCAGTTAGGAGGCCAGGTGGTGGTGGCACATGCCTTTAATCCCAGCACACGGGAGGCAGAGGCAGAAGATCTTTTTGAGCTCAAGGCCAGCCTGGTCTATAGAGCTAGTTCCAGTACATCTGGGGCTAACAGAGAAAGCCAAAACAACACAACAAAAAAACCAACGAAACAAAGAAGATTAAAAACAAAATGAGCCAAGCTCATGGGGACTTGATCTTTAGAACAACAGCTGTGAAGTCCACATGGGACCGCACTAGGCCCTCTGCATAAGGGAGACAGATGTGTAGCTTGATTTGTTTGAGGGACTCCAGGCTGTGGATAAGGATCTATCCCTGATGTGAGAGGTGGCTTTTGGGAGCCCATTCCCTATGGTGGGATATCTTGCTTGGCCTTGATGCATGGGGCAGAGGCTGAAAGTACCAGACTTCACTGACTCCCATGATAGGCTCTTCCCTTGGGAGAAGGGGGTGGGGGTAGAGGGGAAGCTGAGGGGGAGGGATGGGGGAAATCTGTGGTTGGTATGCAAAATGAATAAAAAAATTTCTTTAAAAAGAAGCATTTATGAAAACTTGGGCCTTTAAAAAAAATGTTCTTAGGACCTTTATCACACAGTGACTTTACAGGACCTAGAAAAAAATTGTCTTAAGGTCTCAAATGGTTAATTACCCCATTAGACATCAAAGAGCCTGGTCACTGTGCTGCTGTCTGGTCCTCAAGTTCCTATGCATTAAGTTACAACACAAACTTTTGAAAACCACTGTACAGTGGATCCAGGCTTCATCGATGCCTTCTAGGCTAATAGGAACTTTTTCTTTCTGACATTATCCATTTTGCTAAAGCTGGTTATGATTCCCCACACATTACTTGAAAACCAATTTCATTCAAGACAAAAGCATGTGAGCAGGGTATTACATTTTATGCCTAAATTATGCAAATTTGGTAGAGTCATATTGTATTGTGAGCAATTCCCTTTCTTCCCGTTTTCATTGTATCAAGAGTTAAAGAAAATTTCACTCTCCTCATTTGCAAAAGGTGAATACTTTCTATTTTAAAACTCTGGGGGGGAGGATTGACTTTTAATGAGCAGTTATCTAATATAAAAATCTCTTACATATATTACTGACATCATTCCCAAGTATTAAATGTACATTCCAGATAGGGCTGTTCTTGATCCAATTAATCCTTGGAGAAAGGGCTTTACAACCCAGCTTTGGATGTTCCGAGGGCAGTGTGGGAGGTGAGACAGGATATGGAGACTCCAGAGCTACAGGGATGCTTTGCTGTTGGACATTAAACCTGCCATGTTTGATATGAAGAGGTCAGAACAGAGACCCTAGTTTTCTGTAAATTTTGCTGGTTTCACCGGCTGCTCAGCAATGGCAGACACATTTGCGAAGATTTTTCTTCTGCTGTTGAACACTGACATCAAATTCTGCCCAAGTTCTTACCTTGTCACAGAAACCATAACATAACAGAAGAACAGAAGATTATGGAGGGTGACAACCAATATTCCCATAGTGAGTGGCTCCTGAACCATGTCTGACTGAGTGGACAGAAGTTACAAGTGCCACCAACCATAGGACTTCTGGAGGGTTAGGGAGATGTGCAATGCTTGCCACACAGATATAAGAACCTGTGTTTCCCTCATACCACATAGGCATTTATGATGCCAGGCTAGAAAGGTGAAGACAGAAGGACCCCGGGACTTTCTGGTCAGCCAACCCAGCTAAATTAATGAGCTCCAGATTGAGTTAAAGGCATTGTCCCATAAAACAAAGAACAACTGAGGAAGCCACCTGGTATCAACCTTCAAGTGCACACACACACACACACACACACACACACACACACACACACACACCCACCCACACACAAGTATCCATGCTTTCCATGAGACTAGCATCTAACTGCTGAAAATGTGGTCAATGAACCAGTAGCATCCTTATTCCCCAAGTCTTTCCCAGAAAGTCAAATGCACACATCTACCGATACCCAGTGACATACACACTCTGAGACTGCAGGACTGGCTTCCAACAATTGGGGTTCTAACAAACTCCTCAGGAGACTTGACATTCCCAGTAATAAAGTTGCAGCAGATCTCAGATATGAAGAAGAGGTGGCTACTGTCAAAGGTGATGTATCTGGGATTTTCTCTTTACATTTTCCTAATGGCCAGAAGATGGATGCCAGGGCTCCAATCTACAGGTCTGATCTAGACGTGGAGTAGAGGAAAGAATGCTTCCAAGGAGGTGGAAACAAAATGGATACAAAACAGAAAAAAATCTGGTTTTTAATCTTGGCAGGGTGGTGGGTAGTGTGCACAACAGCACAGCAAAAGTAACTAACCAACTGTGTACCACATCTGAGAACCAAGGATGTGAAAGAGTAACCTAACATTATTTAAATTGATACTTTAAAAAAAGAAGAAGTATTTAGACCAGAGAGATGATTCAGTGAGTTAAAAATACTCGGTGCAAAGTCTGAGAACCTGAGTTCAAAATTGGGGTCTCATGGCAAAAAAAAAAAAAAAAAAACAAAACAAAAAAAAACAAAAACAAAAACAAAAACAAACAAACAAACAAAAAACTGTTCTCTCTTTAGTAAGAGGTTTCTGGCCCTGATTTTCGGGCCTAGCCCACAGACCCACAGAGACATACAGATGCTTTCAATAGTTTTAGGCTGATCGGCCTAAGGCCCAGGCATATAACTTGCTAGCTCTCTACCCTTTATCTAACCCATGACTCTTGTTCTGTTCAGCCATGTGGCTCGGTACCTTTTATTAGAGCAGCATAGTTGTCCTCTGTTTCTTCCAGCTTCTCTCTGGCCTTCTGCTCTGTGCTTCCTGTTCTCAGAGTTTTCTTAGTCTGGTAGCCCTGCCCACACTTCCTGTCTGCCTTTGGCCAATCAATGCTTTTTATTAAACAAGTGGGTGGGACAATTATTTACAATGTAACAACATAATCTTCCACATCTCTCAAACTGACAAACTCTGGTCTCTACACAAGTATCATTGTATGTGCATAGACATACACACACATATAGGCATACTCTCATACACACATACACATGTACAAACACAAACATTCACATAAATGTCATTATAAATCAATAAAACAAAAAAAAGTTTTGAAGGAAAAAATTCCTAAGTTGTTCTCACCACAAACACACCACAGCACATGCGTACCCACAAACATAGTAAATATACAAATTTTTTTAACTAGAAAAAAAAATATCTCTCCCCCTGAAACATTCCTCATACTGGGAAAGGTATCTCATTGCTGCTGGGAAACAAGTCTTTCTTGCTGCTAATTTTTCACCTTGTACCCATTTCCACCTCTCCTATTCAGTGACATGTTCAGGAGGAAACTATCTCAAAAGGGAAAGAGGTGCCTTAAAAAAAAAACAGAGCACTGACCCTTTTATCAAAAGGAATAAGGACAGTAAATTGACCATCCTGTGTGGACGGGCATAAGATCACATTTAAAATGACAGTTATTTGGAGAAAGATCCATTAGAATCCAGAGCGGCATTGCAAGAATGTATTTCTGTTCTGTTCCTTGCAAAGAAGTTTGTGGCTTTTTGGGTGCCACTTGGGCAGCAGATCTTTATTAGGAAAGGGTACACACATGTGGAACATTAAAAAACTGATCGTTCCCAGCAGTGATGGACGAAGCAAAAGTAACAGCAACAATGTGGTCCCTATTAGGAGACCATCCAAGCAATTGTGAGAGCCATGGGTCAGAGGTCCAGGGGGAAGCGCATGAATGTGCACAGCCAGTGGCTATGGACATCCCTACTGCCCTTTTGCAAAACATGATGTGAACACATATAAAATGCTATTTGAAGGCTGGAGAGGTAGCTCAGTGGCTTAGAGCACTTATTGCTCTTCCAAAGAAATAGAATTCTACCCTCACACTAACATCCAGTGGTTCATAACACCTTGTAATTCCAGTTCCAGAAATACCCAACACCCTCTTCTGGTCTTTATGGAAAAATACACACACACACCTGAAAATAAAATGTTTTTAAAACATTACAACTATACCTGGGTATGGTGACTGCACACCTATCATTCCAACACTCAGGATGCTAAGGGTGATGACTGCACATTTAAGTCTAGTCTGGGTTAAGACTAGATCCTTTCTCAAACAAACACAATAAAAAAATTCTACTTGCTCATATTGAATTGTATACAGGCATGAAACTTTCAATAATAAGAAAGACCACCATTAATATAATTACGGAGCCTAGATCATGTAGGACCCTTGGAGCTATTTCACTTAAAACTGAGAGAAGTCCTCACTCCATAAAATTAATTACAAAAGTCAAGAAGACATTTGGAGCCTTGAGGAAGGAGTAGAGGATGACATATTATAATTCTCGTAATGACTGGATTATAATGAATATTCTTATTTCCCTCATCGTCTCACACTAGGGAATTAGCAAAAGTATAATTCTACATTTTTACTGAAAAGGTGCATTTTTAATGAATATGAAAACTAAACTTCCTCAGCATAAGCAGCTATGCAATGATAGTCTACTGTGACCACAATAAAACAACGCCTTAAGACTCTGACTCTGTTTCAGTTCATCAAAGTATCGCACTGATTGAGAGGAGTAATACCTACAATACAAATTGCAGGTTGTCAGAGACTTGCTGTGTCTTGACTGAAGGGATCTCTTAGAACAACAATCTCATGCTTTAATTTTCCCTTTCGCCTTCCTCTCTCTTCCCTTTGTATTGTTGTCTTTTTAAATTAGGTTCTCATGATACAGCCCCAAATGGCCTCAGACTTTGAATACGTCTGCCGTAGCACCGAGTGCTGGGATTGGAAGGCCACTCACCATGTCTAGACCTCTCGCCTTTTCCTACCTTTCCAGTGTCCCTAAAGTGTTAGGCAGGAGACAAAGATGTCCACAAATCTGCACCAGTGAACACTTAAGAAAGTAAATTACATATATGCATCGACCTGCATGACTTTGTGCATCCATGCGTGTGGAGGGTGTACGAACACCTGAGCAGATTTCTGTACGCAGACAGATTTACATACATGTATAAGATGGGGAGAAGATTCTAGGAAAATAGATACTTATTTACGCACATAGAAACAAGTGAAACATTGAAAGGTCTATAGAGCACCTATGTGTTAATACACAGAAACACATAGACGCTAGATAGAGCTACGTTCACAGAGAGGTGGCAATAAACAGGTATACTTTATGTATATGCAGACATATATAATTATATAGATGAGTAAGTAGCAAGAAAAGTGAAGGGATAATTAAGGACACACAAAGAGAAGTCAGTTTCCTGGCTGTGTATCAGTTAAGTCTTCTGCCAGGATCCCCTGTACTGCTGTAACTAACTCTTCAGGAGGGTCCTTAATAGCCGTTTCATAGGTGAAGACACTGAGAGAGCACTAGCCAACTGAGCCTACTCCACAATATAATTCCCTTATAGGAGAGCATCATTCGGGCATGGGTGTGGCCCTATCAGCAGAGTGCTTGCCTACCGTCCATAAAGCCCAAGCTCTATACCCAGTACTGCATAAACTGGATGTGGTGGTGCATGTTTATAGCAGTAGTATTCAGAATGTAGAGGCAAGAGGATCAGAGGTTCAAAGTCATCTTCAGCTACATAGTAAGTTCAATGTTAATTTGAGCTACATGAGACCCTGTCCGAGAAAAGAAAAAGAGGAAAAAAAAAGAAAATGTTATCCTTGGTTACATATTCATATTTAAAAAGCCAGCCTGGGCTACATTAGACCTTGTCTTTGAAAGAAAAATAATAAGGGCAGAGAGAGGGAGGGAGTTAAGGATGGAAAGAAGGAAGGAAGACAGGAAGGCATCACTTAGTCCGTAGGACATAAAACCAGAGCTTCAGCATCTAAAGTCCAATCAAGACCATCACCCATCTATGGGCATTTAATCCTCAAGTTAACGCTCATTTTCCTCTGACCCCTCTCAGAAACTCAGGGTTTCCACAGCCAGGTGAACCTGACACGCCTGCAACTTCCAGCATGAATGAATTATACAGACAAGATGACCTTTCTGTTTTCCTGCTGATAACCACAGATAACACCTGCTCTCTCTTGCATTCGACACTTCAGAAGGAAGAGCCCCAGCCTGCAGAGATCCCAGCTTGGCTGGGATCCCAGCAGATGAAATAATCGAAGAAGCACACTGGGAAACCGTGGAAGTTTCCAGGGAATTATCTCATTCCATTGACAAAAATATTTCCATTTGGAACCATGCTACTCTGTGTGTTGTGAGCTACATGTTACAAAGGCAGATTTTCCTCTTATTAAAAATAAGCCGTGGCAGCTGTCTAGCCCCCTTCACAATCTCGGCTCGGTGAATGGCTCTCAGATCTATGAGCCTACTCAAGAATGTGATCTACTGGCAGCCCATTTAGGATAAACAAATGAGTTGATTAAAAGTAACCTGGTTTAGGGCCGTTGAGATGTCTCAGCCAGTAAAGGTACTTCAGCCCAGCCTGAGTTGAGTTGAGTACTGTCCTACATGATGGAACGAGAGAAATCCCACAACTTGTCTTTTGAATTTGACATAAATACCATGGCATGCAGTACCACGTACACACACACACACACACACACACACACACACACACACACAAACACACACAAAAATATATTTTAAATTGCTGTTTTAAACTGACATTAACAAACAGTAAAGGACATACACTGTGCCAGATTTCTTTTACCATTGTTTACGCAGCTCTGATTTACGTATGTATCAGTTTAGCATATTTGTCCATAGCTACTACATAGTAGCTGCCTATGCAACACCGAATCACAGTATTAAATAAACGTATCCATAGTTACTTAAGGAAAAAAAAGGGATGCTCAGAAATGGTCAAAATATTCCAAAATACCCCAACATGTACCCTGAGGGCTAATTATCGGGGTACCCTGGGGCCCATAAAGAATCACTTTTTGAGGGAGAATAGAAGGGAATGGAATCTGAAATTGCCTCCCCCTACTCTGCTCATAACATTCTAATCAGCAGGACTCAATTCCAGTATTTTCCTGTTAATCTTTAAAATCTTTCTTATCATCTTGTTTCAATTCTAATAGGCCAGCAAGGTTGTAAGAAAATGAGATGCATGACTGGACTCCCACTTCTATATGATGCTCAGATGGACAAAATGGTAGGATATGCCAACTCTGGGTTGCATTTTTCTTTCCTCAAATATACCTCTGCTAAAAGTGGGGCATTCAATAAAATAACCCTTGTTTCTAGATTTAGGTGAATAGTACCGAAAATAATTTTTAAAAAGTGTCTCCCACATGAATAGACAGAGGTTCCCCTGGTACACAGGGGTGAGCAGTGACTGAAGCTAAGAGCCAATTGTAGCCATCCCATTAATCCAGCAAAGCTTTGTGCTAAGACGCCGAGATGTCAGAGCAGGTTACTCCAGAGGGCCTTCTTTTGAACTTGAACTGCTAAAATCTCAAGCACACACCAAAGGGGCCTCAGCTTAAGTGGGCAAAAGGTGAACCATCAGAAGGAAGGCTGGAAGAACAGCCTGGCTATCAAAGGAGAGCTTCCAAGGCACAGAAAAAAAAAGGGGGGGGGGGTTGGAATGGGAAAAGTTTTTTAAAAGTCAACATTCAAGTACAGCTGTAGTTAAAAAAAATAAATCATTCAGAGGCGAGCATGCAGAGGGGAAAAGATGAGCGTTTTTGTGTCTGAGCGTACTGGCAAAGGAAAAGAGAATACAAAGGGATGCTTGGATCCTCGATTGTCACTAGAAGGAAATAACCATGTAAAAAATAAAAGCATTAAACAGCAAGGTTATGATATTCAGGACTGAGTTTTCCTGTGAGTCTGGCGCATTGCTTTCACTTGCTGCAGAGTTTTGTGAGTGGCTCTAGAAAGGTCTCATTA
Organism: Phyllotis vaccarum; assembly: GCA_033318265.1. Lineage (NCBI taxonomy): Eukaryota > Metazoa > Chordata > Mammalia > Rodentia > Cricetidae > Phyllotis > Phyllotis vaccarum. The sequence continues at coordinate 69,738,676 of JARWLC010000016.1, read as the reverse complement.
AGAATTCAGGACAAAGCAAATGAGAAAAGAGTGCCTTTGGGTGGGGTGGGAGCTCTGATGAAGAGGCGGAACTAATCACACTGGAGAAGGTCTAATGTGTAATCTGGACTCTGTTCTTTCAACAGATGTAGTCTTCTCGGTGCCTACTTACCTTTACGGCCACAAAGAAGGGCTGGGGCCATGGTCAGCGGGTGAAGTACATACTTAGGAGCTGAGTTCAGATCTCCAGCACCCAGTACTGGAGAGACAGAAATAGGAGGATTCTAGTGCCTTCTAGTGCCTGATGGCCAGCCAGGTGAGAAAAACAGTGATCAGCGGGTTCAGAAAGAATCCTTATCTCAAAATAACAAATCAATAAAATAAGATGGAGAATACCAAAGGAAGACACATGAAGTAAACTTCTGACCTCCACACATATGCATACACAAGTATATGTACACACATGAGTAAGTAGGGACATGCATTACACACATACACACACACACACGAGGGGCGGGTGTGGAAGAGTGAGCATCCAAGGTGGCAAACACAGTCAACACATTACTGGGATAGTCCTTGGCTGGGCACCTGGAAGATGGCTCACTGAATAAAGTATCAGTCGTGTAAACACAAAGACCCAATTTGATCCTCAGAACTCTGGAAGAAGGAAGTCAAGTGTGGTGGCACATGCTTACATATCCCATTACTGGCGAGGTGAGACAGGTGGATTCCTGTGGCTCACTGTTGAACCAGCTTACCCTACTTGTTGAATTCCTGGCCAAAAGTAACCTTGCCTCAGAATAGAAATTGGGGTGGCTCCTGAGAAATAATAGTCAGGATTGTCCTCTGGCCTCTACAACACAGACACATACACACAGTGAATCAGAAAATGTACAGAAGAACACACACATCCACACATGAATACACAAAAGAAATCAAGCTGCATTGTATGAGGCAGAACACTTGCTTTCTAAGACCTGTATGTCTGAAGAATAAGATGTGTGTCTTCACAGTCATCTACCAGGATAACAGTCCACTAAGCAAAGAGGGGCAAAGCATGATAAAGCATTCAAAACAAACAGACAAATAAACAAAAAAAACCACACCTTGATAGGAGAATAAAACAAGTTCACTTGAAGAAAACAGGGCTCTGGCTAGGAAATAGTTATCTTTATGGATAGAGAAGAGAGAAAAACTTGTCACGGTCTGTTTACGACTGCTGGTCCCATGAGATATGCAGCAGTGAGAGGTAGGATATTTCCTGGTCAATGAAATAGATCCAAGGAAGCCTGCACCTACCTCCCTTGGTTCCTCAGGGATGTTATCATATTAAAGATATATTGAGGAATGAAATCTGGGAACTGGTGGTAAAGAGAGGGGGTGTGGGGCAGATGGAGGTCTGCAGACTGCCTCTGTGAGGAGCCTGAGCTTGAGATAGCTCACGAAGCTGGGGAACAAGAAGGAAGCGTGAGAAGGAGTGCTGGAGATCAGAAACGCTCAGGATACTGCACTTCAGCAGTGAGTCTCAACACTCAGGAAACCACTTTCCAATTATGTATGGTCAGTGTCACCATCAGGTGAGTGGACATTAGCATCTAGTGAGCAAGGAGAGGGGACACTATGGGGCATCTTCAAATATACAAGACACAGCATGATGACCTCCATTTTCCCTTAACAAACATTATTCCCCTTTCTGTGCCAACAATATCAAGATAAGGGGGCGGGGCTCGGAGACACACACACACACACACACACACACACACACACACACAAAAAAAAAAAAAAAAAAAAAAAAAAAACAACGGAGAACAGACTTCAGCACTATGGACAAAGGTGAAGCAGGGCAAGACTCAATCAGGTAGCTACTGGTCCAAGACAGATCTGCCTTTAAAGGCTTTTCAGCAGAAAACCAGTGAGTGCTGTCTTATTTCTCTTTATTATATTGAAATAAGAGCCCAGAACAGTGATTTATATATGGTTTAAATATGATCATACACCATTAAGATGGTCTATGCAACTTCTCAGCACAAGGACCAATGAGCTTCTTTCCAGAGGATGCTGAAGGAGCTAGAGACCCCAGGCTAGTCTGGGAGGTGGCAGCAGAGGCTGGCTGGGAGGAGTCTGACAAGGCACGGTGGCAGTCAAGCCAGGGTTGTCAGAACTGGGGTTGCCAAACCTCCCAGATCCACCAGAGTCCCCCAAGAGGACACATTTAATACAAGTGCATTCGCAAAACCACCTAGATGGAACAATTAAAGATTCAAAACAGGACAGACTCACTTGCTCTCTACTCTCTCCTCCATAACAACAACAAAATGCCTGGTTTACAAAGTGGAGAGGACTAAAAGGTGATGTTCTTGTTCCTAAATGCAAACAGATAGCAATAACCAGAAAGGAAAACTAGTGAAGGGGCTCAGGTTTTTGTGTAAAGTGAGAGGCTTTTTAAAGAAGATGTAGGCAGCATTTTAAAAGGTGGCAAGGTCAGAGCAGGGAGAGCTGAACTTGAAATTAGCACATTTCACTATTAAAGAACAGGTCTTTCCAGCCTGATTCATTATGTGAGCCGATTATTCTAAGTAGGTAGCTCTTCAATTCCCCACTAATGGCCCAAGAGTCTTTATGACTGGGCTCTTTTTTTTTTTTTTTTTTTTTTTTTTTTTTTTAAGCCTTTCACTTTTCAGGTTAAAAATATACTTTTAGAAATCTATTAAAAACCAACTACTAGGCTCCATTATGACACTGGTGAATATTTAATTTAGAAATGCCCACATACACTTACACATAGTTCTATGTGTAAATATGAAATCATAACTATAAGGCACATATCTTACATGTTTTAAAAATACATGGTATATTATCTAAAGGAGTGTATTTACCTTTATATTTTTAGACAAATATAATCATAGTGCATATAATATATAAATGTGCACAGACACTGTCATCTAATGCTCCCCCGAACCATATACCTGTGTATCAAATCCTCCCTGTATTACTCAGGATTCTCTAGAACAGAACTGATGGAATGAGTGTGTTTGTGTGTGTGTGTGTGTGTGTATGTGTAGAGAAACAGCATTATTATAATTATTATAATGGCTTATAGGCTGTGGTCCAGCTAGTCCAACAAGGCTGTCTACAAATGGAATGTTAAACAATTGAGTAGTGGTTCAGTCGATAGGGCTGCATGTCGATAGGAATCCTAAAGTAGGCTCAAATGCCAGTGAAGGAATGGACTTGCCATCGAGAGCAAGCAGGCAAAAAGAGCAGGCTTCCTTCTTCTGGGCCCTTAAATAGGCTGCCAGCAGAAGGTGTAGCCCAGATTAAACATGGATCTCCCCTTTCAAAAGATCTATATCAAAGGTGGATCTTCACAAAAGATTTGAATTAAAGGTGCAGCTTCCCACTTCAAATGATTTAGTTAAGAAAAAAAAAATCCTTCACAGGTGGATCCAGCTGTTCTAGTTAATTCCAGATATAGTGAACTTGACAACTAGGAATAGGCACTTTGTCGTTCTTTTATGTATGTGGGCATAGGTTCACACACATGAAGACTAGAGTTCACCCCCAGTGCCATTTCTCACAGTCCATACACCCTGAAGCTTACCAGTTTAGCAAGGCTATCTGGGCAGTGAGCCCCAGAGATCCACATGCCCCTATCTCTCCAGTACTGGAATTTCAAACAAGCACCACCACACCTGGACTTTTACATGTGAAAAGGAATTGAATTCAGGTCCTCAAGCAACCAAGACAAGCATTTTACCCACTGAGGCATTTGCCCAACACACCTGTATTGTGTTCCTTTTGAAAACAAACACCATCTATTTGACCAATTTTTGTTCATGTACATGAAATATTCCCACAACAGAGATAAGCCTGAATTTGCTTTCTATCAAACAGGGTAGGTTGCACCATGGAGGAAGTCTCCCATTTTCTGTCACTTGCAGAAGGCATGTCTGGATAGTGTCAAGCATAGCCCCACAGGACCTCTGCTGCCCATACTGTAGATAGTGTTAGCTCTCTGAAGCCTGCGTGCCTTCACACCACAGTTGTGTCCTCTCCATGACCTTCAGTGTCAGAAAGTGACTGGGGACTAGATGAATCAGTTTCATTGTCAAAGCCAAAGGAAGGGAAGCTAGTAAGATGGCTCAGTTGGTACAGGCACTTGAGAGCAAGCCTGCTAAGTCCAATCCCTGGGACCCTCAGAATGGAAGGAGAGAATTGGTTCACACAAGTTGTCCACTGGTCTCTGTAAAAATAGAAGAATCCTGTTTGACTTTTCTCCTTTCCTGCAATAATAGAAAAATCCTGTAACTCTCTCCCCCTCGACCCCTTCCTGAGGTCCCTGAAACTAGCCAAGGTTGACAGAGTTTTGACTCCATTGTATCACTAAATTAGATAGCAGTTTCTCAGAAAAGCTTTGTTCACAGGATTGATGGCTGCTTGGGACACACCCAGTCAGGCTGAGCAGTACCACCTGAGATACTTCCTGAATTTCTGAGACCCACCTGGAACTTTCTGAAGCTTGCACAATGTACCCGTTGTGACCATTGCTCCAGGAAATGAATATCCTCAAATGGTCTCTGCTTGCCCAAGACACTATTGTTTTACAGGAAATACGCTTGCCTGCCTGTCTACCTGCCTGCCTGCATTCCTAAATTCCATCCTAAACTGACCTTTGGCCCCGCCCTGTTATCACGCTGAGCTGGCCCGTACCTTCTCCCCTACCCAGAGTGCAGTACAAGAATTCTCCTCTGAAAGTAGTGCCTCCAGCCTGCACATGTGTGTGTACTGGTATATCATTCATATTCATTAAGCTCTCTTTTTCTTTAAAGTTAACAGTGGTCATTAGCCGTGATCTTGGGGTGTCTTGGGGTGCTCTAGGGGCACCTGACCGTTACAGTCTCCACTTGCACCTGTGTCAGTGAATGAAGGCACATCAATGATGTTGCTCAGCCTGGATCCTTATACTAATGTCACTGAGTTTCTCAACTCTGCATTAGAACATAGGGCTTTCTAAAAGACCACAAAGCCTAAATAGCTTCTCAGCCACCCGAGTCCACACAGAGTGAGTTGCCACTCACTTAGCTTGAAGAATCTCCAGAGGGAGTGAAGAACTGCTAGGTCTTCGAATAGCGAATCATTATTAAACCTTCGGGAAACCCAAACTCTACCATTTCTGTCTGGAGAAAGAAAATATAGACATTTATAATGTCAACAACAAGAACTAACCCTGAAGGGACAGGAATAGAGGCTCTTGCCAGAGTCATCAATGTTGCTTATGCAATGACAGGCCAAGAAGCGACAAAGAAATGGAATACAGGCGAGGAGGGGTCCTGCCCTGCCACTGAGTGCCTAGAGGATCAAACACGACTCTAGCTAGAAAGGCCTGAGGTAAGAGAATTACTTTCAGGTAAGAGAATAACTTAGTATCCAGTGATCACAGCATGCCCCCTTCTCCTGAAGGCCAGAGTCCACACTCAGTTTCTGTGGTAAGACCTTGGTGTGGGGGGTGGTGTGGGGGGGAAGGGGGGGTATGAGTAGAGTTCTTGAGAGTAGTAGACAATGAGGACATTGGTATTAATGGGAACCCACAGCACATCTGTGTGATGAAAAGTATTTTAAATACAATTTCCTTTATTTTTTCAAATGCGTACACAATGAATTTTGATTATATCCATCTGCTCCGTTTACTCCCCACAATCCCTCCCATAAATCCCAACCATAAGCCCCTCCCAATTCATGTCCCTGTTCTTAACCCACTGAGTCTAATGCTGCTGTATGTACATGAATGTAGGACCATCTCCTGGAGCATAAGCAACCAGAGGTTACATCCTGAAAGCATAACTCCCCCACACACACACCCTGGCAGTCATCAGCTGCCAATAGTTGCTCAGCTAGGGGTGGGGCTTCATGCTGTGAAACACTTACTTCTGGACGTGTTGAGCCTGTGCCCTCATGAACTCATAGCAGCAGTGGTATTTGCCTCCATGCAGCCTGCCCAAGATCAAGCCACTGATGAGCATTTTGAATGCTCAATTCTCTACTTTTATCTACAAATTGATTACATTGCCCTGGTCTCTCACATGAGAAGAGTCATAGACCTAAGGTCAGGTAGAATTAACTGTGTGAATAAGTCTATTGATATGAAAGGTTGGGAGTGACTTTCCTCTTGTATTCACTGCAAAATTTCTCTCCAGAAGCTTAAAAAAACCATATGGAGCTCAGGACAACAGAATGTATGCATCAATGGTTACAAGGAAAAAGGTATTCACCTCCTCCAAGGCTTCACATCAACTTGACCCTTGACAGAATCATGGGTTTCATGGCCTCATCACCCCCAACATATCCCATCGTATCCATCTCAAAAGCTGCACAGTCAGGTCTGGTTAGAACTGGAGTAGGAGACAGAGAACGGTTCTGTGCATTTTCAAACAAGTGCTTAGAATCCCTTGAGAAAAAAAAGAACACCTTCTACCTGCTGCCCACTGCTGCTCTGCACCTCTTTACAACATCACACTCAGGTCCTCTTCAAACTTCTACAAGGTTATCATAAAATCTGAAACTTCTCCCAAAATACCTCAGTCACAAAGATGAGGGAGACAGACAATAGCAAGAAAGGGCTGGTGATCGTCTATATGTAGGAGAATGTTCTGGGGGTGCTATGGTCTGAGACAAAATGGTTAGAGCATGCCCAAGTGAGGACATTAGTCACTATCCCATGTCAGCCATCATGGTCATAGCCCAGGGACCTCCTGCTGCAAGAGGTTTGGTTCTTCACAAAGAACAAGAAACAGACTCTTTGATGGACACACCTGTCCATATATGTGTACACTGCACAGACATACCACGAGCACAGTAAATGGAAGCAAAGAAAGAGAGAGAATGTACTTTTGAGAACGGGAGAAAGTCAGGAAGCCAGTAGAGCACAGAAGACCACGTCCCTTCCTGACATGGCCAGCGATCAGCTGGCGTTTGTTGACTGGTGTAGAGCAGACACTCTTTGACCTAGTACATCTCTGAGAGGTCCGTGGTCCTGAGTTTGTTCCGTGAAGTCATCTTTTGCAAAGAAACATGAGCCCAGTAGGTCTCACCCTCTACTGAAATGTCTATTCAATCAATGATCAGGCTCTTCTTAAATACAAGGCAGATAAGTGTCTGCTGATTGAAGAAACAGAGAGAGACTCTACCCTACAGTCATACACTTCTCAATGATTAGTGTGTTTTTTTTCTTCAAGACAAAAGTGTGTTTTCAGCAAGAAAATTAAGCAAAGTAAAGGCACAGAATAAAAAAAAAAGTCTGGGCTCGAGAGTGGGTACAGTGGGTAAAATGCTAGCTGTACACACCCAGAGACCTTGGTTCAAGGGCTTAGTATCCATGACAAAGCAGTGGTGAATGTGTCTGAAATCCCAGAAGCTTCTACTCTTGAAATACACATCACAAAGGCAGGAGATGCAATGGAGCTCGGTGGCAACTAGCCTGGTATACACAGCTGCAGAGGGACCCTGTCACTCATGGTTTTGAAAGCTAAGAATTGACAACAAAAGGTGGCCTTCTGAATCACACCATGCTGGGACACACGTGGATCAGTGACTGCATCCAAGCACAGACACATTCACACACAATACAACAGACACACAATACAACATACACACACACACACACGCACATATATAAACACACACAGAGAAATTTTTAAAGTCTAATGAGCTACTACCATGAAATAAGCATTAACTTTAATGATTAGAATTTTAAAAGATAATTTTGCAAAATGGGATGGTGTTCTTCATATGACTTTGGCAGTTTTGTCTTATCATTATGATAAAACATATAATAGGAAGCAACTTTAAAAAGAAAGAATGTATTTTGACTCCTGGTCCAAAGTATCTAGTATATCATGGTTGGTACCGCTTGGCAGCCAAGTGATATGCAGCTGTGGAAACAAGGATGTGAGGTGACCAGTCACATTACTTTAACGGTAAGCCAGGAAAGAGCCCAGGTCTGAAGCAGGACATGTATAACCAGGACATGTTTTTAATGATCACCTCTTCTAGTTAGGCCTCACCTCTTTAAGTTTCCACAGCCTCAAAAACCAGCACCACTAAGTGGGGACAAAGGATTTAAATACAACAGACTGTGGGGGTGGGGAACATTCACAGTCCTATATAAAACAAAATATAGTATAGTTTATATTATAATTATTGTGTTGTATTGTATACCATGTAATTTCTATGAGGAAAAGGTACAAAAATATTTGGCTTTGGATATGAACAGATGATAGAGGGATAGATAGTAGATAGAAAGATGGATGGATGGATGGATGGATGGATGGATGGATGGATGGATGGATGGATAGAAAATGATATGCAAGTAGATGGATATGAAATATAAATATAGAAGACAGATTTTTGGGCAGACAGGTACATAGAGATAATAGACACATAATATATATGCTAGAAAAGACAAACATAGGCTCTCGGTGCTTTAAATTTTAACGTTCACAACATCAGAGAAAAACCTCATAATGCAAGAAATGACTGAATATAGGAAAGATGATAGTGATGCCATGACACCCAAGTGCTAGGAAGTAAGTCAACACAGGAGGGTATATGTCCCCGTTTACCTCTTTTTGCTATGAAAAGATCATGAGCAAAATAATTTGGGAAGGGAGCTGTTTATTTCAACTTACAGTTTATAGTTCATTATGATGGAACGTCCAGACAGGAGTGCAAGGCAGGAACCTGGAGGCAGGAACTGAAGCAGAGGCCATGGAGGACCACATCTTCTCACTGGCTTGCTACTCAAAGCTTGCTTAGCCTATATTCTATATAATCTAGGACTACCTGCCAAGGGATGGCATCACTCATGGTGATCTGGGCCTCCCACATTAGTCATTAATCAAGAAAAAGCACCACAGACTTGTCTACTAGCCAATCCGATGGGGGCATTTTCTCAATAAGAGTCCCTTTTTCCAGATATGTCTGGGTTTGTGTCGTGACAATAATTAACCAGCGAGTGTGGTGGCCAGCAGCTACAATTCCAGCATTCAGAAAACAAAGACAAAAGGACTGGGAGTCAGAGGCTAGCCTGGCTACATAATGAGACTCAATCACCCCTCCCTTAACCAAAATAAAAGAGTTTGTGCCAATCTCAAATGGACAAATTTAAAAATAAAAAAAAATTATCTCCATCCAATTTTGTATAAAAAACTGTATATAATTTTTTACTTAGAAAAATTATGTCTTTGAACAAGGCATTCACTTGAAGTTCTCCAATCTTTTGACTTACATATTTTATATTAAATATAATTTATCTGGCTACTTGTTAATGTGAAAACATTAATGTGAAAACATCTAAGTAGTCATTTATTCATCTAAACATTCATCTTTTAGGCCTAGAAATATATTGCATAGATTCCTAATGATAAAATCATGTAGTCCTAAAGTAACTATTTTTTCTTTCAAATAATAAAAGATGTATGGCTACCATCCATATCCTACCAGTTTTAAGGAAGAAACCTGGGCAGTAAATCTATCATTTGAGCTCACTTTCTGAAGCATGGCTCATCACTGTTCAATAATTAGTATGGAATGGGAAGGTCACCATATTTAGTAAGGCAAATAATTAAACCAGCAGGTGACAGTCTATTTCTTAGATGCTTTGGCTCCAGGAAACAATTTTAGGAACTGAATTATCCTTGACTCTCCTCTATTTTCCCATCCCCACTCCCCCCTTGATCACCTCCCCCTGAAGAAGAGAAAAAAAGAAACTTGAATTTCATCATTCCGGGTAACAGCCCTGTCGCATGGATCCCCTCCCCCTAATCTTGTCATTTACCTTCTGAATTCTGTGGAGATAAATGAGCACAGCAACCTTTCGGCTGCTAGGTAATTTTATTGGCCTCGTTCATGGCTTCCTATAGATTGTATTAATGGCCTTGCTTAGAGATAAAAGATAGAGTGTGTCTTATGCAAAACGCTTCACTGAACACCCAGAGCCTTGGAAACTAAGAGCATCAGAGTGCAGAGGGGGAAAGGAGAGGATACAAAACCACCCACGTGAGGTGACACTGTCCCTTCCCTATCAGGGCAACCATGACAGAACCTGTGGGCAGAGCAGAGCCACACTACAGTGAAGGCACAAGGGAACCTCTCAGATGAAGCGCATGACAGGATTTTGATGAAGACTATCCTTTGTTTTACTTGTGTGTGTATATATGTATGTGTGTGTATATGTATGTGTGTATATGTGTGTGTATGTGTGTGTATGTGTTGTGTGTATATATGTGTTTATATGTATGTGTGTATGTGTGTATATATGTGTGTGTATGTGTGTGTATATATGTGTGTGTATGTGTTCATTCATTTAGGCTTATGTGCACATGTGGATATATATTTGTGAAGTCCAGAGGCAAGGCTTGGGAGTTATTCCAACTTGCTCAGAGACAAGGTCTCTCACCAAACCTAGAGCTCACTGATGAAGTGAGACAGGCTGGTGAGTGAGCCACAGAAATCTTTTGGTCTCCACCTCCCCAGCACCAAGATTCAAAATGTGCCTCACCATGTCTGGTTTTTTCTGGGAGTTCTGGGGATCAAGCTCAGCTCCTTGTCTTTGCACAGCAAGCACGTTAGCAACAGGTCTCTTTATTTTTTTTTATTTTATTTTTGAGCATTTTATACATGAGCACTGTCTTGCCATCATCTCTACCCCTCCTTGTACCCCTCCAAACTCCTCTTTGTCCCCTACTCATTCCCACCCAAATTCATAGCCTTTTCTTCACTCAACTAGCAAATAAACATCTCTCCATTGATATTTCAGTATATTATTCTAAGAATAAAGTACATTTTGATGTGTTTACCCTGTGTTTTGATACACACAAACAAAAAATTAACTCCTATGCTTCAAATATCAATGTTATCTTTGAAGACACTCGTTAAAGAAGGGAATAAAAAATGCCCAAGAAATTAAACAAAGCAAGTGTCAGCTGCCTACAGAAGACATTGTTAGTGCAGGGGAGGGAAGCTGTGTGGGTGGATGGGTACAATTTCTACCGGAGACATTTCCATTGAGGAAGGGTGTTGACAACACTATTGTTTTGGAAGCTTCCTGGGAGCCAGGCCTGCTGGCAGGAATGCAAAGGAGTGTAGCTACAATACAGAGGCTACGGACATTACTCAAGAAATCTCCCATAGGGTCCATTTATACCACTCCTGGGCATATGCTCAAAGGATCTCAAGTTAGCAAAAACTGTAGAGGTCAGCCTGCAGCCCCCAGGGCTGAGCACTGTTTAGTGGCCTATGGTGCTTACAGTAACCAACTGATCCATTTCCATTATCAGGAACTATGCTCAAGCAGGTGCCTATATTTAGGAGAATTGAGGAAGTTAACAGAGGACAAAGGTCAGGCTTGGCCTGAGAGCTGCAGAGGTTACTCTAGGTCAAAAGGCAAACCCTCACTCTATAAGGCTTTCCCTGAGCTTCAACAAATGGCATTCTTGGTTCAAGAGTGACCTGCATGTGTCTACGTTCCATTCTGTGACGCTGGAGGATGGATCTCCCAGTGAGATTCAGATGTCACAAAACGCACCTGCATATTTGTGCTCATTACAGTACTAATGTCAATAGCTGACTTTTAGCATCAACTAGGCAACTACTGGTGAATGGACAAAGAACATGTGATAATACCACTATAATTGAGATTTATTCAGCCACAAATCAGAATGAAATTATGTTCTTTGTAGGACGGATGAAATTGGAAATGGCCGTGTTAAATGAAATAAACCGGACCCAGAAAGACAATTAGCATCAGGGGCTAGAGAGCTGGCTCAGCAGTTAGAGGAGCTTCTCTCAATAAAAATATTATGTTATGTGTAAGGGTGCTTTGCCTGCACGTACTTCTGTGCACCACTTGTTTGCCTGGTGCTTATGGGGGGTTATACAGAGTATCATGTCCCCTGGAACTGGAGTTATGGATGCTTGCGAATTAACATGTAGGTGTGGGAAATCAAGCCCCATTGCTCTGAGAAGCAACCAATGCTCTTAAACTGATGGTCTCTCCAGCCCTAGAATGACTTCTAAATGACGTGAGTTGATGACCACTGCCCAAGTCAGGACACCCATAACTCTAGCTTCAGAGGATTTAATGCCTCTTCTGGCCTTCTCGGGACCCCCCCACACACACACACACATACAAACAGAAAAACACATAAATAATAATAAATCATTTTAAAGATATACGTGAAAGTACTATGTGTTTTCTCGCATTTATGGACTCCATGGGAACAACATCAAATTGGCATACAACTTAAAGAGAGATGAGCAGGAAAGAAGAGGGCAAGTCTGTGCATCAGAATAACGTAGGCAGTGCCTATGTGCAAAGCACATGTGAGAAGGTTCAGATAAAATCCATCATTCTGCATAATTAATATATGCTAATTCTACACATCACAAAGGATGTTTCTAAAATTGGAGACTATTTTGCCATGTCCAGAAAACATAAGGAGCATCCCCCTTTGCCATGTCCAGAAAACATAAGGGGCATCCCCCAATGCCAGCTCCTACAGGAGGGCAAGGCAAGCAGATGATACATCCATCGCCCTCTTGCAGGGAGAATGAGAATGGCCCTTACATCTGTTACCGAGTCATAACCGGACAGGAGGCATCCAGCATGGCTGGGAATAAGTGGGGCTAAGCAGGAGCTAGCAGGAGATTGGCTTTGCAGGAGGTGACATTTCAAGAGGTTCCAAGGGACCTAGCTTAGAGAAGGGAGTAGAAAAGAGTGAGCCTGACAGAGAAGAGTATGCATGGTGTCCTGGACCGTGGGATCCCAGAACTGAAAGGAAGCCAACAGCCTAAAAAGAACTCCTAGGGTGTTGAGCAAAGAAACAGATAAGCAAAATAGAAGGTGGTTCCTTCCTACCTTAGATTTGAGCTTTGTGTCCGTAAGAGTAGAAATGCCAATGTCCTACCTATGCCTAAAGACTTTCAAGGTGCATCTTTAATTTTCAAGTAAAGGAACACAGAGGATGGCCATTCATATTTACCCTCTAGGTGGCCCTCACTTATCCTTTTAATCTTTGAAGAAAAAGTCTGTTACCCCTTGACACACATGTACTCTGTTGTTATGGGTTATGGGCTAAAGTGTGTGTTTCCTTTTGGTGTGTCCTCTACAAAGTCACAGAACACATCTCTGCTCTCTTCAAAAAGAAATGGGGAATATCTGCCAATACCAACAGCTCTTCTCTTGAGGACACCTTAGTGTGCTAAAGAAATGTCTAGAAAAGGGAAAAATCAAGGATGCTACTTTTAATTTTTGTACAGAAAGATATACATTTTTAAGGCAGAGAGAAGCACTGTGTGTAGGGAGCAGCAGTGTGGCTGACACACATTATACAAACTCACAGCCCTTGCTGGAGATGCCAGATCACTACTTTACATGGAGTGTAGCTGGCTCTATTTAATTCAGAGAGACGACAACTCTGAAGCCCTACAAAAAACATCTGACAACAGTTAAAGATGGCCTGGAAGTGTGTAATACATATTTATCAACATGGCGGAAGAAGCAGGCAAAGACTAAGTATGTGTCCTTTAAAGTCATCTGAAAGTCAAAAAAAAAATGCCATTAATTACTTTGTCACGACAACCTTGTTCAATTTCATCTCAGGTGACTTATCAGCTTTGATACCGAACTGAAATTTTAATACCAAATTGTACCCAGGAACAGAGGTGGCATACCTTAAAACAGAGAGTTTCCCTTTCTTCCAGGCAACATTAAACTAATCTGCCCTGACAGGAGAGGACTCTTCGGAACTGGCTAGCAAGTCGCCCACATATGAAGCAGTAACCCAAATGTCAATTACTTTTCCAGGGGTAGACAAATTGCCAGCACACTAATGCAATTTAAGCCCAATAATTAGATAATAGGACTACACAGAGGGCCTGGTGACAGAGCTTCTGAGATAATAGAATCTAGTGTCCTACTTCTTAAATATTAACATCATTCTGTCTCAGTCAATCGGTTTATGGTAATTTAAAAAAAAGGGCAAAGCAAATTCCTTTTATTGCTAATAATATTGTGCTAGTGCAGAGTTAGCTTTGAAGGTTAACAATCTACGGGGTCAAAACTTAATCATGCGTTATCTCGCATTTGTGTGTGTGCGGTTTTTTTTTTTTCTTTCTTCACGTCTTTCTTTCTGAATGCCCTCTGTGGAAAGCTAAGGTTTACTAGAGAGGTGTGAGCCAGGAACACACACACACAAACACACACTTCCCTGACAGCAGCAATGATTGTCAATGAGGCCATTCAACTCAATTAACAGCATCATAAAGAAATCAACCCCTTCAAGACTGCACACATTCGAAACTATCTCAACTTGGTCATCATTTCTTTGTCTCTGAGTGGTTCATTTTAGGGACATTGGGTCTGTGCCTTGGAATTAGTCTCAACTGTCATATGCTCTTCAACCCTGTCACCATCATCATGGTTCTCTGTAGTTAGCTCCATATAATTCCATAAAGCACCAATGCACAAGACAAGCATACTACATGAAGCTATCTCTGTGAGGTAGTTAAAGCAGAACTTGGTGACATTCACCCATTATCCTAGCACTTGGGAGGCTGAGGCACAGGGACTACAGAAAGTTCAAGGCCATCTGGGCTTGACATTGAGTTTCAAGCCAGCCTGGGATATAGTGGTGGTGGTGTCTGTCTTTAATAATGGTACTGGGGAGGCAGAGGCAGGTGGATCTCTTTGAGTTTGAGGCCAGCTCAGTCTATGTAGTGAGTTCCAGAATATCAGAAGACTACACAAAGAAACCTATTTCAAAAATCCAATAATAATTATTAGTATTAATAATAACAACAGTAAAATTAAATAGTCAAACTAAAGGATGATAGTAGAATAAAGCCATTAGGGGGAGGAAGCAGAAAATGGGGAATTGTCTTCAAAAGATACAAAGATTCTCTTGGTGGGAGGTTCCTGAACACAAACCTTTGGTTACAGATATTGGGCTATGTACTTCAGAATTTGCTAACACAGTGGATCACACTGCTAAGTGTTCTGATCAAGAAGAAAAACCTGCATAGAGCAGAAAAAATGCAATAAAATAATGTAAACAGGAAGAAGCTGCCCAAGAGTTAAATACACACAGACGCACATCCTTGAACATGGAGATGGTTACAGAAGTATTCTGATATCCAGACACATGTGACTAACAAATATATAAAGATTTCTACGTGCCAGTAATACCTCAAAACATATTTATTATTTAAATACATAAAATAGCAAAAGAATAGAAAATATAGAAGAAAAAGATGAATGGGCATAACACCTGCCTTCACCCTTCTCCTTCCTCATTCGCCCGCCTTTGTCTGGCCAGTGATTGAAACCAGGAATGCAGGTCTTAGATGAACATTTGCAATACTCTCCCCTCCAAGGCTTAGCATTCGCTCCCACACAGAAGAAGATGGAATAAGCAATCTTACAGTTCCTTTAAAGCCATAAGTGATCCAGTCACAGCTTGATCTGAGAAGCAATGAGTATTTCTAGGTCGTTCCTGACCATTGGAATCAGGGTATGGAGGCAAGAGATAGAAGCCATTGTGAACAGAACTGTACAGAGCCAGGTTCTAAAAAGGCGTCTAAAGCAAAGGCCCAAGATGAAATTGAGCCTTCTCTAAGGGGACAGATGAAAATTTCCCCAGCATCCAATGTAGCTAACATCTCCCAAACCTCAACACATGTTTTGGGAATTTTGCTTTAATTTCGATGTACGCAAGATGAGGGGTTGGCTTACATGTAAGGCATGACAAAGCCTGGTCACATGCGAGGCGGGCACACCTGCAGGGAGAAACTGATCTCATGGAGTTAAAGGGTTTTCTGTGACTGATATGAGCTCTTAGCTGTATCAGTTCTACCATGCTCCTCTCCCCTTATCTCCTCCTGTTTGTGTGTCTGTCTGTATACATGTATGTATGTCCGTCTGTCTATTGGTGCAGGTATGTATGTATGCATGCATCCATAGGTCAACCTTGGGTGTGTTTTGTTCCTCCGGCACTGGCCACCAGTTTTCTTGAGACATTTTCTCTCACTAGCCTGAAACTTCCCTGGTAGCCTAAGCTGACTGGCCAACAAGATCTGCCTGTCTCTGCCTGCCCAATGCTACCCAAGTTTAAAATCTTTAAAAATTCCATTTACTTATTTATTAATGTCTCTCTGTGTTGGGATCATCATACTATGGTCCATGTGTGATGGTCAAAGGACAGCTTACAAAAGTGAGTTCTCCCCTTCACCACGTGAGTCTTGGGAATCCAACTGAGGATGTCTAGCTCAGTGGTATGTGGCTTTGCCCATCTCGTGCCTGGCTTCTCTACATGGGTTCTGAGTATTGAACTCAGGTCCTCATAGGGACTACATGGTCTCCTCAGCTTCTACAGCATGTCTTTTTTAAAGGGAAAATATATTTCCATATTCTGACCTCCTGGAGAACAACATAGACATAAGATGGACTTCACATCTGTTCATGCTTGATTTAATCTTCCAAATACATTATTAGGTTGTAATACAAGAAATTTCACCCAATCTGGACACACACACACACACACACACACACACACACACACACACACACACAAACAGGATTCATGCCTCAGCCCTAGCTCACTTTTCAGTACATGCAATAAGAATAGCTTCAGAGATCCGCCACCCCCATCACGGCACAGTAACTCATTAGCCACCATTCAATTCTCTCCACTTCCTCCAGCAAAATTCTGGTCATCTTCCTTCAAGGTGAACCACTGTCCTTTTAATAGCGATGTGTTTCCTGATCATTCAATATGTGTCAAACAGTTCTGGTTTTCAGAGCATCCCTACACCATCTGAATGTGTCACTAATGGAAGTTTTTGAGCATGATGTCTCTAATCCCATTTTCCCTGTAAGCTCTGTGGGTTTTATTGTGTGATTTTACACAGTGCGGTGATTTCAGGAGCCATATGTCCTGTTACAGCAAAACTGATGATTCACTAGCCCCGAAGAGCAGGTGGAATTGTCCGTATCATTAGACTCCCCCTACACAGGCGCAGGTGCATGTACATACATGTCAGGTAACTGCTGTTTTTCAGATCTTGACAATTGCTTTCTTGGAGGATTTGTAATGGAAAGGGTTGAAGGAGGGCTTGACTGGATGTGTGTACAATGGGCCACCCACTCTCCTGCCCTAGAAAGCATTCTGACTCCTTTTGAAACAACAGCCCCAACACTAATATGTTGTTTTAATCTTTATAGCTCTATTCTCTATAGAGAATCTGTAGTTCTATGCCCTCTCACTGCCTTTTGAAATCAAGGTGTTTCCTGTGTTAACAGAAATGACTTGGTGCCCTGTCTAATGTATCTTCACGTAAGTTACCACCAGAGAACTTTAGACATCTTCTCTTGCATCTCCCAAATGGTATCCTTTCTGGTTTTCTCCACTGGGCTGTGCTTCTGTCCAAGGTCATGGCCAGCTATCAATGAGCATTCCAACTATAAGTTATGGCTGGGTACTAGGATATTCACACAATCCAGGACATGACTTAAGTGATTTTCCTTTATCCTTGGTAACGTCCAGGTAGCTATGGCTAAAGCTGTTGGCAGTGTTACATAAGTCAGTTGTATAAACAGCACTGTGAGACCCCCATCCACAAGAGTCTCTACTGACATATGTATGATGTCACTTCTTTTTTAGTTTCCAAGGATTAAACTCCATCCTTTCACCAAAAGTTCAAAATACAAAGGGATCAGTGACCGCAGAGACAACTCAAGTGATCTCCATCAGCTGAGTATTACTTGGTTAATTCAAATTCATTCTATTAAGGAGATTGGAGAGCTTTTGGTACAATGTGATAGAGGAGCAATCAAGCTGCATCTGATCCTCCATTGTTGTCACCCAGGTTTAGACTCTTGGTGATATGATCCACTAATGTGTTTCAGATCTATTGATTCATCCCAGAAAGACACCATTTAAAACTCAGAAGTCACCAAATGAACTTTCCATTAAGTTTGGGAGACGATGGTCACAGCTCATTTGACTTTTATGAACTAGAAAATGTGATGTCGGCCACAATGGCCTTCTATTAGGAGAAACCATGCGTTTAGCCATGTAGCAAAATACTGTAGTCAATTATGTGAACACACACCTATTTTACACATGGCTGGCTCTGCCTTTAAATTATTAAGGATGTGCATTTAGCTTGTTTTAAGGAGTATTTACCCTAAGAAAGAGATGGGCGATAAGACTGTTCAAAAAAAAATAAATGAATATTTTTCATTTCTATTAAATACCTTTTCAATAAGAAAACGGAATTGAGCAGAGAAACATTTTGGCTGTTTATTTCTTTACGGCATAAGGGAAGAAAGCACGTGATCTATTTGCTTTTTTGTAAATGAAAGAAAAGTGTGTATTATAGCAAGGAGAGAGAGAAAGTCCCTAATCAGAAACAGTTTGAAATTCATCTGCCAGGCAAGAAACCTAATGACAATACAAAATGAAGAGGAAAATAGAGAAAAAGGAAAAACCATTTAGATAAGGTGGAGTTTCCCTTTTCTGAAGTTCATCTTGATGGCAATGCTCTATCAACATCATTTTCTCTCGATATACCTATGTTTATATGAGTATTATGCTTAAGCCAGGCTATATTAATACTAGACTCATTATTATTCTATATTTCAACAAGCATATACTGTCATTCTGAGTGTAATTCCAGGCGGCAGCAAGTTGTATCCACCAACTTTAAACCGTTATGCATTTTGCTTTTGGCCTGCACCATAACACACTGTATGAAGACAATGAACGTTAGAAATGATCTGACCCAAATCTGTCCTTTACAGAAAATGAATTAACCCCTATGGTGTGAACTAACATGCTCAAGGTCACACAGTGATATGTCCAAGGTCACAGAGTTCCCAAACATAGCTCATCACAATCACCTCTTTCTCTATTTCTATCTCTTAAAAAGAATCTCCCTTTGTGGGCTTCTTTGATAGAGGAATAGACGGGGCATGGAATGTTCCAAACACTTTACAGCTCAGTCCAGCCCACAGGACCTCCTTTCTGGAGCCCACCTTCCCAGGTTTTGTTAATGCTTTCCATCTTTTAATCTACCAAAATGAGCTTCCAGCCTCTTTGTGCATATTTTCATTCCCTTGCCCTCTCTCCTTACCCCTCACGTTCCCACAAACCACCCTGACCAAATCAGGTTGATTCTGGTTTTGTTTTCCTATTTTAACAGTATGTGCTCTTATCTTTGCACAGAACAGACCAGAGTGAACATATTAACTAATTGGAACTGGGTAGAAGTTAAAAGAAAATTCAGGGCTGGTTTATGGGAGCCCAGTATAAGTACATGAGATCCACAGACATGGAATAAATGGCACAGATGGTGTAAGTCAGATGTCCTAAAGGGATTCATGTTGGTAGATGGGGAAGCAGAGAGGTGGGGTAAAAACACAAGCCTCAAGTTCAGGGGAAAAGCAGGGGCTAAAAATAGCTTGTAGAGCCACAAAGAGCTGTTTTGGGGTTAAAAGCATAAGTGAAGGTCACTCAGAAAAAGGGAGTTTATAGGAACAAAACTGAGTATAGAGCCAATGTCCTCAAAAGGCGTTCCTTTCATTGAAGTTCCCAATATAAAGCTTTGTGTTTGTCTAAAAATCATAACCTAGACACATATTGCTAACAAATGGATATAAGCTATAGCCAGGAAGGGGGAGCATATTGTTTTCTTCTCAGTGTCAAAGAAAGTACATGGTAGATGCTTTTAAATCTATATTGGAGGCTGTTAAACACCATTTCAGTATGAGGTATACAGCAGAGGCAAGAACAGAGGGGAGCTGGACACCAAAATTCAATAAAACAGGCAGAAAAGTAGGAAGGCAGTGTTTCTATTTGTAAAGATAAAGATAAAGGGGGGGTTGGGAATCAGGATGAACCAGGCATTATTAGCATGATATATAAGCATTGCATAGTGCCATTTGTAACACTTGTATTAAGAATAAATTGCCTGAATAAATTCCATTATTCTAAGAAATAACACAAATAACAAGCTGACGGCGCCAGGAAAAAATGAAAATAATAATGTAGATATTGTGGCAACTGGTTGTTATTTCTCTGTTTCTAGTCGAGGATCTCATTAGAAAATGGCTCAGACCAGGGGGTGGAGTCCATTCTTAATATCATGGCCTTGCATTTTAATTGATCCCTTTTAGGACAGAAAGCCAAGGAGCTGTTGTTAATAATAGTCTGGACACCCCATCCCATACAACTTGTTAAATGTTTCAGAGTAACCAGCTGAATCGGCTGCAGAGACTGGAAGGTAAGTGTTACCTTTCAGATTTTATAACTGCTGGATCTGAGCATCTCTATATGACCTGCTCAAAATAACACAGTTGCAAACCTGGAAGATGTTCAATCAACTCATCTGTGCATATCTTTGAGTTACTCAACCCATGGGTTTCTATATTATATGTGCAAAATATATGTTTGTGGTACACATATGTAAATGCATGGGTGCAAGTTTCTACGTTCAGACACGCTGAAGACACAGAAGGTCATCTTTTCCTCTCCCGTTCTCTACCTCATTGCTTTGAGATAGGATCTCTCTCTGAGCCATAGCTAACCTGGTTAGCAGGGCTAGACGGCCAGTAAGCTCTTGTGATCTGCCTGTTTCTGCCACTCCACCTCAATTCTCTTGACCTGACCCCTATCCCTGATGTTAGAGTTATACACACACACACACACAACCAAAGCTATTGCCATTTTTATGTGGCAGCTAGAATTTAAATTTGGGTCCTCATACATGAAAAGTAATTATTTCTACCCACTGAGTAATTACCCCATACCCTCACCACTGAGCAATTAATTACCCCATACTCTCATTGACTCTTCTGAGTTTCTTTTTTCTTGACCAAAAATAATAGGTGTCAATGAACTCCACCTAACAGACTTGTCTGGTGACGACTTGAGAATGTTTGCCCAGCTTCAGGCCTAGTACTTCTATGCTTGGCCGTGGCTCTCGCAAATCATTTTTATGCAATTTAAAATCATTTCAACATTTCTATGATTTGAGTCCCAACTCACAGCTATTTCCAATCTCAGGCATCCACTTTAATCCAAAACTTGACCCAACTTCCCAAAGTCATGTTCTCCATCTTTCTGATCTAGCAGGATCCTGTTTCCTACATCAGAAAACTTCCATCAATATGAAGGTGCTTAAGCAGATCACTGCTTCCACCACTTAAAAAGGAAGCTTACGTGGAGGCTGTGGATATGGTTCAGTCAGTACTCAACACATGAGTACAAGGACCTGAGTTCAAATGCATCACCCCTAACAAAAAAGAAGTAGACATGGTAGGACATCTTAAGTATCAGAACTGGGGTGCTAGAGACAGGTGGATCCTTGGGGCTCATTGGCTGGCAGGTATGGGGGATTTGGCAACTTTCAAGCCAATGCTAAACTTTGTGCCACAAACAATAAAGAAATAAGTTGTATAATATCTAAAGAGCAGCACCCTAGACTGTCCTCCAGCCATTTCATGCATGCACACTTGTATTTGAGTACTCCACATCCAAGAATACACACAGGCACACACACACACACACACACACACACACACACACACAGAGAGAGAGAGAGAGAGAGAGAGAGAGAGAGAGAGAGAGAGAGAGAGAGAGAAACCCAATAATATCAGCACTGCTCCCTTCTGCCTGCCTACTTCCTGAACTCAGAAAGCTTAGAATTCATTCTACAAATTCATGAGAATTTCCCCAGGGCATAAAGGAGTTCCAAGTCCAAAAAATAGAAAAACCTGTGTGTTCTGTTGATTTTCAGGAAACTTATGTTGAAAGTGGAGGAAGCCAAGTAAGCAAGTCAAAATGAAGAAAGAGTTGTTCAAAGGGGTCTCCAGTGCAACCTGCCAACTCTAAGCACTAACAACCCAAGAAAAATCCACCATGGGGACAGAGCTCCATGGTCAGGAAGTATTTCCTAAAGGAAAGTGAGTTCTACGTTTAATACCTCTTCCGGGTAATCCATCACTCCCGGGCACTTCTCTTTCGCATATTTCAAAATTGTTTCTCTCTGGATGTACATCTGAAAGATTTAGTGGCAAGAAGAAACTGGCATACATTCATGTTGGCTTTCTTAATTGTTTTTTAAATGACCAGAACTGTTAATGATAACTGACTGGATTAATTTTTCAGATTATTCTTATAAATTAGAAAATGTTTAGATTCATCCTTTTGCTTCTTAAGTAGTTTTAAAAATACCAAGCATCATATCTGTTGGCTTCTACATACCCACTGTCCTAGTTAGCTTAAGTTGTCAACTTGACACAGCCTAGATTCATCTGAGAGGAAACGCCTCAACCAAGATGTAGCATAGATATGACGTCTGTGGGAGTGTCTTGGAAGGAAGGCACACCCCACCATGGGTGGTGCCACCTCTATGTTCTGGTTGTGTATAAAAATGCAAGTTAAGAATATGTCTATATGAGCCAGCAAGCAGCATCCTCCATGGTTTCTGTTGAACTTCTTGGTGTTGAGTAAACTCATTAGTCAGAGGTGAAGTTATGTAGACTGGCAAGTCGGCTGTAGACTGGCAAGTAGGCTGTAGACTGGCAAGTCGGCTGTAGACTGGCAAGTAGGCTGTAGACTGGCAAGTAGGTTGTAGGCCTAACTTCAAGTTCACAGATGAGTTCATGTCCTGACTTTCCTCAATGATGGGATATGACCTATAAACTGAGAAAAACCTTCTCATCTCCTGTGTTTCTTTTGTTCAGGGTGCTTGTTTTGGTAATGGAATAAAATTTTATTATGCAGTAGAATGTATATTGCATTAAACAGTGAACAATGAAATAAGAGCAACCATCATCATCCTCGGTATGAGGCACAAACACACCAGGGTTGGAAACAGGTGGCTTCTGTAAGGGTGCACCAAACTGCAGTCACCAGGCATAGAACTACCCACAAGCACAAGCGTAATGTGTGTCCAAAGAAGAGACCCAAAGTCAGGAAGGGAGCTAATGACATACACAGGGTAGTTGTATCTGAACTGAGAGACAGAGGTTATTAGCAACTGCCAAACAAAGATAGTAGAAGTGAGTGGAGTAGAGGAGGTGACATCATTAGGAAGTAAAAAATTGAGTAGTGGGTTGCAGCGTGCAAAGGACCCAGGTTATTGGTCTTGTATGTGGGAGATTGAGGGTATCCATGGCTCAGGGGGGAGTAAACTGTGTTACCAGGCTTGGACATACCATCATTATAATAATAGGTAAAGACCTAAGCAGGTGTTTATTTGCATAAAAGATAGATTTGAAGTTAAAGCGAGGAGAAATACCCAGCAGAAGATTGTCACCACAGCCTAGGTTAGAAGTGACTTGGTCATAAAGAATGGGAAACATTGGTTTCTGTGACTCCTAGGTAGCCATGTGAGGCATGGAGAGGGAAGGTTGAGACATGGCACTTGACAGAGTTTCTACATGGGTACCTCATGGCTACCATCTGAGAGGACGGGGGAAGCAATGGTTTTCAATCACAATAGATGTTAAAGTGCCACATAGGATACCTAATATTCAAGATGGAGATATCCACTAGGTGGCTGGCATACAGCTGAGTCTGCAGTCTTCAACAGCTTAGCCTTATGATGGCTTTATGTCACCCATGGGAAAGCAAAATAGAACCTTGGAGGGCAACTTCCTTCACCAGGAAGATAAGCAAGAAGACCACTGATAATTCTCAAAAGATGAAGTACAAAGAATCATTAAATGTGGGAGAAATTCAACCTTATCAACTATCAAGCAAATGAACGTTCAAAGTTCATCCATGTCACGCTGATGAGAATAAGCTACTGTCACGGAGATGGCTCAATGGGGAAAAACGGTTGCCACCGAGGCTTTTGACCTGAGGTTGATTCCTGAGACTCACACAATGAGGGAAGAAGACACACGAGCTGCCCTTTGACCTCCACATGTGTGAGTCATTCACACATTAAAAACAACTGCTCCAGAAGATGGCAGAGGTAAGAGAAACCCACACAGTGCTGTGGAACCATGAATGAGCCCACCCACTATCAGTGTGAAGGGGGCTTCAAAAACTAAGATGAGACCCAAAGGGTGAACTGATATGTAGTCCTAGGAGTGTGGGAAGCGGACTGACTCAGAGCATCACAGAGATGCTTATGCTCCCATGTTTACCACAGTGTAACTCACAGAAATCGAGGAAGAGGTCAGCTTAGACACACAGATAGAGAAGTTGTGGAACATACATACATTGAGACTTCATTCATTCATAAATAATAAAGTTATATCCCTTCCAAGAAATAGGTATTGAGAGATCATTTTATTTAAGTGAGATAGTTGAGACAGACAAATATGTTTTTCTCTCATACACAACATCTAGATTTTACCTATGCACATGCATACCCATTGCTGAGAAGAAGAAAGGAAAAGAACCATTTGCCAAAGGAAGACCTAGCAAGAACGGAGCACAGAGGGGTGAGCATGATCACAGAACATGACTCTCATAAATGAATATGTCTTTATGAAACCTAGCACTTTCTATGAATGATTAGGCCCACAACATGGCTCCACGGGTAAAGCATCTGCTGCCAAGCCCGAGGATCTGAGTTCAATCTTCAGGATCCATATAGTAGAAGGAGAGAACCAACTCTTTCAAGCTGCGGGAATATTATTGAACTTACCCACTATGGAAACCAAGATGGAGGAATCTCAAAACACACACACGCACGCGCACACACACACACACACACACACACACAGCTAAATAAGTAAAAATAATAAACAAATACTTTCAAAAATCAAGAAAGGAATGTTTTTAAAGAAGTGGATAGAAAGGAGAGCTGCAGACTCAGGAAGATGGAGCTTTGAAAGGAAAGACACATCTTTCCTCATCAAATCCACTGAAGGTAAAAATCAAAAGTCCCTAAGAACTCTCCAAGGAATGTCTATAGTTAAGAGGAGTCAGTGCAAACCTGGATTGTGGGTAACTGAGCCCTAAATGCAGTAAAATGTTTAGCATTCCCTAAACATCTAGTGTTCCCCAGACCCGTTAAAGGCTGAGCCTGCCTTGTTCTGGGTTTCTCTGTGTTCTGGGGCAGCCCCTGTTTATACCCTTTATTAGGAAAACACACAACCAAGGCTGGCAGAGTCAAGTGACTCTGGTAATGACAATCCACCCTCCTGATCTAATGTCACCCCTTTCCCCACACACTGCTACTTCCTTCTACTCTTCTAAATGAGTATGCTTAAAGATTACAAGCCTTAGGCTGGGTCAAAATTTATTGTTCTAAACATCAAAACATCTGGCTGGCCAGCCCTCTACCTGTCTCTCTGCCATCTTATCAATGGTAACAATAAACAAATCTCCAGTCTCTTGGGAGAGTCACCAAAGCAAGATATGGTTGAGTGGGTACTGTGGGCATAGTTCTTGACCTACAGTATTTATTAGCCTGAGATCATTGAATTTACCAGCAAAAGAGAGAGAGAGCTCAAAGAAAGGCATGAAAAACTATGTTCATCACAAATTTCTCTGCGGAACAAAGACCCATACTCCAAATATCTCATAGATACTAGATGAGTAGGAGTGTTTCCTGGTGTTAGTTTTATGCACTAGGTTGACACTTTTAATTGACCTTAGGAAGAATACATTATTTAGCCTCTCAAAAACACTAGATGAAGCCCCATGCCTTCTGGGAAGAGGCTCAAGGAAGATGCTTATTTACAATAATAAACAATGCATGCTGGAAGACTTTAACACAGCAGAGCCTTCGAACCAAAGCAATATAGACCATCTTATTTCATCATCCCACCACTGTAGGATGATGTCATCCCCATTCTCAACTAAAGATAACCAAAGTGGCCCATAGAGGCCCACAGAACCTAGAGCAAGGATCAAGAGTAACCCAGTTATTACATGGAAGAATCAAAATAGGACCATAGGTCTCTGCCACCCTGTCTCTAAGATCCAAGTGCCAGAAAACTACTGTTAGCATAGAAAAATGGTGAGTAACAACACTCATTACAGATCTCAGTTAATAGAGGGGGAAAATTATGAACATGCATGGGTAGATGACCAAGGTAACAATGAGAGGAAAGAGACACACACTGAAGGGGAAATAGACCAGTAGAAAGGAGAAGAGAGAGGAATAACTGAAATGCAGATCAGAGGAAACCATTAATGCCGCTCATCAGTTAATCTGTGCCCACCTCCATCCATCACTTAGCTACCACCCATCTGCATCCATCACTTAGCTACCCATCCAACTTCACTCAACACTGATTTACAAACTCCTTTACAGATAACACAGCAGGCTACTCCCCACAACATAAAATAATCAGTCCTGAGTTGCGCATTGGGAAATGCTTATTTATAGCCACCAAAGTCTATTTTGGTGTGCATGTAGCATGGAATGAGATAGGAATAAGGAATTAGCAGTGAATGATACAAGGAAAGAAGAGAAAGGAGAGAGTAGACCTGGCCAGTCCTCCAGTCTTCTCACAAACACATCTGGAAGTGACTCAAATGCTCTAATCTGTGGTTCCTTCCTCAATATACTCAGTGCAACCCCATGCTGTCATCTCTCAGGTTATCTGTAGAATTCCAAGTTTGAAACTAACTCTTTTGGTTCTAACTTGCAAAAGCCAGTCTCCCCTTCTCTAGGTCAGGAGATTTCTATTAAAAGGTCTAGTTGAAAATTCTCAAACCCAAGGGTCATGATGCCTGCCTTCCAGGCATAGGCCTGCCAGGAATTCCCATAGGGATTTTTAAAAGTCACAGCAACAATCTGATGAGAAATTCAAGTTTGTTAAAAAAAAAAAAAAAAAATCAGAGTGTTCATGCATGTATATGTCTACGAAGGGTGTACATGTGTGCAGTGTGTAGGTGTGTTCATGCACTTGTGTGCCTGAACATGTGGAGTACAGAGGCTGAAGTCTGTTATCTTCTACCAGTCTCCACTTCTTAAATGGAGACTCCATCTCTCACTGAGCCCAGAACTTGGTCCCAGTTGTCCACTCTGACAGCCAGCATTCTCCAAGGGCCCATCAAAGGCTGTCAAGCACATGGAAGTTTTATGTGTGTACTGAGGTCCTAATCTCAATGCTTACACTTGCAAGACAAGCACTTTATTTGTTGAACCATCTCCAAAGCCTCCTCCTTGCTTGACTGTTTGACTGATTTTTTTTTTGTTCTGTTTTGTAATCATCTGACTCTGTAGCACAGGCTAGCCTGTACCTCACAATAAGACTCCCGCATCAGCCTCCTGAGTACGGTATCCTAGGTATGAATCAACATGCCTGGCAATAAACAAAAACATTTAAAAAAAAAAAAACCCTAGGTTAACCTAAGAGGCATGAGAAGTTCTGTTTGAATAAGCCACACATTATGTATAATTCTTGTTCTCCCATTTCTAGCAACTGTGTGCTTTCTGCTCACCTTAACTTTATTCCTACCCAATAGAGTATGTGCTACGAGGCACACATAACTTTTCTAGTATATGCAATTGTAAAGTGGGGCAGAGGGAGTATCATCTGCCATGTTAAGCACTTCCTGTCACATGTCATCTGCCACCCTTCAAATCTCAAATCCTAAAGTCAGTGGGAGTAAATGCCATCCCTCTCCATCCTCTGGCAATCATCTCTACTCTACGAGAAACTGTAGGTTATCATCATCACAGGCCCCTTAAAAATAAGAAGATAACATGAACAGCCAATTTATAGAATTTCCAGGGGAAGAAAGTGCTCCACTGAAGACATGCCTAGCCTATAGCCAAGCTTACCAACAGACGTGATACAGGTTTAACTGAAGCTTGAGTCAAAAGAGAAAACATAGGCACATTATTCAGCCCAATCCACCTGTCTGCTTAGACAATGCTTCTGAACTGATTGATAACAGGAAGCAAGAAGGAGCTACACAGACCTTGGCTGCCAAGGTCAAAGGCACAGGCAGATCGAGCCAGGAAGAGGCTGGGACAACACCCATTCTGGATTGAGTTTGCTGGCCTCAGTGTTGGCTAGAGCTCCGGTGTTGTCGTTCCCTCTCAATTCCAGTCACACCACACACAAGATGGAGAGGCATATGGTGGCTTTCTCCCCACTCGGTGTAAATGCGAGCTCTAATTTAAGCTCCAAACCTTTGAGAATCCTTTGCCAATGAGATAAAATATATAAGCCCTGAGATTCCGAGCACCATATTTTTCTGCAATATGCCTTGTAGCACATGGTTTGATAATTTCAAGAGTGGTATCCAAGGCAAGGTACAGCTGAGAGATGAAGCTAACAGGCACATGCTCCTTCAGCCCTCAGGGAAACGCTGCACCATGCCTCCCAAGGAAAGGAGGCTGCAGTAACACAGCACATCCCCTATTCCACCTGAGCTGAACCCTTTAAGCCATTCCATGGTCTGTTTTCACTTTTTATTAGAGATCCTGTGTCAATTTTTATTTATTTTTCAGGGTATCTAAAATTACATTTTTTTCCTGGGTCTGTGCAGGCACGCCCTTGTATATGCACCACAGCATGCATATGGAGATTAGAGAGCAATTTTCAGGAGAGGGCTCTCTCCTTACTTTAAGCATCAAGATTCCAAGAATCAAATTCAATACATCAGTCTTGGCAGAAAACGTTGTTACCCACTGAGCTGCGGCCCCAGACCATTTTCCAGAAAGTTTTCCTCTATCTACATACTGTGCTATGAGCAAGGCTATGCTCACACCCCAGCCCTGCCTTATCTTACTATCCTTATTTCCTATTCTTCCACTTTGTTCCAAAAGACAACTCTAATTCTATTTTCAAGCCATAGATACATATTGGTTTGATGTAGCTACTTAAAACCTAGGACCTACAAATGAGAAAAAACAGATGGCATTGGTCTTTCTGAAATTGACTTAGTTCATTTAATACAATTATCTCTGGTTGCATCCACTTTCCTACTAACCATGTGACTTTGTTCTTCCTTAAGGCTAAAAAGGATTCTGCACTGTATCTACCACATTTTTCTTACCCACTCTTCTATTGTTGGCTATCCATTTTGGCTCCATCATTTAGACATTGATTTGTCCCATATTCTGAAAAAGGTCACCTAAGCTTTCGAAAAATCAAAGAATTTGCCCAGGTGACCTAGTCTGATGTATAAACCAAACTTCAAACATAAGCAAGAAGACGCAAGAAGACTCTAGATGCCTCAAGACCACAGTACATGGCACATAGTGAGGAACAGTAACAAGGTATGCACTGTGGTGGTATGGTTCATATGCTGTAGGACAAAACAGAGCTCCATGGTGCTGTGGGCTGGGGGAGCTAGTAAAGATATCTCAAGAGGAAACAAGGTCACCCTTTGACTTTGACTCCTACTAGCTTGGAGCTCAAGATCATTGAAGGGGACAATGAGACAAGGTGGATTTGCTAAAAATGACTGTCCTTTATCCAGTAATTATTGAACATTTATTGAACATAGGATGTGAAGTACAAACATTTAACAGAAGCACATGTCAGTTCTGGGGCACAAAGGAAAAAGCAGATCTCTGCTCTCGGTTTACAGTTTCTTCCACTTTATCCTTTACCCTGTCAGCCAAGGGGAAGGAAATCACACACACACACACACACACACACACACACACACACACACACACACACACACACACACGATGTCCATCAGACTTAATGGTGCACATTTGAATATGTTGACTAAGACAATTGTCTCCTCTATTTCCCAGAGGAACACACGGCATTGGTTTGTCCAACAGAATATATCTTCTGAGAACGAGACATCATTACCCCACCTGACTGGAGACAGGGAATTCTGGGAAGTAGGTGAGTTCAGAGTCTATGCCAAGGAAGCATCTTAATGTGGTAGCTGAAATGACAATGATCCCCACAGACTCAAACATTTGAACGCTTGCTCCCCAGTTGATGAAACTGCTGGTGAAGGATTATGAGGTGTGTCACTAGGGGTGGACTTCAAGGTTTCAAAAGCCCGTGCCATTCCAAATGTGTTTTTTCTGCCTTCTTCCTGTAGATCCAGATATGCGCTCCCAGTTACTGCTCCTGCACCATGCCTGCCTGTTGCTGTGCCCCCTGTAATGATGGTCGCAGACCCCAACCTTCTGGAACCATGAGACAAATTAAACATGTTCTTTTATAAGTTGCCTTGGTCATGGTATTTCACCATAGCAACAGAACAGTAACGAAGACAGTTGATTTTCCAGTTCCTGCTGTGAGCACCAGGTCATGTTATAAAACGCCTCCAGTGAGGGCTGGAAAGGTGGCTCAGCAGTTAAGAGCATGTCCTGCTCTTGTTGAGGACACAAGTTTAATTCCCAGCACCCACATCAGGTATCTCACAAATACACCTAACTCCAGCTCCAGGGGATTCAGTGCCATCTTCTTGCCTCCTCAGGAGTCTGTACTTGTGTATATATTGGAAATAAACACATATACATAATCAAAAGTAGAGTAATTTTTAGATCCTTTATTATTGGAAAAGATAGGAAAAATTACCTTCCTGTATATTTAGTGCTCCTACGTCTGGGTCACTTCCGCCTTCTTTAGCAGCCTTGACAGGAGCAGGTAGACAAATGACGCTCTTTCTTGAATGTAGGAAGGCCACCCCACATGTCATCTGCCTGCCTGGAGGTTTGCCTTATCTCTCTCCCTCAAAGCCTCAAACCACCCTTCTGCTGGTGGGGATAACATAATGATTTGGAACAACATGGACTAGTGGGGGAGTCTACTGTGCTAGCTGCTTTACCCTGTGAGCAATTCGAAACTAAACAAAAAGGCAGAGGGGTAATGAAGAGAGAAACACAATTGCATAAGACGAGGGGGCCCTTTGTGCACAGTCCTTGTCTACAGGCATCCACATGTGTTCCGAGATCATTATTTAACAACTGTCCCACTCCTAAGTTCCACAGAGGTTCTGTGCAGCACAGACACACATGCGCACATGCACAAGGGTTTTAAGAATTAGATGTTAGAATGGTTTTAGTACATACACAAGGTATCCTGTGAATAATTACCTAATATATCATGAGCTAAATCACGGTCCCCATGAACAGCTGAATGCTTCTCTTCACTGCTGCAGCACGTGACTCTACAATGACAACTGAGCTGATTCTGAGTTGGCAAAAGTAGTCACTTGTGAACGGTTGCAGTGAGGCTTCTAGGTGCACCTGGGGAAGGGCACATTGTTTCCTGCTGCTGAACAGAAACACACACACACATCCCATTACGAGTACCCACCCATGGGCAGCATGGTTGTACATGTGCAGGAAGCTTCACATGGAAGGTTAATATCTGACTTTATAACCTTTTCTATGGAGGCATTTAGCATCATCACATCCATCTGATCGGTACTGGTAAACAAAACAACTGCACAACAGCAGGTGGAAAATGGGCCATCCTGAAGGTTAAGATGCCACTGGAGGTTGCAGAGGTCATTGAAACCCATGCAGAAGCCACAAGATTCTCAGGGTTGGTGCCAACGATCGTCATGAATTAGATAAATAAATATGCTCAACTCATTTCACACAAACTGCTCAGCTTCATTTTGCAACGTGTTGGGGGTCCCTTTCGGCTACTCAAATTTTCTCTCAACTTCTTTTATGCCAGGAAATCAAATTGCTTTTTCAATCTAATAAGACCAGATGCAAATACTTGGCTCAAAATGATCTACATGTGCCTCCAGCCTCAGCATCAGGGAAGCTCACCGTACTTTGCCTTGAATGTGAAGGGTTATTCAGGTGCCCACAGTTCTTGTCTGACCTGTTTCTACTTCAGACACTGTTCTCATTACTTCCAAATTCCCTTTCATTCACAGTTTTATAGTTTTTAATTTAATTCTCAAAGCGGTAGTCTTCTGGTCGCTAGGAAATAAGGGGTTGGTTAGAAACTATAAATGGGGACAATATATATTGTTATTTGGTTTTCCTCACAACTGAAGCTCTCTGGGATCATATGCCTCTTTGCTTTATCTGAAATAGACAATCACATCAGGGAAGCATCGCCAGCCAGGTTTATAAAGACAGTGTTTTGTTGTTAGGCATCATGGTTCTTTGCAGAAATAAAATCAATAGCAGCGATAAATTTCTGCTCAAAACTTTAATTGTTTCTTGTTCTTTTGGAGGAAAAAAATAATTCTCATTCATATTAGAAAATAGAGAAAAGCATGGAATACATCATCTAAGTCCTTGAGATAATGCCAGGAGGTATTGTGCTAAAAATAAGCACATATGGACATGTGCGTGCATGTGTTTACAGCATGTATATGTATAATACACACATGTTGATGAGTATGTACAGATTAAAAGGCTACTATGGAAAATGAGGCTAGCTCAAATTAAATATAAGCTCACTTGAACTTGCATGCACACATAACTGTTAGTAGCAGTAACATTCTACAAAATGACTGACCCCAGGTGGGAAAGCAACCTCCCTCCTGGTATATACTAAGCATTTACAGTATTGTTGTGGGCCTCTCTTCCTTCTGCTCGGCATCCCTTTCCAAATTCACCATCATATCCAAGCAGTTTCCAAACAAAGTGTTTTACTGCCCCAGTGTTGAATAAATGTGCCTACTTTCTCGGTTCTACTTGGGACCACCTGTCTCCACATCTATAAAGCAGATTCCTGTGACCGCTACCTCTTTCTTGACTTCCTAGGATTTGGTTTAAATTTCTATAAGTTTTCCAAAGGATCCTCTGTAATGACATAGGACCCAACACCCAATTGTTCTAGCAGTTCTTAAAATCTCACCACTTAATGGTCCCACTTGCAATAAAACTAGGAGCCTCATACTTACCTAGCATCCCAGCCCTTCCTTCCTGTTCTCTCCACACTGGCCCTTCTTCCTGTTTCTCAATATGCCATTCTGGACATCCTCATTGCTATTACCTTAGCCCAAATCACTACCCATTTTTTTCCTTCTTCCTCTTTCAATTGTCAAAACCATGTTATCTCTTCATTAAAACATTCCCAGTTATCCTAAAGCTAAGGGCTGTCTTCCTTGATATTCTACAGCATCCTGTACTTTCCCCATCAAATCATACATGTGATGGGGTAAAGAATGACAAGCTATCATTAAGATGCCTCTCGTGTACATTACTGCTTCCACCAATCCCTCCTTTATCCACTGGTATCCCTAGCCATGCCACATGCCCAGATCAACACAGTTCCAATGCATCACCTGATGATACACACCGGCACAAAGTTATCTCAGTAGGGAGACAGAACACCTGAAATCGTAATAGCACGTCAGGATCTCAATCAAAGGCATTTTAAAGTCATTCAGTTCTGCACACTGGTTTGATCCTGTACACATTGAGAATTCTACAATGCTTAATAATGAAGAATAATCCTGAGTGCACCAGAGAGTAAAGGCTTATTCCTTCTCCCTCCCATCAGCATCCAGAAAATGCCTCCTGCTCTTAGCCAGAAGTAACATGTCAGTCTTACCTGCAGATATAGCCAGGCCAACATCGGCTCCCATCTCTCTTCCTAATGTTAGTTCTCTTTGAAATAACCTACACTATGCAGGTGTATGCCACACAATCCACCCCAGCCTTGCTCTCCATCACCCTGCATCAGCATGAAGCCAAAAGAAAGCTCTGTTTTTACATCTTTATCTCCCAATCTGCCAGTTCCTCCATCACCATAGTTGCCGCCGCATTCAGCACCTTACTATATTGTCTTCTCTTGAACAAAGTGCATGACTTTACAGACTGTCATGGACCATGTTTTTGTCCCCTATGTTCAGACTCTAGATTTAATGGTCATCCCTGTCTAAAGATCCCTTCCTTTTTTTTTTTTTTTTTTTCAGTTCATATCCTCTCTTTCTTCTAACTCAGGCCAAGTTCCAAGTTGCCACTCAGGAAATGTGATCTCTTAGACCATAGTTGACCTGCTTTCAATTCTGTTACTAAAAAGATAAAATCCTCAAAAAAAGAAAAGAAAGAAAAAAAAGGCCACTTTGGGAAGAAAGGGTATGCGATAGTCCATCATGGCTCTGAAGTCAAGGATAGCCACATCACACCACAGTCAAAGGAGAGACAATTGAGTACATACTCAGCTCACTGTTTCTACTCTTATAAACTCCAAGACACAACCTTAGGGAATGGTTCCCCCCACAGTGGGCTGGATCATCCCATATCAATTAATGAAATCAAGAAGCCCACTGACAGACTTCCTCGGTCAATCTGATCTAGGTAGCCCACCATTGATCTAGAGTCACCCTCATCCCAGGTGAATCTACATCATGACAAGGTGATACTAAAACTAACCACGGCACTACTCTAATCCAAATCATGCACTGATCATCTTTTGGAGTGTGTTAATTTACACACGAGTGACATTTAGATTCACTATGGTGAAGTGATAAACTATAAAAAACACTACATCCCATTTGATTTCTCAGGTGTGGTTCTGCTCTGGCCACAAGATTTCACAGAGGACGTGAAGGTGTGTATAAAGACACAGTCGCCTTAGAACAAATAATTCTCATTTTCTCTGGTTGATCCTCCTGCTTCCATAGCAAAAATAGAAAACATAGCCATAGAAGACAGGAATAATATTGCTACCACAATACAAGATTGACTTTAAGTCACAGCTACTTTAGGCCAGGAAGGAGATGTCAGGCTGCCTGTCCACATCACTGAAAGGGATTGCACACCTTGTCACTCTTCTCTAAGAAGCACCCATATCACCCCCGCCCTTCTCTTCTCTCATTCATCCACTCTACCATCCATGTTTGCTTTTTTAAGAGTCAATAATTTATGTAAAATTATGTTTTAAAATCCGAAAGTAAGGATAAGTTTGCAGTCTTTCTCCAAGTTTTATTTCTCGTAAGAAAATAGACATGAACAATTTATACCCAGAAATACACAGAGGTAAAATATTATCTTCTATGTGCATAATTTTGTGGCATTTTTTAAATGCTCAGTGTAAATTATGCCATTTGTCTCCCGAGCTCTGCAAACGCTACTTTGCTGTGAGCAAGGATGGGGTGGAGAAGCTGGTAAGGCTAGGAGAGAGGGGTTCTGGTTTGAATCCTGTTATTGAATACTCAAGTGGCCTTAACCTCTCTGAACTTCAGCTTCTTTATTGTCAAATGGAGATAATCAGCTTATTGTCGGTATTGAACCGCCTTGTGACGGGATAAGATCGCCTCCAGGGTGGGCGGGAGGGAAGCCTCTTTGGAAGGCGTTCAGGAGGGAACAGAGGGAGAGAGGGAGAGAGATGATAGCAAATATAGACCCGTTTTATTTCAGAGCTTTGTGTAAGGGAGATCAGGGAAACTGAGCGGCAGATGGAGGGGAAGTGGAACGGCAGGAAAGTTTTTTTTTTTTTTTTTTTTTTTTTTTTTTAAGGCTGAATACATTACAGTGTGTGCACATGGTGATGGGTGATGCTGTCTGTCTGGAGAGTTCTCAGTTTACATCTCTATCCTGAGCGTCTCTTTTGTCTCCTGAATCTTCTGGACACTTCCATGTGAGAGCCTGGTGAGTATCTCAGGCTGGACATTCCCAAACACAAGCTCCCATTTCCTCCATCCCCCTGCCTTTCCTCCTCCCTAAACACCTGCTCTGATTGCTAACCTCGTTGGAAGTGGGTTTTCCAAATGCTCAGAATAAAATCTCTCCAGGAAGCACATTCTCTTCTCCCTTTTGCATAGCACACTCACATATCCACTCTCCCACCCATCCACTCTCTAAGTATATTATCTCCACATGTGACATACCCTGGAAATCCAGCACCTTCTCACACATGTAGACATCATCTGCTCCACATCATCTTTCACCCGTCTGGTTCTAATGTCCTGACTCAGGCAAGATTTCTTCCATTTGCTTCAATTACACTCTCCACCAAATGGTCCAAGAAGATGCACTGTGCCAAGCTTCCTGCACTGGGCATGCCCACACATCCCAGTACCTTCCTGTTACAAAGTAACACTATAGGTCTTTTCCATCACTCCGAATGTCCTACAGGTCTATTCCTAACTCTGCTCATGCTCTAAGGCCACATGGCATCATCTGTCAAGGTACCTACTGAAGACATCCCAAGCGTCCATGAAGAAAACAAACAACCTACGGGAGAGTAACCTGCTCTGCATTGTCCCATCTGGTTCTCCCCGGTACTCCGTAAATCATCACTGTAGTCAATTGCCACCTACTAGATATGCATTCTGAGACTCTCCCCTGTACAAAGTGACATTTGCCTTCCAATCTGTCCCAATCTACCCATATCCCTTGTTCTGCTTTCCTTCAAAGTCATTTATGGTATCTGAATATTATACATCATTTGGCATTGTCTACATAGATGTCCTAATGGCAAATGCAGTAGAATTGGAGTTTTTTTTTTTTAAGAGACAACTCTTGTATGTCTCTATGTATATTTTCAGCTGAAATTTAGTAAGTATAAAATAAAATTATCCGTAAACTAAAAGTGTACAATCTGTCATTTCTGGATCTCAGTTCTTGTATCCTGTGCTGACAAATGAATGTGAATACATTTCAGTGAAACGCTCCACTATATGGCTAGTATAGCCTTATTAACAGTCATGGAATTGTTCCCAGTCATGTATTTTATTTTCACAATTAAACATTTCTATTAGAAATGCATCACATAGCAAACAAACTCATCTGTTTGAACGGGAACACTAAGGAACAACTTTAAAGTAATGCTGTTAACTGGAGGGTTCTCCAAATGTCCACAGAGAGACAGATGTGTGGCATGGTCTGCCTTGACTGTGAGAAATACTATTCAATATATGTTTAACAATCACGCTGTATCATCTAGATTGAAATGAACCGAAAGCAGTCACATACCTAATAGTAGAGAAAATGGTGAAGTAAACACTAGATCAACTCGACTCATCTTTAATTATTTTGTTAAGTGGCAATCAAAATAATCAGAATAAAAATATGAAGACTACTTGTGTGTGGGAAAACAGAATTAAAAATGAGTGCCTATTATGCATTTCATTACTTAAACACATACCCATAAGAAAATAGCACACACTGAAAGCAACCTTCTTAGGTTACTCAAATGAATGAGTAAACTTTGGAATGTGGTATAATTATGGGAATTAAGAAATGACATCTTTTGAAAGTAGGAGAGAACAGTTGTAAGTTCACTCAGTTAGAAGCCAGTAAACACTTCAAGTTTCTTTTCTTGGTGTATAAAGTGTGGGAGGGGTGGGGGGAGGTTTGTGCACATAAGTGTGCAGGCATGCACACACACATGCTGGTGGGGAGAGGTAGGCAGAGGGCATCACGTACACATTCCAGTGAAGAGAAGTGATCTAGGACTTCTTCCATCTCTTCAGCCTTATTGCTTTGTGACAGAAATTTACTGTGATTACTGAGTTGGCTGAGCAGTGAGCTCCTGCTGACTGTCTATCTCCATCCCTCCAATGGAGGGATTACTGTGGGCATGTATAACTATGCCAAGCCTTTAATGGAGGTGTAGAGATTCAAATTTGGGTCTTCAAATTTGCAGAGCAAGTACTCTCACCTACTGAGCATCTCCTATTCACCTCATGTTTCTTATCATGCAAGAACTTACTTAAAAGAGAACATAGCACATCACTCCCAACATTCCTGGTCTTCCCTGACAAGGAATAAGTTTACAATGCAATCTTCCAGCAGAAGATGAATACTTTCTTCCAACTGCTAAGCCGGGGAACATACCCAGTGGGTAGGGTTGGCCACTTTCAGGATGAGTATA
Organism: Phyllotis vaccarum; assembly: GCA_033318265.1. NCBI lineage: Eukaryota > Metazoa > Chordata > Mammalia > Rodentia > Cricetidae > Phyllotis > Phyllotis vaccarum. The sequence goes on along the minus strand of JARWLC010000016.1, from coordinate 69,700,941 downwards.
CTGTCCTCCATCAAGCTTTCCCAGAAAGACCTTTACAGATACTCCAGAGTCAGGAGCATAATGCAACGGAAGATGTGAGCACCCACAAATGCTCTGCAACCCTGACATTTTTACATTGCTTTAAACGGATGAAGTCTAATAAATATTTGGTACTAGGGAGAATATATAGACGAAAGAAAAAAAATTCCAGAACCCCAAGGAGTAAGGCATGAGAGTTATGCGTTGAAGACCAGCCTTGTCTATATAATGAGAATCTGTCTGAAAATAAATAGATAGATAGATAGATAGATAGATAGATAGATAAATAAATAAATAAATAAATAAATAAATAAATAAATAAATAAATAAATAATCAGAGCTAGGGCAATAGTCAGTTAAATATTTTCTATGCAAGTGTGAGAACCTGAGTTTGATCTATAGAGTTCAGGGTAGGAAAACTGAACAGTGTGGTGCCATACATCCTAGAGCAGTGGAGGCAGAGACAAGTGTGTCACTAGAGCTCACTCAGAAGTCAAGATAGTGTCCTCAGAGATGCTCCAAGCCAGTGAGAGATCCTCAGAAGAGAAAGATGGGTGGTTCCCAAGGAATGACACAAAGGTAGTCCTCTGAACTACACATATCTACATGGTATGCACACACGCACGCACACACACACACAGTGAGGGGGAAGACAGATAGAGAGACAAAGACAGACAAATAAATAGATAGTAATAACAACAATAGGGATACAAGGAATACATAAGGAAGAGAAAGCTGCTCTCACGTCCTGGCTAGACAGACAGGCACTGTGATGGTGAGTTTTGTGTATCTGAAGGGATGTAGGATCTCCTAAGAAACAAGCCCCTAGGAAAACTGTGGATAACTATACAGATTAAGGCCAGCCTCTAAGAGCCTCTGTGAAGGACTGTCGTGCTTAGATTAACTGATGAGGAACATTAGCCCTAACTCTGGACAGGACTATTCCTTGGGTGGGAATCCTGGGTTGTATACAATGAAGTAAAGCTGATGGGCACTAACGTTCATCTCTCTCTTCCTCTTAACTGTGAATGAAACTGTCACCAGCAGCTTCAATTCCCTCCACCTCAACTCCTTCACCATGATGGGCAATACCCTTAAATCCTGAGCCCAAATAAAACCTTTTCACCCTTAAGTTCCTTTGGTCAGAGTATTTTAAGACAGACACTGAGCCACAGAACACAGCATCTAACTCACAGGGCTCTGGCCTACGTGGTGAAGATATAAGCTAGAGATCAACCTTCTGCAGATGAACTGTGTCCCAGGTACCAGAGGGACCATCCTGAGCTCAGTTCCCAGAATGCATATGCCTCCTGCAATCATTATCCATTCTTCAGAGAGATAAGCCTACCTCAGAGGCCAAAGGCCTGCAGCAGGAGCACAGCTGACGTGCAAGAGGGAACTGTGAACAGCAAGCTTCTCAGGAAGGGAAGAACTCAAGCTATCGAAACACCTATTCTCAGAGAAATGCCTATATCATACACAACTAGCAGGATCAGCTTTGAGTAGCTGATGGAACACACAACTCCTGTATGTAACCCCTGTATTCCCCAACAGTTACTTTAGGGGGGCGTCATCAGACCTGGATTCCTAAACGTCTATCAGCTGTCTCCTCTGTATTAAGATGTTCCACCTGCATCATTGCCATGCATACACCTCCCAAGCTGGACCTGCAAAGGTGTCCAGCTAGCTTCAGGGCAATGCACACAGTCCTTCAGTCGTCCTCAGCACAGGCGATGAGTTCTCTAAGAGATGTCTCTTTTAGGGTTTCATTCATTTTATAAAAGGACCATTCAGTCTGGGTACAGAGGGCTGCTAAAGACAGAATGCTTTTATATATCTACTTTTCCTTTCCTCACGGGGAAAAACTGAGCAGCCACTACTAAGGAGATGAGTTTAGATGATGAAGATGGGGAGTTACATAAGAAAGCAGGGGTGCAGCAAGGTTTATGACTACATGAGAAGCAAGAATTGATAGCGTTATAGCTCTCTGGCCTGGTGACTCGGTGACAGGACCCCAAATAGGTGAGGCTGAAATAAGCACCTTCGCTAGAGTACCTACTGCAACTAAATACATGGGGGAGGGGACTGTGGTCCATGAACCAGGCTCGGGGATAGATCCTTAACCTTGCCAATAATAAAAAGCCTCTCCTTCAGCAAGCCATCAGTGAGGAGAATTCTAAACACCTCTGGAAAACAGCAAACAAAGCAGAGTCCAGATATGGGAAGCAGATGTTAACAAGCCGGTGATCTTTGCCATTAAGGACAAGGTCATAGCCGGGCTTCTCTGCAAACTTTAATGACCCTCAACAAATAATCCTGGCATTTCCTTTCCATTGGTAGGGGTCATCATCACCTTTGGGGGTGAAAAGTAAGATGTTAAATGTCTCCATCTTCAGGATAATTGCGTACAGACTTTCTTCTTCGTTTTTCTATTTTTATTTTTGTTTTTGAGTACCCCTAAATACAGGAGCTATTTCAAGTCCTGACTGAACTGGACAGATGTGGCTGTGGTCGTGAGCGCCCACACAGCTCCAGCAACCAGATCTGCAGAATTGAAGATGCTTCTGAACAGTGTCCACGAGGAGTCTGGAGCTTCACTCAGGTGAGCCTCCTCATAAGGCAAACTCCTTTGGCCTGCAAAAGCCCAGGGCATAAAGGGAACTTCTCTGTTCAAGGGCATCTGTCACCTCCTTTAACAAACACACACTCAATCTCTAGCTGCTTTGTAGTTTGTTGAGATGGCAGTCACAGGCATGAGTCTCAGTTTCTTATTTATACAGAAAGAGAAAAAAAAATCTGCATTGACGTCTACCATTATTTTTTGTAAAACAGTCAATCCTTGAACTTAAAAAACAATATATACATATATAAATATATATGTATGTATAAATATATATAGAGAGAGAGCGATGAAAACTATTATGCTTGCCTATTCATGTGATGCTTTAAGAAGAATATAAACATACAGGGACTAGAAGGTGGCTTAGTTGAAAAAGTATATTTATTTGAAACTGCAGTGTTGAGGAAACAGAGCCAGGTAGGTCCCAGGGCTCCCAGCCAGTCAGTCTATTTGAATCAGTAAACTCCAGGCACATTGCAATATCTTGTCTCAACTATTGAGATAGAAAGTAATAGAGGACAACATTGGACATTGACTTATGGCCTCTCTACAGACTTGAGCACATGCATTCACTGCCACACACACTTAAGTACATGGGCATGAACACTCACAGACACACGCACACACACACACACACACACACACACACACACACACACACCCATGAACACAAATAAAAAACAAAACAAGACGTTCCCTTGCTTCTAAAATCACAAAGCAATAGACCAATGTGAGAGAAAGCAAATATAGCCCTGATAGGTAAGCAGAAGGGGACTGTAGCTTTGAATGGGATCAACCAGTTGAGTAATGACCGAATATAAGAACGAACACTATTTTACTTTTAGAAGGCATATGGCTTGGGTCTGGGCTATGGTTCCATAGGTATAGAGCTTGTTTGGCATGAACAAAGGCCTGGAGTTCGACCCCAGCATCGCAAGGATGGAGATCACAGTGACTGTGTGCCTGCAGCCTCAGCACCTGTGAGGAAGAGACAGCATGACCAGAAATTCCAGGGCATCCTTAGCTACCTAGCTAATTCAAGCATGCCTGAACTACATGAGACACTGTCTCATAAGAGAAGAAAGGAGAGGAAGAGGAGGAGAGAGGGGGAGGAGGGCTAGGAGGAAGAGAGGAAAGGGGGCAGGGAAGAGGAGGAGAAGCAGGAGGAAGAGGAAGGAGTTACGCAATATGAGCACTTCTTACAAAAACAAGAAATGACGAGACTCCATTATCCACTTTCATAACTAAGAAAAGAAACGTACACTTGGTAAAAAAAAAAAAAATCACTACATATTCTGAAATTCTCAGAACTGTTCAGATCATTACAGACATTGTGTCTTTTTTCAACGACTGAAATAAACAAGTAGGTACAAAGAGAAGCTGGAGCCTCCACACACTTTGGAAAATTACCACCATTCCTTCAACATAAATGCCCGTGCACCATGCACTTGAGACACCACGATGGAGAAAACGCACGTTGCCCATTCCCATGACCACGGCTACCAGTGTGGCTGCTGCTGAGAACAATTTCCCATACAAGCAGGGTTCCCTAGGTGAGAACACTAGCGACCTAACAGACACAGAACTCCATGCTTTGCGCACCAAGATTATTAAATACATGTTTATCTGGTTCCAACTTGTCATCAACGTAATACCTTAGACAGCTGAAAAAGGGGGGAAAATGAACTCAGAATTTCCATGAGCAAATGTTAACAATGCTGCTGCTGTTGGCTCTCTTCATGGCTTACCCTCACTGAGCACATTCCATGGCTAGATGGACGCCTTCTGGTTTAAGCACCTGCCATTGCTGACTTTCTCAGAAGATTCTCAGAGGTTAGTGAACACAATTACTCCTGCTCACATAAAGGAAACACAGACACAGAGCGTATAACAAAAGTACTCCATCCAGGAGTCAGTAGGAAATCTGAGCAAGCCATTGTGTGCATGGGAAGGTAGGTTTTCAGGTTGGAGGAGGCCAGAGTTATGGCAGCTTCTTCACTAAAATAGGCATTCTCATTTGCTTGGAGCTCATCAGGTTAGGCTAGGTTATCTGCCCAGGGATCCTTCTGCCTCTGCCCCCTGGGGTCTAGAATTACAAGCATGGTCACCTACACCCAGCTACTGCAGGGAGGTGCAGAGAGCAAACCTGGGTGCCCATGCTAGCACAGTTAAGGTTTGCTGGCTAAACTAGATCCCCAGTCTTGAGCTAGACTTGGATTGAGAAATTGAGTCTCTCATCATGAAACTGTGACTTCGCCATTGTGGCTTTTCATTAGACTTACCAGGGAAGCTCTAGGAAAAAAACTGCTAAGCATCAGGACCCATCTCCAACCCAGAGAAGTCAGACTTTCTGGGAAGATGGGCAAATATCGGTTTTCTGAATTATCTCACAGGGCTCTAATGTGCAGTCAAGGCTCCAAATCCCTGATAGATCTGTCCTTTCCTCCTGGTGTGTAATGGTTCAAATCTGTCTCCCTATGTGTCTGCTTTATAGAATCAAGAGAGTGCTTCCAAAAGCCTGGTGCTGAGTGTGGGGCCCACAGTCTCTCAGCCTCACGGGAGAGCTATTGAATGAAACTCTTTATTTCATTCAAAGCCCCAAATGCTTCTGAAATTCACATTCTCTCCTCCCGTATGCCACAGACAGGAGGACACTCCCGTGTCTCGAGCTATCCGCTGATGCTGTCAAAATCACAGCAGGAAGCACCCCCTCACCATTCAGCATCCCTTCCCCTCAAAAACCCACCCCACCTCATTTCCTCCTAAGTCCAACACACTTGAGGTCATGCAGGTTAGACAAAGCCAGATTCCTCTCTTTCCTCCAGACTCACAGAACTCATAGCATCAAGATCCTAACATACTCTATACATGTCTATGAGAAGTTTCCCGAGTATTTATGTCCTGGTACCCAGCATCTCAGAATTCCTATTAGCATATTCTGGGAAATGTTTGTCCAGAAGAAATCTTATTTTTCTCACGTGCATGGCTGCTCGATTGCTCTTCCATAGATTCCAGCATTTTGTGCATGTACAATAGTCATCATAAATGATGTGGCGATCATGTAGTCACTCCCTTGCTTTTTTTGGGGGGGAGGCAGAAACAGAGTCCCTCACTGAACCTGTAACTTATTGATCTGACCAAACTACCTGTCCACTGAACTCCTGTCTCCAGGTTCTAGCTCTATGGTAACAGTTAGGTGTCACCTTGCCTAACTTTTATAAGGATGTTGATATCGGAACATGCATGTGCAGGAAACACTTTAATCACAGATGCATCTCCCTAGTCCCTGCCCCCAAATTTCCTAAGGGAAATGAAGCATCTGGAGCCATCTGGCTGTTGACATTTTCTCCCCATGGTGTGCTCCCAGGGGGAACACATGTTGCCTTCTGATGAGACACATGGGGCACAGAAGTAGGAGACACTGAGCTACCCTCCTTTATAGCGTGCAGTCTGAAGACACACTCAGCAGGTCCACGAGATAGAGGCCAAGAGGCAGCAGATGGGCAAATCAAGGGAGAATCTCAGCCACTTGCTGTGCTGGTCCTCAAGGCAGTAGGAACCTAGAAGATGGGAGATGACTGCATTATCTGGGGAGCCCCTGAGGCACGGGCACCTCTGGTGAGCACTGAGCGGGAGTCTGGAGCCAGAACAGGGAAGAGCTTTCCTTGGATACTTAAATAGTAAACTTGGCCGTGAGAGGAGAGGTGGGATCCATCTGTCACCATGACCCTTCTCATTTAGCAGGCTCTGGAAAGCACAGGAGCAGCACGAAGAATGTGCACTGACAAGGAGAGACCTCCCACAGGCCTCTGGTTTTGCTCCTCCTGAGAAGTCAGACTGCACCTATATATGATGTATCATGTTAGCCAGGGTCTGGCCCATGCTCCAGGAATCCTGCAGTGTACTCCAGACAACACACATCTGTATATACCCAAGGTCATTCTTCTGAAAGATATTCAAAAAAAAAAAACAAAACAAAAAACAAACAAACAAACAAAAAAAAACATTTGCTCACATCCGTTCACCTCTAAATATATCCACGTCCAAAGCCACAGATCTGTAAAAATGTTATGTTTGGTGCAAGCTCTTGAGCTGAGTTAATTCAAGTGAACACAAGGCAATTAGATGGGTCCTATGATATGGAAGGCTTTTCCCAAGCGGAGTCAAAGGGACTCATGACCACTGAACACAGTGAGACGACCGAGTTCCTGACTAAAGAGATAGATGCATGCAGCCATAAGCCAAGGAATACAGGAGTCCCCGAAAAGTTGAAATGCAAGGAAACACGTCTACCCTTCAACTCACAGAATGTAAGTGAGATCCACTAGCACCATGGCATTAGACTAGAAATATCAACGTTCCAGAAACTTCTGTATTCTCAAAGTAAAAGATAAAATCTCTGCTGTTTCAGTCACTTGTGTTTTTGGAGATTGATTATAGCAGCAACAGAAAGTTAACCAGGGGGCTTAAGGGATGATGGCATTGATAAAGGGTCTGCTATGCAACAAGAAGACCCAAGATTCTCAGAACCCACGTGAAAAATGATGGGGATTTACTTGTCATCTTAGTTTGGTGGGACACTAAAGACATCTGGATCTCTAGGGCCCACTGACCATCCATCCTAGCCTAATGGGAACAGCTCAAGGCCATGACAGACTCTGTCTCAAAACATGAAAACAGCCTGCACCTGAGAAACAACACCCCCCCCCAACACACACACACACACACACACACACACACAAACACACACACACACACACACACACACACACACACACACACACACACACACACACGACATTCACTGGCTTGGATCTTGCTAAATAAGATAGACTGGCTGTCCAGTGAGCCCCAGGAATCCATCTATCTCTGTATATCCAGAGCCCAGACGGTAGTGTGTGTCACCATGTCTAGTTTTGTAAAAATATTTATTTATTTATGTGCATGAACGTGTACACGTGTGGGCATGTGAGGGCCAAGGCACACGTAAAGGGTAGAGGTGTCGGGTGTTGGTTATCTTTTCACCACTCAGGAGCTAACTCAGACCTTCAAGTGTGCTAGCAGGTGCCATTACCTTCTGAGAAATCTCACCAACCTCCTGGCTGATGTCTTAGTTGAGTTCTGAGGACTGAACTCGTCCTCATAATTGCAAGCTCTTTACTGGCTGAGTCACAAAATGAGGAGTCACATTCATTCCGATGTCAGTGTCATACTATCCCACCAGAGTCAGCAGTATCGCTGAGTTTGGTTTCTGGACAGCAACCATGTCAATCCACAGAGCCAAGCTGGCCAGGGGTTACAATAGGGGGTTCACTAGATTCATGAAGCATTCCAGATAATGGGGGACTGGTAACAATGTGAAGGCCCAACAATAGGAGATACTTCAAATAAATTAGAGCTGAGCTGAACGACAGATCATAAAGGTACACTGACGACTGGTGTGTTGTTGTCATGGACAATCTTATCAGTGTATGCCCCCAGAGTAGTTAGAAGGTCCACAGAATTATCTCTCTATTTTATGTCTGGTACATGCATACTGAGACAGAGAGGGGAGGGAGAAAGAGACCCATGAAGCTGGGCCTCGTAACTCACAGCACCACCCTGCCAATATTTGCTGGTATTTGTTATATCTTTTGGCTTTGATGTATAATTAATCATCAAATGCTCATTTCACACCAGCAATGCATAAGGACACATACAAGGGCTCGCAGGAGAAAAGAAGCCCAGAGTTCTGAGTGGCTTTATTAATTCCTTAACAAGGCAGCTGTTTATCGTAGATTGATTACTTGGTGAGCACTTTCTTAGACTCTGGAGAAGCAGTGAAGAGTGAGCTATATATGCCTTGGCCCCTGGGGCTTAACACTAAAATGGAATTCAGAGCAACAACAAATGGGTGACATGATTTTCAACTCTGTCCTGTAATCTCCTTAGATGGACCTCCCGATCATCAAAGACTCACAAGGGACTTCAGCAAACCCTCCATGTCACCCAAGGACACAGCCCCTCTAAATTCTTGCTCTCAAAATGATTTAGCAAATTCCTCGACTATCTCAGTTACTCGGGGACACAGGGTCTCTAAATTCTTGTGTTAAAAGCATATTAAAGTTGCTCATTATTTAGCTACTAGTGCCTTGGGTCTGTACATCTATAGTAGAGTATTCTAGCATTCTATAGTTGCTAACTTCAAGTTTGGTCTACTAATCTGCCAGGCAGTGGCTGTGGGTCAGTTCCTATGCTCACACAGCCCTGTATCTCACAGTTCAAGACCAGGGGCTCTGGTATTACTAATCTACCTCAAGGAATATCTTGACCAGTTGCCTTTGATTACAAATGGGGCTGAATGAATGGATGCCCACAGCTTACCAGAGACCTATAAGGAGCCATAGTCCTTCTCAACTCTTTAGGTGTGTCCCCAAGGCTGTGCCAACCCTGCAGCAGGCACCACTCTCTTTCTTTACTCAGAAGACACCAGCCAGCTGCCTTTTACTGAAAATACCAGAGCTGTTTTAGACAGAAAGAGAGCCCATGATGGAAGGAGCAGAAAACATTATAGAATGGTTGAGACCTTGACAATGAAGGGTTGATGAAGCAAGGCTCTCTTAGAGCATCCTCACTCCAGTGTGGAAGCATTAAACTATTGGTATGAGGGAGAAGAGAGCTCCGACTTGATGGCTAACCTTTCTGGATTCTCAGGTACCTTCTGTCACATGATGTTGGAAAACAATAACAGAGGCCAGGGAGGTGGCTCAGTGGGTACAGCGATCACCACACGGGCATAAGGGCCAGAGATGGTATCCCTGCCATCCACACTATGGTCCAGTCATGGTAGTGAGCATGTCTTCTCAGCGCTGGAAATGAGAAGCCTTCAGAGAAAGATGGGAGCCTTGTAGGCCACCCTGTCTACCAAAGGGGAACTCCAGCTTTAGTGATGGTGCAGTTGTTAAAAATATAAATAAATAAAAATTAAAGAACGGCAAAGGAAGATATCTAGCATAGACCACTGGTCTCCACAGGACACGTATATTTAGTGGAAGATTCCAGAAGTGAACTATCGGTAAGTATTGTCTGTCACTATGCGTAATGTGATGAAGTCGCATGCAGTCCTGCCCCATCCAAACCAGGATATGAACCATCCCTTGTTGAGTGTATCCATGCTGTGTAAACCATCCACCCTCTACCCACCAGTCACTTAGCAGTGGTCCTAGCTGTCAGTCTCTGCTGTGATCTGCTACCCTTATTTTACTTAAAGATAGCCCCAAAGCTACAGGGTGTGTGGTTAGCCTTGTTAGGCTGCTCAGAGCATGTCTGTCTTTGTCTTCTAAGGCTAGAACTATCCCAGGCATTTATGTCTGTTTCTGAAGATCTAAACACCAATCCGCACACTTACATGACAAATACTTGAAAATTTGAGCCATCTCCCCAGCCTTCCTGATCCCAGTTTAATACATTCAACTCAACACAGTAAAAATCATAGCATATAGAGTTTACAAATGTCTCTGGTGTCAGACATCCTTGGGCCTTGGGAAACCCATTCCCACCATAGGAGGTGATAACAGTCATAGTCCAAACAACTCAGTTCCGGAAAGAAAAATTATTTGTATTATGTGTCACATCTCCTGGTGGCAACTTTAGTTCATCATATGTCATTATCAAAGCCCACTTTCCAAGCCAGGCATAGTGGCTCGAGTCTCTAATCTCAGCGCTAAGGAGACTGAAGCTGGGGGATTACCATGAGTCCAAAGCTAGCCTGAGTTACATAGTAAGCGTCAGGCTAGCCCAGGCTCCAGATCAAGACCTATCCCAATAAAACGAAGCCAGAGATTGGGGATATGGTGCAAGCTGTTAGTATGAAGACCTGAGTTTGGATCTCCAAACTATGATTTAAAAAACTCAAAATATGCACATATTATCTAAGCTCTACAGAGGCAGAAACAGGCCTTGTTGGCCAGTCTGGCTAATTTGGTAAGATCCATGCACAATGAGAGATCCTGTACAAAAAGAAAATGAAGAGTAATACACCTGATATCAGGGCTTGGAGGTGGCTCAGTGGATAAGGGAGCTTGCTGCACAGGCATGGGGATCTCAGTTCTAATCCCTGGGACCCATGTGAAAAAAACTAGGTGTGGTTGCACACATCTGTAAGCCTTGTGATGGGGAAGAGATAGAGGAAGATCACAAGGGCTCACTTGCCAGGAAGGGTAGCTCAGTGACAGGTACTCAAGGGGACAAGGTAGGAGGTGTCTCCAAGTCTCCAAGATGTTGAGTCCCCCTGTACACACACACACACACACACACACACACACACACACACACACACACACACACACACACACACACAGATACCTCTACTGGTCACATATGCACTCAAAGCAAGCCACTTTCCAGCTGCATTGCTTAACACTTTGTACAGATGATGAAAGTAGACTTTACGTTCGTCAGGTTGCATCTAAGCACCCTGTATGAGAGCCAGTATAAACTCAAGTCCGCCAGGCTCCAAGCATAAGACACAACCTCTTCCTTATGCTAATGCTGCTAATATTTTAGTCAGAAGGAGGAAAACAAACAGAAAGTGAAAACAATTGTTCTGGAAAAATTCTCAGGAAAAAAAAAAAAAAGCATTCCCTCGCACAGGGCAGGAACCCTCTGCGCCAAGCTGCGATCACACCTTCCCTCCCTGTGTGAACAGATTAAACTAATAGATTATGAGCATTATTCTTAAGCAACATATATCAGGGTTGATGGGAGCCTGTTCTTGAAAGATAAGCTGCATATCAGCACTGAGGGAAAATGAATTAAAATGCAAATCTCAGCATGCCCCCATTGTGAGGCTATCTTTAATAGATATGTCTTCCTGAATATATCACAGACCAAACTGTCACTGTGCATCCCAAGTAGACCCAACAAACCTCTGGTGGCATTTGACAAAGGGTCAGGTTTATAATTGGATTTTGCCATGGGTGGGGTTTGTAATTGACCCTTTTCCTGACCTGTCATCTAGCTACGTGGGAAGAAGTAAACTGGACTCACACTCCCCCCATACCCCATTTTGAAGCAGGGATTTGGGGGGCTTGATTGAGGACTCAAAGCCTCTTCTCCGAGTATAGGGTACCTAGTATCTCTGCTTCCTAATCCTCAAGGTAGCAGTGCTCACTGAAAGGCCCCCAGGTCCTGCCATGATTGCTGAGGGTGCCTTCTGGCAGACGGTGGGCAATGCCTCCATGCTGAGCTGAGGAATAGAGGGGAAGCTTTCCACAGGCTCTGTCTTTGGACATCCCCACACCCCCTCTTCATCATGATCAAAAGAGCCAGCTCTGCCCCAGTTAAGGGAGTGCAGTGTCTAAAAAACTGTCAGATTTTGCAAACTCATAGTAGACAAAATGCCAAAAGGTTGGGAGAGTGGAGAGGGACCCGGGAAGCTCAGCTGCAGTCACCTCATAGTAAAGGGAGATCCAGGGCCACAGCTGCAGTCACATCATGCTGAAAAGCAGTCGGACAGGGCTATGGAGACTATTACTTGGGTGAACTGTTTGTTGTACAAGTGTGAAGACCCAAGAGCTCAGAGCCCTCTAAGAGACAGCTACAGTAGCAATGTCTACAATCCTGGGACACCTGTGATCAGATCAGTAGAAACAAAGAAAAAAAATCCCAGGAGCACAGGGGCCAGTAGCCTGGCAGATCCAACAGTCAAGAGACACTGTCTCAAACATGGCAAAAGACAAGGACTGACATCTGAGCTCACCCTGAGTGCCACACATGTATGATGGCAAACACACACACACACACACACCCCAGAACACTCTGTGAGGAAGCACAGTGTGAACTGTGCATTCAAGAGTAGACAGAGTCTGGAAAGGTCCAGCAAATCCACAGAACCAAGACGCTTAATATGACTGACTAGTGTTGCACCCCTTGCTATCCAACATCCACACTGGCTAGCAATGGTGTGATTGTTAACTTTTACGGTAAAAGTGACCGGATGCGGAATCACCAGTGAGACAAGTCTCCAGCACACCTGGGTGGAACTCTCTAGACTAGGTTCGCTGAAGCGAGAAGGCCCCATCTTTTGTAGATGGCACTATTTCAGACTTGGGGCTCTGGAGTAAATTAAAAAGAGCAAAGGACCCCCCCACCCCCCACCCCCGAGCAACAGTATTCATCACTCTGGACTCCCAGACTGTGAATGGGGAGTGGCCAGCTGCCCTTTGCTCCTGGTGCCTAGGTTTTGGGGTGTAGGTTTAAGTTGGCCACCTGTCATTTGGTCTCTCAAGAGGATGAAGTGTTTAGAATCCAGTCAGAAAGGAGGGGCAGGAGGTGAGGCAGCCCAGCAGGAGATCAGTGTCAGATTTCAAGGTCAGCTGCTTCACTTGAATTGCCTGCTAAGATGTTTCCTCCGTAGGAAACTAGGAGCCACTGAATAATAACAAATAATGACAGGGAGGAAGGGAGAGAGGAAGAGGCCACAGCCACTGCCACCCAAGGAATAGGAAGATGAGAGCAGCCGCCATCTGCAGAAACCTCTTCCTTTGCAACCCGCCTGTTCAGCAGGAGAAGAGTCAACTGTTATCTCCTGCCAAATGATGTGACTGGTAACGAATAGGGTAATCCCACTGCCTCAGTTTGGTCTCTGCTTTTTCTAATACATTGGTCTATTTTACCAGGGGCACCTAAAACCTCTCATTTACCTTCCACCGTCGAGTGTCCAGGCAGCTCAGAGAGTTCTCCTAAATAACCCCTAGTGGCTGCTGGGCCCCGGGAGAGCCAAGCAAAGGGAAAGGGGTGATGTTGCGCTCCACCCTGAGAACATTCCAGAACCCAGGCACGTCGTGATTCTTTTACACATTCACCTGCATGGTCATCGGACAAGTTCAGAAGGAATACCTGGAGCTACAAGGGGACTGTGCTATACAGCCTGGTGCTGTTGGGAGCTTGCCAAGCTTCAGTGAAGCAGCCAAATGATAATGCATAGAAAGGAATGCCCACGAGGGGGCAGCCTTGTTATCTCCATGGGTTTGAGAGACCTGAGAAGGAACCAGATTTCTGCCAATAGCTCCTTCCCAAGACCTGTTTCTGTTTGGCTTTGCATTGTCTTCCTTAATGAGCTCTGTAAGCTATGACACAGGCAATACTAAGGCTACGTGCTCCTGCCTTGGTAGCAGTGTTGGGATTTGTGAAGGTAGTTTGAGGGGAATTCATATTTTCAAGCAAAAATACTTCTGTGCACAAACTAACCACAGTGAGCTGTCATTTGCTGAGCAATAGGTCCTCAAACATTCCTTACCCACCTCGCTGCAGGTGTCAAGCTAGGCATGGTGGCTTAGGCCTATCATGCCAGTACTCAGGAAGCCGAGGCAGGAAGGCCAATGCAAGTCCAAGGTCAGTCTGTGCCATACAGCAAGTGCCAGGCCAGCCAAAATAAGAGAGAGGGAGGAAATGGGAGCAAGATGGAGAGAGGGAGGGTTAGGGAAGCAGGGAGGGAAGCAGGGAGAGAGGAATGAAGAAAGGAAATAGCCTTACGCTCCATTGTCCTCCTTGAGCAGCTCAGAAGAAGGCTGAGACATTCATAACACATCTAAGATCACCCAGCTAATCTATGAAGGGCAAGAGCCTTGTTGGAAGTCAACAAACCAGAATGGAAGTTCTTCATTGACAGCAAACGCATATGCGAAATGATTTACTGAATATGCATATGAATAATAATGAGTCTATTCATATTTAGACCTGTTTGTCTGAGGGCATATTTTTCCCTACAAACTTTATTTAAAATCCTGTAATAAATATGCAACTTCATAGAGCTCGGTGATCTGATCATGGTATTTAGCATGACACGGAAGCAAACATTTCAAACATGTTGGCTGCCATCTTGTAGGATGTACCACTGAGATAGTTTATTGGAAACTGGAACATTTCTTGTGTATGAAAATACACAAGAGGGACTTTGTGGAAACATCACTCTTACGTAGAAATGCAAGGCTACTAGGGTAGAAATAACATTCAGAAGACATTCCCACTGTCTGGTGAGAGTTCCCAAGACACTTGCTTAAGATATAATAGTTTACTGGACAAGTAGGTTTGTGATATATATAAGAAATCTAGGAATCAGTATTGAATATATTTTTCAGACACGGAATATCAGCCTGGCTTTGGAAACGCAGATCTAATAATACAATAAACAATTTCCTCTGGAGATCTTAATGTTTACATCGTTGACAAGTACCACAAAGTCAGTGGTGACAGAATGTCACCACAGTAAGGAGATGACACATGAAATGAACAGCACTTCTCAACACCTCCTCCCTAAACAGGCATTTTTAATGAGAACTGCCCCCCCCCTACATTGAATTGAGACTTAAACAAAAATAATTCTTCAGGTAAACCTCACATTTCCCCAGTGTGAGAGACTTGGGTTAAAATGCTTCACCTCAGCCTGGCATTTTTATCTATCAGTAGTTTTGAAATTTACTTAAAAATATGATCTAAAACCTATTTCTCCTAAGCTGGGAGATGGAGCAGTCAATAAAGCACTTGCTGCAGAAACAGGGGGAGCTGAGTGTGGATCCCCAGCATCCACAAAAGGGGTTGATGTCAAAGCCTTAGCATTAACCAAAAGCCCCCATTGCAATGAACTTGTCCACCATTTATGACAAAGACTCTTAATGCCTGATGAAATGTCAAATGGAGTAGACTTTAACTGGCTAAATAAAGCTGTTTACTTTAGAACATTTGTGTGTGTGTGTGTGTGTGTGTGTGTGTGTGTGTGTGTGTGTGTGTGTGTGTATGTGTGTGTGTGTATGTGTAACTATGTGCTCACGCGTGTGATAATCAGTTTTACATCAACGTGGCACAAGCTAGAGTCACGTGTGGAGAAAGACACAATGGATAAAAAGCCTCCATAAAATTTGCCCATAGACAAGTTTCTGGTGTTTTTCTTGACTGATGATAGATGTGGGAGGCCTCAGATTACTGTGAACAGTGCCGCTCCTGGACTGGTGCTTCTGAGTTCTGTAAGGAGTCAGGCTGAATAAGCCATGAGGTGGCACACCTTCACGTCTCCAGGTTCCTGCCTTGAGTTCCTGCCCGGACTTCTCTCGGCAATGGGCAATGATATGGAACTAAAAGGCAGTAAAAGCCTTTCCTTCATAACTCGCTTTGCTCATGGTGCTTTATCACAGTAACATAAACACACCTCTGTATGTACATGTTCCTGGGAGTGCAGTGCAGTTGTGAAAGCCAAGTGGCCAAGTGTCAATGCTAGGTGTCTTACTCAGTCACTAACCATCTTCATTTCGAGCTCACAGACTCACTTAGCCTGAGAGCTCCAAGGATCCATCTGTCTCTGCTTCCCCATCACCAAGATTGGGGGGGGGGGCGCTGAACTGCTGGACTGGCTTTGTCTTTCAATGTGGGCTCTAGGAATCTGAACTCAGGTCTTCATCTTTTCATAGCAAGGTACCAACTGGGACATCCCCCTGCCTCGAGCTTAGACTTTTTCTTTAAAAATAAACAAATGGCTAAATACACAGTCACCATGCTGTTGCACTGCCTTTGTGAACAGTCTCACAGTATCACTCCCATCCTCACCACACCCAGAGGAACTTAGAAAATGCTCCAATTCTCTTGCCCTTGGTCTGCTCCCATGAGCTCATTTCTTTTGCATCTTTTCTCCTTGTAGGTAAGAGATGTTTTGCAACCTGACTCTAACAGTGGTGTCCACCTCATTTTCCCAGCACCTCACTTTATCCAGAACTATTGTCATTAGCACAAAAGTACACCATATACCCTTTCTGTACTTGAGGCTCCCAGGATGTTATTTTGCAGGTGAATTTTCCTTTTAAAGGTGCTGTTACCGTTGGATGGAGGAACAAGAAGGATCTCATAAGACCTCTACTACATGCAGCAGCCACAGGAAGGAATCGACATCCTTTGCCCTGCATCTCCTTCCTGGAACAGAGAGCCATGGTAGATTGTCATAACGATACGCCAGTCACTAGAACAAGAACCCATGAGCACATCTTGTACCTCCAGCCTTAACTAAGGATTCTGGACTTTAAAAATCTCTATAATCTGACTCTGGCACTTCTGTGAAAAATGTTTGCATCTACGTAAAGGCTTTGCACTAATGCTACTGAACAGCCCATAACAAAAGTTAGTCTTTGAAAGGGTAGCACTATTTGGAGTTTGTGGAAGATGTGGGATGTATGCCAGCTCCTTAGATTCTGAGAGATTATTTGGCTAGAGAGTGTATATTATCCCTTACTTGATGTAATCTATTCAGAACGTGTTTCTCACAATTAGGGCTTGGCCAGAGGATTCAGAGACTTCGGTCATAATAACACAAACATAACAATTTTGATCTTGGCAAGAGACAGATCTGAAACTTGGAATCTTAAAGAAGAAACCAGGTAGGTATGGAGAACAGTGTTTTCCCCAGCATCATGGAGGCAATTCTCTCTACTCTCTATGCTCTGAATAATGCTGACCATCTGTCATATAAGATTTAGCAGGAAGAGAAGCAGGTGATGGTCTCTTCCTCTCCAGACACTGTTTTGACAATTTTCTGCCTTGACAATTAACATATACAGGGTTTTCTCTAGAGCATATAATCCCTTAATTTACATGGGATGTGTCATTAGTCAGCTGCCCTCGCTAACAGATAGAGAGATCACTTCTTCATTCATTTTGTCTTAGTCCATTTTTGTCATGACAGCACAATACCAGAGACAGAAAAACACTATTTATAAAGAATAGCTCTATTTAGCTGATGATTCTGCAATCTGAAGAGTCCAAGAGATGGAGCTGGTACCTGGCCTGTATTTGAAGATGGTATCTGTACTGACTGCATTGTCAACAGGAGCTCCACAGAGGAAGACAGAACAAGACCAGGTCAAGTTTCCTCTTATTTTCCTTAACCCATTAATACTATCATGCAGCCCTACCATTATTACTCAGCCAACCACTATCTCCTCACAAAGACCCCCATCTCCAAATACCATAGGCACATGCGTTGGAGGAATAACTTTGCATCCTATGAATTTTGGGAGAATACCTCAAATATTACCACGTTCTATTTAATATTTACTGCCAAAATAAGAGACAAGCCCAAGAAATAAAAGCAAAGGTACAGAACCCATCAACTGTACTTTCCAGTTAAGAACAGGAATGCATGGAGAGATGAAATATAGTAAACAAGGGGTAGATGTCCTAGTCACCACGAAACAGGATTACATGGAAAGTGTCATTGCTCACATATGAGTGAAAAGACGATAATTTGCTGAGAGGCTTACAACTGCTTGTAACTTCAACTCTAGGACACCCAGAAATCTCCTATGCCCACCATAGGCATATGCACTTCTGTGAACATACTTCAGACAGATTCCTGTGTACAATTAATTATACAATTACCAAAAAAACAAAAAAAAACAAAAAAAAAAAACAAAAAAAACAAAAAAAAAAAAAACCAAACCAAAACAAACAAAAAATAAAACTTTCTAAAGATCAAAGCCAAGTGTTGTGGGATATTGTGTTGTTTCATTGTAAATAATTGTCCCACCCACTGGTTTAATAAAAAGTGCTGATTGGCCAAAGATAGGCAGGAAGTGTGGGTGGGGCTACCAGACTAAGAAAAACTCTGAGAGCAGGAAGTACAGAGGAGAACTCCAGAGAGAAGCCGGAAGAAGCAGAGAAAGAAAAGGTAGAGAAAGCCCTTAAAAAAGAAATAGAGTAAAATAAATAAATAAATAAAAAATAAGCCACATAAAGATGGAAAATACAAAGAATGTATGGATACTGTATATTACTGTCTTATCTTTAAGCTTCTTGACTGAAAATAAAATAGTAAAAGCTGCAAAAAGACAGTTGATTATAAATGTTGTTGGTTTAATTCAACCTATATATTTTGTAAATGAGTTGACTTTAAAACTGAAATGCAAAGATATGCTACTTTGAAGAAGAGGTTTTCTTTTTATTTTCACAGAAAATGAAAGGTTGTGGATTTATTTCTGGATAAAGAACATAAAGTTTGATAGAGGAAGACCATCTAAAATATCTCCAATCAAAATGGATGAACCAGATGATTCAGCATTTCAGAACACCTCTGTTGAAGTTTCCAGAGCTCTGTATCCAGAACAATTTCAAGGAGACTGGCTGTGATGACCCAGCCTTACAGACTATTTCACTAAATACTTGTGCATAATCCTACATTTGTCTTTGGATTCTTATGGGATTGCCAGCATCCCCATTCAGTAGGAAGTAGCCTAGAGAACGACGCTCACATTCCCAAAACATGGATTATGGATGTTTGTGTTTATTTACAGTATTGTTTATAAGTTGTTATAGATAAGGGGGAAAAGAATATTAGATGTGGAGTTCTTTTTATTTTAAGAAGAGAAAAGGGGATCTGTGGGAGATTGTGTTGTTTCATTGTAAATAATTATCCCACCCACTGGTTTAATAAAAAGTGCTGATTGGCCAAAGGTAGGCAGGAAGTGTGGGTGGGGCTACCAGACTAATGAAAACTCTGAGAGCAGGAAGTACAGAGGAGAACTCCAGAGAGAAGCCGGAAGAAGCAGAGGACAATTATGCTGCTCTAAGAAAAGGTACCCAGTCACATGGCTGAACAAGATAAGAGTAATGGGTTAGATTGAGGGTAAAGAGATAGAAAGTTATATGCCTGAGCCTTAGGCCGATCAGCCTCAAATTAATGAAAGCATCTGTGTGTCTCTGTGGGACTGTGGGACTTTGGGACTGCGAGACTGCGGGACTGTGGGTCTGTGGGTCCTAAACCTTGAGGTTAGGCCTGAAAGTCAGGGCCAGAAACCTCTTACTACAAAGTGTTTATGGATGACTCCATAGGTTCAGAAACCCACGAGGAGGAAGAATGTTGGCTGAGAAACAGGAACTAGAGTTTCGGGATGTAAGCTAGCAGTGCCATCAAAGCTAGGTTAGTTGCTCAAGATGAAGACTTTGGTTTCTGCTGTTATGGGTTTTTAAAGCAACTGACATGAAGCATAATGTGATAGATATCTTGAAAGCATCTTCCTGGCTGGGCATGGGGACAATATACAAATAGCAACAGGATCATGAAACTCTGAAGTAATGCCTCAAGGATGGTGGTATTTGTCCTAGCACGGTAGCCCTAGAAAAAGATGGACAGATGAAGTTTTCAGCATTTGGTTTGTATTAGATTTGGGAATGAAGGCTTGTCAGAAATGAATGATCGCACAGAGTCTTCAGCAAGGATGAGATCAATCTCAGTGGCACTGGGCAGAGTTGTGACAGGGAAAAGCTTCAGCAAGGGACAGATTCCACACTCAAACTCCAGTCACCTCTGCCAACAGGTGTCACTGCCCTTACACAGTCACCAGAGAAGAGCAGTCTAGAGCTAAAACAATATTGGTTTGGTGTTCAATCTCTCTTCCTGGACTTCTGGACAAACATTTTTACTTTCTGTATCCATATCACACCAGGCTTCTATCTATTATTGGTTTCTGTGGATGACAGGTGGAACCCAAACATCCCTGCCAGCATGACGGGTAAATATAGAATGAAGCCTTAACCAGAGAGAAATTGATTTGAAGGGTGTGTTCATTATGTGTGGTTCTTGATGTGGACATGAAATTTCATCGTTTGTATGGATTTTGGGACTGCAGATATAGTCATAGGGGAAGGCAGGTTTGTGTCCATCCATCAGGAATTAGCTGGGTACCCAGAAGGGAGCAGATACTAGGCTGGGCAAGGGAACAGAATGTTCCCTCCTCTTGATCTCGCAGTCCTATTGGACACAATCCTCAAAAGATCTCAGAAGTAAAAGTAAAACTATTAAGCATCATGTTATCATTTGGATTTCAGACCTGTCCCCAGAGTACAAGAGCTTAATTGCCAGCCAGGCTGTACAATGGGAGACAGCAAAAAGTTGAGAAGATGGAGCCTACTGAGGGCACGTACTGGAAGGGAACATTGGTAACTTAACCCCTTTCTTTCCCTCCCTCCATTTCCCGGTTACTATGAGCTCAGCAGCTTTTGCTGGGTCATCACCCCTTCTCCCCAAATGCTCCTCTTTGATTCAGATCCAAAATAACCAGACCAGGTACCTATGGTTTAAACCACAAGTCAAAATTAATCAGTCCTTAAAAAAAAAAAAATCCCTCTCAACTATTTTGTTACAGCAGCAGAAAGTTAACTAACATGGACAACTGGCCATGAGAAGCAGAGATACCGCTGCAATTGTATCTGATGATGTGGGCTCAAAAGAAACTTAGAGAAGATTCTTGATGCAAGTTAGCAAAAACATAGAATGCACGAAGTCATGGCTGGTGGGTGATTGTAGAGGGACAGACAAGGTTGTGGTAAAAACTTGGGTAGTGGAGGCAAAGCTCATGAGGTTTCAGATAGGAATGAAGACCTGGGAGCACTTAAATGTCTGCTCCATGCAGGGGCTTTATACAAGGCTTGATTGGAAGGTGGTGGATGCGTTTATCTGGCAGAGGAAATTTCAAGACAGTACATCCAGGTTTTGAGTGGCTAATTTTAGTAAGATTTATAGCTAGAATAAAGAACAAAAAAAAAAAAAAGATCTGAGATTCATCCAGTATTTTATATAGTCTGGAGAAGAGATAGATCTACTTTGGATTTTGAGTGGGTAAGTATATCAAGCATAAAAAAATAAATATTAAGGAAAAATACAGAGATGATCAATATAGCAAGATAGATAGAAACATAGAGACATTGATACATAGACACATAGATAGGTACATAGGTAGGTGATAGGCAGACAGACCATAGATGGATGGATGGATGGATAGATAGATGGATGCGTGGATGGATGCATGCACAGATAGATGGAAGGATGAATGGATGGATGGATAGATGGAGGGATGGATGGATATATGGATGGATAAACGGATGGATGTATGGATGAATGGATAGATGGATGGGTGGACAGATGGATGGGCAGATGGATGGATGGATGGATGGATGGATGGATGGATGGATGGATGATAGGCCGACAGCCGAACATTATTAGACACTCGTAAAAAATGTCCAGCAGAAGCTGACTCGTGTAGTTGAGGCAGCAACCAGTATTTCCAAGTAAGCTTTCCCTCCATGGCTAAACTTCCCAGTTCTCTCCTCCACCATTGGCATTTTGATACTGTGGAATAGACAATAGTGACCTCTGTTGGGAATAGCTCACCACTGAACTCTTCTCAAGGACACAATGATTGTACTGTATGGCTATTTTCCTACTGTCTCCTTTCCATTCACAAACTATGGGAGCAGTCTATCTCCAGTCAAGACTCCTTGGAGGACGTCTAACATAAACATGCTTTGCTATGAAATGGGTGAGGAGTCAATTCTGCTTCAAGAGCTCTTTCTTCAGGAGCTCACACAGCACATGGCAATTACATGATGGGAGTAGCCTCAGACAGAGAAAACCACAATGGGATAGTTCATGCTAGCAACAGGTATTATCCTTTTCCTTGTGGAGTTGGGGTTGCAGCCATGCTGCAAGCAGGAATCATAAAGTCATGGAGGTTTCCATCCAAATCCAAAAGCAAAGACGAAGAGGTAAATCAAGATGTGGAAAGGCAAGTGGTGGCAAGTCCCTACAAGTAGTCCCTAAGAAGGTGGTATGTGAAGCTTCGATAATGAATCCACAGCTGCAGTAGGGATGTCAGTAATGGGACAGACCTGCTAAGAGAAGCCATGTGGGGCAACAAGCAGAGGCAGTCTAAGACAAACCCTATGAGCTGCAGCTGGCATATGTGTGCGGCTGCTGAAACCGTTGGAGCACATGTCACAGAGAGTGATAGGATTTTCCCTGCTTTGGGTTTGTATTGCTTTGGTCCAATCCTTTCTTTGTAAGCCTTTTAGGATAGGAATTTTAAACCCATATTATTATATTTTGGGAATATAGAGAGAGCTTGGTGCAGTTATCCACCCTAGCTAAGCCTATAATCCTTAGCCACACCTTGACAGATTAAAGGCGTGGACAGAAACAGAAAGAAATAGAGGAAGCTGGGTGGAGTCAGTCACTCTAGCCAAGCAAAGGTATGGTCAGAAACAGGATAAAATAAGAAATAAGAGATATACAGTAAAGACAGATTTACAAAAAAAAAAAAAAAAAAACCTCTAAATGGTTTAGAGTATGTTAAAATATATATATAAATAATATATAATAATATATATTAATAATATATAAATAATATATAAATATATATATAAAACATATATATAAATAATACATATATAGGCTTGAGAGAGGAAAAAAAGGTAAAATAAAGAGAAAGTCCTTAAATGAGAAATAGAGTTAACAAAAATAATAAGTCACGTCACGATGGAAACTACAAAGAATGTCTGGATACTGTATGTTATTGCCTTGTCTTTAAGTTTTTTGAATGAAAATGAAGTAGTAAAAGCTGCTAAAACCGTTTGATTACAAATGCTGATGTATTAATCCAACCACTATATTTTATAAATGAGTTGACTTTAAAATTGAAATCAAAAGATATACTACTTTGGAGAAGAGGTTTTCCTTTTATTTCCACAGAGAATGAGAGGCTGTGGATTTATTCCTGGTTAAAGAACATGAAATTTGATAGAGGAAGACCCCCTGAAAAGTCTCCAATGAAAACAGATGATTCAATACTTCAGAGCACCTCTGTTGACGTTTTCTCTGAGCTCTGCATCCAAAACAACTTCAAAGAGACTGGCTAAGCTGACCTTGCCTTACAGACTATTCTTCTAAGGACTTGTCCATAATCCTAAAAATTTTATTTTGATCCCCATGGGATTGCCAGCACCCCTGTTCAGTGGAAGTAGCATAGTGAGAACTATACTCACATTCCCAAAAAGAGGATTAAGGATATTTGTCTTTATTTATAGGGTTGGTTACAAGTTGTTATGGATAACAGTGAAAAAAAACTTAATTAGATTTGGGGCTCTTGTTTTAAAAAGAAAAAAGGGGGAAATGTAGTGGGATTGTGTTTTGTTCCATTGTAAATAATTGTCCTGCCTACTGCTTTAATAAAAATGCTGATTGGCTGAAGGCAGACAGGAAGTGTGTTGGTGGAGCTACTGGATTAAGAAAACTCTGAGAACAGGAAGAAGAGTGCAGAGATGCCACAGAGAGACACCAGAGAAGCCATCAGCAGATTCAGAGGACAACTATGCTGCTCTGAGAAAAGGTACTGAACCACAAGGCTGAACAGGAAGAATCACGGGTTAGATTAAGATCAAGAACTAGCTAGCAATATGCCAGAGCCATAGGTTGATCAGCATAAAATTAATACAAACGTCTGTGTGTTTCTGTGGGACTGCAAGCCCGCAGGTCTGGACCACAGGCCAGATAGGCCAGAAACTCCATACAACACACATCTCCTTAAATATATTTCTTGTTTTCACAGGATCATGGGTAAGAGTTTAACTTTATTCTTGGGGCAGATTTGGGACTTGGGATTTTGGGTGAAATTGGAGACATGAACCAAATGCATCTTGCATTTCCTTTGGGTACCAGGAGAAGAACAGAACATAGTGACTTAGACTGTGATCCCCAAAGACAATTCACTAAGGGTTGTGGATAGTCAGATACAAGTGGGGGCAACATTGGAAAGCAAGTGCTGATTTGAAAGAGGGCACTGAGGGCCTGTCCTTGGCAGTCTAGACCCTTCCTCCTCTTCTCCATTGTATAGCATAAGATACACAACTTTTGTTCTTAATACCATTCTTACCAAGACATTCTGCTGTGACACAGATCCAGAATGACAGGGATGAATGAACACAGTTGAAACCTCCAACACTGTGAGCCAAATAAAGCTGATCCCTGTGAGGATATGTTTCATATTTAATAAAAAAAAAAAGTCTGAAATATCAGAGGGATCCACCCACAGTCAATCCAGGAGGTGCAGAGAGGGTGATTTACACCTTTAATCACAGATCAGAGAAAATCCAGGAGTAGTAACTATACCCTTAATTCCAGCAAATCTGAGTTTGAGGCCAGCTTGGTTTACAGAAGGAGTCCCAGGCTCCCAGGCAGGCAGTTCTGATGTCTGTCCTTGGCGGTCTAGACCCTTCCTCCTCTAGTAGCTGGATCTTAACCTGGATATGAAACAACTGGGTGAAGAGGGTATTTAAGGCAGACGTAGAAAGACAAAGCGGGCAGAAGAAGCCAGGAGGAGCGAGGCTGAGGAAGCTGGAAGACAGCTGGGTGAGATCTGACTGTGGTGTTTACTCTCTTTGATATCTCAGCCTTTCCCTGATTATTTACCTCTGAGTTTCCTTTATTCGAGCAACAGATCCCCTTGCAAGCAGGCTCAGTAACAGGAAGCTGACTAACTCTCATAGTGAGAACTGCAAAGAGTAAAAGTAAATAATGCCATCACTTTGAGGGGAAACCTTCAGCAGGTTTCTATACAGCAGCATAGAAAACCCTATTTACCACGGGGAATAAAATGTTTTCAAGTAAACATGCAAGGGGAACTCAAGTTTCCCTTATCACATCTACAGCGCTAAACTTGCAGGATCTGCTCAACAAATATTTCCTTAATGAAACTAACAACTTGAAAGTGAAAAAAAAAAAAACACCCCTTCATTTGCTGGAACATTACAGCCAAAATGACAGCAAGTTTCACTGAAAGGTAATCATGTGTAAGTGCTCCAATAAAATTCAAATTGGGGTTTTATATACAATCAAATGAGAGTTCTTATGACTGAACACCCAAGAAGCCTCACAGGCATGCAGAGACAAGTATGAGTGGACAGGGTGATGGCTGCCACTGCTGACTAACAAGATGAAACTCACTGAACTTCTGAACTTTATGCACAATCATCTGATGCTGTAGTTACACCATATCCAATCTGCTGCCTTCATTTCAGCCCACCCACGTTCAGCAAAAGACTGACTCGGAAGAGCTCAGGGGCACACCACACTGCTTCATGCTTCCTTTCAGATGCAAAGCAGCTTTTGTAATGTGTGTGTGTGAGAGAGAGAGATATTCAGGTATCCACAGAGGCCAGAGAGGCTATTGCATTACCTGGAACTAGAGTCATAGATAGTTGTGTATGGCTGGGCATGGATGCTGGGACCTGAATTCAGGTTCCCTAGGAGAGCAGAAGTGCTTTCCAGCTTTGGCACACAGCAAGTGGGGCAGGTATTACTGTAGATGCTGAGTCCATCCCATCTTCTTTGAAGGTGTTGTAATTTATTTGAGGCAATCTATCATCCTTCTCTTACCCATATGGCTTACGACATTATCAGCATGTCTGCCTTCTAAGGAGTCATATGACCAGGTCTGCCAATCGGTACACCTCCACCTACTATCCATGGTAGCTAGTTTAGAGACTGATAGGGCACTGAAGTCCACCTACGTGACATAAACGTGGCCTTTTCATATGAACTGCTGAGGAAAAGTAGGTAGATTTCTTTTCCTTGAAATTCACAAAGATGGCAGGGCACAAGTATGAAGCCGCCAATATCCATCATAGTAAAATCCAGCTGATGATAAATGCAACACACAGGGGGCAAATTTACAGAAGCTTATGAATTAATCAATCCAATATATTAAATTATACAATAAGTAGTTGTATACAAATTGTGTATTATGTATAAATTAAATGTGCAAATTGAGTATATGAATTAACTTAATTTTGTTACAGTTTGGTTTTGAAATGCCTCCCAAGGTTTGGTCCCTAGCGTATCGAGAGGTGGTACAATCTCCAGGAGGTGAGACCTAGCAGAAGGAAGTGGGCTGGAAGTAGCTCAGTGGAGAAAGCACTTGGGAACCTAGGATCTCAAAATCCACAGGAAGCTGTGGCAGGTAGTCTGAGCCTGTAGTCCTGACACTTCTACAGTGACCCAGGAGACAGAGACCAGGAAATCACCGACATTTCCTGGGATGTCCCAGCTAGAGCACACAGCAGCAGCCAACAAGAATAAAGAACCTGTCTCAAATACCACAAAAGGAAAGGACTACCAAAGTCATCTCCTGACCTCTCCATACAGGAACACACTCACACACACACACATACACACACACACACACACACACACACACACACACACACACACACACCCCACAGGCAAAACATGAACACGCATACACACAGAAACATGCACACATACACACAAGATCACACACATACAAGAATACACACACACAGGAACATACATACACAGCAACATATATACACAGGAAAAAACACAGTAATATATACACACAGGAACACACATATATACACCCAGGAAACACACACAGAAACACACATATATATACACACAGGAAACACACATAGGAACACACACATACACGAATGCTAAATTGGAAAAAAAAAATAGATGGAAACAAAATCACCCTGGAGAGAGCCCCTGAAAAGGATATTAAGGTTCTGACCTCCCCCTCACCCCCCCATTCCTCTCCCACCCCTGGTTTTCTCTTCCCCTCTTCCTTCTAGTCATAAGACAGGCAATTCACTCTCACCTCGGACCCCAAACCAACGTGAAGTCACCAGAGACCGAAGCCTCTCGAACCAGGGCTCACAAGAAACACTTCCTCCTCTAGTTGCTGACTTTCCTCAAATACCCTGTCACAGAGTTGGACAACTGATGATCACAGAGAACTCGGGTATGAACCAGCCACGTTTGAGTAGCTCAGATCATAAGTAAGAGAACAGAAATTCCAGGCCAGGGAATATTGGCTCTCAGTCATAAAGCCATAATATAGAATGCCCTGCTAGTTTTGAATTTCAGAGAGAAAATAAAATATTAACATCACCAAACCTGCAGAGAATATTTGGACCATACTGACATTGATGAAATATTAATTGAATTTGAGTTTGTAGATTTAGCTCAGTGATAGAGCACCTGTCTAGTAAGCTTAAAGACCTAGGTTTGGTCCTTAGCTCAGGAAAAAAAAAAAAATTAACTGAATTTAACTCGGTTTGTTTGTTTGTTTGTTTGTTTTTTGGGTTTTTTGGGGTTTTTTTTGTTTTTGTTTTTGTATGTATGTAATCTGACAATCCTCTTGCCAAAGAAGAAGCAGACAGGCTTTCTGAGTCCAGCCTGGACAGTACTGTGAAGGAGCGTCATCCATCATGCCTCCATCTTATTGCACACCTTAAAAAAGAGAGATGTTTGTCTGGAGTCCATGAGCTCCCTCGAGCTTGGGTCAGCGGTCTCTGTGGTTCTCCCCATGAGGATCTTGCTCATATAATCCCCCCTCCCTGTCTTCCACTGGGCTCCGGAGCTTGATCCGGTACTTGGCTGTGGATCTCTGCATCTGTTTCCATCCGTTACTGGATGAAGGCTCTCTGATGACAATTAGGGTGGTCACCAATCCTTGACTCCATGGGAGGCCTTACCCTTTCGGAGCAGTGGATTGGGGGAGGCATAGAAAGAAGGTGAGGGGAGAATGGGTGGAGACGAGGGAGGGGAAACTGATCGGTATGGGTATGTAAAATAAATTTAAAATTTTCAATAAGATGAGAGATGTCACCCCTCCTCATAACGCCCTAGTCACAAACCAAATTCTAGTGTCTCAGCTACTTTCCTATCACTGACAGAAACACAAAAGTTCAAAAGAAAGTGTTGTTGATTGGGCTTATGATTTCATTGAGTTAGTGTCCAACACTGAGGGAGGGCATGAATAGCTGGGAGCCTACATACTGATTTGCAAGTCGAAGGCAGAAAACACAGGGGCATGGCAAGAAGCTTTTCGTATGTCAAAGCCCACCCTCAGTGACACACCTCCCAATCCTTTCCAAACAGTGCCACCTACTAGAGATCAAACATTTAAAGAAGGTTGTTCTCACTCAAGGTACCACACTGAGGAAATTAAAGGAGACAATGAACTAACCCTAACTAAGGACAGAGCTGAGCCTGAACCCATCCTTGGCTCTCTGATCACAGTCTCCCCCCATTCTCTTTGTAAAACAAAAACCAGAGCTTCCAATTTGTGAATAGAGAGGAATGAGGTGACCCCATGCGAGTCAAGCATTATTCAGTAAGGTAGCCATATGGGGCATCTGCAGCATCAGCTGCTAGCAATGCTTATCCGGAGAAATCATGGAAATGTCTGCTGGAAAAACACGCAGCAAATGCTCTTTGAAATGTTAAAAGCTAGCAAGTTCCAAAGGAAAGGCTGGTATTGTTAATTCTGACTGGATGACTTCACTCCCAGACACCTCCACAGAGACTCCACAGGGACCTCTCAGAGAGTCTGAATCACGGAACCTGATGTTAATAGTCAGTTAGTGATAAACACCTCCATTGTGGTTTGCCTTGGGAGCCTTAGGAAGCTGTTTCACATAGGCCAGCTGGCTGATAGTGATGCCTTCTGGCCACTATGAGCTTGTGACATTTCTTAACCAGGAAGTTAGGGAAAAGACATTTTTCCCATGACCAAGTCCCTGAAGTGGTTCACATGAACAGGGGTCAGGGGAGCTCCCCTTTAGATGAGAAAGCTTAAGAGATGCTTCCCTGGGATCTCCCTTCACAAGCGGCTGGACCCCCTGTCTCATTCCTGAATTTGTGATATAGACCACCAGGATAATGGCCCCTAATTACCCAGAAACTACACAGGCTGAATGGTCTTTTATTTTAAAAAACCACCATTCTGAGTCTTAGTTTGCTATAGCTTTATCTCTCAGAGGCCCCAGAGGGATGTAGGACAGATCACAAGGGCCAAAGTCACCATTAGACAACACACACCCCAGCTTCCTTCACTTTTAGACAAACAGGCTGCCATGTACCAAAGGGTAGGCCCATTGCAGTGTTTACCTCCCAGACACTCCAAATCCCTGGAAGAGTAATTAGCTAATATTTTCTTTGCTTGCCTCTGCATCACATCTCTTCCCTGACCTTTCTAGCTACCCCCTTAGTCCCTCTGCTTTTGATTCCAACATGAATAGCAGATTCCCAGCCAGGGGACTGAACAGCCAGCAGTGTCTAAGAACATTCGACTGGTTCAGACAGTAAGTGCTGCCTACTCGAATATGAGGAACTGAGTTCAGATTCTCTCACTACCCATGTAAAAATCTGAGTGGGATAAAACACAACTAAAATCCTAGTGCTGGGAAATTTGAGTCAAAGTAATTCCTAAAGCTCACTGGCCAGTCAGACCAGCTGAAATAGTGAGTCCTAGGCTCAGTGAGAGATCTTGTATCAAAAAATGAGGAGAGGTACCTTTTATAGACCTCTTGTCTCCACACACAGGCATACACATGTGCATGCACCCATATACATATACAAGCATACATGTGCACACACATAAGAATACATACACAGCATTATAACACCACACGCACACACACACACACACACACACACACACACACACACACACACACACACACACACACACACACACACCATCTCTAACACACAGACCTGGCAGATTCACTCAAGAGTCTTGTGTTCACTGTCCCTAGTTCCCATTTGCCTGAAAACTCTGCTTGTGCCATCAGAGACCCCCCCACACACACTGATACAATATACCACATGCTGTGAGTTGTCCCAGGAGATCTCCTGGTGACTCAGCATGTCATCCCTAGCCTGCGATTACCATCATAGTCATCAAACACTAGTGACCTTCACCATCATCATCTCAGTGACCTCAGGATAAATCATCTGCCCCCTGTTAAGAATGAACAAGTGGATGGTGAGGGTAAAGATGTCACAGGCTTAATCAAACTCAGTTTCAGTCAGGAACCTAGGGGCATCATGACCTCCTAATCAACCACCAGACCCCATGGGTCACTACGACAATGGACTTCTGATTTTGAACACACAGCCTCTTATTAATGTGTGTGTGTGTGTGTGTGTGTGTGTGTGTGTGTGTGTCTGTGTGTATGCACACAGGTGCCTTCGGAGGCCAGCATATCCCTGGAATTGGAGTTATAGACTGTTGTAAACCACCTGACATGGTGCTAGGAAGCAAAGCCAGGTCTTCTGCAAGCACAGAAAATGATTTGGAGCTCTGAGCCATTTCTCCAGCCTCCACATATGCCCTTCTTATGCAAGAAGCTCAGAGTCCACAAACCACAAAAAAAGGAGGAGATTGAATTATGTGTAAGTGTGAAGTTTGCACATTACTGTATGTTCAGATTCGCTTGTGGGTGTAGGCACACAGGCACATGTGTACATGTAGAGGTCAGAGAGCAAACTTAGCCTGTCAGGAAATCGGAGATCCATCCGTCTCTGCTTGTCCAGAGCAGGGGTTATTAAATGTGTACCATCACACCTGGCTATTTATACATGGGTTCTGGTGATTAAACTTGGCTCTGTGATTGCAGAGTAAGTGCTTTCCAAGTTGAGCCATCCCTCCCATCCTTTGGAGGGTTTTGTTTTAAACGAATCATACATCGATTGTTCTGTGTCTTAACCCTTGGCCTTCAATGTTCTTTTTCATCCTTCAAGAAAGCCCTCCTTGGGGACTCTACCCACCTTGTGTTCTCCTGGGGACACATGGTTTACCTCCATGAGTTATGGCCTGTGGGCCATGTGAGGAGAGCCATCTGTGTGTCATGCGTGATTTGAAGGCAGGGAAGCCAGAAACACCAAACATTGTCCAGTAATTTTCAATCAAGCACTTGGAGCAGTGTTTCCAGGGTAATTAGATTCATGGCCTGCCACAGGGAACAATTTCTTCTAACTTATCTGGACTACAGATACAAGCATAAACACTCCAGTGGGGCCCCTAAATTCTGACCCAAACTTGAGCTGAGCTGACTTTCATCTCATGCAAGAAGTTTCTTTCTGAATTATGGCAGCTTTCTTGCTTCTAGCTTGAAGTAAACAGGCCTCCGGGAGTTGCAACATCCGCTTACAACGTTCAGATGCGGATCTACATGGGGGAAAAAAGCAGCTAGCACAGGAAAGAGTATGTGCAGGCAGACATATGCACACAATGAGAGCATGTGAGCACAGGAGGAGGGGGGCATAGGAGGGAGGGCGAGCGGCGGAGGAATAGATGATAAGAGACAGGGAAATTATGAAAATTGGAGGAAAATGGATGGGACTAGAATATATTATAATGAATGAGGTAGCCCAGGCTCGGAAAGACAAACACAGACTATTCTCTTTGACATATATGGATCCTAGCTTCTATTGTGTGTGTGTGTGTGCGCGTGTGCGTGTGCGTGTGCGTGTGCGTGTGTGTACGAATGAGTTAAGTATATGTACAGCCCAGGAAACTAGAAAGATCCATGAGAAGAAAAAGGCTTTAGGGAAGAGGGATAGGTAGGTTGGTGACAGTACACTTCACTTCGGATACCAAAGTGGAGTAAGGAATATGTTGGGATGAACAGGTTTTTGTAGGATGGGGAGCAAGAAGAAGGATTAGCGCAGGATGGAGCTAGACTATGCCTGGAAATGAATGAAAAACTTCTCTAGAAAGTAAACGAAGCTGCTTGAGGCTGCTCGTCAGTGCAATTATCAAAGCCTCCTTTAATTACGTTACTCCATCGGATTGGTTCAGACAATAGGACACCAGCATCTATTTTACATTTTAATATGACACATGATTTTATTAGTGTGTTCCACCAGCTCTGTTAGAAACCTGAATCTTCAAAACACCCCACCACCCAACTGGGCAATAAAAGAAAAACCACAATGGATATTATAAATTTAAATAAAGTTGGAGAAGTGTGAAAATCATTTAGAAATCCCGGGAATGGCTCCTCACACGCAAGAGAGGCTTATTAGCATACAGACATTCAGCCATCTAAACTAAACCTTTCTCCCTCTTTGGAAGGAAGCAACTTCCGGTTCCATCTTAAGTTCCTCCAGGGTTCAGAGCAGGTCAGCTGAGATGCAGCAGACACACAAAGGACAGGGCTGCTGGGTGAGTCCCCTCACTGTCACACACCCTCCTCAGCAAAGTCAGAGGAACAAGCAAGCTTACCTCTACTTTTCACCCACACGCTGTTTTTCCTGACTCACAACAGCACCTCATTAGTACCTCCCCTCTTCCAACAAACACCTCCGATTTAGGAGGCTAATCATCTGGGCCATGAATGCCTATGAATGCAGAAGGTGACACAGGGCCTGGGGAGTGGAGGACAGCAGTGCTATTCTGCACGGGACATGGCTTCCAGGTTTCTGAAGGATGGGGACCAGCTCAAGCTGCCTGTAACTTGCAGATGGCAGAGCAAGGAGAAGAGCTGATGAGTAAGAAGCCACAGCTGGGCGGAAGAAACTGCTCCACTGGTAAACAATTGCCTCTCTACATAAGGAGCAGCATTTTATCCTCAGAACCCACTGGTAAAAGGCTGGGCTTGGTGATGCACACTTATAATCCATCACTGGGAGTCTGAGATAGGTGAATCCTGGGGCTCACTGGCTAGCCAGTGTAAGGAACAGGTATCAGCCCAGGATACCCCAATACCAAGTTCTCAGCACAAAGGAAATTTATTTGCCCCAGAGGAACAAGGATTAAAAAATAAGAGATGAAGCAGGAGATAGAAGACCAGGGACAAGGGAGAAGGTACAGGAATATCTGTCCCTGAAGGAGACAAAGGACTGCCTTTGGATGTTAGGATGAGGTATTTAATTTAATTGGACATGTTAATTAGGTGAGCCAAGGGGAACTTTTGATTGCTGGACTTCAGTTCTTTGATAGCTGGACCTGGGTAGTCAGCCTCCGAAGATGTGGCCAAACATGGAAATAGACCTTGGTGGCAATCTAATGGTTTTTAGCAAGGCAGAGGGAATGGGCAAACAAGGCCCACCAGAGACAGGTTTGCTGTGCTCACTAGCCAGAGTCCCTTCAGCCAGTCTAGCATACTGGGTAGGCTCCAGGATGGTTAAAAGATCTGTCTCAAAAGACAAGTAGATAGATATTTTCCTGAGCAATAATACTCAAGGCTGACCTCTGGCCTACACACACACACACACACACACACACACACACACACACACACACACACACACACGCACACAGGCATGCAGGAACTACACACACAGTCAAACACACATACTCATACACACACACTCACACATGCACATGCACACACATATGCACACACTCACACATGCACACGCCAATGCACACACAGGCATGCATCCACAAACACACACACATATATACACACACATGTGCATGCACGCACACACTCACACATACACACACTCATATATGCACATGCACACACACACACACACACACACACACACACACACACACACATAAAAGAAGCCGAAATCTCAGCTTCTGTACCCTGTGCTCACATCCTATCTGTAGACTTCATATGAGAACCTTCTGTCTATATTTGTCCTGAGGAAGAGGACCACCACTTGAGGGAAGAAACCTGAGAGAGCTCAGAGGAACATGGGGAGACCAAGAAAATATGCAGGAATGAAACCTGAATTCAGCCACATCTCAATCCAACCAAAAGTTCATGGAGAATATCCAGGTGCAGACAAGCAATCACTCTCATCAGAACCACTGGAGGGTTGGCTCACTTCACTGTGTGCTAAACACGAAGCTGCCTCCTAGGTACAGAGCAATAAACTTGTACCGGCTCTTTGCTCTCAATGAACTCTGTCTAGTGGTGTCCCTGGAGACAGGGGAAAAGATAATAACAACCATAAGATAATTTTAGGTGGATGTGTTATACCATGCATGAAACAGAAGTATAAAGAGAGGAAAGAGGTTACATCCTCCTTAAAGGAGCCAGCAGCCACAAGGAGAAAACAGAAAAAATACCATCAATGCAGGAAGCAACCCTTTTATTTTTATTTTTATAGAAAAGAGAAAAAGTTCTAGAAGCAGAGGGCCCAGCCATGTCTGGGCAGTTTTCACCTGTGTCTTGAGACTCCTACAATTTTACATGCCCCCTGGAGCCAGTGTGCTCTCACGGCCATCTGGACTACCTTCCTGGTTGGGGTCATAACCCCAGGACAGCACATCCTCACCTCACCCCCATACTCTGTGCAACCCTCTCTGATCACGCCCTGAACATTTCTCATTGAATGCTCTCCATCAGCCTCAGCTGGTCCCTTCCGGCTCTCACATCCCTAAGCCGTGATAGTAATTAGACCCCTCTCCCCAACCCCATGTCCTGCCCACCACAGCGCACGGGACAGAGAACTGAGCTCACTCATCAGTCACAAGGAATGTTCACATGTAGGTACAGCTGTGGATCTGAAAGCCAGGAACTCATCAGCGTTTGATGTTTTTCCTTTATCTCCACCTGCACCACAGTTACTGCTCAAGAGATCTTTTGTTCAGTACACATAATCAGGACGTAATTTGTATAGCAATTTTCATCTGGCAAACTGCTTTCATGAAGATTCTCATTTCACCGAGCTATTAGGCCATCAATGTTCCCCAAATCCTTTCTATCCCAGCATTGCCCAGGAGCAAGTATGAGGGTCTTCCATCGTCTTAAAGGTAACAGCACCTCAACTGCTTCTCTCTCAAGGTGTGGCTATCCGGAAGAGCACAGGAATGTGGCTACAATGTATCGGTGCTCGCAATCTTTGCGGAACATTCGGTGCACAAACAACACACAGCTCATCAAAGTGGAGAAAGAAGAAATGGAGATCTCTCACCCAAGGATGCTTACAAATGCCTCGCACAAGCTCATCACATCAGACGGAACTGCATGATGTTAGAGGCTAATGCAAAATGAAGATGCAGGATCCACTATTATAGTTGATTTAACAAGTCCAGTTAACATCAAACCAAGCTGGGATCACCCTAAGAGCAGAGATGCAGCTTACCTCTCCAGAAAATCACAGCAAGCTGAACTCTCTGCTTTACCCAGGAAGAAAGGTTATGTCATTTACCTAAGGGCAGTCAGCTAACAAAGGATGTAACAGACCTTGAAGTCCAGAATTCTGCCCAATCTATCCACTGCCTACACAAGGACACAGGGACACACACACACACACACACACACACACACACACACACACACACACACACACACACTTAATTGATTTCACTCTGAAAAATATAGAGACTCCCCAAAGCACCTAACAAAATGAGAAGCCTTAATGACTTCATGCCCTTTAGAACTGCTAAGTATTTGTTTGCATTTCATTAAATTTGCAAAGTAAAACTTGATTTAAAATTCCAAGGCCCCATTTCAATGATCAGCATTTGAGGCTCCAAGGAAATGGTTGGAACAAATGAAGGGTAGAAGGCCTCCTTTCCTTTTTCTTTACTTTCTGAGCCTTGGATTTTTTTTAATGAAAAATTTCATGGCACATGAATCATTACTTGGAGTTGGGGGGAGCTTAATCCTGATTGTGTTATTGAATTCTGAAATTACTTCATATTCCATGGAAGGACTCCAAATACCAATTCCATCTCATCTCAGCCCTTGTAGATTTAATTGATAGGCAGTCTCTCTCTCTCTCTCTCTCTCTCTCTCTCTCTCTATATATATATATATATATATATATATATATAGATAGATATAGATATAGATATATAGATATAGATATAGATATAGATATAGATATAGATATATATCTATATATCTATATATATATATTGGATAAACCAAGGCATGCCAAACACCCTTCACTCTGAAATGCTCCAGCCTTTGCCATCTCTCTCTTCCCTTCTAACACTGCAGTTCTGGATCCATTATCAGAATGGTTCACAACACTTGGTAAGGAATTCGTTCAGAAGGCCACCTTGTGTACAGGTTCTTTGCCAGGCATGTGGCTCTTTTTGGCCCTAATCACATAGACGACTCTTAACTGTAAGACACAAAGGTCTGGGCTATGAAGAAGAAGAGATATCTCAGTGGACAGAGCATATGGCTACAGTACTTGAGGGGGCTCATTGACCACTAAAACTACTGTGAGATTCCAATTCCGTGAGCTCCAGGCTCAGTGAGAGTTCCTATCTCACACACTGAGAAGGAAAATAAACAAAGATGGCCTGATAACAGCCCATGGCTTCCACACATGCACACAGGTGAGCAAACTCACGCATAAACACTCACATATCACACAGACATGTGTACACATACACACAAAGACAGCAACATTTGCAGGATGACTCGTGGGTGTAATGCCATTTCTAGAGAGGTTGAAGCAGAAGGAATGCCATGAGTTTGAGACCAGCATGGGATAGAGTGAGAATCTGTCTCTAAAATACACACACATGGGGTGGAGGGGTAATATTTGAGCTGAGACCTGAAGAACCATGAGACTTCCATGCAAGCGGTGAGACTGAGTGTTCAAGAGGCTTGAAGAGAAGAAAATGGAAGGCTTGCACAATTTTAGTGAGCCCGAGGAATGGGCAGAAAGCCTATACAGGAGTGCACCAGTCATCTTTCTGTGGCTGTTACTAAATATCTGAGGGAAAACAATCAGCTTAAAGAGAAAACCCATATTTCAGCTTGCATATCCGAACAGTCAGCTCCCTGTGCCGACTCCACTGCTTTTTAGGATCCTGGTGAAGAAGAGGCTGGTGAGTCATAGCTGCTCACCTTGTAGCAGCCAGGAAGTAGGGGGAAGAACACACAGTGAATCTGGGTCAAGATGTATCCCCCAAAGACACATCCTCTGTGACCCAGATCCTCCACCATCTAATAGTTCGTTCAGGTATAAGATTGATTCACCATCCACGGTTAGTGCCTTCACGACCAATCATCTTTCAATGACACCATCCACTAGGAACCCAGCGTTCAACCCATGCGCATTCAAGACACTTCATACCCAATGCACAACAGAGAACAAGAAAACCTCACTAGAATAAAGGTAACTTAGATTCAGTGTTGGCCGAGCAGGATGATCGCCTCTGGGAACAGATGCATGAGATGGAGAAGGAACAGACCTGGGAAAAGTTGGAAGTGATGGGTCAACCGGAAGCAGAAGGGTGTGGGAGTGCCTCTTAAGGTGGAACCCTATTAGCAGACTGGGAGGGAGAGACAAGATCTTAATAATGCCCAGGGAGGTAGCCCCGCAGCTGAGTGGATGCCGATGTCACTTAAAGAGATAGAGATAACATGCCCGTTGTGCACCAGACGTCTGGGTCAGACATAGCAAAACTTTCTCTGTAGACCTTGTCGCTTTCCTATTACTCTTAATTGTAGGCCCTGTTGCTTTTCTCTTAATTTTCAACCTGGCTCTAACTTAAAGACCACTTCGTTCTCATCCATCTTGTCGATGCCTTTTCTCAGCTGATTGTCAGTGGTTTCAAAGCGTTTTTACTTTTGAAATGTATATGTGCTCATGCGTACGTGGTGCACATATGTTACAAATGAGTAGAGACCAAAGGACAACCACACTGCTATTCCTCAGGTGCCACCAACCTTGTTTCATGAGACAGGCTCTCTAACTTTGCCTGAATCACCTAGGTTGAACCAAGTAGGCTGTCCAATGGGCTCTTGGGATCTAGCCGTTTATACTGTCCCAGCATTGGGATTACAAATATGTATCACCATGCCTGGCTTTCCATCAAGTGGGTTTGGAGACTGAGCTAATGTCCTATGTCTTGTAAGGCAAGGATTTCTCTGCGTTATCTCCTAAGCCCCTTGGGGTTTATTGCTGTTGTTATGAATGTCTGGGAATCCATGGGGTTAGCATAAACACATATGGCCGCAGTTGGAAATACACACACACACACACCCACACACCACACACACACACACTTGGACCCACCTGTTAGAAAGTAGTTCATGAAGACTTATGCAGAATTCTGCACATAGGAAGTGTAGACTTCTCACTTAGCTTATGACAGACTCTTATATGGGAAGGGGTTGTTCTGGCATGACTCTGGATCAGAGGGCAGAAGACGGTATTTGTGAATACAAAATATATATTCTGTCTGTTCCTGCCATGCCCCACACAAGGTGCCAGAGAAGGGCTTGCTCCCGACAGAGATTTAATAACCGTCTCTTTGGTTATGTGGATGAAAAGAAGAGGTTGGTAGGTGCTTCTGACTTTGTGTTTGTGTGGGGAGGGGCATGTACAAGTGCATTCACGTGCTCACACATGCTTATGTAGAGGCTAGAGGTCAACATCGGGGGCATTGCTTTCTCTCCGCATGATGTTTTGAGACAGGGTCTCTCACTAAACCTAGAGCTCACTAATTCAACTAGACCAGTGGTCTACGAGCTCCAAGGATCCTTCTGTCTCTGAACTTGGAGCTGGAAATACGCACACCCACCTGCAGATTTTCATCCAGATCAGAACTCATAACCTGATGTTCGTACAGCAAGAACTTGATCCATTCGGCCATCTTTCCAGCTCCTAATGCTGGCTTCTTCAGCACCAGAGCTGCTACACAGCGCGGTTGCTCATAAAGCCAAGTAGATTAACTCTATCAGGCAGCCTTGGGTTGTCATCATATCCTGAAGCCTGCTGCAGAACAACACACACCTCTGGTCACAGAGGACACCCCAGGAGAGAGGACAGAGTCAAATGTGCACAAACATCCTCAGTCAGGTGAGAAACAACCAGAACGCCTGCCCCAGGAGTGCGAATCTTGTCAGGGCCACATACAAAGTGCAACAATGTCATTAATTATTTTAAAAATTACAAAACCAGCTTGC
Source organism: Phyllotis vaccarum (assembly GCA_033318265.1). Taxonomy (NCBI): domain Eukaryota; kingdom Metazoa; phylum Chordata; class Mammalia; order Rodentia; family Cricetidae; genus Phyllotis; species Phyllotis vaccarum. Next base: position 69,661,799 of record JARWLC010000016.1, on the reverse strand, counting down.
AAAGTGTTATTGTCTATTTGTAATTCTATTACTGTGTTCCCCCTGAGGTTTGAAACAACAGATGTATGCCAGCAACCTTGACAACGGGCAAGACACAAGAGGCTCCCATTTTCAGGTAAAATAAAGACACTTAGGTTCTCTGGGAAGGAAAATGGCTAGCTTGAACCTAAACTAAGCATTGCGGATAATATACAAAATGCTATTTAAAACTCAAGGCCTTATCTCCCCAGTTCACAGCCATGATGCCCTGTACTGCTTTGGGTTCCTCCAAAGAGTAATTCATTTGCCAGAGCATACAGCCTTTGTTCCAACAGGCAAAGTCCAGTAGGGCCAGAGACCAAGGGAGGCCAAACTCTACATTCTACCAAGTGCTAGCACAGGAGGGACAGATCACAGTTTGTTCTAATAAACGTGAAGTCAAATGTCAAGCATCTAAAACATCCATCGGAGCTGCTAGAGACTATGGGACTGTTGTTCAGGGGACTGTTTGTAATGGATACCCATCAGGGCCAAACAGAGGCACCCCTCCAAGCCCCGCCCCACAGCAAAAGCTGACCACATGGTGATGTGGAACTGGGGATCTGCCTTGAGCCAGGACACATGTCGCCTCCCTGAGCTGCAGGTGCATTAACAAGAAATTACATGGAATTCTATCAGAAAATTGAAAATCCAATGAGTGTCTCACTTTGTCACCATAATTCCTCAGTGCTATTCCAATCTCCTGCAAATTACAAGTCATTTATAGCTCTGGAGCCTGATGGAAGACAGAAGGTTTTCATTATGTTTTTATAGGTACATTGGGAGATTTCCTATTAAAACATACTTGCAGGAGAGTAATTTGGTGGAATCCCTGAATTGAAAGAAATCTTCAGGCATTCACCAAAATAGTGCCCCAAATTTTGACAAATTATTATATGTTTTGTCCATTTCCAGGTATGGATAAAATACCCAATGAAGTACCTTTAACACAAGCTTCAGACAGAAACTACAATCGCCTAAGTATGATGCCCACATTATCTAGTGTATGACATTCTAATGGCTGTCACCAGTAGAGGCTCATTTAGCCACACTACAGAAGGTGTGATGATTGTCAAATGGACAGTATCTAGATTTGTCAAAGAGTCAAGTCTCCTGAGCTATCTGTAAAAGGTTTTCCAGATAGGGTTAAGTGAGTTGGGAAGGCCCATCCTAAACATGGCCAGCATCATTCCTTGGCCTGAGGAGTCACAATGCATAAGGAGCATCAGTTCCTTACTACTGTCGAACTCCACAGTGAAATCAGAGAGTCTTACAGGTTCCTGTGAGCTTCCTTCCTTCAGGTATTACTGCTGTGTAAATGAGAGCAACTATACAATAGGGTTCCCTACAGCTTAAGCACATGGAAGCCACCACCTATAAAGGCACCTTAATGTGGCGTAGGGGTTATTTAATTTTTGTTGGCAATATGTAGTATGTGTGTGTACATGACTGAAGAAATTAGCCTCGAAATAAAAAGCAGAGCAGACTGTGCCAGTGTTGAGTGTCCTTTGGCTAAAAGTCAAGAGGCTCCATCTCAGGAGCAGAAGGAAGAAGCATGAGTTTACAGAGCCATTTTCTTCCACAAACAAGAGCAGCCTCACTGAGTTAGCACTAGAATCAGCTCCTGCGAGGCAAGAGCAAGAAAGTATTGAGATTTGATGAAATAATACTCTATGCCATCAATCTGACTTATGAGCATAATGGTATGTTAAGATAAAGCACTTCTTGTCAAGTACACAAGCCCATCTGTAATGGCTGAGGAAATGTTTTCATTAAAACATGCAGGGATAGAAAAACTCCGAACTCACCTCTGTTGCCATAGAAACCTGCAATTCAGCTTTTCACTGTGCTCACCAAGAGCCCCTCTCTCTTCCATGTTATTCCTGAAAAGTATTGGTAAATAATAAAGGGAAAGGGAACTGCTAGAACAAAGTGTAGCTTCGATCTGAACTAAGTGGAGCTAAGCTTTTCTGCCTTCACCTTACCCCTCTACCCACAATACTGGCTTTATTAATTCACCTACGTACCAGACTACAGGGTGTGTGGCTCACTCATCTGAAATGCATGGGACCAAAGGTTTGGGTTGTAGGTGTTTTAAGAGTTAGAGAAAATTTGCATATTTATGATATAACATAGGGACAGAACCCAAGTCTAAACATAAAATTCATTTATGTTTTATGCAAATCGTTTACATTGTAATTTAAAGAAACTTTTATAGGACGCTCATATAAATTTTGTGCATGGTATAAGTTTCCAGCATGTAGGAATTTCCATGGCAGCTTCACACTGGGCACAAAGGGTCAGGAGATATAGGAGAATCTTGTCTTCCCCTCAACCTACCTCTTTCTCTTTTTTGTTCTACTTGTTTCCAGTGTCTAGGATCAAGGATCAATCCCTGGTCCTCATGCCCAGTGGGCAAGCACTCTAGTACTGGGCTTTGGGGATTTTGGATGGGAGATGCTCAGTCTATGTTTAGCTAGTGTAGATCATGAATCATGCTGTAAAATGGAGTCACCATGGCCCAGGACTTTCATAATGAAAAACACAAAAGTTTTAAAGAACCAAGGACAAGGAAGAATCGACTCAGAGAATGTGGTGGACATTTCTGAGGTAATAATTAAAACACACGGGGTCCTGGGTGACAAATACAACCCACAGACAAGAAGAGCAAAATTTGGGGAGATAAAATCTGCTAAAAGCAAGGAAAAAGAAGTAGGAAAATTTGAAGGAGAGGCAACAATTTGTTTAGATTCTATCAGAGGTTAGAAAAGAAGGTGAGTTCACTGCCAACACACCACGTCACTTGGTCACTCACTCCTTTGCTTACCCACTCATTCATCCACCTACTCATCCATTCAATTGTTTACTCACTCATTCGTTCATTCATCTTCATGCTGCTTAAGAAACAAGTGCCCTTTCTTTCATGTTCAGGGTTACTATGGCTTTAAAAATAAGGCAAACTCATCCACCTGAGATTTTTGGAAGATCATTGGGTGTTAAGTGAGCAGGGCTTAAAGCTGAAGGAATAAAGTAAGAGCACAGGAAGATGTAAAACTTGACATAAGAGATGTCTAAAGGTGTAGACCAGTAGCAGAGCACCTGCATAGCAAGCAGGAGTCCATGAGTTCTACCATCAGTATGGCTGAATAAATAAAAATGAGGATAGAAACCAATGGTAGAGAATGGAACACACAAGGAAACACGGGATGAACACAGATGGGAGAGCCAGGCCGGTGAATGTGGTCTGAAGGGTAAGTTCTTGGCAAGTGATGCCCCAGGAGCTGTTGAGCAGACAATGATGGGAGCAGTCAAGGTTCTATCTGTAGACCTGAAAACAAAAGATGAGCTTCTCCTCTCTAAAGTGGATCTTATGTAAAATAACAACCACGGTTTTGTCCAGTAAGGCATTTGGGAGGATCAATGGAGTTGACATGGAGTTTGGTGAGCGGCCAAAATGCCCATAAAAGAAGAGCAAGGTAAAGGAGTATTCACGTTGAGAAGCATATTTTATAAGGATGCCTACACCAAGTCCATGCCTCGGAGATAAAAATTCAGGATGGGCAAAGAATGAGGAGGAAGCCAGTGGTAACATATGTCCTTGCCTTGGTGAAAAATGGAAAAAGGAAAAGGGGCACATGCGGGATGGGTTAATACCACTGTCGGGAAAGTGGGAGGAGGAGAGAGTACTGAGATGAGGCAGGGACCACGGGGAGTCACTGAGCACCAGATGATGGGATGAGTGTAGTAAGCACAGAGTCTAAATAAAGGGAGCTACCAGGAGGTAACAAGCAACCGAGATGATAATTCAGTCAGCAGTGGTTGTGTGATCAGAGGCCTCAAAGAACTGTAGCTCAGAGAACACAAGTCTCTGAAGTTATATACAGACTAAAGACTTTCTGGACCAAAATAAAGAGCCATCGAAAGAAATGACACACACAGCCTATGAGGAGATAATTAAGAAACGGTGCCGGGCAAGCATAGGCTGTGCTCACACGGAAGTTAGTACCACTTTCTTTTTGATTATTGCTCATCCCACCAAATGAGCAGCCATTCAATCCAATGGGCAGAATCTATTTGAAGGTTTGGATGAATATTTCTATCAAGAGTTCCCTCTGAGGTGGGAGTTTACTAAGTATCAGAGAGCAGAGATCTAGCGAGAGCTGGATAAGACTGGATTCTCTGCTGTAACTGAACAATTTCTGAACAGTAAGCCATTTAGCCAACCCATCAAAAGGGAGAAAGAAGTCACTTGGGAGGACATTAGAGGAGGAGGTGGCCATTTTGGAAGAAGTTAAAGGTGGAGATAGACATTTAGCGAGACAAGCTAGAGGAGAGAAGTGACCATTTTGGATAATGGTAGAGGAAAGGTAGCCATTTAAAAAATAAGTTAAGGAGGAGGGGGGGCATTTGAAAGATGTTAGGAAAGCTATGATCATTTTGGAAGACACATTAACAGGAACATAACCGTTTTGAAGAAAGCTGTTCATTTATCCTCATCAGCATCTTTGAAGAACCTTCTAGACACACCAGCCAAGGCCTCGACCCTGTAGGGCACTGTCCTAATTCTTCTCAAGTCTGCCCCTCACCTTTCTCTTTTGATTTCTTTCTTCCATCTGAAAAGAGAGTGTCACCGACATGCTAGCTGTCTGAATAAACAGAGAGAGTGAGGTAAAGGGACGAGGAGCAAAAATAGCCCTGAGAAGTAGAATGATAAAGGAAGGCTCATGTAAAAAGAGTAAACAGAATCATCTACCCTGTGAAACTCTAGAGACAAATATGGATACTGATAAGTTTGGAGATAATATTTCACTGGCTACTTTTTATTTCTTTGTTTCAGAGGTTGAGACAATTGGGCTCTCAGGAGTTTGTAATGCGAGAGCACATTTTAATATAATTTTTTAATCAATGGATGTTCGTTGTACAAAGTGATAGGTTTCTAATGACCTTTTTATTCAAGTGCATCCTGTCCTCTGGCCATATTCCTTCGATCCACACCCATTATATGCTCCTAAACCTTTTCCTGTGGGGATATGTTTCAAATTTAATAAAAACCAGCCTGAGATATCAGAGGGATCTAGCCATAGTCAGTCTAGGAGGATCAGACAGTGGTAGCTCACACCTTTAATCCCAGCACAGGGAATATCCGGGAGTGGTGACCTATGCCCTTAATCCCAGCAAATCTGAGTTTGAGGTCATTTTAGTTTACAGAAGGAGTTTCAGGCTCCCAGGCAGGCAGTGGTGGTGTCACGCCTTTAATTTTAACCTGGATGTGAAACAACTGGTGAAGAGGGTATCTAAGGCAGGCATAGAAAGACAGATTCAGGCCGTAGAAGCCACGAGTAGCTGAGCAAGGCTGAGGAAGCTGGAAGACAGCTGGGTGAGATTTGACTGTGGTGTTTACTCTCTCTGATATCTCAGCCTTTCCCTGAGCTCTGGCTCTGAGTTTCCTTTATTCGTGCAACATTTTTCTTCCTTCTAGTCACCTGTCAAAGTCCAAACCATGACCCTTCTCTGGATGAATTGTGTTGAGACTGTATGCTGTGAGCAACCTTGGCCTTGATGCAGCTTTAACCTCCATAGGATCTCAGTCAAAAGACAAAGAGCATCCCTGATAAGGAACTGAGTGGATGGCTTGGATGGAACACATCATAGAATAAGGACTGATAGTCAGCTCTCACTTGAATCTAAGTGACACTAAGTAAGTCCCATGGCCCTCATTATTTAGACTTTATTACTTCCCGGAACAGTCATATCCACTCAGGAAATAACAACAGTTGCCACATGCTTAATGGCCCTGAGAACTGTTAATTCCAGTCTGCACAAAGACTGACCTTGGCTTCAGTCCTCAGAACCTTTATACCTGGCTGCACGTGCGAATGAGTTAGGCATGTAAAGAGCTCCTAGTCCATTCTGGAGCGCCCTGAGTACCGCAGAAGTGTTAGCAGCATTGACTATAAAAATCCTACCCATAACCACTGTCAGCAATACTACATGATCATTGCCAGGCAAGGGATTCCAACGTGTCTCTCTGTGACTCTGGCCTCTCAGTTGTCACGCGTTGTGCTGTCCTCTAACACCAAGGGTGAGCAAGACCTATGCCATACTTCTAGCTAATAAAACAGCATAACTGACAGATGATGCTTCCCCTGCCATTGTCACCTCATCTAAAGCACCACCTCAGTAGGCGACTTACCTTCATCCTTTTCTTCTTCTTTGCTGGATTTGGAGAGACCAAATGCCTCTCCTCCTATTAGGGCCACAAAGAGCTGAATCCAGGATATGAGAAGAGAAGCAGATCCCTCAGCAACCAAACTCCAGTTGTGATCCCATATGATTCAGCCATATGATGTCCTAAACAGAGGACCTTCCTATGCTGGGTACAGGTTTCTGGACATGGAAACCACAAGAAGGAGAGAGAAGAAACAGGTCGTGACACTCTCTAGAAGAGCTGCAAATGCTGTGCAATAAACATTTGAGGTTCCTTACTCAAAGCCAGTTTGGAAAATCCAAGCAGCAAGTGCCTTCTGACACAGGCCCTGAACACAGCGCGCATCCCTGTCTAAAGGGTACCCAGTGACTTGTTTATTTTAAGTCAGTATGAACAGCAGAAATAGAAGGTCCCATGCTTCAGGGACCTTGGAAACTCGGACTAAGGTTATAAAAATGCAACATGGGCTGGGCGGTGGTGGTCTACACCTTTGAACCCAGTACCCAGGAGGCAGAGGCAAGCCCATTTCAATTAGTTTAAGGTCAGCCTGGTCTACAGAGAGTTCTAAGACAGCCAGGGCAACACATAGAAACCCTGTCTCAAAAACAAAAACTAAAACAACAACAAAATGCATTACGATAATCCTAGCCAGGCTGCCTAGGTCTGAAGCCTCATGTGGACACTGGTTAGCTTTGTGGCACTGGAAAAAGCACTCAGTAAAACTGAACATCGGTTTGCTTATGTATACAATTGAGATAAGATAACTGTACTTTTAAAGCAAATGCTGTGAATGATTATGAATACAAGTATCCAGCACAGAACTGGGGAGACAGTGCAGTTTTTAAAAGATTTACCTTTAAAGCCCGAGGACCTGAATTCAGTCCCCAGAAGCCCTGTAAACAATAAAGATAGGAAAGCCAGGCACAACAGTGCACACTTGTAATCTCAGGCCTGGAGAGACAGACATAGGCAGATTTCCATGCCCAGGGTCACTGGCCAGGCAGCCCTCCTAGCTTAATTAGTGAGTTACAAGCCACTGGGAGACTTTGCCTCAAAGAACTATTGTAATGGTTTTTAACCTTCCTAATGCTGTGACCCTTCCATAAAGTTCCTCATGTTGTGGTGACCCCCAATCATAAAGTTATTTTCATTACACACACACACACCCCTGTACAGACTAGTATATGAACCCCATGAGTCCACGTGAGCCTGCACATACATACTTGCATCAAAAGTGTTCAGTACACAGTAGGGATTCAATCAATTGAAAATAAGCCAATCCACTGAATACCGTTTTCCCCATCTTATTATTTACCACCTACAAAATTTGTATGCAACTGTGGCAGCTTGGCCAGATTTAGAAAATAATCAGCTATTGATGTGATTCAGTAAGTACCTGGATAGAGGGGATATATATGATAGATGAGATTCTCCAAAATGTCTCAGATCAGAGGCAGAACAACAAAGCAAAGAGTATTTCCAAAGGCAGAGGGGTGCTAATTAACAACTCAATTAAAAAAAGGCAAATTAAACTTTATGGTTCGCTATCCTCCACTGCCTGGTAAATTGTTTTGTGAGGCGAATGATTAAAAATGATCATTTCAGAAAACTGAAATAGCTTCCAAGGAACACAGGATTTTTCAATATTATACAAAAGGTTTTCACCGCAAAATAAACTTCCGTGATTAAAAGCAACAGCGTTGCTCTCCGCATGGAAGCTGACAGCACAAATGTCGGCTTGTGATGCATTCGGTATTTTGGGGAACTGTGTGAGAATTTTGAAGAGCAATGCATCCTTATGAATAAAACACACCATCATTTCCTCTGTGCATTGTGTCTTCGTGGGCCTCATACAGGTTATTCTGAACACTCCTTGCAAATGTATAATTTACATCAAATTAGTTTAGAACTGAGCTCTGAAGAAATGCACAGAGCAGCCGGTTGTTCCCAGCGAATAAAAAAATAAATAAATAAATAAAGGTTGGGAAACAGACATCAGAGGCCAGCGGCTGAATTCTCGGTGGTGTGTCTCTTTCTTCTAATCAATCTAGCATTCTGCCCTGAAACACCAGACACAAGTGACACCTTGTACCAACCACTGTCAGTGTTCAACTGGGCCCATCCAGCCTGCCAGGGAAAGGTTATATTAACAGGCAAATCCACTGTGGTACATCTAGGAATGAAAAAGCTTGGATGCTGTTCTATAGACAGTTTCCAATAGGTAGTATTACTCAGAGACAACTGGATCGGGGTGTATCTTTTGGATGGGGTGGCCAAAAGATCTGCTGGGAAGTGACCCTGAGCTCAAGGTAGTGGGTCAGTGTGGGGACTGTGTGCTCTGAAGGTTTGTCCCTACCACACCTCGTTCGGTCTCCTAACTCTGTCAGCCACATGTTTCTATGGTCACTATGCCTCAAATCAGGACTGTAGCAAGAGAGACAGTTGTCCATAGACTGAATTTTGAAACCAGGAGCCATGATAAATTTTTCTCTTTATTTTGTCACAATTACGGAAAGCTGATAGACAGAGGGATGAAAACATGATACCTAACCCATGGAGGTAGAGCATAGATATTTGATAGCTGGGGTGGCAGGTACAAGCCGATCATCCCTGGTGAGATATGGGACATCCAACGTGCTCTGAAACTCAAAGCATTTTGAAACCCTGCATGATACCATAAATAGAAAATCCTGCATGTGGCCTCCTGTGACAGGTCACAGACATGACATACAACACTAAAAACACTAAAAACGTTGGGCTGTGTCCACATGGAAATAAGTGGGGTTTGAATTTAGACTTGGATTCCTTCCCGATAAATATAACTTGTTATGTACATGTGTGGGAGGTTATGTTGTTTCATTTTAAATAATTGTCCCAACCACTGCTTTAATAAAAAGAGCTGATTGGCCAAAGGCAGGCAGGAAGTGTAGGCGGGACTACCAGAATAAGAAAATCTCTGAGAGCAGAATGCCAGAGAGAATTCCAGAGAGAGGCCCGGAAGAAGCAGAGGACAACTATGCTGCTCTAAGAAAAGGTACCGAGCCGCATGGCTGAACAGAACAAGAGACATGGGTTAGGTGAAGGGTACAGAGCTAGCAAGTGATATGCCTGGGCCTGAGGCTGATCAGCCAAAAACTAATGAAGGCATCTGTGTGTCTCTGTGGGACTGTGGGACTGCGGGTCTAGACCTTGAGGTTAGGCCCGGAAAGTCTGGGCCAGAAACCTCATACTACATACATGTAAATATTCTAAAATAGTGCCGAATACAGAATAAAAAAGAAACATTTGGAATTTTGGATTTCAAAATGTCCACACACCAGCCACCTTTCTCCTATTTCCCTGTGCATTTACTATATATTCTAATGACTATCTGGTCCACATAGTCCCGAAGAAACTTTAAAAATATCCCCCTCCCCCAAAGTAGCTTTTGGTATCAACAGCAGGTGGTCCTGCTACCTCAGCCATACTTGGAACTTCTATTAGGTGACTATACCATTAGGGCTGGAGCTATAGATCAGAGTACAGAATTGCTGTGTCCGAGATGATGTCTGTTGCTGTGATAAAATAAAAAACACCCTGGCAAAAAGCAACTGGGGGAAGACAGAGGCTTCTTTCAGCTTACAATTCCTGGTTCCAGTCCATCATAGCAGGGAAGTCGAGGCAGAAGGTTAAAGCTGCTAATCACATCCTATCTAGGGCAAGGGCAGAGAGAAAATGAATTCATGCATTCTTACTTGCTGGCTCACTTCTGCTCAACTCGACCCCTCCAGATTTTACTCTGAAAACTCTCAAGTTGTTTGCCTCAGGGGAGCAGTGTGTACATTCCTAAGTAAAGCGGGTTTGCTTAGCACTTTAGGAGAGCATACTTAGAGAATAGTGCCAGACACCATGGCCTGTGTCTTCTTATATCAACTATTTGCTGTTGTTGTTTCTATAGACATGGCCACAAGCCAACTGAATATAGACAATCCCTCACCTTCACAGCTGATTCTAGGCCAAGTAAAGTTTATAATTAAAGTCAATCTTTCTTCTCCAACACCAACAATAACAATATAAACTTACTGAGTTCCCATGCCCTCTGTTAGTCCCCCATTCAATGAGCTGAGGCCCTTCATGTTCCTTACAGATAGGCTTATGTTTCCACCCTGAAACATGATGCCTTTTTTCCTACTTACTGTCCTACACTGTGGGCATACAGGCTACTAATGATATCCAAATACTCCTCATCACAGCTGAAGCTACTTGATTCATGACCTATATGCCTCAGAAATATGATGGCAGTTAAGACAAGGAATGAACTTTTATACACTCCCAGGACTGCCCAACCTTTAGCGAAATGTCAGAAACAATGACAGACTTTAGCCTGAGCTTCAGGACTTCCAACCCTCTCACCCCATCAGATGCATCCCCGAGGCCCAGCCAAGAGCACCTGCTCTTCCACAGGGTTAGAGACTTCCAAGCATAGCAGCTCCCTGGATACAAACATCATTCTCTTCTGTTAGCTAAGGACTAGGATACCATCTAGAATTAAATACGTGGGCTCCTCCTCAGTCACCCAGAACTTAACACCTGGCTTCTGGGAAGCCCAGTGTCACCTGCATAGTACCACCATAGTGCTAGACAGGGGACTCTATCACAGACATAAGCAGCACCCTGATATTGAGCTCAAGGATGGCGTGACCACAGGGAATATGGATTGCTCCCATTGATCTGTTCTACTCAATCTCTGCCTCTCCAGCACAGAGTCCAAAAAGTGCAAGGCTAATACCATGTCTTTAATCCGCCATTTCTATGAGAAGCTCTCAGATTCTCTGAGCTCAGGGGACCCAGTGGGATTTTTTAGGATCCTCACGTTATCAGTAAGAAATGACCGTGCATCTACATGTGCTTCCCGGCTGAGCGGACTATGTGCTAGATACTATCACATGCTTCCCTGATTCAAGGCTAAGAGAAAAGCAGTCCAGGAAGACAGATAAAAGCAATGAACACATAGAGTAAATAAATGAATGCATTGTAGTGAGCTCACACTACTGGGTGCTACTCCACAGTATCACAAAGACTAGCTTGGGAGTGTATGTCTGCATTGGCATGAGTGAAATTTATTATGAAGAGCATAATTCTCAGATGCAGGAGCATATGTACAACATAATGCTGCAAAATATTTAAGGATACACAGAGGAGGTTGGTGATGGATCATTGGCAAGTGTCATTGCTTCCGTAGGTTTGAGGTAGAGTTGGGAGGAGTCAAGAGCCAGATCAGAGGAGGATGCTAATTAAGACACAGTCTATACAGTCATCAAACTCAGATTGCTTCTGCATGTATTGCCATACATGTGTATGGTCATGTGTGAGCAGGTACTCATGCCTGTCTGCATATGGAGTTGGAAAATAGCCTTGGCTGTCATTCCTCAGATATCACTTATCGAGACAGGATCTCTCAGTGACACAGAACACACCTAGTAGCCTGGGCTGGTTGGCTAGCAAGCTCCAGGGATCCATTGCTTCTGCCTGTGCAGAGCTGAGATTAAAGGTGCAGGCCACCATGCCCAGCTTTTTTCCACATTATGGGCATTGAACTGATGCTTATGCTTGCAAGGCAAGCATTATACTAACTTAGCCATTTCCTTAGCCTCGATTATTCCTGTCTGCATGGCTAAGATCCATATGCTGGAGGGCTGGAGAAATGGCTCAGCAATTAAGAGTACTGGCTGTTCTTCGAGAGGTCCTGAGTTCAAGTCCCAGCACTCACATGGTGGCTCACAGCCATCTATAATAGAATCTGATGCCTTCTTCAGGTGTGCAGATGTGCGTGTAGACACAACACCCATATACATAAAATACACAAACACATCTCTAGGGGCTGGAGAGGTGGCTCAGTGGTTAAGAGCACTGGCTGCCCTTCCAGAAGATCAAGCTTCAATGTCCAGCACCCACATGGCAACTCACAACTGTCTGTAACTCCAGTTCCAGGGGTTTGAATACAGTCACACAGACATACATGCAGGCAAAGCACTAACTCACATGTGCATGCATGCACAACACACACAATCTGTACACTGCACTATGTATATGCCTTGTATTGAATTTAAAATTATATATTGTTTTAAATGAGTACTATAAAGCAGAGGTTATCAAATTGTAGCTATTGGAATGCCACCTATTTATATAAATATGCTCTTACTGTCCACAGACATACTTGTTTAGCTACATGGGACCTGCATCTGGGTTTGCACTGAATAATGGTTAAGAAACTATTGTTGAGGCTATGTAGTGGGTAAAACTTAAAATATTTATTGTGTGGCCTTCTCAATTAAAGGTTTGCCCCCTACCCTTGGCAATAGACCTACTATAGAAACACATTTTCTTTTGTGTTTGTCCATGTGTGCAGGTGTATAAGTGTGTGTTCATCTCAGATCTATCAGGAACCACACAACTTGATTTTTGAGACAGCACCTTTCCCTGAGACCTGATGCCCATTGATAAGACTAGGCCAACTACCTAGTGAGCCCCAGGGATCATCCTGTCTATTTCTCTAGCATTGGGATTACAAACATATCACCATGCCTAGCTTTTCATTATGATGAACAGAGACCTGAACTCGGGTCCTTGTGCTGGCCTAACGTCATCTCCTCATCCCCCACATGCAGTGGCCAAACTCACCCTTTGCAGATGCTACAAAGCAGAGGAGACCAGGCAGAGATGCTGTCAGGACTTCCCCATCTACCACGCCAACATGGACGTGGCTGCTGTCTTTGGTCATAAAGGTATTTTCCTGGCTCTTCTAATTTGATCCTCTCTGCATTGTAAAAAGCCCATTTTCTATTACTAGCTATCTGCTCATCAAGATAGAACCACCTTTCACAGTCTTGGAGATACCACCATAAACTGGGGACATCAGCATGCCCTGAGCTGGTCTTCATTCTCCTTTGGGTGGCTCTGGAAGTGCTTTGGGGTTCAAAGTGGGGAGCACATGTAAAACCTTTCCGTGAACAACTGGCAGATGATGACATTGAAGAAACTTTATTAAAACTGATCTGCCTTCATGACAACTGAGCCAGCTCGTTCATTCAGGAGCCTCTACTTTTTGTGCAATTATTGTATTTTGCCAAATAGGAGCTGTGGTGATATGTATTTAATAAAATTATTCTGGAATGTCAACCACAGAACCAAGCCAGGTCAGGGAGGGATGATCCACACTTTAATCCTAGCTTTTGGAATGTGGAAAGAGGAAGTTAGGAGAGTTGGGCGGAGCAAGAGAAGAGGGTTTTTCAGCTTCACAGAGACTTTCCCTTCCTTGGGCTGAGGACTCAGGCTTTCAGTGGGAGGATTCCTGGAGACAGGCCTGAGGAGTTAGCTGGGTGGCTGTGGTTTGTCTCTGATATTCCAGCCTTGCCCCAATCTCTGGCTCCAGGTTTTCATTATATGCTAACTAGAGTTCATGCAATAATGAGCTTCTATAATAGGCTTTAGTTCACAAAGAACTTTGCAATAGCCTTTAATGGAGTAAGAAGAAAAGACTTATAACCCTGGGAAACTTCTCCTCATGGATGGGTTGGTTTCCTTTGCAGTTGAGTAGTTGTAGGGATGTTTCAAGTATCTCATTTGCCCCTCTGTCCAGTAGCCTTGTGCAATTTCCCTCTATGGAACGTAAACCCTCCACCCCCCCCCCCCATGTTTTCTTCTGTCAAAGGAACATGTGCAAGAAAGGCTAGAAGTAAACTATAACAACTCACCAACTCACCGCCTCATTCTCTTGTGCATATGACAGCATGTGCTTTTGTTACCTGAGGGCTTACAAATGAGTCCAGTAGCTGGGTAATAGTTGACTACACGTGTCTTACCAAAGAACCGACTGCAAAATGCTTCCCTGGTTTTGCACTACCAGCAGTAATGCACAGGAGCTGCCACACAGTATCCCTCCCAATAGTCAGTTAGTGCTTAGATTGTGTGTGTGTGAGGTGTGTGTGTGTGATGTATGCATCTGTGTACATGTGGCTCCAGTCTTGTAGACATGAGTGGAGGCCAGAGGTTGACACAGAGTGTCTTCCTTACCAACCTCCACTTATATTTGAGACAGGGTTTCTTACTAAACCTGGGGCTCACTGGTTTGGTAAAACTAGCTGGCTAGTGAACCCCATGATCCTCTTGTTCTACTCTCCAGTGCTAGAGTTACAAAACCACACCTGGCTTTTTATGGGGTGCTCAGGATTTGAACTTTGGTCCTCATGCTTGGATAGCATGCTACCTAATGAACCATCTTCCTAGCTAATGAAAACAACTTAATAATGTATTGTATTTAGTCCAATATATTATTGGGCTACCATTTCTCTCAGTCATCATTAAAAAAATGTCAATTTTGAAGCTTATGTGTATGTGTGCCTGTGTTTATGTGAGCATATGCCATGTGTGGGGAATGCCTACAGAAGCCAGAGGGCAGCATCAGATCCTCTGGAGCTGGAGGGATCTGACAGATATGGGTACTGGGAACTGAAGTGAGTTCTTTTCAAAAGCAGCAAGTGATCTTAACTGCTAAGCCACCTCTCCAGGCCCCCAAATGAAGAATTTACATCATATTCTAAACTGCATCTTCCAAAGTCCATGTGCCTTTATTACTTAGGGCATGTTCCCATCCGCTTGGCCAGTGCTCAGAAACCACATGGCCAGTGTCCACTCTACTCGGCAACATGACTCAAAAGAATCCTTTGGCACATTCAAATGTGTGCATTCCTGGGCTATAGGAGATTTAGGATAAGTCTCTAACACCCACAATCTCCTTAATCTTAGGTCCTTCCCCCATTCAGTTCTCTAAAGTGAAAACTACTCAGGTGAAAACTTAGCAATTCTTTTCATCAAAAAAATGAGATCTTTTTGCTAAAGGTTTAAAAATGAAAATCAAAGTCGTTGGTAGAAAGGTTGGAGTTAATGCACTCAGCTGAGACTTCATTATTAGCGCCTGTCTCTTGCCTGTGTGTTGGACATTTATTTAATGGCGTGACCTTTCTCAGGTCTTGATTTCTAAATCTATGATGTGAACAAAGCCATAAACTGTCCTTGCTAGGATGCAGGATGGTTTGAAATTGACTGGAGCACAGAATGATCTGGAAAGGTCCCACATGAATCTTCTTTAGCAGCTTGCCACCGTCCAGCCTGCTATTCATTTCTACAAGGTCAACTTCATTTTCACTTTTAGAATTCAAAGCTCATGTTCCTAAGGCTGGCAAACACATCCACAGAGTCTCCGAGCCCCTGGCTGGCCTACGTCAGGGCTTGGCTCAAAGATTTCTGAAATTAACCGGCCCAGATAAATGGAACTTAATTAGGCGGAGCAAGAGGAAAGCCACGCAGAAAGGCAAAGTCATACTTGTTTTAAGAGGAGAGAGGAAAGTCATCCAGCCTGTAGAGTTTCATTGTTCTTGGCCCTCTAAACCCAGCTGTGGGATCCCACAGGATTTGTCTTCCTTTTGTTTAGTCCAAATATCACTATTGCTCAACTTATGTATTATTTCTTATGTGTGTGTACATATGTGTTTGTGTTAGTATATGTGTGACTGAATAAATATATACAGGTGCATGTACACACACACACACACACACACACACACACACACACACACACACACACACACACAGGCCAGGGAACCTTATGTTCTAGTCTCTCCCTAGGACCAAGAACTCACAGACTCAGTTTGGTTAACTAAGTTCTGAGCTCCAAGGACAGACCTTTCTCTGTCTCACTCCATGGCTGGGGTTATAGACACATGTGTCACATATGCTCTGCTTTGAAGATTTGGGTTCTGGAGATCCAAATCAGGTCCTCACATGTGCAAAGCAAGCATTTTATGTACAGAACCATCTCCCCAGCCCCATTCAGTTCCATAACCAGGCCAGACATGCCGGGTCTTGAGGTTTCTGTGACAGCTTATCCTTCTGCCCTGGAAATTCTTCCTATAGCAGCTGGAATTCTTCCCTCCTCTCTCAAGGCTCAGTAAAAATGCCACCTTTTTAGGACGACAGTCTTGCCTCATACTCATGACCATTTATTTCCTAGCACTTGTCACAGGCTGTGACCTGTTTCTTGGGTGGTTACTTCTTCGCCATCTGTCTACCCACGAGAAAACAATTTCTTTGAAAACAGGAGTGGTTTGTTTTTTTTTTTAATATCATTCCCTTTTTCTAGATCCTAGGCTACTATCTGGTCTTTCCAGAACCCCACATAGACATAGATGTTCATTAATATATGGATGTCACACCCTTGGGTTTAGTACATTTTAGTAAACACACATGAACAAGCACCAGACACACCACATACATACACTACATACACACACTACACACCAAAACACACCACTCATACACACTACACATACCACACACACTACACACAAAAAACACATTACATACACATTACATATGCCACATTACACACATACTACACACCAAAATACAACACACATACCATACACACACTACACACCAAAACACTACACATAGCTTACTACACACAGTATACTCCAAAATATAACACACATACAAATAAACATTACATACAGTATATACCAAAATACAACACATAAAAACACTACACATATACCACACACACAAAACTACACATACACTATACTCCAAAATATCACACACATATTATACACAAAACACAGAAAAGCCACTACATAAGCAATACACATTAAAACATCATACACACATACTACATATACATCACACACAAAAATGCTATATATCAACAAACACGACACATTTATACATTACACACAAAGCACCACATACACACTATACATAAAAAATTACACATGCTACACCCAGAAACCTTACATGTGAATACATGCTGCACACAAGAACACTACACACACGATCACTACATATGCACAAAACTATATCACACACACACACAAACACTAAACATACACAAACCTTACATAGACACAGAAACACACAGGCAAACACTACACACACATACACACACACACACAAACACTAAACACACATAAACAAACCTTACATAGACACAGAAATACACAGGCAAACACTGCACACACATACACACACACACACACACGCACACACGCACACACACTCGCACAATGATAGGGAGACAGGTCATGCCAACTCACACTTGCAAGCATGAAGACCTGAGCAAGAACTCCAGAACCCATACAGAAGTGATGCATTGTCATGCTTAGGAGGTGAGGAGAGGGACATTGGTTCAGCTTGCTGGACAGCCAGCGTCAGCTATTAGTGAACTCCAGACTAAAGAGAGACTTTGCCCAGATAAGTAGGAAAGGGGAGGGTACTTGAGGAATCCCAAGAAATGGCAACCACAGTTGCCTTTGTTCTCTGCACACGCACAGACTCCTTTGTACATGCATGCACACACACATGAACACACATACAAAAAATCAAATCAGACAAAACCAGCTCCGCTCTAAACAATGGAGCAGCCACCCTTCTGTCTTATTACTGAGGGCAGCAGGAGCTCCCAGAACTTCCAAAGCATCAGTGCACGCTTGCTCGCTCAAGTGCCTGGTGTAGTATGGAAGATGGTTCGCACTCTGACCTCGTGTTCCTTCCTCTACACCAAGACTAGCTAATGAGTTATCTATTCTAAGTAGTTGTAAATTTGAGATAAAACCATGAACAATAGGCACCTGGGTTCCGTGCAGAGACATGTTCTGCACTTGACTTCTGTCAGGCCTGTGGATTGTCACCGTGTGAATTCAGGTAGCAGGAGAATGGGAGGGAGAGATGAAAAACAGCTTGGGTACAGCTAAGCTGCCTCTCAACAATCAGGTAGTGTGCTCAGCTACCAAGAAATCCTGACCACTGTCTTTCTCACATGCTTGAACTTTCCATTTTTACGTAATTCTCCATTACATTTCAAATGGGGTATTTAATCCCTGAGACTTGGTTTTCTGGCTAGATGAGACACAGTAAATGCAGGCAAACACCATATTGGAGATCTGTTCAATAAAATCACAGAATTATTTTCTCATTTGTCATAGAACAAAATCTCTTTGAAGTATGTTAATTGTTTACAAGACTTTAAGACAGAACTTTTTTCCACAGTCACAAAAAAATGCCACCATCCTTTGTCATTTCCAACAGCAACAGGTATCTAACTAGAAATCACCCCACAATCCTTTACAAAAAAAATCTCTGTCCTGTCCTGGTGTCAGAGGTGGGAAGATTTGTGTACTTCAGCATGGCAAGGAAAGAAAATCATCTCCAGACCCTCTGCCACTGTTGTGTGACAGCGTCCCACAGGGAACCAGCCAAGGATAGTAATTGCATTACTCTGTATCCCGCAAGCCCTGATCAACCTCAACCATCCATCTGGGTTGGGGACACACTTCTACTGGCTGTGACCAGCTCCTTCCTCCTACTTGCTTTGCATTCAGGGTCTCTGAGAGCCAACACAGAGTTAGGCTTTCTCATGATCTTGACCCCTCACCAGCGAGACACACACACACACACACACACACACACACACACACACACACACACACACACACACACACACACACACACACCAGGCAGACACTGTTCATATTCTCTTCTGACTTAAGGATTATCCTCACTTTAGAGTACAGGGCAATACATCTATGTGCAAATGAAGAGAAAGGACTCAGCAAATCCCAGAGGCCATAGATTTTTCTAGCAAACAGTGTGTCTTTAAAGCCTAGGCTATTGCTTTTCTTCCTCAATGGGAGAGATTATTGCTTCCTTTCAAAGACCCACCTTTCCTGTCCTTCTCTGCCCTCTCCATATAGTGAATTTCATTTATATGTTCATATAAGAAAAAAAAAAAACCCTGTAGACCAAAGGAGAGGGTGCAGTCAGTCAGTCCATATCTTGCAAGCCTGGGGCTTGCGTTCCATTCTCTGAACCCACACAGGAAAAGCTGAGCATGGTGGTACCTGTGGAGTTATGTCTTCAGAACAGTCCGCCTAGAGAGAGTCTCTTACTGGACCCAGGCTCATCAGCTAGGCTAGGAAGACTAATAATTTGTGCACCTCAGGGATCCATCTGTCTCCACTTCCCAGAGTATGAATAAAAACTGTCTATGTTGTTCCTGGCTTTTTCACAAGTTTTGGAATTTGAACTCAGGTTCTCACGCATGTGCACCAAGCATGGTACTAACTATATCATCTCCAGAGCCCATGTTTCTCACTTTTAAGTTAAATTCTTATTGATTTATTTTGATTCCATTTTATCTTCTAATATGTGTGTGTACACATGCAGTGGCTTCATGTAGAGGTCAGGGGAAATTTTTCACAAATATGGTCTGTCTTTCCACCACGTAAGTCCCAAAAATGGAACTAGAATTACTGAGCCTGGCAGCAAGAGCTTTAACCACTGAGCCACCTATCAGTCCCTTTTGCTTAGTTTTTACTGGCGTCAAATAGCGCACACATAAAATGTACCTTTGATTTGTGTTGAAGCATAGAATAAAGTGCTGTCTATCCCCTTACAGGGCTATGCAGCCACCATTTCCATCCTTGCCTTTAACACTATCTCCCCCCTTTAAACTGAACTTTTGTGCACACTTAACAAGGAAAGAAACCGCTTCCTCCCACCCCAGATCCTGGAGTGTTGCCACCTGTTTCCTGTGTATGGGAACCTGTGGTCCCCTGCAAAGAGAATCACATTACTTCTCTAAAATCTGGCTTCTTTCGCTTTGTTTTCAAGGTTTATCCACATCATTCCTCGCCTCTATCAGCTGCCACAGTGTCTTACAGCTGAGTAATTTTCCACAGTATGTGTGGACCATGTTTGGATTATCCAGTCATCTGTGGGTAGATGGATGAGAAATCTTGGCTACTAGTAGTGTGCTATATACCTAAACATAAAAATACCTTTCTGGGCTCCTGATTTTCTTTTAAATTCTGTTGTGTACTTCTGGGGATCAAATGCATCTGCTAAGAAACTTTCACCACATACCCATGGCCTCCAGTTTGGAGCTGTCACTTTTGACTTTTTAGAAATAGAATTCCTTAATTCTCTGACAATCTTGATTAAGTTTTCTGTATTACTCCAAGAAATATCAAAGACTTTTCAGAGAAACACTAATCATGTCACTCACGTGTAGTTTTTCAGACTATTTTTTGTCTTGTTTTGAGACTGGGTGGCATGTAGTGGGCATGCAGTCTCAGGCTGGCCTGAGACTCACTATATAGCTAAGGATGACCTTGAATTTCTGATCCTCCTGTCTCTACCACCCCTATTATATGGTGCTGAGGACTGAATTAAATCCAGAACTTTATCCATGCTAAATAATCATCTATTAGCTGAGCAATATCCCCAGGTTCCAACAATTTGTTTGTTTGCTGAAAAATACCTTCATTCTTCTAATTGTGGTATTTCAGTGTTTTAAATAATTCACATCTATTTATTCTAAAGTTTATTAGCAGATGCTTTGAAGCTTTAAACAGACCACACACACACACACACACACACACACACACACACACACACACACACACACGTGGGAAATCACATTCTGCAACTCTGCAGAATGATAGACAAAGGTCCCACAGCTTTCTCTTCCCATTAACTAAAAAGATAGAGTTACTGTCCTCCCTTCAAAGAAGGAAGCCCCCGGAAGCCCAGGAGTGCTGAATCAGCATGGCTAACTTGTCTCCACTGTCACTCAATCACTAATGAGATAGGAGGAAGCCAGAAGCTCTACTCAGCACTATAGAGCCTGAGAGACACTACAGCAGCTAACACAAGGCCGAGGAAAACTGAAGACACAGTGTTCCATCCTAGAAATGCAGACGATAAATGGTAAAACCACCAAAGAAACAGGACAGGAAATTCCTCTACTCTATTTATTCATTCAAGCATTCTCAGCATGTACACAACTTTCCTGTGTGTGTGTGTGTATATGTGTGTGTGTGTGTGTGTGCTTGCACATGCATGCATGGGTATTCATGGTTTCATTACCTTTTAGACACCAGGCTTTCAAACACTAACAGAGATACATAAATTAATGAGGTATTTCCTCTACTATCAAGATTTTAGACTAAAAAAGAGATTAAAGATAATATTATTATGGACTGAGTCTTAACAATGTCCTACGCCACCCAGAAGAATCCTCTTGTACACCATGGTCATCCTGCAGAGGAAGGCACTGTGAACAGCCCCTGATAATTAGATACAGATGCACGAGGCTAATACATGTTGAAGGTACATTGCCACTAAGCTCCCACCACGCAATGCTATCTACTCAACTTGCCAAATCACCTTAAAAGAGAGAGTAGAGAAAACAATGGGTTAGTGATGAAGAAGATGACATCTTTACCAGAACTGCCAAGGAGAGTGTCAATGGCTCAGGAAAATAAAGCACCAACTTCTTGAATTTATAACATGAACATTAGATCAAGGATTGAGTCATCACACTCAGAAGCCAAACATAATGCCTACTCTCCAAACAAAGTTGGAAAGTTTTTGCTAGCATAGAAAATGTATACCTAATAGCTTTCATTATGACATTTTCATACATGTGCATCATGAATTTTGAGCACATTCAATCCCCATTTCTCCTCTTATGTCATTTTTGTCCCGACTGACTGACCCTCTTCCTCTGACCTAACCGGCAAGGTATGGCCACTGGTTTAACAGTGGTGAAGCTATGCAGTAGTAATACTGCATTTTGACTGATTTTAAGACCACCTGCATTGGAAAGAAATCATTTCTCTTACTGTATACCTGGTCTTTAAATATTTATTTGCAAGAAACAATTTTAATAATAAATAGGGAGATTGCGCGATTCATGGACGAAGAACAGCGAAAGCTTGGTCTGCACTTGGAAGGCAGTGGGCGGTTCCCTGTGAGTCCAAGGAAGGCAGTGGGCGGTTCCCTGTGAGTCCAAGGAAGGCAGTGGGCGGTTCCCTGTGAGTCCAAGGAAGGCAGTGGGCGGTTCCCTGTGAGTCCAAGGAAGGCAGTGGGCGGTTCCCTGTGAGTCCAAGGCCCTCATTTCAGTCCACATAGTGAGGTCCAGGCCAATCAGAGCTACGCAGTGAAGACAAATAAAAACTAACATTGTTTTACCGAGAAAGTCTGCTGAGCGCTGGCTTACATTCAGGTGATGCTAGGCTGCACGGAAGTCAGCCTTTGCAGATGACCTGCCTGCTCTGTAATGACAAACAAGCCGGAACCACAGCACTAAGTACTGTCTGTCCCATGAGCCAGCCAGCAGGCATAAATCAACTGGGACATCTTTGGGACAATATCCTTCCCGTTTTATATGGCTACATTTTATTTGGGCTTATAAAATGATCATGACATCAGAGAGCTTTTCCTCTGGATATGAATAAAAGTTTAAGAGTCGATATAATCAGTTTCAATGTTCACCTATTATATCATATTCTACAGTGAAGTGTTCAAATTTGAAGTTTCTACCCACAGTATATGAACTAGTTCTGACAAGAACCAAAATGTTAGCTATCCTCAACTATAAGTTTTTGAAACAATGTCAAATGGGTTCAATCCTGATAGACAAGGCAGGCATTTCTCACTTCTTGAGCAAAAGCAACGTCAGGGTACGGGGAAGATTTATCAGTGGATAGCATACTTACTCTGCAAGCTTCGGGGTCTAGGTTTGAATCCCAGTGCCTATGTAAAAACCCTGGCGTAGCTGGATATCCTGTAGCCCATACAGGGTAGACAGACAAGATGCCAATAGCACATGATCATTTAGCCTAGCAGAAATGGTAAGGTCCCAGTTCAGTAAACAGAGCTTATCTCAGAACACCATGGCAGAGAATAACAGAAGACAATGTTCTGCTCTAGACTCTGCATGTGCCTACACACACACACACACACACACACACACGCACACACACACACACACACACACACACACACACACACACACACACACCTCACACTCTCTCTGTCATCAAGACTGAACTGGAGGAAACATTAGAGACACACAGTTACCTCAAAGGCCACTCTAAGAATATTTCAAAGTCAGAGCAGAAAGTACTGACAAGGTCAATCACCTTATTCCAGAAACAATAAAGGTCAACCATGACACATGTGCCAAAGAACAGTACTAACCACAGAGCTGTCTTCATGATTTAAAGCCATGCTGGGTAGAATAATACTCTTCCAAGAATTTAAGTGACCCATTTGTAAGGTGACCAGTAATGGGTCATTTCTCCATTGACATCAGATTGTCTAGAAATAACACATTTTTTTTCTTCATGACTATAATAACAGATGAAGGGCAGAACAAAAAATATGGAATACATACCCATCTAGAGGCTGACATCCAGGGAAAGTGGTAAATAAAAGATTCTATTCCTAGGGTGGCTGGATTCTAAATACAGCTGTGCATTGCCCTAAGTAAATCTCTTTGACAGAAACCTACTCTGTTTGAAACAGCAGGGCATCAATCTTCGTGTTTCAGATAACCTGATCAAAGGTATTATCATGCCAACAGTGACATAGGTTTCTCTGGGATGGGGCAAAGGTGAAGGCCCTGCAGAGGAACGAATACCTGTACAGAATGAGGCAAGGATCCAGGCCTCATAACCCTTCAAACAGATTTAACACAACAAGCAGAGTGTGTGTGTGAGTGGGGGGGGGCAGCCCCATACTGTTCATAGCATCTAAGTTTTGGTAAAAAACCATGGTTCAGTCTTTATCTCTCCCATCCTGTCTCATTCTATGTCAAATAGTACTACTTTCCTTAATTACCTACTTACTTTGTAGGTATATACATGCATAGTAGAGGCCAGAGGTCAACTTTGGCTCATTCCTCAGGAGTCACCCACCTAATTTCCTGAGATGGTCTCTCACTGACCTGAAATTTAACTAGTTATGTAGGCTGTTTGGCCAGCAAGCCCCAAGCTTCTACCTCTATTTCTCTAGGGCTACAATTACAGGTGTACCACCACAACTAGTGATATATGGGTTCTGGGGATCGAACAGAGGTCCCCATGCTCACAAGAAGAGTATGTTATATATCAAAATGGTAGGTGTGACATCGGGGACTAGGTGTGTACAGCAGGAGACCAAGAGCTACAGCCTTGGCCAGCAGCTGAACTGCATCAAATTCACACATCCATGAGACTTCTGGTCTTCACAGTGCTCACAAGACTGCTGGCCAGTTACCATCAACAATTCATTCCAGGAAAAGAGAGGACAGGCAAGACAGTGGTGCCAACAGCTTTGCTTCCAGTTACATGAATACACGGGTTTCTCAAAGCATCTTCATCTAGATAGCTTCTCATGTCTCTGTGGAAGAGAGGACCAGTCCTTCTGACTCTTCACTTCCATACAGTGATGTAACAGACCCTGGGGGTCACCCAGATGGCTCCCTGGATAAAGGCTCTTGCCACCAAACCTGATGACCTGAGTTAAATCCCTAGAAATCCACATGCAGAGTTGCTTTCCGACTTCCACAAAGTCACCGTGACATGTACACACACACACACACACACACACACACACATACACACTTGCATACATGCATGCATACACATGCACAATGCAATCTAAATAAACAAATAAGAAAATATGGGGGTATCGCCCCATATTCTATCCTGTTGTGACTATGTGGGTGTTTGGCTTGGTTATGAACTTGCTTTGCCCAATGGGATGTCAGGGGATGTGATGAAAGAGCTTAGTTTAAAACAGGATTTCAAGAACAAGAGTGCCAGTGCGGTCTTATCCACTACCTGTGATTCGCCACGAGGGGAACATATCCCCAGGAAGACTTGCTAAGGAATGAATACACAGGACTCCAGGCACAGACTCCTGACTACCCCCTCATCCCACAGCTGGAAGTCTGCGATCCAAATAAGACTAGCCTCACCACACTCATTGTGATACAAACATTCAGACCTGTGGGGGAAAAGCACACCAGTAATTACATTTTATAATGGCTTCTTACACAACACCATGGTGCCAGTAACTCATTGGACACAACTGTAGCATGTAGTCACTTTCAGTCTAAATGAAGTCAGAAAAGAAAACACACAACTAAGGCCAACACAGACTGATACACCAATATAATCCCAGCCCAGCGCCCTACCACATGTTTCTAAGTTCCAAAGCACCCTTCCTATGGTCAGACTGCTCAGATGAAGTATTTCTATTTGCTCATCCCCTTCTATCAAATCTCTTGGTGGGAAATAAAATGATAGTCATGAGATTGTTGGGATTGGGTGATGACCTCTGTATCCTGCTTCTCCCCCCCCCCAGCAATTACAAAGGTCCTTCTTTTTTCTCCTCACTGCAAATCATTTCAGATATGGCCCTAAAAATAAATCTCTTATAGTGCCAACTGTGACATTTACTTTCTG
This sequence comes from Phyllotis vaccarum, assembly GCA_033318265.1. NCBI lineage: Eukaryota > Metazoa > Chordata > Mammalia > Rodentia > Cricetidae > Phyllotis > Phyllotis vaccarum. Next base: position 69,636,242 of record JARWLC010000016.1, on the reverse strand, counting down.
TCCTGTCAACATGAACTACTCATTAAAAACACACGGTTTACTTAGAAGACACATCTTAACGCCACAGTTCTGGGGATTTGCCTTGCAACTGCTTTTGAACTGTACTCTGAGAGATTCCGCACACCCTCCGCATCATTTCAACAATGCTCTGGCAAGGGCATCAAAGTGGAGAGGAGAATTTTCTCAGAAACTCCCTCATTCAAAAATATCATCATACATGGCTCGATGGCCTCAAAGAAATAAATCCCTCCCAATTTGCTCCCAAAGTTAGTTCTAGAAATCCTGGGCTATACAGGTTGAGCCTTGGAAGCAAGGCATTACTCCCAGACTAATGTGTGATCTATGCAGACAAGAGTGGCCAGGTACTTACAGTGATGGCATTGTAGGGCACGGCCTCTCTTTCTATCCTGGCTACAAGTGAGTGTGTGCTTTGCTCTTTGTTAGGAATCATGACTATCACTCCCAGGCTGTGGTTTGTCTCCAGGAAATAGCTTCACATTTGTTTTCAGGCTGCTCCTTCCCCTCATCTCTGCTTTACCAACACTCTCCTTGACATTCTATTTCTCTCCCCCTTCCTCCATTGTTCCGACAAATCATTGCTCCTAACTCTTCATAAGATGTCCCTGTACTTTGGAACCTTCCTTCCAAATCCCCCTTCTGTGTAACCCACAAAAACACTCCATTACTCTAAATCTCTATACATATGCTTGTCCCACTGAGACTGCCTGGAAGCCTCTCACTCTGGCCACACGTGCTTTACCAATTCCTCTAGATCAGGACTTAAGAGTACAGTGCCTTAGATGTTGGGTGGCAACTAATGTTCTATTGTGGAAGCTCATCTCTTGCCCTGTAAGATATTAGCAGCATCAATGGTGTCCCTCCTAAGTAGATGCCAGCACCACCAGGCCCTTACTTATGACAACTAAGAATGATTCCAAACAAAGTCACATGTTCTTTGGAGGTAATCCCTCCCATACATACACACAGCTGAGATCCAATGCTCTGGCTACTTCTCCAGGTCTGGGGGGATATCTGGACCATTGGAGAATACCCTTTACCCAGAAAGGTACTTGATGTTAGTGGAAACTGATGCCATACCCTACTGGATCCATATTATTTGAGGGATGTTGATTTTCCAAACAGCTCAACAAGTCATTGTTGGAATCCACCATGAAGCCCACACCATTGCATAAATGACTGCTTAAGAACACACACAACAATTGGCTAGCAATTGAGCTTGTACAGTGCTCAGAATCCTGCCTTTCCCAACAAGCTAGATATTTAAAAGACAATCTTTTATTTTACCTTCATCTCTATTTTTTTTTAAGCAAGGCCCTGAGATTCTGTGAGATTTGCCAGCAATCATCAATTTCCTAGAGGGGTTATTTATGAAGCTATGGAGAACCATGATGACTCTGCAAAGAAGTCACGGTGACCTACAGAGAATAAGCCAGAGCCTTGGAGAGCTGTTAGAAAGAATGGCCTCAGAAACTAATGAAGAAAATAAAGAAAAACACAAAGCCGAGGGAAAATACCTATTCTAATCATCCAAAAAATGGGATGTGCTGTTAGTGCTGTTTCCATTTTGTGTGTGTAGGGGGGTAGTATATGTGCGTGCATGTCTGCAAGCTTGTTCACCTGTGTGTACATATGTGGAGGTCAGGATTAACATTGTCTTCTTTGATTTATGTCCATCCTTTTAATTTTTATTTATTCTATGACAAGTTTGTGAGCTCCCAAGGTCCCATCCTTAGCTGAGGAGCTATCGGCAGTTAGTGACCGTGGTGGGTGGTGTCAGTTTTCATTATGGATGTGGCCACATTCTCAGGCCTCAGCAGATGACTCCAGGTCATCCATATGACTGTCAACAGGATGAGAGGGCAGAGTGATGAGGGGGAGTTAGGACAAGGAGTGGGGTCGATGAGATTAAGACACATTGTGTACACATGTCACTACGGCTATGGCTACCTGCACAAGATCTGCACAAGATCAAGCCAGTTAACAATCCAATCTTGTGTTGGGTGTAGTGGGCCAAGGTTTTAATCCCTGAATTCTGGAGGCAAAGCCAGGAGAATTTCTGTAAGTTTGAAAACAACTTGTTTTTTTAGTGAGCTCTAGGCTAGCCAGGGATTCACACACACACACACACACACACACACACACACACACACACACACACACGTACATACACAAACACACGAACATACACACCCATACACACACATACACACAAACACACACATACACGTACATACAAGCACATGCACATATACACACACAAACACATACATACATATACACAAACACATATACACACATATACAAACATACACACAAACACACACATACACGTACATTCACATATACACAAATACATACACATACACCCATAGACACACACAAACACACACACATACACATACATATACATACACACAAACACACAACACACATACACACAAACACACGCACATACACACATGGATACAGTTCTACTTAGTTTTTGAGGAGGTCCCCTCCTGAACCTGAAATTCAATGTTCCAGTTAGGCTGTCTGGTCATCAAGCTCTGGAGACCCACCTGTCTCCTATCCCACCAGGCGTGCTCAGAAATTAAGGCACGGTTGGTCATACTAAGCTTTACCACTGGTGTATTAAATAATAAGCCACATGAAGTAATTATTAATAGCACATGTAAAATCATCATTATTTTAAGAAAGAAGCAAGTGTAGTTATTGGCAACCCAGATACATGGAAAGTGGTTTCCAGATACAGAGGGTAAAGATATCACCGCCTCCAATTGACCTGAAGCTCTGCACATGATCCAGCTCAACATAGTTCTGCTCTTTCGTGAAAAATTTATATCACATCCTGTTTGATGTAAAATTGAGAAGGAAAAAAAGAATGTAACTTATCCCTAAGCCAACTTTTTAAACTAAAATGTTGTACAAAGATTCCTGTGGCATTTTCAGCCACCCTTAAATTTTAATAATACTGATAAAATATTCTACTATGCCCAGCCAAGTAATTTTTTATCTTTAATTGGTAAGCCCTCATTTATTATTTCTAAAGCATAAAAATTCTAATATCTAGGATTTATAACTTGCCCAGGCAATCGTGACTGCAAATGTATTTTTAAGTGCACTCAAATATAGAGAGAGCAAATGAACACTGGGGAAATTTAAGTTTGGGCTACAAAGGGAAAAGTCTCCCACAACAAATATATCATCCACTAACTACATTATACTTCATCTATTGAAAAGCAAACAAATTCTGCAGTCCTTCCTCAGATAGAGACGAGAAAAAGAAAGACGTTGGGGGCCCGGCGAGATGAAGAACTGTGTTGGTAAAACTATTGCCACACAAGTGTGAGATTGTGGGTATAATCTCCCAGCACCCACATAAAAAAGCCAGATGCAGTGGTGCACGCTTGTAATCTCAGGCCTTAGAGGCGAAGACTGGAGGATACCTGGGGTTTCTGACCAGCTAACACAGCTCAGTGAGAGATGTGTGTGTGTGTGTGTTTGTGTGTGTGTGTGTGTGTGTGTGTGTGTGTGTGTGGTGTGTGTGTGTGTGTGTGTGTGTGTGTGTGTGTGTGTGATGGCTATTGAGGAATAACACCCAAAGTTGACCTCAGACCTCCATACATATACACACAAATGCACATGAACGCACACCTACAGATGCACACACATACTCCTACAAATGCGCATACACCTGCATATACACACACACCCGTACAAACGCACACCTTTACATGTAGACAAAAAAAAGGGAAAGAAAGGCTTTTAGCAGCAGGCACAAGAAGAAATAAAAGCACAGGAAGAGAAGGGCAGCATTTTCTACTGTGGCATTCCTGTAGGTCGTTTCAAAATCAACAGAGGGGCAAAGCCACCAGCCCATGGGTGGTCCAGAACTGCTCTGTGCTTCAGCTACTTTTATTTCTACAATAAGCTAAACTCAAAAGAAAAGAAGAAAAGAAAGAGGAAGAGGAGGGTAAGGAAGAAGAGGGGGAGGAACTCGTGTTGTTCCAAGAGGAAACAATCAGGAGGTTTTCAATCAAACCGGAGGTGCTGATCCTCAGATGCCCCCACGTCTACCCTTATCGGTGATCAACCCAGTATGACAGATCCCACCACCCTGCAAAGTGAAACCCAGGGTCATTTCTAACCTACAGCATCCAGCTGACAAATGGGCATCCTGAGACATTAGGTCTTCACCTCCGCAGCCCACAGGGGGATCTTTGCAGCTGTGGTATGCAAAGGATGCTGAAATGGTTTTGGTGTTGCTGAGTTATACAGTGGGGGCTCTAAGTACCATGAAGGGTGTTCCTCTAAGAGAGAGACAGGCAATGTAAACATTCAGAAGAGAAATCTGGATAATGGAGGTATAGACACTGGACCAGTCTATACTAACAGCCACCAGTGGCAGGAAGCAGCAAGTAACAGGGAACCTTCCAGAGCAGCAATTCTCAACTTGTGAGTCACAATCCTCCTGGAGGGTCAAAAGACTCTTTCATAGGGGTCACCTAAGACCATCAAATATCAAATATTTACATTATTATTCACCGCAGTAGCAAATTACAGTTATAAAGTTGCGATGACATGATTTTTGGTTGGGGGAATCGCTAGAACATAAGGAACTGTATGAAAGGGTCACAGCGTTGGGAAAGTTGAGAAGCATTGCTCTCCAGGATAAGTCCTGTAGATATCTCAACGACAGCCCAGTGGCACTAACTTGGAAGATATGAACCTAGAAATGTAACAGAAGAAATGCCTGATGTGGCACCACATGCCTTTAAGCCCAGCACCTGTGAGGCAGAGGCAGGTGGATTTCTGTGAGTTCAAGGCCAGCCTGGTGTACAAAGTGAGTTCCAGAACACACAACGTTACACAGAGAAAACTTGTCTCAAAACCCAAAAGAACAACCACCAAAAAGCCTCTTCTGTGAAGCCACCGAGTCTGCGATCCTTTCTCACGCCAACACACTATATGCGCCATGTTTTCTGGGGGCTCGTTTTGAGCCCACCTGCTTGTACTATTAGTAATGATGATAATACAGCCTAGCAGCACAGCTCTTTATCCTTTGTGTCATGCAGGCACTCTGCTGAGCATTTGGTCTGCTGAGTTCTCCAGTGTTCGTTCACAGGATATCATTTCACATGTAACTGATCGTCTCCAGAATATGCTGTGTTGGAGGAGGTTATGTCAATTTTTCCCCAGAAGCTTGCTGACACTCCTCTCTGGGACATCGATCTTAAGTAGGCCAAGGCAGCACTATCTTCAATTCTAAAAATGTGCAATGGCAAATAACTTTGACCAACAAATCTGAGACATTTTTCCCTTCTAAATGACGCACATCATCACAGCATGTACAAGACTGCCAAGAACCTTCTAGCAACTGACAAACCATGCTCCACAAATGGCTTATGTCTAAAACAAATGACCAGCTTCCACTATTGACTTCCACTAGGTTCCGCCACACATTGTAACAACTCCGGAGGTTGGTTTAAGTGGGCTTGGGGGATATATATATATATCACTCAATGTGTAGGAAAGAGAAACTAGCAGCCATGAGATATTTTATCTTTTTGGTATGACTCCACTTCCTTCTTAGCTTCTGGATTTCTTCCTTCAAGAGAAGAAAGAGATTTCACAGCAAATCTAGGAAGGAATAAGGTAACTGTGATTATTATTATGTTTTTTATTAGGAAAGGAAAGTTATAATTTCAAGTTCCAGTTCATCATTTAGGTAAAGCAAATGCAGAGACTTGAGAAGCTAGTGACATTACAGCCCCAGTGGAAAGCAAAGAGGAATCAGTGTCTTGCCTGCAGTTGGCTAGCATCTTCCTCTCTTACACAGTTCAGGATCCCTTACCTGGGGAATGGTACTGCCCACAATGGCTGGAGTTTCCTGAATCAAGTAACAACTAAGACAATCACCCCAAAGGCATGCTGTCAAGGGAAGTGAGTCCTCTGCACCTCCCTAGCTGGGGTAAAATCACTCCAAAGGCATGCTTGTCAAGAGAAGTAAGCCTCCTGCATGTCCCTAGCTGTGGCACTTAATTTTAACTGTCAACTTGACACAGCCTAGAATCACCAGGAAAGAAAAGTCTTAATGCAGAACTATCTAGAGCACCTTGGCCCAGAGATATGGCATTTTAAAGAGAGAGAAGTCAAGGCTTGGGGATTCTTCAAGGAAACAGAAGCATGTGTTAAGTGGAATCCATGATCAAAATGAACCTTAGGTTTCCTTGGTTTGTATATTTCATGCACTGACTCCTGTAACATGGGGTCCTGGGAACTTGATTCCTATTAGCATAGTAAATGAATAGCATGTTCAGTGTCCCTCCACGTTGGCACCTGGGCTAGGGTTCTGCTCTTTTTTAAATAACTATGTATTTTATCTTATTGAGATTATGCTATAATTACATCATTCCTTTCTCCTTTCACTCCCTAATACAAATCCTCCCATATACTCTTTTCACACACACACACACACACACACACACACACACACACACACACACACACATACACACACACACACACACACACACACACACACACAAATGCATAAATAAACCTCCGTCTTTTTAATGTTACTTATACGCACTTTTGGGGTGTGTATATATGGCCTGTGTGTGTGTGTGTTTGCAAGGTCATATGGGTGCAGATAGGTATGCACATGCCATAGCACCTGGATAGAAATCAGAGGACAACCTCAGGTGTGCGTTCCAGCTTGTGCAAAAGAGGATCTCTTTAATGTTCACTGTAGTGCATGCTAGGCTCGCCCAGGATTTCTCTAATGTCCATCTCTTCTATCGCCACCACAGGAATATGGGGATCATAGATGTGCACCCAGCTTTCCATAGACTCTGAGAAAATTTAGATAAAGTCATCCTGTTTATAAGCCAAGCGCTTTTCCACTGAGTCAACTCCCCAGCCTAGAGTTCTGGTTTTTTGTTGTTGTTGTGTTTGTTTGTTTGTCTGTCTGTCTGGGCTGAAGCAAATTTTATTCTATGGGCCCAGAAAACTTTGCTACTTTTTGGCTTTCTCCAGTTGGTAGACATATGCATTGTTTGCAGTGTGAGCTGTTTTGAACGAGGCTGCCGGGAGTTAGGACCAGTGGTCCCATAGAGCGGAGGCTGGGAACCGAGGTGGATCGCAGACAGACAGGAAAGAGCTCCCTTGGAGGGTAGAACAGAATTCTAAAATTAGATTGTAAATTTTCTAAAGATAATTGAATTGTGCATTGAAAACGTGTAGATTTTATGTTATGTAAATTATACTTCTATAAAGCTGTTTTGAAAACCTGCTTTGGATATTACCTTATCTCCAACATGGTAGCACTTGGCTCTCAGAGCTGACATTTCTATCATGAGGCCCAAGGGCCCTTCTTAATATTGCAGTATGACAGCATAAACAGAAAATTCTCTTTACACACGAGGGACAAGTTCTAGATGAAACACTCAATCTATACTGTCTCCATATATCAAAATATAGTGCATGTAATTCTTGGCTGTCAATTTAAAACAATTATTAATTCCTTAAAGGGAGAAAAAAGAGAAAAGATACAGTTGTCTGAAAAATAAACTAATTTCCTAAACAGAAAATAAAAGAAGCTGGAGGATATGATACAAAGTAGGGCATAGTTTGGTATTCTAAGACAGAGGTTCTAGAATGCTCAGTACTGTGTGTTTAAAATTGGGAAATACAGTAAGCTGGGCTGATCCTCAGGGGAGGAGGGACGGTATTAGATAATACAAAAAGAAGGGGGTTGTCTAATCTAAAATGAAGCAAAAAGGCCAGATTCATTGTAAAAAAAAAAAATCCCACTAATTTAGTAGAATGGCTGCTCTGAGTCTCTGGGAGATTAGTTCCCATCCTGCTTTGTGATTACATGGAGTTTGTATGACCTGCTCTGCCCAGCAGAATGTTATGCTATCCTAGAAAAGAAATGATATCCTAGTTTTGGCCTATAAGAGTTTCTAGAAGACTCATGTTTTTCTTTCTCTTCCTTCTGTCTACTGGCTGGTTGGTTCCAGAAAGATTCAGAAGCCCAGAAATTATCGAAGCTGAGAATGGAAGAAACCTGAGTCTTTGTCAAAATCAGTTCTAAAGAATTTGGTAAAACCTAGATATCTACTTGGATGCCATTGAGCCCTGGGGATACTGGCAGGTATTTGCCACTGCATTAGCTAATCCTGAGTTGACAATCAGTCTAGAAATTTAATACATCATCTGCCAAGGGGCACAGGAATATATAGCAGGTGACAACTAGTGCTTGACAAGTCAACCAACCAGACATATAATTCCATGATGGGAGTCCCACCTGGCTAAGCCTTCATGTCACTGACTGTTAATGACTGTTTTCTGTCTGTTACTTTCTTGGGTACCACTGCTCTGCCTCCCTAATAAGCACAGCTATGGAGTTCTTTCCACAGCCCATTGGAAGTGTGCTTTACATGTTTGGGCAGTTGTAAATGGTCAGGAAGTTGATTTCTGTTTGGTCTATATAATTCTGTTGTATAAAAATAATACCACAATATTCTTCTGTACTGACACAGGAAATTAACAGTATTTTTAGTCTCAAAGACAACTAATTTTAGACTTTGAAATAAATTTAAACAGACTAAACTACCACAGAACATACACAGAGATTAATTTCCAGGTGTTGTTTATGACTAAATCAAGGCCAGGCAGTTTTGAGACAACCCCTCTGCAATAGTTGACTTTCTGCATGAACCCTGACCAGTCAAGGTTCAACCTTCTACTGTTATTATGAAGTCCTGAGTTTCAATGCCGTTCTCTGTCTGGGAAAATGTTACGTGCTAGGCCAAGCATGTGCTCGTCGCCCAGTCTTTGTGACCCTACTTGCCTGAGAAAAGCTATATGAGACTTTATGTGTTACGAGAATGGGTTGGCCCCTGAAATGTAACATGTAATTGTCCAGAGTTTGGCTAAGAAGATGCAGTAGCAGTGTAAAGAGGACCAGCAATGTAGAGAAGGAAGCTTTGCAATATGTGAGTGTGTGTACGCCGAGAGAGGGAGATGAAGAAGAAGCCGCGAGAGGGTGGCAGATATATTAGGGAATGAATGGATGATGAGATGGAGAGTGAGCAGAGTGAGTGAATGATGCAGAAGAAGCTTATGTGTGTGACTGTGAAAGAGAGAAATTAAGCTGTGAGAAAGAGCTGCTGCTATGCATAGGAACTTTGCAAAGAGCTGCGTGAGAGTGTGTAAGAGCAGCATAAAGTGGTTTACGCTGAGAGAGCTGTGTATATGAGATGCAGAGCTACGGCTGTGTAGAGATTTGCAACATGTGGAGACAAAAAAGCAGAGAGGAAGTTACCATTAGAAAGTATGTGTGTTTTCTTATTTTACCAGTCAGCTGGATAGAGACTTATTCTTAATTACCCTCAGATAAAAATGTTTCTTATCCCTCGCGACTCTGAAGCATACTTTTTATTGCCTGGGGCAGATCTTGGGAGTTGGCCTCTGGGAAGTGGCAATGCATCAGTCAGCATGAGATCTCTTACGTATACCATCTCATTTAACTTTCATTTAAAAGGAGATAGTATTCTCCTCCCACGGCCTGTCTATACGGGATGTTAACATCCAGGGAGTCTGGTACCTTCACCAAATCACAAAGCAGTAACTGTCATGGGCTGGATTTGTACCAAAAGGTTCAGACTTCCATTCTCTTCTCTTAGAAAGGATGACATGGGTTCATTAAGTGAATCCCACATACGAAACTCATGCTACATGATCTTACATATGAAATGCAGCTGTGCCCTCTATCTCCTAATTTAGCATCTGTGTTCCAAGATGAATCTCCATTTGAAATTCCCTTCACAGACCTAAGAGGGCAGCTCATGAGGACATTATTCTCAAAGGACCCGCTGTTAGGATTCTGATTTGATCTGATACGATACCGTGTTTCACCCAGTGTGGTTGGCAGATGGCTATGGATGGAGATCTTATATCTTATACCTCACAAGCACAATGGGAGGGGTGTGGGTGGTGGTGGCATGAGACATTTAGACTGGGTTTACATAGAAATGCTTCATTATTATAAGGAGAAATAAAAGAATACACACACGCACACATGGGGGGGGGAGGGAGAAGGAGGAGATGAGAGTTTGCTCCCTCTGGCAAATAAGGAAAAGACAAGAGAGAGAAAGTTGGGTTAGAAATCCTTCTCTAAGAACTCAGGGCAGGGCATGGCTCCAGGGGCTAGAACAGAATCGTAACACCAGGGTCACAAGGGTCCTGAGCACAGTAAGAGTTCTAGAGAGAGTCCATCATTCCACTGACTCTGGAAAAGGAAAAATAACCATGAGTGACTTCCATGCCCAACCTTATCTTACAGCTGAGGACACCAGGCTTAGAAGGGACTGGCCTAGTCCGAGGTTGAGACTCACTGTCAAATGACAATTAGGGGATAGTTGAACAATGAAGATCATAGAGCCCAGGCAGAGAGAGCAGACTTCAAAACTAAGACTAGAATAATTGTTCATCTTCTTGTCAAATTCAGAAAAGGAGGGCAGCCATGTCTTAAAATGAAGGTTGGAGAGAGTGTGAGGGAAGGGGCACAGAGCAAGAGCACTTAAGGAACCGACACATGGGAGGGAAATGACCTACATCTCCTGAGCCCAGCTCACCCAGATGGAAAATTGTATGCAAAGGACGAGATTCCCCCACAGTTAATCTGTGCTGTGGGAGACTTGCCCCAGAAGACATACAGGGACAGAGACTGGGGCTTTAGCTTATACCTGACCAGATAAGTATTAAGATGCAGGTTTGGGGCTAGGAATGAGATTCCATTGAGAGAGTGCTTGCCTAGCACTGTGGAAGCTCTGGGTTCGATCCCTAAGGCCTCATAAATCAACTAGATATATTGTCACACACCTGTAATTCCAGAACTGGGAGATGGGGGTAGAAGGATCAGGAGTTTACGGCATTCTTGACTACATGGTGAGTTTGAGGTCAGCTTCAGCAGTGTAAGTCCGTGTCTCAAAATCAAGAAAAAAAATGAAAACAGGTTTATACGTATATATATTGGAGATGTGAGCAGATTTATAAACATATATATATATATTGGAGATGTGAGCAGGTTTATACGTATATATATTGGAGATGTGAGTCAGTTGGTAAAGCACATGCCTAGTATTCATAAGGCTCTGGGTTGATCCTCAGCACCACATAATCTAGGCAGAGTGGCACATGCCTATCATCTCAGCTCTGGGGAAGTAGAGATAGAAGGATCAGGGTTCAAGGTCATTCTTGTATACATAGTTAAGTTTGAGACTAACCTAGGCAATATAAGACCGTTTTCCAAAACAACACAAAACAGCTTTAGACACTTAGAGTTAATACCTTAGAGCAATTAACAAATACTATGGGTCTAATGATGCTTTGCTATTTGTTTTAAGAAGGAAAGACACAGCAGGAAGGAAGGGAAAGCAGTTTAAGCCCCATACAATTCTGGGTGTCTGCCTTTCTGTTGAAGGGCAGATCATTCTAATAACTTCTTTCAGGTCAGGGCTCACACTGCTGTTCAGAACACTTTAATTATGAGGAAATGAAATCGGGCCACTGTGCTACACGTGTAGGAAAGAAATCTTAACAAGTGCAACAGTCACAGCATCTTGGGTTTTAATTATGAGGAAGTGGAGCTCTCAGAGAACACTCCCAAGCCAGAGCAATCAACCCCACACCAGGCCTCGGCATCCGGCCACGGCAGCATGTTTCTTTCCGGTGCTGGCACAGTTATCAACTTCCAGGAGTAGCCAGCCCATCTCCGCGGGTCTCACTGCCCCTGCTGACAAGGCCAAAAGAAACTGAGGATGTGTGTACGGCTGGGACTTGGGTTTTGGTTCCAGGGCAATAAAAATCACCAAAAGAGCAAAGCCCAGCATGCGAGCATTGGTATAGCCAAAGAAAGATATTTACAGGCTATGGTGCGTGCGTGTGTGTGTGTGTGTGTGTGTGTGTGCATATATGTATATATATATTTATATATGCATATATTTATCATTGGGGGGATGTGCATGTGCGGGTGCACATTGTGTGTGTGTATGCCTGTGTAAGTACCTATTTTCATATGTGTATGCATGTATGTTAAAGCTAGAGATCAACACGGAGTGTCCTCAGACACTCCCATCTTATTTTTGAGGCAGAGTCTCTCAATGAACCTGTAGCTTAACGAGTCCATTAGACTGGCTGGCAAATCTCAGTGATATTTCTGTCTGTTATCCCAATACTGAGACTATAGATGTGCACCACCATGCCCAGGTTTTCATAGGTGCTAACGATAGAACTCAGGCCCTTCGTGATTGCAGAAAAAGTACCTTACAGCCTCTGCCAGGACCTCACCCTCAGGCTACTTTTAATAAAACCCAGTTCGAACATACATACTGTGAACTTCTTGATTAAGATATATTAAGGGTATCTTACAACAGGCTGATGCTGTGACACCTACCATTGTCTTCTGTGGAGAGAGGGGATCTGAGGTGCAGAGGCCCACACCAACCAACAGGGGTAGTTGTTTCCACAGGGTCCTTCCTGGAGGTAAGGAGTGAGAGAGGGGAAGCCAGCTCCTTTCCAATGTGATAGTCTCATAGGTGTCAGCATTTGGAATTCTGATAACAGCTTTACGAAGAAGTCACTATTTGATTACATTGCAGAAGAAGAAGAAATGGGCAAAGAAATGGTTTGCAGTGCTCGGTCAAGGTCCAGTTGCTGGATAGATGATAAAACTGGAAATGAAGTGCTAGGCAGTTCTGAGTCTCTGCAGAAGGAGCTGCACCTTGGAATAGTGGACACATTCAGCACCGCGAGCAGCAAAGACCCCATGGACCTCTAGAGAAGCTCAGTACCCAATATCTCAGGGAACTCCATGGTGTTTGACCCCACAAGACTATTTAAGTACTGCTCTCTCATGACTGATTGCTAAGGTTACAAGCCATCTGGGGTGCAAATACAACTTTCTTCTTTTACTTGGCTTTGTTAAATCAGGCGAGTTCACGATGATTGCTAACTCTTAGATTCTTTATAATGCTCGAGCACACAGTCCCTCCACCACAGGGCTGCTCCAGCACTCAAGTTCATAATGCCTGTAAATCTTGAAACTTACAATAGACATTCAATAGATGCTGAATATTTTATGAGGACAAAATGAATCTGAGATGATTGTTTTGAACTTCAGATGCACCATAAATTCATGTGCACATACCACGAGGTGTGAGCGGTGGATGGGGGGGGGGGGGGGCTAAGATCTCCAAGAGCATTAGGGCATTTGTTAGAAGCACAAAACGATGAGATTTGCTTTCCACAGAGATTCATCTAAAGCTGTCAGTCTTACCTTATCCCTGAAGCCTGTGTCTGCTATCTTAAGAAAGAAGAAGCATCCAAGCTCCTTGAAATAGCTAAGTCCCATGCTGCATGACTCCTGCTTCCGTAACACTTTCTTGAATCCTCAACTTCAAGTTGTGTCACTTGCAGAGAAATGATGATTCGGGCCCACTTCATTAGGATGGGGTGTCACTCCGTGGCAGGGGGCATGCTCAGCATGCGCAAACATGGCCATTATGTTTCTCACTGCAGTGACTAAGCACCTGAATAAGAATCAACTTAGGGAGGAGAGGTCCTCTTTGGTTCTACTCTCTCCTTCCTTGGCGGAGGAAGGAGAGAGTAGAAAAAAAAAATGAGGCTCACTCTGTGACTCACCTCCCCTAGCTGCACAGTCGGCGGTGCACCAAGAGTTCATACACACAAGTCTACAAGGGACATGTTACAGGCAAACCTCTCAGTAGGCATTGCTGGAAAAACAAAGCAAATTATCGCACTTTTGTTTCATTGTTTTCTGTGAGGTTCACGGAGGGAAAGATAAAAGGACCCTGCCACCATGGAGGTAAAAGAATGCTACAAATATTCCTTTATCTTCTAGGAGGAGGACATCACCAAGCAGGAACCATGGACAGTGCTAAATCTGTTTTCACTTGGCCTACGGGATATATTTTTTTTAATTGCACGTTTAATTCTAGGTGGGTAAAGATTTTTTTCCCTTTATATTTGCTAACTTATGCGATGTTACTTTACATACATTTTTATGGAAACTGAATCACATCCATGCTTCCTCTGTCCTTCTAGTCTCTTCTAGCTTCCACACTCTCCTGTCCTCCCCCCACTTTCAAACTGATAAACTTTCTGTTTATTATCATTATTACATGTGTGTGTGAATACAATCTGCTGAGTCTGCTGTAGCTTCAGGACTACCTATTCTGTATTGGACAACCAGAAAGGACTCCAGATAGGCAAAGCAGACCTGAAAACAAAGAATCCTTGGGAGACTGCTAACTACAGACTTCAAGATGAATTATAGAGCTATAGCAATATAAAGAGAATGACACAAGGCAGCCATGTAGAACAAAGGAACAAAAGAGCAGACACAACATGCAGGCATCTGATATTTGACAGAGAGGAAGACGCACTGGGGAAAAGACAATCCACATGTAGAAGAATGAAATTAGACCCATATATATCACCTGGCACAAACACACACACACACACACACACACACACACACACACACACACACATATATCAAATGCCTCAAAGACCTAAATTTGAAATCTGAAACACTAAAATGGTTAAAATAAATCACAAGCAGTATCACGAGGCAGAGAGATAAACAGGGCTTTATGAACAAGCCTCCATCTGCCCAGGAATTAAGGTCAATTGACAAGTGGTACCTCATGAAACTAAAAAGCTTCTGCATAGCTAAAGAAACAATCCATGGAGTGAAGAGGAAACCCGCAAAATTAAAGAGAAGCTTTCTGAGCTACACAACCTGACAGAGAATTAATATCCACGATATTAAAATAACTCTGAAAAACAAAGAGTCAGGAAAACAAATGACCCAATTAAAAAATAAGCTAGGGATCTATTCAGAGAGTTCTCAACAGAAGACAGAAATTGGCTAGGAAATGTTTCAAAAAAGTCTTCACCATCCTCAGCAGTCGGGGAAATCCAAATAAAAACATCTTTGACATTCCACCTCACCCCGGTCAAAATGGCCAAGATCATCGAAACTGACACGAGATTCTGGTGAGGTTTTGCCGAAAGATGAGGTTTTGCCGAAAGATACCTCTCGTTCATCAGTGGTGTGAATGCAAATTGGTGCAGCCACTCTGGAAATCCGTATGGGAGATTCTCAAAAAATTAAAAACCAGTCTACCATATGACCCCGCAATACCACCCCTTGGCAAGTACCCTAAGGACTCAGCATCGTACGCCACACAGATTTTCTGTAAATTTTAATAACCACATGAGTAGAACTGTGAGACACAAACCTCACTATTCAAAACTGAGGTGTTCAGTGGCATTTGACACATTCACCATACTGTGCGGCTACCTCCATGCAGGCCCAACACCCTACACTCATTAGATGTATCTTTCCATTTCTTTGGCCTCTACTACCTTACAAAAACCCTATACTCTATTCCTCTACAAAGCTATTTCTTTGGGATATTTAAGATAAAAAAAAAATGACTCAAGTCTGAGTTGTTATCCATGGAAACAGTCATAACTAACCCTTTCACGTCACTACAAACTACAGGACCTCATCTGTCGTCAAATCTCACAGTACTGGTGTCTAGGGAGGCTGTTTATGGTGCCATCATGATATCAACTCAATGCCAAAGCACACTGGACCAACATACACAGTTCAACTCTGACAAACAGTGAACCATCCTAATGCTTACCTTGGCCAGTTTCCACTTTGCCAGAACCAAATGGATTTTTCCATTCCCCCTGGACAGGAGGCAGGCTAGTTAATGAAAAGGAACAAATCAAGTTCACACACATTTCCTTTTATGTAAATTCTAAAGCACACTGCCAATCATAGTCCAATCACTCAACAGACTCTCAGCCAGATGGAGGAATGTTCCTCGCCTAATGAGGAACTGGGAATCCGCCTACCTAGCCCATGAATTAAACCATCTATCTGATGGGCTCAAGGAGCAGCCCAAGCCTTCCCTTGACACAACAGATCTCCTGGGTTACTCACTAAGTGTCCAGAGCAGGCAGCTCCTTCAAGCTGGTTCACCTCTTTCTACTTAGCAACTCCCCAGTATGAGTTTGAAGCAAGTCACTGCAGGGGCCTATGATGGAAGTGTGCATCTAGGAACCAAGCCACGCCCATTCTCAATTGAGTGCTATCTGCAACAAGGGTCAGCAATGATTATGTAGATATGAACGCCCCAGATTCAGAGGAATAAAGAGGAAAGGAGTGTGGGTATCTGCTCAGCCTTTGGTAGCCGTCAAGACACCACAGTGGGACAGATCTTTGGCAGGCTTAATGTTTTTGTAAGTGATTGCTCTTGATTTGGAATCGTTACAAAGTGCATGCTCCAAGGAACTCAAAAGATGCTTAGTGCTAACCTTGAGCCTGGGTCTCGGGGGTGTGGGGTCATAGACACAAAACTAATTTTAGAGGCGGCGCTTGTGGGTATGGCTAGAGAGGCCATGAAGAGGTTTAGCCAGCATGCAGGCTGCAAGGTTCACAGGAGCCAGAGGAGTGCAGGATTTGTTGCAGGCGGGTGTTTCTATTCTGGGTTCATCCCAGGGACTCACTGGGTGACCTTGGGCCTGTCACATCCCCTCGGCACTGCTGCCTCTCCATCTGTGAAATAAAGGTAGCAGTGTCTGCCTCGCAAGCCCTCCCAGAGAGGGGAAGATTAATGAGGTGAAGTTTGCAAAGTGTGTGGAACTCCAGGAGATGAAGGGCAGCAAGAATCACAAAGTTACGGCAGCAGGTCCCCCTGTCCCCACCACACACTCCCTGCCACTTCTTGTGCCTCTGAAAAGTGGAGTACAACCTTGGTACTCCATGAGAAGGCTGCAGCCCCCCTCCCAACCTTCCCCCAGAATAACTTTGAGTGGGAGCTGGTTAGAAATGCAGTCTCAGATCCTCCTAGGCCATCTCATCAGACCCTTTTGAGGGTGGAGCCCCATTGCCTTCCCTTCCAGGACTGACTGACATCTGCTAAAGGTTCTAAACCTAACATAAGGCAAGGATGAAATGAACATATTAGGTAAATATACACTTTCCCACAAGCTTACATTCTAATGGTAGATAGGATGATAGAAAGATGAAGTAGTTAGAGCCCTGTGGATGGCTTAGTAGGTAAAAGACCTTACCACATAAGCCTGAAGGCCTGAGTTCAGATCTCCAGGAAGCACATACAGGTGCTTGCATCATTGAGAATCTGTAATCAAATTGTTCCTGTGGCGAGATGGAAAGTGCGGACAGGGAAATAGACTGGAGCACACAGCAGTGAACAACAACTGGCCAGGCCTCGTGTAATATGTTCAGAAGGGAAGGGTTGACATTCAAGGCTCCTCTCCGACCTGTAGGCCTCCCCCCACCTCCTTCTCTCCCTTCCCCTCTCTCTTTCCCCTCAGGAGAGGAGCAGGCACACACAAACAGGCACAGATAAACATTTAAAAAAGAAAGATTAGAGATTTTGGAGTGTGATGGTACAACAGAGAACAGATGAAGACACCGAGTCATGATGGGTAACACTAAAGGTGGTCTCAGCTATAGATTCCTATTTTCTTGGTTCAAATTCTTGTCTCGACACTTACACTTCCTTGGACAAATTATTGACTCATAGTGTTTCATCCATTGAAGTAAGATAAATTAAAACAATTGCATGCCATGGGCTCTCACACTTTAGCGCAGGGAGGGACCATCCTGAGTACCAGACGCCTGTATCACCCCAGAGACACTGAGTAAAGCCTGAAAATCTGTGTCTCTAAACATGTAAGGCTGGGGAAGTAGCTCAGTTGGTTTAGTGCTTGTCCTTCAAGCATGAGAATGTGGATTTAATCTCTACAAATCCGTGTGAAAAAAAAAAAAAACAGGTATGATTATGGGGTGCTTATAACCCCAGCACTGGGGAGGTTGAGACAGATAGATCCCTGGGGCTCAACTGACCAGGCAGCACAGCCTACTTGGTGAATTCCAGGCCAGTAAGAGACCTTGCCTAAAAGAGAAGGTGCCTGGCACCTCTTTGTGACAGCTGAGGGCATTCTCTGACCTGCACAAACAAGTCAATATATCCCCACATGAAGTCAAGCGACGATGTATAGGGACAGCAATTAGACTGGAATTTCCCTAGAAACTCTAAAACTTTAATATCCATTCCAACTTACCAAAGGACCTTTTTCAAACACAAGGGCTGGTTCAGTGGGGCTGAGGATAGGCATTTGTGGTCTACTCTTTCCAGATGAGGCTGGGCTAACACACTGAAGAATAACATTAACAAATCTGACACACAGTGGGTCACCGGATACATTGTCTGTTACAAAGCTCTTTCCCCAACTATAGCCTGATCAGGAGCTGGTGATAACCCTTGAACAGCTCAGTGTAAAAGCTTTAAACCACAACACTGCTAATTGCTAATTCAATGGAGAGAAAATGACTCAGGGATTCAAGAGGTTTCTTCTCCCAAGATTCTTAATTCTCTCTAGGGACAGAGAGAGTAGAGACAGAAGAGCCACAAGGCCATGTTTCTTCTGGAACTCCCAAAAGTGTTGCTAAAATATCCCTCAGGCAAAGGTGAAGTTCTATGGAAAACATGCTGACACCTAGAGCCATGCTGAGTGAATGTGATCATGGTCCACAAAACCCGAGGTCAATTTGAGCATAGCACGGCTGAGGAAACATGGTCTTACATAATTAAAAAATGTATATGGAAGAATTTTTAAATAACTTAATTTGGTTTCTTAAAATTCTCATTCTGTGTGTCTATCCTTCCCTTCCTCTTCTTCTCTCTTTCTGGGGAGCAATCAAGCAGAACCATGTCCCTCTCCCAGGACTTCCTGCCATCAGCCCATAAATATCATCTGCACACTAACTAAGAGCAGAGAGAAAGCAATGGCAAGGTCATTGACTATGAACAAACCATGTTCTGTTCCCATGACAACATGGAGTCAAAGTCAAAAACGACATATGGTGATGATCCCAATGTACCCCAACCCTGGAAGAGCCAGCTCCGGAGGTAGGCTAGGTGCTTGCTTGCTCTGGAGTGAGTGGCTAAGACCCGAGGCTCAAAGGTCAAAGGTTAAAGATGAAGACCAGACTTCATCCGGACCCTGGTGAAAGTCACACTGGGAGACCATAGAGCACCTCCCTACCCTAACTGAGGACATACCTTCATGCTAGCCTCCACAGCACCAGAGTCTCAGTAATGGTCCAAAGCCAGGACCACTAGCCAATGCCTCCCGCCTCCCTACTCAATCCCTGCCATTGCATCTTGGTTTCTTTTCTCTATTCCTTTCAGAAAGGACTCGTGAGAGGGAAAG
Source organism: Phyllotis vaccarum (assembly GCA_033318265.1). Classification (NCBI taxonomy): domain Eukaryota; kingdom Metazoa; phylum Chordata; class Mammalia; order Rodentia; family Cricetidae; genus Phyllotis; species Phyllotis vaccarum. The sequence continues at coordinate 69,616,868 of JARWLC010000016.1, read as the reverse complement.
AGAGTGAGGTACAAAGTCAGAGCACTGTCCTTCACATTCAAGCTTGTTAGCAGGTCTGCCTTCCTGCATTAATGGCACTGAAGTGCTTGCCTTGCTACCCAGAGGGCTTATCCTTTGTCTGGCATGAGACTCCACACAGTAAGAGGGAGACTGCGATTCAGGACGGCCTAAGTAGCAAGGCTGGTCCACTCAGGGTTAGTCAGCTTGTATCTGCTGTAAAGATGTCACCTGTGACAAGAGCAGGATTTCCTGGCATCTCAGCCCTAGATATAAAGGGACGTTCTAAATGCCCTACTTCCCCTAGTAACCATCTTGAATCTTTGCTCCTTTGCATATCCACTCTCAAAAATTACTTTTGGTGTTATACCCAGAAAACAATCTCATATCTACTCAAGTTTATTTGGGCCTCACTAACTCTAATCTCTGTCAACAGTTTGGATATTGGAGAGGATAATATTAGACATGTGACTGGACCTTGACTTGGCACCAAAAAATCTACACATCTGACTTCATAGAAGGTTCACAGCAGCCAGCAATGTGAGATCCACAATCATTGTTTCCAAAATCCAGATGAAGGGACAGAGACGGGAAAGGGAGAAGGTGCTGGTGATCTGTGCTGCGGACACGGTAGGGCTTGGAATCAAAATTCCAACTGAATACAATTTCATAGTCTGCTCTGATGCCTGCCTCAGATGTGGCACCGACTTTTCTTGTCTCCTAAAACAATTCACTTTGTCATCAAATGGGAGCTCCATATTGCTGTTCTAGCACACATCTGTACCCTGCAGACTGATTTTCTTCTGTCTTCTTTTGGCTGTTTTTATTTTTAGTTGGGTTTGCTCTTACTTGTTTGCTTTATTTCGTGAGACAGGGTCTCACTACATAGCCTCAACTAACCTCAAATGAGCCACCTTCCTGTGTTATGTTCAAACTTTTCCTCTAAGAGAGGAAAGAATCCTCCTAAGACTCAGGGAAAGTTACGAGACTCCTGAGAGAGATTCCGCCCCAGGTTATGTAAGCAATGATTGTTGGGGGCCAGGAGGGGGAGGACATTCCAACGAAACTCCCCACAAGTCACTCATGCTGTAAGAAACCCCCTGAGTTCATTTCTTCAGCAATCTAGACGTGGGTAGATATATTTCTGTGGTCAGTAAACAGTGTCCTATTTTAAGTGAATTTACGTTTGCTCATTTCTCTGGGAAGTCCATACCACGTTCTTTCTCATTCCTGAGTACTGTGATGACAGGTGTGTATCACATGTGTGCTCAGACTGATAATTCCAGCGTCCTCCGGCAGTCCAGGGACTGTGAACTTCACATAGATGCTGTTTCTGGGGCTCAGTGTTTCTTTCTGGGTGGAGACCAGAGGAAATTAGACAGGGGTTTCCTCTCAGAATCACTTCCTGACTGAGCAGTTTCCCTTCATCTGGAATGTTAACCCCTGGAAGCCTAACAAGGAAGAAAGCCTGGTCTCTCTTGTCCTTGGCAAGTGCATTCAGGGAGGATCCACCCAGCCTGGACACAGGTAGATTTGCCATTGGAGAAAGTTTAAATCAAAACTGGAAGCCTCTTCCCTAGTCAGTTTCTCAGGTAAGCTCAAGACCTTTCGCGGACAGACTGGGGTAATCAGTCTAGAAGACCGCTCACTAGAAAATCAACTTAGCTCTACTCCTTCAGCTGTGTTTAAAGGAGCCTGCATGTTTCTCTCAGGGTTGTCTTTGATTATCAACACCAGAATGCTGGAATGAATGCTCTTTGCTTTTGCAAAACAGAGAGAGGAGAGAGAGAGAGAGAATAAACTTAGAAATCCTTTGTAAAATGTAAACCATCTGCATAAGGAAAGTGTGGTTTTACACTTACAAAATCACTCAGGTCTGAGCAGAGAAGGAACATAACCACTGTGCACAGAATTTGGGAGCCACGCACCCTTTATGCCCACTGTTCCTAAGAAAATTACAATAAAAGTATTCATCACATGAATACTTTTTTTACACGCTACATATTTGATCTCTACCCTTAATTTAACCTCTGCATCCTGCAATTTGAAAAGGCTCCTTAGATTTTCTTGACACGCTCTTTATCTAGATATGAACATATGTTGGATTTTTAAATAATTTCTACTACTTACGGTAAAATAGAATGTTGCTCATTTTAATCAGTTTACATTAAAATCCTAAACCATGAGGATAACTGTAGCTCCCAACACCTGTTCCTCCAAGAACTTCTGATGAAGACATCAGAAAGAGCATCTTCTCAGAGGCAATCAGTTCCCTTGAAAAATGAAGAAACCAGAAGGGTAGCATGCTCTAATGAAGTTGTATATCATTTGAATTCACCAGACCATCTTTTTCAGCAAACTGTGAAAATATCAGAAAGAACACAAAAGTAGTAGCCAAGTCCAGAGCTGAGTAAACCAGGGCTATGTTACCACCTCCAGATTTCACAGACTTCCAGTGGATTCCTACTGCCAGCTTTGACGATTTCAAGACAGAGATGTTTAGAGCAGCCACTTCAGAAGGTTCCTGGGAGTACCATTCTGATGTGCCACTGTGGACTTAGAGATAAAGGAGAGCATAGAAAGGAAGATGGGAAATGGGGAAATCAGGAAGGAGTGCCACTCAAGTACATCTTTAAAGAGGCTAAATAGATGAGTGGGTAGGTGAGCTGGTAGGTGAAAACGGTTACTGGATGGATGGATGGATGGATGGATGGATGGATGGATGGATGGGTGATGAATTGGTAGTAGATTATGAGGTAGATGAATAGATGATTGGACAGCTGTGTAAATAGTGGGAAGACAAGCATATAGGTGGATAGATGCATGGACAGGAAGATGGATAGGTGGGTGGAAAAGGGCTGGAGATGGGTGATGGGTGTGGGGATATGGGTGGATGTATAGATGGGTGAGTGGATGGATGGGTAATAGATATATAAATGAGTGGATAAAGGGATGGATGGGTAGGTGTATAGATGAGCAGGTGGGATAGATGTATGAGTATATAGATACAGGATGGATGGATAGGTGTACGTGTGGATAAACAGACTGGTAGGTGGATATATAAGGAAACAAGCATACTAGAGAAGCATCTACTCAATAAGTATTGACCAAGTACCCATTATGTAATTAATTGAAAGGGTTAAATATCAACTAATAGAGATGCCTACCTCTATAGAAGAGATAAAATTCTTACAAATATATTAATTACAAAGATAGTGACATCTATTAAGAGAAGGAAAAAATTAAAATGAGAAATTCTGACAGGAAAGGGGAGTTAGGAAATGAAAACTTGGTATTCAGAAACCTAGGCCAGTGGCTCTCAACCTTCCTAATGCTGCAGTCCTTTAGTGTAGTGTCTCATGGAGTGACCCCCTAACCATAAAATTATTTCATTGCCACCTCATGACTATAACTCTGCTACTGTTGTGAATAATAATGTAAATATATGATGTGAGAACTGATAGAACCCTTCTGGGATAAGTAATCAACCTTCACAGGGTCAGGGGAAAGGGTCATGTATTGCTACCTGAGGAGACCCAGTGATGTGTCACAGAACAGGTAAACAGGTTAGTGGAGGTCATGAAAGAATATGGCTTTTATTCTCACAGAAAACACAGATAATGAGGACAGCAAGTGTAAGCCCTCCCTCTACTACAGACCCTCCATTTACAGAACTTGGAGAGCCAAGGGTGAGGAAGCTGAAGACAAAAAGGAATCCTTCTGTGGTTTGTTTACTGCACCATGAGGCCCTGGAGCTAATTAGAGATGTTAAGTTGTCAAAAGAACAGAAAATCTGCCTTGGGGGACTATGCTCTGCATCTGAAGAAGAAAGGTCAATATGGTAAGCTCCGACTTTAGAGCTTGGGGTAAAATTCATTGATTTATGAGATCATCAGAACCAGAGACTTTTCCACCTCCCCTGATATTCCACATCAGGCTGGTATTTACCTTTTAGTACCTGCTGGCTTTGGAAACAGACACTTAACGGTTCAGATCTGTTTTAACTCCCAGAAGCTGGTAATAATGTTTTGAGAATGAAGAGATGGTATGACTCATGGTCTTTGGAAGAATGGCCGCACAAAGATGTTGTGTGGTTGTTTGTTAAAATGTAAACATTTCTTTCTGGCATGAGTCTCCTTAAGACTCAGAGAATTAAAAGAAACCTACAAGGCTCAGGAAGTAAACAAAACTCACAAGTGTCAGAAAGGCCCTGAAATTTACAAGTTATAAGGCCCTTTTCCTGTGTTTATACAAGAAATAAAAGAACTTCAGAGGAGAGACACTGTCAACCCTGCTGAACAACATACACATCCAATGGGGAAATCCAGGGATGCATCTTTCATGAATCACCGGCCATGGTTGTGTGGGTTTCTCAGTGACACAATTTCTATGACTTGTTCATGTTCTTGAAAGCAACTCCTCACCCATATTTCTGAAATAACCATCAAATCGTAACTGTTCACCCTGCTAGACTTCTGTAAGATCATTCTTTCTGTGGTTTCAGAACCTTATCTGGGGTAAATAGCCATTTGTTCATATCTTCGTAGAAGGCATACCACAGAATCCGGTTGCAATCCCCAAACTTGTCAATAGTAACAGGGAATTCAGGTAGCTACTCCACTGACTCAATGACAGGAATATTTGCTGGATTACCAAGGAGAGACAGATATAACTATGGATATCTGAAAATGTTGGAGAGAGATGCAGAAGAATAGGGAGTATGAAGTGAAACTCTCTTGACTTACCTTTTGGGGTGTGCAGATTGGAGGAGAAGGTCAGGACCCTAGCAGAGCAAGCAGTGGCTAGAATCTAAAAGAGATTATAAAAGTAGACCCCATCCAACCCTCCCCACAAAATGCTGCCCTTTCCAGCTTATTAATCTAAGGAGACATTCCAAAGTCACTGGCCTCCAGACCTCCAAGGGAACACATCACATAATTTTCAGCCCCTGAAATTTGAGATTTTGCACATTTGTTATAGCAGCTAGGGGAAACAGATGTCTTTGTATGTCTCTAGGATTCAGTGAGGATCTTTAAGCAAAGTACATAATGCTCTGAGTCTTCTCAAAGGTTGTCTTTGTTCATTTATGTAAACTGTCAAGTTTGAAGCTCACAATGTTTTCCCATGTGCCCTAATCTGTTCCTGTATCTTTATCAGTGTGTCCCACTCCCAATAAGAGACACCTGACCACTCAGGTGCCTGTCAAAAAAATTACTAGCTGAGGAGATGCAAGATCCTCCCAGGAATATCTGTGATTAAAATATAATCACACTACATCTTGAAGTTGTTCAAAGTCCCCCATAGATTCTAGTAGACAATGGAAGGAATGGATGAAGCAGATGGAAAGATACACAAGATAAGTAGATGAAGGAATGATGGAGGGAGGAGGGCAGAATAAAGGGATAGAAAAATAGATTTGGAGGGATGGTGGAGTGCATAAATGAAGGAATACGTGGGTGTGAGTACACTGTGGCTCAGTGGATAGAGGAGAGGAAATGGATAGACAGATGAAGAGATGCTTGGCTACGGAGAGGTGAATAAAGTGAACGATGGACGGACGCTGAGCAGAGAAGGGACTCATTAAGGTGTTATGTATCACTAGGAAAATTCATTTAGAGAATTTCTGCTAATAGACAAATGAAGCCCACGAAAGCACAGCAGAGAGGATTAGTCACACTGCTCTCAGGAATCAACATGTGTGCAAAGCCCTTGCTGACAGCGTGTTCCATATTGCTCTAGAGTCCCTGCAGTGTTCCCAAGGAAAACAGGCACAAACCATCTGATGCAACCGATCTGAGGAGAGGAAAAAAACAAAATAACTAGGAGGTAAATTTGCTGGTTGAATGAGTCAGAGGAAGAGATTTTTATGATTTTTTTTTTTTTTTAGATAATGAGCCTGAATAACTGAGATTACATACTTCTTAAGTCTACTCTTTGAAATTTTGTCCAGAAGTTGCAAAAACCTGTGGGTACAAGCTAAATACAGAGATATTTGTGTGGGGAACGACTGAAATACCCAACAAAGAAGCTCTGTGATATGGAACCCTGTACGATTATCCAAAATGGTATCCAAAATACTATGGTTTAGAAATATTTGTGGTATGAAGATGTATATATACCACCTTTGGAGGGAACTTGGAGAGGCGGGACTGGCACAGGTTATAACTCTATGGCCCAGGCTAGTCTACCTGCTTCTCACTACCCAGCTCAAGCTGGCTCCAAACTCCAAACAATCCTCCTGCCTCAGCTCGTGGAATGCTAGGATCATAAATTTATGATCCAATGCTATCAGCTTATGCTATCTTAAACAAATCCAGGATTAAGTGCTGAAAACTTTTCTAACATAAACGTATACACAGATGTCAAAATTACCTCTGAAGTTTGAGCTTTTCATTGTGGCTCCATGTACACACACACACACACACACACACACACACACACACACACACACACACAGGATATAGGCTATACCCAGATGAAACACGGTACTAACCAAGAGCTGGGGCAGGAGTTCATCACACACATGGTGGCTGGATCCTGTTTTAACTCTTGCCTTCTTGTCAGATGGAAATTTCCTAAGAGTGTGCTTCTTACCAAGTAGGAGTTCCAAGGCCCTCATAGATGGGAAAATTGAATCTCTCCTCATCTGTCTTTTCCTCTCATAATCCAAATTTGCTGACAGATATTAGATTCCCATCCAATTTGACTCGGCTCCTCCTGGGGTAAGTCCCTCTCATTTCTCCCCTCACATCTTCCCTTTCTGCATCATCTTTTGAAGCAAACCTCCCAGGGATTGGGAGGCTTCTCTTATATGATTTCTCTTATAATTTTGTTTCATGGGTATCGACTCTGTAGTTTTCGGATCTTCTACCCATTCTTTCTGTAAGAATGCCCCTAATGTGAAAGTTAGGGGAAGGCAGAGGAGGCATGGTGCCCTGTTGCCTTTGTGTCTCACAGAATGTCGTTGTACACTTGAGAAGGGCAGCAGCTTGGATTGGAGAGATTGCTCAGCTAGTTATGTAAGCACAGAGGCCTGAGTTCCTTCCTCGGAACACATGAGAAGAAAATGCTGGCCATATCAGGCCACACTTATCATCCTCCATACTGGAGGGTCCCTGGAGCTCACTGGCCAGTCAGTCTAATCTACTTGGCGAGCTCCAGACAAATGGCAGGCCATGCCTCAAACAAAGGTGCACACAAGGTTGTTCTCTGAACTTGCTGTGTGTGTGTGTGTGTGTGTGTGTGTGTGTGTGTGTGTGTGCACTTGCACACACACACACACACACATGAGAGTGTGAGGCAGGAAGCACTGATTAAACATAACCTGGTTTAGCTTGATAAACATGTTTGTGCTCAAAGTAAAAAAAAAAAAAAAAAAAAAAAAAAAAAAAAACCAAAGAGTTAGAGTGAGCGTGTTGGCACAAACCTTTAATCCCAGTACACTAGAGAGACAGAGGCAGACAAATCCCTGCGACTTCAAGGTTTAGAAATACAGGGTGAGTTTCAGGACAGTCAGGGCTCAGCAGACAAACCCTGTCTTGAAAAACAAACAAACAAATAGATTTAGGTCCCCTACAAGACCTAACTAAAAGTGATGGTATTTTGCAAACTTCACTTTTTTACTAGCAGACAATAACAAATGTCTTTTTTTGACAACAGCAAAAATAGTCACCTGCACTTTACCCCATTTCACTACAGCTAACATGGACTCCAGCAGGTCAACAGCTTGGCTATAAGCTCTGGGCTTTCCACTCATTCTTGGCTTATTCTTTATCAGAAATCCCAAAGAGTACTTGGACCCCAGTGAACAAGGATGCTGTCATTGTGAGAAGTATCAAAGCGTCCTTTGCATATCAGCCTGAGCATTCAGTCAAACCCAACAGAGACAGTACGGGTAGCAGAGATTTTACATAAAACGCCTTTAGTAGAGGACTCATGGGCGGGGTGACCACTAACAGGAGACACGGCTATTCCAGGGACAGAACAGCCCACTTTCAAATATTGGGTTTCAAAATCTGAGTGCAAAAGAAAAGGTCCTGGATCTGAAGGTTATTGGAGTGGATACAGAGAAGAGCTGCCAACCTCAGAGATATAGTGTGCGCCCATGAGTACAGATCTCAGCACTGTGCCTGAAATCAGATGACAGTGTGAGGGAATGGATGAAGGGAGGTGGAGCTAAGGACGGAGGGAGATCTTGGCAAATTGATCAGGGAAAGAAAACCACTTCTGCAAATGAGTGTTGATCACTATCTAGCTCCCCCATACACTGTTTTCATAAGGAAACAGAATGGAAACTGAGATACCATCTCGGAGTTTAGTTATCCAGCCGTTAACCACTTCTTTCAAATAAATAGGTCAAGGTCAAGATGAATTAGTCATTTGAGATCTCAGACTGCAACAGTAGAGTTTCAAGATGCTCCTCCTGAGAAACGAAAAGTGCTGAAGCCTTCTACTCCATGCAAAGGTGGGTCCTTCAGACACCTCCAAGTGTGTGACCTTACTACTGACCTCAGAATCCCAATATCAAGACAGAAGACTAGAGTAGTAGTAGGGCAGAGAATAGACAGGGCCTTCGACTTTGCCACTACCTCATTTCTCAGGAGCTATTAAGCTAACTGAGAAGATCCTTGATCTTTGATAGCCAGAATACTCAGATTTGAGAAATGATAGTAACTGGGGAGGGTTAGTGAAGACTAGAAAGTCCTGTGCACTGAGCAATACACTCTGCCAAAAGCATCTCAGGATTATACTCCCAGGAGTGGCAACACTATACCCAGAGTGGTCCAAGGTCAGGATGTGATCAGAGCCAGGGCCAGGGTGTTTGAGCCAGCCCATCAACCCTTCTCTCATTTTCTAAAACTTGGCATTGTAACAGAATAAGGAATGTTTTTTTTTTTTTCAACTGCACCAAACAGCTTGGTTTATTTCTCCTTGATTATTCCTCTAGATAAATTCAGAGTCCTATGAAGCCAGCTCTTTTCAAAAGAAGCCAGTATTCATTGGGTGGAGACAATAAGAAGAGGTGGAAAGTCCTTTGAAGGCTAGGGATGCAAGTCAAAGGGCAGAAGACAGGAAGAGAAGATGGCTCCGGCAGTACAAAGCTTGCTGGCAAGCTCAGGACCTGAGTTTGGTCCTTAAAATCAGTGTTTACAAGCTGGGTATAGTGGTCTGTGCTTGTAGTCCCAGATCTGGGTGGACAGGAGGGCACAGGTAGGGTGAACCCTGGGCCTCACTAGCCAGCCAGCGCATTCTGCTTAGTAAAGCTCCAGGATTAGTAAAAAAAGTATTGCAAACCCCACCCCATGCCAAAAGTGACCATCAGCTGAAGAACAACTCCTGAGGAAGTCCTCTGGCCTCCACATACTGTGCATGTACATTTGCACACACAAGCACATACGTACACACAATAATATGGATGAAATAAAAAGAAAGGCCTGACCACTGGTCACAAGAAAGACTCCAAGTGAAACACATGGTCCAGGAGCAGATGTTTTCAGCACAGAACCCTCTGCATCCCACGAACCCCACTGTCACTACTGAAGCTTGGCCATGATTCACACAGCATTGTGTGTTATAGTCTTACCTCTTCCCTTAGTATACGACTCTCTTTGGAATGTGTGGCTGAGTGAACAGCATCACCCCAACACTGGGTAAGCTTCGGAGAGAGCTGCCTAGGACTAGGCTCTGTATAAAGAAAAGAGTGTTTGTTTAGAGTCTACTAAACTACCTATTTGCTCAGATCTGGATGTAAGGAGAGGCCTTTGATTGTGACTGTCTAAGAATATGAGACTTGGAGCTGAATCAACCCTCTTCTGCCATGAAAGGAGAGATCTGTGAGCCCGTGCAGGGAGTAGAGTGGCAAGAGAGGACTCAGTGTGATTCTCAGCCATGATCCTGCATCGGCAAATCAAAAGTAACCACGTGGCCACTTAAGCATGAAGAAGAATGGCAGAAGACAATGCACCTTCGTGGGGACGTCTCCTTTACCGAGTTCTCTACTGTTTGCAGGTCCAAAACAACAAACACAGGAAACAAAGAAACCAGCCAAGCAGAGACATCTTTCAAATGCTATGCTAACCCTGTGTCGGAATGCTTAACCTTCCAATTTCAACTTTTCTCATTTTTAAATACAGTTTTCTCATGTATTAAACATACTAAGCACACACACATACACACACACATACCTGCACACATATACATACACACACACAAACACACACATACATGTACACCCATACACAAGCACATACACACAAATACATACATACACACACAAACATGCACACATGCATGCACGCATGCACACAAGGATGTATGCACGGATGCATGCACACACTGTACATGTGGAAGTCAGTGGGAAACTTTCAGGATTTGCTTCTCTCCTTCCAAAGGTGGGACCCAGGGATCCAAGTCAAGCGGTCAGGGTTAGTAGCAAGTGCATTTACCCACTGAATCATCTTGCTGCCCCTCAACTTCCTAGCTGTAAAATGGGGTTCCCTAGCAAAGTGGCTCACAGGAACGCGGCGAAGATTGACAGGAAAAGGTAAGACAAACTATGCACAGTGATTTTATCTGAATGTTCTTACCCAAACCTGGAATCAGATCCTATCAGAGCTCAAATCTCACAGATACTCCCAGGCAGAAGAGGGGGCTGAAGTGATGTTTTCAAGTCATACTGATAATAAGATTTGGGGCTTCTAGTTGAAGCAACAGTCTGGCTCCATATAATAATGTTGTCCATTTGACAGATTAGAATTATCCTGGGCCTCTGAGTTGACTTGTGGGAATTACCTTATCAAGTTAATTAAGGTAAGAAGACTGGCCCTCAGTGGGAGGCACCATTCCCTAGCAGGGATCCTGAGCTGTCTGAATGGAGAAGGAGAGCTGAGCAGCACCATGAGTTCATTGTTCGCTACTTCCTGGATGCAGATGCAGTTGTGGAAACAAAATGTTTGACCAGGAGTTTCAAGCTCCCGGTACTTAAACTTTGCCATTTATGAAAACTTGAAATGTCAGCCTTCTTTGCCAGAGTGTTTCCTTACAGTAACAGAAAAGAAACAAGAAATCCTAGAATTCAGAACATTCCCAATTCAGTGTGCAGTTACACTCCCTCCTTCCTGCAAGCTCCAGGTTCTAGATCAAGACACAGGACAATGGAGAATAAGAGACTACCTGTGTAACTGAAGGTAACCGAACACTGGAACCCTGACACAACAGAGCCCAGCAATAGAAAAGGGGCTCATACTATCCACTTCTTCCTTTGTGTGTCCATGAGCCCTGATGTCCTGTGTCTGCTGATCACCTCCCTGTTTAGTTCAACTTCATTTAAAGCCGATGTCCCTGACTTGCAAGCCTCCAAGCAGCCTGGAACCCAATGTTTTCCTTTATTGAAAGACTGTTATTTTAAGAATTGCCTTCAGAGGAAACCCAGCTGTTCTCAGTCAAGAGCAACAGGGGGCACCAGAGAACACAAGCATCTAGGCACCTAAAATACCTAAAAGGGTTAGAGAAAAAAATAACAGCCTTGATCCCCAGCCCTTGAGTAAAAATACCCTGACATGAACAGTGAGCAGATTCACAGCTCAGACAGAAAAACACATAAAAATAGTGACATGAGCCTTAACTCCTGAACACTTAGTCTATGGTGGCAGCCTTGAGTAGGCATGGGAGCTTGTCTTAGCTAGACCCTGGGAAACTTGCTGAACTTCGTGGTGCCTTTGGATGAACTAAAAATGGGGTGGCATTCCAAACTCACTTTGGTTGACTTTTGTTTTCTCAGATTTAAAGCCAGCCAGGAAACTGCTTTCTTCAGTCAACTACAGGGCACCCGAGACACAGAAGAGCATTTTCTGGTCTGTTTTTGAACATCCAAGACAAAGGTGGCACCATGGTCTACACTGACTGAAATTCAACTCCTGGGACTGACAAGTGGTTCCTTTGGTAAAGGACCTGAGTTTGGTCCCTGGCACTCATGTAAAAATCTGGCTATTGCAGAACACATTTGCAATCCCAGAGCTGGGGAGGCAGAGGCAGGCAGATCCCTAGCACACGATTATACCTTTTACTACACTTGGTCTCTGACAATAGCAATCTGCAGCATGGAAGCCTCAGGTTTCAGGAGGTCTCATGTAGCTTGGGTTTGGGTCTATGGGTTCCTTCAAATCAGACTGTGACTGTGGTTATCATCTTCCCTGGTGCTTTGAAGCTAATTGACTCAGAAAACTAAAAACAAAACAGCCCCATCAGAAGGGCCTTGGCCAGTTGCCAAAAAATCTGTCCATAACCCTCAACTATGTTCCGAAAATGTCTGCATCTTTCTTGATCAATATATTATAAATTAAGTTTTAACTTTCTATTTCGATGGACACATATTTGTAGATGTTTTCACAGAAAGCAGGCATGGACCATATTCAAACACAACCCATAGCTGCTCCACATGCTTTGTTTCCCCAGAGAATCCTTTCATTTCTTCCCTAGAATACTGTTTTCTGAATTCATGATATTTCTTTGGACTTCTGGAGGATCTTCCTGGACTTGAAGCCTCTCATGGACCACTCCTATTTTGCTGGTTCTGGCGCTGGTCTCAACATGAGACCAAATCACTGCAAAAAATGACCAAGTGGTCCTAGTTGGCTAGAAAGGACACATGTTGGTAATGGGGGTGGGCTTCGCAAGACTAAGAGCCCAGCAAGGAAGAAACACCCAGGTCTCATGACTCAGGTAAAGCAGGAAACCATGGTGAGATCCTCAAACCGTAGACCACTCACAGAAGGTCAGGATCACTGACTTTTCACCGAGGGATAATGGAGATGGAAGCAGATGCACTGAACTGCACTCATTCAAAAAAATAGTGTGCACATGCGCACACACCCAATAGCATTACTGCACTGGAATCTTCTCCTATGGTTAGGATGACTGTAGTGTGCCTTTGGTTTTTGTTTGTTTTCTGCAGTATGGACCAAGAACTGGACAATATACACAGAAGACAAGAACCTGGGTTACTGTACTGGTCTCACTTCTGTGAGAAAATACTCTGGGGGGAAAAAAAGCAACTGGAGAAGGAGAAAAAATAAAGGTTTATTTTAGTTCCAGATTGCAAGTTACAGTCTGTCGCTGTAGAGAGGTCAGGGTGGAGAGAAGGTAGAACAGCTGTTCACACCCACGGCCAACGGCAGAGAGGATGCATGGATGCATGCTTCCCATGCTCAGCTCCACTTTTATACAGTCCAGAACCTAGGCCAAGGAATGGTGCCTCCCACACTGGGATGCTTCTCCTCTCATCAATTAATATAATCAAGACAGTTCCCCAGACATGCCCACAGGCCTACCTGGGCTACATGTCTAGACTCTCTTCCCAGGGAATTCTAGATCATGTCATGATGACAAAGACCTGCCATAGCCACCAACTGCAATAATATGTTTGTTTCTCCCAACATGTATTAGTGGGCTACACACAGACACATGAAACAGCCTTCCAGTGGGAGACAGCATCAGGATCTTATAGTGATTCTCATCATGATCACGGCACATCTAGTTTTATGAGCTGGCTCCCCTGACAAGTGTGGTACCTTCCTCCTAAAACCATTTCAGACACCCCTTTCACTTGTTCAGGATGCTATAAGAAAACATCAGAGCCTAGGCAGTTTACACACAGTAGAACAGGTGACTGAGAATTCTAGATGTTAGGAAGGCCAAGATGAAGCAGTATACTGACTCAGTGTGTGATGAGAACCTGTTCTCCAGAAGTGGTGCCTTCTATAGGTTGTCACACAGCAAAAAGAGAGAGCATTTTCTGAGGACACTAATTCTGTAAATGAAAGAGTGGTCACTAAAACATTGCTACCTCCTATGTGCATTGCTATTCTCATATACCTGACCAAAGGAGAAAACATGAGGGAGAGAGGGAGGTGGGGCTTGTGTTGGCTCACAGTTTGAGGATGCAGTCTGTCATAGCAAGAAAAGAGAGACAGTAGCAACAGTATAAGGCTGGCAACATTACATTCACAGTCAGGAAGCAGAGAGTTGTGTGTGTGTGTGTGTGTGTGTGTGTGTGTGTGTGTGTGTGTGTGTTTATTCAGACCCCAGACCATGGATATGAAGTCACTCACATTCCTCAGCTAGACCTGGAAATACCCTCATGGCCACATCCAGGGATATGTTTACATGGTAATTTGAAATCCTGTCAAGTTGGTGACTGACCATCATACTCCCTAAAGGCCGCATCTCTTGATTCTAGTAAATCTGTGACTAACTCCCGATGCATGTGGATGTGGAGATGAGAGGCCACAGAACCAGTACAAAGCTTCACTCATCCTAAAAGCAGTTCAGTGAGAGAGGAAGAGAAAAAAATGAATGATAAAACATGCAAGCAAACACAGGGCATTAGCACTCCTTTCCCAGAGGGATACACACAGCATGGAGGGTTTCCCACTGCGGCACTGCAGGGGATTTTGCTTCGCATTCTGCCCTCCCAGCACTTTGCAATGAGGCCAGAGGACTTCTCTAATTCCAAGAATAATGAACCAGCTCACCTCAGTCCGTGTGTTTCCATGCTCACATAGTTAGTTCCAACCATGTTGACCTTTTAAAGATGTGATTTGTTTTTTAACACCTAGAGCAATAAACGCTGTGTATGTGAGCTCATACCTGGCCCAGTTGCCATGCCAACTGCAACACCACAGTGGCCCCAGCCATCTCCAAAAGGCCAGCAGGGAACCGAGGCTATGGTGGATGCACGATGTGTTACAAGAAGCTGAACTTCAGGACCTGAAGGCTGGGGAGGCCTGAAAGGATCTTAGCACAGTTGTCCCTGCAGGGTCGCCCAGGAAAAGACACTGCAGAGAATTAGCAGCCCAGGCTAACAGGGCTATGACTGAGGGGAACCTTGCTGAGGTCTACGATCTTGGGCAAGCTTGACATCAGATGTCGCTTTCCGAGAATACTAGCCTTGTGATCTATTGTGTCCCCAGTCACCTGTCCACTGCTTCCCACCTTTGGACAGAGCCTCATGAGTGCATTCATGGAGTGTTGCTCCTCCCTGGCTCCCCGGATTAGGCCTGGCGGCTGTGTTCTTAAACCCTTCACTAAGAATGTTTCAGGTGACCACATCTGTTGAGGTCTTGACAGGAACTTGGTAGTGAGCTTGTCCATCTGCTGGTTCTCAGAGGGGAACTTCATGTCTTAGGTGAGGAAGAAAGGCTACATTCCCACCTACAACTAAGATGTGTGTGTGTGTGTGTGTGTGTGTGTGTGTGTGTGTGTGTGTGTGTGTGTGCATGTGCATGGGCTCACATTTGTTTATGTGTGCACATAGAGGCCAGAGGTCAATTTTTGGTTATCTTCCTTGGTGTCTCAGGTTATCTTCCTTAATCATTCTCCCTCTTTTTTAAGACAGGGTCTCTCAATGGGCCTGGATCTCATGAACTCTGCTAGACTGGGGGCTAGCAAGCCTTAAGGATATGCTTGTCTCTGCCTCCTAAGTGCTGGGGTTACAGATACACATGCTATTATACCTAGCATCTTACATGAGTACTAGGGACAGAATTCAAGTCCCAGCTCTATAATGTAGAAATTGAAGGACTTCCCACAGTGAGAACTCCAAGACAGAATATAAGCCTCAACTTGTTCATCTGTGAAGTGGGCTAATAGCCAGTACCAACATAGCAAGTTTGCCAAGAGGATTCAGAGAAACATCATAATAAATAATTAGCACAGTACCCAGCCAGGAGCTTGCTCAAAACATGCCTTAGTCCCCAGTATGGCCCCTTACATATCTGGTGTGTAAGTCAACTTTTATCCATATTACATGAACTATAACAGAAGCATTTGGGGAAATAAATTCCACTTCAAAAGAAGAGCTAGCTGGGCTTATGCGAAAGCTCAGCTGGTAAAGTGCTTGCCTACGAAGTGCAAAGTCCCCCAGAACTCACTTAAAACACATCTGGGAATGATGATGCATACTTCTAATCCCCAGGGTTGAAGGCAGAGACAGGAGCATCTCCAGGGCTTGCTGGCTGGCCAGCGAGAAGCCTTGTCCCACATTAAGGTAGATGGTTCTGGGGCAACAGCATGTAAGCTTGTCCTCTGGCTTCCACGTGTACATATACACGACTGTATGTATGCCTGCACACACACACACACACACACACACACACACACACACACACACACACACACACACTCCTAGGTGGGGCATTATTGTCAGTCCTTAGCTGCAGGGAGAGAAGGGCCAGCTCAATTTTCTCTAATAGTTTAGCCCCTGGTAAGTTGGCCTTGCTCCCATGGAAGGCCATACATATAAGAATATTTTGCAGCCCAAATCAGCCTTGATGAAGTAAAAAGATAAACAATTTGGTATAAAGGGAATCCCATGGATTTGGAACGATTTGGAGAAAAGATGAGTATGACTGTAATACACTGTATATAAACCTCAGGGAATAATCTTCAATTTATAAACATTTGTTTACATGTGTGCATAAATGTGTTTGTGCATATATGCGCAGAAGACAGAATGTAGCATGAGATTTCTTGGAACTGGTGTTTCAAATAGTTGTGAGTCTCCCAACATGGGTGCTGAGAACAAAAGTCAAGTCCTTTCTAAGAGCAGTACATGCTCTGAGCCACTGAGACTTCTTTCTAGCCACAGAAATGGACCGATGATGTAGGTCAGTGGCAGAGTGCTTGCCTAGGGTGCACAAGTCTTGCACTCCACCTCCAGCACCATGTACCGCACATAAAAATATCAAACCCAGCAGCTCTCTGTGGGTCTCTAATGTCTAGGATATCACTCAATGTAGGCAATATTAAACATGCATTAAAAAGATGAGTTAATGTCTCTGTTTACACCTCTGAAAACTGAGTGAAAATGTAGACATTCTACTTCTCAAAGTTAATTGAAGCATGTACATCTGTGTGGACATTAGGAAGCACTGGTTCTGATTTTTATTTATGTGTAGGTATGTTCATGTCTGCACATGTGAGGTGCCTGTGGAGGCCAGAAGAGGGTATCAGTTTCCCTGGAGATGGAGTTAGGGGTGGTTGTGAGCAGTCCTATCTGGGTTCTGGGAACTGAACTCGGGTCATCTGCAAGAGCATTCTATGCTGTTAAGCATTAAGCCTCCCCCCCCCCCCAGCCTCAAGGGAAACACTGGTTTTAAATGAACCTGTTGGTTTCTCCCAGTGTGTGTTACCCGGATGTTTTGTTTGGATGAGATCACTTCTCCAAACCTCGGTCTCACCAGTCCTCACCGCTGTCTGAGCCCAGATGCCTGTCCGTGCTTGTTCATAGCGCTCCGTCTATTCTGAAGGGCCACATTAGAACATGGATGGAGACTGCTTCACCTCTTCCCCAGGTGTCCTGGCTAGTTGTTGTTCTGGGGTGGGGGGGTTAGTTTGTGTTTGTTTTCCATTTGTTTTGTTTTTTGTTTGTTTGTTTGTTTTTGTCAGCTTGACACAAGGTGCGGTCATTTGAAAAAAGAGAACTTCAGTTGAGAAAACAGTCCTCACCGGATTGTTGACAATGATTGTCTTGATGAATGATTGATGTGGGTGGGCCCAGTTCACTGTGGGTGGGGCCTCCCCTGTGCAGGTGGTCCTGGGATGTTTAAGAAAGCAGGCCAGGCATAGCAAGCCATGAGCAGCGAGCAGGTAAGCAGCACCCTCTTGGTCTTCAGCTCCTGCCCCGATTTCCTTCGATGATGGACTTTGGTAAGGAAGAGTAATAAACTCCTTCTTCCCCATGTTGCTTTTGGTCATGATGTTTTATCACGGGAATGGAAACCCTAATTAGACACTATGACACCCACCAGTCAGATTTCACTGTGAATGTCCTCAAGGTCCCTCTTAGATCAGGTTAGCTGAATCACCCTCGTGGATGACGCTTTCTCTTAGTCATTTTGCTAACCACTGACCCTGCCCACTACCCTGCTCTCTGGCTATCAAGTCCCACTTTTACTGGTGTATGTAGAGTTGAGCCTGGTGCCTCTCCTCAACTTCCAGCCCCACTTCCAGTCCCTACACTCTGTTAAGAGGCTCTCCCCTGAATAAAGTCTCCCCAACTACCCTTAGCAACTGTAAAGAGCAGCTATTTTTTTTTCTTTAAAAGGACTATCATGTTCTAGCAAGAATCAATTCAAGACAGCAAATCAACCCACAAGATGACACCGTGACTGCTTCCCCAATTGCATCACAGACATTTCCTGACCTTTATGATGCATCTCCAGAGCTACAAGGGGAATGAAATGTTTGCATGTGGGATTTTTAAGTTACCATGAGCAATCATGCTTATATCGTACATAAGGTCCCTGCAACTATGTGAAGCAGAGGGAGAAAGACGTGGTGGGGGTAGGGGGGAGATAAAGAGACACCCTGATGGCAATTGAGCTGCTTAATCCAGATGTGCCTGCAGCCTATTTCCTATAATGTGACTCCCTCACCTTCTCCGTTCCTGACATTAATTTCTGTTCTATTAAACCTTGTGGGATTGAGTTTCTGTCCCTTACAATGAAAACTCTAACAATAAAAATGTGTCTATTTCATGGAGCTGATTTCTGGGATCTGTCTATGCCCCAGTGATGTGCCATTAGTGTGGATTTACCCAGAGGAGCTGGGAGGTGATACCCATGGACGGTACTACAGGCCCAATCCTGGGGATTCTGCAGAGTCTGCTACCCATCTGCCTTAGAGTAGTTAAATGCAGCCCTGGGCTTATGTTTCCATGAGAAGTGTTTTCCCAGTTTGCATATGAAAAACCTGGTCTCCAGCAGGTGGCACTATGGAGAGGTAATTGGAACAGGAGGGTGCCAGGGTGAACCACGGGGCATTTCATAGCTGAATGTGCTTTTAGGAAATGGGGAGTGGGTCCTGGTTATGGAAGGTGGTTCCTTGGAGGAAGACCTTTACG
Source organism: Phyllotis vaccarum (assembly GCA_033318265.1). NCBI lineage: Eukaryota > Metazoa > Chordata > Mammalia > Rodentia > Cricetidae > Phyllotis > Phyllotis vaccarum. Next base: position 69,597,970 of record JARWLC010000016.1, on the reverse strand, counting down.
AAGTGCATCTGTGTATCTATAAATCTCTCTCAGTGGCCTGGATCTCAGCCAGTGTGCTGAGCTGGATGGCCAGAAAGGCCCAGGGATCCAGTTGACTCGTCCTTCCCAACACTGGTGCTACAATTGTTACTGCACCCGGCTTAGTCACGTGGGTCCTGAAAGCAGGTCTTCATGTTCATGATTCAAGAACTTTCCCAACTGAGCAATCTCCTCAGCCCCGAAGGAGTGCTTCCCTGGTGTGTGTGTGTGTGTGTGTGTGTGTGTGTGTGTGTGTGTGTGTGTGTGTGTGTGTGTGTGTGTGTGTGTCCTGTCCTCTCCTCCCTCCTCTGTACCTCTCAACGTTCCTACATTCCTACTGCTCTACCTGAGCACACTGTCTCTGTCGCCCATCGTAAGCCAGAGCAACAGAACCAGCCAGCCAGGGGCTGAAAGCCGGGAAACTGTGGCTGAGTAAACCTTTTCTTCTTTAGACTGATGATCTCAGAAACAGGCTGAAGAGTTACCCCAGATCCCAGGTCAGTAAGTGATGGGGAGATGAAGACTCAGTGACAGCAGTGACAGCCCTCTCGAGGTTCTAAAGCTTCCTGAGAATTGAGAGCACGCTGGCAAACGGATGCTAGTTCAACGCTCGATTCATCGGGCAAAGTGTAAAACTTGATTAAAAACTCTTCGTAAGTGAGTTGCCCTTTCTAAAGGAGTGGCCAGGCCAGAGAGATGACTCGGTAGATAAAGAGCTTGCAGCTAAGTCTGTCCTTCCAAGTTCAACTCCCAGAGTCCACATAGTAGAGAGAAAGAAAAAAGGTTCTCACATGTTATGCACACGCACACACACACACACACACACACACACACACACACACACACACATATACCATAGCAATACACAAATAAATATACATATTTTTGGAAACTGGGGACAGAGGGGCAATGTTGACATTTCAGCTATGAACAACTGATTAGTTCAGGACCCTCACTGTCCAGTTTAACGCCTCTTATGACAGCTGGAATATGAAAAGTTCCCCAGTGGCCCATGTGTTTAATCATTTGCATGGCAGTGTTTGGGAACGGTATGGAGCCTTTAGGAGGCGGAGCCTAAGTAGAGGAATTGGTCACTGGGGCAAGCCTCGAGCTTTAATAACCTAGCTCTGCTTTTCCCCCTTTCTACTTCCTGGTTTCAGATAAGATACAACCAGCTGCCTCATGCCCCTGCTGCCTTGCCTGACATAAAGGGCTGCTCCCCCAGAACTGTAAGCAGGATAAATGTTTCCTACTTTAGGTCACTTGTTTTGCTAGGTATTTGGTCACAGGAACTAGAAAATGACCATATGCAGCACTTAGCTTCAACAACACTGTATTGGACACTTAAAAATGTGCTAACAGATTTTTAAATAGATGGCGTTTCCTATCTGGTAACAGCATCTATTCTGGCTGACATATCAAAAAAAGCACTTGTTCATTTTTATAGATATCAAATCTTTTTCATAAAAAGTCTTTCCTGTCCCTTCCATGTCAAGGTTACATTTCATTTCAGCACACACACACACACACACACACACACACACACACACACACACACAGATCTGTGACCCTCTTCAATTTTGTGAGTAGGATGTAGAAAGTGCCGAATAATCAAAATCAAAGGAACAAGATGAAAACCTGACAAATAATTCAATTTGATGGTGTGCTTTACTCTAAGCATTAGATGAAAAATATTAAATTATACGCCCACTATCAAGGATGCTTCCCAAAGAAGTTAGTGGAGATGCTGCATGTGCGGGCATTATTTTATTGTGTTATTTTACTACTGTGGTGCAAATTTCTTAGGAGAACTGGTTTTGGGAAAATGAATTTCCTTGAACTCGGATGTCAAATAAAAGGTCAAGGTGGTAGGCTATACGATTTATGAGCAAACCTTCCCATGAATCTGCCGCCTCAAAGCTAGCTGCGTCTCTGGGTTCTTTTGTGCCATTCCACGTGGGTGAATTTGAACTCAATCAAAAACAAAGGCCATTCTGCTGTAATGGGAGCATTTCGGTGTTGTACTAGAACTCCTGGCATTGTGGCTCAGGCTTCTCCTCGCACACACAGCCAAATGAGCTCCATCCATGGGTGTGGTCCAAGGGCAGGCATCTCACTGCTTGGAAACAACACATGCATTTCCTGGGATGATTTTTTTAAGTCCCCAATGCCAGGTGATGGTAACAAGGCCAATGTCTGAACTTACAGCCATGTCTTCCTTAAAAGCTATTAGTTTTCTCATGGGTTTGGAAACTGGGGGTAAACCAGAGACAGACTCTTCAGTCAAATTTGCAGGAATGAGGAGGGTTTGCCCTTCAACCACAGACTTGTCTCTGAGTTTAACAATGCAAGGTTCATTGCTTTTTAATATTATTTTTAGTTTTTAAGATTTATTTTTTAAAGTAAGAGTGTGTGTGTGTGTGTGTGTGTGTGTGTGTGTGTGTGTGTGTGTGTGTGTCTGCTAGTGGGTCTGTGCATGTGTATGTTGGCTCCTACAGAGGCCAGATGGCCTAGAATTGAAGTTACAGGCTCACATGTATGCTAAGAACCAAACTGGGATCCTTTTGAAGTACAATGCATGAAGTACAATGTAAGCCATCATTCTAGTCTACAAGCCTTGCATTTTTACAAACCAAAAAAAAGGGAAATTTTGCTACAACAGTATGGTAGGATTAAAGACAGGAAAAATCCTTCCATTGATAGTGAGCTATGACAAAAAAAAATGATTACCTTCTTAATTGTTTAATGTATAATTATAACTATAGCCTCATTACTGCGCAGACCTTTTCTATAACATCCCAAAATAACTAAGTTTCAGGGGAGTTTATGTGGCCTTGAAATCCCACAGACAACAGAGCCTGAAGGGCCATTACCAACAAAGAATGCCAAAAGATCCCTTTCTTTAAAAGAAAGAGATGATGTGCCAGCACACTGCAAAGAAATCCACCTTCTTCAAACAAGGATATTCTCCCCTCCTCCTCTCCTCAACCATTTCTGCACTCTGTCTTCATTTGCCTTCTACCTCTAACCATCCTTTCATACATGTTTATTGAGTGCATAGTCTCAACCAGACATTGTGACAGGCACGGAGAAAGCATCCAATTCTTCCACATGCAGAGTAAAACTAAAGTCAGCTGAGGACACCATTACTGATCCGCCTGGAAGACAGTGCTCTGTTCTAATGCTTCTCCTAATATCCACACTTAGAGGGGAAGCAGGTATCCTGGTTCTTAACTTGACTGAACAGAGGTGCACCGGGAAGATTAGCAAAGAGCAGACCTATGGATGTGTCTGGGATGGAAATTCCAGATAGGATTAACAAAATGGGGAAGATGGGCCTGCCCTAAACGTGGGCCATGGGATCCACAGGCTGAGGGTCCAGATGCAATATAAGAAGAATGTGACCCAACTGCAGCTGCCCGTGTTCATATGTCCATTTAATTTTTATTACATTCGCTTGCTTGTTTTGTGTTTCTGTGTGGGCGCATGTGTCATGGGATACGTGAAGAAGTCAGAGGACAACTTATAAGAGTTAGCTCTCTCCTTCTACCATGTAGACTCTGGGGATGGAAGCCACGTTTATATTCTCGGTCCTCTCCTTTCTGCTAGCCCAAACCGTCCCTCCACAATGCGCTAGTGGCCTCTGAGTGAACACAAATCCTTCCTTCCTCTCCTCCATCGCTTCTGTTGGATGTTTTGCCTCTGGCTGGAAATCCTAACTCATGCAAAGGTAAAAACAGAGAACTGCCCCCTCCCCATGGATACAGAGCACCGCCTCTACCTCACGGTTACTCATGGAAGAAGCAATAGTGTCTGAAGGAGCTGTAAAGAGCTTCGGGGAGAAAGAGTGAGGAAACCCCAGCAACACTGACAGAAACATCTGGTTTCCTACCAGAAGGCGCTCATACAAAGGTCGGGTGGGAGCTCACTGTCCTCAATTTCCAGTGAAACGACCTCACTTTAATGTTTCTGGAAGGTTTGGACAATTAAGCGTTTACTATCAGTGCCTTATCCCTAAAGCAATCTACATAATCAGATTTTAATTTTCTTTTAATTTTTCTTCCTATATAAGAATCAAACCTTTTCCTGTAGTACCTTGTCACAGACACGGTCCTCAGTTCTCCACCCTTTGAATAAAATCCCAGTTGTGGAAAAGGCTTTCTCCAGGGATGTGGAGGTTGTAGCTTGAGGCAAAAAGAAGAAAGGAAAAAAAAAAAAAACTTCATCTTATGAAACGGGAAATCTTTCTCAATGCTTTCCATCAAAATAGCTCGGATATTGTGTCTAATATTAAGCCTTGTAAAATTCACATCACAGACTCCTACAAGAACTACTGCTGATTTATTTTCAATGAAGGCTCAGATTCTTATCCAAGTGCCCTCTTAATTTTCACATGTTTCTTTTCTCCCCCACTCTTGCTGCTAACAAAATGAAACTATATCAGACAGCAGTCGTCTCTGGGAATAAAACTGTGATTAGCGCTAGAGATCAGAGGCTGGACTGGAAAGATGGAATGAAAGCCATCTTAACCTGTCTGTGTCCACTCTGGGCACTGGTGATGTCTGAGCATGAGTGATAGCTAGCAGGAGTCTTCCCTACCGCTTCCTTTAGTGAGGCTGTGAGCATTTCACAGCGCACAGCACAGGTGATGTGCTCTACTTTATAACTCAGGGGAGACATGGGTAGAGAACGGCATTTCCTTTACCTTTCTCACAAAATCTCAGACCACTTGGAAATTGCAGACTGACATCTCAAAGGTGTAGTGTTGATCGTTCAGGCACTACCCTCTACTCCTCTCTTCTTGCACCTGACTCCCAGAGAGCACAGGCCAACGGGTCCATCTTGAGATGTTCTCTGAGTGGTAAGCCCGGGGTCAAGCCTGGCCCATGCAGTGTGAAGCAGTTACTTTCTCAAGCTGATAAAGTGAATTTCCCATCTCCCACCTCTGAGAGGAGAGCAGAGGGAGCGGAGTGTCAGAGAAGACTCTGGGCACCTTCAACTTGTATCTTTGACATCTTGGCAACACCAGGTCCAAGCCAAGGCCAGGCACTGTGCACCTATAATCACTTCCACGCAAACATGCATTGATTTCCAGACAAGCATCTGCCCTTTCTATTGTTCAGGTGGCATAGCCAAAATAGGACGTGATGGGTTTCTGCAGTGGAAAACCATGAGTTCAATTTCAGAATAATGTATTAAAATGGCATCAGCTACTCAACTATGTTCCGACAGTGCCAAACAACAGTACTGAGAGGCATCTTACCAGAATACATTTCCAGCAGGGTCTAACTCTATAAAGCTTAAGTTGGAAACATGCATTTTCTCCCCTCCTGGAGACATTGGCCAATACTTTGAATTCTTAGATATCAGAAATGGGAGCTGTTAAGCAAAAGTTTAAGAAACATAGTAGAAGAGAGGAATGGTTTGGGATGTACAATAGGTACAACGTTAGCTGGTGAGAGGCAAGAAGGTTGTCAAAGTGTAGTCATGCAGTCAGCTGTGCTGGGAAATGTTTGTGCTGTGTGTACAGGGAAAAAATGTAACACTGAGTGGATCTTAGCAAGGGAGGGAGCTACATGGAAGCTAGACGAAAGCAGGATGCAAAGATCTCATAAATGGAAGGACCCAAAGACACAGCTGGAGTCCTCCCAAGAGGGAAGAAAATATCTTCTCCACTAGAGAGGTGATGGACACTCTAGACTCTTGGTTGCCCTGGTGACCAGAGCACTCTTCACAATCTAATGGCTTAGAAATGAATACAATCACTTGGACATGGAATAAATAGTAAGCCTTAGAGTGGTAGGAAGCCCATTGTGAGAGCTCTCCACAGGGAGGGTGAGGATGGAGTTTGGGCGGAGGTCATTAGTCACCATAGTGTAGACAGTGCTGAGGACGAGGAGAAATATGACAAGTCTAACAGGTGGGGGGCAGGCTAATGACAGATAGTGCCTTGGACAAGCAATGTGTCTGCCATTTCTCCTTCTGGCATGCTCTAGCCTAAAAAGCCTAAATTAAGTGTTAATGAACCCATATTGATCTCCCTGCTTCCTTCCGCCCTCAGCATGAGGAAGGCAGGCTGGCTGGGGAGACTCAGTTGGAACTCAATCTTTGGGAGTGGGCATCTCGCTGAGTGATCATGGCCACCTCTGCCTTCCCTCCTGCTGTTCCTACCAGACAAAGTTCATGGAGATAAGTTCAAAGGCTCTCCTGCTCAACGCTCAGTGTGAACTGCCTGGGAGAGAGCATCCAGATACCTCAACACTATTCCACACAATTGCAGTGAATGCCTTACACAGATGTGCTCAGCACCTATGAACTCTTGACACAAGCAAGCAATCTTCAGGAACGGGGATGAGCCTAGTCCCATCAGTTGAAGGCTTTTACAGCAATATGTATTTCCGGGAGATAAAGGAGTGCTGTCCTCATATGATATCAGAGAAATTCCAGCAGCTTCCTGCCAGCTGGCTTTCTATAATCCACTTCCAGACTTGCCAGACCTCAAAATCACAAGAAACGGTTTCTAAAAATAAATCTTCCCAAGATTGATAAAGGAATAAGTACTTTTGGATCTAGACGGAGAGAAACATTATAGATATGTATGTATATCCCCATATGGCTGAATATAGTGTCTTATAATATGAAATATCTATTTGAACTTTGTCCCAGCTTCTTGCCACAAAATTGTCCAAACCTGGATTACCTTCAAGTGATGTGTCTTTTCCCATGCTAGTAACAGAATGGTGCCCTGATACCCAGGGTTCCTGGGTAACTTCAGAGTAGAGCTTTTTGCCAAAAGGAAATTCCATTTGCTTAAAAGAACAGAACGTTGAGTCCTTCCCTAAAACACAGCACTAAGGAAGGAAGAAAGGCTGGAAGTCGTGTTGGTCACCAGTGGCCAGTGATGTCACCAGTTGCACACGTGTAATGAAGACTCGGTTAAAAGCACAAAGAAGGCAGAGTTCATAGGACTTCCAGAAAGCTGAACCCCTGATCATTCTTGCAGAGGAGTCAGGGAAGACCCCAAGCCCTTTCCACATGGTCTCACACCTCTCTTAGTCTGAGGCTCATCTGTAACCTTCGCAGTATGATGTGCTCATGTGCTCATTTAGGTGTTTATGCACACATATGAGCAAATTCATCTCTGTCTTTTATACCACTCTATGCTAGATGTATGCATTTTGTACAGAGGCTAAAGGTCAATGCCATGTATCCTCTGTTATGCATTTCCCTGTTCACCTTATTTTTTGAGACAGGATCTTTTATTGAATCAGCCACAGTTGAGGACTGGCATACTTCATTTTGACTGGACAGGCTGGACAACGATCTCTAGGGGTTCACCTGTCTCTGCCTAAAAGCACGTGAACCATGACTGGCTTGTACATAGATGCTGCTCATATGAACTCAGTTTTTTCGGACTTGCCTGGCAAGTACTTTGTCAGCTAAGCCGTCTCCCTAGTCCTGAAATCTTTATGATACATAGACAAACACAGATCGTGTTTTTCTGAGCTCTGTGAAGCCTTGTCAAATTCGTCAAACTCAAGGATGGAGTTGGAGGAATTCTGCTCTACAGTGGTGGGTCTGACATGTTTGTGATTGGCAGTTAAAGTGTGAACAGTCTCGGGAGATGCCCTTCAGTCCATGGACTCCAATTCTTACTATAGGAGGTTTGTTTCAGAATTGATGTGCCCTATGAGACATCAGGGGATGTCTACTAAATAACTGGTTGTTAATGTGCTGTGTGAAGTGTAAAAATACAGAGTGTGTTTTAAATTACTTTTAATATAACTTTAATTTTTTTTTACTAAGTATGTGTGTATCTGTGTGTGAGTGTATACACATAAACGCAGGTGTCCCAGAGGCCAGACATATCAGATTTCCTGTAGCTAGAGTTACAGGCAGTCTAAGTCACCCAGTGTGGGTGCTGGTAATCAAATTAGGGTCCTCTGCAAAAGCATAAGATGATCCTAACTGCTTAGCTATCTTTCCAAACACCAAGAAAATGCGTATTTTTTTAGTTTACATTGTACATGTGTATACATGTTTATATTATAATACATCATATAATTATATAACATATATGTCATGGATAAATCTAGATATGTAATAAATATAGATATGTAAAAAAAAATTAAATTTTTGATACTTGAAATATTATCACTTCCACCTGCTTATGGACCCACATCCTGATGTCACCATGAACAAGCTCACTCATGGCAGTATATTTACCCATTATTCCATTACCAGGAGCATGATTGTCCTTACAACTTTCTGCTGCTGCTGTCTGCTGCCAAAAGGGTCAGTCACTAGGACCCTACTCCTCTAGACCCACTCAGCAGACTGATCATGGGTGGTGACTCCAGAAAAAAGCGATGTCAACAGCTTCTCACTACAGTAGCCATTGATGGCACTATGCGTGTGATCAGTGTGGGAACCGAGCTGGAGCAGACTGGTCCCTACGCTTCCTAGAGGAACAAAATCTACCCAGGCAGAAGGCGGTGGTTCATTTTGACTGTCACCATCAACTGAGTTAAAGATGCATAGGATTAGGGAAGCACATCTCTTGGTGTGTCTATGAGGATGTTCCCAGAGACAGAGATGACAGCATGACACAGATGGCCTGGTAAGTGGGTTAATTTGTCGATGGATTTGTAAAACAGTGCCACTGTTGGGGGGTGGAGACAGGCAGGAGGTGAGACTGAGTCAAAGCAGGTCATTGAGGGCTGCAGCCTCTGTGAGGCAGAGGAATAGAAGTAAGTGGAAGAGGTTCCAGTGATGTGGGAATGTCTTTCTGTATGCCGTGCATATCAATCTTTGAATAAAGGAGCTGTTTTGACCTTTGGCGAACACCATAGCCAGAGACAGGAACATAGGTGGGAGGAGGGGGGCAGAGCTAGAGACAGATTGAGCCAGATGCCCAAAGAAGAAACATGTAAGGAACACAGGTGAGCCACGGGTCACGTGGTAGGACAGATTAATAGAAATGGGTTAAGATGAAGGAGCTAGCTAGCAATGTGCCTGAGCCATAGGCCAAAGAGCATGAAGTTAATATAAGTGCCTGTGTTATTCATTGGGACTTTGGGATTGATGGGCCACGGAGCTAGCAGGCCAGAAAACCTTAATGTAACATTCCAGAGAGTAACACACAATGGGAGTGGCAGTGCAAAGAATGCCAACCTTTATTCTACCTAAGCTTCATTCAACCAAGAGAGTATGCTCTGAAGAGTCCTTAAGGTTGGAGGATCATGTCGTGTCAAGGACTTCCAAAGGTCACTGGGGTCACTGCTGTCCTCATATATCCCTCTTTTCTCCCTTCTTACCTTCCCGGGGCTAGGAAGTTGAGGTGTGGCACATCTCCACTTCTACCCACCCCCCCACACACCTGCTTCTTAATAGACAACCTCCCTGTCTTTAACAATCCATGAATCTCTGTACAATGCACTGTAAAGTAAATTGGCACAAAAACACTGTGGAGAGGGTGCCTGAACCGGCCTTCCCTATAATCAAATTGATGGCCACCTTAATTGTCATTATAGAACCTACATCCAGCAACTGATGGAAGCAGATGCAGAGAGCCACAGCTAAGCATTGGGCAGAGCTCCCAGTCCAGTCGAAGAGAAGGAGAAGGGATTATGTGAGCAGAGGGGTCAAGATCATGATGGGGAGACCCACAGAGACAGCTGACCCAAGCTATTGGGAGCTCACTGAATCTGGACTAACAGCTGAGAAGTCTATACGGGACCGAATGAGACTCTCTGAATGTGGATGATAGTTGTGTGGCTTGGGTATTTTGTGCAGCCTCTGGCAGCGGGACCAAGATTTATCTCTAGTGCATGAATTGGTTTTTTTTTGAAACCATTCCCTATAGAGGAATACCTTGCCCGGGTTTGACACATCGGAGAGGGGCTTGGTTCTGCCTCAATCTGATAGGTCAGATGTTGCTGACTCCCCATAGGAGGCCTTACCCTCTCTGAGGAGTAGATGGAGGGATGAAGCTGGGGGATGAGCAGGAGGAGGGGAGAGAAGGGAAACTGTAGTTGGTATGTCAACTGAAAAAAAAAATTAAATGAAAAAAATTTAAATGAGGCACAAAAATCTGGAAGCTTCAATAGCTGCCCTCAGAACTCAAATCCATGCCTGGGATACTTGGGTCTACATCTCACCTGCATCAGATCGTCTATTTCTCCATCTCCTTACTTCTGTCAAGAAGTGAATGCCTCACACAAACACCCCTGCCTCTATGATGTCCTCATGGGACTAAGAAAACATGGCCTGAACCTTGGGAAGCAGTGGCCCTAAATAAGCCCTTCTTCCCTTGGGTTGTTTCTGTCACATATTTTGGTTTCAGTGGCAACCAAACCTGCTACACTCCCTCACAGAAAACAGCAAATGTCAAGGCTCCCTGCAAAGACAAAGCAGAAGCTTCCGTACACCTTCTGTTTTTCGGTTTCAGCCTCTCACTGAGAACTGACTGAACTTGGGATCTGTGATTGAAGTCTATGCCTTAAGTTTGGAAGACAGAGCTGAATCTTTAAAAGAGCTATTTTGTCTTCAGAAAAACAGTGGGTTGAAGTTATTTCCACCCCCATGGTCATCCCTAACACTGATGTTGCTTCGTGTTGCCTGGCAACACAGCCAGATATAGGACTCCTGCTTGCAGAGCACAGAGCATGTACCAAAGGGTCTGAACCTGCAAAGAAGATGTAAGAGAGACATCAGAAGAAGTGCAAGACTAGGGAGATGCTTCATGGAACTTGATCCCACAGTAAGATATTCAGTCAGATTTGTCACCGTCACAAAAGACCTGAGTGAATCTAACAAAAGGGAGAGAAGTCTAATTTGGCTCAGGGTTTCAGAGATGCCTTTCCTTCAGACATGACATGGTCATCCCAGGGCCATTTTGAAGATTACCTTGGTATCCATGACAACTAGAGGACAGGAGCAATACTGAGAGAGCCAAATCTGTAGCAACGGTGATGGAGCTTGCAATGCTCTCAATTAAAAGAGGAGCCTCTCCTGGGATTCTAGCCATAGCCAAGACCTGCCCCCTCCCCAGACGCATGTGATCTTGGGTGATGGTAAAGTACATAAGAAGCAAAAAGGTTAGGTGAAAGCAGGCTCCATGATGCAGCTCCGCGAGGCCATCATCCTTGGAGCACTGTGAGACTCTGCAAGTGATGTAGCTGCTTTGCAATTGCCTCTGAGGTTGTGAGTAACCTTCCTCCCACACTTCTGTGAGAAAGCATACTCAGCTCATGGATGTCCTAAAGTGAATTTCAGTAGTTTTTAATTTGATGCCCTCTCTGAGGTGAATAGACCCATCTTGCCTCATCAGGAAAAGTTAACTCTGCAAATAAACATTTCAATTCATGTGTATTTTTGATTTTTTTTCAAGGTGGAAACATTAGATCAGGGAAAAATATGGGAAAGGGAAGCAGAATCTGGGAGAGGGAAGGAGACTGGGAGACAAGGTACAAGATATAAGCTTCAAATTTGTGCCTCCAGAGAGCTATTCCCTCCAACTGGGCTCTATCACCTATTTCCTAATGTCACAGATTGTGAACCTATGATGTATTAATCCATTCAAATCACTTTCCCAAACTCCACCTGTAACCACAGCCCTGGGGGACAATCCTTCAACACACAAGGGGTCATTTTTGGTGGGAGGAGGTACTTCATACCCAAATCCAGACAGCAGATCTATAATAAATACAGTAATAATGGGAATACGCAGCAATTTGGAGTTTGTGACATTCTCTAGGCAATTTTCCCAGGGTCTTACACCAACTTCCTCATCGAATACCTAATGAAGGCTCTGCCTTAAGTTATCTGCAGCCCCATAGTTCCCTAATACTGATGTTAATTCTGCATTTTCTAGCAACACACCAAAGTTTTGGACTCTTGCTGACAGAATTCTAAGTAATCCAAAGTACCTAAGGATGGTTTGCTCTCATTTTACAGCCTGGAAGACTGTTGAAGATGTGGAGTCATCCATCAGCCAAACTCTGTATTCCACAGCAAGGCCTTCTTCCCAATGAGTAAACAAGATGTTTTTCTCTTCTTCATGTATATGTACCATATATGTGTGTGTATGTGTTATATATATGTATGTATATGTATATGTGAACTCTAATTCTAATTTTAGGTCCTAATGGAGCCAATTATCTACTTTTTTATATTAAAAGTATGCTATATCTGTTTCCAAGACAACGAACATAGTGGGAAAATATGGCATCCAATCAGATCAGTGAGAGATTTGGAAAATCTTCTCCCCTTCTCAAGCCAGAACGCCCTTCATATGTAAACACAGGGGAAAGATGCTGTAATTTTACACATGCTGCATAACAGATAGTCCTTTATTCCCTCGTCAAGTCGTTGTGGGTCTCAGGATGCATTTTCTATTCCTGGAATCCTGGCGAAATGCTCTTTAAGTGCTGAAAAGTGATCTCTAAGTGGGCTTAAGTTGTGAAATGTACATTATCTGAATGGTGAATTTGGCTGAAATAGATAAACAGATGGCAGTGGCCCTGATTCAGCTACTGAAAGGAAAGGAGAAGGGAGAATCAGGGCCACGAAACTGAGAGATGCTCACTTTGAACTACCCTGAGAGTAGATCCATTTAAATACACTCCCCTCCCCATGAGCAAAATGGTTTTAGAAGATTTCTTTTTTAAAGCACATGTTTTCACTTACAAACATGGGCGGGTAGCGTGAGCCAAGAATAATGTGGAATTAATAATATGAAATAACACTTGGTCGGATCTTCTCTGCAAGAACCACCTTATTCTAGATGCTGGGATGAGATGAGCTATGCATCCCTTCAATATTTCAAGATTTAACTCATTTTCATAACTCCTGTTTAAGAAATCAAAGAGCATCACTCACCTTGAGTTTTGACTGTCCTCCATAGCTACCGTGATCTCCAACAGGCATCTTTATTTCACGGGAAAATAAAAGTCTTCACTTAGGGTTCAGATGATTTATGTGCTTGTGATACCTTTCCTTTGGCTAAACCTGTACCTATAACATAAATTGTGACTTCTACAATGAGAATGGAAGAGGCAGGGGGTAGGTATAATCATCGGGAGAGCTTGTGGCTTCCTCTCGCAGAGATGCACCTTCAGTTAGAGGCATTATGGTTCTGCTGGTGCAGTCTGAGGGACTTGCTTCTATTCACTGGCATATGCCGGAGGAAGTGATAATGCAAATTGATTACTTTTTGTGTAACGGGTGGGTTTGAATGGGTGGATGTGTTAGTTGGTGAAAGGATGGATGGATGAATGGATATGTGAGGGATTAGGTGGATGAGTAAGAGAGTGGATGGGTTAAAATGAATGAGTGGATGAAGATAAGTGGGTGAGTTTGTGGATAGATGGGTGAGTAGATGAATAAATGTAGAGGTGAGTAGACGGGTAGGTGAATAGGTGAGATGGATAACGGATGTGTGGTTAACTAGGTGAGTGGGTGGGTGAGTGTATTATGTATGAATGTATGTATGTATGTATGTATGTATGTATGTATGGATGGATGGATGGATGAATGGATGGATGGATGGATAGATGGATGACATGAGTGGATGCATAGATAAGTGACTAAGTACAGAAATGAGTAGGCAAATGCATAAACAGATGGGTGAGTGGAAGGTGGAAAATGATTGGTTGGTGGAAGGGTGGGTAAGGGAATAAAGAAGTAATAATGATGAATTAGTAAATGTATAAGGGAATGGTATGTGGGTGGATAGATGAACTGATGGATTAGGTAATGGATAGGAGGATTAGATGATGGATAGATGACTCGATGGATGGATTGATAAAGGATTAATAAATAGAGTTATCTCATAATTTTCCAGAAAACACTACCTAGTTAACAAGCATGTAAAAACTCTCCATGAATCCCTAAACCAGAACAAGCTATAAAATGACCTGAGAGATAGTTTGATGGATGTACAAGAGGCTGAACCTATGATGCATCCAGACATTAGAAGGAGGAGTGGGGGAGAGAGGAAATGCAGGGCAAGGGCTCGGGGATGCTCCAAAAACAACACACAGCCCTGTTTCCGACGAGACATGCTATCATGCTAACACCCATGATTAAAGGGGCCTTGACTAGCATTTCTCTGTTCCAAAGCCATCAAGTCGTCAAACCCAGCACTTCAAATATGTTCCCTGTGCAGCCTCTGTGGCGCCTGCCTTTCTTCCTTTTCTGCAACCCTTTGAAATCAGCTGCCTTTCAAGTGTGAAAAGCACAGTCAGGCCTCTGTCTAAAGGAAGCCTGCAGTCTCTTCTCCTCTCTGAAGATTTCCCCCCTCACCTTTGACCCTTCATCAGCAAGGCCCAGTATCCTGCATCTAGGACACAAACTGGCAGTTGCTGCCCATGGATGTTGACCACAGAGAGGCCCGGCAAACCTTCTCTGTCATGGAGGCACAAGGTACATCACTGTAACACCTCAGCTATGCCAACAAGTTCTGTGCCATGAGAAAATGCCAGGACATTTCCCCTAACTTCCCAAGAGATCATCCTTACACTCTAACAGGACCAGTGTTTCCAATTCCTCGCCGCCAACTCTGATCTCTCTCCAAGACATGAAGTCATGAAGCAAAAGAAGCAGCCCATACTATTAAACTCCTGGTCACATTCTGAACCTGACACCTTGGCTTCTTTCTGGTCCCTTTAGGCCTGTCCCCATTTGGAAGCACGCTGAATCTGTCTTGTTTCAATACTGTATTCCCATAAGTCTAACCCAGTCCTGTCCCTTCAGGGGCCCTTGATAAATATTAGTTGAATAAATGAATGGATGAGGCATACGCAATGGGGAGAAGAATGAATCATATTAAATTTAGTCTGATATTAGAATAGGATTAGAGAAATCCTTTGGGGTTTGCATCTTATTAATAAACAGTTGCATGATATTAAACTATGAAGACAGAGAAGGAAAAAAAAAACCTTCTCATTATTCTGGTATTTCCCCCATAACAGACAACCAATGAATAAGCTCCATTTAGAGGAGGCAGATAATATATTTAAGCACTGTAAATATCAACATTAGTACTCGGCCCCCATGCAATCTAATTTAGTTGCTAACACAATCCATCATAAGTGAAGTATGGTTTTGCTTATAGGGAATGTAAAATCTCTCCTGATTGATGGTTTTCTTTCTCCTTCTTTCCTCCCCTGCTCCCGTGTTCTCTGGGGGTGAAAATCAGTTACACACAAATCTCTTTCTTAGGGGACAAAAAGACCCTTGTCACTAGGGCATTTATAAACACAAATTTACTTTTCACCGTGCGGCAGAGGTATCATAAAACAGGAGGTTAATCAATTGTCTCAG
The DNA here is from genome assembly GCA_033318265.1 of Phyllotis vaccarum. Classification (NCBI taxonomy): domain Eukaryota; kingdom Metazoa; phylum Chordata; class Mammalia; order Rodentia; family Cricetidae; genus Phyllotis; species Phyllotis vaccarum. The sequence continues at coordinate 69,582,625 of JARWLC010000016.1, read as the reverse complement.
CAGTCCTTGGGTTATTTGTCTGCGCTTGGTTTTTATGTTTTCAGCATGCAACTCACTTCCAGGCTCTACAAACAAGGTCTTAATTCTTCATCAGAACGGTTGTTCAGGCAGCCATGGATTCTGAGGTTTATTTCTGGTGGTTCCTAGGAACAGCCAATGGGAACGTGGGAGATGTGATTTAACACTTCCGTTTGCATTTTTGATGGCACTGACTGAAACAAACCAAAACTAAAAATTCTAGACTCTGGAGCACAATTTCACTGCTGCGGTCAGTAGCCATGGCAGCCTCCTTCCCCAAGATAGCCAGGGACGAAGCGGGACATGGGGGATAGAAGAGCAGAGCGCATGGATAATGGGGTGCATGGGATGCTCTCTTTCTTTTTCTAGTGATAGCCTAATGGGGCACAAAAGGGACACAATATTCAAATACAAATGAAAGGGGGAGGGGGAGAGAGAGAGAGAATGAGAGAGAGAGAGAGGAGAAGAAGAAGAAGAAGAAGAAGAAGAAGAAGAAGAAGAAGAAGAAGAAGAAGAAGAAGAAGAAGAAGAGGAAGCGGAAGCGGAAGCGGAAGCAAGCAGGGTTGGGAGGAGAAGGAGGATGAGAACCATAAGGGGTGAAGGAAAACAAAAGTAAAAGGTAGAGGAAGAATAGAAAGAGACAGGAGGAGCTGCAGGGGGGAGAAGGGGTAAGAGGTGGGGAGAGAAGAAAGCTACTGAATCATTTAGTGTGTGAGAGGGAGGAGGAAGGAGAGAAGACAGGGAGGACGGTGAGGAGGAAGAGAGCGGGGAATGAATGCCCTCAGTCCCTTGAGAAGACAGAGAGGGGATGGGATGAGAGACCAAGAACAGGAGAGAGGGGCACTAAAACAGGTATCTATGCAACCTTTAAGAAGAGAGAGAGAGAGATGGAGATAGAGCAGGAGGAGGCATATCAAGGCAGGTGTCTACTCCCCCACTCATTCCGATGCTTGGAGATACTTGGCAGAAGATTCCAGAGCTCAACCCTGAATACACACCTTCCATCACTGATGCTACATACATGGATCTATTATACGAAATTGCAATAATTAGCCTATCTCAGAGCATTTTACATTATGCTTTCTGCTACTGGCTGAGCGGAAACCAAAGTAAGAAATGAAAGATAGCGTGCCAGAAGCTCACTCAATTCCACCACCCCGGACTGTCATTTCTTCGGTCACAGAAACCCGGGGGTTGTGATTATAAGAACTAGAGAGCAAAGCAAGGATCAGGATGCTAGAAAAGCCACCTCTGTCCTAAAGCTCCCACAGAGAAGAAGGAAAATAAACTAAGAAAAAATGTCCAGCTAAACACAAGTTTCTCTGGGAGACAGTGCAGTGTAGATATCAACCCGTAACAGGATGGTGTCTCTTCTGTTGTCTCTCTGGGTGGTTTATTGGCTTTGGCAAGTCTTTGGCTGGCCCAGTCATACCCACGGGAATCACCTTCACTTGTGGGAATTCAGCCACCCTGGCTTCAGCCTCAGTTAGGCTCAGGCCTGCCCTTCCCCAGCTTTGCTCCCCCAGCTGGCAGCTCCTGGATCTTCTCTATCTGACCATCCTTTTTAAGCCCTGCCTGGGTGGCTTCACCCACTCTGCTCTCCTCTGCTCTCCGACAATCTCTCTGTCTTTCTTTCTCCATAATTCTTTTTGGTGCCAGACAGTAATACCTCTCTGTTTCCTTTTCTTGTTGAGGGCTAGAGATGTTGCTCAGCGGCAGAATGCTTGTCTAGCATGCAGGAGGCCCTGGGTTCTGTCCCTAGCACCACAAAACAGAAGCAAACAAAAACTATTATTTCCAGTTGAGAAGTAACATGGGTCGGGGACTACATCGGGAAGTCATGCAGAATCCTTGCTCCATTTGTGATACTAAAAACATTAAAAATAGCGACCAAGGGTACATTATGGGTAAGACATTTTTCAGGACCAGAAATTTTAAAAAACAAACAAACAAATCTGCTATTAGATGAATGAGGCTTTTATTTGAAGAATATCATAATTTTGACAGACTTCAAGACAACCGAAGAGAGAGAGAGAGAGAGAGAATGAATATGAATGACCCATGGAGGCCAGAAGAGGGTGTTGGATCCTCTGGATCTGGAATATCAGGCAACTGTGAGCTATTCAACATGGCTGCCAGGAAGCAAACTCAAACCATTTAGAAGAGCACCAAGTGCTCTTAACCACTGAGCCTTCTTCCCAGCCCTTTTCATTACCTTCTGGTGTTGTTGTGATGAATGTCTGGTAAGACCAACTTAAGATAGGAGGGAAGCCAGTCTAGATGTCCGTCAACTGATGAACAGGTACCAAAGCAGAAGTACCGTAGTACCAGTGGACTTTCATTCAGCCAAGAATGAAATGATATTACTGGCTGGAGATCATTATAAGTGAGACAAGGCAGATGTAGAAAGACAAAAAAGAAAAGAAAAGAAAAGAAAAAAAACATAACTTTATAAAATTAGTAGGTAAATGGATGGACCTAGAAAAAAAAAATCATTCTGAGTGAGGTAACCCAGACCCAGAAAAATAAACATGGTGTGACTCACTCGTAGGTGGATGTATAGTACTTTAGGAGTAAAGTACAGGATAACCAACCTACTATAACCCACAGGCCCATAGAGGCTACATGACAAAGAGAACCCAAAGAGGGGTGAGTAGATTTCCCTGGGAGGGGAAATGGAGGAGATCTCCTGGGTACAGTGTGGGTGGGAGGATAGGGGGACTGGGGGCATGGGAAGTTGAGGGAGCTGGTTGGGTGGGCTGGGTGCAGGAGGTGAGGTAGGGGTTGGATGGAGGGGGAGAATAAAGAAAGAGACTTCTTGATAGGGAGAAAGGCATTTTGGATTAGGGAGAAATCTGGTGCCAGGAATCCACAAAGATGACCCCAACTCAGACTCCTAGCAATCATGGGCTTCTGAACTGCCTCTGTACTGTAACCAGATTAGTGACTACCCTAATTGTCATCAGAAAACATTTATCTAGTAACTGATGGAGGCAGATACAGAGATCCACAACCGAGCACTGGGGAAAGTCCTCCTGAAGAAAGGGAGGGAGCCAGGGGGTCAAGGTCATTATGGGAAACCCACAAAGACAGCTTACCTGTGCTCCTGGAAGCACATGGGCTCTGGGCCAACATTTAGAGAACCTGCATAGGACCAACCTCGGCCCTCTGCATATGTGTGACAGTTGTGCAGCTTGGTTTGTTTGTAAAGCTCTTAGCAGTGGGATCAGGACCTGATCCTGGTGCTTAGTTGGCTCCCCTTTTGCCCAGCGTTGATGCAGGGGGAGGAGCTTCATCCTACCTCAACTTGATATGCCATGCTTTGTTCAAGCCCATGGGAGGCCTGTCTGTTTCTAAATGGAGATGGAAGAGGAGAGGATGGGAGTGGAGATGGGACAGTAGAGAGGAGGGAGGGCAAACTTTGGTCAATATGTAAAATAGATGCAAAGACTTGGTTAAATTAAAGTAAATTTAAAAAAAAAATGTTTTCTCTCAGATGTGAAATCTACATCACACACACACACACACACACACACACACACACACACACACACACACACACACACACAGAGGGGAGAGAAGAGAATGAACATGTCAAGGGTGAATTTGATCAAAATGAATGATACACATGTATGGAAATTGCACTGAGAAACCCACTATTTTGTACAACTTGGCCAAGAACCTGAAACTTCTCTATAAAAAATAAAATCATGTCTTAAGATGGAAACAAGCAAGTTGTATGCTAGAAAACTGAATATGTAATGATTTCATAGACAAAACCAATAAATCGTTAGTAATCCCCAGTAACTAAGAAGACATGAGGCGAAGCTGCATCACACTGTAGAGATGACAAACTCTTTGAAACACTGTTGTCTGATATCTGCAAAAAGCCTGGAATTGTCTGGCAAGTGATCAGACTGGGGTAAAACAGGTGGAGACCTTCCATGGCTGCTGAGTTTGTGTAGTGGTTATACACTGGTCTGTCTTCTGTTAACTCCTCTGTGTACACTGTAAGCCTTATATTTAAACATTATTTAAGATTCACAGAAATGGAGTTATGATGGCGTCTCAGGTGGTAAAGAAGCCTGAGAACCTGGGTTCACATTCTTAGTATCCACCTAAAAGCCAAACACATTGTGCTGGGAGATGATATGGGATAGGGGAACCCTTGGAGTTCCCTGGCCAATTAGTCTAGAGCTCTGGGCTCAGAGAGACACCCTGTCTCAAGAGACATGATAGAAAGCAATAGTGGAAGATACCCAACACTGACTTCAAGGGAAGGAGAGAGAGAGCTGAAATGTCCCACAAAGGCTCGTGTGTGGAAGGTTCCATCTCTGGTGGCACTGGGAAGGAGTGGAAACCGTAGGAAGTGGTATGCACTTTATCTTTGTCATTATTCTATTTCTGTGAAGAAACACTATGACCACAGCAACCCTTATAAAGGAAAACATTGCACTGAGGCTGGCTTACAGGTTCAGAGGTTAAGTTCATTATCATCATGGCAGAAAACATGGTGGCAAGCAAACAGACACTGTTCTGGAGAGGTAGCAACATCTGGATATACAGGCAGCAGGAAGAGAGAAAGACATTGGGTCTGGCTTGAGCTTTTGAGACCCCAAGCCCCACCCCCAGTGACACACTTCCTCTAACAAGGCCACACCTACTCCTTACAAAGCCACACCTCCTAATCCTTCTCAAGTAGCACCATCCCCTAATGACCAAGCATTCCAAATAGTAGAGTCCATGGGGGTGATTCTTATCCAAACCACCATAGTCTTAGATAAAGGAAGTCAGGAGGGTCGTGTCCTTGAAGAGCCGGTTTTGTCTTCAGTTCTTCCCTCACTCCTTCCTTCCCCTACCCCTTCTAGCTCTTTCCTCCCGTGCCTCATGAGCCTGAGGCGAGCAGTTTTGTTCCACCACAATGTTCTTTCTGACTCATCACATACCTAAAACAATGTGAGTGAGTTACTCCAACCTCTGAAGTTGTGAGTCAGAACAAACCTTTTCACTCCTTAAATTATTTACCTCAGACGTTTTGTCATGGCAGCAGAAAACTGCCTGGTATGTAAAGTAATTCTAAAGTGCTAGGCAAGCAGGCGACATGTCTCTAACACTTGCCATGTGTGAATATCCACACTGGCCCAGTAAACTCACATGCATGACCTTGAGAAAATTATCATGGCTGATCAGATAGGAAAATGAGATAAATCCCAAGTCCAAGAGAAAACCACCATTAGCAGTGATGGAGACTCCCCTCAACTTCTTCCAGGTGTTCATAACCTGAAGCTGTCATAACACCCCTTGCCCCCTTTCCAACACCTTAAAGAATGCATAAATGAAATAAATGATCAGGGTCACCAAAGGTCACATAATAAAGTAAGTTGCATTTTAAGACTTTATGGCAAAGTGGGTTTTCTGTGGGAATGCATTATGCTCCAGCAAGGTTACAAAGTTACTTATGTTATTTAATGTGACCTTTTAAAAATAATTATGCTTACTTAGTTTTGTGTGTGTGTGTGTGTGTGTGAGAGAGAGAGAGAGAGAGAGAGAGAGAGAGAGAGAGAGAGAGAGAGAGAGAGAGAGAGAGAGAGAGAGATTCATGCCAAGGCTCACATTGAAGGAGTCAGATCAATTCATCCTCAGGCTTAGAGGTGAGCACCTTGCCCGTGAGTGATCAACCTCTCTGGCCCCAAAGATGTACTTATTAATAGCAGCCTTTCTTGGGTGCAGTAGGTAAGCAGGCATGCACTGTAATCCCACAATCTGGGAAGGAGAGATGACCTCGTAGGCAAAGTGCATTCTACAAGCAAGAGGTCCTGAGTTCAGATCCCCAGCACTCAGAGATAGCAGTGTGGGCTGCCTGTACCCAAGTGCAGTCTGGGTAGTGGTTTTAGATATGTTCAGAGATTTAGGCTAGCCATGCACAAGCAATGGAGAAAAGCATGAGAGGTTTGGGGTCACTCTAAGGCATGGTTCCCTTGGAAAGAAATTTGCACTTTCTAGAAGAAAATATTACTATCTCTATCAGTCATCTCACTGTGGCTATGATCAAATACTATAACTGGAAGTAACTTCAAGAGGAAAGAATATATTTTGGCTTCAGGTTCCAAAGGGGGAGATCATCATAGTGGTGGGTAGGCATGGCAGCACTGAGCAGGAAGCTGGACGGTTATATTTTCTGCGCACGCAGGAAATGAAGAGAATGTGCAAGAAGTAAGGCCCTCTATAAATCCTCAAAGCCCCTACCCAGTGAGGCTCTATCCCCAGTTTCCATAAGCCCCCTAAATACAAGAGCACTGCTAACTGCCAGCTGAGTGTTCAAATCCCTGAGTCCAAGGGAGACATTTATCACTCCAGCTACCATACTTAGCTTTGACTTTACGGCAAGTATACTTCTATTTCCAAAAGCACAAGGAGCCTGCAAGTGTGCAGAGGTCCCACGCTATCTGGGTTTGGGAGGGAAAAATGAGGATCTGGCCATTTATAACTCAGGAGCATTGACCAGTGGTTTAAGGGTGTGAGTCAGAGAAACAGATTAGCATCTAAGCTCAGCTGCTCCCAGCAACTTGGCCTCAGCCCATGAACTCTTCAGCCAACTTCCTCAGATGTGACAGATAGTGGCTCTTCCCTGGAGCCGTAAAAAAAGATTGAATCAAATCAGATAGGGCAATGTCATCATAAAATTTGGGCATACATTAACAAAGCTGTATTCATATTACATTAAAACTCTGGAAATTCTGCAGGACCGGGCCAGGAAGTACAGGACTGTCATCTTAGCTACTTAGGAAGCTGAGGCAGGAGGATGGCAAGTGGAAACCCTGGGCTGTGGAAGGAAGTTCAAGTTCTGTCTGAGCAACATACAGAGACTGCCTTGAAATAAGAAGTTAGAGGGTTGGCGATGCACCTCGGTGGGAAAGGGCTCACCTGGCATGGGAAGGCCCTGGGTGTGTTATAGGCAGCACTGCTAAATCGTAAATGAGGGCTTGGCCTCATGTATCCTTCAGCCTGTCTTTTGTTCATCTGTCTGTCTGTCTGTCTCTTTCTCCTTCCATTGTGGCTCTGCGGAATTGAACTCAGGTCTTCACTCTTGCGCTGTAAGCACCTGGGGGGGGGGGGGGCGGGGGGGCATTCCTGCGGCTAATCCTCCCTCTTATTTCTCCCTGTACCCATCCCTCTTCCCTCACTCTCTATTAAGTGAGCATTTGAGCATTTCCTCTATCATGTAGCAAAATAGGTTCTCAGTGTAGTTGTCCGAGTTCCAATTCCAGATTCCAATCTTTTCCTGGCTGCGAAACCCTGGGGAAATTGTTTCATCTCCCTGGATAGTTCTTTTTTTCATGTATCAAGTGGGCACTGCAAGAAACCCACCCCACCCCCCTGCTTCTGCACTGTGGTGGTATGAAGTGATTCCACAGCCTAAAAGCAAAGCCTTTAAAATAAAACAGAATGCAATGAATATTCTATTCAGGATTTGCCACAGTGCCCATGATGGCCTCACAGTCAACTTAGTCCCTTCTTCCCTGGAGGCTCTGTGGAAGGTGACTTCACTCACCCCAAACCATTCCATTTGGGATTAAACACTCCCTTCTGTGAGGAAGCAGCCTGTTACCCCTCACTTCCTTTGCTGTCTCTGCCTCCCCCTGCTCCCCGCTGGCCCTGCCCTTGTTGCAGATGGAAGGCAGCCAGGCTCTGCCTGCTCATCACCCCCAAAGCCTGGAGTTTTCTAAAGCTCCGGTCATGTGGCATCTGTCCTCTTTCCTCGGGAACACAATTCAAAGGGGTGAGCCTTTCAGAGAAATCTCATCTCTCATCAGCTGCCAGGAACAACCACAGGGAGAGGCCTCTAAAAGCTGTCCTCCCTCCCCATGCAAGGGAGCCTGCCTTTGAGGTAGTCACGGGGCAGGCGAGACATCCATGTTGTGTCTGTGTAGGGTTAGAATTAGAAGGCTGAGCTGGGAAAGAATGCATACCCAAACACAAGCTTGCGCATATTTATGGGCAAGAATACACAGCCAAACACAAGCTCCCGCAATTGTAAATAACATTTGAGGGGCTGGAGAGATGGCTCAGTGGTTAAGAGCATTTGCTATTCTTCCAGAGAACTGGGGTTCAATTCCCAACACCTCCACAGTCATTCACAACAGTCTCGAATTCAAGTTCCAGTGGGGAACTAACGCCCTTTTCTGGTTTCTGTGAGCAGCAGGAGTTCAAGTGGTGCGTGCAGGACATACATGCAGGCAAATACTCATATACATAAAACAATTTTAAAAACTATAAAAGAACATTTGAAGGGCTGAGAAGATACCTTAGGGCTAGGGCCTGAGTTTGATTCCAGAACCCACATAAAAAGCTAGCTAGGTGTGGTGGCTTGTAGGTGGACCCATGGCTAGCTCACCTGATTGGAAAGCCCCAGTCTTACTGAGAAACAAGGTGCACAGCTCTAGATGAATGATATATGAGCCTCACCTCTGGCCTCCACATGCATGCACACCTTGCATGCACCACCCACGAACACCACACACACACAAATAGCCTTTCTCTGTCGCTCAGGATGCATTAGCAGGGGCCATGGTTCCTCCTTGGAACCAGAAATCGTTCTCTATCTTCACTTCCAACAGCAGGCATCCTTCATTGGCAGCCTGGCTCAGCTTTGAGGAAAAAAAAGTGCCAGCTCCACACATGTTTCCCTTCCCCACAGCCATTAACAGCACTCACCGCATACTTAGACATCTGGCCAATGAAGCAGCACGCTCACTGCCTACCCTCTATCATCAACTGGCAGAATATCTGTTTCCTCACAATTTGTCCCTCCGAGAGAGACACTGAGATAAAGCTGACATCATTTCAAATGACAGTGACTCTGGCCAGATGTCCCATGTCTGGGAATATTTGCTAAAGTTTGCATTTGTGTTATTACTGAAATTACTGCGGAGGTTACCTTGAGTCTAAGGTTTGAAGAGCCCGCCCAGGATAAAGTTGGGAATGGGGTGAGGGGCTCCCTTATCTTGGGCCAGTCTTCCTTCAGAGCCCTGAAGGAACAGCCTTCCTTTCCTATGTCCTCTGTATATACTATCTCCTCTTTCAAAGTGAGACTAAGGCAGGAGGTTGGTAGGTTCAAAGCTAACCTGGGCAACTTGGTGAAACTCTGTCATAAAATAAGAAAGGCTTTTGGTTTTGTTTTTAAGTATGAGGCATAGCATAGTGGTACAGCACTTGTCTAGCATATGTGAACTCCTGGGCTTAATCCATAGTACTAACGTGTTTGCATATACATGATATGTGTACATATCATATATATTTGCCTGTACTCAGGTGCATGTGGATACCATAGGTCAACCTTGGCTATTGCTCCTCAGGTGTATCCATTTTGCTTGTTTAGACAGGATCTCTAACTGGCCTGGAACTCACTCACCACCTAGCCTCTCCAGTAAGACCTCTGGACTCTAGATGCCCGGAATTGCATATATGATTTTTTAATATCAGGAGCTAGCTCTCAAAGTACAGATCATGAACCCGATTTCCTCCTGGAACCTAGACTTGGGAGTGTAACTATACTTTTCAGTGTGCATAGAAAAGCTTCAAGGGCATCGCACTCTGGTTCCCACTGTGACTAGCTCAGCACTTCCAGCTGTCCACATTCTACACGCAGGTTCTACTAGAGGTGCCCTGAATACATGAGAGTCTCTACTGTGTACCCAGGGACCAGAAATTAACCTGCTTCCCTTTTTACACTAATCTGCATCTCCAGCCCTCCTCTCCTTCTATGAAACAGGCTCTCGCTAAATTGCTCGGGTTAGCCTTTAGCTCACCTTCTAGCTCAGCTAGGCCTTGACCTCTTGACTCTTTGCTTCAACATCCGCAGTGGCTCACTGTCCTCTGCAAAATAGCAGCCACACAGCAACCAAAGCAGCTGCTGTGGTGCAGGAAACACAACCTGACTCTTCCTTAACACAGAATCGGCCTCTGGCTTTTTTTTGGGGGGGGGGGGCTTCCTATCTCATGCATAATTTGTGTTCCGCCTTTCCAGACATTTCTCCCCTTCTCTCCACACACCAAGGCTGCACTGACCCCCCCCCCCCCCCTTATGTTTCCTCAATCAATCAGCCTCTTTCCTGCCTCAGGCCATTGGCCCCTGATCTGCTCTTTCTGGAAATGAGATTCCCAGGGGTCTTTGCGTTCCCACAGTCATCCTTCACGTCTGAGCTAAAATGTCATCTCTTCTGAGAAACATCTGTGACACTCCCCCTCTCTCACTGTGAACTGCTACTGTAGAAACCCCACAACCATATCACTGCCATGAGGACCCCTACCACACTTCCTCTCAGTGCTACAAAAGGACAGTGGGTATTCCTCCTGTCAAGCCACCTATTCTATGTGTCTTTCCCACCCTCGTCATTCCATTATCTTGGAAATGACGGTTTCCTGGTGTCATTGATCCTGACCAAGTGATGCCCAGTAAACCACAGAATATGTCAGAAGGAGCAGTATCAGCAATGCCAGAGGCTGCACAAGCTCTAGTTCAGAGCCTGAGCTCCACCCCAGCATCTCCAGTTAGTTTCTCAAGATGATTCTCTCGTGGTCTGCCTACACATGAACACGGAGAATTTTCCACCCTAGTTACAGGTTATGAACCTTGGATGCATCTGAGAAGACACCAAAGCAAACTACTTCATCAGTCTTTGGGGCCATGACCCTGGCACATGGGCTTTCATTTTTTTTTTCTCCAAAACTCAGATTTTATTCAAAGGTATATTTGAAGGAGTCTGGCTGAAGCTCCTATCTAGCTAAAAAGACAAGAATTCAGAAGCTTGTAGGCAGCCAACCTTGATTAAGGCTCTTATTTTCTTCCTAGTTTTAGGAATCTCACCATTCACAACTCTAATGCTCCTGTTCTGTATGTTATAATTCCACGGAGAGCACCTCTGGAATCGCCCCATAGTCTCAATTAAGGAAATGGAGACAGAGACCGAGGAATGAAAGGTGCCTTAGAAGCTGGCTGAGTAGTGAACTTCCCAAGCTTCCAGAATTCTATGGTCAACAACAAAAAGACCACAGAGCATGGCTCTTCTTTGAGAAGACCACATACACCCACGCTTTTCCTCTCTCCCTGGGTGGCTTTCTATTTTGTTTTAAGATTTGCCTTTTCATTTTAACGTGTATGTGTGTGTGTGTGTGTGTGTGTGTGTGTGTGTGTGTGCGCGCGCGCGCGCGCGCGCGCGCGCGCGTGCGTGGACACCATGGGGGTGCAGTGCTCCCTGAGGTTAGAAAAGGGCAACATATCCCCTGGAACTGGAGTTACAAGGAAAGGCGGGCCACTCTCTAAGTGCCGAGAATTTACACTAAGCAGATCTCCGGCCATTCATTTCCATTTTTAATAAGCCCAGACTCTGTTTCATGCAGCTACCCTGAAATTCCTTACTGTTTTGAAGCCCAGAATTCAGTTTTACAGTGCCTAAGTTGAGGTCCCTATGGAATTAAGGAAACTCGTCAGGAGGCTAAGGTTTACAGTGTGGAGCTGTGTGTCTGTACCTATCCCTCCGAAGTGCTAAAACAACACAGATACACACAGTGGAACAAACACCTCAGCAACTCTGTGGACACGCAGAGGAAACAGCTGCTGTGGCATAAAAACAAGGCACGAAGCACCAACAGAAGGGAAGGATGGCCAGGCAGCTACCTCCCTATTCACACCAAGCCCCTGGAGAGCAAGCCAACTTCATAGCCGGGCTCACACACACGGAAGGGACTCAGCATGCACTGTTTCAGTCTTGCAGCCCCCCTCGCAAAAGGCATGGAGATATGTCTGCACGCTTCCATTAAACCGAAGAAGGAGAGGGGAGGAAGCACCTAAAGATGACATCTGTCTCTTCACACCTTTTGGAAATTTCACACCTCAATTCAAGGCAGATGCTGTTTACTTGTGCAATGCCAGTGTTTTGAAGCCACTATCTGTAATAAGCTCATTAGCTCACCTGTGGAATTGTTTAGAGATGTGTGTGTGTGTATGTGTGTGTGTGTGTGTGTGTGTGTGTGCGCACGCGCATGTGTGCATATATATATATATAAATTTTTGATGATTATAATAATATATATATATAATTACATCATCTCCCCTTTTCCTTTCCTCTCCTCAAAGCCTCTCTGTGCTGTCTTTTACATTCATGGTCTCCTTTTCACAACCTGTTATTTTATATATCTTCCTAACTATGTAAATACATCATGTACACCTTTATTTACGTGTATAGTTTCAAGGCCGGCCATTTGGTATTGGATAACTGATGGGTGTGCCTCCCCTTGGGGAAGCCTAACCTTCCACTCTCAACAGACCTTAGTTACTTATACTTCTGAGTTAGGGTTGAGTCCTGTGGGCTTTCCCGTACCAGGTGTCCCATCTATTGCTGTTGTCCTTGTTAAGCGCATGTTTAGGCAGTCATGTTGGTGAGACTCTGTAGTTAAATTCCGACACAGCCTCACAGAGAACTCGATTCCCAGCTCACAATCTCTGCCCCTCTTCTGCAGTCTTCCCTGAGCCTTAGGTACTGGAGTTTTGTAAATGAATCCATTGGGGTTGGGCTTTACCAGTCTATATTTGAAATAGTTGTGATTTTCTTTAATATTCTCCACTATTGAAAAAAGAAGCTTCCTTCATGAGGAATGAGGTCTACACTTAGAGTATAGGAGTATACTACAAATATTGATGTAGTTAGGAATATGCTGTTTTAGAGAAAGTGAAAGTTCCAAGTTCTCCTCCAAAATACAGGGCTTGACCAAGCCTGAGTATTGGACCAGCATTCCAGTACTGGGCATGAACTCATTCATGTTGAGCAAGTCTTAAGCCCTATGTAGACCTGCTTGTTACCATCATGGTGTGCATGCCACTTTTCACCCTCCGGGTTATTGTGCATTGCTTGGCATTGCTGTGGCTCATAAACATCACTGCTGGGTAGGATTGTTGGGTGTTTCCCTTCATTGAAAACTTGAACAGCACATTTTGGGGTCATTAAAGCGAGTCCTCAGAGAGGAGGCTTTCAGGTCAATTCTAGCTCAGAGGCCTCTGGGCCCTGCATCTGAAGTGCATGGTGTATCCTCAGCAGGAGAGATTTACTTTCGACCTCTAAGGTCAGCTAAGGGTAATAGTGATAACTTATAACGTTTGCAGGGCCTTTTGGACAACTTTGACAAACAATTCAAAAGGGCTTTTTATGCCAAGTTGGGGTTGTTCTTAGATGGTCTTTTATTCCTAAACTATTTTTTTAAAAACTAGAAATAGGAAAATCCCCAAACTCATTCATGAATCTAGTGCCACAATAAAACCAAAGCTTGATAAAAATACAACAACAATAGAACCCATAAGGATGGCAGAGCATCTTCAGATGTCATGACAGGGATGTTGACTTTTCTGCGGTCCTCTTTGGTTCTAGCCTAGGCCTCTGGGTCATCCGGCCTCTGTCCGGGCCCAGGCAGTGTCAGGGGTGGGCTCACTCTCATGACATGGGTCTCAAGCTGAACTAGTCATGAATTGGCCACTTCCACAAGCTCTGTGTCACCTTTACCCCAGCACATTCCATAGGCAGGAAAGACTGTAGATCAAAGGTTAAGTGGCTGTGTTGGGGTCCCAATCTCTCTGGTCACGGGAGATGGCCAGATCAGGCTACTTATGCCCTTTGCCAGGAATCTTAGCTGGGGTCATCTTGTAGATTTCTGGGAGTTTCTCTTGCACTAGGTTTCTACCTAGCCCTAAAATGGACCCCCTTTCCAGTCACCTCTTTCAGTTCTCTCCCCTTCCAATCACCCCCAACCCAACTCCCCTAGTCCCATAGTCATCAGAGAGAGTTCATCCAGAAACTGGCAAAAGCAGATGCGAAGACCCACAGTCAGTTAGGTGAGCTCAGGAGAAAAAAGAGAGGGAAGGATTGTAGAAGACAGGGTGGTCAGAAACATCACAAGAACACTCTTAGTGTCAACTAACCTGGGCTCAGAGGCGCCTACATAGACGGAGATGAAAACCAGGCAGTTTGCATGGGACTGACTCGCTTGTTCTTCTTGTGGGACACTCTGGGTGTGGCCAGAGGCTGTCTCTGACTCTTTTGCTGGCTTTTGGGACCCTATTCCTCATACTAGGTTGCCTTGCTCATCCATAGCACAAGGGGAAGTGCTTAATCTTATTACAACTTGATATGCGATGTTTTGTTCATATCCGTGGGAGACCAATCTTTTTCTGAATAGAAATGGAGGAGTGGAATGGGGAGAGGAAGGGGGGGAGGAGACTTAGAGGAAAGAAAAGAGGGGAATCTATAGTCAGGATGTAAAATTAATTCATTAAAATATCAATTAAAAAGGAATCCTACAGGCCAATATCTCTGATGAACATAGATTCAAAATTCTCAATAAAATATTTACAAACAATACACACATATATAAAATAAAGATTATATAACATGACCAAGCTGGCTTTATCCCTGAAATGTAGACATGTTTCAACATATGGAATTAATACAGAATTAATTAATATCATCATTAACCACAGTAATATATATATATGTACACACAAAAATCACACAATCATCTCAGTAGATTCATAAAAAGCTTTAGTCAAAATCCAACATGCCTACATGTTAAAAAGTCCTAGAGAATGTAGAAATAGAGGGAATATACTCCAACATAAAGAATGCTACATATGAAAAACCCGTAGCCAACATCATCATAAGTACATTAAAACTTGAAGCAATTCCACTGAAACCAGTAAGGACAGGGCTGCCCACTATCTACTAACTTTCAACTCAAGATACTAGCTGGAACAAGAAGGTAAAAGAATAAAATTAGAGAGATGCCAACAGGAAAAGAAGAACTCTAACTGTCCCTGTTTGAAGATGACATGACACTAAAAATTGCACTCAAGAACTTCCAGAAACAGTGAGAAAATTCAGCACTGGGGCAGGATGCAGAGTTGGCTTGCACAAATTAAAAGCCTGTCTATAAATCAACAACAATCACAAAGAGAAAGAAATCGTGAACATGCTCTCATTCACAACAGCCTAAAAGAAAATAAACCATCTGAAAATAAACATAGCCAGGACCTCTACAATGAAAACTTTAAAAACTTTAAAGTCTTAGAGAAAGAGAGAAAGGCATTAGAAATTAAAAAAGCATCCCATGTTCATGGATTGGTAGTTAATATTGTAAAAATGACCATTTTACTGTAAGTTATTTAGAGATTCAGTGTAATTACAATAAAAAAATCTCCATCTTATTTTTAACAAAAATATAAACTCAAATTATCTTAAAATTTATATGAAGCCACAAAGACCCCAGACAGCACAAACAGTCCTAAGCAAAAGGGAAAGTACTGGAGTTATCATTCTAGATTTTAAGACATATTGCAATGCCATAGTAATAAATCCAATATTCTGTAGGTACAGAAACAGGCACACAGGCCAATGAAACAAACGTCAAGAAGACATACGCATGAGTACACATAGCTTCAGCCATTTAATATTTGACAAAGATACCAAAAACATACACTGGAGAAAAGAAAGTATCTCTAATAAATGGCACTCGGAAAACCGGATGTCTTCATTTAGAGGGATGAAATTAAACCCATATTAGCACTTTGCACAAAAACTGCCTCCAACTGGATTGAAGCTATAAATGGGAACTTTGAAACATTGAAACTGCTAGAGGAAAACAGGGCTAGTGCACCAGACACATGCAGGAAAGGACTTAGGAGGACTCAATTTGCCCTAGAACCAAGGCAACTGTTGACAAGCAGAACTTTATAAAACTAAAGAGCTTCTGCAGAGCTTCTTCACCCGTCTGGGTGAAGACGGGGCCCAGAGAATGAGGAAGAGTCTTTGCCAGCCCTACATATGACAGAGGATTAATATCCAGAATACATAAAGGACTGGAAGAATAGAGTTAACAAACAACACATTAAAAAAAAATGGGCCTGGGACCTAAACAGCAAATTCTCAGAAGAATAAAAAAAGGCTTAAAAATACCTCAAAACATATGCATTGTCCATAGCAATTAGGGAAATGCTAATCAAACCAACTTTGAAGTTCCATCTCACCCTAGTCAGAAGGGAAATGATCAATAAAGCAACTGACAGCAGATGCTGGAGTGAGTGTGGAGAGTAAGGAACCTCATCCACTCTTGGTGGAATTTCACACGGGTCCAGCAACTCTAGAAATCAGTGTGTAGATTTCTCAAGAAGCTACAAATAATTCTACCACGCGATCCCACTACACCATTCCCTGGCATGTGCCCAAAGGAGTCAGCATCCTTACTCCGCAGGCACTTGCTCACCCATGTTCATTACTGCTTTATTCACAATAGCTTGAAATGGAAATAGCCTACGTGGCCTGAAGTAGTGAACAGATAATGAGATAATGAAAATGTCATAAATATGCACTATGGAATACTATTCAGCTGTAAAGAAAATGGAAAGCATAAACTTTGCAGGCAAATGGAGAGAACTATAAAAGATCATATTGGATAAAGTAATCCAGACCCATAAAGACAAATGCCCTGTGTTCTTTATTGGAGGCTCCTGGCTAAAAATCTTCAGATGTGAATACATATTCCTGGGGTAATTGCAGAAACCAAAAAATGTTTTAAAAGTGTCGGTCAGGGGAGGAGGAGGAAGAAGGTCAGTATCAGGATATAAGTGATATGATCAAAGAAATGGGGAAACATGCAGGGACTGTAATTAGGGAGGGAGAAGTAGGAAGATAAAGAAGGAGAGAGAAGGGTCAGATAGTGTTAGGGATGCCTGAAAAAGTCAGAAGGAACCATAGTATTAACTACCTCAAAAACCCTAAAATACAGATAAGTCCTGCACTCTTCCAGAGTTCTTTAGGAACAGATTAACAGCACCCTATAAGAGAAGGTTCCCTTAGACTCCTACCTTTTTATCTCACAGGAGAAAAGTGAGTAAAAATGAGACTATTCCATCTCCTCAAGGAATCCTTGATTAAGCTTAATCCATAAAGAAAGACTTCTTGGCTGTTGAACTCAACCTAATGTATAAGCCCAAAGCAACTGCCAGGTATGTGGATTCAGACGAACATCTCTGATTTAAAAAAAAAAGATGGGTACTGTGTAAGATTCAGTGTGCCTTAATTTAAGACAACCCCTTTTAAACTTTAACTATGAACTGCTTAGTCATCAGAAGTCCCCATGAAAAGCAAATAGTATTTAGAGATGTTACTTACAGAAGACGATTCTTAGAGGGAAGGCAATGGAACCACATGGAGCAGGAAAATCAGACTGAATTAGCACAATTGTTTTCCTTCACAGCCCCAAGAGTCAACGTAGTGTCCCAAATGAAAAGAGGTCCCTTGATAAAGACTGGGAGCATCCTGGGTGTGAGATGTACTCCCTGCCACCTGAGGAGGACACCAAAACTGTAAACCCTTTGACCTCCATCAACCCCTCTACTCTCTACCCAGATATGAATGTAATCTCAACTTGCTCAAGCCGCAGAGCCCACAATGCCTTTTTCAAGATTTAATTTCCACGAAGAACCAGGAATGGAGCAGAGGACTCAGAAGAACATCTTCTCAAAGAGGCTTGCCTCCTAAGCACAGCTCCGGGACTACCACGGACTGGGGGTAACATTTGCAAAGTGTTTTCACATGAATCTGGTTGTTAATTTGTTGGCATTAAGAGAGCATTTATGTGGGTATGGAATAAACCTCAGCACTGGGGATGTTGAGGCAGGAGAATGGCCTGAAGTTTGAGGCTATTCTGGGCTACATAGTGAAGTCTAGGCTAGTCTGGTCAATGTAACAGAGCAAGACCTTGTCTCAGAGAGGGAGGGAAGGATAAATATTTTAAATTATTCAAGTAGACTTAAAATAGCCCCAAGGTCCTTACAAGGGAAAGAGAAGAATCATTCAGAGCCAGGGAGGTGCCTAAGGCAGGATGATGGAACCATGGGTGCTAGAGGCAAGGGAGATATGGAAAGAACCCCTTCCATGCCTCCCAGATGCCCATGGAAGCTGGAAAGAAGCAAGAAAATATCCCACACCTGCAGACACCAGAAAAAAAGATGTCTCTGTTGCTATCAGGCTAACTTCCTACAGTCTCAGCTACTTATCAGCCAGCAGCATCCTGCTGCGACCTAGCTCAGCCCCTTGTCTTTCCTGGGTATAGAAAGGACATTATGTCCTTTTATGCTGGACTACAAATTGGAACCTGTTTGCTATGTGGTAATATATGCTAATATCCTAACAAAAAATGAGAAAAATAAAACCTTCAGAAATAATGACAGTGGCTGGGGAGATGGCTCAGTGGTAAGGTATCTGTCATGCAGACATCAGGATCTGAACGCTGGGGAAACAAAGACAATGGGATCTCTGGAGTTTCCTGGCCTAACAGAAAAACCCCAGGGTCAGAGAGAGACTATGTCTGCAAAAATGAGGAGGTCTACTCTTGATGAATGACGTGTGAGTTTGATAGATAGACAAACAGACACACACACACATGCACACACGGATACCTGCAAACATGAACATACTCTCACATATTCCACACATACATGCATATCACAAACTAATGATTTCAAGGAGTGGACCAACAGGTTTTAGTATTCCTCAAAATAACTGAATATACTGTCAATCCAGGGTTCAGAATGGAGGTCACAGGAACTGGTGACATGTGCAATATACAATCATTCAGTGGTGACTAAAGTTTTCCTCTTTAATGAGGACATAAATCCATCTTCTGTGGTCCAAGCCCTCCCAAAGCCTGTGCGTTGCTTCTAGGACTTGCACTTAAATATTGCATCTTCTGACTTCTATATGGCTGCCATGCTACACATGTGCCTAGACACACACATCTACACAGAGATAAAATGTAAATATGAATGTACATGTATACGTATATGTATGAATAAACACACATGTATATATGTATGTGTATTTGATTGTTAGAGTCATTGTGATGAAATGAGAATTTGTCTAACATAATGACCACATGAGCCAGCCCTCCAGCCTCTGTTCACCAGCCTCTTCCAGCATAACATATGATGCTGATGCACACAGACCTAGAGCTTCCTTGCCACGGGCCATTAGCTGAATCAAAGACGCAAGTCTCTGTGTGCTCATCATGCATGATTGAAATGTCATCTACCAATGGATGCTTTCATTACTTACAAAAAAACAATCCATCCCACCGCTGGCATTTTGAGTCAGTGGTGCTGAAACGCAACATGGGTTACGAGAAAAGTCGTCCGAGGCCTATAATTAAATGTAAATATTCACCTGCAAACAACTGCGGTCTATGATATCATCGTTGCTTTTGTTTACCATTGCACTATAATTTTGGCAAATTTCTAAGTTAGAAGACTGTAAGACACAGAGAGATTCTGTTTCAAATGAAGGCCACGTACTCTTATTGATAGAATCCCGTGGGTCCTTCTCTCCCCCTTCGAAATAAGGTGTGCATTAGTTATTTTTGCTATTGCTTTGGTTAGATACATGACCAAAAGTGACTAAGGGAAGAAACTGTTTTGTCTTGGTTTCCATCACTGCAGGGAGTACATGTGGAGGAGGCAGAGGCTGCAGCAAACTGGTGTCAGAACCAAGAGGCCGAGAACTTATACCTCAGCCACAAGACCAAGAAGAGAGTACTCTGTGCTGGGCTAAGAACTCTCAAGCCTCTCTCTCTCTCCAGTGATACACTTCCAATAAGGCCTTACTTCCTAAACCTCTCCAAACAGCCCTGGCCCGCTGGGGAATGAGTGTTCAAATGCTGAGCCTATGGGGGATATTTCCAACTACTGCACCGTGTCACCAAAACCCTTCACGGTTAACAACAACTGCAGCCGTGTGAACATGACGGGGAGTTAAGGTAGGGGCAGCCCTTGGGTGATAACTGGATCACGGGAAGATAATACGAAGGCCACTGTGCTCGGCCGGGTGAGTACTTAAAATTGTCTACTCTCTTTCCCTTTGTTTCTCTCTGTCTTTCTCATGATACCAGAGACTGAACCCAGGGCCTTGCATTCTGCTCAAGTGCCTGTCACTGAGCTACAGTCCCAGTCTTTCTTACCAATGTCTCTGTTTCTATCTGTCTATCTGTCTGTCTCTCATAGATGTACATATATAATATAATATTTCTCACTGAGATACAGTTGGCTTTGAATGCCCTCCGTAGGGCAGACAGACCTTGAACTTGGTACCTCCTGCCTTAGTCTCCCAAGTAGCTCACAAAACAGGCTTATGGCACCAGGTAATTTTTATTATCTACTAGATCCTAGGCTGGTCTGTAATATTCTGTGTAGCTGAGAATGGGTGGTCTTTATCTTGAAATTCAGATCCTTTTGCCTCTACCTCCCAAAGGCTGGAATTACAGGCAGACTCCCTCCATGCCTGGATTATGCAGTGCTGGGGATCTATGCCAGGGCTCTGTGCATACTAGGCAATGACTCTGCCAACGGAGCCACATTCCAGCTGAGAAGCCCATTCCAAAAAAGAGCCATGAGCTTCCTACCCTGATACAAATGGCTACTCATGTATTTCTATGATTTTAAACAGACCCTGTACATGTCTCCCAGCCATTTCCCATTTGTCTGTCCCACGTGACCAAACCATCTCAAAGAAGAGAAAGATGTTTCTACTTGCCCCCCTGAAATAAGCTGCCACACTGCTCCATGGATTTTCCTCTAAATATTACCACTGTCTCTTTTTTATTTTTCATTTTGATGACTTTGGGGGTGCTTGGAATCAAACTTTGTACATGTGAAGCAAACACTCTACTATAGAGATACCTCTGGCTGCCTGCTTTCTAAGGACCAGAAATAGTGCAAGAGATTAAGAGTATTTCAAGGGAGGTGTATACATGTGCATCAGCCAAGTTACCAAGAGTAAATTAAAATTCTCCTATGCGCTCTTAAAATCAAAGAAAACAAAAATATCATACTATTATGCATAGTTGTGAGAAGATACCTAACTACATGTTAAAATATGCTTATCTTTTGGTGCATGAGTTTGAGACTGTGGTGCGTGGGGAGTGGCACATGTGTATTGGTGAGGGCAGGTGCAAGCACCAACAAGCAGAAACCCAAAGAGGATACCAGCCCTATTCTGTCAACTTAATGCTTGATTACCTTAGACCGGGTCTCTCATTGAGCCAGAAGCTAGACTTACGGTAGCCAGTAAGCTCTAGAGACCTGTGTCTGCCCACCACAGCCCTGGTTATGTTATTCCCAGTTTTAATGTGGGTTCTGGGGATTCCAACTCAGGTCCTTGGGTTTACACAGCAAGCCCTGTTATCTAGTGAGCCATCTCTCCAGCCTCTGATACAGGACCTTTGAAAACTGTCGTTCTGGTTGTATACATCTATGGGGTCCAGAGTGATAAGTCAATGTATGGATATCTAGGCTTTAATCAATCACGGTGGCACTGCTGTGGGTTGAAGTTTTCAGCCTAGGCTCCTGTCTCACAGTGGCTGGATCTGGGTTCTCTGACGTCCAGGTTTTTTCCTCTTTCAGCTACCCCTGCCCTGTATGCTTCGTGATAATTAGTAGTAAAATTCCTAACATCTCTTCTACTAAAGGACTCTTCATGCATCTCACTGCCTCCAAAATATTTCTTTAATTTTTCAATATATATCTTTAATTATTTGTGTGTGTGTGTGTGTGTGTGTGTGTGTGTGTATGTGTGTGTGTGTGTGTGAGGGCACATGGGTGGTATGACACGCCTGTGGAAGTAAGAGGCCAGCCTCCCAGAGCGGGTTCTCTCCATCCATGCTATGAGTTTCAGTGATGAACTCAGGTTATCAGAAGTGGCAGCAAGAGTTCTACTCACTGAACTATCCTATCTTGCTCCCTCCCCACGAAGAGCATTTGACTCACCCCAGATGTCTGCTTCTCCGAGGGTCATACCAACCCAGCCAGAGAGGCAATCATCCAAACTCTGACAACAAGCACAAGCTAGGATGTGGGAAAGGGGATCCCTTTTTACTGTCGGTGCTCATAAAAACTGTTCCAGCTATGGTGGAAATCACTATAGAGAGTCCTCAGAAAATTAAAAAAAGAATTCTCATAAAACCCAAATATTCTACCGCCAGGTAGATACCCGAAGGGCTCTCTATCCTAGCACTGAGATACTCATTCCTCCATGTTTATTGCTGTTCTATTACAATAGCCTGCAAATGGCATCAGCCTAGACGTCCATCAACAAGAAACTAGATAATAAAAATGTAGCATGTATGCCCAGTGGAATCTTATGCAGCTGTAAAGAGAAATGAAGTTCTTAAATTTGCAGGGAAATGGATGACTCTGGAAAGCATCTATATTAAATGAGGTGACCGTGACCTAGAAAGCCAAACACTATCCCTCTTCTCTGTTTCCCTCCCTCCTCTTCTCGTCTATCACCCCACCTTTCCCCGCTCCCTCCCTCCCTTCTATTCCCTTTCTCTCTCTTATCCTTAGTTATTCGATGTTATGCAGTTTTATTATATCCACCCCCTTCCCCCAGCTCTTCCCAGATCTACCCCATTCCATACCCACTCAAACGTGTGACCTCTTCTAGTTTTTAAACATAAGTCCAATTTACGATGCCTACTTATCCTTAGATATGCATCCTTCCACTGGGGTATAGTTGACATACCAGGGGCCAGACACTTCAAAAGAACTGGTTTGCCCTGTCCCAGTTGTTAGTAGCCCTCTCCACACGGGAACTTGGTCTGGCTGGCTTAAACTAATGCAGGTCCTTTGTGTGTTTGCAGCTGCCTCTGTGTTGGGGAAAATACGAGTTACTTTAGTCTTCCACTACCTCTGGCTCTTACAATCTTTCCACTCCCTTGTCGACAATGACCCCTGGCCTTGGGGGGGGAGGAGTGATGTAGATGCCCCATTTAGAGGTCAGCATTCTGTAGTCTCATTCTCTATACCTCGATGAGTTCTAAGTCTCTGTGTTAATCCATGCAATAGAAGCGTCTCTGTTGAAGGCTGAGCGACGCACTAGTCTAAGGGTACCATGATAGCTATCAGAAGTCGGATTCATATTATGTACATTTATCAGGATAATGGTAGGAGGTTCTCCCCTAGGGCTATGACTTGTCTACCCGCAGGTTCTCGACCCTGATAATGGTGCCAGGTATAGGTGCCATCTTTTGAGTGAGTCTTGAACCCAATCAGACGGTAGTTTGTTACTCCGGTGGGCGTGTCTTGCCAGGCCAGTTGTTAGTTTATCACGCAGCATCCCCATCTTGATAAAACTGATACTGATTCTCTCCTCTGGTGATATGCACAGCACCTTCCAGCACTGTGAAAGCTAGTCAGTAAGGATGGGGCTTCTAGATGAGAACCGATTATATCTGGACGTGTTGTATGGTTCAAGGGTATGATGTCTTCAGCAAGAAGGTCTTACCATCAAGTTCTGGAGAAAAACCAAATCGCCTCTTGTTGCTTTAGCCCTGCAACTGTTTTTCAGGGATTGCTACCTCCTCTAGACCCATCTCTGTCCCGTTGGGCTCTGCATGTATTATGTATGCATGTATGTAACCAGTTGCAGAAAAAGAGGCCAAGCACTGAAGAGTACGCGAGAGGGGGCTGAAGGGAGGAAGGGAAAAGGGGAACTTATAGTATCATATGATAATTTCAATTTTTTTCCATTTATTTTAGGAAAGAAAGAAATCATAACAAATTACAGAATTACACAACTATCAACATCAATACTATCATTAAATTTAAAAAATACTTTACGATTTTCACTTTTTCAAAAGTAAGATTTTTGTTTGAAATTAATCTCTACTTCAGCAAACCTGAAAGTTGAGCTTAATTTTATACAAGCCATGGCCTGAGAGCCTCAGATTCTGAAGAATAGAGGATGGAAGATAGTCATTTGCGGCAGAGGAGGGTCGCTGGGATGAGAAAAGGCATGTAGGAAGGCACGCCTCCATCTCAGACGCATCCCTCAATTACTGTTATAAAATAGGATATTAATTTTTCCATGCCTTAGGAAGAGGTATTTATTTCCATCCATCAAGTACATTTCTCAGGCTAACCAAAAGATAATCTTATATATATCAAAAAGAATACCTGCCTCCTGGGAAGATAGAAACCTTCCTTGTACGATGTAGCAAGTCATACAGATAGTAAAGCATTTAATTTCCCAAAGCAATTCCAACTAGTTGATGGTAGATGCCCAAGGTGACATGCTGAGCATTTGGAAGAAGCATCGGTGATGAGGTAGAAGAAATTAATTGTTAATGTTTACCACAAGAAAGGTTTAGTTCAAGCCATTTGGATGCCCAGTGTTTCTGAACACCTAAAGGAAGACCCAAAACAACAAACTTGTATCTTTCCTAAGTTAAGCATCCTAGAGAACATAATTTTTAGAGGTCTATTTTTACCAGACAATTTGTCGACTGAAATTTCAAAGATGAAGTCCAGTTGGTGGTGGGGTGCCTGGGTTGGAGCAGAGAATGAAGTAATGTGGTTCCCAAAGCATACAGGGTCCTCTGGAGGGTGTCCGGTAGGGTCAGGCCATCTGTTCAACCCTGGGGCAGGGATTCTGTGAGTGTCTCTCATCTGGATGAATGGAGAATGCCCTGACATCAGCTACCACCTGTCTCTTCAAATATCTGTCTTTGCTATTTGTATATGTGTGCTCAGGGTACACTGTTCTGTGTCCCACCAGGAAACCCCTTTCCCAGGTACCTCAGAGGAAAACATCTGTAGATATCTGTGGTTATTTTTGTAAGAAATGAAGGGCTACTGTCACCTACTAGATAAAAACTGGGAATACTACTCAATGTCATATAGACGTATCAGGTGGCCATCACAATACACATGGATCTGCCCCCAATGTCAATTCATGCAAACTCATTAAGGTCAAAGGTTCCAGGGTCTGCTGCCCAGGCCATCCCACAGCAGGATTATTATGCGAAATGTAGGCCCAGGAGCTAATATTGAGTGCCAACTTGACTAGACCTAGAATCATCAAGGAGACAAGCCTTGTGGCAGGTCTGCAAGCAATTTCTAAGGTAGGTCAATTGAGGATCCACCCTGTGGGCATCACCGTGCCACATTCTGGGGTCCAGCTTTGGTAAAAACAGAAGAAAGAGGTGAGGGTAAGCTTCATCACTCCTCATCTCCTGGCTGTGGACACAGTATGATCGGCTGCCTCACACACCAGCCACCATGAGTTCCTACCCCAAAGAATTGTTCTCTCAAACTCTGAGCCAAATAAACACCCCCTTCCTCGAATTGCTTTGCTTGGGTATTTTTGTCATAGCAATAATAAGAAAAGCAACTAAGACATCCAGCATGCACCTTGGCCTGTCTGGCTCATGACCTTCAGCAAAGAGCAGGAAGCCAGCCCACATCGCAGCTCTAAACCAAGGATATAACCACTATCCACTAGTATATGCAGTTCTGTGCAAAGTGGTGGCCAAAGGAGCCATGGGTCTTAGCAAATCCTTTGGCAGGTGGGGAATGTCAGCACAAAAACAGCAGAGACCAAAACTAAAGCACATTCCAACAGGGAATGGATGCCTGGCAGCCACTCATGGGGGCTGTCATGACCCATCAGAGCTTAAGGCAGCTCACAACCTCATCTTGCTCTAAACACAATTCCCTACCAAGGAAGGATTGGCGTCAGCCATACATCAAATTCAGCAGGACTGTATGAAGACATACATCCTTGGATGCAGCACTCCTAGGAAATCCCGGGATAGACTCATGTGTCTGGGGAAGTGGGAAGGACCCAGGATGGCTCACATCCCAGCAAGATAAAATCATAGCAAGTTTGGAATAAGGAGCAATCAATCAAGTAACAATATAAAATGGGATGCTATATGACCATTAACAATGGAACTGGAAGGTACAGATTGACATGGAAAGTTCATAGACCCTCCTGCCTCAGCTTCCTCAATGCTGGGATCATAAGCAGGTATCACCTGTGTCCTCTGGGGTAACCGTCTATGTGTCCATGAATGCTGTATCTGTGACAGGATCCATAAGAAGTCTTAATATTTACTGTCTCTGATGAGTGACAGGCAAGGACGAGGGAGAGTTATTATTCTGTCTCCTCTCAAGGTGTTTGTGGGCTATCTCATTTTCATCTCAGCATCAAATAGATAAAGCAACCATCTCATGCACCTTCCAGCACATTGCTTCCAGACTACTTGCATACTTGACATTGGCACATGCTGCCAAGTCACCACCGCTTAAAGTAAGCCATGTTCAATGCCTTCGGTGAAGTCTGCCTTTCCTGCTGCCTTCTCCACTGAAGCTGAGCAATGCCCAGGCAGGGGCCAACTGAGGATGCATCTTACTCTACTCCCAGAAAAAAGAGGTGGCATGGAGTCTGCCCAGAGCTCAAGACATTCCACAAGCTCCACCTACCCTCCTCCTCTGCTTTACCTCTCTGCTTTCAAATCAAGTCCTGTCTATTAGCAGAGCCCGTCAAACACCCGATCTGGATCCAGGACCATTAATTAGCTTCTAAGCAAAGGCAGAAAAGAGGGGAAGGGAGGGAGCAGCAGAGGGAGGATGAGAAAATAATGAAGAAAAAGAAAGAAAAGTAACCTGAACTTTCAAATATGAGAGCACGCAAAAAGATGAAATCAATCCCGCGACCTCCTGAGATAATTCAAAGACCTTCCCCTCAATCTGGAAAACGCCATCTTATAGCGTCTTCATTTACAGCTGAAGGGGGATACAGTCCTATCCTTTGGCTACTGAACATAACGAATGTTGCTTTGTAAAAGTTAGGAGAGGAAAAAGCTTAGACGGCAAAGCCATACTGACACCTGCTGGCACTCCCCAAAGTTCTCTTTAGAGGAGGGTTGGCCTCCTTGTCCTGCTGGTTCCAGACACCCTGAGGCTTGCACGTGGCCAGCTGAAATGAATAGTCCTCGCTTTGTGACTGATGGACAATGGAGGAAAGCGGGAGGGCCTCTGAGTCCCTGTGGCCAACCCTCCTCCTTCCCCACAGTCAGTCCCTCAAAGGCCCTAGCTATGCAGATAAGTGAGTTGTCTTGCTAAATACAAGGGTTCCTTCCTTCCTCCCTTCCCCCCTCCCTCCCTCCCTCCCTCCCTCCCTCCCTCCCTCCCCTCCCTCCCTCCCTCCCTCCCTCCCTCCCTCCCTCCCTCCTTCCCTCCCTCCCTCTCTTCCTTCTTTTTGTTGGTAATACTGAAGATTGAAACCCAGGGCCTCCTATATGCTAGGCAAGAGCTCTGCCTCTGAGCTACATACCCTTTTACTTACTGTTTTCAACCAGCTTACTAAGTAGCCAGGCTGGCCTTGAACTTGTGTTCCTCCTGAGTGCTAGAGTGACAAGCCTGTGGTCCCAGGCTTGACCACAGGCTTCTTTCCCACAGAAATGCATGTCTGGAAAGAGTAAAGAGCTGAGGGCGCAGGTGACAGCCCTCTCTTTGAGAAGGACAATAAAACTACATGCTTTTGTTTGGGGGGGGGGTCAGCAAGAGAGGATCTGGGAGCCCAGGCCACTGCACAACTGCAGACATGGCCAAAGAGCAAGAGCTGAAATGTTCCTGTTATGAGGGGCAAAGCAGGCACCCTGGTGGTCATGTGCCTCAAAAATCAGAGTTCGAAATCAGGCAGCCCCAGGGCATGTCCTGAAGTTTTGTAAATCTCCTTGTGACATGAGATCAAAGAGAGGGCTTTGGAGCAGTGGCCGAGGGGGAAATACAGCCTTGCTTTCTCACCAATCTGTGAAGAAAGATGAAGAGGCTCTTCTAAAGCCTGACCCTTTGCCTCAGTGAGGAATACTGCCACCCCCCCAAAAAAAATCAGAGAGACATAAGGGGAATGGTTGAGTGCAGATGCAGGAGACTACCTAGACCTGCAATGGAGACACAGCAAAAGGGAAAGCTTGGCCACATCACTCCTGTTCCACAATATACCGAGGTCTTCAGTTACTCATTAGGACACTGCCCCTTGCTCCTTTTCCTCAAATAAAACACGGGTGTGTATACACAGGCATTCATGGACATGTGCACACACATGTATACACGTGCACATGTATCAGAACATAGACATGCAGCCACAGACACATGCATGAATGCACATCTTATGAATGTGTGTGCATGTGGTCTTCATATGTGAGGTATGTGTGTATATTGGTATATATACATCTTACCACGTGTGGGTGCACATAACATCTTCTAAAAAGTATCCCCAGTCTCTCATACAATAGTGGGGACTGCGTGTGAAGACCTAGAGACAGAGGTCCCAAGCATCCTGGCCCCCCTCCTTCCCTCATCTGCTAGTATTGCGCAAGCTAGCCTGGCCCCTTCTCCTCTGCCCTAGCACAGCTTGGCTCTTCTTTTCTAGGCCTGAGTCTAGGTCTCCCTTTTGCCCTTACCCAATCTTGCTTCCAGTGGTGACCTCCCACCCTTTTATGCGAAGCATGCTCCATCTTGAAACCCATCAGAGCCTTGCCCCCATAGGCACCAAGGCACCTGTCCCTTTTCACCTGGCTTTCATGGGCCTCTCCTGCTGTACTGTGAGTGTCGAGAGACAGAGACTACAGGAAACCCAAATGACATCCTCTCCAGGCACAGCATCTTCCCAGAGCATGGGTTCACAATATTTGCTGAACCCTGGGGGAAGGCAAAAAATGATACCCACCCCACCCCCAAATACTCATGTGGTCTAACTCGTGTTCCAGGGGGGAAATGAGAGAACTGGGGAAGCTTCCCTTCTCCCTGGAAACTTAAAACTATATTCCTTTCCTCTTGTTCAAATCTAAAATCCCAAGCACTGCCTATGGGCTCTTGGCTTTCTGGCATGTTGGGCTGCACTGAATCACGCTGTCTGACTCCAACCTATTCTCATACCCTAATGCTGTTCATTCATTTAATATTTGAACATTCTCATTTTAGAAATTTTCCTTTTTTTTTTGATGTGATGTGTATGGAGTGTGTAGGTATTCCTATGTGCGTGCATGTGGAGGCAAGAGACTAATGTTGGATGCTGTCCTTAATTTTTCTCCACCTTACTGTTGAGATAGGGTTGGGTCTGTCATTAAATCAGGAGTTTGGTAATTAGGCTAGACCTGCATGCTAGGTATCCCTATCTCTGTCTCTCTATTGTTGGGGTTACATATATGCACCGCTGTGCTGGGCGTTTGTTTTTGTAGATGCTGTGCTTTTGAACTTGGGGTCCTTGACTGAGCCATTTCCCCAACTTACAGAGATTATTTTAGAAATGAAATACAGTAACATAAATTTTAACAAAATGTAAGGATTCAACTAAAATAAGGTAAAGGAGGTGAAATGGAGCTGATTTTGAGTTGAACACATAAAACCTGTGTCACCTATACAATGTAGAGATTAAACTAAAATTTAGCAGGAGCTTCTTGGAAGGCTTTCTAAACAGGGAACATGATCAGCTCCTACACTAAGAGTATCTGCTATAAACACTATCAAAAATTTTAAGAAAAAACATCTTCCTGACCCTGAAAGCAGGCGGTGATACAGGCGGTGATACAACCAACAATGGTATCAGAATTATCGTCATGCACGTAAAGAGCAGGGAGCACATATCCCTAGGAACCTAACTCTCCCTCCAGTCCTCATCTCTCTGAGAACATTCTGTTTTATTTTCCTCTGCATGGGATGTCTTTTGGTATGCTGTGAATTACCATTGGATAATAAAAGAACTGTTTTGGCCTATGGCAAAGCATCTTAGAAGCAGGCAGGAAATCCAAGCATAGACAAAGGGAAGGAAGATGGAGTCACAGAGAGACCTGATCCAGCTGCCCAAGAAGAAAGATGTAACAGAGTACAGGTAAGCCATGAACCATGTAGCAAGACACAGATAAATAGAATGGGTTAAGTTGTAAGAGCTAGCAATCAATATGCCTGAGCCATAGGCCAAACAGTTTGTCATTATTAGGGACTGCGGGTCCAGCTCTCAGGGCTAAGCAGGGCCAGAAACTTCTTACTACATATAACATTTGCTTCTAGCTGTTTCCACACATAAGTCGGAATGACCTAGGCTCTAACTGTGGACACAGATGATGTCTACCTTTGAGAACCTTGGGATGATATGGTAGCTTTCCTCATTGTGAATATTATCTTTACCACGGAAAGCTCATGGTTTCTCATTATGGTCTGAAGAGGTGGATTCAAGTTCATACAGACTTACATGTTTCAGATGGGAAATACATGGAAAGTCACCATCCTTAACAACCACAGATATGCCAACTGCCCTCAGAGTACTACAAAGTAAATGTGCAGACAAGGGCCAGTCTAACAACTGCTAGGCCTCCTTCACTATGTGAGAACACTCTGAGGACATCTGCCTTGTGGTTGCAGGCAGGCTCATCCATCTATAATAGAAAGGGAAATGGAGGTTCAGAGAGTTGCTGTAACTTTCCCAAGGTCACACAGTCACACCGTGGCAGAATTTGCACTCCCCACTGGGTCTAACTGGCTCCAAAGCCTTCATCCTCCCCCATCTCTGCTCCTGGCCAGTCGTTCTGCCCCCTTGAAGCTTGTCCAAGTCTAAAATAACTCCATTAGTCCAGGTCAATGTGCCAACACCTTTGAAAGCAAGAGCTTTCTTCTCCCACTCCAATTGGTCCAGTGTTCCTGAACTTCCGTAGAAGCCCAAACTCCTCCAGCCTCATGATTTTGATGTCCTGTAGTGACCTATTTTATATGTAATAAAATAAACCTGGAATATCAGAGAACAGAATCACCCGGTCAAGCCAGGAGGACTAGAGAGTGGTAATTCATGCCTTTAATACCAGCACTGGAATGACTGAGTGATGGGTGACCTGCGCCTTTAATCCCATAACTCCAGAGACAGAGATCTTTCTGTGTTTCTTTGAGTTCAAGGCTTAACAACCAAACAGTAGTAGCTCACACCATTAATCTTAACTCTAGGATTGTGATGCAGTTGAACCCAGAAATGAAACAATTGGACGGAGAAGATATTTAAGGCAAGAGGAGCAGACATTCAGTCATTCTGTAGGAGCAACCAGCCAGGCAGTGGTGGCACACGCCACTTGTCTCAGCACTTGGAAGGTGGAAGCAGGAGGATTTCTGTGAGTTCCAGGTCATCCTGGTTTACAAAGCAAGTTCCAGGACAGCCAGGACTGTTACACATAAAACCCTGTCTTGAAAAAACAAAACAAAAACCAAAAAAGGCTGGAGGGATGGCTCTGTCCTCTGATATTACAGACTAATTTTATTAAAGTTTATTTATTAATTTTATTAAAGTCACAATCCCACTATGTGACTCGGGCTAGAATGAAACTCATTGTGTAGTCCAGGCTGAGCCAGTCTCAGGCTATGATACTCCACTGTTCTCCTGCCTCAACTACTTGAGCTCTGGGATTACAGCTATGCTCTGCTAGGCAGGCCTCACAGGCCTAATGTTCTCCAAGAGAGATATCAGAAACATCATGAAATCTGCACAGCCTGTGCATGGTTACTATCCCTCCAGGAAGGTCTGTGGGTACCCTTTCCCTGAGTGTTCAGCCTTCACTCCCACAGCAGTCTGAGCCAGGCCCAATCCCTAATGACTCTGAAGTGTAAAGCCATGACTGTGGTGATCCAAGCATGCCTTGGAGCCTCTGAGATACTCTAGAACTTAGGCTGCAGCCCTGAAATCATCAAGGGGCCTTTCCAGAGGGAAACAGCTTCCCACCCAGATCTGCCAGGGCTGGCAGTGCTGAATCAGCTCTTTCCACACCCTGCTGTCACATTTTCATAACGATTCTAATAAACGAGCATTTCTCTCTGTTGATCAATCAGAGAAGTGCATATGGCCGCTGTCAGCATCCTCAGCAGGCTAAGCTCCTTGGTGAGATTCAGGCTGTCGGCTTCTTCCTTGGGCATCTGCGGCAACACTGGGCTCTCCCCTTCACCCTTAATCCATCAGCTCAGTTACAAGCAAGAAGAATGTAAGCCTCATGTCTGGACCTGAGATGCCGTGGAGAGAACTGGTCAGATTCCTGTAGGAATGTCAACCTTCAGAAGCCCATGGCCAACTGAGGGGTGAGGAACTAGGGGAAGGCCCGTGCTTCTAGGATGTGAACCGTTGTCCTGCCCAGTCTCCTCCCTTAAGCATGGTGGCTCTCATTCCAACCCTTGAGGAGCTGAGCCAGCAAGATTATTGCCATGGGTTTAAGGCTAGCCTATGCTACCTAGCAAAATTCTACTTCTAAAAGAAAAAAAGACTTGTGACAAAGAGCTGATCCAAGTCCCCTTGGGGGCTGAGGAGTCGGCTCAGTGAGTAAGAGTGCTAGCCATCCGAGCATGAGGACACTCGACTCCCAGGCATCCATGTCAAAAGCTGGGCATGACCGCATGTGCTTATAATCCCAGCATTGAGGAGGACAGAGACAGGACGATCACCGGGGCTTGCCGGCTGGAAGCCTAGCCCTAGCTCAGTGAGAGACTCTGTCTCAAGGAATTAAGGCAGAGACTACTAGAGCAGAATTCTCAAGATTCCCCTATGGTCTCTATGGGAGTGCACAGGCATGCACATGAACACACACACACACAACACATGTACACATATATCTAGGTATACAGTACAAACAAACACAATTGCCAGAGGAGGTGGTAGGGTTCTGGCTATCACACAGTTACAGCTAAGATTAAGTTTTCTACATCTAATAACCCCTATTCTGAGGTCCACAGGAAAGGGGGCACAGACATCTTGAAGAAAGGCGGACTCAGCAAGAGAGAGGTGAGTGCTGTTAAGCCCATGCATCATATGACCCATGTTTCACTGGGCTGCCAGAAGAAAGCTAGACACAGCTGGTGTGTGGTGAAATGACAGAGTCGGCAGTCTGTGGTCAGCCGAGCAGCTCCAGCCTCAAGCATGTGATGACCAGCTACTGCCCACAGACAGATGGGAGGCCCAGCCTACCCTGGACATCACAGTCACAGAGAGTGCCCTGAAGGATGCTACGGTGAACAGGATCATGCCCATGCTTTTCCTGTGTGACTATGATGCTCTCAGCCTAACATTCCAGAGCAAGCAGAAGCAAGCAGCAAGCCCTCTGTCTTAGGTTTACATCACTGCAAAGAAACACAATGACCAAAACAATCTAGGGGAGGAAAGAGTTTATTTGGCTTACATCTCCACAGCACTGCTCATCTCAGAGGAAGTCCAGACAAGGACTCAAACAGGACAGGAAACTGGGGGCAGGAGCTGATGCAGAGGCGGTGGAGGGGTGCAGCTTATTAGTCTGCAACTCATGGCTTTCTCGGCCTGCGTTATTATAGGACCCAGGGTTACCATCCCAGGGATAGTACCACCAGCAATAGGCTGAGCTCTTACCCATCAATCACTAATTAAGAATATGCACAACAGGCTTGCCTAGAGCCCAATCTTATGGAGGCATTTTCCTAATTGAAATTCCCTCCTCTCGGATGATTTCAGCTTGTGGCAATTTGACATAAAACTAGCCAGTTTAATTGACTCCTTGTCAACTTGACATACAAACACATCACTGTTAAGCCCCAACTTCCCCTTTCTTGTTCATCTGCAAGTTGACACACTGATATTGATATCACAATATAAAGAATTTTACAAAGTTCAAAAAGTTCCAGTCTTTACAAACTCAAAGAATTTTTAATTCAGACTTCCTTAAATTTCAAAGTCTCTTTAAAACCTAAAATCTCATTAAAAATTAAGGCTCTCAACTGTGGGCTCCTATAAAATACATCTTTACTTCAAAAGAGAAGAACCAGGGCACAGTCACAGTCTGAACAAAGTGAAACCAAAGCCCAACAGTGTGTAAATAACTCAATGTCCATCAGTTCAGTTCCACTCAGGATCCTCCTGAGCCACTTCCCCAACTCTGCTCTCTCCAGCACATACAATTGTCTTCTAGGGTCCGCTCCATAGCTGCTACTTCTTTCCACGCTCATCCCATAGCACTGACATCTCTAAAACTGCTGAGGTCCCTAACTGCAACTGGGATGCACTTTCACCAGTAGCCTCTCCTGGGCTCTCTTCACGGACTCCAGCCTTGGCATACAGCACCAAGCCTGAGCTGATCACCATGACCAAAGGGTGCCTTCAAAACCAGTAAGACTTGGGGTTACTCTTATAATACCAAGTTTAGCTGCCAGCACAAGGTACAAACTTGGCCACTTGGGAACCCAGTTTCTGAAGAAACACTTCCCAGAAGGCTTCACTTCGGGGATGCTAATTTCTTCTTAATAACTGCTAATTTTTTTTTTTTTTTTTTTTAGCTCCAGCAGACCTGCATCAATTGTCTCAGTAACAACAGTTTCATTTGAATGGTGCTGGCCTCTTGTTAATCACTCTTTAGCCCCAGTGAACCAGAATCTTAATTCAAAATAACAATGGCTCCCGATAAAGTCTAAAACTCATTCTGAAACTTCACAAGCCAGGCCTCCATCATCTTCACTGTTCTCAACAGTCTTATCTTCCAAGCTCTACAGAGCAGCCCAAAGAGTTCTCAACACTCAATGGCTTTTCTAGCCCCAAATTCCAAAGTCTTTCCATAATCTTCCCTAAAGCATGGTCAGGTTAGTCACAGCAATACCCCACTTCCGGTATCAATCTGTCTTAGAGTTTCTAATGCTATTAATGAAACATCATTTCCATAGCAATTTGTGGAGGAAAGGGTTTATTTGACTTACCCTCTCTATATCACTTGTTCATCATTGAAGAAAGTTGGAAATTCAAACAGGGCAGGAACCTGGAGGCAGGAGCTTATGGCTGATGCAGAAGCCATGGAGGGACACTATTCACTGGCTGGCTCAGTCTTTCTTCTTATAGAACCCAGGACTGCCAGCCCAGGAATGGCATTACTCGCAATGACTGGACCATCCTCCATCAATCACTAACTAAGAAATGCTCTACAGCCTTGTCTGTAGCCTGATCTTATGGAAGCTTTTTTTTTTTCAATTGAATTGTGTCAAGTTGGCATAAGACCACCCAGCATAGCCCCTAACACTGCACCACATGGCTCCTACACTACATCACTTGAGGCTTAAAGAGAGAAAAAAAAAATCTGTGGATGGATATCACCATCAGCTTCAGACTCCTCAGTGTGTAGCTCAGTTGCTCCAGAAGGTAATTGAGAACAAATTGCTTAAAGCCTACTCACAGCTCACTGTCAATCTCCAAAAGAGGAATTCGAGTAAGAATCTTGAGTATTCAAACCTTGGGGCCATGGAGATGGCTCAGTTGGTCGGTGATTTAGGACCTGGTTTCAAGGCTTAAAATCCAAGCTAAAATTAGCTATGCATGGTAACACACCTTCAGTCTCAACCCTGGAAAGGCAGAGAGGTAGAGGATTTCTGGGGTTTGTTGGCCAGTCTAACAGAATCTCCAAATTTCAGGGATAGACCGTATCTCAAAAAGCCGCAAGACAAGGTGGATGGTATCTGAGGAATGACAGGATGTTCATTAGCATTCACATGCATGTACACACACACACACACACACACACGGTGGGGGGGAGAAGGGGAAGAGGGGGGGAAGAGCAATGAATTCAACTTTAAAATGAACTAAAAGGACCCTGAAATTTGCAAGATGCTGGGGCCAGGTCAGGCCAAGTGTGTTGAGCCCCCTGGAGTTTACCATCAGACAGGAGGAAGATAGAAGGGCCAAGCCCTCAAGAGCCCGTAGGATGGCTGCAATGAAAGAGAATCCGTGCAGAGAACCAGGAAGAGTGGGGCCAGAAGCTTCAAAAAGAGTAGAGAGGTGAAAGGTTGGGCAGTGGAGGCGACCGTGTCAGAAACCCACTACAATGTACTACAGTGCTGTAGGTAGTATGCTCAGCACAGCCTGTACTGTGTGGGAAGCATCTGGTTCAGGGCCTTTTGTTTCCCCCACTGCATAGGTAGGGACAGACAGGGAGCCCAAGGTTGTGGATAAAGAGACAGGTTTGGAGTCGGGCTAGGGGTGAGGTAGATTGCTCCCAGGTCAAAGCCTCACAGCAAAGTATATTCCACCTTCGAGGGTCAATGAACAGTGTTGTCTGCACTCGAAGCTCTCTCCAGAGAACCCGCTACGTATTGTAAAGAACAAGCACCATCCTGTCCACACCAAACAGTGAGTTAAACAGGTGCTGTATGCTGCACAAAGGCAGTGGATGAGGAGCCTGCAATCATGGATCATTATTCTCAGAGAACTCACGGGGAGATGTCAACAGAAAGGAACTGTGCGCTTGGTGGACTGGCATTGCCTGGTTTAAGAGAGGACTTCAAGGAAGAACAGCTAAGCAGTAGAATGCAAACTTGCAAGCCCAGGGTTTCCTCACTCATACAATAAACAATACTGGAAAATGGCCTCCTTTTTCTCCTACAAACTGAGACTGACAGATAGATAGGGTAGATGAGTAGAGAGATGACAGATATATAGCTAAGTTGATAGAACAATAGACAGATGATGGATAATAGATGATGGATAATAGAAAGATGATAGATGGATGCATAACATATATACATACATATATAACACAGATACTTCGATGCATTACATATATAGATACATAAATAGATAAACACATACATGCAAAACATATATAGATACATAGGGACACATAGATAGATAGATAGATAGATAGATAGATAGATAGATAGATAGATACATACATACATACATACATACATACATACATACATACATACACACACATACATACATAGGCAGTCAGATAGCTATCTTTTTCATGTTGGGGTCATAACCGGGTGTCTCACACATGCTAGGCAAGTTTTCTACTGCTAAGCTACCCTGCAATCTCACCTGCTACTCTCTCTTCTTTGATAGAAAACTATAAACCCCTAAAGCAGGGAAATAATACAATCTAGGTTCCTGATGCTGCAAGCTTCTCTCTTCAAATCCCAGTACATGGAGAGAATAAATGCATCCACAGGATGAGACAGGGCATAGAGCATAAACCAACAAGTTATGTGGCAGCTTCCCAGGTTGCCCAAGTCCTTCATACAGAATGGCTTTCCTGCCCATGAAAATTTCTAGAAGACTCCATTACAATGCTATAGAGACTCCTTAGCAAGCCTATATACATGTAGTGGTTTGGATGAGAGTGTCCCCCATTGCCTTGGACGCTTGAACACATGGTTCCCAGTTGCAGGCACCATTTAGGAAACGTGGTCTTACTGGAGGAAGTATGCCACAAGTGAGAAGGGTGAGCTTCAAGAGCTCGAAGCCTCACCCTACTTCCAGTGTGCTCTGCCTGCTTCTTGCTGTTAAGGAACTGAGATCTCAGCTTCCTGCTCTGGCCACCATGTGTGATGATGCCTGCTGCATTTCCCTGCCAGGACAGTTCTCTCTCCTCTGGAACTGTAAGCCCACATAAACACTTTCACCTCTAACTTTCCCTGGTCACGATGCTTTATCACAGTTACATAAAAGTAATTCATACAATAGGTCAAGTTCATTCATCACAACCTATATTCATTCATCAGACCCTATGTTCATTCATTCTGACCCCAGGGCTTTGGTACCTGTTCTCCAAGCCCCTATCACACTGCTACACTGTAACTCTTGCAACCTCTGTCATTATCCTGACAAAAGTGGGTATCTGCACCTTCTATGGATTGTCTGGATTCCCCCTAAGACAATAGAAACTCCAATATCACAAAGTTCCCACCCGCACTGCCAAGAAAGTACATGTTCCAACACGGGATGTGTTCTTAATAAACAAACGGGTATTGCAAGGTCCCAGCTGTTACAAAGACCACAGCCACCCACATTTTGTGTGCAGTGACCAGTAACAAGCTAGTTGGAGCAACAACAGATGGGAAGTAAGTGGCAGTTGTCTCGCCTGTGACCTCATATGCCATTGTCAGTACAACAACAACGCAGCCCTTCAGTCTAGTCTGTGCTCACCCACTGATGTCATCTTATGGTGCTGGGTCCCCTTGCTCTGAGGATCCATCACTGATTAATTCTTTAATTAAAGTTTTCGTGTGTATGTGCCTCGGAGCAGTATCTTAAATAATGAAGGTAGACATTGGGGAGAACTTTGTGGCTCCTTTAAACATTTCCACATTGGAGAGTAAACATCTCCATGGCAAATGTCTGAATAAATTCTCAGAAAATCACTGAGTTCTTATTCATTTGGGATCACGCATGTTGTGTGACCCCCATATGGGTCAGGCACAGTCAGGGCAAGTTACCCAGTGACCTTCATAGCAAACTTTTCAGATTTCCAGAGTCTCGTGCCGGTGAGAAGTTGCTGTGTCCCCAGAGTGTTCTCTCTGTCACATGCAATCTCCTTCTTGGAATGTACTCACTGCTGGACCCAGGAGCTTATAAGGTATA
The DNA here is from genome assembly GCA_033318265.1 of Phyllotis vaccarum. Taxonomy (NCBI): domain Eukaryota; kingdom Metazoa; phylum Chordata; class Mammalia; order Rodentia; family Cricetidae; genus Phyllotis; species Phyllotis vaccarum. The sequence goes on along the minus strand of JARWLC010000016.1, from coordinate 69,544,334 downwards.
AAGAGAACAGTTGAGCTTATGGAAAGGAGAGTACACCGGACGTGTGTCCAGGCAGATCACTGTTTTGGGGTACAAAACTAAGGATAAAAAAGGAATTTGATTTAAAACATGGATTGTTTGCTTTTACTCTATCTTATTATTTTTTTAAGATGTTCATTTGTATTCTAATGAGAGAGAGAGAGAGGTATGAATTTGAATTTAGATGTGTGAGGAAGAAATGAAAGAGAGCAATAGAAAATGGAAAGACATTTCTTGTTTACTCTGTAGACCAGTGACCAAAACTATAGGTCTTCTCAGCATTTCCAGTGCCAACTCCAGCTGGGCCAGCACACTGAACTCAGTACTTTTAATATGACCAAAGTTCATAAAAATGTTGTGTGATGAAATTCATCAAATTTTCAAAAAATCATAATGACTCGGATAGCTAGAGCTGAAGGGGACACATCTATCTAAAAAAAAAAAAAAAACTGACAAAGAGATGTCAGTGGGAAAGTCAAGACGTGATTAAAACTTAGAGGAATAAATCCGTGCGCGCGCACACGCACACACACACACACACACACACACACACACACACACACACACTGTGTAGGGCTGTGACCAATCAGGATAGGGCAAAGTGTCAGGAGCACAGCATGTTGGTCTAGGGTAGAAAACTCTCGAAGCATGGAGTGACTGGTAAAGACCAAATGAGCAAAGGAGATCAGCCTTTACCAAGAAATTACTCAAGCTTTTGAGTGATGAATTACTGACATTTTCCTGCCCCCTGTTCCCTGCTCCCAGCCTCTAGTACCCAGGGTGTATGTTCCTAATGCCTTTGTCAGCCATGATTGTCCTGAGATGACGTATGCTGGGAAAGGGCATCTTGCAGTTGACAGTGTGTACAGTGCTCTGAAAACTTTTTGGAGAGGCTCAAGACACAGTCCTGCAGCTCCATGGTAGAGCACTGGTCTGGCCTCGAGAGAGTGGAAGTGTGGCTCAGTGGTAAAGTACCTGCTTGGAATGCACTAATGAGGGACTGTGGGTGTGTTGGGGGAGGGTACTTTCTAGAATCCTCTAGTGAGGGGCTAGAGATGCAGCTCAATATCAGAACCTCTTCCTAGAAGCATTCAGTGGGTGACTAGGATCATGGTTCAGGAATCCAGCAGTTGCATAACATGTATAGTGAATGCCTGGGTTCCATTCCTGATACAAGGGGGTGGGAGAAAAAATAAAAAACAAACCTATAAACCCTATTGTATGCTCATACTCCAATAAAATAAAATACAACAATCTGAATACTTTGACTATTTAGAGTACCTTCTCCCACATCCATCCTTTTTGAGGATGAGAGATGACCATAATTATGTTGTTGCTACTAGATAATGTTACAAAATCCCTCATTTCAATGAGGCAGGACATGAGTCAAAGGATAAGTCCTGCAGAAAGCCACCTCTAATATTCCTCAATTCTTGTCTTTTCAAAATATCCCCTGTATCAGAGAAGTAAGTTTCCAATTAAAAAGGGTTTTACAAAAGCATCCCAGGAGGCGCAGACTATGGTGGCCTTCTATCTGCTGAGGCGAAGACATAAGCACCACAGAAACCGACTTTAGGTCCAGGTGCCTGCAGAAGCCACAGGTCAAAACCACAAACCAACCACCCAGATGGTAGACAACTGTCCCCAATCCTAGTCAAAAAACAGTAAGGAAAGATTAGGGCAGTGGTAGACTTGGAGAGCCAGGAAACCCTCCCAACACATGTCTCTTGTAATCTACCAGAGTTAGTTACATATGTAAGTCAAAGGGGGAATTAATGTATATACAATAAGCTAGTGGACTATTATATGAATATTATGAGGCTTGATGAGGAAAACAATCTAGTTGAAAAAAATAAGAAGAAAGGAAAATGTCTATAATTCAAGCACTTGCCAAATGCTAGATCCCACTCTAGGTGTTTCTGGCTTTATTTAATTCCCACCTAAGGACAGAACCACCTGGAAGCTCCCATTGTACAGGCAAATCAAAACACCTAGAGGTTAAATAACTCCCCCAAGGTCACAAGAGTTGGTAGGAAAGTCAGGAGCACTGGGGCTCTTTTGGGCCACCATTCTCTACTCTCTAGACTCCAGTCAGAACTGGCTCCCTTTCCATCCCAACCCAACAAGACATCGTCTAAACTAATTTAGCGAGAGCCAGGGAACCCTTCTGCATCAGCGATTGCAGAGATCACCGTAGAGCTGGGCTTGGAGTCTCAATGTGGGGCTGTGTGGTGCTGCTAACACCATTGCCCTTGAAGGTGCCCAGGCTCCTGCTTCTGAATCAAAATTTAAAAATACAAAAGTCCTGGACCAAAATAAATCTGCTAATGGTTCTATGCAGGCCCCTGTGGTCACTTAAAATCTGAATAGGATTGGTCTCTTTCACCTTTTTTTTTCTTCTCTTTTGATGATGAAGATAAAGAACAAGTGGGGGGGTGGGCTGTGGTGGGCTATGCTCCCTGAACTCGTCCGGACAAGGCCAGGTCTGTTCCTCACATTCTTTTTCAAAGTAAAAACTAATATGACTATAAACTGCAATCCAAGACCCCTCTCCCATTTCCAAGTTCAAATCAGAAAACTCTTGGTCGGGAGCCAGTTTCCCAGACTGCCTCATGAAGATTTCTAAGCGGAGTGGAAGCCGGGTCCAATCCCCCTCCATTAGCTCTGAGGCAGGCAGGCACACCCTGTACTAGAGCTTGCAGGGAAGTCTGGAACCCCCTGTTCTGGTCTCTGTCAGAGGAGATGACCAGTAGCTCTAGGGTGGACGGGGACTGAGGTCTTCCCTCCCTCGGCCAGCAGACATGTTCTCCGTGCTGTGAGACACCGGTCTCTGAAGCTGGGACCTTGGAGGTTCCAGAAGCTTCGTGGCCAGGTGGCCCACTGGCTGGACTCAGCCAGCTCTGCCTTTGCCTCCATCTCTATAGAACTGGGAGACTGGTCAAGATTGGGGTAACCCCCGCCTGCTCTCCAAGTCAGTGATGAGATCTGAGTCTCTCCCCCATGAGGCACCCAAGGAACCAGGGGGCACAGCCAGAGTTCCCAATTCTAAGGTTTCCACGCTGGCCTCTTCTGGGGTCCAAGGAGGCCAGACATGGACCTGGCAGTAAACACAACTGTTCTCCCTCACACAGTCTGCTCTTCCACGCTTTCCACTGGTGGTTTGGCGCTTCCAAAGGCCCTCCTAGCCACCAAGAAGCCCCCACCCCTCTGACTTCAACAGGGCTGGGAGACTTGGAGGCAGCAAAAAACCAAAAGATGCGCTCAGGGCACCTGGTAGTCAACCCAGAAGACTGACCTAATGTGCGCAGGCTGGATACTGCCTCTGCTGCCCCTGGGATGCCCCTAGGAGGACAGAGTGGGCATCCTGGGAGCTTGGAAGCGACGCCCTGGGACAAGGAAGACCATGAAGGGACAAGAGACATTGTGGTGGTTAGGGGGGTGGTACTCAAGGTCGGGTGCCCCTGCAGGAACATGCCAAGAGATCGTTCCTCTCGCCCTGCAAAAGTTCCCGGTCCAGCACACCCAGAATCGCGCTGGGAGGAGGCCAGCTTTGGTGGAACCTTGATTTTCCTTTCTTGGGACCCTTTGGGTTGAGTCCTGATTAGGGAGCTCAGAAGCGGGCGACTCTGCCTAGACTTACCTAGAACTCCTGGGGAGCCCGACAGTTGTCACCTGCTCCTGGATTCTGGACCCCCGGATTCCTCAGTGCGTTGTGCACCCCCCGGGCACGCTCAGCATCCGCCAGAGGCGACGAACTGAGATGCTAGCTTCTCTCGCGCCAGCTGGCCACAACTTCACGGCAGGTCAGCCGCGCCCTGGATCTGGGCGCGGCGAAGGTCCGGATCACCCCTAAGGGGCCTTGATGGCCGAGGCCACCCGATCTGGAGCGCAGGGTTCTCGGGATGTGGAGATGCGCACGGTCCTCTCAATTCTATCCTGAGCTGGGTGGACGCTCAGAGTTGTCCGGACGGACGCCGGGGCGGGGCGCGCCGCTGTCCCCCTCCAGATGCGAGCTGCGCGACTCGCTGGTGGCTTCTCGGGTCCGCGAGGCGCACGCGTGGGTCCTGAAGCTGGCAGAGCGCCCCCACTCTTCGGCGGGTGCAGCCCGGTCTGGCGCGATGCGAAGAGAGAGGAATTCCCCCTCGGCTCTGAGTTCGGGCTCCCCCTTCCCTCTACCCCTCACAGACCCCTATCTGTGCTAGCAGCCGCGGCGACTGACACTTCTGAGCTCCAGATGGAGGAGGGTGGCGGCGGCTCCGCTTGCAGGGGAAACTAGAAAGGAGGTGACCTTCAAACCCCGCGCTCTGGGAGGCCGGGAGGAGGGGACCGGGTGACGCTGATTTGGGGAGCAGCAGGCGTGCACCGGGTGGCACGCGCGGGAGCTCTGGCGAGCGGGGCCGGAGGGAGGCGAAGAAGAACACAACCAATAAAATCCAGATTAGAAAATAAACAAAGGAGAAGGAGGGAGAGAAAGAGAAAATGTGTGCATGTGTGTGCGTGTGCTGTGTGTGTGTGTCAGAGAGAGAGAGAGAGAGAGAGAGAGAGAGAGAGAGAGAGAGAGAGAGAGAGAGAGAGAGAGAGAGAGAGAGAGAGAGAGGCAGCAAGCAGCCGGGCTGGCGAGCCAAAAATAATCCCGAGCACCAGGGAGCGCCCCCTCCCCCTTCCCTCCCTGGCGCCACCGCCGCGGTCACGGTCACGCATGCAGCCTTAGATTCCTGCAGCCACTCTGGGCAAGAGATTCAGTGCCCCCAGGCTCTTCTTCCTGAAGCGCACAAGAGGTGAAAGTTGCCTTCAAGAGGGGGGTGGAGCAGTGAGCAGAAGTCCTTAGGGCACTGCCTCTTTCTTGCCTTTATCTTTCCAAAGGTGGTTTGCTCACCCAGCACCCAAACAGTTCTCCATCCCGAGTCCCACTCCCCTGTCATTCGTCCCCCTCCCGTCCCCCCACAATTAAGGTAGGAAAAGGAATCTTGGGAAGGCTAAGGGGATGGAGCCCCCTTGCCCTGGTCCACTTCTGTTCTAAGAAGTTTCTGATGAATGATCAAATCTCTCTCTCTCTCTCTCTCTCTCTCTCTCTCTCTCCCTCCTTAACAGATGGAGCCCTATTCCTGAAATCTAGATGATCCCCACCTCTGAAAATCAGACCTGGCCTGACCTAACCTACTCCCTGAGTGACCACTTCTTGGTGAGAGGAGTGTGTGTCCCCAGGGCTGGCGTTTGTCTTCTGAGCAGCTCAATAACCAGCAGACTCTTGGTTCTGCCTAGGCCTGTCCATGTGATTCAACTCACACTGCCATGTGTTGCTTATGCCCTTTGCACTGTGTTGTCTCAACAACCAGATGAAGCTGACACCCGGAATCTGCCCATTTCACAGATTGGAAAGTTGGAGGACCAGGAGGCTAAAGCAGGGCATCTCCTAGAGTTCTTGCTTGGCTCTCCAGCCAGAGATTCTACTTCACTTTTTCCTTTTCTTTTTCTTACTGTTCTCCTTCCTTCTTACCTTTCTTCTTCCCCCTTTTCTCTCATCCTTCCCCTCCCCTCCTCCCTCCCTCCCGCCTCTTTCCTTTGTTCCCTCCCCTCCATCCTTTCTTTCTCTTCCCCTCTTCTTCCTCTCCCTTCCCCTCCCTCATTTACATTCCAAATCATCACAGTCCACAATAATGTCTTCCACAGAGCCAACTCTAACATTTGCCAGAGATCACCAAGTCTTCTGCCAGGATCCAGGATCCCCTGGGCAGGTCTAACTCATTTCCCAAGGAAGCCACTGCAGCGTCCTGCTGCACATGCTTCCCTCACTTGGGCAAAACCAGACTCCACGGAGAGCCCTTGTTTGCTTCCTGGTTTCTCGGTTGATAGTATGAAGAAAGACCCATGCCCCGTGTGTCCTCTGGGATGTCCCTAGAGTGAATGTCTCCAAGGCCTCCAAAGCAGCAGACCCACTAGTCTCAATTACTACTACTGTCATCGTTGTTGTTGTTATTATTATTACTATTATTTACTCTACAGTTCCTTCAACATCTGGGAAACACAGTTTTCTCCTACCCACAACCATCAATTTATTAAAGCCATGCAATTTGAAGTCATACTCATTTGAGAGAGTAACCGTACGAACTCCACAAAGCTGTCTGTATCACCCACATCAGTTATTTGCAGTTTGGGTTGTGATTGACCACGGGCTTTCTCAAAACTCTTTCCAATAATAATATATTTGTATGTAAACATCGGTGTTTGCCATTTTCTCAGTTTCGTATCCTTCCCAGGAAGTATAAAGAAGTTGTAAATCTAGGTTAGTAACATCGCAATCATTTCTCCCAGAAACTGTTTGCATCGGGAGAGCTGCTGAATTTAAATGTAATTGTCTAGCCATGCAGGGGATGCCATGGCCTGTAAAAGAGAAATTCTCAAATTAAAGGCAAATTATCAATAATGACAGATGAAATAAATGGCAGCTAATGCAGAGTTCTGCTGAAGTGTTTCTCTGTTCTCCTGCACTGGGGTTCTGAGGGAAAGATGCCGACCTGAGCACTCAAGGCAGACACAGTGGCTGTTGGCTCATTAAATGGGTGATGACTGAGCCAATGTATTATTTCTAATACATAGTTTTACAATAAGAAATAAAAACTATAAATCCCAAATTCAAGGTCAGTTTGAATCTGTTCTTCCTTTATTTATTTATTGGGGAGTAGAGATAGGTTTCAATATATCAGTAATGAATGCCAGAGGTGATTGCTGATGCCTGTTTTGCTACCAGGCTTAAGAAACTTAGCAAGAACCAAGATGTGTTTTCTCATGAGGCAGAGGCAGAGAGAGGCAGAGAGGCAGAGGCAAGAGTCTGAGACCAGTCTGTTCATCACAGTGAATTCCAGGCCATTCGGGTTTATAAGGAAACTCTGTCTAAAGGACAGAGTGAGGGCGGGAAAGAGGGAGGTTGGGGGGGGGGCAGGGAGACAGCCAGTTCATTTTAAAATAAAATTAGTGTCACCATCCCAATGGCATGCCATCATTCTACTTGTCTGGAAAGCACAGCCTGCTGCATGCATTTCCTGCAGTGATCTGTCCAGTTCCAGACAGATTGTTTTAGTCACATCTGTGTTGAAACTGAAAGGTCCTGGGAGGTGCTGACTGGACAGCTCCCGGGACCAGCTGAGGGACAATCCCCCTGCTGTGGTTAGGAAGAACGGGGAGACACTAGCTCCTCCTACTGGCCATGGAAAGTACTGCCCATTTGATATAACGAGTTTAAAATGGTGTAGTTCACAAAAGCTGAGAATCATAGGTCTATAATCTTCTACAAGGGTCCCTAGCCTCTAGGCTCCCTGGTTCTTTCTCTCTCTGGCTCTGTGATCCAGGTATGCTTTTCTCTGGCTGGCCTCTGACTCAATGTGCAGGCTGGTACTCCTGAATATCCTGCAGACCCTCTTTTTATCTTTTAAACATCTGTGAGGACGCCACAGTCAGCCTGCCTCTCAGAATCCCCCATCATGCAAAGCCCTTTCATCTCCTTTCAAACTCCTCCAGCACCTGCATTTAACTTGATCAGCCTATTGAAATAATGCTGTTTCCCCCCAGGAAACAGAAGGGCACATAGTGCCAAGAACTTATCACCCAGAGTAAAGGGCCAAATGGATGTTAAGTTCAATAAATATTTTGTTGAGGCTTCTTTCTGCCCTGCAGTAGGTATGTTTTTACCAGGCTCACCACTGAATCCGGATCTCATCAGAAATCCTCCCCCCCCCCCGTGTGTGTGTGTGTGTGTGTGTGTGTGTGTGTGAGAGAGAGAGAGAGAGAGAGAGAGAGAGAGAGAGAGAGAGAGAGAGAGAGATGTGGTATGTTTAAGAATATACATGTGTTCCAATGCTGTTTGCAAAGGTCTCTGAGTTCCAGCAAAGTGGCTGAGCAAGTAAAGTCACTTGTGGCCAAGGCAAATGAACTGAGTTCTATCTCCAGGACCCACAAGGAAAAAGAAGAGATCCAAGTGCTGCCAGGTTGTCTTCTATACACACAGTTCTGGTTCCATTCCACTGCAGTGATAAAAACATGCTACACTAAACACAGCTTAAGGGAAGACTGGACTTGTCTCCACCACTAAGGGAAGTCAGGGCAAGAACTCTTGGCAGGAGCCTGAAGGTAGGCTTGCTTGCTTTTCCACACAGCATCATCTCTAACCAGCATCTCACAACTGAGGAAGTACAGTGAAAGCTCATGATGGAGGATTTTTCTTCCTGGTTTATGGCCATGCTCATACCTTACTAACATTCTTATACGTCCTAAGGCCACCTGCCCAGGAATGGTGACTCACACAGTGGGTTGGTCCTCAATTAACAATCAAGATAATCCCCTGAGAACATGCCCACATGATGTGGGATGTCTTTCTGTATGCAGTGAGTATGCTTTATTACCATTGGTTAATAAAAAGGACTGTTTGGCTAATAGAAAGGCAGCTTGGAAGCAGGTGGTAAATGCAAGAAGAGAAAAGATGGAGAAGAACAGAGTCAGCATTAGACAGAGACACTACAGGCTACTACTGAGAAGGCAAACTGTAATGGAACACAGGCAAAGCCATTGAGCCGTGTGGCAATCTGTAGTAAGAGGTTTCTGTTCCGTACTTTCGGGCCTAACCTCAAGGTTTAGGCCCACACACCCACAGACCCACAGACCCACAGACTCGCAGACCCGCAGAGACACACACAGATGTTTACAATAATTTTATACTGACCGGCCTCAGGCCCAGGCATATCACTTGCTAGCTCTCTACCCTTCATCTAACCCATCTCTTGTTCAGCCATGCGGCTGGGTACCTTTTCTTTAGAGCAGCATGGTGGTCCTCTGCTTCTTCTGGCATTCTCTCTGACATTCTGCTCTGTGCTTCCTGTTCTCAGAGTTTTTCTTAGTCTGGTAGCCCTGCCCACACTTCCTGCCTGCCTTTGGCCAATCAGCGCTTTTTATTAAACTCATAGACAGGGACAATTATTTACAATGGAACAACATAATCCCCCTACATATAATCCCCTACAGCAATACATAGATTAGGATGAGTTAAGTTGTAAGAGCTAGTTGGTAATGAGCCTGAGCTATAGGCCAAACAGTTTTTACTTAATATAAGCCTTTGTGTGATTATTTGGGACTAAACAAATGCAGAACTGTGAGTTGAGACCACTGAACTAGGCCATAAACTTTCTGGCTACACCCACAGGCCAGTATGATCTGGGAAATTCTTCTTTCTTCTTAGATGACCCTGGGCTATGTTAAGTTGAAAGATAAAAGTAGCCAGGACAAGTAAATCTATCTACTTCCATATCTTTATCCTCTACTTACTAGTAATGTGAACTAGACATTATTATTATTATTTTATTTTATGTGTGTTAGTGTTTTCCTAAATGTACATCAGTGCATCACTTGTGTGGCTGGTGTTCTCATATCAGAAGAGGCCATAAGATGCCCCGATTATTGTGACAGATAGTTGTGAGCCACTATACTTGTGGGTGCTGGAATAAAAAGTGGAAGAGAAGCCAATGCTCTTAAACCTGAAGTCATCACTCCATCTTCTAGGCAAGGCTTCATAGTTTACTGAAGCTCCACTTGTCTGTGTGTGACACGGAGACAGTGATAGTGGTGCTGTAGTGGTGCTGATACAATTCATATAGTAACAGCGACTGCTAACATGGTGAAGTGCACCTGACAGACGTTGCCAAGCAGGATGACAATCCCCCTGCAGGTGGGAGAAAGATGTGCTAGGATCTATACTCTGTGTCATAAAATATTGTAAGAACTATTGCTGTGTCCCATGTGAAAGCCATAGGAAATAAATGATAATGTTCTACTTTAAGATGGTTTGAGTACAGATGCAATGTCTACACCTGTCACACACCAAGGACCATCAAAGGACAGAGAAACATTCGTACTGTTAGGGAGACCCAAATTAAATCAGTATCCCTGATTCTTCCACTCCTGCTCTCTCTGTCCGGTGTGACAGGCATGTCCCCTCACTGTGCACATTTACTGAGAGTTCTGTGTGCCCTAGAGCAGCATCTCTCAGATTCATCAGCCCCGGTGTCCTGATCAGGATAATACTTTAAGATAGAGCAGATTGCTGTGCGTTGTGGGATGTTCACACCATTATGCGATAGATAGAACGACATTCTGACTGCAGTTATAAGAGCCATGAAAGTAGAGGGATGTAGAAATGACTCAGTTAGGACAAGGCTTACCCCATAAACATGAGTTCAGATACTCAGGACCTATGTACAAATCAGAGTGTGACAGGATAATCCTATATATCCTATAATCCCAGCCATGGATAAGTAAAGACAGGAGGATCCCAGGGCCTCGCTGGCCAGTCAGTCTAGACTAGTTGACGCTTACAGGCAGTGAGAGACTTCATCACAAAAACTAAAATGGAAAGTGAGCTACACATAACTAAATAAAGGGGTTTATTGCTGAGCCCCCCCCCACTAAACAAACATACAAATAAATAAGAGCATGCCAGGCACCACAACCACACTTCTATTCACATGCTTGCTGAGTTCGTAACACAATCACCATAACAGGTCCTGTTACCATCTTCATCATTAGACCAAAAAAAAAAAAAAAAAAAAAAGTCCCTAGATTCAGAGAAATAAAATTCACCAAACTGTTCAGTAGTTGTTTCAGAATCCCAGCCCTGCTCAGACCTGAAAGTTGTCATTCAACATCATCATGGGTTCCAGGTGGCATCACTCAGAAGGGGCCAATGAGTATCAGGCCTACTTATGTAAACTGCTCAACAGAAATCTGCAGTAACTTCCATAGTGTAGTTCTCCATCAGGGTCATCAGTCAGTCAAGTTTTCTTTTTGTTTTGTTTTGTTTTGTTTTTAATGTTTCACAAGTTGTACAAAGTGATGGGTTTCATAGTGACATATTTATTAAATGTATCAAGGAATCGAATTACTTTGTGTTCAGCTCATGTTACCCTCTCCTATCCTAACTTCACTCTCTTGCTAATCTCTTCCAATTTTCAAATAATCTCATTTCTACTTCCATGTATACATACATACATACATATATGGACACTTAGTGAAAATTGAACCCCACTCCTTGAACTAAATTCTATCATCTTCAGCCATCTCTGACAGAGTCCCATGCTGTTACCACAGTTCTCAATAGTCATTTATGAATCTAAAAATGCTACTTAGGCTTCCCTAGATGTAGATCTTCAGAAAATCATTTAAGCACAGGAAGTGAATTTGAGAGAGGAGCCTGAAAAGATTGACCCAATTTTGGAGACTAGGCAAGTGAAACAAGGGAAGGGATAGAACCCAAAACAAATGTGTTATATGATTTTTTATTGGTGCACCATGGTCATGGAAATTCTGCTCTTCTTCTCACATCTTGTCATCCACACTTTCTTCTTTCAAGTCTCATTTTGGGCTGAGTGCTCAGTCATCATAAGAAAATCTCCAACTCCAAAGACAACATCTTCACCATAATTTTAATGCCTGGAGCTGACTACTCTTTGCCATTGAAATTGTTATGAAAAAAGTAGAGCACCTTTGAGAATTTAGCCCATACTCTGTTTTATGTGTTACACCTAACCTCAGAGAAGCCCAGTTGAGTTCCTATTCCACTGATAAAGAGTAAGGCTCCAAAGAGGAAAAAAATAAATTTCTAAAGATCACAAACTTAATCTTCCATATCTGATATAAGTACCATAGGATTTTACTGTATTTCCCAAACCTCTCTATGCACATAGAGGTTTATAGGTCTATGAGACTGAAAACAAATGTATAAATGCTTAAAGATTTGTAATTTATCATCATAATTATCATCATTTTATGTATATGGGTGTTTGCCTGCATGCATGTCTATTCACTACATGTGTGTCTAGTGCCCAGAGAGCCCACGAGAGGATTTCCTGGGACTAGAGTTAAGATGATTGTGAACCATTGTGTAGATGCTGGGGATTAAACCTAGACCCTTTGAAAGAGCAGACAGCTGAGCCATCTCTTTAACTCCTTTTATTTATGTGAACTATTCACATACGTGTAGGTTCGTCTCAAATCCAGAAGAGGGTGTTGGATTAATTATAGTTATAGTTACAAGCAGTTGTGAGTCACACAGTGTGGGTGCTGGGAACCGAACTGGTTCCTTTGCAGTATGTGCTTTTAGATACTGAGTCATCTGGCTAGCCCCACAAATGTATAAATAATGCCAACACCACAAAGAAGTCATTTTAAAAATATTCCAAATACTGTTCTGTGTAGTTCCACCCAAAGTTAGGCATGAAGGTTAAAATCAAGACTTCTCAAGGAAAAAAAAAGTCTCACATCAATGAGGTGTTAATAGTTAATGAATTTATAATCAGAGTCCAAAAGGTTTTCCCTGAATGTGCTAACACCTCAGAGGGGAAAATGCTGTGTCTTAGCAACACAGAGTAGAGGGGATCGATTTCTTTCCAATGCACTTCATTTTCAGCCCTACTCATTTTATTACAAATGGATAAGTAAAGACATTGAAGCCATTTAGGATGAAATATGCAACCTCGCAAAAAAGAATATGCATCAACAGTGGTTACCGGTGGCTTATAGATGGTCTGCACAGTTAAATATCTATAAATCATAATCAAACCATGTATTACTAAGCTCACCAACTGTACGTACATTATTTCTATTTAGCTCTCCTTCAATTAAGAGGCATGCACCTCTAAATAAATCACTGAGAATGTTAAGAAGGTGTTGTAGGTAATTTGGGGAAATATGAGTGAATGGTCAACACTCAGGTTTGTGAGATCTGAGCACTGATACTCCTGGAGGCTCCAGGGAAGGCGCTTGGTAAAAAGTGAACCCCATCCCAAGAACTGAATTGCTGCAAGCCTAGTTTTCTCTAGCATAGCTTCCCACACTATCGCCACAGGCTCAGCTCTTCATACTCCTTCATGAACCTACAGATGCTCTTTAGAGGTCCCTAGAAATGGATCTTCAGAATAGTGTTTGAGTATAGGGATTTTGAATTTGAGAAAGGATCCAGGAAGCAATGACCCAGAGGTAGAGAGTAGGGAAATAGTCTAGGGAAGGGAATCCAACACAAGCAAGAAGCAAGACACTGCTATAGGTTACTGGGGATTATTCTACTAAAAAAATCCTGAGAACCAATGTGAACCATATCCCCTAAAGTTCTCAAGCCCAGGAGGCAAGAAAGTGGTCAGTTCCACCTCAATTCCCATTAACATTTTCTAGATTTGCTTTTGAGTTTATGGGAAGGGTAACTATCATCTCCACATTTATTCCACACCATTTCCAGTCTCCCCTAGCTGGTTTTATGTCAACTTGATACACCCTATAGTCATCTGAGAAGAGAAAACCTGAATAGAGAAAATGCCTCCCTCAGATCCAGCTGTAAGGCATTTTCTTAATTAGTGATTGATGGTGGACGGCCCTGCCCATTGTAGGTGGTACCATCCCTGGTCTGGTGGACCCGAGTTCTATAAGGAAGCCGACTGAGCAAGCCATGAGGAGCAAATCAGTAAGCATCACCCCTCCACTTTCTATCAGCCCTTCCTTCATGCTCTATCCCTGTTCAAGTTCCTGTCATGGGTTCCTTCAGTGATAAAAACGATATGAAAGTGTAATCTGAATTAACCCTTTCCTCCCAACGTTGGGTTGGTCATGGTGTTTTATTACAGCCAAAGAAGCTCTACCTAGACACTGAGCATGAGTAGATTGAAGTTCAGCAACAACAGAGAGCTCTTGAGAGCTCTTGGGAATGTGTTGGTTGAGAGAAAACAGTGGCCTCAGAGAGGTCTTGGTGACATGAACACAGTGGAGTCTCATAACCAGAGATTTGACAGGAAGGAGGACATATAAGTTGCACAGAGTCCAGTGACTGTCTGTAAAGGTCCTGGGTGAGGTATAGGTAGAGATCACAGAAAATTCCCAGGAAGAAACTCATGCAATGTTGTCAGCATTGAGAAGTGCACACTCTACACATGTACACATTAGTATGGGTCTCAAAGTGTGAGGCAATAATGGACCTCCTGGGTTCTCAGTGTCCCATGAGGGAAGAAAAAGAAAATATTAGCTTTGTACATATTCGCACTCACTTTCTTTCCCCTTACCTATAAAATTTCAATGTGACTCATAGAAATGCCCTATGGTTGCAAACTGCAGGGTATAGAATAATCATATGAAATGCCTAGAAAAATTCAGATGCTCAGGCCATCCTAAGAACTGGGATTTAAGAAATCTAAAGTTACGATCAGGATTCAAATCTTACCCATGAGTGTAAGCATGCATGCATACACATGCCCATACCCACACACATGCACACATCCTAAGTAAGGCTTTTGGAGACGCTAATTCTTGTCCCAGGAAGGCAACCCAGAGTCAGTAAAGTCTGGTTGAACTACTCATGTAGTTTGCTTGGCTCAAAGATGAGGAACTCAGTCTCGGGGTGAGGTACAGAGATGTTGGTACAGAGGCAAAATGATTTTGGAGCAGTCTCTGCCCTTTACAGCTCTGTCTTAGAGAGTTTGGGGTGTCAGCAGTCCATTAGAATTGCAGAGTGTTATCAGTGTGGCAAGGACACACGTTCTTTTATAGCAATATTGGCAATAAGAAAAAACAAGGTACACATTGGACACGGAAGGACAGCAAACAATACATTCTTACATCCCTCTCTATTTTCACTCTATAAAACACTTCCCAGGTATTAGCCACCATCCATGGGCTGACGTAAGAAGTGGGAGCTGATGAGAGAGACAGTCATTGAAAAGGCCATTGGTCTATTTGATTTCACTCCCTCTCCCTGCTTTGATGCATCTCTGTGTTCAAAAGCTCCACGACGAGCTCACTTGCTGTTATTCTGTCAGGCAATTAAGCAACTTGGCAATAAAAGCAACCACTTTTTTCCCCCTGGATTCCTTCACAGAGAATACAGAGCAGCATAAGACAGATGCTGAACCAAGACATAAGTACTTCTCTGAACACACTTCTCATTGCCAAAGCTAAATGGCTTACCAGAGCATTGATTCCAGAGCCCTCCTTCTCACCTGGGATCTTTTCCCACCCATTAAGACCTCCTTCTGCTCCCTCTTCACGGGTTCTGGCCACTAGAGTAAGGATGTTTCAGAGTTCTCTAACACTAAGCTACGCTTCTGTCCCAACTCTTGCTCTTTGGAAGCTGGGTTCCTGGTTGGAGTCCACCTGTCATGTCTGAGCTTAGTGTAAGCACCACCTCCAGCTTACCCACTGTCCTGCTGTGGTTGGACTTCCTTTTACACATCATTCCATGGAAGCACTGGGCTTATACCCCCTTCTTCATTGCTGATCCCAATTCCCAGCTGCTAGCTACATTAAATACTTTTCTTGACAATATCTCTAACAAGTCAACTAGAAGAAAGAAATATTTATTTTAGCTCACAGAGGGTACAGTCCATCATGGCGGGAAAGGGGTGACCTCAGGAACAACTCACAGCTATGAAGTAGCTGTGGCAAGCATGCAGACAGTGTGAGGCTGCTCGCTCACATTTTGACTGACAGGCAGCAGAAACAGTGTTCAGAAGTAGGGTCAGACTGCAACTCCAAAGGCCTGCCCCTCAATGACACACTTCCTTGACGAAATGCCACACCTCTTAAAGGGTCCATAACCTCCCCAAACAGGTTATGGTCCATCTGGGGACCAAGTGCTCTAAATGCATGGGCCAGCAGGATATATCACATACAAGCCATAGCTCACTCTGTCTTTCATGTTCTGAAGTGTTGAGCATCCCTATAGCTCCTAGCAGCTCCCTGAATCTGCACTGCTTCCTCCTCACCCACTTGTCTATCTTCTCTGTGCAGGCCCTAGACACTGTCCTCTTTAAATAAAAACTGTTCAGTGTCCATTCATATGCTGCACATATTACTTTCTGTGATGTCATTGATGTCCCCATGGCCTCTAGATCTCAGAAATCTCTAGACCTTTCACATCTCAGCTACATTCCTACCCCTACATTTCCGGATCAAAACGCATCATCCCCACCTGGCTATCTGCCAGGTATCTGGGGCTGCTGTTGAGACTCAATCCCGTCACTCATTTGGAAAGCAGTTTTGAGTGCCTAGTATGTTTGCAAAATAAATTAGCAACAAAAAAAAAAAAATTCACTGTATTAGTTGGCTCTTGCTGGGTTAAGTATTTGCCCCAAAACTTAGCAGATCAGAAGAGCGAATAACAACTCACAGTGCTGTGGGTGGGGGTGTGGCACAGCTCAGATAGGTACCCTAGCTCATGCTCACTGGCAAGGCCTTCATCAGAACATCAGCTGAGGCTATAGCTTCTTCTTACGGCTTGGTCTCAAAATGCCCACTATACTAGTTAAAACCCATTGACAACTTAAGAGCTAGGATCACCCAGGAGGCAAATCTCTACAATGCCCGTGAAAAAGTTTATAGACTAGGTTAACGAATATGGGGAGATACAATATAGAGAACAATATTCCACTATTTCAGGGGCTGTGGCCAAGAGCAGCACACAAAGAAGAAAGGAAGAGCTGGGAAGATGGCTCACAAGTTAGGTGCCTGTCAAACAGCATCTCACCTTGAGTTCAATTCCTGCGACCCATGTAGAGGTAGCTAGAGGGACAAAACTTTCCCAAATTGCCTCTGCCCTTCACATCAAGCCATGGCACATGTGCACTCAAACACAAACACAGATACACACACACTAAATAAATAATTATAATACAAAAAAATGTATTAAAGAAGACCGCTATCTAAGCCCCAGCAATGATACCTCTCTCTGCTTCCTGCCTGCAGACGTGGGGCAACCAGCTGCCTCCTGCTCCTGTATCATGCTCCTTCTCCACATGAAGGACTACAGTCTCAAACTGTGACCTGAAATAAACCTTTCCTTCCCTTACTTGCTTTGGTCAGGTCCTGTGTTGGTTTGCTTTCAGTAATGAGGAAAATAATTAACACATGACTCATATGGCTACTGGCTACTGGCCACCCTCCATTCCTCCTTTCAGTGGTCAGCTTTCAACATGGCAACTGGATTTCCTTAACAGAGAGGGGGTGAAGCCCACATTTCTGTAACAAAATCTCAAAAAGACAGATCATAACTTCTAAATGTGTTACTTGCTCTAACAAGAGACAAGCAGCTAACGGGAGAAAGCGTGGGGTTCGGCTTATAATTGGAGGGAATAAGTCCATCATAGTGGGGAAGACATGGTAGGAGTTGGTTCTATTATATTGGGACTGTGACAATAACCATCTTATTTCTTTTTCTTGTGTGTGTGTGGGGGGGGCGGGGGGGATGTCATGTGCCTGTAGGTTCCTGCAGAGGCCAGAAGATAGCATCAGATCCCCGGGATTGTAGTTGCACACAGTTGTAAGCTACTTAGAGTTAGTCCTGGGAATTGAACTCAGGTCCTCCGCAAGACGAGTATGTGCTTTTAATCTCAGAGCTTTCTTTCCAGCCCCAGCTCCTTAATTCTTGGCAGAATGTAAATGAGAAGTGATAGAAGGCTTGAAGGCTGCCCCTGGTAGTTTACTTCCTCCCTAAGGCTCCACCTCAAGGCCCATAACCTTCCAGCCAGATGGAGATCAGGCCAATAGTGTGTACGAGCCAGAGTCCGTATGGGATGCATTCTACACACACACACACACACACACACACACACACACACACACACACACACACACACACACACACGTTTATTGGAATGATTTACAGGTCACAGTCCAACAATAGCTAGGTATAAATGGAAAATCCAAGAATCTAATAGCTTCTCAGTCCCGTGAGTCTGGGTGTCCCAGATGGTCTGCTGGGATCCTGAAGAAGGAATGGATGTGCTTAGGAGGTGAGGGCAAGCAGATGAAGGACAAACCTTCCTTCTTCCCTTGTCCTTACATAGGCTTCCAGAAGACGTGTGGCCCAGATTAAAGGTGTGCCTTTAATCCAGCCTTAAGGTCTGGGTTAAAAGTATGTTGTCTTGCCTCAGGATCTAGACCACAAATTTACCCTCCATTTCTGGATTATGGTTCATTCCAGTTATAGTAAGGCTGACAACCAAGAACAGCCATCACAGGAGGACATGTCGCATTCTAACTACAGTACTTTTTCTTGTGTTCTATTCATCTGAAATGAAGCAATGCATCTCTGACCACACTCAAAAAAGGGAATCACATGAGGGTCCAGCTACCAAGTGAATTAATCCTATAGCATTATGTTAAAGAGCATTATCAAAGTCTTTTTTCAGAAAGTTTGGATCCAGTGACACACATCCAAAAAATCATGACAGAGGTACAGGAAGAAAAGACAGGAAGAGCCAGCTGTGATGGGGCCCAACACTCACTTCAGCATTCAAGAGGTTGAGGCAGGAGGATTTTGAATTTAAGGTATACCTGGGCTATATAGCAAGGCTCTGTCTCAAAGCAAATGAGAGGCTGGGGAGATAGGTCAATTGCTAAAGTGCTTGCTATACAAGCCATATGAGGTCCTGAGTTCAATCTCTAGCACCCACATAACAAAGATGGATGCAGTAATATGTTCTTAATCCTAGCCCTGAGAAGGCAGAGGCAGGCAGGTCCCCAAGGCTCAGCACCCAGCCAAGCTATCCTCCTTAATAAGCCTGAGATCCCAGTGGGAGACAGAGCCTCAACACAAAGCAGTAAACTAGAAACCTCCAGCATGCTAATTCCAGCAGGTGCTGGCCACAGACAATGCTGGAGGCAAATGCAGTAAGGACTGTGCATCTTAGCCTCATTTCCGCTTCCGGCTGCCAGCAGCCTCTTGGTTACTTGGTCTAGGTTTCACAAGTCTGAGAGTCACACAGTACATTCCGCCAAGTTAATGATGTTGACAAAAGGAGATCCTTTTATCCAAGGAGTTCTAGAAGAATCTCTAATGTGGCTACCAGCCTCTGACTGAACCTTCTCTGTCAACACAACACTGCTCAGACTGACCAAGTGTGTGTGTGGGGTCAGCTCTGAGAAAGCGCCTGGCTAGAGAGAGGAGGAAGCAGAATCTCTTTAAAGGAAACGAGGGTCCAGTCACCATGTGGGAGATGCTAAGAAGGAAACCCCCGGAGAAGTGATAGTTTAAATTTGGGTGACTCTCTTGTCTATGAACAACTTCAGGCTAGGGAAAGGACTTGGGGGATAATAACAGTTGCTGCTCAAGCATAAGGACCTGAGATTAGGCCTTTGGCACCACATAAAAGGCCCATATAGCTATGCACACATCTGTACAGAGTGGAGAAATGGGTGCTACTGGTCAGCAAGTCTGTCTGAAGCAGTCAGATCCGTAGACAGTGAGAGACCTTCCCTAAAAGGATAAGGGTAGAGATTGCCAGATTATCATGTGACATCCTGTCCTGGCTTTCACACATGTGAGCAGGTTTGTACATATATAGCAGTAAATAAACAAACAGGAACCCTTCTGTTTCTCCAGCACCTTTGAAATAAAGCCCAAGTATCTCTACTTGACACATGTGTCTCCATTAGAAGTTCTAAGCCAGCCTTCCAAGTTCTAGCTATGGTACAGATGTAGTCACATTTAACCAGAGGACATTAAAACATGGCATTGTCATTAATAAAGAGCATACCCAAGAACTCTGCAGCCCAGTGGGTTTTTTGTTTCGTTTTAATCAGCAGAAACTGGACAAACAAGAAGCCATGGAGCCTAATAACCAACAACCTACGTTTGATCCCTGGAACACACATGGTGAAAGCCGAGAATCCAGAGAATGAACTCTTGCATGTTATCATCAGAACAGGTCATGTGTACACGTGCATGTGCATGCATATTATATAAAATTAAATATATATTAAATTAAATTATCACCAAACAGGTTTTCAATGAATATATGATTTCCTGCTGGTGCTAACCATAGCTATCATTGGCTGCATGCAGCTGCACACACTGCAGGTTGCAGATTGAGCATGTTTAGCAGTGGCCTACAAAGAACTCTACATCGTTACCTACACAGCCGGTGATCTGCAGAAACACTGCAGCCCCATTTCCCTCAACCATGACCTCCTCACCTGCCATGAAGACTCTGCTCAAGGGCCAGTATCCTTTTGAAAAAAATCCACCTAGCTTCTCCTGGCTGGATGATATGCTTCTTTCCCAAGAAATCATGTAAACATCTCTGTTCTACAATTGTTCTCCACAGAGGCAATGTTGGCCCCCAGAAACTGTTTGGCCACATCTAGAGATTTTTTTTTTTTTTTTTTTTTTTTTTTTTTTGGTTGTTGTGAGTGGAGAAGGGGAGTTCTGGTGTTCAGAAGATTGGGACAGAAGGAGAGATGCCTCTCATCATCCTTCAGTGAACGTGCAGCCCCCACCACAGGACTGAATAAACCATTTTAGAATGTCACCATGCCAGAGCTCAATACTTCCTCTCTCTTGCAACACTTCAAGCCTTGTATTATAATGATCAATTTTATAGTCTTCTGATTAGACCAGGGCTCCTCAGGGCTATGGATGCTGCTGTGTTTGTCAATGTTCTCTCAGCTCTGGCAGGTGCCTGGCCCATCGCAGATGCTCAACAAACATTGGCAGGATGAGGGAAGGAGAGAGCCAGTGTCCAGATGGGCTCATGAAACACAATCCAAGAAACCCCGTTCCTGGAAGGCACAATGTTTCCTTACAAGGCTATTGTATTTGAAAATATCAGTTACAGGATGTGGTATGCCCTCCCCAACCCCATATCAAGAAGCTAGCTGGAAAAAAAAATCAACTTCTGAGGCTAAAGTTATGTGACTTGATCTGCAAGTCTATAATCATCTTTTTATTTATGTTAGTCGTTATTATGAAATGACATTTTACAAAATAATTTTCTAAAGTCGAAGGAAATCCCTTTACTCTTATTAGAATATAAACCCAGGGGTTGCAGAGCCAGCACAGTGAGTCAATGCTTGCCATACAAGTAAAAAAAATGTGTGTTTTGGTTCCCCAGAATTCACATTAAACCAGACTCGATAGCAGGCCTCTGCAATCTCAGAACTCCTGCAGCTAGATAGAAGGCAGAGTTAAGAGAATTCCTTAACTGGCATATGAGCAGTGAGCAAGAAATCCTCCTGTCTCAAACAAGGTGGTACGTGAGGACAGACACTGAAGTTGCCCTCTGGTCTCTCATGCCCTGTCACACATACACCCATATTTATACCTAAAGACACATGCACATACATCATACACCCCTGCTGAGAGGGAGAGAGGGTGTGTGTCCGTGTTGTAGTCATCCTAGTTTTTTGTATAAGCCAAACAAAGTTCATGACCCTCTTCCCCCATCCAGCTCTAGTCTCAAATAGGGCCAAGAGTATGATGTTTTCATCACCCATTGCTCAGCTGTGTAAGAAACACAGATATGATTGGAGTATCTCAGTATCCCATATGAGGTCCAGTGTGTTTCTCAGAAAGGACATTCAAATGTCAGATGGAATGATTTACAGCTAATGCCAATAGAAAGCACTCAGAGGTTCGCCGAGTCAATAAAGCTTATTAGAAACATCTTAGGTCTGAGTATCGATATACACTGACGAAGACCTCTGAAGTCCGATCCCAGTTCATGTCTATTGGCACTTGATAGGCTGTTCTGGAGGAAGAAACTAAATGAAAAGCTTCCGTTATTTTGAGACTTCATATTTACTGACTAACACGGCTGAAGCCAGAGGAAAGGGTGTTTACATTCCTGTAATTCAAACCTTTGTCCTGCCCCTTTCTTTATGCTCCCATCTAATGAAGAACTCTAACACACAGGCATCATGTTTGCATGTCCCAGCTACTCATTTTTATTTAAGGAACACTTAGAGAGCATTTCCTATTACGTTCTTCTAAGTCTTTGCAAATATTAACCATTTTAATCCTCATTAAGGACGCTGTGAACTGTTTACAACATTGTTATCTAGCAAAGAAGGATACTGAGCCTCAGAGAAGCTGACTGCAGCACACTGGGGAGAGATGCAGAGACAGCTCAGCAGGCACACTGCTTGTTATGCAAGTGTAAAGATATGAGTTCAATCCCCAGAACCCACTTAAAATGCCAAGTATGTGGCATATATCTGGAATTCTGGAATTGGAGAAGATTCAGGCAGATCCCTGGGCCCTACTTGTTAAATTCCAGGTAAGTGAGAGACACATTGTCTCATAGAAAGGAATATGCCTCCTACAGAATAAAACTTGAAATTGTTCTCTGACATCCAGCAACACTAACACATGTACATGCAAGCACACACACACTGACATGGGCACGCACATTTGCTCACAAGCACACACACATATTCAGTGTTCAAGGTCACTCAGTAGGATGGTTGATCACGGCTGTCAACTCGATTGGATGGAGAGACACCTGGGAAATTAGCAAGCATGCTTGTGTTTGCATGCGTGTGTTTGTGAAGACACTTCCAGAGACAGTTAAGCAGGGAGGCATGCCCTGAGTGTGGGTGCCACTGTCCTATGGGCAGGGACCCCACACGGAATAGAAGGAGACAGGAGGAGAGCAGCAGCTCAGGCATCTTCCCGTTCTCTGCTGCTTAGCTGCCAAGGGGTGAGCAGCTCCACTTAGTCACTCCCGTTACAACACCATGCTCCACTGTACCATAGGTCCAGAAACAGTGGAACCTGTCTATCAGGAACTAAATCTTCTGAAGCCAAGAGCCAAATAAAATATCCCTGTCCCTCCTAAAGTTCTGTCCTCTGATAGCTTGTCCCACTGAAGACAACTTTGACAACAGCCCGAGGCAGCAACAGGGCTTTCATGCAAAGCCAGCCTGTCTGGTTTGGGAGCTGGTAACCTTAACTATTTAGCAACCCTGCCTAGTATGGTCTACTGCTGGTTCCCTTCAGTCTATCTCAACTCAAAATTTAGTCTGCTTGATATTTTGGAAAAGGTAGGTTCTTGATTCTTTTGACACAGCTAAATGTCTATCCTGCTGGACCTGTTGCAAAACAAAGGAAGGAAAGGGGAGGGGGGCTTGTGATGGACACAGAGCCATCTCTGCCTCTTGGATACATGTCTGTCCCAGCATGAGAAGCTGAGGCCCTGACTCTGGTTTTCCAAGATGAAGACACGAATTTTAGAGGAGTCAGGGTCCCCAGATATAGCAGATATCAGAAGCAGCTCTAAAACTAGGTGGGATCCCTGGGGGGGGGGGACCCGGTCCACCCCAAGGGAAGCACCACAAGATGTCCTTGGATTCCAAGGGCCTTGGGAACAAAGGCACAGCAGGTGTGGAACAAAAACCCTAGACCTGGACTTATTCCGAGGACTATGAATGTGTGAGGACTGGAGCAGGGTGAAGCTACTTTCAAGAAGAAATGGTTACCAGCAGGAGCATGGGGTCTCACCATAAGGAGACAGAAACGAACATTCCTCATGTTTCTCATGGAGAGAGAGAGATGGAGGGAGGGGATGAGGATGAGGAGGGACAGACAAGAAAAACAAGAGGAGGAAGAAGAAACGGAGGGTAATTAGCCAGAGAGGAACAGTGCATTCTGGAACCCTCAGCTCTGAGGAGCAGGTTAGGGTGACGGGAAAAGCCCACCAGAAGGCACTTTATTCTGTTCTGCATGGCCTGCCTCGGGGCAAACATGAAAACAAATTCTTTCCCATCTTTAAAACCAAAGTCAGCATTTTGTTTTCCAGGCCATGGCGTATTCACAATCACTGGAAAGTAGTGAGCTATGCTTGGGTGTTCACCTGGAGATCTGGGGCTCCAAAGGCAACCGAACTTCTGGAGCCAAGGTGGAGGGAGGTGTGGATCATTCCCACCTCCCACCTGACATCCTGGGGTGGCAGCTGATTAGCTTCCTGACAACTGCACATCCAATCATTATGTGTTGGCTACATACTCGTGATGCTCTTGGCTTCAAGGATGAATCAAAGAACCGACCCTAGAAAGCAGAGGAAACCTTTGTAATTAACCCACACAGCCACCTGGGCTGTGCATCTGCTATTCACCCAAAGAACCACAAGGTCTGTCAGACCCCACTCGTGCAAGCTCTGTTCTCTGCCTCACACAGGAGGCACGCCTAGGTAACCTCGGTCAGCAGGCCTGCTCTCTTGGCTTTTTGGTGGGTTTAGCCCATGGGGAGTAGTACCAAGCTGGAAGGAAGAAAGAGGGTGAGGTCCAGAAATGGACTTCCGGATGCTTTCCTTGTAGGCAAGTGATGAGCTAACTGTGCCCTGAACAGAGTTCCCTAGCTCTTTTAGCAGAGGATTAGCAGCTGCTTTTCTCACCCCTCTAGCCTTTGAGGGGGAAATGCCTTGCTTTTTTGTAGCCCAGGATCCACTACCAGCCTCTGCGATTTCCCATAACCTCCCTTTGCTTTGTCCAATAACACCCTCAGCCCAGGTCACTCAACTCAACTACTGCATTCATTTCCATAAGGTCTTCTCCTCAGACCAAATTCCTATAGCTCTGGGCTGAAACAAAACTTCCTCATCTAACTGCAGGGCCTATGCTGAGTATGCCAGTAATGAGAATCCGGTGCAGGGCTGGGAGACAGCTCAGCAGGAAGCACTTTCTTCAGATGTATGAGGACCAGTGTGCAGAAGCTCAGCATCTGCCGGATGCCAAGTAGGCTAGTGGCCACCTGGAACCCCAGCCCTTGAGAGGTGAGAAGCAAAGGATTCTGAAAGCAAGCTGCCTAGCCAAATTAGTCCAATAGATCAGCAAAAGATCCTTCCTCAAAGATGAGATTTTAAGAGACTGAAGAAGACACTTGATATCTGGCCTCCATGCATGTGTGCACATCTACTTACCTAGGCAAACACATGCCCCACACATGTCTGAACATACATACACACATGCCACAGCACCAGCATGTATGTATGGAAAATAATAAAAGAAAACATAATGTGTAGAGTAAATAATTGCCCTGGCCTGGGTTCTTACTGTTTTCACTTCAAAACATAGCTTCGCGGTGTACCCCCATTCTAGGATGACAAGAAAGAAGAGGTACCGCACGGAAGGGGGTCCCACTGCAGGAGAACTAGAGATGTCTCAGATAAATGAACAAGGCAACAGGGCAAACAGAGGTCACTGCTGTCTAAATGTTTATGCACCACCCCCTCCCCCTGCCCCCGAAGATTCACTATGCAATAGACTCAGGAGGAGGATGTTTGGAAAGTGAGGAGTCAAATGAATGTCCCTGCGTAATCTAAGAAAGATGATCTTGGCGTGGTTTAGTTGGCAAAGTGATTGTGAGCTGCCCTGAGTACTTGAGCAGCATGTGTTTGTAACTCAAGTGCTGGGGAGTCAGAGACAGGTGCATCTCTAAGGCTTACTGGTCAGACTGCCTAGCCAATCAATAAAAACTTCAAGCTAAAAAGTAACACAAAAAGTGATAGAGAAAGCACTCAACACTGACCTCTGACCTCCACACGTGTTTACACATTGTGTGCATGTCTACAACAGTATGGCGCTCTAGATCCCTCTGTATTCTGCCCTGTCTGGTCTCCCACATTCTCTTAGCATAAGACGATTCCTTCAAACACCTTTATTTCTCCTTTTCTGAGTTCTTGAAGCACCTTTCATATACCTCTAGTCAGATTCGAATTCAACCTGTCTTAGGGTTTAAAAATGGGAGCCAGATATGGTGGTTTGAACCTACAAACCCAGCAGCACTGGGGAGGCTGAAGCAGGAGGAGCACAGGTTTAAGGCCAGCCTGGGCTACACAGCAAGATTGTGTCTCGAAAAGTAAGAATACGTTCAGCTAGACGTCTACACAGAAGCCCTGGTCATGTATTTATTTGAAAGAAACAGAGCAGCGGCTCGGGCTCTGAGAACATGGGAGTCTGCAAAGCGAAAAGGAAGTGCAGATACAAAGCCTTTCTTTGCTTTTAATAAAATATTAAAATGATGGTGAGAAGAACACTTCGTGATGTAGAATAAACTGTTTTACAGTGATGCCCTGCGTCTGTAATTCCCACACTTTAGAGGCTGAGATGAGGTGCATCTTGGAAATTCCAAGACCATCATCAAGGCAACACAGCAAGAGTCTCCTTCAAAAATATGTGTATAAGAAGGAAGAGGAGGAGAAGGGAAGGAAAATAAATGGGAAGAAAGAGAGGGAGGGAGGAAAGGGGGAGAGGGGAGGGAGGGAGGGAGGGAGAGAGGGAGGGAGGAAGGAAGGAAGGAAGGAAGGAAGGAAGGAAGGAAGGAAGGAAGGAAGGAAGGAAGGAAGGCAACATGAAGATTTCAGGAGAGATTGCACTGTAGCATAGAAACGTACATCAGAGACCTGAGGACACTAGAACTCAATTACATGGGCTGATGGTCATGAAAAAGAGAGATTGTTGGTACTTTCCCTCCACCGTTACCCAAAGCCAGACACAGCCAATAGCCATCTGGAGCTGGGCTTCCAGGTTCTGACACCCACCAGCAAACACAATTCCTGCTGTGGCCTTATGAGTATGAGAACATCAAGAAATGTGGAACTCTATCTCTCAATTCTTAAATATATTTTCATCTTACTATGCACAAAAATATGCCCACGAGTCAAAAGCGGGAGCTAAAATCCTCCAGCCAAGTGCTCGATCCAGCCTGCCCCTGTTTTCATCAATAAAGATTTATTGGCACCCAGTGTGTCTCTTCCTTGACCTATTTCCTCTGACCTGTTTGTCCACTATAGGACAGAATGGAGATAGCAGTCACACCCAGGGAATGTGTTTCCTAAAGAGGTATTTATTCCAGAGACACTTTTTGGAAACCATACTCCCTGACCTCTGGCCTCTTACAACCTTTATGCTCCCCTTTCCCCATGTTATTCCCTAAGGAGCAAGGGTGTGGTTTACATATCTCACCGAGGCCTGAACTCACAGCGGCTGTGGTCAACTGCACAAGACCAAGTCGGTAAAATGTGCAGCCTGGATCAGGGAGGGCTGATCTATATGAGGTCACATCTATACCTTGTAGTTATTGGCATCCCCCGGCTTCTGGGCAAGGAGAATCAGTTTTCCTTCATCCTCTGTGCACATGATCATACTAAGTGGATTAAAGGGATTCTGAAAAAAAAATTAAGAAGACGTGACTTTGGAGGGAGCTATGTCAGGGAGGAGGTAGGAGGTGGGAGAAGGGTGAATATACCCAAAATACTTCTGTATTTTAAAAGATGTATTTATTCTATGAGTCTTCTCAGGAAGGCTTGCCAAGTCCTGGAGTGAGATCTTATAACTAAGAGTGTTGGAGCCAACATTCCCATCTACCTCCCACCCCAGAAAGCCAAGTCTCTCAGTTTCTTTGCACTGGGGCAGCATACCCATTATAGCAGAGGAGGCACGGCTCTATTGCGACCAGTGATACTACCAGTGGGGATGATCTCAGACTTAGAGAAGGACACCTTGCGCAGAGCTCAGGACAGAAGTCATCAGGGTTACCGGTGGCCAAGCGCTTAGATGGAGGCAACCCAAGCATTACTCTCCCACTCACTGGAGCCTGCGGCAAAAATATGAATGACTAGGGCATGATGGTGCATGCTTCTAATCTCAACACTCAGGAGGCAGAGGCAACTAACTCTGTGAGATGAGTCCAGTCTGGTGTACATGGTGAGCTTTGGGCCAGCCAAGGTTAAAACAGTGAGAACCTGCCATTCGTGTGTGTGTGTGTGTGTGTGTGTGTGTGTGTGTGTGTGTGTGTGTGTTATGAAGTTTCTGGCCCAGAGTTTCCAGCCTAGCTCAAGGTTCAGACCCATTCGCAGCCCCACTGCCGCTTTGCCCCAAATAACCAAACAGAGGCTTATATTAATTTCATGATGATTGACCTATGGCTCAGACATATTGATAGTTCTTTCATCTTAACTCAGTCCATTTCCATCAATCTGTTCAGCCATGTGGCCTGGTACCTTGTCTCAGAGCAGCATGGCTGTCTTCTCTCCTCTACGACTGCTGGCGTCTCTCCTGGAGTCTCTCTGGTGTCTCTGCTCTACCCTTCTTGTTTCCCAGAGTTTTCTTAGTTTGGAAACCCTACCCAAACTTCCCACCTACTTTCTGGCTAACCAGATTTTTATTAAACCAGTAGAAGGGACAAATATTAACACTGTACCAGAACACAATCCCACTATATATCCCTTTAGCAATCTCATGGGGACCCAAAGAAAATTTAGGATTACCCTTTAGTGGAGTAGTCTGTAAGATTGGATCATCTCAGCCAGTCTCCTTGAAGCTGTTCTGTATGCAGAGCTCACAGGAAACTTTAATAGAGATGCTGTGAAATGCTAAATCATTTGGGCCCTTTGTTTTTATTGAACACACTTCAGGGGGTCTTCCTCTATCAAACTTTATTTATTTATTTTTTTTATCCAGGAATAAATCCACAGGTTCTCCTTTCATGTAGAAATAAAGAGAAAACCTCTTCTCCAAAGTAGTGTACCTTTTGATTTCAATTTTGATGTCAACTCATTTACCAAATATATAGGGTGGATTAATCCAGCAGCATTTATAATCAAATGTCTTTTAGCAGCTTTTACTACTTCATTTTTAGTCAAAAAATTTAAAGACAAAAACATACAGAATCCAGACACTCTTTGTAATTTCCATCTTTATGTGGCTTATTGTTATTTTTTGCTCTATTTCTTTTTTTAAGGACTTTTTCCTTTTCCCTTTTTCTTTTCTCTCTCAAGTCTGTGTGTGTGTGTGTGTGTGTGTGTGTGTGTGTGTGTGTGTGTGTATAAACATATTCTAAACCATTTAGAGTTTTTTTTTTAATCTGTCTTTACTGTATCTCTCTTATTTCTTATCTTTTTCTGTTTCTGACCAGACCTTTGATTGGCTAGGGTGGCTGAACCCACACAGCTCCCTCTATTTCTGACCACACCCTTTAATCTTCTAAAGTATGGCTAGGATTATAGGCTTGGCTAGGATGGCTGGCTGGCTCCAAATAGCTCCTAATCTAGCTTCATAGAGTTTAGCTTTTTAGCCGAGGTATGGGCAGGAGCCACACCTACCACTCTGGGGAATTTTAGGGTCCATGTAATCATCAATTAAAAGCACTGTCATCTACTGTTCATAAACTCTAAGTATTTGGCAGCAGGGCCTCTTAAAAGATGCACAAGTGTTTTGCTGCTAACACTGAGCCAGGAAGCATCTCTTTAAAAAGCTGAGCCTCTATTTGCCTGAAGCAAGCAGGGCTTTCCCAAGGAAATGCTGCTGCTCCTGAGAAGCCATCTTTGACTCTGTTCCCTTTTTGCTTGTAAGATCAGTACATAAATAAGAGTTTGTGAAATGACTCAGACAGTAAAGGGCTGGCTCCCCATGCAAACCTCAGTGCTGGCCAGTCTAGCTGACTTAGGAAGTTCCAGGTTCAGGAAAGAACTTGACTCCTCCCTCACAAAAAAAAGTAGGAAACATAAAAATAAATAAATATGTGATGGTAAAAAGTGCTTGATAATTAAGCCAGAGGACATGAGTTTGAGTCCCAAGAATCCACATAAAGCTAGGAATGTTAATGTCTATCTGTCTGTAATCCCATATTAGCATGTAAATATAGGAGGCAGAAGCAGGAGAAGGCCGGACAAGTGAAAGGGCAGACAGTCTAGTGTATGCAGCAGCAAACAACATAGCCTGATTCAGACGTGGTGACAGATAAGGACAAGTTCCAAGGTTGTCCCCTAACTTCACATAGATGCCATGGCAAAAGTGACCCAAAATCAAACATGAACATATGTGAAAAGACACACACACACACACACACACACACACACACACACACACACAGGGGATGGAGGCATATAATCCTCTCCCAGGATGACCAGACTTGCATTAATTATGGGTACAGTATTGAATTGAAACGAACTGTCCCACCATATGAGAGGCAATGTCTGCGCTATCCGTTTTAATGAACTGCTCAGGAAAAGGCTGAGTTGCATCATTCCACCCAAAACACAAAGGTCAAACGCTTTTAATTAATGCAGAGACACGACTGAGTACAGCTAAATGGGTATCCTTGATTATGGCTCCTTGATTGAGAACTAATGCCTCATTAATCTTAAACACACCAACCCAAGAGCATCTGAGAAGTCAAACAGAATAATCGCCAGCATCTCAGAGAACACAGCCCCGTGCACACTGAGTAGGAGAGTGAGAACACAGCCGCGTCTGTATGCTTCCTCCTTCCCAGGTGGAGGCTCGGATATCTCCTTCGTCTCTTCCAGACACTCACATCTTCAAATAGGCAGGCAGAGAGGTATTTTCTCTGTGTGTTTTCCACATGTGTGCTACAGAAAGGATAATGGATGGGTTGATATGGCTCAGAGCCCAGGGAGCATCACTCTTGAGGTCCCAGTGTCCACACACCTCCATTTATTTATCATGGGTAAGTGGGTGGAAGACAGAAGGTCAGCGGCCTGACCTTGTGGTCATGGCTTGGTCTCCATCCATTTCAGTTTAGACAGATCAGTTCCCGTGGGTCTGAAAGGATCTTGGGGTAAGGAAGGAGGAACAGAAGACCTGAGCTCAGAGTCACCTGGGCTGTCACTTCTGTGTTCTCCCTCAGCTCTGCAGTGTGAGTCTTCATCGAGACTGCAGCCTGAGATTTGAGTTTCCATTAGAATCCTACAAGGACAACTGTGAACACCTCTACCCAGGCCTGGATAATTAGTCAGTAATATGTTGGCTATAAAAGTATGGAGATCTGAATTTGACCCCCAGAAGCCATGTTAAAAATAAAAAGCTAGATTGGGTGACACTGGCTCCTAATTCCAGAACTGAGGAGGACCCGGAGTGCTGACTGGCCAACCAACCTAGTTTACAAAGTGAGTTCCAAGCCAAGAGAGATTCTGTTTAACCAAGCTGGATGGTCCTTAGAGCTGATACCTGAGCTCAACTCTTGGCATTCTACATGCCTGCATATGCAGATATGCAAACACAACCACACAGACACACATAGGACGAAAGGCTTCCAGTGGACCTGTTGCATACACAAAGCACACACACACACACATAGAAAGAGACGGGGAGTCGGGGCAGCATACAGGTTGTTAAGAAAGTTGCAGGCTTGAAGCTGAGCACTGAAGTCAATGAGCTTGGGTTTACACACTGGTGTTGGGCTGGACACCGAGCCGTAGTGAAGAAAGAGTTGTTTTTCCCTCCTCACTGCCACAAACATGAGCTCTGTGTCAGTCATGGATGCTGCCTCCATAGAGTCACACAGGCAAAGGAACATTTTTGCCCATCTCTACCTATTGCAATCCTGTAACCGTATGTCCTTCCCACAGGAAGAGGCTTTGAAAGAACCCCACAGCTAATCTTTTGAAGTATGTTTGGCTGTATCCACACGTGACTCAGTGTGCGCCATGGAAAGGAAACTCGCCTGTTTGCTGTGGACGGAGGAACTGTCCCTGGATGACTGTGTTAATTAAGATGCTCTCCTGGCGAGTTGGTAAACACATCTGGCTGGATGTGGGTTGAATCCTCAGCCTATCCCAAGCAGCTGGACCTGCTTGAAAGTAGATCTGCTTTATTAAATGTCAGGAGATGATTCCAGTTGTAACTATTTTGCTCAGATCTCAGGTGCTTCAGGGATGGTGTCTGAGGAGGATGCATGAGAGAGTGGGCTTGGAATCAGTAGCTTATGGCCTGAGAGGCAGAGCTGTAGCTGCTCTGTCTTCTGGTCACTCTACATAAGGAGATTTTTCGCCTGCTTTTCTGCCCTTTTGGCCTCTGATTTTGGAAGAAGAGAGATCCAGAGCTGAGGTTCAATTGTGTAGGGGGCGGAAGTGCTCTCACCCACATGTGCTGCTGCTGGGCCCTATGACTTATATTAGTCATGGACCAGATTCTGTGCAGTCAGTCACTCAGGCTGCAGCAAGCAGACACACTGAAAGCGGGAGGGGTAGCGATTATGAGGAAGGTTCCCACGGTGATGGCTGGCTGGAGCTCTGAGGAGCTCACTGAATCAGGAATTGCCACTGGAGATCCATCGGGAGGGGGGAGCAGGGTCCTCCAGGGGCAGGCAGCTATCGGCTGACATAAGCAGTGTGTGGAGCCGCAAGGGGTGGGATCAGACTGTGTTCCTGTTCATGGGCTGGCACCTTAGAGCCCATTCCCTGTAGAGGAACACCCAGCTCAACACTGACTTTGGGATGAGTGAATCGGATGTGCCTGGAGTGGATATGACACACTGGGCTGGCCCACCTTGGGACTTCTTGCCCTTTTGGGGGAGGGGATGTGTGGATGTGGAGGGGCGAGAGTGAGGGCTGGCTGGGAGGGATTGGGAGGGGGCGTCTTGTTCATGAAAGTCACAGGGCCCAGCAGCAGCACATGTGGGTGAGAGCACTTCCACCTCCTACACAATTGAACCTCAGCTCTGGATCTCTCTTCTTCCAAAATCAGAGGCCAAAAGGACAGAAAAGCAGGAGAAAAATCTCCTTATGTAGAGTGACCAGAAGACAGAGCAGCTACAGCTCTCCCTCTCAGGCCATGAGCTACTGACTCCAAGCCCACTCTCACGCATCCTCCTCAGACACCATCCCTGAAGCACCTGAGATCTGAGCAAAATAGTTACAACTGGAATCATCTCCTGACATTTAATGTCCGAATCCCCAGAAAACGTTTTCATGTTGGCTTCTTACTAAAGAATGTCTTGTTAGGAACCTACAAGGGAGATCTAGTAAGTTAAATTTCTGCCTTCCCGTTTGAAGAAAAACATCCCAGCTGTTTGGGAGACTGGATCAGGACAGATTGCAAATTCAAGCTCTGTCTCGGCCACAAAGTGGGCTCAAGACTAGCCTAGGTAATTTAGTAAGACCCAGCCTCGCTATATAAGCAAATAAATAAATAAAAGAAGGCTAGAAATGTAGTAAAATGCTTGCTTATCTTGAGTTAAATCCCTAGTGACAAGATAGAAGGAAAGAGGGGAGAGAGGGAGAGAGGGAGGGAGGGAGGGAGGGAGGGAGGGAGGGAGGGAGGGAGGGAGGGAGGGAGGGAGGGTAGGCAAGCAAACTGAAATCCAGAGAGGTTAAGTAACCCACCCAAGGCCACACAGCCAGTACAAGGTAGAGGTGGTGAGACCCAACCATCCATATCCCTATACTCTGCTCTCCATGCTCACCAAGAAACTTCAGCCCATATTCTCCAAGTTTTTTTTTTGTTTGTTTTTTTGTTTTTGTTTTTTTATCACCAGAGTCTATATCTAGTTGAAAGAAAAATGTCTGGAGGAAAGGATGAGCAGGGGGAAATCTCTCTGAGAAACATAAGAAGGGCACCTTGCCAGGCACTCATGGGCTGAAGCCCTTGACCCTAGGCTCCTCCCAAGCATGCTTTAGCTGAGCTCCCAAGCATGCCAAGATGCCTCACACCACCACACTTTCTCCATCAGCCAGCTCCCAGTGGGTTTATGCTTGTGAGTGCAGGTGGCAGGGAGGTGGCAAGGCCAGGGGACTCTGGTCAAAGTATCACAGGCCTCCCTCTAGAAAGGAATATGAAATGATGCAGATAAGCAGATGCATCATAGAACCATGTCCCACTCCAAGAGCACCTGCCTCACAAAAGTAAATAAAATTATATTAAAGACAGATATATTAAAGGCTCTGGTAACATAATCATAAAGTAATCACCTTGAATTAGGATAATGGCCATGTCCAAGTCTTTATTGCATTTATTTTGAATATCGTATTCTTCCAACTCTCATTATTTTAATTATGTTCAATTACAGACATTTGCATATGCTTTCTCATGGATATTAGTGAGGGGGGAAAAAACTTCCCTGAGTTAAGTGATGAGCAGATATCCCACATTAAGTCACGTGTACACCTCCAGAAAATCTGATTTAGCTGCAGTCCAAGAGAAGTCCCAAGACAGGCACTAATTTGAAAACAGGGAGTGTCTGTGGTGATGTGGGAAGCGGGAACGGGGAGCTAGTCATCCAGATGCTGAGCTGGAAGTGAGAGAGGGGAAACATACTGAAGAAGATGGAGACAGGAGGGCTTCCATCTTCTCTGAGAGAAAGAGATGCTGCTGCCATGGAGACAGCTACAGGAGGGGAGAACAGAGAGCCCTGCAGACTGAAGAGAGTCGGGCCTTATTGTGCAGCGAGCGATTCTAGACTAGCGATTATTCTTTCTGGGAGGAAAAAGAGAAGCTCACCAGGCTCAGGAAACTTGGGAGCCTCAGGAGGCCCCTAAAATGTCTAAGATTCCTGAGGCCCCTCCCTCAGGCCCTTTCCTGCGTCCTTCCTTAAGCCCCTCCCTGAGGCCACATATGCAGTAAATGATGGGGTGGAGAAGAGGCTCTTTAGTGGAGCTGCCTGCTAGCTGGTCAGAAAGGCTCCTGGAACAGGGCTTTTGTCAGCCATTACAAGTGCTGGAATAGCCCTTCGAGCTGCAGCCGTTCTGGGGTCACCCACAATCCTGTAATAACACCAGTAAATGTATTGGATCATCAAGCTGGACTTTTATAAAAACGGGTTCTTTAGTCTGCCGTTAGTGGAGAAGGTGATAGAGTAGAATGGAGGCTTCTGAAGTTTGGCAGAATGAGAGACAAAGACGTTTCCCCTTCACGGGGGGGGCAAGTGAAATGCGCACCCACCCCAGCCCGCCATGGCCGTGATGCTGAGATTGCCTGGACCACAGGGCATCCTCACTCACACTGCTGCACAGTCCCCCATATGGCAGAGTTCTTCTTCTCCTCGCAGCTCTATAGTTCAGGGCTGGGGAGACATCTAAGGCAGTAAAGTGCTTGCTCTTGAAGCAGAGAGACCTGAGTTCAACCCCAAGAACCCATGTAAGTAAATGAACATGTTGGCGCACACCTGTGTTCCCAGTGTTGACACCAGGGGCACAGAGACACATGAATCGTTGAGTCTCTCTATTCAGCTAGTCTGGCTGTCTTGGAGTTATTATTGCTATGATTAAACACCATAACCAAAAACAGCCTGGGGAAGGAAGGATTAATTTGGCTTACATATCCTGAGTCACAGTCCATTGAGGGAAATCAAGACAGGAACCCAAGCTGGGTGGAAACCTGAAGCCAGAAGCTGATGCAGAGGCCATGGATGGGTGCTGCTTATTGGCTTGCTTCCCATGGCTTCCCATCCTGCTTCTTACAGCATCCAGGACCACCAGCCAAGGGGTGTTCCCACCCACAGTGGGCTGGACCCTTTCTGATCAACTACAAATTAAGGAAATTGGCTCCAGGATTGGCAGCCTACAGCCTGATCTTATGGAGGCATCCTTTTTCACTTGAGGCTCCCTCTCTTAGTGACTTTAGCTTGTGTCAAGTAGATGTAGAATGTAAAACTAGCTGACATACTGAGCAAATTGGAGAGCTCTGGGCTTGTGAGAATCCCTGTCCCAAGGGGGAAAAAACTGTTCTTGACGGGAGGTATTTGAGGTTGACCTCTGGTAATGGTATACACACACACACACACACACACACACACACACACACACACACACCACACATACCACACACACACACACAAACCACATATACACACTCATGCCCCCCCACACCACACAGACACATACACACCACACACACACACACAAACACACACACACATACATACACACACCACCACCGCACATAACATACCACACACACACATACACACACGTATGCACACACCCACGTGCGCGCGCACACACACACACACACACACACACACACACTCCTGGGATGTAAAGCCTGCAATCCTCATCCTTCTGTCTTCTCTCCACATACCCCTCTGGAGAACAATAAAACCCAATTTGGTGACAAAACTCGATTTTCCTGTAAAGGAGCTAGCTGCCTTGTGAGTGGATGTGCTGAGCTGTCAGGAGGCATTTCTTCTCCCCACCTACTAAGCTTTTAAAAGGACTGAAGTGCCACCCTCCCTAATTACCCAATTCAGTGGTGCACACAATGGATCTGCCACTTTCTGAGGATTTCTGACATGCCTAATTCCCCGGGGCCTCTGGGCTCTGACAGAAGGCATTTGGGGTAATAGGGGTGGGGCCATGTGAGCATGGAGGTGACTTGAGAGCCAGCCAGGGATGCAGATGTTTCTCTCTCTGGACTGAGAGCCAAGAACAGCACAGCTGGAAGGATCTGAGAAGTAGGCAGTGCCCCAGTCTCACCAGAGGCGGAGACTGAGTGTTCTGGGGTTAAGGGGGGAAGCAAAGATGATTCTGGGAGAGCTTCATGGAGGGTGAATGTTCATTTTTAGACCACTGGCCTTACATTACAGGAAATAGAAAGTGATGTGTTTCTGGAGAACTCCGTAAGACCTGGAGTTTCCATGCTGTAAGTCATCCAAGCTCAATCACTTTGGATATCAGAGAACTTCGTCGTGTCAGTGGTTCGCACACATGTCACCACTGCCCCTGGGACTGACGGGCCTTTGTTACTGGGAGTAGAGCAACGTATACAATGGAGATGGTGTCACAGCCCCCCGGGTGCCAATTCAATATCCAGTTAAGATGCCATGGAGTATATCCCCTACACATGGCCAGACGTCCCTCTTTAGACCTCTAGTTGACAACCAGATGTCATCAGCAATGAAGAGTTAACAGACATGTGGCACATGTACACAATGGAATTTATTCATTTCAGAATTGAGAAAATTGAGGTTATAAGATTTACAGGAAAATGGATGGAACTGGAAAAGGTTATATTAAGAGAGGTAATCTAGGCTCAGAAGGACAAACACCATATGTTCTCTCTCATATTTGGAGCCTACTTGAGAGTTTTATCTATGAGTTTTGGTGTATGGTGAGTGTCTATAATCTTGGTTATCAACTCAAATACATCTGGAATCAATTAATATCCAAGCAGCTAGACATACTCATGAAGGTTTCTGATGTGGGATGTCTTTCTGTATGCTGTTAATAAATTGTATTAGTCTATGGCAGGTTTTAGAAGTAGGCAGGAAAATCGAAGCATAGTTAGGGTAAGGAGGGCAGAGTGAGACAGAGACACTATCCAGCCACCCAAGAACCAACATGTAAAAGTAACACAGGTAAACCATGGGCCACGTGGCAAGACAGATTAATGGAAATGGGTTGAATTAAGATGCAGAAGCTAGCTAGCAATATGTCTGAGCCATAGGCTGAGCAGCATGAAATGAATATAAGCTTCTGTATGATTATTTGGGGCTAAGAGAGAGTCCAAACCTCTAGACTTCTGGACAGACAGACCAGAAACCTTCTTCTACAGGTTTCTTTTGACTGGATCATTTTCAAGATAGGAAAGCCCACCCTAAATCTGCATCTTTTGAGGTAAGAAGCCTCACCTAAATCTGGGCCACACCTAGTGACAACCCGCATAACGGGCCATAGGAACAAAGAAGCTTTTGCTTTTTGCCTGCCTGTTGTCATTTTCTCTGGCAAGTTAATCTACCCTGATTCTAAGCATTTCTTCACTAGCAATAAAACCACACTTGTTCTGGAGTCCATCATGTCCTACAGACCAGTGAATCTCTAGGCACTCTGGGACTCCGATACCAGATTGGGACTGCAGAGACATCAGCCTTGGGGACTAAACAATGACAGGATCCTTGACCTCTCCATCAGGAGATAGCCACAGTTAGATACCCAAACCACAGCCTGTAAGCCACTTTGATAAACACCCTTTATATATATGTGGGAGGGTGACAGAATGCATGTGATATGAACGTCGAGAGAGGGACGCTGGAGGCCATGGAGATGGGGGATAGAAGCAGGGAGTAGCGGGGTTAGTCAAAACCATATATGCATAAAAATGTCATAAGAAAACATGTTACCATTTATGCTGACTAAAAATAAATATCAGGGCTGGAGAGATGGCTTGTGGGTAAAGCAGCTGTGCTGTGTAAATATGAGCACCTGGGTTCAGATCTCCAGAGCCCAGGCAAGCAGAACAGGATAGCCCACATCTGATACCCCAGTGTTCCCTCCATGGGATGGGAAACAGAGACAAAACCTTTCCTGAAGCCTGTGGGGCAGGGAGGCCACTGTAGGCATCAAACAAGAGGCCCTGCCTCAAACAAGGTGGAAGGTGAGCCTACGATTGTCCTCTGACCTCTACCTATGTGTGCTTTTTATGTTCACATTCATCTTATTCACATACACACATGCACACATATGCAAGCATACACATACACATATAAAAGGAAAAACGTAACGGTGGTTCCCAAGCTAATGCCGAAGTTACAGGAAACCCAGAGCATGCCCTTCCTAATACATACAGCCCTGGGATGGAGTCTGATCCCAATTTCCATGCTGGTTCAAAGATTCCGGACTTCAGAAACTAACAGGATTGCAGGAAGTGACACACCATGCTATAAAAAGCAGGGCCGGTTTAAAGGAGGCAGTGCTCACCTGCCTGGAAAGGGGATGCCTATCAAAGAGGAAGCCTGAGGTCTGCCCCTGCAGGTGCTAAAAGGGGACATTAACAAGGATCTAAGAAGGTGTTAAATGCACCAGCTTCAGCATCTAATTGCTGTCTCCTTCTCTGGGCCACTAGGGAACTGGGTGGGAAGGCAGCGTAAGTTATTATACTGTTTAGTGTCAGGGTCATGCCCTATCAAACATCTTTACAAATAGCTTCCTCATTCATCATGGAAACCTCCTTCTCTAGAAAAATACTAGCCTACTCTAGTTTTCTCCTCGTATATTCTAAGTACAGGGTCCCCATTGCTCATTGCCCCCTCACCCCACCCCCAAGCTGATGGAGCTGTGAGCAGCTCTGGGTCTTCCCTGAATGCTATCGAGGGCATGGCTGAGAACTTGGCTTCCAGAAGGAAATCCCACAAAGGCAAGACATTCAGCATCCTCCTCCAATTTCCCAGGCAGGTCCAAGTGACTGGGAGATATCACCATCTACCCCCCACTCTCAGCGAGCTGTGACCTGGTAACAATATCTTTCAGGAGGTAAGAAATCAGTCTGGAGGGTGCCATCACTTAACTGCGCACACTGTGATAGGAGACAGCAAAGCACCATTAGCACATGACCTCTATGCCCAAGCTAAAGAACCAGGGTGGTTTGCATTGGCTTAACTCCCTGTTTCCTGCCTTGCATTGAAGAATGGCTGTGGTAAGAAAGAGGCAAGAGGTCCCAGAGAGGAAAGTGTGTGCAGAGGCCTGGGATCCTTTTTATCAGCCTGTTCGTCAAACTTCTAATACCAAAGCCTCATAGCAAGCACGTGAACACTGATGTTATGAGTATATTCAAACCTGCTTCAGTGCTCACTCATGCGTGCTGCTGGGGGACAGAAGATAAACAAGCCCATGTGCCTCAGTTTCCCTGACATGAAACTTAGCTGAGAGAAGGTGAGAGTTATGTAGGGTGGTACACACAGCACATAGTCAAAGCCCCACACAAGAGTCTATCACATGAGAAAATTTTTTCCCTTCTTAGCATAGAAAAAAAAAAAAAAAGACACTTCTACCGATGCC
This sequence comes from Phyllotis vaccarum, assembly GCA_033318265.1. NCBI lineage: Eukaryota > Metazoa > Chordata > Mammalia > Rodentia > Cricetidae > Phyllotis > Phyllotis vaccarum. Next base: position 69,505,011 of record JARWLC010000016.1, on the reverse strand, counting down.
TGTAGCTAGCCAAAGAGTTCCATTAAGACCTGAGTGAAATTTATTCTCAGGCAGAGATGTTCCACAGTCTCTCATAAAGGCTACGTCTCATGTTTGCCCACCAGGAGAACCTCTATTACAGAGGTTGACCAGTTGCTACTGACTCTGCGGGATGGGAGCAGTGACACCCTCAGCCTCCTACAGGCAAGTGAAGAGGTTTTTAATGGAGGCTTTCACTACCCATTACTTCTGTCCTGAGAAGACCTGGCTGTCTCTTTGTACAATAAAGTATGCTGTCCAGCTGGTGAAATGGCTCAGCCAGTAAAGGCACTTCCTACTAAGCTTCACTACCTGAGTTCAAACTCACATGGTTAAAAAACAGCCAATTTCCAGAAGTTGTTCTCTGACATACACATATATGCTGTGGTACATGCAAAGACACACACATGCACAACCCCCAAATAATAAAATAATAATTATGAAGGTATAAAATGTAAACTCCCATTTATGGTATAACTGTCTTAAACAATTTATCAAAAATATTCCCAAGTGGGCTATGGGAATGGCATACTGGATAAGGTGCTTTCTGTATAACTATGAGGACCCTAGTTTGATCCCAGAACCACATTAGCACTGTCATCTCTGGGACATGTGAGCCAGCCTGGCCTACTTAGCAAGTTCTAGATCTCAGTGAAAGACCCTGCCTCAAAAGACAAGGTGTAGGCTCCTGAGCAAGTTGACCTCTGACCTCCACATACAAAGATACTTTCCTGATCCTCTACCTACACACACATACACAAAAATGACAAATGACAGGTATAGCTCAGTGGCATAGAACTTATATAGCATGAAGAAGGCCCTGGGCTCCCAAGGTATGGGAGGAGCCATATTGGAGACAGTAACTTATTATCTTAGTAAAAAAACAGAAGTCAGGGATATATCATCATAGAAACAGGTCCTCATTAAGAACCCTGGGGGGGGGGGTCCTGAAATGTGGAGCTAACAAAGAGAAATATCCCAGCATGAGCTCCTTGAGAGATGAAGGTTCCTTGCAAGTATGTGATGTTAACATTGGGAAGGATGTCGGAAGAGTATGCAGAAAATTCCCCAAATATTCACAGATCCCAGGGACATTTTACAAATGGGGAGGAGTCCACACTGGATAGCTGCTCTTGGAATGAGAGAGAAAGAGCAGCCCCAGGTCAGGCCTCATGATACTACCATGCCAGCTCATGTTCTGCACAATACAGGTCTCAGCAGAAACAAGAAGGTAAGCAGTGGGGCCTAGTTCAGGGACAGAGCATTGCCTAGCACTCCAGTAACTACAGGATAGATGGATGGACAGATGGATAGATGGATGAACTGACAGATGGATGAATGGACTGATGGACGGACGGACGGATGGATGGATGGATGGATGGATGGATGGATTGATGGATGGATGGATGGATGGATGAATGGATGGATGGATGAATGGATGGATGGGTGGGTGGATGGATGGATGGATGGATGGATGGATGGATGGATGGATGGATGGATGGATGGATGGATGAATGGATGGATGGATGGACAGACAGATGTATGGATAAAGATAAAGATAGATAATAGGGTGGTCTGAATGATAATGTCCCCAAAGGCTCATATATTTGAATGTTTGGTTATCAGGGAGTAGCACAGTTTGAAAGGATTAAGTGGTGTTGCCTTGTTGGAGGAAATGTGTCATCTGAGGTAGGCTTTAAGGTTTTCAAGAGCTCAAGGTAAGCCCAGTTGTTCTGTCTTCCTGTTACCTTCATATCTGGATGGAGAACTCTCAGCTACTACATCTGCCTGTGTGCTGCCATGCTCTCTGTCATGAAGATGATGACCTCTGAAACTGTAGGCCAGCCCCAGTTAAATGCTTTCTCTAAAGAGTTACTGTAGACATGGTGTCTCTTCACAGAAATAGACCACTGACCAAAGCAGGTACAGATGGCAGACAGACTTATAGACAGACAGACAGGCAGGCAGGCAGGCAGATAGACAGGCAGGCATACACACACACACACACACACACACACACACACACACACACACACACACACACACACACACATGTGAGAGAGAGAGATGGGAAAAATTTAAAGGAGTACCCAAAGTGGACTGCCTAATTTTGGGATGTTCTATACTCTGTTTGTTTTCTTGCTTTGTTTTGTTTCATTTTAAGCAAGAAGTTTGTTCTAATGTAAATTAATTTTCACCTAGAAACTATTTCTCTTCCAGCTGAGGACGGGAGGGAGTTGCCTGCTCAGTAGGTATCATGTGGTTGGAGGTCCTACTAGACTGCTGTCTCTTCAGCTTGGTGCACTTTTATTTTATTTTTCTTGTTTGAGAATTTCTTTTTAAGTTCTCTTGAAGCTCAGGACAGGCAGCTGAGTGAGGCGCTGGGCTCATCTCTCCCACCACATTCTATTCTCTATTCTTGTCATAAGAAAGAGCTTTTCAGTGCTTCCCAGTGCTGGAGACTGTTTCCAGGGCCAAAGGTGAGCAACAGTCACCTGGTCTCCATGGAAACCAAAGCATCCTGGCACTCTCTCCTGAGTAGCTTAGAAGACCTTTAGGTCTGCCTCTGTGCTTCTAACTCATCTTCCATCATGCACAGGACTCCCTGGAGGATCATCATTGGATGGTGGTGTCTGATGAGGATATCCATATTGGCATCTGCATGTGGGATGGCTGATGGACACCCAGCATAATCCATAATTTGGGGAATCTATGGAGCTTCAGACAGGAACAAAAATTCACCAAGTTGCCCAGTATACACATTTGTAACAGGCAGAACTGAGTAAATTTAGACACACAGCCCAGCTCTAGTCCAGCACTCCTGACCTTGACACACAAGAAAATCACCCAAGAAATGGAATCATGGTTGTGCACATATCTGGGTCCTGACACCAGAGATTGTGAGTCACTAAGTCTGAAATGCCTGGCTGGAAGAGTCTCCATGGTGATCTTGGTTTGGGAAATTCATTGTCACACCTGTGAATGCTGGCATTGGAAGAAAAAGATATGACTGGGGGTAGATAGTCTGCCCCTTGGTACCGTGACCAAGAAAGACTTCAAGAGTCTTAGTGGGAATCTGAATCATGCTGGGTATTTATATTAGTCAGGATTCTCTAGAGAAACAGAGCTAATAGAATGAATATATGTATATTAATAGAGGAATTATTAGGAGGGGTTTTAAGATACAGTCTGAGTAGTCCAGCGATGACTGTTACACACTGGAGTACACAAGAAGTCAGTAGCTTTTTGGTCCATGAGTCAGGTGTCTCCCAGTCCCAGTCTGACACCAAAATTCTGAAGGATTCCTAGAACTGGTCTCTGGCCCACATTGGAATCCCAAGAAGTTGGTTGTAATATTAGTGAATAAAGGCCACAGAAACAGGATAGATAAGCTTGCCAGGGACAGTGAAGGCAAGCAGGCAATAGCTGGGCTACCACCAGAAGCATCCATATTTAAGGGTTGGTCTCCCTGCTTCAAGTAATCTGATCAAGAAAATTCCTCATAGGTGTTCCCTGCATTTTGAGTTTTAGTTGATTCCAGATCCAGTCAAGGTGACAACCAAGGTTAGCCATCACAGTATTCTAAGCAGCAATAGTTGCTCATCTTTAATCCAGCTTAATCCAGTTCTGTCTGGCTGGAGACAGCTCAGTTGGCAGAGTGCTAGCCTAATGTGCATGAGGCCACAGGTTCTTTTCCCAGATCTTTTATAATCTGGGCATGGTGGCATCTTTAGTCTCAGCACTCAGGAGGTAGAAGCAAGGGGTCAGAGGTTCAAGCTCATCCTCTGCTATATAGCAAGTTCAAGACCAGTCTGAGCTGTATGAGGCCCTGTCTCAAAAGCCAACAGATAGCAAACAATTCTTGTTAAGTGCTTGAGAGTATGTGTTTAGTCTATCTCTCTCCACACAGAAACTGTGCCTAATTTATACACATACGTTGCTTTAATATAGTAGAGTTAGTTTTGTAGCAACAGAGCCTGTGTAAATTTTCAAAGCGCTTGTACCCTAACTCTGGTGCCCCCAGAACTCACTCTCTCTTCCTCTGTATATCTCTCTCTGATATCTTCGTCCCCTGAGTACCAGATTTGCTAAGAGGTGGGCTGAAAGTTAAACTCAATTGCCTCCCACGAGCTGCAGTGTCCAAGGCAGCAGATCCAGCCACATGGGCACCAACCCACATACTCTGACCCTGACTGACCTTAAATTATGCTACTCCCTGCTCCAAAATCAGCAAGAACAGTGGCCATAACCTCAGGGACTCCACAGAGGAGCTGATCAGTGAGAACAGATTATACAGGAGAAAACTCATAACTCGGAAGTCTCAAGTGCCAAGTGAATTGAAACCAAAATCCTGCAACAGACCCCAAACTTTTAGAGTTATCAGCACACTAAGCTTTTTCTCCCCCCCCCCCCCATTTCCACCCCTATCGCATTGGCTTCTGCATAACACGGCAGCCTAGCGTGGTGCTCAGTGATGTATTACATTAATGCATTATCAGAACCAGCTGTTGCTCAAATGATACAGAAGAAGGATGAAGAGCCCGAGTGATGGATGGCCATGCAGCTGCGATGGTGGAGCCAAACAGATCCCAGGCAGGATAGCAGCTCAGTCGGGGGAGTCAAGATCGATTTATCAGAGACATCCCCAGCCAGCATTGGGAAAAGGGAGTCAGCCCAGCTGCTGGAATTTATCAACATAATTATGTGCTGTGATTTATTAAGTACCGAACAACAAAGGCATCAAAGGCACTTTTGCCACAGTGGTTTGGGCTAAACTTATTTTTAAAAAAAATAATAAGGAAGAGAAACTTTACTTGGCCATTTTAACCTTTTCAAAGATTTTACTTTTATTTTCATTTTATGTGTATGGATGCCTTGCCTGGATATAAATAAGTGCATCACAAGCATACAGTGTCCACAGAGGTCAGAAGAGGGAGGGTGTCATGTCCCTTGGAACTAGAATGACAGGCTGTTGTGAGCTGTTGGTTGGTGCTGAGAACCAACCCTGGGTCCTCCCCATGTATGCACTTAGAGTTAATGACCCCTAAGCTGCAGCTGAGATTATGTCAGTGGGAGAGAGTCACATGTGCTGGAGAAACTCTCTAGGAAGGAAAGTCGCTCCTCACCAAGTTCATGAGAGTTTCCCTTTGATGATTAATGCTGGTTATAGACTTCACTGAGTCTGGTCACCTAGGAGACAAAGCTCTGGGCCTGACTGTGAAGGTGCTCCTCAGTTTTATAAATTGAGGTAAGTAGGAAGGCCCTAAAGGTGGGCAGCAACATCCCATGGTCTAGGGTCCTGGTCTTGTTACAACACAAACCTTTTCCCTACACTTCAGAGTTTCAGGTCTAGCATTAAGGTCTTTCACTCGTCTGGTATTTGTGGGAGAGAGAGAGAGAGACCTAGTTTTGATCTTCTATGTGCAGGTATCCACTTTGTCTGTTGTGTTGTCTTTTCTGAAGTAAATATTGAAGTACAAATGGTCAACAAACATGTACAAAACAGTCATCATCCGTAGCCACTGGGGCATTGCAAATTAAGACTAAATTAAGATTTTGTCTGACAGCAGCCAGAATTGCTGTTCTCAAGAAAATAAACTAATTGTCATTGAGGATGTTTGGGAAAGGGAAGACTGACACAGTGGAAAATCGTGTGGCAGCTATGGCAATTTGTGTGGAGACTCCATCAGAAACTCGGAATGATCATGTGATCTAGAGCAGATCAGAATACCACAGAGATAAATGCACATTCACGCTTACTACAGCATGGTTTCAAACAGCCAAGATATGGATTAGCATAGGTGTGCATCAATAGGTGAATGGGTAAAAAAAAAAAAAAAATGGTGTATGCACACAAGGGAGCTTTATTCAGCAATAAAAAGAAATGAGATTATATCATTTTTTGGAAACTGAATGGAAGCAAAGACCATCATGTTAGACGAAATACTGTAGGTCCCAGATTTTATGTTGGTATATAACAAATTTATATGTGTCTATTATACATACATATATATAATTTATTTATATCATGTGAAAGCAGAAGCGAGGCCAGGAGAAGAACCAGGGGAAAGGAGACTGGCAAAAAGAAAAGAGGAGAAGCAATAGGGTATGTGGGTGACTATGGTTAAATCACACAATGTAATAAAAAAATATCTCTACGTATGATGAACATGAAAAATGAAATGAGGGTGTTGACCCCCATATACAACTCAGAAACCATTCACAGATCTCCTAATACCCTTTTCTGTCATGTATATGTGTAATACTTATAAGAGTGGGTGGAACTCTGCTGTCCATTCCTAAATATAAGCAGTCACATTGTTTAATACCATGTGGTAGGAAATAAGATGGACATAGTCAAACTCCCTCTCCGTGCACAGGCCCATAAGAGAGATGACTCACAAAAAAAACTTTGTTTTAGTCGGTGCAAGAAATGCGAGACAGTTTCCATTGCATTGATACTTCCAAGCTCTTAAAGCTGACTTTGCAGATACGCCCAAACTCCCCTGCTATGCAGGAACCCAAATAGCTAGGGGTGAGTGGTGCCCAGCAGGAGGACAAACCAATAATAATTTGTGTGGTTTGGAGGGTTGAGAACTACATGCAGCCTCTGTGGGAGGTCTCAGGACATCAACAAAAGATGGGCAGGTTCTGAGCCCACAGAAGTCATGTGACAGGTGAGCATCTGCTTAGGCAGTTACTGTACTGGCTGGATGCCTCATACAGCCAGTCACTCCAGGTGCCATATCCCATCAACATCTCCATGGCAGAGTCACTGCATATTGTATACTAAAGGGCTGGACCTCAGAAACAACAGCCTACCGCTTACCACTTACTTGGAAATGTTCTCATTGTTAAAGGGGATTCTGTAATGCTGGAGGTGGTGAATGGTGGCTTCTCAGGCCCTGGACAGGTAATGAGAGGTGGATCCCAGGCCAGAGTACTCCACTATCACGGTTGAGTTCATGCACTGAGGCTGAGCCACACCGTTCACCTGCAAAGTTGATTCTGTGATTTGTTTTCCTTGGGAGTTGCATGTGCCCCAGAAGTCCACTGAGCATCTCTCTTGGGACTCTCCAGGGAAAATTAACTTGGGAGATGCGTATACATGGTTGTGTTTTTTTTTTTCCTTGCATGTGTGTATGCTGTGTATATGTCTGTGTGAGTGTGTGGGAGTGCATCTATATGTATATGTGTATCCATGTGAAGACCAGGGTGGGCATCAGGTTGTCTTACTAATACTCTCCTCTCTCCTCATATTTTAAAAGACAAAGTCCCTCCATAAACCTGGAGGTTGCTGGTTCTGCTAGGCTGCCTTTCCAGTGTGACCTGGGGATCTGTCCCCACCTCTCCGTGGTGAGATTGACTGTAACCCTACACCACCACGCACAACTTCTTTATGCAGGTTCTAGTGGTTGAACTCTGACATTTAGCTTGCAAGGCAAGCATTTTCGTGGTTGAGACACCTCCCCAACCCTTGCATTTTAATTATAATAAGTTGGCTCTTGAGGATGGGAAAGCTGATAAGCTCTGGATCCTCTTTGAACACCACACAATCAAATGACTAGGTGGTTGTAAAAATAATGACAAGCAGTGAGAAGCAACTCCAGAGTGACTCACGAACCAAGAGGAACCAGAGGTGACAGTAAAGAGTTGTCTCTTGTCACAGATGTGCCAGCTGTCAGCAGATCCAGCAGAACCATGGAAACTACAAAGGATGTGAGTAATGAGCAGGCAACACACCAACAATCCTGTGTTCAGATACTACAGCCACGAGAAACCTAGGATCCAGGTTTCTGCATGTGGACATCCTGTGCCCTGCCCCCACGTACTAAAGAGCCTGCCCTTTCTCACTCATCCATCCTTGACACGCTGGGAAAGACAGCTAACCACAGACATGCAGGTTTGTCTCTGTGATCCCTCATGTTCTGTTGCTTGGTGAGTCCCTATTTGCCAACACCACGCTGCTTTGCTGACTATAATGTCAAGCCTAGCATGAAGGCATGGACTTTGCTGCTGCTCATGACTGATCTAACTATCCAGGACTTTTGTGGTTCTGTACAAAGTTCGGAATTTTTTTCTTTTGTTTCTTGCAACAGGGTGTTTGCTTAAAGTTGTTGGCTTAACCCTCTCACAGCACTCCCTATTGTCATTGGCCATTGTCATTTCCTCTGTCACCTTGAGCCAGGCTCCCTACCAACCTATCAAGCACACGTGTTTGAATGTATACTAACATTTGGCTGTTCGTGGACTTCTGGGTTTGTCAGACCTTTTTTCACAGACAGAGGTGGACACATAAACTTTGCATAGACATGCTGTATTTGTGTGCTATAATGTGTGTATGTCCATATGTATGGTATATATGTTTACAGAAATGTATTCTGTGTACATTTGTGTGGCATGTGTGAGGTATGCATTACCTATGTCTGTGAATGCTTGTGTGTATGGTATAGTGTATATTCACATGTGTGGTATGTGTATACATTGTGTATTTGTTTTGTGCATGTGTGCAATATGTACATTTACATGTATCTGGTATGGTATATGGGTTCAAATGCATTTGTGTGGTGTGTGTTTGTGGTATATGTGTTTTATCATATGTGTGGTATATGTATATATGTGCGTGATATAAGTATGCTGTGTATGTTTACATGTATAGCGTGTGTCTCTGGTTGTGTATGTGTTTATGTGCATGTATAAATGGTGTACATTTGTATATGGGTGTGTGTGCATGTGTATTGTGGAGTATGTGTTCCTGTGTGAAAAGGTGTGTGCTGTGGGATTATACTCTTGTATACTGTAGATATTTGTCCCTCCTACTGGTTGAATAAAACGCTGATTGGCCAGAATGCAGGCAGGAAGTACGGGCAGGGCTATCAGACTAAGAAAACTCTGGGAAGAGGCAGGACAGAGCAGAGACACCAGCAGATACAGAGGAAAGAAGGCCAGAATGCTGCTTTGAGAAGAGGTATCAAGCTACATGGCTAAACAAGATAGGAATAATTGGTGGATTTAAGATGAAAGAGCTAGCTAGCAATATGCCTGAGCCATAGGGCAAGCAGTATGTAATTAATATAAGACTTCGTGTGATTATTTGGGACCAAGCAGCTGAGGGTTGTTGATTTGGAACAGCTGGTCTGGATCTTGGGCCAGAAACTAATTACTACAAGTATGTGTTTGTAAGTGCACGTGTGTGAGAGAATCTGTGTCAGTACAGAGGTTATAGGTCGGCTTCTGTATTCTCCATGTTCTTTGGGACAGGGTCTCTCATTGAACCTGGAGCTCACTGTTTGACTAGACTTACTGGCCAGTGAGCTCCAGGGATCCTCCTGCCTCTTCTTTCCTGGCTCTGGAGTTACAGATAAGTGCCACTATGCTTAGCTTTCATATGGGTTCTGAGGATCTGAACTCCACTGGTCAAGCTAGCACAGTAAGCATTTTTCTCACTGCCATATTCCCCTGGCCCCTCGAGGAACATTTTTTTCAAAGCTGTAGTGAATCCCATAAACATAAAAATGTATTTGAGAAATTGACTTGTGCACTTTATAATTAGCAGTACATAACGCAATTGTCAGTGGCTAAGCCATCATTCCGTCTTGTTAAGTTGAACTTCCTGCATTTAGGACAAGTGGAGTCAATTACTTTCTAAGCATTAGGAGAACATATTGAACTTAGATCCCTGGCTGAAGTGCCAACAATAGGCTCATCAGAGAAAAGAAATCCATCCTATTCAGGGCAACACATTCACCATTGTGTAATCAATAAAATTCCTCACATCTGACATCTGTGGTGCTGGATCACTAAGCAAGGAAGTCTATCGTTTATGGTCCAGTGGTAGGAAAATAATGCATGTATTACTTCCATCCTAAACATCTTTACTTTGTCATTTTAAACAATTCTGTGTGTGTGTGCGTGTGTGTGTGTGCTTGTGTGTATGTGTGTGAGTTTGTGTATATGTGTGTGTTTTTGTGTGCATGTGTGTATGTGTGTATATGTGTGTGTGTTTGTGTATATGCATGTGTGAGTATGCGTGTATGTGTGTGCATGTGTGTATGAATGTGTGCATATGTGTGTGTATGTGTGTGAATGTGTGTGAGAGTGTATGTGTGTATGTATATGTGTAAGAGTGTGTGTGTTTGTGTGTGTGAGTGTGTGTGCACGTGTTTGTGTGTGCGTGTGTATGAGAGTATGTGTTTGTGTGTGTGTATGTGTGTGAGAGTGTGTGTGTGCGTGCATGTGTGCATGTGTATGTGTATGTGCATGTGTGTATGTATGTGTAAGAGTATGTGTATGTGTGTGTGAATGTGTGTGTGAGTGTGTGTGCATGTGTGTGTATGTATGTATGTGTGTGAGAGCGTGTGTGAAAGAGTGTGTGTGCATGTGTGTGTGCACATGCATGTGTGTGTCTGTGTGTATGTCTGTGTGTGATTGTGTGTACTTCTGCCTTTGGACATGTGTGGAGACCAGAGGACAACTTGCAAAAAAAGTTGTTTCTCTTCCTCTGCCGTGTGAGTTCTTGGGATCAAACTCAAGTCATCAAGCTTGGTAGTAAGTGTCTTTACCCATGATCCTTCTCTCTGGTGTTACCTATTTTGATGATGATAATAATTAAGAAGTCATCCTTCAGTCTGTTAGCTGTGGTTCTGCGTTTCATATTGTGTACGGAACAGTAGTTGTAGGGTAAATGAATGTGTGAAACAGGTTTAGGAAAGGATTTTAAAGGGCGTATAGCATTTACAGCCACAAGAGGCAAATAGGTAAAGGCATTCTGGTCACAGAGAACAGTGTGAACAGCAGAAAGAGAAGAGTAGGTTGAATTTGGGGACAGAAAGTGAGATTTGGACATCATCTGGCAGATATGGACAATCCACAGAAGACTTCTCACTGGGAAAGGGAGCAGGGCTGGGTGACGGGCATTCTTCAAACAAAGCTATCAGCCGTCCAGGGAAGAATTCATCTGGAAAGAGGCGGGGGTCTGGGAGCCATGCAAGAGGTTTGCCAGCACCACTCTAACGACGTAGACGCCATGCTCGCATAGATGTCGGGAATGAGAATGAAAGAGCTTTAGACAATGCTCCACAGGGATGTGCACGGTGGACCATCTCACCATCTGCTGTGTTTTGAGCATGAAATGTGCCCCCGCCCCATGGGTTTAAGTATTTGAATATTTGGTTCCCAGAGGATGATGCTCTTGTGGAAGGCTGTGAAACCTTTAAGCGGTGTAGCTCTGCTTCAGAACGTGTGTTATTGAGGGAAGGGGAGGGCTTGACTCTGTAACCTGTTTAGCTTCTTGTTCCTGCCTCCCCTCTGCACCCTGATAATAGACAGCAGCCCCTCAAACTGTAAGCTTTTAAGTTGCTTTTTTTTCCAGTATTTTATCACAGCCATGAAAAAAGTGACTAAGACACCAGAGAAGTGAAAGATGCATCTCTAGCAGCTTTTTTAATGTCCCCAGGTCATAGGAGCTATGTGCAAAGAGGTTGGACCTTCAATACATTTATGAATCCATCCAGGAACCCCCTGTTTCTGAATACCACCTATGTCAAGGAAAATAAACTTTGACCTTATTTTAGTTGGGATCCAGTTTTCTAAGAGGAGCTCCTAAACAGCCAAATCTAGTAGGAGGCTAAGGGCTAAGGAGTTTTGTCTCATTACCTGCCTATAGTAAGAAGTTTGTCCTGCCTGGCCAATCCCACAGCCATTTAGTCCCAAATAATAGCACAAAGATTTATACTAATTATAATGTTTGGCCTATGGCTCAGGCTTACTACTTACTAACTCCTACTCTTAAACTAACCCATGATTCTTATCCATGTTTAGTCACATGGCCTGGTACGTTTTCTCACTGCAGAGTTCTCGTCTTGCTTTCTGCATCTGGCTGACGTCTACTGCTCTTCTATTTCCCAGAATCCTCCCGAACTGGTTGCCCCGCCTCTACTTCCTATTTAGCTTCTTGCCAATCAGCATTTTATCAAGCGAATATTTACAGTGACAAATACTGATAGTGTATAAGAGCGTAGTCCCACAGCACCTGCCTTTGGTTGCTGTCACTGCCATTCAGTGACTGTGAAAGCTGGTCATTTTTAAGCAGTGCTAAACACAGGATTACCATAGACTACACCCAACTAACAGGCTTCAGGAGGTTAAATGGGAGACCCTGTGGATAACTCACTTGTCTCTGCACATGGTCTATGTGACATCTAGAGCCTCCTTCAGCCTTTCTTTGCTGAACCTGGGATTTTTGAAAATTGATTAGACTAACTAGCCAATGAGTTCAGGGATCCCCTTCTGTCCCCAATGATGACATTACAGTAGCACATCACTCCATATCTGGAATTTGTGCAGGTGTTAAGGGTCCAAACTGAGGTCTTCCTGCTTCAGTGGTGAGCACTTTCCTGACTGAGCCATCTCCCTAGCCCCTGAGTTTGTCCCCCCCCCTTTTCCTTTGTAACCCAATGCCATATAAGTCAGGATGTCATATATCAATGAAGAAAGAAGTTAAACACTCTTGGGGACAGGCTGAGTGAGCAGGATGTGAACTCTTCCTAGATGGTTTGGAGAAGTTCAAATGTTTCTTGGATGACACATTTCTTAAATTTTCCTGTTCACACTCCAGGACAACCCTGGGCTGTCCAAGTGAAAAGTCCAGAGAAATGACTCTGTGCCCTGATAGCTTCCAGCCTTCTGGGTGGGAACCCTGAACACAGCTGCAGCCCTGCATCCTGGTGAATGGGCTTACAGGAGACACTCTGTCAACAGTCTATCAACACCATTAATCTTCGAGTTCCAGGAAATGTGATGTCGGGAAGAAGAGGCACTTGGCTCCACCTCTGCATAAAAGGGTCTGATTAACTCAAAGGGATGCTTGGCTTTTCAATAAGTCAAGGCTGATAAAAGGCAACTGGCTGATGGAAGAGTAAGGGCAGAGCTGTGTGATGTTGCAAACTCTTCCAGTGGGGATGGGAGAGGGACCAGGCCATTCTTAGATCCCCAAGCATCTGGTGGAATGGGAAGCTAGATGCTTCTGGGAGATGACTGCTCCACAAGCAACTTGCATGTCATGAACACTAAAAATGCAAGAGAGATTTTGAAAAGGAGATGGGACTGTGTGGCTTAACTGTAAGCAGAACGTATTTATAACTCCATGTGGGATATTCTGAAGATGACACTGTCACAGCTCCAGGTTGACAGTTTGCACGGAAGACTTAAGGAGGGGGAAATGAAAGAAAGATAGCATGTGCTAGCGGCGAGGTGCTGGAACTAACAGGAAATCTCACAGACTTGAGTCATATCCATCTATCATGTGCTTGTGACAGTGAGGCAGAGAGAGCTACTCAGGGTCCCATTTACTAAATGTAGTAGCTATGGCAAGAATTAATGGCTAGGGAAATGGCTCCACTGGTAAAGTGTTTGAGGTATAAGCACAAGGACCTGAGTTCAAATCCACTGAAAAAAGCTGAGCATGGTGATACAGAGCTGTAACCCCAGGGCAGCGATTAGAGAAAGGATTATAGATTCTGGGGAGGCAGAGACAGGAGGATCTTGGCACTTAATGATCAAACAGCCTAAGATAATTGATGAGCTCCTGGTCTGGGAAGAAAAAGAGACCATGCCTCACAATATAAGGTGGAGAGTGACTTTGGAAGACACTGGACTTCCATTCTGGCCTCCACATGTATGCACTCATACACATGGATGTAGTCAAATGTGGGCGCGAGCACACACACACACACACACACACACACACACACACACACAGAGATGAAGTCCATCTTAGTTAGGGTTCATATTGCTGTGATAAACACCATGACCAACAAGGGGAGGAAGGGATTTACTTCACCACACTCCACCGCTGCAAGAAGTCAGGCAGAAACTCAAGGCAGGAACCGGGAGGCAGCAACAGAAGCAGAGAGGCTATTCATAGAGAAGTACTGCTTCCTTGCTTGTCCATGGCTCTCTCAGCCTGCTTCCATACATCATCCAGGACCGCTTGCCCAAGGGTGGCACCACCTACCGCGAGCTGGACTCACACACATACATACCCCTCAATCATTAATCAAGAAACCAAGCCACAGATTGGCCGACAGACAGGTCTTGCTAAGATATTTTCTCAGTTGAGAATCCTTCTTCCCAAATGACTCTATCTTGTGTCAAGGTGACATAAATAAATAAATAAATAAATAAATAAATAAATAAATAAATAAATAAATAAATGAACGAATGAATGAAAGCTAGCCATCACAATTAAAATTGATACAGTGGTTTAAGAAGCCCTGACATTCCAGAAGGCTTCTGCACGACCTGATGGGATCCAGAGAGAGAGACTAGAAGGCGCCAGTCTCTTTCTTCAGGATCTGCAGGGCATCTTTCTAGTTCCCGCTGAAATTCCCGATCAAATTCAACCCAGACTGTCCATGGTAGCACATACCAGTAATCCCAGCACCTGGGGAGCAAAGAGGGGTGGATGGGCCTGGATTACAAAGTGGTACCCTGTCAGAAAGAAGCAAAGAAGAAAGGCAGCAAGTAATCCAGGCTGTCACACATTTGTTTTAAGCTCACCACCCAACCTTTTCATTCTTTGTTGTAAACTCTAATAAATACATCGGATTTTGATCCTATGGTTTTGGCTTGTAAAGAGAAGTGTGCAACGGGAGGAGTAAAGCAGGGCCCTTGTCCACTGTACCCTTAGCAGTGGCTTTGCCTCCCTGCACAAGCGCGCGCGCGCGCGCGCACACACACACACACACACACACACACACACACACACACACACACATACACACACACAAAACCCCCCCGGGCATGATTAAAGATTAGATCACTGTATGAAACAAGTTTTCCAGAAGGGAAATGCAAAGTCACTTTGTGCTGAAAATGTCACCGAGTCATTTAAATGACCACTGACTCGCTTACTAAACCGACACTTTGTCCTGGGGGGAAGAATTCTGCTTGGGATATTAAATTAAAAGTCCTCACTTGCTGCCCTTTGTTTCCTAGGTGATGAGTAGTCCTCTTGGGACACACCCTTGAGTTGATATCTGAATGAGAAAATAAACTAGGAACTAGGTCCCTGGAATAGGGAATGGAGGCAAGTCTGCGTTCAACCAAGATCAAATTTTAATCTCATTTGACCTCTGAGTCCTGAGCGCAAGTCCAGAGCAATAGCAGAACAGAGAAGGTGTTGGGGGAAGCTTACTCTATGCCTTAGGCTGGCACAGCTATATTCTGGGGCCAGAAACAACAAGACAGCTTCTCAAAAGCTTCCCGAGAGAATGGTCAAGTCCTCAGTGTCACGACAGACACTGGCTGAGCCGCAGTCTCTGCTTTGCTCTGCACTAAACAAAACGTGGCCAGGATGGGGGCGCAGCTCTGTAAGTAGAGAGGGTTTGCCTCACATGTGCAAAGCTGAGGATTCAGTTCCCTGCATAATCCAATTGTGATGCATGCCTACCATCCCTGCACGGGAGAAGCAGATGAAGAAGGATGTCTTGGGCACCGTCCTCAGATATATAACTAGTTTAGAGGTTGTCTAAGCTACATGAGGCCTTGCTTGTCTCAAAACAACTAAATAGAAGGTGGATCACATCAATGTCATCTTTGTACCCAATGTGGTCAATTCATCCGTGGTAGACGTCTCACAAATATCCATCTACTAACCCTCCAGGACCTTTGATTGGTCCGCTTTCCCAAGAAAAGGGAACTTTGGAAATATGAGTTAGTTACAGATCCTGGTATAGCTCAGTTATCGAGGCGGTGCCAGTATCTAAGCACAAAAATATTTATAGTAGAAGAGCAGACAGGTCATGAGTAGATGTTGTAGAAAACATTGAAGCCAAGATCAGACACATATGGCCATGAGCAAATAGGGCAATGGCTGTTGGAAGCTCAAAAAAGTGAGAAATATATTCTCCCTTGAGGCTTGCAGGGAGCCTTGATTTCAGCTTCCTAGCACTGAATCTGGACTTCTGACCCCATATCTACAAAGAATGCATCTGTATTGTTTCGAGATGCTCAAGCTGTGGTTGGCATAGCAACAACAGGTAATGAATACACCTGAGCGTTATTTAAATCCCTACCTACCATCATCATCTCTTTTCTCTAGATAAGTAAACTGAGGTATGATGAAACCAAGTCACTTACAGCTAAAATTTACCAGAGCTAAGGCATGAAACTTGAGGGTCTGACTCCAGAGTCCGAGTTATATTCTCTGGGAAGGCCAGGTGACTTACAAATATCTCTGTAAGATTTGTCTCTTCTTCCGGGCAGGATGAGTGCAACTTGATAAGGAAGTGACCAGTTATCTGATTTCAAACAAGAATCAAAAGTTCCTTCAAGATCAGCCAAGAGGAAGGTCTGCCTCTGTGAAGCAATCCGTGGGTCTCCCTGGATGAAGGCTGGGAACAGCAAGCGCTCTACAAATGTGATGCCCAAACACTGCACCACGGTTCCATCATTGCTTCCGGGAACAAAGGAAAGATCCTACCCTCCGTAAAGTTTTTTTCTGTTGTCATTTTTTTGGTTTTATTTATTTTTTTCTATAAAGTTGTCCACCAAAGTACTGGAAAAATACCTCTGCAAGAGAATCCATGTCATAGGATCACAATGAGTTGAGTTTTGGCCCCAGAACCTATATTAAAAAGTAAAAAGGATATGCCAATGCATGCTTGTAATCACAGAACTGGGAAGCAGATACAGGAGGATCCCTTGGTTTTGCTGGCCTGCCAGCCAAACCTATCTGCCAGGCTCCAAGCTAGTCAAAGAAGTTGTCTCAAAAACAAGAAAAACAGTACCTGAGAACCACAGCTGAGGTTGACCCCTGGCTGATGTGGGATGTCTTTCTGTATGTTGCAAATTATCACTGGATAATAAAAGAACTGTTTTTGGTCTGTGGCAAGGCATCTTAGAAGCAGGCGGGAAATCTGAGCATAGAGGGGAAGGAGGGTAGAGTCAAAGAGAAGCTACAATCTACTGCCTAGAGAGCAAAATGTAAAAGGAATTCAGGTAGCATTGGGCGCCATCTGTCCTATGAAGTTGCTGACCCGGACTAGCTCTTAGATGGAGACTTACAGTCCCAAATAATCACACTAAGTCTTAAATGAATTACATGCTATTTGGCTTATGGCTCAGGCTCACTATCATTTATCTCTTTCAACTTAACCCATTTCTATTCATCTGTGTCTTGCCATGTGGCTTGTGGAGTTACCTGTACTTTTACATCTTCCTCTCTCAGCGGCAGCTTGCCCACCTTCCTCTTTATCCATGCTTTGATTTCCCACCTAACTATAAGCTGGCTTGCTTAAAATTTGTGTGATTATCTAAGACTGTACATATGCATGGACACCACACACACAAACTGTCTACCAACAAACTAGTGAATCAGACCAAGTCTGAGAGATGTTTGCTCCCATTCCTGGTTAGGGCTTCCCATGAGTGCCCTGCCATAACCCTGCCATAAATAACCAGAAATCACTTTTCCTGCACAGCCTCTGAATGTGAGTCTCCCGGGAGCTAGGCAAGGTAGATAGATGCCTGGCCCAATAGTTGCCTTTTCTATAAAAAAGGTTAAATCTGGGATGTATAGCACTTGCCAATTGCTATGGTGTAAATGCTTCCACTATATTGATTTCAGGCTACCAAGTACCTATAATCTATTTTAGAAAAGCCCTAAGAACTCTTCATTCATAGCCCAAAGATAAGATCTGGTTCCATCTGCTTCCTGGTTAAACTACCTGAACTAACTTAATCAAAATCCTACCAAGAAAGCCAGACAGTTACCCTTCAAACAGAAACCTAGGTGACTCCTAGGCACATATTCAAATGCAAAGAAACTTAAATGTCCCCACATTTAGAAGTGACAGCTAAAATAGAGGATCCCTTGTTAACTATAAAAGTTTTGAATATATAATTACTATATTTTTATATACATACATTTATCATTTATATTCAAGCTTATCCAATGTCTGTCTGAAATTCAAATTTTACTCAGTATCCTCTTCAATATGCTCTGTTATTTATGAAGTGTCAGTATTTCCAGGCTGAGCAATGGAAAATCACCATGCTGAATTTCCATGATGCCTACATTGATTACGTCACTTATATCCCCCCATGAACTATTCTGCCTGTTTTTCTATTAGGTCACTTCGCTTTCCTAACTGATAGGTGCTAACATTTCATTTTCTTGTTTGAAATAGCCGTAATCTTTGATTACTACTTTTATTCAGAGGAATTACAAACTCTTTGCTTGCTGTTGTGGTATGTTACTACCAACCCATTCGCTGAGGTCTAAGAAGCAGATTACTGTGTGTGGATCCAGTCTGGGCTACCCAGAAAGACGCTGTTCCCAAAACAAAGAAACATACCAAACAAACACAAACAGAATTCTAAATCCTTATTGCATCAGATGACTGCCTTTCCATTTTTATGGTAGCATTGTCTTTCTTAAAAGTTCAAGACCGAAACTAAAGAGATGACATGGGTTTGCTACAACGGACTTTGCTATAGGCTATGTGTTCATAAGATCAGCCGCTATTTCTCTCCTTGCTCTTATTCTTAGAAGACTACAGGTTGCTTCTTCCTCAGTTTCCCTGAAAGAGACATGAAAGAGAGTAAGTTCTTGACTCCGAGGAGATTTTCTTGCCTTTGGACCAAGCACTTATTTCATCTCCTGGTACCCGGGGGCTGGATTGTGCCATGTTTTCAGAAACATCAAGGCCTTCTCTCCCCCACCTGCTTGCTCCATCTACCCTGCTGCTCTGGGAGTGCCATATTCTTCCATCATGGCTGGGAAATCTTGGCTAGAAAATGTCAGGACTGCAGGCAGCAGCCGAAGGCAGCACTTAAAGTCTGGCCCTGGCAGTTTGGCTGTGGTCCGGGTTGCAGAGATTAAATACGGGCTCATGGCACACGATCAGCCACTTGCTGAGAGGTGAGGGGTGATTACTGGCTGCTCCTCTAACTTATGAGTCCTCATTAGGCTTCTTGGAGCTGGAAGTGTCTGCTGAGAACCACATCACAATGCCCTTTCTGGCCTGGCCCCTTGGAAGGTCATAAAGCACTTTAATTAAGAACAGCTTTAATAATGGAGGACTCAGGATGCCACACAAGGGCACTGTGAGTGTCCCTGAAATTAGGAAGAAAAATCTCCCTGTTAGGTACCTTTGCTGTGGTCATTTTCTGCTGAGTTTAATGCACTGCTCTTAGAAGTCTGGTCATGGTACCAAACTCAGAGACCTGATACCATCTGCCTAGGCATGATTTGCACCCTGCCCCATATGGTTGAGCTAAACCAGAGGATGTGCCATCCATCCTGGGCCTACCCCATCTCTCCTTCAATTATAGGCAATTATAGGACCTGTCACAAATCCAGATGGCCTATCCCTCAGTCAACCAGAGATACCCTAGGAATGCAGACAGCATCATTCAAACTGAGATGTCTAGGCTGGATCAGCCTCTATTGTGGGACTGTCCTGTGCAGTTCTGGATGATGAGCATAGCCCTGTTCTCAACCCAACAGAGGCAAGGAGAGGGTTGTCTTCTCCATGGTAACAAGCAAACTGATCTACAGATATTTCTAATATTTCCCTAGGAGGATGGTCACCAGGAATGGCAAAGAAATGCAGTGTGCCAGGTTCACCTTGACCTGCAGGCAAGCCACACATGACCCTTCACCCAAGTGTGCCAAGCAACAGTTGGAAAGTGCTCATACCAAAGAGAAGTGTTGGGGATAGGGAGACGGCTCAGCAGTAAAAGTGCATGAGGACCAGAGTGTGATTCCCAGCATCCGTGTAAAAAGCTGTATGGACATGATAGCTAATATAATCTCAGTACTTTGGAGGTAGAGGAAGGGGATCCCTGGGGCAAGATGGCTACCTTAATCTGTCAAATAAGCACTCTCTGGAGTCAGCAAGAGACCCTGCCTCATTAAATAAGGTGGAAATGGAAAACTACTGAGGAAGACACCCAACACCAACTTGTGGCCTCTACAGACATGCTCAGACATGCACCTGTGCCCACTCTTTAACCCCATTCCAAACATGAACCACACACATACGTGTGAAAAAGAAAAAAGAGTTACTCTGGGCATGTCACATTTAGCTGGGTATCACACACTTTATCTGGTGACTCCACTTAGGGGTTAAAATTCCTCATACAGAGCAGAGTAGCAGTGCCAGAGCACCTGCCGGAGATGGGATGTCTCTCTGTATGTTTTTTCAATATCATTGGTTAATAAAGGGATTATTTTGTCCTATGGCAAAGCATCTTAGAAGTAGGCAGGAAATCTGAGCATAGATAAAGGGGGGAAAAGGGTGGAGTCAGACAGAGATGTCAGCAGACACAGAGAAAAGACCGAATGCTGCTCTGAGAAAAGGTACCAAGTCATGTGACTAAGCAAGACAATAATGGGTTAAGATGAAAGAGCTAGCTAGCAATATATCTGAGCCATAGGCCAAGCAGAATATAATTAATAAAAGACTTTGTGTGATTATTTGGGACCAACCAGCTGTGGGTGGTTTTTTTGGAATTGATGGTCCAGATCCTTTTACTATCCCTGGCCTTAGCAGTAGAGTATTAGAATGAGTATATAGGCTCTTAAACCATTCTTACATACTCACCGACTAAGTAGACATTACCAAGCAGGGCCACGTCACTGGTAGTTCCTTAGATTCTAACTTGTCCAAGAAATTCTGCTTTGTAGCTAGGTGAAGAACTGCTCATTGCAAAAATATTTTAAAGGGAGTCTCAATTTCAAGCACAGACCTTTTGAAGCCTGATGCCTAGGGGTCAAAGTTTGAGAACCCTGGGTGTTTTCTGAGTTTTTGGGTTATTCACATCTCATAATCAGACAAGAATGGGAGATCTTGCCTTTGAGAAACACTCTAGAGGACACAGGACATCGTGTTACAATTTGAATGAGCTATGTTCCCCCCACACAGGTTGGCATGTTTGAACACAAGGCCCCCAAGTGATGGCTCTGATTTGGGAAGTAAAACCTTGCTAGAGAAGTGAACTTTAGGGAACGGGCTTGAGGTAGAGGAAAATTGGGTGACCACAGAAAGCTCTCTCTGTTCTATTTCACAAGATGCGTGGAAGCTACGTGGAGAGCTAGCACCACCGGAGTCTGAGCCCCTATAGCTGCAGTGCCTTCTCCACCACAGGGAACTGAAACCACAAGATAAACAAACAAACAAACAAACAACAAAACCCACTCTTCCTCCCTTACATTCTTACATCAGAATAGGAGGAAGGTAATTCATTTACAGTGCAAATCCCCCCTCTCTCCTCTCCCTCCCCACCTCTCTTTCTCTCACACACACTTTAGACTCCTGAACCCCATTTCCACAAGCTTAGATTTTGTAGGTCTGACTATAGCCTGAGAATACTCCCGGTGATAAACTAGTAATTTCAAGATGTCGCTGATTGTGCAGGAACCCCACTTTGATGATTTCCTGGTTTACAGCACGGCTGGTCTCAAGTCTCCTAAAATGCCAGTTATAAAGGATCATCAGTATAACAGAAGATGGGCCCTTCCGGGTTACAGGAGAATGAAGGAGCATGATGTCTACTTGTGTGTGCGTGTGTGTATATGTGTGATATAGCACCAGGCGCTGTAAGAGAGAAGATGTCAAACATGTAAGACAATGAGCAAATGCCTAAACATCTGGGGGTTGAGATGCACCACAAAGCTGCCTGGCAGGTGAACAGCATCATCCTGCCCTGGTAATGGGACATAATGACGGTCATGCCCTGGAGCTTCTATAGCAAGAAACACCCACCTGGAGTTTCCACATGTACAGTTCTGAGAGTCAGAAGTCTGAGTTCAAGGACGTAGTGAGGCTAACACTTCGGCGTTGGTCTGGGGGAGAACCAGACACACCACTTTATTTTGGTCTCTGGTACTTGTTTCAGATCCTGATGCTCTTTGACTCTTAGCTACCACACCTCCAGTCACTGTCCCTGCCATCTTATCAGGTCCCAGCCTTGAAAATGGTGGAACGTGTTCTTAGCTTCACGGTCAAAAAGGGAATCTGATCACCATAACCCCTAGTGATGCATTTGCAAATTAAAAATGCATCCCATAATGAGCAGAGCCATTCACACTAATAATTACATAAGCTCTCATTATGGGTAGCTGTAATTATAGCAGGTACTTTCAGCAAATGCAAAAGGCAACCTAGGTTTTCCATTTGCTGTGCACAGAAAGTCACAGGCAGGTACATCCTCATGTGGTCAGGCAGAGACACCCCTTCAGGAAAACTGACACAGAGTAAAGGTGAGGAGAAATCCCCCAGCCCATGCTTTTCAGAGGGCAGGGAATCTGGTGCAGAAAGGAGACATCAGCACAGAGAAACAATGGACACACAGAATGGAGATGCACACCAACCAAAGGACTTCTCTACATGATTAGACTTCCTCGTCCCTCAAGGACCACATAACTTATATTCCTTCTTTTTGAGTATTTTTTTCCCATCTTACTGGGGAGGCATGTGTGGGGAGGTTCAAGGACAACTTGGGGGGGGGGGATCCGTTCGTTCCTTCATCATCAAAGATCACATTCAGGTTGTCAGGCTTGGCAGTAAGCTCCTTTAGTTGCTGCGTCTTCTCAGCAGGATTGCCCAATTCCCTGGGGACACCAAGTTTGTGACATGCCATGCCGTTCTATTCTGACACCGTGTAAGCAGAGTAAGCATCTCATCCCATGAGTGGGGTGCTTCCTCAACAGCAAGGCATTGCTTCAAGTGGCCGCCAAATGCCAATGTCACTTCTGACTTCTAACTGACAGTGGTAAACCCAGGGTCTTTACATACCCCTACTTTGGAACAATAATTTGCTACAATGTGCACAGAACTAGAGAAATGTATTTTCTACTATGGCTCCATTTTGAAGGCTGTAACTCAGAAAGAACTAAGTGGAAGAAGTACATAATGTGAAGTATAGAAAAGGACAGAGCTGCCTCTGTGCCTCTGAAGACATGAGACTCTAAGCTACCTAGCTGAGAAGTCTGCACAGCCTCTAGCTGGGGCTTTCTACGGAGACTCCATAACCAAGGCATGACCAATTCCATCACTGGCTACTGGAAATTGGTTTATTCTTCTGCAACCGCCTAGAATCAGAATGGAGTATGCAGACCTCACTATTTGACCAGAAGGTGGCTGCTCAAGTGACCTGCCTCATTCTCCAGGAGCAGTCTCAACAAGGTAGCTGAAATTGGGCTATGTAGAGTAACCAAGGGGATTCATCAAACATCAGACATGCATGAAGTCTGTTTAGGACAAAAGATGAAGACAGAATATGCATGGGTGGCTAAGACACTTGCATAGCTATTCTCCGTGACACTGAGTTGGAAGTACCAAAGAGGGAGACTGGAAATATTAACAGAGAGGCAAGACCTCCCATGCTAATGGGAAAGGACACCCAGATAAGCCATGTGTGAATCCCAGAGCTACACTGGTCATCCACCTGCATCCCATAAAGCCCAGTGTTGTGGAGGCAGCAGGAAACAGAAGCCGAATCTGGGCACTAAGCTGTCCTGAGGGGCAATGGTACAGCCCTGGATTCTGATTTTACCTATTGACTGGCTTGTGAGCCTAGGACTTAGTGAAATTCTCTTAGCCTCAACACCCCGTCTATAAAGAACATCATAACCAGAGTCCATCAGAAGGCGATGAACAGTCACTTAAGTGTATCAGGCACAGGCTCCTCCCACAGTCTGTCATATGCCGAGATTTCACTCCATTTACCACATTCAGCTCTGCAGCAGAGCACAGAGGTGGAACGCGGACCTTCACTTACACGGTTGCTGTTCTGTCAGCAGAATTTATTCACTGCTGTCAAAATCTATTCATCAAAATACAATGGTTGTCCTCAACCAGCCTCCTTCAACCCAACTGGCCCCCAGTGGGTTCTCTTGACTAACAGCCTTCTATCTTGGTCACATGCTTGCTGAGATATTGGACAGCCTTGTAAGGAATTAGGACCCATGACTGATCTGTTACCAGATTCATCTAAGGCAGCTAATATTCAGGGCTTACACTCAACAATGAGCAAGACTCTCCCTCCAAAAGACTTGCAGGTTTTCCTCTCTCTCAAGGTCCCTATGAAGCTGATGTGTAGACAGATTGAACCTATTTCGCCAACTCTCTCCAGTTTTGACTTGTCAGAACCAGGCATGGCTTATACCCATTGAAGCAAGAGGAATTGAGTCTAGGTTTCTGCCTTGACTTTCCACAATGATGGGCTTAATTAACCTAGACTTGAGAGCTAAAATCCTCCTGTCTCCTCAGAATTGCTTTATATTAGGACAATTAACACAGCAGGAGAAATGGAACTGGGACACCACCTTTACTGTTGCCTTTCCACACAAGCACCTGCCCTGTCTGGTGCTGATTGTTGCTATTTAAATGTTGAATATCTCCCCACAGCCTCCTGGGTTTGAACACTGTGTCTCCAGCAGGTGGCGCTGTTTTGGGCCACTCTCTCCAGAGTCTGCCTTTCTCCTCTGTGATGTACAGTTAAAGTACTTATCTTTGTCTTATTCAGAGAGCTGTTCTGCCCTTCCCATCTGTGCCCTGCCACCACCTAAATTAGGGCTGCTCTCGTGATGGAAAAAACTCATGATCTGAAAAGTTACCCTAATTTTGGACTATATCCGTGGGGGGTGGGGCAAGGGGCACCTCTGTATGCCCTGAAAGATCCTGAAGCCTGGCTTGAGCAGTTAAGAGTGTATGAAGGAGTTTGAGCTATTATTGGGAATAGTGACCAGTCAGGCAATACATTCAAAGGTTTGCCTGTATTGTTTTAGTTAATCTTCATAATAGCATATGCAGCCGTTAAGGATAGGATGGGACCCCCAGTATACAAACAGGAAACACACTGGGGTGTCATTCAGTTATACACTGTGACTGAGATTCAAAACCAGATGGTACAGCTTCAAAATCAAGACCTCTCCACCCCCAGTTCCTTCAGTTTTCAGTGTGGAAGAGAGTACTCACATGACAGAATCAAGGGGCACAGAGTTTGGGGAGGAAGTGAGTCAGACTCAAGTCCCACCCACTTCCTAACACTGTTTCTTCCTGAAACTTCTCAAAACAGTGCCACCAGCTGGAGAGACAGTATAAAAACCAAGGAGCCTATGGGGGAATAGTCTGCATTTAAACCCTAACAATCAGCACTAGTGAGGGAAGCAGTGTGTGCCAAGAAGCAGCAATAAAGACAATGTCTCAGTTTTATTTCTCTTGCAATGGCAACTTAGGGGAAAGGGGATTTTAGCTCACAATGTCAGTTCACAGTCTATCAGTGCAAGAAGTCAAGGCATGAACCTGAAGAGTCCCAACACAGTTAGGAATAAAGAAAAATGAATGTGTGCATGCTTAATACTCACAAACTTTCTCTGCTCTATACTAACTCAAAACCCAAACCTGGGAGGTGCAGTCTCGTTCAAGCTGTGTTTTCCCACAGCCAAGACAATCCCCCCACAGACATAGCCACAGGCCAAATTGATCCAGACAGTCTCTTGCTGAGACTTTCTCCCTGCGTGATTCTGGGGTACATCAAGCTGAGAAGTAAAACTCACCCCCACAGCTTGTGACCACAGGAGACAAGGATCAACTCTCAGCCCAGGAAGTCTACCTCTGTGTGAGTTCTCAGAGACCTTCTGAAATGAAAATGTGACACAGGCCCCTTCCGTGAAAACCCCTCAATGTGGTAGCTTACACAGAAGACATCTGTCCTACCCTCTGTTAGAGTGATTTCATGTTCCTTCTACTTCCTGACCCAGAAATAATGTCAATAGCAATACTGACTCACCACTCTGTCCTCACCATGAGGTGGGCCCTTTAATTGCCTTCTAAGAGGATTCCTTTTGGTGAGTTTCTGAAAGTCCTGATTAGAATTTGTAAAGAATTATAATTTCTCCAAGCAAGCTCTCATTAAAAGTCTGCACACCTTACTGTTAGCACCTTAATATCTGTAGGGGGTCTAGCCTCAGAAACCCTTTCCACATGACTTTCTAGGTAGGTGACCTTAAAAATGGGCCTCAGTTGCTGCTTGGCTTGCAGGGGTGACATGGGAAGATGGACATTCAGCTCTCAAACAATGTCTGGGAAAGTGAGTTCTTCATAGGAAGATAACAGAGGCCCTAGGGACCAGCAGTCTAAACAGAAAGTTTAACATACAACATAGGTGCAACCTGTAATTCAGAAGCAGAAAGGCCATAAGGTCGCACAACCAATGGAGTCTTAAAGACTACTTGAGTAATACAATATGCCATATTTTGGGAGTTTGGGTAATTTTTTAAGAAAATAAATTAGCTTTTATTTTTAAATGTTTATACAATATATTTTGATCATATTATTTCCCCTGCCCCAGTTTCTCCCATGTCTCTGCCTCCCTAACCACCCAACTTCATGTTCATTGTGTCTCTTTCTTGAAATAAAAAACCAATAAGACAAAAAATGCACACAAAAAGATATAAAATATATTTTGTGTTGTCATACTCTTCCTGGGCATGGACCGACCATGGAGCCTAGTTGATATGCCCAATGTCATTCCATTGGAGAAAATTTTTTTCTTTTTCAGGTCTCAGTTGCAAATAGCATGTTAGTTAGGGGTGGGACCCAGGGTCTGCTTCCCCCTTTCAGTGCTAGAATCTTGTCTAATTAGAACCTGGGCAGATCTTGCGCATGTCACCACAGTCTCCATAGGGCCATATGTGTACCAGACCCATTGGGTCTGGAGGGTGCTGTTCCCTTGGAGTCACCCATCACTCTTGCCTCTTACAGCATATCTCTGGGCTTTGAGAGGAGTTTGACAGACATCCTATTTCGGAGGGAATGCTCCAAAGTCTCTCACTCTCTACGCATTGTCCAGTTGTGGTTCTCTCTGATAATTACCATCTACTACAAGAAGCTTCTCTGATGAGGAGTGAGTGATGCTCTAACCTATGTGTATAGCATTGTGTCATCAAGAGTTAATTTATTTCCATGTTCCCTTAGCAGAATGATAGATTTTCCCCCGTGGCCTATCTAGTCTCAGGTTCTTGGCCACTTTAGCAATGCTAGGTATGGGCTCCATCTCCTGGAGTGGCCCTCAAATCTGAATAGAAAGTGGCTGGTTATCCCCATGACATTTGTGCTACTATCACACTAACTTGCAAACACGTCAGTATGGCATGGGACAAGGTTTCTAGCGTGCTGTTATTTTCTCCTCCAGTAGCAAAATACCTTCCATTAGCATAAATACTAGTCAGTGAGGCAAAGCTTCTAGACGGCACCAGCTCAGTTTCTCCATGTTCAATAACATAACTAAGTTGTGACATCAGGACTTTACCATCAGGTTATAGAGAGTAAACAGTGGATGTGGCTGTACCTTGTGAGGCTTGTGGTGGGGGTGGGCAGGTCTATAGGAGCCCTTTAGCCAACACCTCAACATGATGCAAGCCATGCATGGCGCTGGAAGTTCAGCAGAGAGCAGGAATACGAGGCTGTTCTGATGCACTTCATCCCGGACCCAGCACAGAACATGTTCTTCTTGTCTCCACACACGCCATTCAGATGTAGCTATGCATAAGAATACAGGCTGTGTGTGGGGGAGGGGTGACAGCTATTCTGTGCGCCTGTCCTGTCCTGTGTGATGGTTCTTGGTACTAGTGGGGGCATTGCCTATCCCATTATATAGCCACTCCATTTAAGTTCACGTCATGTGTGTATACAGTTTAGGAAGCTTCTATGGTGGTGTTAACTGTCTCTCCTCATACTCCCTTCTTTACATTGCCCTCCCATCCCTTCCTCATTCTACTTTCTGCTTTATCTCATTTTTAACACTGTATTTTATTCTCCTTCCTTGAAAGGTCCCCCAACCCTGTTTCTTACTACTTGCCTATCCTCTGTGGTTATTTGCATTAAAACACACCTACCCACAGCTTAAAATCTAACATCCTCACATAAAAGAAAATAGCCAATAGTTGTGTTTTGGGGTCTGGGTTACCTCACTCAGGATGAGTGTTTCTAGATCCATCCATTGACCTACAAATTTCATGGGAAGCTGACTGAACCAGCAGCCCAAACAGCAAATTTAACATAAGCATAACCTGTAATTTAGAAGGAGGAGGTAACTCACCTCAGATCATAAGGTCACACAAACACAGTTGGATTCTTGAGAAGTATTCCAGTGTCACAACGTGTTGATACTTTCTGTTTTGTGTGCTTTTTTTTTTTTCTTTTCTTTATGGCTTGTGTTTATTTGTCTCTTGTAGGCCAGCCTAGCCTGGAACTCATTAGATGGCCTCAGTTGACCTCTCCAAGTCATAACAAGACCCCAAGTCATTTGTTACTCCTGCCTCAGGCTTCCAAGTACTGGGATTACAGGTAAACACCATCACTGTAGACTACAGCATTTCTCAAGGCTTTCTTCTCCTCCACATGATCTTCCACCAACTATAATGTGGACAGCGGAGTAGTACGTACAGAATAGGAGAATTCCAAAGATCTTACATAACACCATGAAGAAGGCTGACAGCCTCATTTGAGAAATGAGAAGCTGAAGGCTGAAAGCCTCCTTAACCTCAGCAGCAACACAGGGCTCCAGGGGAGATGGATCCCACTCCCGATCCGCTAGACAATGAAGGTTGCTATTCTTTAAACTGCATAGGCAACTTGGAGCTGTGTGTCTGTGCATCCAGGATCCTCAGGTCTGTGTCTTAGATACAATGTTAACTTTGTGAACATCTTTAGCTGGATGTTTCCATTCTCTGACGGAGGCTCTCAGTGAGTGTGATGCTCTTAAAACGTGTCCACAAATCTTAAATCTCCTTTAAAAAGATAGAGACTAGCTCTCTTCTTTCCCGCCTCTTTCTAATAGATGCTGAGCTTAAGGCCCTCTAATTGAACAGAGTTTGGAAGAATTGACAGTGAGTCTCAGGAGTAAATCATGCTGTTTCTTCTTTGTTCTCTTGATCATTGACTCCGGAGGGACGAGGCAACCATGTTGGGCAAACATTCAAACAGTCCCCCAGAAGCATTTATATAATGAGAAATGGGCCCGTTGCTGATAGCCACATACAAGCCAACTTGGGAATGAAC
Organism: Phyllotis vaccarum; assembly: GCA_033318265.1. Taxonomy (NCBI): domain Eukaryota; kingdom Metazoa; phylum Chordata; class Mammalia; order Rodentia; family Cricetidae; genus Phyllotis; species Phyllotis vaccarum. Next base: position 69,475,918 of record JARWLC010000016.1, on the reverse strand, counting down.
CTTCCAGCCCTTGTCATCATTTCAAACAGCCCTGAGACAGAGCCAGCCACCCAGTTAAACAACTCCCAAATTCCCAATCCCCAGAACCACGAGACTGTAAATATGTATTGTTTTTTAGTTGTTTGTTGCTGTGCTCTCTCTCTCTCTCTCTCTCTCTCTCTCTCTCTCTCTCTCTCTCTCTCTCTCTCTCTCTCTCTCTGTGTGTGTGTGTGTGTGTGTGCATATGTGCCCACGTGGACATTAATTTTGTGGAACTGCTTCTCTCCCTCCACCTTTAAATAGGTTCCCAGTGGGCCAAGCATTTCCCCACTGGCCCATCTCACTTCAACAACTCTGTTATTTTATAATAACCATAGATAATTAACAGAGTTCACTTTTTCTACATAGTAACTGTCCATAGTTCACTTTTTCTGCATAGTAACCTTCTCAAAATGCGACTTTGGACAATAATCATTTATTTTGTTGAAATGCCAATGATTTGGCAATTTGGAGTAGGCTTGAAAGACTGACGAGGTTCTGGAAACAAAAGAGTGATAATTCTGTGTCTCTGTCTCTCTTTTTCCTATGTGTTCTTATGTGTTGACATCCATAAGAGCTAATGTTCAACCTAAAATTGTACTTTGTAATTATTCTGTGTCTGGGGTTCCCCAGCTGCAACTTGAAGGTTATGGAAAGGGTCAACTGGATGTTCACCTTGGTCCTACAGACTAAAGAAAAAATCCTCAAAGTCTTTTCTCCGGGACTTTCTATGGCTGATAGTCATTTTTTATGTATCCATTAGTCAAAAGTCGTCACAGGGACAGCCAGAATTCAAGGAACCAATAAACAGTATCTATCTCTTAGGGAAATGAACTGGACAGCTATATTGCCAAGGTCAGAGCTAGAGGGAGGTATGAAGAGAAGTGGGGGTATGTGTAATCATCCTCAGAAGCTGGGCGTATTTTAAACTTAGAAGCAGACGCCATTGTCGCCATTAGGGCAGAGACAGGCTATGGTCTTATTCTCAGCTGACAATTGGAACAGACCTGATAAGCTATGCATTTATTTTCCTCGAATTCCGGAAGGTCTTTCTTTTCTTTCCTTGATCCAGTGGTAATTCAGGTGAAACTTGCTCCGTTTCTGCGAGTTTGTAGGTTTTCTGTGGTTTGTGTTGTTGCTCAATTACAACTTCATCCCATGGTGATCCAATAAGATACATGGGATTGTTCCAATTTTTTTGTATCTGTTCACAGTTGCTTTGTGACCCAGTGAGGTGCTTAGAAGAAGGCATATTCTTTTGTATTCGGGTGAAATGTTTTGTTAAGTCCGTTTGAGTCATAAAGTCTGTTGGCTCCCTTGTTTCTTTGTTAAGTTTCTGTCTGGTAGACCTGTCCATTAGTGAGAGTGGGGTGTTGAAGTCTCTCACTATTAATGTGTGGGGCTTGAGGTGTGATTTAAGCTTTAATAGTGTTTACTTACAGACATGTGTGACCTTGAATTTGGGGCATAAATGTTCAGTATTGAGACTTTATCTTAACGAGCTTTTTCTGTGATGAATACGCGATGTTGTCAGAGATACTCTATCCAGGAACTGCAGAGATCCACAACCAAGCACTGGGCTGTTCTGGGATTTACCATCCAGGGGAATCGAAACAGGGGGAACTCACAGAGAGAGCTGACCTGAGCTGGTGGGTTGTGAACTCTCGACCAACAATTAGAGACCCTGCATGGGACCGACCTAGGCCCTCTGCATCTGTGTGACAATCATGTAATTTGGTTTCTTTATAAGGCTCCTAGCAGTGAGATTAGGATCTGTCCCTAGTGCCTGGCTGTGAGAACCTGTTCCCCATGCCCAGCCTCGAAACAAGGAGAGGAGCTCAGTCCTGCCTCGACTTGATGTGCCATGCTTTGATCAAGCCCATGGGAGGCCTCCACAGAGGAGGAGTAGAGGGGAAGGGAGAGGTGGGAGGGGAAGCTGCTGTCAGTGTGTAAAAACAAATGGAAAATGTTATTTAAACACAATTAAAAAAAGAAATAGCCTGGAAATAAAATGGCACATGCACAGGTCAGAGAGGGGGTGATAACTTTTGCAAAACTGGCCTCAGCTCTGACTGTGGGTGGTGACAGACCCAAATGCTAATGACTTCCCAGAAAAACACATCAGGAAAATATTCCAGGAACAATGTTTCGCTTTAGGCACTCGTGGGTAAAATATAGAAGCAAATAAGAAAAAAATACAAAAAAAGTATAGAGATACTTTAGCTTTGGGCAGAGAAGTTTGCAAAAAGGAACTAATGCATGCAACTTAACCTGATTGGCTGAAGCTAGGGTGCAGGACGTGACTTTTAACAGCTGATGGAATGAATATCTCCTGTCCAGCTGCTATTTTCCTTCCTAACATATAGCTGGCAACCATAAGAACTGATGTGCAACCTAAAATTGTATTTTGTAACATATGTCTATTAAACATCTATTGGTAAATTTATATACGCACATGTGCATGTCTACACCTGTATGTATATACGTCTCATGTTCACACCATAGTTGTTATTTTATATGTATGTGTGTTCGTGAACACTGGAATGGCACATGAACGTAGGTAAATGACAGAAGAATCTCAGTTTGAGGTGGGGTTGTCCTCACTTGCCTCCACCTTACACAGGGGTGCTGAAGCCACACACACCTGTAAATGCAGCAAGATTTATACAGGCTCTGGGGATTTGAACCCAGGTTCTCATACTTATGTGGCCATAATTTTATCTATTGGTTCAAATCCATAAACAAAAAAAACCACTTTTGTATAAACATATGAGTATATGTCATACAGGTGATGATTATTTTTCATATCACAGACATATGTTTAATAAATGTGACTACAAAACATAGATGAATTTATATGAAAGCTATTCATTACAATGATGTGGGATGTCTTTCTGGATGCTGTGAATTATCATTGGATAATAAAGGGACTGTTTTTGGCCTATGGCAAAGCATCTTAGAAGCAGGTGGGAGATCCCAGCATAGACAAAGAGAAAAAGGGGTAGGGTCACAGAGAGATGCTTTGAGCTGCAGCAGAGAAGGCAAAATGAAAGAAATTCTGGTAAGCCACAAGCCATGTGCCAAGACATAGATGAATATAAATGAGTTAAAATTCAAGAGCTAGCTAGCAAGAAGCCTGAGCCATAGGCCAAACATCATGTATTTAATGTAAGCCTTTGTGTGATTATTTGGGAATGCTGGTCTGGGTCGTGGGACTAGTCTGGGCCAGGAACTTCATACTACATTATAGTCATATAAATAGACATATATTCCCCCTTGGAAAAATATACCAAGTCCACACAGTTTTCTTCTGACCAAAAAATGTCTTCTTCGGTACAGTGCTGTACTAGTTACCAGTAACTGACAGCAATGACACAGTTTAGAGTTACCTGGAAATGGAGTCTCCATTGAGTAATCATCTTTATCACTTTAGCCCATGGACATGTCTGTAGGGGATGGTTTTGATTAATGATGTATGCTAGAGAGCTCAGTCCACTGCGGGTGGCACCATTTCCAGGGCAGATGGTTCTGGGCTGTGTGAGGAAGCTAGCTAAGTATGAGCCAGTGAACCCACCAGCACACATAGCATTCCTTCATGATCATTGCTTCAGCTTCCTGCCTTGGGTTCTGGTCCTCACTTTACTCGATGGTAGACTGTGACTTGGAAGTGTGAGAGAAATAAACCCTCTTCTCCTTCAGGTTGCTTCAGAGTGTATTACAATACTGGGAATAAAATAAGAACAAATCCTGTGTTATGAAAGTAATGCCGTGACATTTAGCTTTGTGGTAGGTCATCTGTCAGTGTGTTAAGGACAGACGCAGGCACAGTCTTCTGTTCCTTCACCCTGAGTCCTGGGATCTTACACACAATGGGGAAAGTCTGGAAATCTCTAATGTTCTTTCCACAGAAATACACTAGTCAAATGTAGGTCCACAAAAGTCTTGGTTTATTCTGTGTAGAGCTATTCATGTTTTTATTCTGTGTAGAGTTATGTGTGTTTATACATGTATATTTGCATACTTGTGGGCAAGACACAGAGACACAGGAAACCTCAGAGGCTTACACAGGTGCAGTGTGTCCAGCTGATATTGGCCTCTATAACTTGTGTGCTTCAGAGCATGTGCCAAGCAAGCAGGACATCCAGGCTGGGGTTATGGAGAACAGACATGAATCTCGAACTTGAGTTGGGAGACTTGAGTCTGAGGCATGGCCTGGGCACTAAGTAGTTAAGAATTTCTGATTACATCTTTCCTGTATTCTGATTCTTTGACAGATAAGACCTGGTCAATCTGAGGAGACTCCTCACTCCCAGGCATAGAAAATGGTGCCCCTAGGATGAAGCACTTGAGAAGCAAACCTGCCATGAAGAGTCTATACCCTCAACCACCTAGTATTGGTCCAGTGTCTGCCCTAATCAGCCAGAGTCTGGTATACCAGAGGACTAGAGAGAGCTTTCAGACACCGGATTTCAAGCTAGCCAAGTCCTTCTCTTTATTCTACTATTTGTTCTTTGGAAATTTACAATAAAAACTACTGCTCCTGGAAGATAGATTAGTTGACAACATGCTTCCCATGCAAGCCTAAGGATTCAAATCTCATTCTCAGAATCTATGTAAATAACTACTTGTACATGAGTGTATAGACCCTGTACTGAGGAGGCAGAGACAAGTAGAGTCTTGGAGCTTACTGGTCAGCTAGCATAGCCCGGTCAATGAGCCCAAGGACAATAAAAGCGTCTGAGAAAAGGTAAAACATAGTTGAGTAATAAAATGCAAGGCCGTTGTACTACTTTCGCACACCCACGTCTGTATACACACACACACACACACACACACACACACACACACACACACACTTGCACACACACACACACACCCTCCACATGTGAATACTGCTGGCTCTGGGTCTGGGTCTCTGTCCCATCCTGTTACCACTTCTGACCAGTGCTGGCCTAGGTGGCTTCTCCATGGTAGAGCATGTCCTCTTCTTTGGAAAAACTATGAGTAATCACTTACTTTTTGATGACAGATATCACTCTACCTTTTAGCATCTCTATACCTATCCCAGACGCTCTGTTAGTACTCATTGGTGGGTACATCCTCACCACAGGCTCCAGCCTCCTGACATAAATCATAGGTCATGGACAAAGCCAGCAGCTTTCTATCTTATTTATTTTCATCAGTGGGAGTTGAATCTAAGGCCATATAAATGCTTGAAAAGAGTTTTAGCACAGAGCGATAACTCCAGCCCCCTTCTAACTTTTACTTTTGAGACAGGCTCTCCCTAATTTGCTCAGGCCAGCAGCAGAGCTGAGAGTTTCTGTCACCGCTCCTCAGAGTACAGGCAGGCTGAGGCTAATACCTTGGCCATACTCTAATTTTGCTGACTGGAGCCAGGCTCTACACATTCCTTTCAACAGACTGGCTTTTTAAAAGTAAATAATGGACCTAAAAAAAACTTATCCAAATGCAAAATCACTACTACTTGCCATAAATAACAGGCAATCATACAAACAAATGCAGAGGCTATAATAAATATAATGAGCTGAGTCTGATTGCCTTTTCCCAGCTCAGTGCCTCTCTGTGCCAAAGGGAAGCTGGCAAGCTTGGGGGAGGTTTAAGGCCACTTGTACCCATCTGGGCACTCTTTATGACAGGATAAGAGAGACAGAGGGAAGCAGAGTGAGAGGATGTGGCTCACCGTGAGTTCTGGTATCTTGGGTCATACGGTGTCCATATAAACTTCACTGGGTAACCAACCACCAGCACTCACAAACCTCCCGATGGGAAACAATGAGCACATTCATCTTTCAGCCTCAATGTCTACTTTCTATTTCAGAACTGTGGGCAGGATGAGGGGAAAAGGGATCGATGAAGGCTTACGCCTTGATTCATTATACTAACACAGCAATGTCTAATAGACGCCACCCCCAGCACTAGTGTGGCTTCCCAAAATAAACATGATCTCTAGTTTTCTGTGATTGTATCTCAGTCTTTCCCCACATTTTCCAACCGGAAACTTTAGCGACTCAGGAGGCCGAGGAAGAGGAATTGTAAGTTCAAAGCCTGTCTGGACTACAGAGTCGGCTCAATGCCAGCCTAGGACACTTAATGAGACCCCGTTTTGGGAACACTGAGGAGATGGTTCTGTCAGAAAAGAGCCGTCTATACAAGCCTGAGGACCTGAGTCCAATTCCTAGTATATGGACTAGTGAGGTGGCTCAGGGGGTAAAAATTCTTGCCACACAAAGCTGATGGTCTCAGTGAGATCCCCAGAACACATGTGAAAGCCCATCGTGGTAGTGCAAGCCTTTGAAATGCCAGCACACCTCTACAGCATAATGGGAGGCAGACACACGAGAATCTCCAGAAATTCGTAGGCCAGCTAGCCTACAGCATCTGAAGAGATCTTGTCTCAGAGAAGGTAGGAAGGTAAAAAACGGCAGCCAGGCATGTCTTCTAACCTTCACATGTACCATGGCATAGATAGGTCTGTACCAATCTCTCATACACACACCCACACACCCACACACCCCCCCCACACACACACACAAACCAGACATCATGGCATGCATTTCACATGCTAATTAGCTTTTTTTTTTTTTTTTTTTTTTAATGGTTGAGGATGTAACACAGTACCTGCCTAACATGTTCAAGGCCCTAGATTAACAATCCCAGGACACCAAAGGAAAAATAAATAAGAGAAGAAAGATCCTTATTAATACCTGTTATCCAAACAAGATACCCCAGCCTCCGAACTGCCCTGTGAGCACATTCCCACACTCCCCCAGTGGCCTTTATTTGCTTAGGGGGACACCAAACAGGAATTGCATTTAGTAATCAACTGACTCCCCTTGACTTGGTTTGGTGCCTTTTCTAAATAATGAGCCTGGCGACATCAGAGGCTCGCAGCCATCTTTATTAAGGAAGCGCCTGGCGCCATGCAGAGAGGACACGGGTAGCATATGCAAACGTGGGAAGGGAATTATTTCCATCAGCACCAGCTATTTGAAAGCAATTGAAAAGTTTCCATTTGAAGAAAAAGTAATTTTCCTGATGTGAGTTTCGAGAGCTTGCTTGTCTGCCCCCACCTGATGCTGGCTTCTTCAGCTCCCGGCTTTCTGGATTTTATTAAACCACAGCTAAGTGGCATCATGCTGGTAAAATATTGTGTCGCCTTTTAAAGTGATATCATTACCTAATAATTTTGAACGCTTTACATTTTTTTTTCCTTTGCCAAGAAAGAGAAATGGACCAAATGGCTCAGCAGCAGCCTCACAACATTATGGAGGTGAGAAGAGCTTGATGTGATGTGGTATGGTATGGCAAGGTGTGGTGTCCCGTGGTACAGTGTAGCACAACATCACATAGTGTGATGGGGCATGGCCTAGTGGGGAGATTGGAACAAGCACACACACAGAGACAAAACAAATCCAAACCAATAACAAACATACAAACAAAAACCCTAAGCTCCTTACAAAAAGGAGCGAGCAGATCCTTCATTGGTTCCTCACCATCACATACTTGGCATATGTGGTATCATGCAGCCTTTTCATCTGAACATAACCGGTGCCATCTTGAGTTGGAACAACTGCAGTCACCCAATTGAGATCAGGCCCATAGACATTTCCCTGTGGAGATCGGAGGATGCAGCTCCATTATAGAGCTCTTGCATAGCCCACACAAAGCCCCAGGTTCAGTTCCTATCACCTCATAAACTGGGCAGGATTCAGCACACCCGGAACACAGGTAACCTCTGCTGATTTGGAAGCAGGAGGACCAGAAGTACAAGGTCATCTTTGGCTAAAACGTAAATTCGAGGCCATTCTGGGCTACATGAGGTGGCACCATCTCAAAAAAAAAATCCTTATTTTATGAACGGAAGGAGGATGCTCAGGAGGCTGACATCCAATCAGCAGCCCCTTGGCAGCTCCTCCCCTCCTCAGGAACTTTAAAAAGTGGAGGAGGCTGGGCTGAGGGTAGATGTGGAGCAGTGGAATCCTATCCTAGGATTCACTAGCCTTGCGTTTGATCCCCGACACTATTAAAGTAACAAAATTGACAGTGTCCAGGACTGGAGCCTTTTGGTAGAACCCTGTAGTGTAGCTGCCTCTGAGCCACCCATGGTCCTGTAAGTCATCTCAATAACTGATTCGCCAGGCTGGACTGGGTTCCATCTCCTTTCCTCACTCTGTCAGTCAGTGCCCTGTCTACCTGGGATAAAGAAACGATTCTTCAGACCACACGGTATGTGTGATACATACCGGGAGGAGGCAACATCCAGACCTTTGCTTTCTTCTAGCATTCCTGTTCGCCTCCCACCACAGAGCTTGACATTCTAATCTGTGCATATTCTTGCGTGAGGAAATGTGGGTAGGACATAAATGTATCACTCTCATTTTAAGAGTTCACAGAGATGCTATCAAGGCAATCAGCACGGTCCTCGTTCTGAACCCCTGAGAAGTCCCTCACCTAATTCTAATACCACTATTAAGGCTGTTATCCATTTAAATGGTAAAAAACAGCCACACATTATCCAAAGGAGCCAGTGTCTTAGCATGAAAAAAAGGTTTCCCCTAAATAGATTGCTTCCTTCACTCTTCAAAAGCAAGCACTCACGTGGTTTTAGAGACTAGGAACCTGGGAGAAAGAAAAACACAGAGAGGTTCCATATTTACCCAAGGTCACACAGCTGGAGTATAAAGCCAATTTTCACTGAGTCTGTTCTTGGTCATTGTATTCACCACACACACACACACACACAAGGGTAGGGGTGAGAGATTAAACAAGGAGGAACACTTTAAACTTGAACATGAACCTAAACTGTGGAGATCACTGGGATCCTCAAAGTCTTCATAAAGCAAGCTAGGCCTGGGGAGGGGCGGGGTGGGTGGAGGCACTGCCCCTCCCCTACCCCATTTCCAAGAAGGTAGACCGAAGAAACTGCCTGACCACAATCTCCATTTTCAATCATTCATGCCAGCCAGTTTGGACTGTGTGTTTAAACAGGATTTTCTTTCTTCCTTTCCATTTTTTTTTTTAAATTGGAAGGGAGCTTTAAACTCTTTGAATGTGGCCTCTGGGACCAGCTCACAGCATGGTCTGCACACCCTCCTTTTGAGGCAGGAGTCCCTGCAGCCACATTGCCAGCTCTGTTTTCAATTACAAAAGCTTGTTTGAACACGGGCTGTCACATAGGCTGTTCAAACAGGCTTTTGTAATTGAAAAAGAGGAAAAAACAAAAGATTTCTAACCTTCTAAAGCCAGGGTGGGAAGGAGCTGGTTTGAGGACTATAGGAACAAAATGGCGCCTGTAACAAGAGGATTGGAGCATCCAAGAAGGTACCTGGGGAGACACAGCCAACGAGGGCAGTTGGAACCTCAGCCAACATCTGTCTAGTGTAAAAGCCATGAATCCCTGGTGTAACTCTTAGGACACAAGAACCTGGGACTTCCAGTGGGGCCTCTGAACTCAGATCCGTGCCTGTAACTAACAATCTGGCTGCTCTATTTTTGGTGCTTAGGCACTTTCAAGCCACAAAGGCTACCTTCCTACCAAAGCTGTACAAGGTCTCATCTCCGGATCTTTACCAGTACCTGGTTAGATTTTACCTACCTATTTACCTCCCTGTCTACCTATCTGTATATGCAAGGAATGGCAAAAATGGCGGTCAGAGGACAGCTTGCATGAGTTAGTAATCTTCTATCACGTGGGTTCTGAGACTTGAACTCAGGTCGTTAGGCTTGGCAGCAACCATCTTGCTGGACCCTCCAGTTATCTCATGCAACACTTCTGAATCACCGTTCCGGATCTTGTTCAACATTCTGGGAATCTAAGATAGCAGACTCCAGACCTTCTCCTCTGGCAATAGCTGGAGATGAAACCCCAACAGTGACCCAAGTCAGTAAGTCACAGTCAGTTTGCTTACAGTGTTTATAGTAACCATCCAGCGAAACTCCTATCTGAACATCTTTAACCCTAATACTTTCTTTTCTCTCAACAGAGTGTGACGGTGAATAGCGACTGTCAACTTGACAGCATCTAGACTCACCAAGGAGACAAGCCCCTGGGCATGTCTGTGAGAGTTTCTAGATTTGGTTAATTGAAGTAGGAAGATGCCCTTGGGATGTGAGAATTGCTTTTTGGTAGATTGGGGTCTTAGACTTCATAAAAAGGAGAGAGAAAGCTGAGCACCCGGAATTCATCTCTCTGCTTCCTGTCTGAGGATATATGGACTATCCGCTTCCTGCCGCCATGATGGGCCGGACCTCTGAGCTGTGGGCTTGAGTCACTGTCCCTTCATTAGTTACTTCTGACAGGTATTTTGTAACCTTGATAAGAAATATCAGAGCTAGTCAGAGGAAGTCTCATGCTAGGAGCTCTTAGGAATCTGCTTTGAAGATAGTGGCAGTGTTTGTTTCTACTTATGTGTTAAGGAAAACAATTCCAGTTCCCAGTTTAAATTTTTGTTAAAATGGAAGCGATTGCAATTGTGAAATGACAACATTGGAACAGGAAGTGTGACAAAAGTCACATTAGTGCACAGATATGGCAAAGGCAAAGCATGAGATCTTGAGAAAGTGGCCTAGGGTCACTGGTTTGATGGTACAGTTGCCGAGTGTGGACTGTTGTCCACACATTGTTCATACCCCAACTCAAGCACTGCTAACTCACCTACTCTGAGAAAAATCTCAGTGCCTAGCCTGTAAGGGGAAGAAATGTAAAGACCTATCACAGGAGCCACTCTGGGATTGACCCAGGAGCAATCAGTGATGACTGACAGACTCTGATCACAGTCCACAGAAGCCCACTACTCACTACTTACGATCTTAGCTATTCAGGGAGCTGAGGCAGAAGGACCATTAATTTGAGGCAAAGTTGGGCTACTTAATGAATTCAAGACCAGCCTGGGCAACTTAGCATGGCCCTGTTTTTAAAATGAAATGTGAAGCAGGGCCTTGCTCTAGCTTGATGCTAGAGGATTTGCCTAGCCTACTGGAGACCAGTGCTGCCTGGGTGTAATGGGTGGGCGCCCCTAACTTTAGCACCCCTAGACACCCCAAGACCACAGCTAATGACCACTGTTAACTTTAAAGAAAAAGAGAATTTAATGAATGAATGATATACCGGTACACACATATGTGTGGGCTCCAGGCACTGTAGAAGCCAAGAGCCATGAATACTTTCGGGGTAGAATTCTTATACCTCACTCTGGGTAGGGGAGGGGGTATGGGCAGGCTCAGTGTGATAACAGGGCGGGGCCAAAGGTCAGTTTAGGATGGAGTTTAGGAATGCAAGCAGGCAGGCAGACAGGCAGGCAACCTATTTCCTGTGAAACAATAGGACCACCTGAAGACATTCATTTCCTGGAGCAATGGTCATGATGGGCACATTGTGCAAGATTCAGAAAGTTCTTGCCTGCTTCAGTTAACAGTTCTCATGGTAGGGCTTTCCTGGGTGGCCCCACCCAGATTGCTACATCAGGAGTGAGGAATTCGGTCTCACCAGTTTGCTAGGAATGCAGTCCCAGCCAGGCAATGGGCTCAGGAGGGGGTTAGTGAACAAGTATCTTCTTAGCAAACAGAAAGTTAGCGTGACAGCGGTCAAATCTTAGGTTAGGCCAGGAAAATCTCATCTTTACACTGGGAACTTCATATCCCTCAAGTTAAGCAGTGTGAGGACTTCCTGGGCTCTGGAGGTGGCTCCATGGTTAAAGTACTTGCCATGAAGTGTGAAGAATGGTTTTGAGCTGTCAGAACCCAGGAAAAGGCTGGGTACAGGAAAGCAAGCGCATCTCTAATCAAAACACTCTTATGTTGAGGCTGGAGGCAGAGACAGGAGAGTCTCTAAAATCCTGAGTCTAGCCAGCTTGACATATGCAGTAACAAGGCTGTCCCAAACAAGGTACAAAGTGAGAGGTGACACCTGAGGTTGTCTTCTGACCTTAATGAGTTTGTCACAACACTCACAAGCCCAGTCCCTCCCCCCCCAACACACACATACTACACCAAAGGAAAATACTAAACTCAATGAGTGGGGCCTGGTGGTGCGGACAGACCTGTGAGCTTAGCTCCTCGGGAAGTTGATACAAGAGACTGTTAATTTGGGGTCACCCTGGAATAAATGACTTCTGACTTCAAGACCAGACCAGAAAACTTAGTATAATTTAGAAGAATTTGTCTTGAGATTCAAAGCAAAGGTGGGACGCCTGGTGTGGAGAAGGCCATGGGCTCTATCCCCAGAGCTACAGGAGAGGCCAGGTCTTACCAACTGCCCTGTATGTGGATGGACTTTATACAGACCACGTGTCTATGGCTAAAGACTTGATTTGCTAGCTGAAGGTCCAGACCTTACAAAACAAAGTAATAACTGAGGTGGATACAAATCAGTCAGAGTCCCACAACAGTAGATTCTATCTATGTTTATTTACCTTCCAAAACTAGTTGAAGTGTGGGGATATATTTCAAATTTAATAAAAAACAGTCTGAGATATCAGAGGGATCTACCCACAGTCAGTCTAGGAGGATCAGACAGTGGTAACTCACACCTTTAATCCCAGCACAGGGAATATTCGGGAGTGGTGACCTACACCTTTAATCCCAGAAAATCTGAGTTTGAGGCCAGCTTAGTTTACAGAGGGAGTTCCAGGCTCCCAGGCAGACAGTGTTGGTGTTATGTCTTTAATCTTAATCTCGAGGTGAAACAACTGGGTGAAGAGAATATTTAAGGCAGGCATAGAAAGACAGAGCAGGCAGTAGAAGCCACAAGAAGCGAGGCTGAGGAAGCTGGAAGACAGCTGGGTGAGATTTGACTGTGGTGTTTACTCTCTGATATCTCAGCCTTTCCCAGAGATCTGGCTCTGAGTTTCCTTTATTCGTGTAACAGAGGTGGGAAAATGGCTTGGGGTCTATCCCACTCTTCCTAATTGTTCCCATACCCTAAAATTCCAAAATTCTTCTGCATCAATGTGATAATCCCAAATTTCACTACACACTTCAAGAGATGCCCTAGGGAGGATGGACCTAATTCAGTAAATTAAAAAAAAAAAAATCATACATATTTGTCCTTTGCCCAACTCCCACAGTAGTGCCAAGTACATTTTAGAACTAAAATTTCCCTACAGAGGTGAAATATTCATGAGTGGATTCAGAAGGACCTGAGTTCTTTTTGTTGTTGTTGTTTTGTTTTGAAAACAAAAAGATGTTGGCATGGAAGCCGTAGTATGGCACAGTGAGTCACACAGTAGCACAGTATACCCTTTAGCCCATACACGCTTTATCTGTAAGAATTCACTGCAATGAGCCATTGGTCTGCTTTGAGGCCTCTGTTTTCTTCTACTCTATCAATACTGAACCCTCAATGGGACTCTTCATGGATGTTCTTTTACTGTCTTGTGTCATGGGGATCCTATAGCTCTGGATCTGCGGGTCTGGCCCCTTCACATTCTCCAGAAATTCATAGATGAGGTGGATGTTGGGGTGTGTTAGTTCAGCCCTGGTTCTGGGTTCTACCTGCTAGTTTTTCTTCATCATCACCTCCCAGGAGGGCTTTCCAGCAAGCCAAGGCTAGCTCACCCAATGCCCAGGCTAGCTCATGCAATGAGGCAGTTCTCCTGCTCTCATGCATGACCTTGGGTCTGGCTCACCTACCAGGGCCAGCTCTGCTGTTTTGCCCAGGTAAGATAGATGGCCCAATCTTCTCAGTGTTGTAGTTGGTGAGGAGCAGAGTCAGCTTTACAGCAACTGTGCTGCCTGGGCATGCTGCAGTTAAGTGGCAAAGGGAGAGGGGGGACATTTCTTCCTCGCCCATGCCACCAAATGACAGGCTGGTTATGTTACTGTCATGCCTTCAGGGCCCCGGTGAGGTGTTGGGCCAGGTCTTGTCAATGTTGCAGCCTGTGAGGGGCAGGGCCAACTCTATATGGTCCTACCATCACTGCCTTCAGTGGTAACAGGAGCAATGGACATCAACACAGATCACAGTAGCTGCAGGTCCGGGGACCCAGACATGGCCTTTGGCAGTAGCCTAGGCCTAGGCAACACCATGGTCTCTGGTGGCAGTGCAGGCCACTAGATCTATATGGGCCCAGAAGCAGCATGGTCCTCAGACACAGATATGGCCTTACGTGTTGTTTCAGACAGCTGACATGCATATGGCCCTTGGCAGCAAGAGAAGCCATGGATATCAACTCAGACCCCAGCTGCTGTTGGACCACAGACCCATACACAGTTTGGCAGCAGCCCAGAACCAGATGTCACCATAGCCTGGGCTAGAAGTGCAGATCAGGCAGACTGGCATGGACTCAGTGACAGCATGGCCCTTGAACACCAACATGGCCCCAGTGGTGACCCAGACCCCAGGCATCCTCATGACCCCAAATGGTAACAGGAGCCTCCAGACACCAATGGTTGCAGAAGTATCATGGGCCCAGACATGGCACTGTCTGAAGCTCATGCCCATAGGATGCCATGGTCCTGGATGGCAGCATATGTCACTCATGGACCTGAGTTCTTTTATAGTGTCACATGGTCAATTATTATTTATATACAAATATGATTTCAAAGAGCATAGAATCCTAGATATCCTAGGCTAGGGTAGGATATCATCTACTCAAACTATTGCCTCCATCTTTGGAAACATGACTTGTCTTAGAATTCTGGTAGCTGTGGTAGAATAACCTGTAAAAAGCATTTAAAGGAAAAAGGATTTATTTGGCATACAATTCCAGGTTCCAGCTCATCACTGTGAGGAAGTCAAGGAAATAGAAAAGATTTGAAGCAACTAATCACATCACATCCACAGTCAAGAGCAGAGTTGAACGAACCAATGCATTCATGTTCACTTTCTACACTCTTAACACCTGCCAGGGAATGGCGCCACTCACAATGGACAGATATTTCCACTTTGATTGATGTATTCAAGATCATCTCAATGACTACGGAGACTTCCTTTCTAGGCAATTCTATATTGTATCACGTTGACAATTAAAACTAATCATCACAATGACCCTCTGCCTTTTAGTACCATGATACTTGCATCATGGCTGACTTTCATCTTTCTTTCTTGCAGATTCTGAAGTTAGACCCTATCCCAAGGACATGGGAGGAAATACCTATTTTATACTTAAGACTCCATGAAGCAGGAGTCTTTCCAAGAACTGTGAGTGAGCAAAACATGAGATAATGGGGAAGAACCTAGGCAGATACCAGAGAACATCTCACATTAGAACTTTCTAGGTCTTTTGATGCAAACATTGCTTCTTCTAGGTTCAAAGTTGAGCCTGTCTTGGCTGTAAGTCTTGCCACTGTTTACCAGACAAACATAGGCCTGATAATTTGTTTATGACTAGTTCCAAGACAAAAGGATAGAAGATGAGTGAGTAACTTTTTTTCAAAAATTATTTTTTCTTTGAAAGTTATGTTCATTTGTGTGTTTGTATGAGGGTGTGTGCTCATCAGTGCAAGTGATCATAGACGCCAGAAGAGGATGTCAGAGCTCTCAGAGCTCCAATTATAGATGGTTGTGAACCACCCAGGGTAGTGCTGGGAATTGAATTCAATTCCTATGCAAGAGCAGTGTGCGCTCTTAACGGCTGAGCCATCTCCCCAGTCCTTAGAGTGATTTTTTTAAGCCACAAATTGGTAGTAACATATGCATAAGATAAAATTCAGAATTTCCAAGTGTGTGGCCCCAGGGTATAGAGTACTTTCATAAGGTTGCATAGTTACCACCACTGAGTGCTTGCTGAGTGAGTACCTCACTTCAAAAGAAAACCCCATACCCATTAACAGTGGCCCCATCCATACTTCCTCCCTGACAACCACTTGTCTGCTTTCTGTTTCTGCATTTTTCTATTCTGGACATTTTATACAAATGGAAACCTGCAGTATATGACCTTCGGGTCCAGCTTTTCTACTAGCAGCCTGTTTTCAAGGTTCATCCTCATTATTGAGCCTGGGAAGGAACTTCATTCCTTTGTAAGGTTGAATAATACCCCACTGATGGGCAGAGCCTGTTTTTTTGGTTTTTTTGGTTTTTTTTTTTTTTTTTTTTTTTTTTTTTTTTTTTTTTTTTTTGGTCATTCACACATTGATGGACATTTGGGCTGCTTCCTCATTTGGCTTTTGTGAATGGCGCTGCTATAAACCTTTGTGCTTGGGTAGTAGGAAGTATGGGGAAACCTCAGCTCAATGGTACACGGGCCCGAGGACCAGTGACAATAAGACATGACTGTTAGCTTCAGTGGATTCAGTTGACGGGAACTGGAAAGCAAGATGGCCCTGGACTCTATCTGGACAACCCAGGCAGTGCAGGAAAAGAGAGAAGGCCCCCTCACACTGCCTTAGAGGTTTCACCAGGGTTTTGTCTAGAGAGGGGTTCCTTTCTAGGGCAGACTGTTTGGCTGAGCAGACAGCTGCTCTGGCATGCCTGTGACTCACAGCATCATTGCAGCTCCAGGGATGCTAACTCAGTGATAAAGATGGGGATAAAGGGAGATGAAAAAGAATTATAGGATCAAAGTAGTTCCTGGGATAGCGGGGAAGGTCCCCAGGCATCATTGAAGACAGACAGAAGACAGGGTGGCTAGCACAGCCTGAAATCTCCATCTGCCATCTGCCCAGGGTGTGTCCTTGGCGAGATACTGTGACCCCTTGAGCACCACACCTCTGCTTCTTGTGGACTTATTCACCAGTCCAGGTTTCTCCCCACCCACTGAGAACCTCACAAGTCTTCTCACACCACAGTCATGCCCACACACAGCCTCTCTCCTCCCCCTCTTTATGTTCATTTAGAATTGATTATTTTTCTTATTTAAATTGTAAATTTTCCTTCCCTGGAAGGCTTGCCTGAACTGCCCCATTACCACTCCAATAGAAGAGCTGTTTCCTCTCTTCTTAAAGATTTTCTGGTGGTTCCAGGGTATCACTTGGTGGTCAGTGAAATGACAGGCTGCTCCAGGGGGTGACCCTAGAGGGTCATGTGGGATCTGGCAGGAATTTACTTGGAAAGGGGTAAAGAGGGCTGAGGGCACTGGCTGAGCTGTCCCTGTCCCTGCCCGGGCCGCTAGAGCTGAAGAGGTGGGAAAAGACAGCCTCCTCCACCCAGCTCGGGGCACATCCAGCCCAAACACTGGTGTCTGCCAAGCCTAGCGGTTGCAATCTTTCAAAGACTTGAACATTTTACAATTCCTCCTGTGGCCAGGCTTACATGCAGAATAGAGAGAGGAGAGCCGTTTGTTCGTCCCTGAATTCCAAATCTACTTTAAGTAATTAAACTCATTTATTTTCATCTGAATACACGATGGGGTTGGAGGAGTTTATGGACATCTGGTGAGGAGAATGCCTAGATAAATACCCACTCTGGGGTGGGGTGGGGTGGCTCCTGGTAGGGGTGGGGGATGTTAATGGCCTATGCTAGCAATAGATTTCTGCTAGCATGGTCAGGAAGCTCCACACCATCAGGACCTCTCTGCTGCGTCCTGTGTCCAGCCTGAGAAGGGATGTTGAGAAGCAGATCCAGAGGCTGTAGAATGAGGGACTGAGGGAAGGTTTGCTAATGAGAACATTGCTTTCCAAGGGGGGTGTGTGTGAAAACGTTTCAAAAACTGAATCAAAGAAACAATTGCAAGCTGAGAATGTCCTACATAACTCCAAATCACACACTTTAAAATGGTGAATTGGGCTGGGGGTATAGCTCCATTGACAGAGTGCCTACCTAGCATGCACAAAGCCTGGGGTTCTACCCCAGGACAAAATAAACGAAGCATGGTGACATATGCCCAGAATCGCAGGACTTAGGAGATAGAGGCAGAGGAGGCTCAAGGTCATTCTTAGTTACATGTGAGTTCAAGTCCAGCCTAGATTACAGTAGACTATGAACAAACTAATTAATTAAATGGATTTTATATCATTTGAATTTCTCTTCAATTAGCAACAATAAAACACTATTATCTTAACCTTTGGCTATTGATGGAATGGCCCCATAATTTTTTGCCCATGTAATTTATTTTCCAATCTGGACACCATAGAATGCTTTCCTTAATTAAATGAGAGAAGCACAGCCAGGGTAGGGGATTAGCCCAACCCTCAGCAAAGGATCAAACATTCTCTAGAAGACAGCAAGAATGCCTGAGCCTTCCTTAGGCACTGTGTGACACCAGACACTGAAATTGCTCCCATTCACAAACGCGGGAGTGGTTGCCCATGTCTCTAGGTCCCACAGTGAGCACACAGTGGCCACTGTCCAGGTTCATATGACTCTTTGTGACTGTGTATCCTGCTTGGAAGGCTTTCCTTCTTCACCACTGGAAAAGGGTTGTCCCTAAAAACCGAAGGCCAAAACGCTCCTTTCCTAAGAAGCTTAAAGGATACCTGGGTTTCCTTTGCTGCTAAGGGATGGCTGGGCTTCTCATTGATGGTCAAATTCCTTATATCTGTCACTGCACATGGCACCAGATATGGTTATGGTTTAAAAACTAATACATCTTTAGGATCATGTTGTGAATATGTTGTCCTATGCTTAGAGTGTTTTTGAGGGGAAGTCATGGACCATTAGAAGGTAGGGCCTCACTGGGAGAGTAAGTCACTAGAGGCAGACCCTGGTTCCTGTGTTGATCTGTGCTTCCTGCCTGCCTCACTGTGCCTCTACCACATACTCCCTCTCCTATTGGCTGAACTAACCCGCCATGCCTTCCCCGTCATGAAGTCAAGAAGCTCTCTGAAACCTTGAGGCAAAATGAGCCCTTCCTCCTTTGAGCTGCCTCTTCCAGGCAGGATTTCACAGATACTAAGAAGAATCTAGTGCGTACCTGAGCTGCTGGAGACTGTGATCAATGAAGGACTCAGAGGACCGTTGTTGGAATTCATGATCCTAACCCTCCATGTCTCTGGAAGATGTCAATGAATTAATAAATGAATCTTAATGAAGAGAATATTTATAGGAATTGTCCATTTATTTAACCCACTTTGACCAACGGCTATTTCTTTGCCAGGCACTGGTGATAGTGAACTGGGTAGTAAGGTCTCTTGGTCAAGTTGTTCATTGTCCAGAGCTGGAGGGAACAAGGCAAAGTGTGGTGCTGTTAAGAAAGCCATGAACTGCTGATGACTGTCCTACAATGCCTAAGACATTGGGCTGGGGAAAAACGTTTCAAAACTGAAAGAAGGTGATTGTCTCACACCACCACTGGAGTGGTGACCGGTGTCTCTGGGTCCCACAGTGAGCACACAGTGGCCACTGTCCAGGTTCATATGACTGTGACGACTGTGTATCCTGCTTGGAAGGCTCTCCATCACCACTGGAAAGGGGTTATTCCTAAAAAACTGAAGGCCAAAACAGCCCTTTAAATAGCTAAATAGCATGGAACTGCGCAGTTTAAAACAGAGACTTGGGGGACAAGATCCAGGCAAGCATCCCTAAAAGATGACTGAACTCAAAATCTGAGTTAGAGCCAAGGAAAAGAGTCTCAGCGTAGGGAGAGCTTGTCCAGGATGGAACTGACTATTTTAGGAGTCCTGAGAGGAAAAGATGACCCCAACCAGATACTGAAGAGAAAGCAGTATGGCAAGAAGAAAAAGAGAAGGGGAAGAAGGGGGAGGATGAGAGGAGATGGGAGGAAGCCATGGTGACATATGCAAGGACCTGCCCCAATTCAGTCTGCACTTAGCGAGGGGCAGCTGGGTACATGTTGAGAATAAGCTAAAAATGCATGTGAGGAACCAAAATGTGTAGGCCACAGAGAGGCTCTGTTCAATATTCCAGCAGGATATGCTGGCCTGGACCTGGCCATAGGCTCATGAGTATATGCCTGGCATACGACAAAGTCCACCTAGAACCTTTCGTATTCTATTTCCGTCCTTCCCACAAAACCTATCTTCCAGAGAAAGGCTCAGCACCACTGGGCATTCCCAACTGCTTTACTGGGACCATTATCTGGTTCTATGCGGTCAGATAATGTTGAGAACATGATCTATTGTCTCAAATATTATGAGCAAGTATCTTGTAGGGGGGGAAGGAGAGTGTATCGTGGAGGGGGTGTTGAGGAGGGTGGGGGATTTGTGTGCACTAAAAGTTTCAGATCTCAAAAGCTGTTCATAATATCCAGCATCATTGTACTAACAATATGTGGCCAAGAGCTGTAGTTCGCAGATGAAGCCTTGAGCACTCCCGGGCCCATTGTTACTGATGTTGGTAATTTCCTAACCCTGGAGAGCTTCTAGCTGTTTGTGCCCCTTTCCAAGGTGTGGGCACCAAGCATAAACACTGAGACTGGAACCCAGCCTGGCACCCTGAAGATACTCAGAAAGCACCTATCTGATGTGAGGAGCAGGTGTACATCCTAGAAATGAACCCCAAATTGCAAAGCAGGATAATGTGGGGGCTCCGATGACACAGTAAAAGGAGAGAGGAATCTGGACTGGGAACCCTGTGTGCCTCAGCTCATCCTCACCACCCCGGCCTGGGTACTCCCTGTGCTCTTGGATAGATCCAAAATAGCAGAGAAGTCTATTGGCTCACCAAATAAATTGACCCAGCTAAATGTCACACTAAGTCAGACCCGCCTGCCAGACAGGAACCCTTCCTTCCTCCAACAACAGCAACCATGTCTGTTTCTTCCTTCCTTGGAGGCTGTTGTCCCAACACTCACAACTCACTCCTGGAGTTCTGCCTTGGAGAAGTTAAGCTAATAAACCCACAGTATGGAGGCTTAGATAAGAGGCTTAGCACCATGACCAGTGCTGAACCTGCACCCCACCCCTCA
Organism: Phyllotis vaccarum; assembly: GCA_033318265.1. Classification (NCBI taxonomy): domain Eukaryota; kingdom Metazoa; phylum Chordata; class Mammalia; order Rodentia; family Cricetidae; genus Phyllotis; species Phyllotis vaccarum. The sequence goes on along the minus strand of JARWLC010000016.1, from coordinate 69,455,138 downwards.
CCTGACAACCACCTGTGGGATTCTGAAGGAGGGGAGAGAATTCTCTCTGGTCCATGACAGCCTTCTCAGAAATGAGTCCTAGGGCCAGAGTGGGAGAGCGTCACAGGTCAAGGCATCCAGACCACCAAAGCGAGGGGCCTGGTCCCAACAGAAACACAGAAATGGCACCTCCCTAAGATTCTTTGCTGAGCTGGGTGCTTTGAGCAAGGAGAGGAGGGCAGGAGGGGAAAACAGTGGTGAGAGGCAGAGAGGATGAAAGACGAGGGAGGGAGGGAGGGAGGGAGGGAGGGAAGAAGGGAGGGAGGAGGGAGGGAGGGAGGGAAGAAGGGAGGGAGGAGGGAGGGAGGGAGGGAGGTAAAGAGGGAGGGAGAGAGAGAGGAGGGATGAGGAGAGAAAGAGGGAGATAGAGGGTTGAGACAGAAGGATGGAGAGGGGAGAAAGATGAAAAGGGGGAGGTGGAGAGAGAGGACAGAAGGTAGCGGGAGAGGAAAGGAGAGAGAGAAGGATTGAAATGAGAAGAATCACCCGGAAACAAAGGGAAAAGCCACCTCCTCCAGCAGCAGGGATGAAGGACAGTGGTGTTGGCCACCTGACCCACTCTGCAGAAAGGATCTAGTCTTTTTCTTCTGTGTTGTCTGCCTGAGCATTAGAGACCCGGTTTCAATGCCACTTGGATTTTCGGATGTGGTCTCTCCACTTCAAGCTATCCAGTGTCTTTTATATTTATGGGGGATAGAGCATAAAAGCCTACTGCCGTCTGTCAGGTTCTTCACAGTCCCACACCTACAGGGGGACAGGTACTGTTAGCTCCCTTGAAGGCTGCAGGGGCTGGGGAGAGTCACTGCTGGGGCTGCTGCATGCAGATCACAGGACAGTGCGCAGAACCACTCTGGGGAGCCACATTGCCAATGCTGACATCATGGATTTTAATGTAATGACAACCTGTTTGGCTCAGGGTGGGCATGTATCACATTGTCTTCTCAAAACCACAGTTTCCCTGATAGTAATTTAGGTTCTTTTATAACACTTAGTACACAGTAAATTATACGTATTTGTTTTCTTGTGGCCAGTCTTCTATGTTATGTGGGCACCATGCCTGCAAGGAACTCATTGCCTCTGTCTTCTTAGAGTCAGTGGGTAACTAGGTAACGTGTTGCTTTGGTATAGATGAACAGGCATCATTTAAGATGCAAGTAGAAGCTGAGAAGATAGTTCAGTGGGTAAAGAGCCTATTTCACAAGCATGAGAACCTGGGTTCAAATCCCCAGCACCCAAGTAAATATCCGATGGAACATATTAGTGACCTCAACGTGGAGGTGGCAGAGACTGGTAGAGCCCTGGGACTAACTGGCAGTTAGCCTACCTGTGAGAATGACCTTCCAGTTCAATGGGGGCCTCCCCACGGAAAAATAAGGTGAAGGTTGCTAGAGGAAAATTATTGATGTCAACCCCCGGTCACCACACAGATGTTTGTACCTACATACGTGTATGGCACATATGCACATAAAAAGACAAACAAGACACAAGTGTTAGGTGCTCTCTGGTCTGCACTGGCTATCTTGAGAGACCTAAAATGCCAGTGGAGCAAAGAAACAATCTCATCATCTAGACTGTCCCTAAACCTTGGGGAAACAGATGAGAGGGAGAAGTCTCTGAGTATCTTGCCTTCAGCATCAGGGACTTTTTAGAAGATTTTAAAAAACTATCTGCAATGGAGATGCATAGAAGGAGCAAATAAAATGAGCAGGAGAGGGTATCTTGGTGGGTAGATGTTCTCCATGGCTCTCCCTTCCAGTGATCATGCCCAGAGCATTTCTGTATGAATACAAAGAAACATGAAGGTGTATCCCTTACATCAGGCTGTTAGAAGACTAGCTTTCAACTTAATCACATTAATATGATCTCTCTCTCTCTCTCTCTCTCTCTCTCTCTCTCTCTCTCTCTCTCTCTCTCTCTCTCTCTCTCTTTCTCTCTCTCTCCCCTCCTCTCTGCCATGTTGTAAGAATACTCAAGCAGCCTCTAGAGAGCCCCTCATAAACCCTGAGGAGTTGAAGGAGTTTAGAGTCACTTCTGCCAACAGTGATGGGCTAAATCGGGAGGTACATTTTTTAGTTTTATCTAAGATCTCAGGTGAGATTATACCAGGCTACACAGGAAAATGTATATAACCTACAAAAACTAGCAAGAAATAAATAATTATATTTTTACTATCTTAACACTTCTCTCTCTGTTCTCTGTGTGTGTGTGTGTGTGTGTGCGCGCGCGCGTGCACACACATGAGCGTGTACATGGGTAAGGTATATATGTGTAGTTAAGAAGACAGATCGACAAAGTGTGTTTTTTTCCTTCCACCAAACAGGTTCCATGGATCCAATTTAGGACATCAGACCTGCTGGCATATGCCTTTACCCATGGAACCATCTTGCTGACCCTATTTGTTGTGGGATCACTTGTTACACTTGTTACACAGCAGTATGCGACTAACAATTGCGGGAAGACACTTTGCAGGAATGGATGACTGATCCAAAATGCAGAAATTTTTCTCGGCCTGTTTCATGGTTTTGTTTTTGGCCATCATCACTGAATAGAGTTTTTAAATCTCTAAATGATCTCACTAAAGTCAAACTTTCATATCTCCATCTATGAATCAGAGATCCATTGGCACCTTGCTTTGCCCTTTGCAAGCCGTGAAGTCATTTAACACCTCTAAGCTCTTTTTCCTTCAAGGGCAGAATGAGGGTAACGGAGGCATCTACCTCTCCCCTCTCAATGTGGGTGCATAGAAATGCCAAGTATGGGGTGTGGTACACGGGACATTCTAATACCATGTCAGATGCTATTTTATCCTTTATGAGAATATTAACAAAGGTCAAGGGCAGAGCCCTTGGAGCTGTAGCTCACTGTCACTACATCCATATCCATATTTTTGCTCTTCTTGAACAAATATCTGGTACTCTACTTTTGTAAAATCTAACCTCATCACACTTGACACTCAGTGACTGTAAAAAAAAAAAAAAAAAAAAAAAACAAGGGCCAGAGAGATGGCTGGAGGAATGAAGGCCATCCACACTTAATAACCTGAGTAAGAACCCTGGGAACCATGCAATGGAAGGAGAGAGCTGACTCCCTCAAGTTATTCTCTGACATTCATATGCATGCACCTGGACACACACACACACACACACACACACACACACAGTAAATAACATGTAATATTTTATACATTTATAATAAATAAATATTATCATCTGTGAGAAAAACAAGATGGTGCCATTGGTGTCATATCTCTGTGTGTGGAAACCTATTAAATAAGACCACTCTCATGGAACTTTTATTTTGCCTCCATGAAGCTGGTTTCTAAGAAAAGAAAGAGAAGCCAGCATCACACAGAGATCCCGGGTGTGACTCTGAAATGTCAAGGAGCTTGTCTAAGGTTGGACAGTCTATAATGCTAATGTCAGACCTTGCCCTTGGGTCTTTTGCTCCAAGGTAGGTCCAGTTCTTTATAAAGCCGGCCATCCCAACAGGCTGGATGTCCAGTGTCCCTTTTGCTTTTGGGTCCCAAGGCCAGAATTGGACAATCTGTCTGCATGTCCCCCATGGACTCTTCCCTTTGTACTTTCTTTCCTCATTAGAACTTCACATTCACTGCCAAGCCAGCTCACCTAATCTCATGTCAACTCTGCTGCCTCTAATTATTTCACTGTAATTATTTTTCCTTAACAAAGAAGATAAAACTAATCATAACATCTTTTTGTAAGCCTCCAAGAGTCATGCTTAAATTACCTCACTGATTTGAAAACCCCAGCAAGCAAATAGGAAATAATTATACTTTTATCTGGGTCGAGGCTGACATCTTGCCAGATACCCACTCAGCTCTACAGAAACAACAGGTCACAAGTATATAGGACTCTGTCCTAAAAGTTACTCAGTGTAATATGGATCATTTTTCCACACACTGGTGACATGGGGATCTGGGGTCAGAAGGAAAGAGCTGGGGTAGCAGGGATGTGGCCATCAAGTTCCCAGGCCACACTGTTTCTAGGGTAGTCACTAGTTTGTGATGAAGAGAAATTGTTTCCTGATCAGATGCTTCTGGGAGGCTGTGTATTCTGTATGGATGGGACACAGAAAAATCTGTTGCCTACTTAGTTGCTTATTTTGTTGCTCTGATCAACTACCTGACAAAATCAAAATAAGGAAGGAAGGGTCATTTTAACCTGTGGGTACATGGGATATGGCCCGTTGTGGGTGGGGGTAGGATAAGCAGCTTCCACAATCAGGAAGCCAAGAGTAATGATGGCTAGTGCTCAGCGGGCTTCCTCTATTTCCTCTTCTATTGAGTTTAGGACCATAGTCCATGGCATGGTTCTGCCCACATTTGAGGTAGGTCTTGTCACTTTAGGTAAACCTCTGTGGAAACACCCTTCCAGATATGCTCAGAGGCATGTCTCCTAGATAATTTTAAGTCCAATAAGTGATTGAAATTAATTATCATAATTATGGATGCTTCCATGAATTCACTATATGCTACGCAGTGTTTCTGGAAATACACTACATAGGCCATTGTCAGCATGCCCATTATCTGGTCAGATGAAAACAGTGGGGCTAAGTGCATAAGTTATACCATACTTATGATGCACAAACAGACTGACAACTCAGCACCTCACCCAGAATTCCACATTGGAGTCCAGCACTAGTGCATGCTGCAGGGGCAGGTATAGCAAAGCATCTTCATACTCCACCTTGTTGTCTTTGCTCTGAGGCCTTCTTCCTGGAGAGGAACTAAGAATGTACTCAGTATTGCACTGAGGAAGTGGAAAGTGAGAGGCAGAAACAGTGACCGAGGGAAGCTGTGGTTATTTCAGCACCCAGAAGTCTCTAAAGATAGTATGTGGTACAGTATATGACAACAGGGACCTCCATGATTAAGCGTGACAATCTACTTCCTCTGTGATTGCTGGATATAGTGCAGAGGGAATTCTTCCAGGGCTGAGAACAGACAGCAGAGTCAAAATGGAGTTTGCAGGGTATAGGCTGGTGCATGAGATGGGCTAAGAAGATCCATCTGCAGGTGGGTCGTCTTCTGCCAACATCCCTAGCTCTTGCAGCTGACTGATGGCAGCTTTTGTTCTCTCCAAATCAGGTGCTAAGGCAGAGACCCAACTTCAAGAACAGATCCCTGGAAATAGCTCAGGTTGGGAAAGGGAGTGAGGATGTGATTTGCATGAATGGGAAATTACCCCTGGAGGGACATAACTCCAGCTTGCACAGTGGAGAAGGGACCTGAGTGCCTTCCCAGTGCCATCCTCTGAATTTCCAGAGATTTCACAAGTTAGCACTTTGAGACCTTACCGCACGTGGGGAATGGAGAGGGATTCCCAAAAGAGACATTCCCAGGCAGAAAGATCAGTTCTAATGTCTTTAACCTGGGGGTGATGGGCACTCCAGTGGTAAATACAAGGGCAGGGAATCATTGGAAAGACAAATCCTTTCATTCTACCCAAATAACTACCCTGGACAAGTCTTTTCTTTCCAACGGCTAGGCCTTGACTTAGCCAAGTCAATTTCTTCCCGCTTACCCAGCTTTCAGGTACCTCATTACTTCTCCCTACTCAACCTGCTCTCACGAGGTGCCTAGAAGAGGTGCCAGGCCCAGGACGTTCCTAGCAATCTTTCATCCTACTGACAGTAGAGGACCAGATAAAACTGGTCAGCTGTGGAATGAAGAGCGTTTTCTACTTGAGATGGTGCTGGTACCTGGTGGGTGCTACCGTGAGCTGTGGAGCATGTGGACAGACGATGGGACACCGTGCCATTTCAGAGTTGATACTGGTTAGAACTTTACATGTTGCAGTGGGGTTTCTTGGTCCCAGCTGGCCAGAGGCCCAGACCCTGCCATGCCAGACCCCTTAGCCACCCACCTCTGTTGCTCAGGCCCTTAGAAATGACTCAGACGCTTATATTAACTTGATGCTGTTTGGCCTATGGCTCAGTCAGGCACATTGCTAGCTAGCTCTTACATCTTAACTCAGCCCATTTCTATTGATCTGTCTGCCACGTGGCCCGTGGCTCACCTGTGCTCCTTACATGCTGCTTCTTTGGGCTTCGGCTCGGTCTGCCTGACTCCACCCTGCTTCTCCTACCTATGCTCTGATTTCTCCTCCTACTTATTCTATGGTGCTTGTCATGGCCCAAAACAGCTCCTTTATTTAAAGATTGATATTCACAGCATACAGAAAGACATTCCCACATCATTTACATGCCCAAAGGAGTGGGGGAAAGCAGGACAAAAAGGAATCTATACTCTTCCAACCCACTTACATTCAGTGACCCTTGCGCTCATCCTAGGCGGCTGCATAAAAAGGAGCCCATGATCAGTAAAGAGTAGCCAGGGTGACCTTAAGTGGCCCTCTAAGAAAATACACAAGTATCTGGAGATGATAATTTTTCGTCAGCTTATTCAGGGGTGCTATTTTATCCAACCTGGGCTCTGCCCTTGGTGAAGGAGCCTCTTGTACCGCCACTTCCTGAAGCTGACCTGTCAGTCTGATGTCTGTAGAGAAAGGGAAGGGTACACAGAGGTGGTGTGGGTAGTTTCCAGGGGTGCCACCAACCAGATGGAGGTGTGGCTCTGAAACCACACTCCAGGTATAGAAGATTCCCTGTCACAGTATGAGATAAGAAAGCTTGTGGAGCTAAGGATGGGGGAGGGAGGTAGCCAGCCCATCCTCCAGCACCACAGCTTCCCTTTACCACGTGGTGCTTATTTCAAAGGGCCTTTATAAGACAGTCAGGGATGATACTGCACAATACTGTAAACTTGGGGCAAACATGGTGTATGTGCCCACAAGTTCACATATGCACACATGCGTGTGTTGCAGAAGTAGGTATCTGCCTATGCAGACCAGAGGTCAATATTTAACATCTCTTTAAGTGTGTCCAACATATTTTTTGAGAAAGGGTCTCACTAGGATCTGGAAACTCACCAAGTAGATTAAAAAGTGAGTGACCAAAGAGCCCCAGGAATCTGCCTGTCTCTGAAGATGCTTGAATTTGAACATCACAAGTGCTTTAGCCATCCTGCCAGCTTCACACAGAACCTCATCACTCACAGTTATGGATGTTGGAAGCACAAGGCCAGGATGTAGGAAGGGCTGTGTTGGAAGCCTGTCTCCTCCCTCTTCCAGCCTTCCGGGGCTTTGCTGATCATCTATGTCTTTCCTTGTAGAAGCATTTTCCTGACTTCTGCCTTTATTTATATATGTGTAAATCTATGAGCAAATCTCCCCTCTCCACAAGGAAGACAGTCAGATTAGGTTAGGGGCCCTCCCTGTTCTCGTATGACCTCATCCAATTGTATTTTCAATGACCCTAATTCTAAATAAGGTTAATGTCAGAGAGGCACGGGGGATAGAATTTCAACATGAGAACACTAAGTGAACTTGATTTAACCTACAACTCATCTGTCAAAGTCATCACAAGTTAGATACTAAGTACCAGGTAAGACACAGAAACAGCAGGTCTTATGGGTGACCAACACCTTTATCCATGGCCAATATCCTTCCTGTCACTCAGCGTGTCGATCACGTTCCAATGCAAGGTTTCTGGTGACCATCTACCAGTATAAGGATACATACAGAAAAGACACCTTCTGTGGTATCAGTGAAGAGATAAATTCAATGGAGAGTTTCGGAATGTTCTGTGGAGAGTGTACTTATTTGCTGGAGCTGCTGTGACAAAGTACCACAGACTGGTGGCTTTAACAAAAGAAATGATTTTCTCGTCATAATAGAGCCTGGAAGTCCAAGGTCAGAGGTCAATGGGGTCCTCTCTATGGCAGCTGGCACTGACTGCCCCCATGCTCTCCTTCCTCTGTGCATCTATGGTTTATTCTCTCAATATAATGACACCATTCAAATTGGAATACACCTTCTTCAGGACCTTACTGTACCTTAATCTCTGCTTTAAAGATCCTGTATCCAAGGAGAACAATGTTCTGAGATACTAAGCTTAGGGTATCAACCTTAAGGTTTGGGGGTAACATAATCTTACCAGTGGAAGGGAGGCCATGCTCTGGTTCAAATCCACTACCTGACACCTGGCACTCTGTCTCAATTTTCCTCTCTTGATGGCTTTTGGGAAAAGTGGCTTCCTTGTTGCTCATCCTCTGAGGACACTCATCCTGAAACAAAGCTTGCTCCTAAACACCTGTCCCCATGACATGGAGAAGGTCCTGTTGGAAATAGGCATCAAAGTCCAGGGGTGTCTTTGTATTCTGCCAACTGGACTTACAAGGTAAAGTGGCTTGCAGATTTCTTATTTAATAAATTCCCACAGAAAATTAGTTTTTCACAGTGGGGAGAATTTCAAGGCTTGCTGAGAGGAGCGGGCAGGATCTAATCACTGCTGAGGCTTTGTACATACACCAGGCATCGCCGATCTCCGAATGATCCAATTACTCTGCAGAGGCTGGTCCGCCTTACCTGCATACTAATCGCCAGACAAGGGAATAGGAAACAGACTGGCCTTTCAGGAAGCTCCAGACGCACTGGGCTCCCTTGCTGACCTTCTGCCAATTATACTCATCTCAATTCTATTAGCTCATCCTTTGCCCAAAGGTGACATATGTCTGGCTTTAGAGGTGTATGCAGCCTCTACCAGCCTCCGTCAGCAAGGAGAGAGGGTTCTGGCTCCAGCAAGTGCAGGCAGGGGCACTTCTGTCCCTTGAGACTCCTGTGGGCCACTTTGACTGCTGATGTGAGCAGTTGTTTGTCTGCTGAGTCCCTCCCTACCTCCTTGATACCCACTTACCTTCCATTTACCTCCGTCTAATGAGAGTGGGTGTTTCATGAACTAAGTGTAAAGGAGAAATATCCAATGTGTGAGTCCAATAATTATTTCCTTTTGCAAATGAACAAAGCCAGCTAGTGTGGGTGCTAAAGGTGTGTGAGCATGGGGAAGACAGGAACAGTCAGGCATGGTTCTCCAGTGAAGGAAAGATTGGGGGTGTGGTGGAGAGAGTGTGTTTAGCTTTAGGGTGAATGGAAGACAAGCATTCCAGGAAGAAGTGCATAGAGGCATGGAGACTGGTGACTGCTGATGTTCGAGATTTTCTTCCAAATAAATCTAACTGGAGGGCTGGGAAGGTAGCTCTGCAGAGTGCTTGTCGTCCAAGTGCAAGGAGTTGAGTTTGGATCACACATGTAAAATGTGTGGCATCCCACAGTGCACACATGTGACCCCAGCACTGGGGAAGCAGAGAGAGAAAGACTGCTGGGACTTGCTGGTAGCCAGAATAGCTACATCTAGAAGCCTGAGGTTCTGTCAGACAGACTGTCTCACAAGAAGTCCCTTGACATTGATGACTGACCTCCACACTCAGATGTGTTCATCATGCACATGCACCATGCCTATACACACACAGCCATACACATAAACACATGCATATGTATGCACACACACATACACGAATGTGAAGAATTTGCCTATATTTTCTATTAAAGAGCATATTCCCCAAATACAGCACTCACCTCTATGTACACCTCATACATGTAACAAATCATCTCCAAGGATTCCAAAAAGAGTCTAAGGACCCAGTAACCACGGTTGTGGGGGACTAGAATTCCCAGTGAAGATATCTGGAGCATTCTGGAAGAAGCCTATGGGACTCGTTAATTTGGTAAGGATGTTGTATCAAGGTCCCACAGACTGTAATGGAGGCTGGAAGGCCAAGGTCAAGGGCATCAGGGTACCCTCTTCGGTCTCCAGTAGCCAAACTGCCATCCATCTCTGTGGGTTTTAAGAACAGCCTGGGAAGTCAGCCTCTTACGGAGTTTTCTAAGTGGTAAAAGCTTCCATGTAGCATTTAAAGACATTCCAGACCCTGGTCTTGGGATGTAAGAGAGGACAGCGGGTAAGTTGAAGAAAGAATTAATGAAGGCCCTCCATCCCGCACAAATACACAACGAAAAGAAAAACCATCATTGCAAAGACATTCTTCTCATTCTAAGGGAATACAAGGCTTGGAGCTATTGGAGCTTTGGTTTCAATTCTGGTAGCGCCATTTGCCAACTACAGATAGTGAAAATGGAAAGTGAATGCTTTTTGAGTCTGTTCATTCATCTACAAAACAGGAGTATTCCTTGATAGGTCTATTGTAAGTGTTGCAAACACTATAAATATGCTTTCTAGAATGAACACACAGCAGGTGAATAATAATGTACTTGTCGGTTCTTACAGTTTAGATCCCGATGCAGTAAGCAACAATGGTTCATTCCACAGCATCCATGGAGCCTCCCATAGACACCGTGACTGAGATGAAAAGTTAGACATAAAACAAGAAAATACCGAAGACTACAGCAGCAACGATATAGGACAAGCCACATCTAGATGGTAGAAAATCTTGAGCACAGGCAAGCATGTAGATGTCTGAGAAGACTCACAGAGGATAATAACTCACACACACACACACACACACATACACACACACACACACACACACACACACACACCGTGTAAGTTGGGCTCCTAGCATATGGGAAACAATTCAGAAAGAATTGGAAGTCCTGTTCTTAGTCAGCCTAGTTGGCAGCTCTGCACTTACCTTGGCATCAAATACCTGGTAATCAAACGTTTAAACTGGGCTGCTATGGCTGAGACCATGAACGTTTATTTCTTATTGCTTTCAGTCTAAACGTAATGGGCATGAGCAGAAGGCAGCCACCATACTGGTTAGCACACATGTGAAGGCACAGCTACATGAACCATCTTTAAGACAAAGGATCTGAGACAGAAAGGAGGCACGATGGCTTTACATTTTATCCTCAGATTACAACACATCATAGACAGATCTGGATAGACGTGTCTATCGAGGACAGGATGACCTACAAACGGACATCACAACAGTGAAGACATCAGAGAACTAGGTCCTGGCATGGTCACAAGAGTGACAGTTGGCGTCTGTGTAAATCAGTGACAATAGAGAGAGTAGAATAGGCAACAGGAAGTCTCGGTCTAAAGACTTCAGAGGGATATAAGCAGAGACTAGTGTGGGCCAGTCTGAGATGTGAGACTCAATCAATGTGTGCCTCAGTTTCTCCTGATGCCAATCAGCATCTCCTCTGGAGTTGATGACTGGTACCAAGAGAGGAGGCAGGGATCCCAGGACCCCATTTTTCTCTTGTATCCTATGCTCCTCTCAAACAGGCCCCCAAAACGATCAGACTCTCCCAGCAGGAAGATGTCTTTTTCCTTGGTCCCTCAGGTCCCCAAACTGTGCAGACTCGAAGCTGGTTGGGAGCTCTTTCAGTGACAGGGTGCTAACTTGGTATTCTTCCTGCCGCCTGTTCTTCTTCTGTCTCCCCTGGAGCTGCCAGGTCTGTAAGAACATCACATGGCTTGCTAAGAAGAAGTGATTTGTTTTTGTCCTGTTGGCTGCTAGAAAGGACACAAACAAATTGCTGGGCTAGAGGGTTGTACTTGAGAGAATATGGATGGGGAAAGGGCTGAATGTGGTGGGGGCAGAGAGACGTTGATGAACGAGCCTGTACCAATATCTCCTGGTGGACTTATAGTCAGGGCAGGAGGGTCAGAAGAGGAAATGAAATCTCCACCTGTTTATGCACATGCACTGAAATGAAAGTCTCTGCAGAAATACTCTTGTTTGGAAAATTGGATCTTTCTTTCTCTCTCCTTTAGGGCATACAATTCTCTACACCTGAAAAATACACCCTTTTCTCTTCACATTCTTTGCTTACAACCTCACATATCCACGAAGCAATCAATTGGGCACCAAGCATCTATTTTATGCCCGGTGCATTATAAAACGGACACCCCTTGGTGATGGCAACCCGTGTCAGACAGACATGGTGGTACATGTCTACTATACAAGAAGCAGAAGATAGAGGCAGGATGACTATAAGGTTGAACTCATCCTGTGCCACATAGAAAGACCCTGTCCCAAACACAAAATGAACACATTTGTTCAGAATGCATTCCCACTCCAGCCATGAAATCTAGAACACACATATATTGATCAATGGACAGCCCCAGTGTAGATACTGACAATAGACAGCCCAGTAAAGGGATCACTGGCAGCTAAAGTAATGTTCCAGAGATTCCCATGCACCCAAGATCTGTCCTGGAGCATGTTAGAATCTCCTGGGACTCACATGAGCCAGATTTCCAGCTGTGGTGATATAATGGGGGATTATGGACCCACCACATGGCTGGCACCAGGGTGGTCCCTGGTCCTTCTCTTCTGACCCATCTACTCCATAAAACTCACTAGGTTCAAAAGATTGTAAGAAGAAGGTAAGACTTCTTCTTATCAGCAAAGCTGTGAATTCAGCCCACCACAGCGGCTGTTATAAATTTCTTTTAAATATACCTATCCATCACTCAAACGCTCTATTGCCCATCTTTGGGACATCATGCAATAAGGATCTGAATGGAAGGATGGGGACAGAGAATAGGCTGGAGGGCTGTGGAATGCTATCTTTCACGCACAGTGTGGCTCTGGTAGTCTTGATGATAGGAATATGATATATAAACATCGAATACCTGAGGGTTTGGAGGAGGCTAGGCACAAAGGGAGGGACCCATTGTTCTACTCCAAAGTGCTGTGTGGACTGTAAGTGACAGGTGGCCTTTGTGCTCCATGGAAATAAGTTGGGGGCTGAGAAGATTGGTTCCATTGGGGAGAGCGTTTTTCATGTGTAGTGGTTTGAATGGGAAACATCCTGCACAGACTCTTGTATTTGAACTTTTGGTCCCAAATAGTGGTGTTGCTTAGCAAGACTATGGGTCTTTCAGGAGGTAGAGCCTTCCTCAGGGAAGCACATGGATGAGGGGTGGTGTAGGCTTTGAAGTTTTAGATCCTAGCCCTATTTTCCTGTTCTCTCTCCCCTCTCTTCTCCTCTCCCCTCCCCTCTACCTTACCCTCCCCTCCCTTCTGCTATCCATCCTGTGTAAAGATAAAATGTGAACAATATGCTAGGATGGATTGTATTCCCTCTGGGAACTGTAAACTAAACATACCCTTTCTCCCCTGAAGCTGCTTTTCTAAAAATCAGGTCTTCTATCTATTGGGATTCCAGACAGGTAATCACACAGGCACAAGGTCCTGAGTCTGATCCCCTAAACCCCACACTGGGTACTCAGGAACACCTCTTCATCCCAGACTGGGATAAAGTAAGAGCCTTGAGGATTTCTAGGCAGCCATTAGATGAACTGGAGAACTTCAGGTTCAGTGAGAGACCTGGTCTTCTGGTGGCAAAGCACGTTCACAGACACATGCACACATGCACGCGCACACACACATGCATGCACACACAAACCCACATTCACGCGCACACATATACAAGCACTTAACATGTGCACATTCACACACGTGCATGTACACACACATGCACACACACAGACACATGTACACATACACACACACACACACGCTAAAGAGTGAACAATAAAAGAAAATTAGTTGAATGGGTTTAAAGGGGTATAGAAAAAATAATGGACAGATTTGATAAGCTGCTGAAGGACAGACAATTAAGAAGTTACTCAGTAGTGTGTAGAAGGGATGCTTGGGTGTCTTAAGTTTCTCTTCCTTAGAAGAGGTCCACTCCACAGAGACCGGAAGATGGTGTCTCCTCCCAATGGAAACCCTTGTACCTAAAGAGCTTTGTCTACCTCTCCTCTTGATGCAAACCTTGGCCAGCAGCATAGAGTGAAGACTTCTAGACCTCTTACCTCTGAGTGAGACAAAATTTTGTTGATATTATACCCAAGAACCCCCTGCCCCTCCTCTTTCTCTAGCTAGAGCCTACAGAGGCCCAGCTCAGACTTTTGCCTCTTTCTTTTTTTCTCTTGCATGTGTGTGTGTGTGTGTGTGTGTGTGTGTGTGTGTGTGTGTGTGTGTGTGTGTGTGTGTGTGTGTGTGTGTGTGTGTGTGTGTGTGTGTGTGGTGTGTGTGTGTATGTTCCCTTGTGTGGGGAAGGTGTTTGTGTAGGTGTGGGATGAGTGTGGGGGCCAGAAGCCAATACTACATGTCACTCCTCAGGAGCTTTCCCCTCAGTTTTGAGATAAAGTCTCTCACTCAGACAGGAGGCTGGCTCACTGGCAGCACTAGTGTCCCCTGTCCCTCCACTTCCTTAGCATTGGGAGTAAAGCCTCACACATGGAGCCATGTCACAGCCCTTGCCCTTCCTTTACATCTCTTCCAGCTCCCTTCCACCACCACTCTAATTACGTAACGAACACCTCTCCCTTTTCAGCTGTATTTCTGGCGTGTCTGGCCTATAGCAGGGCATCTTGCACGATGGTTGCATCCCCATCCAGTTGCCCCTACTCTGAGACATAAATACAGCTTTCTCATTCTCTTTGATTTGAAAACATTCCTCGTAGATGGTGATCACATCTTGAAGTCAAGGTTAAGGCATAGTGGAACAATTAGACATCTCTCAGATTACCATCAGAATTTGAGGAATGCCTACTGTGTGCTGGATGTCTGTCCTAAACACTGTCTCGGGTGCTTAACATATGTTATATCATTTAATCCTTCCCACAGCCTCACAAATGACACTTTTATGTGGTAAACAAGGAGATGAGAGAATCAACAACAGAACAGTTTTGCTCAGAGTCACAGAACACATTAACTGTTGAAATGTCACACCATGTTGGTGTCATCCCCAAAGCTGCTTTCTATGCATCAGGCCACATAAGCCCCCTCTCCAATTCAAAAAGAATGGAAATCAAGCTGCCAGGCTATTGCTTCAGAATAAAATAAAGAGGGGCTCTCGGCCTGGGGAATTTCAAGCACATACATTTTCCTCTTCAATGACAAAGAGGTTGGCACTTGCTGGAGTCCTGCTATGAGTTGACTGAAATCCAGCTCTAGCTTCCAGGGCTCATCTGAGAAATCTAATATCTGAAGCAGATAACATAATGGACTGTGAGTCACCTCTTGCCTGGGATTCTCTGAGCTCCAGTCTTGTATTAGGTTATAAAGACAGGCACCTGGACCACATTGCTTTAGCTCCCCAGGAAGCTTCCTTAACTAATTTAAGATTCGGCATTGTGACCTCAGCATTGGCAACAGATGGGGTCAAGAGATTCTGGTGTGATGATTCTTTTGTTTAAGATACTGCATTGCTATTCTGAAACACATATGGGCTACTCTTAAAGTTTAGTACTTGTGTAGTGTGTGGTTATAAGGAGCATGTGGGAAAATGGAGTTCTCATATTTTCATATTAAATATGTAAGTAGCTAGATGGATGCTAGAGATGTAAACAGACATGACTAAGGGAAAATAGAGAGATAGAAATCATAGTGATACATAGATAAATAATGAATGATAGATAAATAGACAAATTAGATAGAAAGATGATAGATAAATAGACAGATAGATAAGATAAATAAAAATAGACATAGATTATATAAGTGGAAATAGATAAATAGATAGACAGATAGATGATAAATTAGATAGATAGACAGACAGACAGATGATATATTAGATAGATTGAAATAGATCGACAGATAGACAAATATCGATTATACATGATGGCTTGTCCCAGAAAGCACTTATCTTCCCAATGCTGTTGCAATGACTACCATCATTAATAAATTCACTAACATTCCCATCTAATGATCACAGTGACCTCCTACTGAGGCCCAATTTTCAGATTTGGTTTCCCCTCACTTCCTCTTCATGACTACATATTGCAACCACGATTGCCATTGTCTTGATAAATCTTGTGGATTCTACAATGCTCTGTGCTACATTCTCCTGTTTATAGAATATCTCATAGAAAGCAACCAGTGCTTTGTTGTTACTTCCATTGGCTTGTGAACACTATCATCTTCATCATCATCACCATGACTACCACAACTGTCTTCACCATCATCATCACCATCACATTCATCACCACAACCACGGCTACCACCACCAGCAAGCATCCCAACAGTTAGTTTTAAATGTCAACTTTCCACAGCCTAGAATCACCTAAGAAGAGACCTTATATTGAGGAACTGTCGAGATTGTTGGCTTGTGGCCACGTCTGGGGAGAATTGTATTGACTGATGATTGCCATAGGAAGACCCAGACCAGTACGAGCAGCACCATTCACTTATTTTTTGAGTCCTATATTATATAAAAGTAGAAAAGGCTAGCTAAGCTACCAGAAAGCTCTCTGTTCTTGACTGTGACTAGCTGGGGTGTGACTAGCTGCCTGAAATCCCACCCTAACTTCTCCTCCATGATAGACTGTAACCTGGAACTGTGAGATAAAGTTAACCTTTTCCCACCCTAAGTTGCTTGTTACTGGATGTTTTTTTCACATAAAGAGAAACAAAACTAGAATAATAGTCATCATCACCACCATAACCATCATCACCACCATAACCATCATCACCACCATCACCATCATCACCACCATAACGATCATCACCACCATAACCATCATTACCACCAAAACCATCATCTCTACCATCATTACCACCATAACCATCATCTCCACCATCATCACACCATTGACATCACTCTTACTTAATGCCAGGCACTTGGTGGGCACAAATCCACCTCAATAATTTAAAACATTATTCTTCTGACTCTAAAAAATGAAAGCCTGAGATGTAACAAAGTGTAATTGTGATGTGGCCATGCAGAGGAGAAGCGTTGAAAATAGGAATCCAAGTCAAATCTGCTCCAGTAACAAACTGAACTTTTAATCACACTAAACGGATGTTCTGACCTCTGCCAAGTGTTAAGTCAAGCATTCCATTCTCAGGGACATCTCAAGTCTTCCCAAACCCATTCAATCCTGCTTTTCCTATTTGGCTTTCTCACATTCACTTTCAACATTTGGAATATGTGTTATGCTTGCCATTCAGTGTGTGTCTGCTATAAAATAAACTTAATAAGGAAAGAGCAACACTGTGTTCACTGATGTACCTAACATGAATGCAGTTGGTATATGTTCTGTTCAGTGACTGCATGAATGAGGGTATTCAACAGACCAGGGAGGTGACAGAGCTAGGAGAGTGCTTGCCTATCTGTCACAAAGCCTTGGGTTCAAATGATCCCCAACATCACATAAAGCAGGCATGGTTGTGTACACTGGTAACCTCAGTTCTGGGTACAGAGAAGAAAGAGAATCAGAAGTACAAGGCCAGCCTGAGCTACAGGAGCCACTGTTTCAGAACAAATGAATATACCACATGCTCTCTGGATCCTTAACCCTGGGAGCCTGGCATGCACTACTAGAGAGAAGGTAAGATGGAATATACTCTTGAGTGAAAAAAAAAAAAAAATAATGTGTGCTTCTTCTTCAGTCTTTCTAAGGACACAGGCTCCAGTCTTGTGCCAATACGTGATGTTTCCAGACTCCCTTGGATCAGGGTGGATGACTACAAAGTGTCATCTGCAGTCATAAGCAACATCTGGCTCCATCTGGTTTTCAGATACCAGAGCTCTGTGCTTCAGCCCAGCACAGCCTCAAGAATCATCTGCCTCTATTGCTCTTCCCCAATGCACTTACATTTTACTCACTTGAGAACCCTACACTAATCCATATCCTACCTACCCTCCTAGGCATGGAGTCAAGCCGGAAGGCTCAGCCCACTCTTAACTGATGTCTTCTGTTGTTCCTCACCTGGCAATGAGGTAGGCAGAGCCCCCTCTACCATTTTACCTCCTCATGTATCCAATTAAGTGGGCTCATGATGATGGGGAAATGTTGGCTGTTTCCTTGACAGCAAATACCCAAACTGACTGAAACAATTAGTTTGTCTATTTTAAAACTGAATTCCAGTGCTTCCATGGCAACCAAAGTTATTAAAAGATGTAAATTAAAGTGTTGCACAGGAATGATGGCTTGGCAAGAAAGGCACTTGTTTGGGGAAAATAACACAAAGAAGCTCAGGATAGAGGCATCCCCCTGTCCCAAAGCACAGCACAGACATGGGAAGGACAGCCTTGCCCATTCCTCAAGCGCCCTTGGCTTTTGTCCCTGCTTCATATCAGGGATACCTGTCTAGCACACATGTGAGCAAGATAAGGGGCTCTGCTTTTCTGAAGGCCAAAGAAGGGGTCTTCAGAGGGTGGAGAAGTAGCAGAGCTAATCTTGATGTACAGCCAGCCTGATTCCCAATAACGATGACATATTGTTGATTTGCGCTGTGCTGGCATTGAGATGTTACTACTGGATGTAACGGGAACTTGGTTAACTCACATTTCACAGATGGAGAAATCGAGACCCGGCCAAACAAAGCAACTGAGGAGTCACATGGCCTGTAAGAGATGGACATGGATTTGAGTCCATACCTATGGGTCATAGTAGGTTTTTGGAGTGAGTGATACATATTGCAGAATGGATCACTCCAGGGAGATCCCTTGCCATTTTTTTTTTGTTTGTTTGTTTCTTGTTTGAAGTCTACTGCAATCAAGGCAAGTATCTCACCCTAGAGTAACACCTCTCATTTTCATTTTGTATTGTTCTCATGTAGCACAGGCTGGCCCCACACTCAGCATGTATAATCAGGGTGACCTTGAACTACAGACCCTTTTGCCCCCATCTCTCCAATGCCGGGATTGTACAATAGCACACCTGGGGATTTCTGCAGTGCTGGGGGACTGAGCCCAGCTAGACAAGCGAGCTGACAACCAAGCTTCATCCCTAGCAGCACACACTATTCCACGGCTTTGATCTCTGCTTCACCTTTTCTTTAGAGACAGAGTTCTCTAAAGTTCTCCAGTCTATCGAGTCTAGACTTGAACACTTTCTGTAGCCCAGGCAGGCCTTGAAATTGTGACGCTCCTGCTTCAACCTCTGTATTCACTGGGATTACAGGAGTTGCACCAACTCAACCCTTTATACTTTTTAATGGGTCCATGTGGCAGCGCTTGGTAACAAGCTCGGACTTTTGAATGAGATAACTGTGATCTGACTATGCTCCCTTCCATGGGGGAGGGTGCCCTGCAAAACAAAAGATCTTGAATGAGGTGATCTCTGGAGGCTTCTTAGGATATTTGTTGTCCATGAAGCTGGGACAGACTTAACCTCCCCAAGATGACACTTGGCAGCTTCTTAAAATCAACTTTTAATGTACTAGCTTGGAAAGAGTGGATGCTTTGTGTATTTGGTGCAGAGAAACCAAGGAGTCGGCTCAACACTATGGTGCAGGGTAGTTTCTTGCCACAAAGAATGGCCTGACTACAATCTCTAGACCATGACCTTGAACAACCCTGGTTTATGCAAACGACTGGTCAGTGGGTGGGTGGATGCATGCATGCATGGATGGATGGATGTGTGCATGGATGGATGGATGGATGGATGGATGGATGGATGGATGGATGGATGGATGGATAACCCAATGGTTTGCTCACATACAGGATGACCAGATGCCAGTTTTATGCTAATTAAAACAGCCATTGTATAACACTAATAGTCCACACAAAGAGAAGAAGTGCCCCCACAATTCTAGAAGCAACCAAAGGTTATATCCAGCTCTTCCAGAGCTTCTATTATAATTTAGGATAACAATACAATGAGCCCTTTTATGCCCTGTGCTGAGTACCTCAAATAAATCCATGTACTCGTCTTCATTGTAGTGGGGCTCTGTGCTAGGCCGGAAAGTCCAGGCCAGAAACCTATTACTACACCTCATCACCATTCACCAGGGCTATTTTACAGACCAGGAAATGAGGACACAGAGATATTAGTTAAATCATCCAATGTAACCCAGCTCCTAAATGAAAAAGAAGAACCTCCAGGACCCACCAGGGAGCTGGCACCCAGCAGATACACCATGAGTGAATACTTACTGGTGAATACATAAGAAAGAAAATCATCACCTGTCTCCAGCCTAGATGGGTAAATACAATGCACTGCCTTATTCAAGCTTCACAAAGAGTTTCCCTGGGAAACATTAACACAGAAAAGATTCTGCAATTGAACAGAGCCGAGAAAATCTCAAAACAAGACAGGCATCTTCTGGGGCCCTCAGCTGTGTCCCAAACACTCCAAGCATCACTTTGAGGACAGAAAAGATATCTTTTAAAATTCCGAGTATGAAGCCTCTTTCTGCACCCCCTCTGATTTTGTTCCCTCAGCAGAGTTTGCAAAAGTTCACATTTTAAGCTAACATTTTTCCGATGCTTTTCTTAACCTTCTGAGTTGTTATTTCACTAGCGACTTCCCTTTGGGGGCATCTGATAGAGGAATGGATGATTTAAGGGGGGGAAATGTATTTGAATCTGATTTTTTAAAGCCTGTAGGAGTCTACTGTGACATTCTGGGTAAGAACAAGGCGTTATGTCGATGCATGTGACATCTCTCTAATGATGTATGAAGTCTCTCTACAGCAGCGGACCTCTGAGTGGGCGGAGAGCAACTCTGCAGGAAACCTGCTGCAGCCCAGTACACGGTGGCTGCCACCCTCCCCTCAGAAGGGAGAGGGATGGAAAGATCTGGAAGCCTCTCGGTTTGGAGAATGCTCATCCATGAGGGACCCAGATAGCATCTGCCTCAGCAAGCAGTTTGTGCAAGATCAAGAGTGACTGAAACCCAGCATGCGGGCTCTTGAGGCACTTAGCTTGCCTCTTGGAGCCAATGTCTTCTCACACCCTATCCCTACAGATTTGTGGGTGAGGCGACTGAGATTCTTGGGGAACGATAGCCTGGAAACATAGGAAAGGATTTTCTTACCAATCCAGAGATACACTGTGCTGCAGGGAACCATGTCCCCAGCACAGTCACTTGTAAGGAGATGCTCAACTACTTTTTCTTCCTCCACACATGAGGTCATAGATAGTAGAGCAGGAGATGATTTCTCATGGAAGACACAGAAGATCAGGAAGAATACAGGAGCCAGAGGAAGGGGAGAGTCTCATAGAACACAGTCCCCTAGGAATGATGTGGCCACCGTGCCTAGGAACCCTCAGTACCTGTGACCTGCACAAGACTGGGCCTATCAGCATCTTGGCATGGAGAAGGAAGGAGTTGATGAGGCCTCGCCCCTCCTTGAAGGTGAACAGGCAATATAAAGTGAGTCAGGAAGGGCCCCATGAAATCCTATCTCTCCCTAAGAATCTCCCTAAAAATTGATGCTGCTGAAGGAAGGGGAGATGTTTTCTTATGTAACTCCTTACCCATACTCTGGTAAGAAAATCACCAGGTCATTAAAAAGAGATAATATAAAACTAAAAGGGAGTGCAGAGCCTATCTGGGAGGAAGAGTGTGCTCAACAGGAGTGGGGGGGGGGGAAGGGAGGTAAAAGAGGCAGAGAGAGAGAGTAAAATGTGCAATGCATATATGTGTCTA
This sequence comes from Phyllotis vaccarum, assembly GCA_033318265.1. Classification (NCBI taxonomy): domain Eukaryota; kingdom Metazoa; phylum Chordata; class Mammalia; order Rodentia; family Cricetidae; genus Phyllotis; species Phyllotis vaccarum. The sequence continues at coordinate 69,433,817 of JARWLC010000016.1, read as the reverse complement.
TGAACATATGCACACCTTAAGGTATAAATCCCCAGACTGGCAGAGAGGACAGAGATTGTGAGGGATGAGGCGATAAGAGGAGGTGTGTGTGGGAGGTGGGGGAGACTAACCAGAACACATTAGACATATATGATATTGTCCAAAACCAAAATAACAAAAAAGAAAAGCAGTATATTAAAAGGGGCACTTAAAAGGGGATGAACCCTTGAATCGAATCCCTTCAAGCCAAAGATGGTACAGGGGAGCTACAGTTGATGACTCCGTGGGAAGCATTTTTAAGTTAAATTAAAAGAGTCTTCTGTGGTTTCTGTAAACACTCTGCTGGCCAAAACCCAGTCACATGATTTCAATTGCGAAAGAGGATGAGAAATGTATTTTAGCTGTGCACTTAAGGGGAATGAAGGAAATAGGTTTGGGGGAATTCGGAGCTGCCTCTACCACTGGACATTAAGCAAAGATCTGGAAGGCTCAATTTGTGTCGGGAGCTGAACTCCCAAATTCGCTGCCACCCACACTCATCTGCTCATTTGCATGCCCCATCTAAGCATCCACATCCATTGTGAAGAAGGCAGAGGGGGGGACGTCATCCTCAGGACATTACCCAGTGCTGCTTGGGTTGTCAGGAACTGTTCGACAAAACCTTGATGTGTGTCCAATGGGACCAATGCTGTAAGGGCTTCTTTTATCCAGTCCCTTCTCTAAGAGGATTACATCATGGCATGATCACCCTGTAGATGGGGAGAAAACGAGGTGTTTCAAGCTGGTGCAGTAAGTCACTAGAGTTTCCTAAATCACCCAGGATGCTATCGATCTCAGAGGTCACATGCTTAACACATCTCTCTTCATTGTGACTCATCAGTCAGATTATGTATTGTCCCTCCAGGGATGAAAAATCAAGGTTCCTGCTTCCTAGTCATATTATTTAAACTACAATATTAGCTCATGGGAACGAAAAACATGTCATAAGAAGTTCAGGATGTGAGCTATGAAAACAAACAGAAACGGCACCAAAGTGATTTTCTTACCTAACTTTCATAGGCGACTGACACTGTAATGGAACGAGGAAGAAGGAGAGAGAATGGGGAGGTGGCAGCAGAAACCCCATTTATCAGGCACAGTGCAACCTGCAACAAACAGGAGTCCCTGGGGACGTCTTAAGCATAGAGACCCCTATGATTACATTCTGCACTCCCAGCCACTCGAGGATCCCAATGTTTCTCATTTATAGCAGGGATTGTACATTGCAGGAGCAGTTACATTACATGCCAAGATGCTGATCACCCTCAGAACTTACTCATTAATACTGGGGGAACCTGAGGAAAGGGGTGTCGGTGCTTGTGTTCGGTGCTAATTGTCAACTTGACAGGCTCTACAGTCACCTGGAAAATGAGTCCCTGGTATATACCTCTGTGGGACTATACTGATTGTGTTAATTGATATGAAACGAGCCCTTTTACCTGTGGTTGGGGCCACTCCTTGAGTGATAGTGGACTGTATAAAATGTGAACAGTGATGTAAACACACATCAGTGATAAACACACATGCAGCCCTCTACTTTCTGATTGTAGCTGTCCAGCTGCCTTGAGACCCTCTAACTTTGATTTCCCACCATGGCAGACTGTACCCAAAAACTGTGAGCTTAAAATAGGCCCTTTCTCCATTTGGTGGCTGTTGTTAGAGTATTTTTTTTTTAATCTCTACAACAGGAAAAGTAACGAAGACAGACTGTGATATTTGTGGTGCTGTCTTATTGTATATGGGTTTATTTTCTCTTTCTCCCCAAGAATGACTTTTGCATGTTCACATATTTTTAAAAAACAGAGCAGAAATACCAGTGTGTTTCTAAGTCGGAGTGAGCTTTAATGGTGAGTGGCTTTTGTTCCCTAGTTCCTGCCCCCACACATCCTGAACATTAGAGACAGGCTAAGAGTCATAGTACTCGCACAGCATCTAAGACAGAAGGATTTAGAGCTGGTATTGCCTATAGCGGATAATTCAGGGGTCTACCTCTCCTGTTCCCTGTGGACCTAATCCCATGACAATACGGCGGCCACTTCCAAAGGCTTTATACAGAAGATTCGAATGCAAGGGCTGACCAAATCTTTCAAAATGAAACTACAAATCAAACAGAGGGGGAAAAAGCCAATAACCACTTTCCAATTTCCCTAAAAAGAAGAAAATCTAAGGCTACACTTTAAATATTCATTTAAACATATAGTAATAAACCATTATATATTTTAATCTGTTTTCTGTTTGACAATATTTCATTTGCAACCTCTCTGTAGCTTATAAAAATAGACCTAGAGTCCAAATACCCACAGCGTGCAATTTTTCACATTCTCTAATTTGCAGTAATGTATTTGTGTCAAATTCAGTCTAAGGCCTCCCTGGAGGAAAGCACTGGCAATTTGTGCCTCGGAGGGGAGAGGCTGAAGTCTACTTCTCAGCACCATGCTGGGATGGGGCTGGGGATGCTGCAGGGACACAGGAGAGTGAAGGCCTCCTAAATGGCTGACGATTGACTTTGATCATGAAACATGCCCCTTAAAACTATTTTTATTCTTTGCGATTTTCATGTGTATACGATCGTGGTCTGTGCACCCCATGCCTCCCCTCTTACTCCTCTTGATTCCCCTCCCTGATGCATGCTCCTTCTGTCACCATGAACCTCTTATTGTTTTTTTAATAACCAACTGAGTCCAATCAGTGCCTCTGTATGAGCGACTTCCCAGAAGCCACACCTTAGAAGAAAACTTCCCCCAGCAGCCTTCAGATGCCAAGAGCTCTTCAGTTTAGAAGTGGAGCCTCATAAGCCCCTCCCTCATCCAAACTTGAACTTGCACAGGTAACCAAGGCTGCCGTGAGGTCAGGAGCACAACATCCATGCCATGTCCTAAAGACAATGTGTCACAGAAGTCCTTCCTGTTCCCAAGTTCTTACACAGGAAGTATGTCCAAGAGATGTTTATGGTTCACCAAAACCATTCTTTGTCCCGCTGTGGGGACAGAGCTGGACTACATTTCCCATCCCAGCCTACCCTGGAGTTTGTAAGGACACATGACAGTTTCCTGGCCAAAGGAAGGCAGGCAAAGTGATACAGGCTCTTTCCAGGCATCAACTACACACCTTTCCCATGGATGAACCATTCTCACAGCCTGCTGTTCCATCATTTTGCTGAAAGATGCGGGGTACAGGCAATTCCCTTCACCTCTGCAGATATCTCCCAGTTGTTATAGTTCAAACAACCGAGAGGAACACACTGATTGGGGAAACAGACATGGGTATGAGACCTAGAACACTTGGAAATGGGGACACTCAAGCAAGGCACCACTGCTATCACTACTGATGCTATTGTGGTGATGATTTGGGTATCTAGGATGTGCTTTGTGGACTATGTGGGTCAGAATCAGTATCCATAATTGCTGACCATGCAAAACCACTTCTCAATACATTTAGCAACAAACTCCATCAGGGCTAGAGAAATAATGTGTGTAAAGACTGACCTTGGTATGTTTTAACTCCATCCAGAGCACAGGGACACTCTTAAAAGCAAATACAAAGTCTGTATTGCCAGCCGTAACTATGTAGGGAACTTGCCTGTTTCATGCAGCCCTGAGCTTTACTGGGTTTTTTGTTTGTTTGTTCGTATTTTATGTGCAAAACCATATCCTGGTTAACACATTTCATTTAGCAAGAACAGCTACTGTACAGTGAAACTACAGAAGACACAAGGTTAGTACATTTAGGGACTTTCATGTATCCTGGAACTATGGATTGGGTCTTTGGTAGATTAGCCTTGCTCCAATTTTGGCAGGTATTGGGGCCTAAATCCAAGGTGCTATGGTCAGAATAGCGCCTCAAACATGGCATCAGTTGTGCTTATAATGTCTTTAAGTAACCCCGAGTTTTTGTGTGCATGTGTGCGTGCATGTAAGCCAAGATGCCTTTCTCAGATGCCCTCTATCTTGATTTTTGAGAAAAAGAACTCTCACTGACCTGGAGCTCTCTGATTACTCAACTGGACAGCCAGTCAGTCTCCACCTACCTGAGTAGGGATTATGAGCACACACTTCCATGTGTAAGGTTTTTTTTTTTTTCTTCTATTTGAAAGTGGGCCTGTAACTCATCCTCAGCTGCCCATGCTTGCATGCCAGCACTGCATAGGTCGAGCTCAATTCCAGTCTTTTAAGGCAACTAAGACCAGATAGACGAATGCAATAAAGCCAGACTTAACCTTCTCTATCATCTGACCTTGGACTCAATTCTAGACTTTGATTCAAGAAAAGCAGAGAAGCAATCCAGAGCCAAGGTTCTTCACTGGCAACCCAAGACCCACCCACCCCCCATCTGACACCAAGCAATGAATTTGAGTTCACTAGATCCATAAACTCGAATAAAATAAAATAACTTCATTTTAAAGATCCCCTTTAATTATACATGGGAACAACAGAATCACAGGCACATTACTGCCACCTGTGACTTTGTCAACAACAGAAATCACGGATTATTTTTAAGTCACATTACATTATAATTATCAAAGATATCTCTAAATATCATAACGCTTATTGCTACTTCCAAATCATGGTAATTACTAGACCTGCCTGTTTAATGTGTTAATAAAGGAAATAAAGATTTGACTGAATCTTTTTTTTTTTTAACTCATACTAAACACATTTCAGTCTGGTTTCCTTGGCAATCCTTAGTATTTTGTACTATGTCTTTTTACATTTTTTTTATTAGCAGTGTGGGGGAGCATATGCACGACAGCACACACCTGCGAAGGTCAGAGAACAACTTTCAGGAATGGGCCCTTTTCTCCACCTTACCCTGGCATCTCTCATCTCTGCTTCTCCGCCTTCTCCAGGCTCGCTGGCCCAAGAGTTTGCTGAGATCTCCTGTCTCCACCTCCCGTCTAGCCACAGGCACTTTACGATTACAGAAGAATGTTACTGTGTTTGCCTTCCTGAGCTCTCACATCTCCAGGCCTGTGTGGTGAGTGCTTTTACCCTCTGAGCCATCATCTACCAGCATTTCCTTATAGGTTTTTTTGCCGTTTTGTTTTTAATTTATTATATGTGTTTTTAGTTATTCAAGAGTCTCACCCATTGTGCTCAATCACATTCACCTCCCTTCCAACTCTTCCTAGATCTACCCCCTTCCATACTTGCCTAATTTTGTGTCTACTCCCCTCCCCCAACATTTTTTCAACCCATCAAGACCAATTAATGCTGCCCACATATTCTTGGACGTATTTTCTTACTCTGGAAGACATTCAGCTTAAAAAAAAAAAAAAAAAAAGATACTGGAGTGAGAGGCATACGTCTCCCGGGTGCCCAATGGCTAACAAGCTTAGTCACCTGGGGTCTTGAGGGAGCCTCAATTTTATATGCAAGAGACTCAGTCTTGAGTCTGGAGGTTCAGTCTATAGTTTGGAGGTTTGGTGGTGGTTGCTTAAGTGTCCTACCATGGCTTGCTTTCTTCCTTTGTTAGCTTCCTGATATTTCTGATAATGCATCCATGAAAATGATTCAATATTATCCCTCCTAAGGCCTCTGTAGGGTTATTTATGATTCTAATATGAATCATGTGGATCTGCTGAGTAGATTCTACAACAATGGGGGAACCACTCTGTGGCCCTTCTGAGTTTATAAAATTCTCAACCTCTGAAAGTTCATGAGCAAGCGTAAAGCATTGCTCACCTCTCATTCCTTCCAGAATACTACAAGAGGAAAGTCATCAAATGTCTTGAGTAACAAAAATCAATGAGACATTCGATACAGATATGAATGAAATTCCAACTGCATCCCTTCCTGACTATGCCAATGTGGAAAAATAGTTTCACCTACTTGAGCTACCGGTTCCTTATCTCTAGAATGAAAAGAAGTGAGTTTGGACAAGCTACATCATCTAAGTTGCCTATCAGAATCTTGGCAAGGAAGCTCAGAGTAGGGCTTGGTAAAGCAGAAGGATGGTTCCCATCATTGTTACAGCTCTCTTCCCTATGCTATGCCAGGGGTTCAATTCCTATAGAATATCTACATGCCCCTCACCTTTTTAGATGTCCTGACTTCAGTGACACATTCCAGGTTGTGGGGTGTGGAAGGCAGTTGCATCCATCTGTGTAGAGCTGATACAATTTCAATAGAGAATTCCCATTCTCTTTCTGTGTCTCCATGCTAATGTTGGAGGTATGAGTTAACACAGCAGAACCTGAGGCAGAAGCTCTCTGTGTTCACTGATGGGTCAACACACAAGGAAAGCCACTATGAAGAGTCTCCCAAGCCTCAGTGAGCATACAGTGAGAGTCAAAAACAGACCTCCACTGGTGCAACACCAGGACTTCCTAGGAAATATATGAGTTCAGCATAGCCTAGTTCTCTCTCTCTCTCTCTCTCTCTCTCTCTCTCTCTCTCTCTCTCTCTCTCTCTCTCTCTCTCTCTCTCTCTCTCTCTCTCTTTCTCTCTCTCAAAACAGGGTTTCTCTGTATAGTCCTGGCTGTTCTGAAATTCATGTTGTAGACCAGGCTAGCCTCAAGCTAGAAATCTACCTGCCTCTGCCTCCCAAGTGCTGGAATTAAAGAATTAAGGGTGTGGGCCACCAGGCCACCACCCTTGGCTTAGCTTCTCTTTATTAGTATAACAATTTCCTCTGGGTAAAAGACTTCACTGTGGAGGAAACATCTATAAGACTCAAGACCTTCTAAGAGGACACTTTTGAAGAAAGAACTCCTAAGAGAATTTCCCTAATGATCAGGAAGTAAACAACTCAAAAATCTCAGAAAGTTCCTGAAACTGACCAGATGAATGAATCCCCTCCTTCCTCAAGGCAATTTAATCAGAAAGGATGTCGAGAGTTGGGGGCCATCTGGAATGACTAGAAGAGGCACTCTCCAACCTGTTGAGATATCTGCAAATCTTGTAGTGAGCTCCAGGTTGCCAGGTTTTGTGAGCTGTCACCCATGCTGGGGTGAGTTTTTGGTGAGGCAGATGTTCCTGTAAGTAACCCCTCACCCACACTCCTATAAGCAACAACATTAGACTCATTGGTTCAACAGTTGGACTTGGGAGGTATTATTTTGGTCTTTGGTTGGTGCCTTATGGGGTGAATAGACATGTGTTCACAACTCTCAAGGACCAGTGTCACAAACAATTAGTTGAATAATGGAACACAGAAACAAAAAGCCTCTTTCAGAATGCTATTACCAGGTCTCTAGATCTCCCATAAGATGCACTTGGAGATCAGTAGAAGTTTGTCATCTACCTGCCAGGTCCAAAGGGTGCATGTGCTGCAGAAGAAGAAGCCTGACCCTCAGCTCAGTCTCTATAGACTCTGAGAGCCATTAGAACAGAAGAAAGCCTCTTGAGACTCTACATTTTAAATTATAGCCCATGTAAGCGGAAGCCAGAAGCATGCTCTTTGCTCTCCAGAGACCCAAGAGGCGCTGAGATTTCCAGGGACTTCCCATTGACTGCCTATTTCTGTGCGTTTGCAGTGTAATGGGCCCCCAGATCTTAGCACAGCTGACACCATGATAGGAGTACCATTCATGTATCAGAACCCAACACATAGTCACTGCCACCTGCCAAAAGGAGAAGAGAGACCTGATTCATCAAATTCATAGCTCTGGAAAGTCCTGAAATATACTAACCTGCTTTTTGGCTATTATAGTTCTGCTTCTGGCTAATAGTTCTTGCTAACTGAGGTCTGTCAACCCAGGATGTGGTTTTTGTGCTTAAATGTCCACCCTGAGAAAGGCTCAGGACTGTACTCAGGTCCAGAACAACCAACGTAGCAGCCATCTGGCTAATAAAGACTTCCTACTGGCTTGAACCAGTGTCTGAGTGGTCCTTACAGTATATCTATATTAAGGATGCACTTGCTCATGCTGTCATGTGGAGACCAGAGGCTGACACTGAATGACTTCCTCAACTGCTTCCCCAACTTGTTTTTTGAGTCAGGATTCTAACTGATCCTCACCATTTCTGTTAGACTACCTGGCTGCAAGCCATCCAGGATCCTACTATATCGTCCCCATAACACTGAGATTATACACTTTCCCCGACACATCTGGCTTTGATGGGGATGCAGGGATCCAAACTCAGATTCCATACTTAGGCAGCTAGCTCTTTACCCACTGCTGGCTGCCCATCTCCAAGAACTCCAACCTGGGAAACGGCTATCAATGGCCCAGGGACAAAGCATAAGATGTAATTAACATGTTTCAAATCAACATGTAAAACATGTCAGATATTTGAGTATTAATTAATATTTTTTTTGCAAACTAATTACATTAGAATGACGAGCCCAGGAGGAACTAATGGAGTTTTCAAATTCCATTTTACTCCTTTTATTTAAATGTCTGCATGGATTACCACTTTATTCAATTTCTAGTTTTTTTTTTTAATTTACCAGAAATGATCCAAACATCACACTATTTCACAGCCATCATCATTTATTCATAGCTCAATAGAGAAATCCAGTATAGCAATAACTCCCCCCCCCCCCCCCGCGCCCCTAATTGTCATTCTGGTGGGAGAAGAGGGATGTCAGCCTCCAGTCAAGCAACATTACTGCGGAGCATCAGACGCAGTCACCAGTTCCCCCCAAGCATGTGAGCATCATTCATCATGAGGGGTTTGTGCTGAGCAATGCAGACTTGCACCCACAGGGCCTTGCAAACCCACTACTCCTATCTTAGCTTGTTCAGGAAGCAAAGTGCGTGGAATCAAATACTAACTTTGCCCACAGCCGTATGGCCTTGGATAGATGTATAAACTCGTCTGAGCCTTAGCTTTATCATCCATTAAATGAAGGTTATAGCAGTATTCTACCAAGTCTGTTGGAAAGAATACAAGAGGTAATCCATATAAAATGCTTAGCATGGAAGTCTGGGTGCTCCAGAGATGTTGTCTGTGTTCATTGACACCATCGCTGCTAACATTGGAAAGAGGCCAAAGTCAGGAAGATTAATCTTAGATGTCTTTCACCCCCAAGTCCAGGTAGACCCTCATCTCTCTGAGGCTCCATCATTCACCCACATACATATCTATCCAAAAAATAATCTCCTTGTTTCTTATTAAAATGTCTCCAAAGCCAGGCATGATGGCACATGACTGGAATGTTAACACTGGGAAAGTTGAGCCAGGAAGACCATGGGCTTTCAGGATTTCCTGGGCTGTATAACAAGTTTAAGAGCAGCCTGTGATACTTAGACTATGTTTCAATAAATAAACAAAGCCAACGGTATGAAAGATACTTCGACTTATAAAAATATGCCACCGAGTATTTGTCTGGACACGTGGCCCTAAGCCTTTTTCCTTTGAACAGTTCATACAGGTGAATGGAGGAAAGAAGGGCTGATTGCCTCTTCTGGCTTCCCAAGGAACTTAAAAGTCTTCTGGGTGATCAGCCTTTCATACCTGTGTGCCCACCTCTGTTGCAACTTACCTGAAGGAACCTCTTTGTCCATCTGTGAGTCTCCTGTATCTCAGGCTCCTCAAGAGCCAGAAAACGGAGTCTGACTCATTTAAGTCACTAGTGCCTTAGGAGTGGCAACAACATGCTCTTTAAGTGTGTTGAACAATGCAGGTTCCCCAAAAGATCCATCCATTAACAAATCTACTGTGTACTCTGCTACTCTGAGAAATCCATCCCATCTGGCTTCCAGCCAAACTCTTCTTTTTTGCCCCTAACTGTATCTAGAATCTCTACTCTTTTCTTGGATGTTCTATATTCCTAAATGGATTCTCTTCTTTCTCCCTGGCATTTGGCAAATCTGTTCTTATATGTAGGTTTTCAGAATCGATAAGTATGTCTCCTCACCTCTTAGACAATTTCAAGCATTCAAGCACTCCCCAGCCATTGTCATTCTTCCAGCTTTCTTGCTTCCTCTCCACGAAAGCCAGGCTACATGAGTGGACCCTCATCTCCCTTTGCCATTGCTAAAGCATGCTAAATCCTTGAAATTATGCACTGTTCCAGAGGATGACAGGCCAGAGCCTCCACGGCTGAGCCTCATTTGGTGTACTGACTCTGAGCGGTGGTGATAAATGCCTGGAAGCAGATCTTTTGATTGTAAAAAGTCAGGAGGTTTGAATGTATAATACTATGGAAATAAATGGTGTCAGACCACAGGACGTGATTGATGGTGTGGGAGCAGGTTTTATGATCACAGCGTACTCAGGAAGTCTTAGCAAAGAGTCAGCCAGGATGACCAGGCTTTAGAACTGTTGACCTTGGAAGAGAGAGTTCAGAAGAGGAGCAAGTAGGCCTTCTGTTAAGAATCCCAAGAAGGAGCCTTGGCTCCTGAAGCAATTGGCTGACTCTTGACCTCATTTTCCAGGCACTAGCAAGGTGCCTGACAGTCATCCATGTGACCCTGACTTTGCTCCTATTAACTCTCTGAGCAAACTGTGCTGAGCTATGGTTTGCTTGTCTGTATAATAGGGAAGGCAGCAATCCTTGTTTCTTGGGGTCCCTGGAAGGATAAGTTGAACTAAGAGGAAGTATACAGAGGGACTTGTGCAGGGCCTGGCATATGCTTACACGTTCTTCTTCCTTCGTTAGCTCTCTTGTTGGTGACTGAATACCTGACAAGAAGCACTTGAATGTGGAAGGCTCTCATTTGGCTTATAGTTTTAGGGGATACAATCCACCATGATTGGAAAGTATGAGACAGGGGTGCGAGGCAGCTGGTCATACTGCATCTGAAGTCAGGTAGCAGACAGCACATTGTGATGCTACGTTGTGTATTTAATATAAACAGCCTGAAATATCAGAGGACAGAGCCACCCACAGAACAAAGTTGTGAAGGTCAGGGAGTGGTAACCCAGGCCTTTAATTCCATCACTTGGGAGGCAGAGATCCATCTGGTTCTCTGTGAGTCCAAGGCCAAACAGAGTCAGGCAGTGGTGGCACCCACCTTTAATCCTAGCACTAAGAAAGCTGAGCCAGGAAGTGAGGAAGCTGGGCTAGGAAAGAAAGACAAGGCAGGAGAAAGCAGAAGTGCTCCCCTTCACCTGTGTGCTCTGTCTGCTGAAGACTCAGCGGCATTGGGTCTGAAGATTCATGGACATAGGATCTACCCTTTTTGACCTGAGGACCTGGCTAGGTGAGAAATGGTTGTAGCTCTGTCTCTCTGATATTCAAGCTATTTTAATTAAATATACAATATATCACCACAGTAGATAGGAAGGAAGGCTTACTTAAAAATATCTCAAGACCCATCACAGTGATCTATTTCCTCCGGCAATGTTCCACTTTAGGCTCCATAAACAGTGCCACCAGCTGGGGCCCAGTGTTCAAACACATGAGCCTGTGGATAACACTTCACATTCATACCACAGTGCTCCAATGCAATTGTATCAATGGCATATCCTCAAGACCTCCTCGTAACAGCCTATTTTTTTTTGTTTTTGATTTTTATTTATTTTGTGCATATGTGTCTTTTATGTGTATTACACATAAGTGAAGGAGCTCATGGAGGCCACAAGGGGGGGGGCAGTCCCTTGGATCTAGAATTACAGGTGGCTATGAGTCTCTTGATACTCAGGTTAGGAATTGAATTCAGGTCTTCTGGAAGAGCAGCAAGTGCTTTCAATGCTGAGCCATTTCTCCAGCCCCTACAGCCTATTTTCATCTAGAAGTATAAAGACAAATTTTATAGCTTCTCATTGTCCATTCCCCAGCATCCTTTCAAAGTAAGTTCATAGGCAAGGGGGCTTCTGGGGACTCAAGAACTGATGATTCCATTTGGCTTTGTCTCTGAGTTTGTCCTTGCTGATAACTTTTGTTTCTTGTAGCACTTAGAACAAGCTATAAGCACATCATCAAAGGTCACAATGAGTGGCATATATTCAGGGCTGTGTATGCAGCACGTAAATATCAAGGGAGTATCAATGTTCTCTCATACATTAGATCATCCATTCTGCTGTTTCAAAAGACTTGTAAGACTCACTCTTGACTCTCATTCTATTGGGGAGCACGAGAGAAGGAGAAAAGGCATCTGCCCAAGTTTCACCACCTTGGGTGGCCTGTTATTAGGCTTAAATGTGAAGCACCATTCACAGACTCCAGGACTGAACACTTGGTTCCCAACTTGTGTTGCTGTTGGGGAGGCTGTGAACTCTGAGATGAGCTCAGTGCAATGGGGGCCTTTGTCCCAGGCTCTCTGTTTCTTGGTCCATGGAGATGAGAGGAATCCTAGACACTGCTCTTGTAACCGAGGAGCAGGCTCCCTTGCCATACCTTCTTCATCACATTGGACTGTAGCCTCTCAGACTGTGAGCCAAAGAAACCTCTTCTCCCGCAAGCTGCTTCCAGTCAGGTGTTTGTCATCAATGAGAAAAACAACCTAAATAACAGCTGCCTTGAGTTTACACGTGTGGTATATAGACATTCATTCTCATTTTGAGCATGTTCACATGACTCACTATCTGGGATTCACATACAGGCAGTGACTACAAGTCATGCCAATAAATACTGGTGCTACTATGGGGGGAGGGGGGTCTTCCTACACCTCTCCCTGGATACTAGGTCTTTCTGGGTGTGTTGTATTGGGGTCCCACTGGTTGGTCAGCCTGTCCCAGAGGCTTCTTATCAGCATCTCTGCCTTTCTGCTTAATTTTTATCTCTAACTCTCAATGCCACCTCCACTCCCCTTATTCTCTGTGCACACACTTTTTTTCTGTTCTTCACTAGAAGAAAAATGACTGTCAGGTTTTTATTCTCTCTTTCTCTCTCTCTCCATATACATATCCACTCTCCATCATTTTTCTCTCCAGGTTAAGGAGGACATTATCTCCACAATATTAAGGACATTATCTCCAGGATAAATGTCCTCCACCCAATGGAAGAACCCATACTCAAGAGATGCAGTAACAATCAAGGTACAGTGCATGGTGCCCCCGACAGTGTTTTGTTTCTCCTGCTCCTAGTGCACTGCTGCCTGCTCTAAGTATACCCACACATCCTCTGTGGTTTGTCCTCCAACAAAATGCCACTTGAAAAGTTGCTTCCAGAATCTTCCCTCCAAGCTGAAGACCCATCCTTCTCTTGGCTCAAGCACGTGTCTTCTTGAACAGCTGTTCTGTCAAGTGGCTTATGTATCCTCCTGTTTGCTTCTGAAGTCATAACCATCTGGCTTCTTCTACCTACAATGGAAAGCTTCCCTGGAATACTTGAGATTATGCATTGACTGAATTTAGAAATACCAACCTGGTCCTCATTTCCCTAAACTCTACTAAGGTATCCAGTACCTTATTCTTCTAACCCTGCTGGGTGTTTGTCATCAATATACCACTGATCTTCAAGTAAACCTTGTTCTTGAGTGACAGAAGAGATTATAAAGCCCATGCAAGGAGTAAACCATGCAAGGGCATCCCTGCTTGGTGATGCTAAGAGATTATAAAACTTGGTTCTCAGACATGGCTCTTAAATGATTACTCAATGGGTACCTTGCTATTGTTGGAATTTAGACAAAATATAAAAGAAAGGTTTGGTAGGTAGAATTAAGTAATAGCAGGGGCTCAGTTTGTGAAGTGTGCACTGTTCAAGCACAAGAACCTGAATTTGAGCACCAGAATCTACTTTTCTAAAAACTTGGGTGTATGATACATGTTCCCCATCCTAGCACTGGGGAGGTAGAGAGATCAACAGATCCTTGGAGCTCACTGGCCAGGAAGTCTTGGCAAATTCTCAGTCAGTGAGAGACATAGTCTTTAAGGCAGTAGATACCATTTCTGGATAGTGACAGCTCTTGCCTACACACACACACACACACACACACACACACACACACACACACACACACACACAGGAAACCATTATGGAAGACCTGCTTGATGGCAGGCTCTCATAGGTATTCTACACTAGTTACCCTGTTTACAGTTCACCTCAGATACAAAGCAGTCTCTGGACGCGTTAATTTTCTGAAGATTTGGTCCCCAGATAATGATGTCATTTTTGGTGTTTCTGAAAACTGTACGTGGTAAAGCCTAACTGGAAAATGTAGGCTATTATGTAGGTCTATCCTTGGGGACAATATTCTCCCATAGAGAATCTCTGCCTCTCTCCATCTCTGGCCCATGGTTGTCAGATGCTTTTTCCACCATGATGTTTATCCTCACTGTGGACCAGGATCAACAGAACAAGGAACCATGTCTCAACCCCTCTGGAACCATAAGCTGAAATACAGTCTTTCTCCCTTAAGTAAATTGTCATAGCGACAAAAGACTAATGCACCATTGTGTATGTGAGACACAAGGACACTTTGCAGATAAAGGACTAGGTGAGCGATTGACTCCTGTTCCAGAAGTGGTCAGCTGTGAACTAGGAACTCCTCCGTGAGACACAGACTCCATTCCCTGCCACCCTAATGCAACGGCTCACTTGTTCCTTGTGAGAAGTGTTGGGCTCTGCAATGAGTCAGGTAGCCAGAGCTGGTCTGCTCAGAGCAATGGCAGCTCAGCCCCTTCTCCGATATATGGCTTCTTCTCAAGCAGACCAGACTACTTCTAATCGGCTCATGGCCCCTGGCTAGCTTCCATGAGGCAGAGACGTGAGAGGGGAAAACAAATGATTCCTGGACCTGGAATAGAGTTTCCCTTAGATAGGAAAGAAATCAGTAGGAGGAACATTCCACCTCGGTCTCCCAGAGTCACTATGATCACCACCTGTGTCGTTTGCCACTGCAATTATTTGGGCTAACAAAACGGTAATATCAATCAATCCAGTTCGACTGTTCTGCCCTCAAACAGAAGCTGTCCCATTTATCAAAATGGAGGCCCTCCACGGGGTCTCCTGCACCATTAAACTATCAACAGGTGATCTCTAAGGCAAAGCAAAATAAAAAACAACTCTTAACTGAAAGGAAATAATTTTTCTTTTTTTTCCCCCAAACATCCTGGCCAGCAGAATCCTTTGTTGAGCTGTCAGCAGAGCCAACGTGGGCTGGGTCTCAGATCTTTGTGTTTCCATGCAGTCTCTGTTAGAGAGGCCAACAGAAACCCTTGCAGTGCAATAGCTGAGCCCAGGTAACTGGGTTTCTCTCTCAGCAGGGCAAGCTGCGTGACGATAAATGGGGAAAATGTGTATGCATTTGTGTGATAAAGCAGGCTTAATGATTCCCGAGGGGAAGGAACCTGGGAGCCATGCAGTTGCAACTTAGGTTCAAAACAGATCCACGCAGGGCCAATTAACGTGCAAATATGTATGTGCTGAACCTGCACTCCATCCGTCATGTGCGCGTGAAAATTGGGCCATTTATCTGTTATATTATGTATGTGACAGCTTAGTTTGGCTCTTACAGGCTGCTTGGGGACAAAGGGGCCATGTGCTCTGCAGCTAGCAGAGGGAATTTAAGATAAATTCTTCAGCTGTCGTCATGTTGCAAGGCATTGCAAGAATTTGGTTGGAAGATAACGCTTTTCCGTCGGCAGGGTTTTAATGTCTCTCCATAGCCTGTGTGGTGTGTCTTATTAAAACTGTGTGTGGTGAGGGAGGGGTGGCATATGCCGTGAGGAGTTATTGGCACAGACAGCTTGCTGTCATGTTTCCTGAGTCCGGATTTAGCAAATGTTATTCACATATTCACTGTCAATCTGCAGAGAGAAAAGAGAGCTGGCGGAGCCGTTCACATACTCATCTACAGGCTTGTAATTCGTTTTGTTCCCCTTTAGCCCATGGCTCTGCCACAGGTAGAGTCTGTCCCACTTAAGTCACAACTGTTTGTCCGTATGTAAGCAAACTTAAAAAAAAAAAAAAAAAAAAAAAAGAATCAAACAGTGATTGGAGACAGAAGAGGGCCCCACCGATGGACGTGGTTACCTAATCTGTTGTTATGCACCTACAAGAACATATTGGTTGTTCATGAATTTGAATCTCATATTAAATAACAGTGACCATTGTTTTGATGAATTGCCATTAGAAATTCAATTAATAAAAGGTTACCTCCCTACGGTAGTGAAAAACAAATATGTTTTGGCCACAACAATGACAACTTAGGCTTCAAAACAACCGTTAAGAAAACAGGATATTGTTTACAATATGTGTTCTACCTGGGGGGAGGGAAACTCAGCAGATAAATGAACCAAACCAGCAGATGAATGAATGAATGAATGAATGGTGCTTGCTTTGAGGTTTTGCCCGTGTTCTGGGTACTCACATCCTTAATTCTCTCCAGCCTTCTACTCTATTCTGATCCCAGCCTCTACTTCCTATAGAGCACCACACGAACAGCTCTTTTCCTACCACACTGTCCCACATATGGTGTCCTGCCCAAAGTCATGGGGAACAAGTGACCCCAGAATGGGTCCTCTGCAATTGTAGCCAAAGGAAACCTTTCTTCCTTATGTTGAGCATTTTGCTCACAGCCATGAAAGGCTATTGCCTTCCTCCATACCCCTTTCTTTTGCCTCCCCTCCCTCCCCTCCATCCTGCCTTCTTTCCTTTCTCTCTTCTTCTTCCCAGCCCTTTATCCTTTCTTTCTATTTTCTCCAACAGATCCATTTTCCCAAATTCTGCAAATTACATACTAAAAGCATAGCCACCTTAAGCATTAAAGCTCATCGATTTCATGCATGAAAGTTAGTCATATAACCAAACCCTGAAAAGGCTATGGAGCGCTTTCACCATCCAGAAAGTCCCCTCCCAGAGGCCCTCTTTAGTTTATCACTTCTGATGAGTGATACTTTTTTTTTTTTTTAGTGAGTATGCAAATGGAAGAATACAGGGTACATGTCTTCATTCAATTCAGGTGCTTCCTCACTGGGCAGTGATTCATAAGGCCATGCCACTCCCATACCTGTGGCTGAATCTGGACTGTGGCATTGCATTTCACTGCACTTACACCATGATTTGCTTATGAACTGGCTAATGGGCATGAGCCATTTTTAGCATGGAGCTATGATAATAAAACCTCCAAGAATGTTCCTGCCTGTGTCTGCTGGTGGAGGCAGCCTGCGCTTTCCATAGCTCTGCCATTAGATGCAAGCTTTCCAAGTCCTTAAACATCATTTCAATCAGGACATAAAGTGCTTCTGCCTTCCAAACCAATACTTTTTAGTCAACGCTATAGTAATAAGTGTCTTACCACAGAAGGCCGCTAGAAAATGGAAAGAGGGAAACAGAAAACATACAAGGGTTTATTTTTATTATTAATATTGTTTATTTATTTGTTTTCCACTGGCTGAGTGTTTTAAGATAATGCCTTGGGGGAAAGAAGGAGCTAAAACAAACAAAAACAAAACAAAAACAAAAACAGAAACACCCTAAAGGAGCAGGCAGCTGTCCGTGGTGCTGACCAGAGTTCAGAAATGGCCCTTAATGAGTACCAAAGTAGGGATGTACTGAACAGGACCTGTACACCAGGCAATAACCTAGGCAGTTTACACATCCTGGCAATCGTGGCTTAGATTCATTTCTTCACTGAATGAGTCTTGGAAAGCTTTAGTGTTCCTTAATCTCAGTTTATCTGTCTGTGAAATGGATATCGTGACAGTGGCTAGCGAGCAAGATTTTTCTAAGTATTTTATGGCACAATAACGAAAGTATTCCTGTAATGCTGGGAGAATTGTGCTCCCTGCTAACACCTGGACTGTTACCACCATCATCCTCCTCATGTTCTCAAGTAAGTACCACAGAATTGCCTCTGACCTCCACAACACACATACAACTCCCACTCACACAGTACGCTGTGGTCACTCTGATGAAGGCATGGAGACGCCTGCAGCCCCACATCAGAAAAGACACAGACACACTCAGAATGAAGAAAGCCCTGAGAACACAACAACTACAGGCAGACAAGGGGATGCAGACCATAAGTAAACCAACAAATAAATAAAATAACATTTGCGTCTCCATGGGGTGTGTATTGTTATTTCTATGCTGAAAATGAGAAAATAATATTTTGAACATAACCCATTCAAGTGATTGGTTATTATTATGGTTATTACTAGGAACCATATGAGACTGGGACCCCTGGTCTCCTTATCGTCTCTGCAGCTTCTAACCCTTTCGGGTGATCTCTGTGCCAAATATTCACCTCAGTACTCATGTTCAGTACCAACCTGCACTCCTAATGGGCCACACACCTTGTGAATCAACAGAACTATCCTACCCATCAGTGGAGATACTGTCAGGGCCCTCCTGTTTTGTGGATCTGCCAGGCACACTCCCGTGAACTTTATTCCATAACAACCATATGACAGAGCAGAAGAGACACAGTTTTCTTTGGGGAAGTGAAAATGATGAACAGATGGGCCCCCAAGATCAAGGACACTGGATTTGTCTCTTTCCAGGCTGTGACTTGAGACTAAGAGGGGGAGGCTCTGTGGAAGCCATCTTGAGACAGCCATGACACAATGGACAGTTTCTAGCCAGTGGACACCTTGCTGGAGACCCATGATCAACATCTGCTAACATATACTTTTCCTATGCTGCCAGAACCTGCCAAAATTCTCATCAGGTCCTAGAGGCTGTATAGGGGAAAGAAGGACTTTCCAAGTCAATTAGAAAAACAGCTTTGAAATCCCCACCACTGTTCTAGGCTGTTAAGAGCATGCTCTATAAATAAGGTGTCGTCCTAGACCAGCAACCACAGAAAACATGCCACAGACAACAAAGCTAAACCCAAGTCCAGGGAAAAGCAGAATGGCCAGGAAGCTCAGTTCACTCCAAAGAAAGAACCCACTTCAAAATGTCCCCAAAGACAACAAAGCCATCTTTCCTACCTCAACCTGGCCAGCAGCAGGACTCTCCAAAACCTACACATGAAAGAAAAAAGACATTAGTATTGATTCAACAAGAAGGTAATTGCATTAACTGTCTTTCTAAAGAAACTGGCATCAATAATTTGTTATAACCCGAGGGGATTAGAAGACAACCCACAAGAGCATGTGCAGATACACACTGACACACATACACACACACATACACACACATACACACACCACACATTGGCACAAACATATACCCAGGCCTAGAGTTTTACATACATATTCACAGTTATTTAGAGAGATACATAGGCATCCAAACTTACTGACCGAGACACAGACATTCACACACAGGCACACACAAAACACATATAGACACACACACACACACACACACACACACATACATTTTCACCAAGCACAGCAACAACAGATTTATCTTCAAAGTCCTGTGTAAAGGTGAAGAGGATAATTAGTATCTTTAACACATTATACCAAGCTTGCCAAGAAGCAAAAAGGGGGAAGCCATATGCAAAGCCACATGGAGAATAAAATGAACACCCAGGAGCCAAAGCCACTGATGGCAATTCTTTTTCATTAATGATATTTTTGAGGGTATTTTGTTCCTTAAGTTCTGAGCCAGCCACTGGCTCAGTTACAGTGCCAGCAACAGCTGCAGCCCCTGTGTTAGCAAAATGCTTCACAACATTGGGAAGCAAGGCGTCCCGGAAGGCTTTGTGCCAATTTTTTCATGATTTTTTTCCTCATTTAACCCCCAGAACAACTTTTATCCCCTCTTCATAGATGATAATACCAGGACTTAGAAAACTTAAGTAACTTTCCCCAAGATCTGAAAGTTATTAAGTGGAGAGAATTAGATTTGATCCCAAGATAAAGGTTCCTACCCAGAAGCCCACAATATACAAGAAGTTCAGATAGAGACACCAGCCACTAAGTTAATGTTAGCACCAGTGGAAGATCCTCTTTCTAGGGGCTAGTAGGATTTTATATGATTTGTGCGTGTGTGTATGTGCAGGTGCCTGCGGATGTCCAAAGAGGACATTGTATCCCCTGTAGTTGGAGCTACAGGCAGTTTTGAGATGTCATGTGGGTGCTGAGAATTGAATCTGGGTCCTTTGGAAGAGCAGCAAGTTCTCTTAACCACTGAGCCATCTCTCCAGTTCATATTGTTTATGCTGTTGTGTTTGTATGTATACATATGTGTCATGCACGTGTGAGCACATATGTGAGCATGTGCGTGTGGAGATCAAAGAATACTATTGGATGTTATTCCTCAGGCACCATCCACCTCAGTTTTGGAGATAGGGTCTCTCACTGGGACCTGGGACTTGTCAACCAGGCTGGGCCAGATAGACAAAAGACCCCAGGGATCCATGTGTCTCTGCCTTCTCAGAATTTGAATTATGAGCACATGCCTCCATACACAGGTTTTTTTAAGATGAGTTTTAGACATCAAGTGTGGGTCTTCATGCTCAAAGAGTAAACAGTTTACTGACTGAGTCACTTTCCTGCTCCCAGGGATTTGAGCTGCCCAAATCACTTCGAAAAACTTTCTGTCTGCAATTTTCCTGGAGATTTTAGACTAACCAAAACAACTTCAATGATCTTTACCTATCAGAAAAATCAGACCACCAGCTGGTCCAGCACTGCATGTCTATCATCCTGACTTATCAGAAAGTTGAGGTGGCAGAATCAGAAGTTTATGGCCTTCCTGGCAGACCAAGGGCATTCAAGAGAAGTCTGGCAACTTAGTGAGACCAAACCTCAGAATAAAATATAAAATAGGCCAGGGACATATCTCAATGATAGAGTACTTGCTTACCACAGGTAAGGCTCGGATCTAATCTTCAACACAATGTGGGGTTTTAAAATGAAAAGTACTAATAAGTTCAGCGTACACTAAATTAAATTCTTTAAAACCACACATTGATATCCTAATTCCTGTGTGAAGATGCTTGGAGATGAGACCTTAAAAAATGACCACACTGTCCATTGATGACATCAAAGGGTCTCTGGTGTAATTGGTGTCCAAATAATAAAAGAGGTTTTGCTTTCTGTCCATACCATTACTCGGACCCATATAAAGTGAGAAGACAACCACCTGTAACTCCAACAGCTCTTATAAGGCTGCTGACCTTGAACTTCCAGCCTATAGAGCCACAAGCCTCCATTGCTGTTATGAAAACCACAGTCTGTGCCTCCATAGCAGCTGACGTGGACATTGATTGGTACCAGCTCACAGCTGTGAATCCTGCAAAGAGCTTAAAAAGGCATGGTCCCTGACTTCTCAAACCAGCCGCCTTACAACTTACTCTATCTCAGTCTGCCCCAGCACTGTCTCACCCAACCTCACCAGCTTTCCAAAGAGCCATCTGCCCCAGATGGGGAGGGGAGTAGACACAGCTCCCTTCCCTCAGAGAAGCTTTCATGTCTCATTAGCTTCCCAAGCTAGAGTCTAACCTTCACGCTGACCTCACCCAACAGAGCTCATGAGCCATGGCCAAACGCACGATAGGCTGTAATCTATGGAAATCACCATGAGGATAACGGAGGTCACAGGCCAGAGTTGTGTCATACCTTCCTCCCTACGAGATGATATATCCCTCAAGTACAGGGAGATTCCTCAGCTGCATAGCCATGTCTGTGTGTGTGTGTGTGTGTGTGTGTGTGTGTGTGTGTGTGTGTGTGTGTGTGTGTGTGTGTCTTCATGTTTTTCCCTGTGGTCCCCCAAAAGGAGTAATGAGGAATAAATCTGATGTTCAACAGCTGCAAGTTTCAGGCAGACTCAGCTCCTTTCTTCACACACAACCAAGGGCAGCACAGTCCTTAGCCGACCCCTCACAATCATGGGCAGCATAGTCCTCAGCTGACCCCTCACAATCATGGACAGCACAGTCCTCAGCCGACCCCTCACAAGCATGGGAAGCCCAGTCCTCTGCCTCTCGTTTCTTCTTCTTCTTCATCATCATCTGAGTGTGTTTCTTACCTTTTGTTGTGCATTTCTTGTTCCAAAATCCCTTGCTCACTCCCAAAATAGGCAGCCCTGCTCTTCACAATGACTACAAACACACCCTACTATGGAGAAGCGTGCACATAGCTCTTGTAAAGAGGTTAACATGATCAGAACACTAAAGAGGCTAAAATATAGGGCTCCACACTCAGCTACCTATGATGGAACAAGATGACCAAGGCAGCTGAACTTATGTGGAACTAGAGATTTCTTACCCAAACTAAAGCCGTTTGCAGCAGCCTTTAACGGGCAACATGTGGCTCCAGACAAATAAAGCCTAAGTACCCTAGAAGTGGCTGTTGAACATCGAGTTTATGACCCAGTGTGCTTCCAACTCGCCACCATAGGGAGCATGTGGCCCAGGACAGCTGTGAATATGGCTCAACACAACTGTAAACTTCAACATTCTGAAGCCTTATTTTGGTTACTTCTTTTCCTAACACTATTGCACGATTCTCAAGTGTAAGCTTTGTTAGATGACAGAGTCAAATCACAATGTCAAAATACTAGACACGCTTGCATGCCCAATAAACAGTGATACACCTATGTGTATTTTAAAATAAGAAGCAGCGTCTCCACATGTCCATGTGCTCACACCTACACAGATACGTGTGCAACACACACACACCACACACACACAAAGGAAAGAAGTGCAGTATACATTGTAGGAATAAGACAGAAACAATGTTAATTGTTAGTATAGCTGATGTCTATGTATACATCATTTATCCTCCCCCATACAAGATGACAAAAGGTTCATCTCCGAATAATAGCCTGGAACATTACTGGGACCTGGCATGTTCTGGAAACTGACAGAGAATTTTCCTTTCTTTCGGTTGCTTAAAACTTTCCCACAGAGGATTATGTGTTTATAAAGCTCAACACAAATTCAATGCAATAAAGAGAACCTAACACTATTAGTAAAAGGCCTTTTACGAATCCTGGGGTTTCTTCTTTGAATCATGAAGGAGATAAATGAAAACAATTCTCTCACTTGATTCTCTATAGCGACACACTGTAAGTAAGGCACAAAGTTAGGGAGATGGTTCAGCCAATGAAATTATTGGCTCGCAGCTCCGAGGCCGTGGAACCCACATAACACCCTGTTAATTCCAGTCAAGAGAAATGGAGTCAAATGGCTTCCTGAGACTTCCTGGCCATCTTGCCCAGCCTACTTGGAGATTTCAACAAGCAAGTTGGACGACAGCAGGAAAGTAAGAACTGAGATTGTCTTCTGGCCTCCCCATGCATGGGCACCTGTGTATGCACTCATTAAAAAAAAAAAATGCACATAGTAAAGCAATACAGAGTAGTAGGGTTTGCGGCCAACTGGAAAGAAGCTGCCTTTTATTTATGACCTGTGGTTACACTTTGGATAAACATACTAAGAAACAAATGGTAAAGAGTGATAGGCACAGGCATTCATTTCCAATGCTCCCAGCTCAGGGCTTACTCAGAGAGGTACACCCACAGACCTTGTCTGTGCCCTGTGACTGCTGAGCGCATACCGGACACACTAGAATGAGCCAGAGGCCAGTGGGATGAGGGCTCTTTAATGGATAGCAGGCTGCAGCCCTTAGCTTTGATCTTGTCTAAGGCAGCAGCCATCAGAGAATGTGCAATGGGGGGGCCGATCTGATTAGAGGCCTGTTGCTGGTGGGCCGTTCTGCAGACCAGCACAGGGCACAGAAGGGACATGGGAACCTCCCAGCAGGACAAGAGGAAATGCTTTGTTCTGGCCTTTCTTTATCCCTTTAATCATTTCTCTTGCTCTCCTCCAGTTTCCGACTTGCCTTTGAAATTCCAACATGAAGGTTTTCCTCTTCCCTTGTACTAAGGACGTGTTGTTCACCATTCTGCTTGAACACTAACCTCCAAAATGCACCTCCATAGTCTGTCCACAGAGTGGGAAGACAAGACTGGGACCTGAAGCCTTTACCTCACATGACACCAGAAGTATCAGAAGCTTGAATGAAACCCAGCTCTGACACTAGAAGAGATTTCAGGACAGACAGACATTTGGCCCTAAAGATCTATAGACACCAGGACTCAGCCCAACGCTATCGAGAAATCCAGGGTTCGGCCAGTCACCTGGTCTCACTCCATATGTTTCTGAATACTGTCTGGGGGCCTGGCAAGTCTCTCTCTCACCTGGACCAGCTCTGCTGACAGCCTGTGGCACCTGTCTGGAGCATGTGCACTTGTACACAGGTCTCCTGGTCCCACAGGACAGAAGCTTGAAAGGATTTAAGTGTGGGGGAGAATGTGTTCACGCTCTGTAAATAGTCCAGATAAGACCAAAGAGGCTTAATTACTTCTCTGGCAAGTTGTGGAACTGTGAGCTGAGCCTTGGCTCTCCACAATGAGAGATGCTGCTCTCTGCACAGTTTGGCCAGAAATCTAGGCCCACACAACCATTCCCATTCTTTCATGGGACGTTTTCCCATCCCCATTTTGTTGATGGACATGGAGACACTGCTACTGTCTTCCCCTCCCGTGCTGCAGTATTCACTTATGACTTGGACTGCTTCTGCATGTTCCCTGCCAGGCAAGAAGACAGAATTATCACATCCTTTCTTAAGCCCTGGCCTACTGGGCCTTCAGATCTCTCTCCCCATCAGTAAATGCCACCACTGTGCTGAACAGGTAAGCCTTTGCCTGTGAAGTCAGCATGTCAATTTAGCAGACCTTCTGGGTAATGGCCCAGGAAGACGATATGATCTCTGAGACAGCACAGACGTGATCTCTTCTGCTGATAATCATCCAGATGAAAATGTTAAGTCTCTGTGTCCTAGGGTCTGTCGGTAATCTCTGCTAGGCTGCCAGGCCGTCTGCAGCTTATGAGATGTTTAACACCAGCATATGCATGGACGTTTAAGTGTGGGGGTTTCCTGCTTGCCTGAGTTCTTCATCTTGACTTTCTCTTCCGTTCTAGAAAGATGTCTCAGGTAGACTTAGAAGCCTGCAGTCACTCTTACATCTGAGACATCTGAGATTCCAGCCCTTTTCCATCTAGCTCAGGGTAGAACTTAAACCTCATACACATGCCAAAGCCTGTCTTTTCACCCCATATCCTTCACCAGTAGGATTAACTGGGGGATACTATGTTATTTTCCTTCATTCCCAGTGAGGACCTCTGAGTTTCCAGAAGGCTTAAAGGAAAGCCACAGTGGAGTTGGGTTTGAGATATGCGCCTAGTGTACCCAAGAAGATCAGCTTCAATGTGACCTTGGTGTCAAGAGTTACAGGGTTACGTCATCAGTCCTTGTCACCAGGAGAGTTGGACATCCTCCTGATTCATTTTGAGATAACAGGAAATGTCTGGCTCCCTGTCTGCGAAGTCACTGTGAATAAAGGAACCAGGCACCAAGACAGGCTTTCTCCATGAACTTGAGTCAACTCTGCTTGAACTGGTTGAAACTCTGGATGGTTGTCAGTGGTATAAACATAGCTTTGTAAGTGGCTTTTAGGAGCTCCCCAGCTGGGCATGCAGAATACCAACACCACTGCATTCCATATCACCTACAGGTGCTTTTTCAAAGCCTGGAACTTCTCTCTCTACTCTTTATCTATCTACTTCTTCTCTCTCTTTCCTCTATTTTTCACTGTGTGTGTATATGCAAATGGTGCACCTGCGTATATGTTTACATATGTGTGTGCAGGTTTCATGAACATGTATACAGAGGCCAGAAGTTTTCCTGGAAAGAGTATTTGAACACTCTTTAGCTTATTAATTGAGGCAGGCTTTCAAAGGAACACAGAGCTCATTGATTAAGCCAGCCAACTTTTTCCAGGGATCACCTGCCCCTACCTTCCAAGAACCGGAATTAGAGTAAGTCACCATGCCCACCCAACATTTAAGTGGGTCCTGAGAATTCAAGCTCCTGTCTGAACGATTGTAGGACAAGTGCTTTATACACACTGAGTTGTCTTCCCAGATCCTCTTCCATTTCTAGCCAGGATTGGCTCTAAATACTGTGTTGCCAAAACTCATACCAGATTTTTTAAAGTGTTTAAGAAAAAAAAAGAAGCTGTTCATGGATGAGATTCATCTCCCCATCTCTACACCTAACCTAATCAAAGTCTGTAGTCACCCATCTCTCCAATGCCACCTTAACAAAAGTCTGTAGTCACCAGGCAAGTCCAATGAATACATATCTCTTAAAATTCCTCTTGAAAATGCACAGCATCTTTCTTGATAACCCTCACTTGTCAGGAGTGAAATATTTACTTGCAGTTACTTCAGGATCTTGGCAGCCTAAGAACAGTTTGCTTATGATGCTGAAGCACACTTTGAATCTAGCGCACAGATGATTGTGAGAGGTCGGGAAGTCACGGGACTGAAAGAGAAAAAGCAGGTTGCTCTGGGGGCAGAGAATGAGGAAATCCCTCACAAATCCCTGCCCTTGGCTTGCCCTTGAAACCGGTTTATCGGAAAGGGTAGAGTAGTCACAGAATTGGGTTGATGGGTATCTGCATCTGAGTTGCCATGTGCCCATCAGTCACTCTGACACATACTAGAAGACACTGGGCTGGTTGAAAACATTACCTAATATTAATTACATGAAAGAGAGGGGACTGGGTTTGTAAGAGAAGTATTTGCTGGTACTCCCAAAGTCCCTTCCAGTGTATCCCACCATCTCTTAAGAAAGTAGCAAATAGGATTGGTTCCCCCCCACCCAGGGACCCCTTTGTTAAGAGCAAGATGCAAGCTATTTATTTCTTTACCATTTGCATGTAGTGTAGGTAAACTCTGTGGACTCGGTTCCCTCCTTCCAACATTTTGTGGGTTATAGGGATCAAACTAAGGCCAGCAGGCTTACATGGAAATGCTTTCTGCACTGAGCCATCTCCCCATGCAGGGTTGCAGGGTGCAAAGTTAAAAGGGGCTCCTGACAAGGTTCTGTTTGACAATTTTGCCTGCTGTGTGAGGTACATTTTGTCACTCTGACAAAACACTGGAGGAAGTAAGGGAGGAGAGATGGTTATAGAGGTTCAGTCTATGGCCAGTGGATTCTATTGCCTCTGGGAGCACATTGATGAAGCAGAGCATCATGGGAAAAGAGAATAATGAAAAAGCTGCTCACATTATATCAATTAGAAAGTGGAGATAAATAGAGGAAGGGTCTAGGAACAATATACTTTTCAAAGGGATGACCCCAATGTCCTACCCCCACTGTAGGGCATTCCACCTCTTAGTGAGTCATTCACCAATCAGCACATCCATGGGTTAATTAAAGAATGAAGGTAGCACCCACTCTGCTCTCTCTACTTAGTTCTATTTTCTGACAGCATATTCACCTATGAATTTTTTGGTGGATTAATCCATTGATAAAATTAGCATCCTCATGATACAGCCATCTCTCAATCATTCAAGCTCCCAGTCAAGCTAGAAACCAGGCCTTTACCATGTGAGCCTTTTGCAGAGGACACTTCATGTTAACCACAACATCTGGAAATCTAAAAATAGAACTAAATTTGCTTTAGAGACCTCCTTGACTTGAGTCTTTCTTATATGTATATGGAATGCAACTATAGGTATATGGGACAAAATGATATATTTTAGAATGTAAATATGTGAGTGTATGATAAAAAAAAAAAAAAAAGTAAATAGGAAGCAAGCTAGGTTCCCACCAGTAGGGAATTGGCTCAATATCCTGGTCCATTCCCATCTCATGAACAACTGGTGATCACCAAGCAGAGTCTGCAACAACCTGAGCAAGGTTCGGAGAACCTTGAACAGATGAATATAAACAATCTCCACCACGTTAGGAGTATCAGAGATGCTGGGAGATGGATCAGTAGGGAGAGAGCTTCCTGTGCAAGCGTAAGGACCTGAATTTGATCCCAGACACCCACATAAGATCCAGGAACAGCAGTGTACATCTGTATTCCCAGCTCATTGGAGGCAAACACAGACAGATCCTAGAAGCCTGCTGGCCAGTCTGTCTGGAAGAAATAGTGTGCTCCAGGTTCAAAGAGAGACTGTCTCAAAAAAAATAAGGTGTAGAGCAATAGAGTAGGACACACACCTCTGCATAAACACACACAAACACACAAACACACACGAGCACGGGCGCGCACACGCACACACACACACACACACACACATGGGAGGGGGCTCAGGGAAACCAGAAATGTTTGAAGGAAGCACAAAATCATTGAATTCTTTGGAATATCCAGTATCCATTGGCTTCCTTCTCCTTCCTACATGGTGTCTTCTATAGTAAGGAATTGCAGAGGATACAGTTGTCTAGAAAGTGTCTAGCTCCTGCTGGTCCTTTCAGATGATCTCCCCACTGTCCTAAAGTCCTCTGCCTCAGGAACTGATGACCCCACAGAAAGTCAGGCCGTGTGACTCCAACCAACAGAAGAGATGAAAATGGTAACATGAGTTTTCTGAATTTCACACATCAGCCACTGTGCAGAGAGCTCTATTTATTCTCTAAGTCCTCACAGCCCACCATTCCGGAGGTTTCCTCACAACGTTGCCAGTGCTGCAGAAATTCAGGTTGAGAGTACAGCACACAATGTTCTGCAGCCTAATCTTGATCCTTCCTTCTTCCCCATCAATCACGGATGGACAAAAGCAGGAGGCCTTCTCTCTACCTGCCTTTCCCCTGCCCAGACCTCCTGCTATGATCTGAATTGCTCTGGGATTGCTGCTGGAGTCCCCATGATCTTCCCTCTGGTTACAGTATTTAGAATCCTACAATCTGGAATGATTTCTATCCAGTCTAAATGCCTTGATTCATGTTTTATGTCCACCCTGATCATGCTGTTAATCTGGAAGAGGTATAGAGTATAACATCTGGACAGGAATGGGGTGGAGTTGGAGTCAACATCTGGCCAGGAATATGTGATGTCAAGGTGAAAGATGCTGGGTGCCAGCTATAACCCAAAGCTCTAACTGAGCAGAAGGAAGACTTTTTATCAGTCCAATGTCACACCTCCTCTCCTACAGGCATCTCCAAATCCTTTCTGGGAATCCACCCCTTCCATATGTTATAGGATCTCAGTGAGGAGGTGTGCGGAAATGGCACCTCACACCTTTGGGTCATAAAAGGAGTAAATCCACCAATCATTTTTTCAAGGCTTACTTTTAATTTTTAGTTATGGGGGAGGCAACATGTGCATGTGATTGCAGCTGCCCACAGAGGCCAGAAGAAGGCTTCTGATCCCCATCTTCTGGATCTGAAAGTAATGTAAATTCTGGGAATCAAACTCAGGTCCTCTGCAGAAACGGCCATCACTTTGAAGCACAAGCACCTCCCTAGCCCTTAGACTCATCTTACTACCCACTGAACTTTAAAACTACGCAGGAGCTACAACAGGTGCTATCGGGTGCCTCCTGAACATTCTGGCATCAATGTGGGAAGGAAACTGGATGTTAGAATTGCCTGAAAGTCAGCAGGTACATCTGAGAAGCAAACAGACCTACAGATGGTCTTGAACCAGTCATTTAGGGTGTATGCAAATGGTTGGAGGTTATTTAGCCCATTGCAGTGTATTTCCATCTAGACCAACTTTGCTAAGATCATGTCTGCTCCCCAGAACTCTAGCCCTGTCTTATTTTTGACATTTACTAACTGACTCTTCTATAATTCCTTTTACTGAACATAGAAATTGCAAAACATGGACCTTCGACAGAGCGACTCAAAAGCTGCATGAGAAGACTGACCATACACGGAGAGACAGAAGAGTGTCCAGAATGATAGGATAGGGGTAGGGGGCTGGCTCAGGGATGAAGTGAATGCCTTGAAAGCATGAGAACCTGAGTTAAACCTTTAACGCCCTTTAAAACAACATGTATTTGCAATCTGTCCGCTGTCCGCTACAGAATTGTACTTCACTATACAGACTTGGTGGATACCCAAGACAGGAACTGTGTTTCCCTCGGTCCCCTGGGAGTAGATCACGTCATGACACCATGTAGGTGGAGTTTTACTTACAAGGCACCAGTCCAAGATAAATATTTATTAGAATATAAAACAACACTCACGATATTAGTAACAGCTTATAGAGGCACTTGAACAGGGACTGGAGTATCTGAGCGATGGACGGACAATGGATTCCGATCCTGTCTCTCCAACAGCCAGGAACCAGGAAGCCCGTTCCAGTATTCCAGCAGCCCCTTATCAATAGGGTTGGCCACACCCCCTCCAGGAGATCAGGACCCTGGTTAAGCCTCTTAGGACCTTATCAGCTGACACCTGAATCCCACTACAACACCATTTCCTGCTTATGTCATGTGACCAAAAGTGGGGTGGAGCCCCTTCAGGCAAACACCTTAAGAAGCTGTGAAAGTCCCACTTAGGTTTGAGAATGAGGGGAGGGGAAGGTGGCAAGACAGAAGAAACCCAATATCTAGATCACCTTGTGGACTACAAGAAGCAGACAGTTGACAGTGGACATCCGGCAGAAAAAAAAAAATAATTAAACTTTACTATGTTAAGGGACTGAAGTTAGGGTATGCCGTCATTTTCATAGGCCTCAGCATCCTCACCAATGCATACCATTGCTACTTGCAACCCTGATACTAACAGCAGACATTATAGGTGATGTTTACAAATTTATACCATGGAGTAGCAATTCTGATTGCTAAAACGAGATTGGAGGCTGGAGGGGTGGCAAAGAGCACTTTCTGCTCTTGCAGAGGATCCAAGTTGGTTTCCAGGACCCACATTGGATGGCTCACAACCACCTGTAACTCCAGCTCCAGCAGATCCAGTGTCTTTTTCGAGCCTCTGTGATTACCTGCATGTGCACAGTGTATACACTCAATCACACACATACACATGCACATTAGATAGATGATAGATAGATAGATAGATAGATAGATAGATAGATAGATAGATAGATAGATAGATAATAGATAGATAGATAGAGATAGACAGACAGACAGACAGACAGATAAATAGATAGATAGATAGATAGATAGATAGATAGATAGATAGATGATAGATAGATAGATAGATAGATAGATAGATAGATAGATAGATAGATAATAGATAGGTAGATAGAGATAGAGATAGATAGATAGATAGATAGATAGATAGATAGATAGATAGATAATAGATAGATAGATAATAGATAGATGGATAATAGATAGATAGATAGATAGATAGATAGATAGATAGATAGATAGATAGATAGATAGATAGATAGATAGAGATAGATAGATAGATGTAGGTAATCATTTTTAAAAGCTCATATTTTGTTGATTATTTTCTTTTATTTTTTTTTTCTAATCATATTTTTGTTTCTGTTCAAAGTACTACCCTACTATTTCCACTAACTGTTGGTTTGTTAGTTTCTGGTTACTGGGGATGTCCAGGTTGATGTCAGGTCCAATTAAAGTCCAGGTTGGACTTCGGGTGTCAATACTTCCATCTTCCTGCCTCCCCTAGCATCGCCTTGCCTCATTTCCTCAGTTTTAAGATGCAGTATCTTCCTTTTCATCTATTTGTAGATCTATTCCAAATTCCCTTTTGACTTTTCTCTTTTGTGAAGTGGTGGTTTAAGAATGTATTCCTTAGTGTCTGTTTATTTGTGAATTTTCCTACTTCCTGCTACTGATGTCTAGTTTCATCCTGCAGTAGTCAGAAAAAAAAAAAAAAAAAAAAAAACATGTGAAATGATTTTAATTTTTTTGAATTTGTTAAGACTTCCTGTGTGATATCATGTGTGATGTGTCTTTGAGACTGTTTCATATAAAGTTGAAATTATATGCATTGTGCTGCTTGCTGTCAGATGGAAGGAAGTTTCTTTACATGTCTAATTTGGTCCATTCTGTTTATAGTGCCATTCACTCCATTTCCCTATTATTTTTTTTAAGTAACAGTAGAAGACAGTTCAAATGTATTTTATGATTTTACCATCACCCCGATACCCCAGATCATAAGATAAAACTAAACTCTACAGACTCAATGACCATATGCAGAAACACTCTTCCTAACACATCACCAAACTGCATCCAACAGCACACTACAAAGATTATGACAAATGACCACATGGTGTCTATGCCTAGGATTCAAGCATAGTTCAACATATGTAAATCTATGAATCTCATAAAACAAGATGAAAGAAAAAAACCCACATAATCCTCTCAACAGATACAAAAGATGCAATAAAGCTGAACACCCATCATAATCAAAATGCCGAGCTTCTAAAGTTATACAAAGAACTTATCCCAACTCAATAAAAGTCAATTAACATCGCAAAACAATATGATAATAATAGTCAAAAGTAAGTGACTAGCTTCACAACTAATGGGAGAGAAAGACTGAAACCCTTTGTTCTATGCAGCTTTGGGAATACTTGCCAAAGAAAATCAGTAAGTAAAAAGAAACTAGAAAGAAGTCAGATAACCCTTTCTTCCAGATGATATGATCACATACATAGAAAAACTCAGAGACAGCACAAATCATATCAGAACTAATAAATACAGTAAGTAACGTTTCAAAATACAGAAGCAACATCCAAAGTCTACAAGACAGTGGATGAGCTAAAAAGAAATCAAGTATGCTCTAGTGAAGAGCTCCTCACCCTTCACACATAAGCGACATTGTTCAAACCAAGTCACAAAGCAAAAACAAACAGACACAAAAGTGAGGTGGGGACTTGGTGACAGGACGATGATTCGGTGGGAGGGGATGATGTAAACAGAATTATTACATACACACATCAAATTGTTGAAGAGCTGACAGGTTTAAAAATGTAAAAGGTAAATTAAAACCTCCATTTTAAATAAGGCATTTTGTCTTTAGAGGTCAGGAAGCTGGAAAGGGCTGTGAAAGTTGGAAGAAGCCTCAGGGGTGAGAGGACAGAAGAACACACATGATGAAATTGAGCTAAAAGTTTAAGCAAATATGGGGGCTAGCGGAACATGGCAGAGAAGGGGTGGGGGCAAGGGATGCATAAGGGATGTATGAAGAACCCTTTTTGGAATTCATTAGCTAACTGGAAAACATGAAGAAGAAGGGGGAGGAGGAGGAGGAGGAGGAGGAGGAGGAGGAGGAGGGGCTCGAGACATGGCAAGCTGTTCTTCCCTAGGACATAAGACTGTTTCCCTGCACTCATGTTGAGCAGCTCACAACCACCTCTAACTCCAGCTTCAGGGGATCTTGATACCTTCTTCTGGATTCTGAAGGCAACCGCGTGCGCGCACGTGCGCGCGCACACACATACACACACACGGACATGAATACAGATACATGCTCTCAAATAAAAAAAAATTTAAAAATAAACCATATATGTACATATGCACATATGAAAGTAGATGTGTTGAGGGTACCTGGGGGAGAGTGAGAAGCTGGAGATGGAGATCTCAATATACACTAGTGTACAGCTATAAAGTTATTTAAAAAGTAAGTAAAAGACATTCTAATAAATATATATATACATAAAAATTTAAATACAAAGTAAAAATATTAATAGTTATATCAGTACTAACAACTAAGAGGTGAAATCCTTAGGAATAACTTTAACCCAAAATAGAAATTGGTGAAACTTGATAAAGAAAATTTGGAATAATGATTTTATCAATTGTAAATTTTTTTTTTTTTTAAAAAAAAGCACTGTGTTCAAGGATCGAAAAGCTGAGTGCTATGAAAATGTCTATGGTACCCAGGGTGACATACAGATACAATGTGATCCCCACCAAAGTCCCAGAGACAGAGAAAGTCATCCGAAGATTAATAAAGAACTACAAGACTCCAAATGGCTAATGCACTGGGAGACAGAACACAGCTGGGTGCATCCCACACCTCCTGCCTTCAGATAGTCTAGCAAAACCACAGGAACCAAAGCAGAGCACCTGCCAGGAGAAAGTAAGTATCCAGATCAGTGGCACTCACCAGGAATAAACCCATCCCATCTGGAATCATCCCGAAGCTGGGCCTCTATGCACGCCTCTAAGTCAGTAGTTCTCAACCTTCCAAATGCTGCAACCCTTTAATATGATTCATGTTGTGGTGACTCTCCAACCATAAAATTATTTTCATTATTACTTTATTTAACTGTAATTTTGCCATTGTTATGAATTATAATGTGAATATCTGATATAGGATGGTGACTCATAGGTTAAGAACCACTTCTCTGAGGTCTTATCTTGGCTGCACTAAGGTGGGAATTGCCCTGTAAGTGATGCCAAGATTCAGGTCAGAACTGGCTAAGTAGAGAGGGGTCTCATTACGAATGGCTTCTGACAATGTGACAATGTGAGCAACTTGCTCAAGCTGCTGCAGCCTCGCCCTCCCTGCCCAGGATTGCACCTAGGACTATAAACTAACCCTTTCTCTTGCTTTTCCACAGCAACAGGAAAAGAAACTGAGACACCCCAAAAGCTGAGCTGCCTCCCCAGGTCCAAGTCTCCCTACTTTTTAATATACCATCTCAGTTAATCCTCACCAGAACCACAGAATACCGATTCACTTACCACCTCCAATGTTAAAAAGCCATTGGTTAGAAAGGTGATTTGAATCAGGTGTGTCTGTGTCTGATCTCACCCTGTGGCCTGGTTTCCAATCACAACATCCTAGGCAGAGCCCTGTGTACCTGAGCAAGGCGTTTTCCTGCCATTAGTCACCGACTTCCCCAGCCAAGGGCAGCTCCTTTGAAACACCTTCTCAGACCACTAGTGACTTGTGACTTCCCTGTCACCTCTCAACAGACATGAACAATGACTCTTTTTAAAAATGACACAGTATTTATGAAGCCGCAGTGAAAAGGACAACAGGAAGGGATGCTGGAGACCTTGGCCAGAGCAGAAATGACATAATTTATGTCCCTCTCCACATCTCTGCTCTTCCCGAGACAGCCTGGGAATTGAGGAGGAACTTGGTAATTGCTTTAGCTGGGCCAGGCCTACTGTTGACCGTTTGCTTTTCTTATTACCTCGTCCTACCTACTGACCCCTGAGTATTTCATCTTCTTTGGCAGGCATAGCAAATCTTAGAATATCTGTGTTGGCCTGGAGAATGTTTCAGGAGGCACAGAGAGAAGAAGCAAGGGGATGGGGCCCAAAGAGAGGCCTTCTCAGGAAAATGTATCAATCACTCCCTGGTGGTTTTGAAATGTGGATAGAAAGCACCCACTGGGCATTGGGAGTACTGGCTAGCATGCCCCTATGACACAACAATTTCTTCCAGCAAACCATAGCATCATCTGGGTGAAGGCGGATGCCTCCTTTGACTTAAGTGGAACAATTTACAATCAAGACAACCAGGTGTCATAGGGGACAAGGAGCACAACAGTCCTGAGTTGTCACAGCAATTCTGGGAGGAATGAGCTCACAGGCTAAGTGGAGGCATTAAGCAACACGGAAAGAAGAGACCAGGGAGACGGTTCAGATGGCAAAGCTCCTGCTGTGTAGATGGAAGGACCTGTGCACAATCCTCGGCACCCCATGCAAGACAGTGCTGTCCTGCAAACCCAGCCCTGGTGCTAGAAGCCTGACAAAGAATCCTGGAGGCTCAGTAACCAGCCAATACAGACAAAACCATAAACTCCAAGTTGTAAGGCTGTTTCCAAAATAAGATGGAGAGTGACCAAGGAAGATACTGAACATCAACCTATGGCTGACACACAGTCACACACACACACACTCACACAAAAAGGAATACACATGAATGTGTATACATACACACACAAAGGAGGAAGAATCTCACCTTGAGGAGAGCAGAGGTACGTGGTTGCCGCCCTACATATGTAATGGCCAGGCGCCCCTAGAGCACCCCTAGACACCCCAAGACTCATGACTCATGACCACTGTTGACATTAAAGAAAAAGAGAGTTTAATGAATATGAATGATATACCGGTACACACATGTGTGGGCTCAAGGCACTGTGGAAGCCAAGAGCCCCAAATGCTTTCAGAGTAAAATTCTTATACAGCACTATGAGTAGGGGAGGGGGCAGGGGCGGGCTCGGCACAATAACAGGGCGGGGCCAAAGGTCAGTTTAGGATGGAGCTTAGGAATGCAACAGGCAGGCAGGCATATTTCTTGTGAAACAATAGGACTGCCTGAAGACATTCATTTCCTGGAGCAATGGTCACAATGGGCACATTGTGCAAGCTTCAGAAAGTTCCTGCTTCGGTTAACAGTTCTCATGGTAGGGCTTTCCTGGGTGGTCCCACCCAGGTTGCTACATCAGGAATGAGGAATGTGGTCTTACCAATTGCTATCAGGAATGCAGTCCCAGCCAAGCAATGGAGGAAGCACACCCTGTGTTGCTCAGGAGGGGGTTAGTAGTGAACAAGTATCTTCTTAGCAAACAGAAAGTTAGCGTGACAGCACAAGAGGTCAAATCTTAGGTTAGGCCAGGAAAATCTCATCTTTACACATGAAGCTATGTCTACGTGAGTGGGTTCCACGTGACCACAGCTCAGGTCAGAGGACACCATACCTCTAGTGACAAAGCCTAGTTGCCCAGTGTCCTCTCCAGTCCAGCTGTACACCTGCCACCCCAGCCTTTGAAAAGTCCCTTTCATCACCTCCCTGCCCTGCAGTTAGGGCCTAAGCTGCTCATACCTGCTCTTAGGGCCTGCTGAGGTAGGGGTCAAGGAGGTGACAGAGCAGGTTTGGGAGTTGACCTGGAATTTAATCCCTCTGGCAGTGGCTTTCTGTGCACTCTAAGGTGAGTCACCTAACATCAATACCCATGTTCCTCATCTTTTAGTAGGGAACTGGACGAGGTGGTTTGGCTGGTAAGTACAATAATTCACATAGAGCACTTGGCCATTCTTGCTACAGAATAGACATTCAAATCTTGCATTATACTGTTTGCATCTCTGCTTCCACTGACACTACTGCTGCCATCGGTTTGGTAGAGTCTAACAGGGCACTGGAGCACATGTCAGTAGCTAGAGCTGATGGTCAGGGACCCAGCAGTTAAGGCACTGGCTGTGTAAGCAAGAGAAACAGAATCTGGGTCTCTAGAATCCATATAAATGCTGGGTGGACTTGGTGGCCTGCTTGCAATTCTGGCCTGGGAAGGCAGAGATGGAGGATCCTTAAAGTAAGCCGGCCAGTGAGGCCAGTCACACTGGCAAGAACTGGCTTTGCTTGAGAGACCCTGCCACTAGGACTAAGATGAAGGAAGACATTTGTCTTGAACTTCCATGTGCACACACATGCACAGGCAGCCACCTATATGTAAATTCACACATCCAAATGCACGTCTATATGAAAAGGAGTAAAACAGACACCAGTAGCTGATGCTTACTTCATTTCTTCCTTCCATAAGTAATGCCCACTAAAATGATGGATTCAAAGACCCTGTGTGTGCACATACATGTTCTTTTTCGCCTTTCATTTCTGTCTGGTTGATTTTTACGTGTGTGTGTGTGTGTGTGTGTGTGTGTGTGTGTGTGAGAGAGAGAGAGAGAGAGAGAGAGAGAGAGAGAGAGAGAGAGAGAGCATCTGCACTTGTGTTTGGAGACCAGAGGTCAACCTTGTCTGTAGCTCCTCAGGAGCTAGCTGTCCACCAGGCTTTTTAAGGCAGGGTCTCTCACTAGCTTGGAGCTTACCAAGTAGGCTAGACTAGTCAGCCAACTAGTCCCAGGGAATCCCCCTGTCATCACCTCCCCAGCACTGGGATCACAAATATGGGCTCAGCTTTATTTACTGTGTTCTGGGACTCCTGCTCAAGCCTTCACTCTCCTAAGGCAGCACTTTCCTAACCGAAGGCCTTGTTTTGTTCTTCAACTGTTTATTTAAATTTATTATTACTGTGTGTGCATCTAATATGTGTATAGGCATGTGTGCTGTGGCACAGAATTAGAGGTCAGAGGACAACTCTGTGGAGCAGGTTCCCCCTTTACCTTGTTTCTGGATCAGACTCATGGGTGGAGCGCTTTACTGAGCAATCCTGCTGGCCTGCCATGCTTGTTTTCTGAGCTTGTTGTCAGGGCTTCTCTGTAGCATTTTCAAATGTGCTTTTTTTTTTTTTTTCTGAACTTCCCCCCCTCCCTTCTCCTCCTCCCCCGCTGGCCCCTTCTGTTGACCCCCTTCTCCATCCGGGCTCCTCTGCGTACAGCATACATATATTCCATTATCTCCTCACTCCATCAAGAACTCTTTTTACTTCTCTTCATTAACAAAAGAAGGAAGAAGAACAAATTTTCCAACAGCAAAATGAGATGATGAACTGAATGGACAGATCTTAGAAGAAACACAAATATCTAATAAATATTTCTGGAAGTGTTTGACATCCACTAGCCATAAAGGAAATGCAAATTTTACTTTGAAAGTTGTTCTTGCCCCAGTGGAGATTGCTAAACACAGAGAGAACAAATTTGGGGTCAGGGAGGCAGCTCAGTGGGTAAGAATACTTGCTGAATAAGCATGAGGCCCTGAGTTCAGATCCCCAGAATGCATGTAAAAATCCAGGTGTGGTCAAGTGCTTAGTTATTAGTGGGCACAGAAACAGGAAGGTCACATCCTCAGATGTGCTATTCCAGCCTCTGTGCTCAGGCATAGGCAAACATACCCTCAAGCACATACAAACACACAAGCATACACACACACACACACACACACACACACACACACACACACACACACACACACCCAAATTAAAGAGAAAACATGACAAATCTCTATCTTTCCTCCCCTCCCTCTTTCTTAAGATAGAATTTTACTATGTATCCAGACAAGCATCAAACTCTCAATTCTCCCGTTTCAGTCTTAAAAGAGCTGAGATACAGGATGAACTACCATGCCAGGCCTACACACATATTCTCCACCATACTGTTTCCATTTTCTTTCGGGTGTGATGTCCCACCTTTGTGTCTCCCTTTTTCCCCACTCCACGAGTCACTTCCACCATGCGTCCTCTGATTCGCTCATTTCTCTCCATTTCCTGTTGTAACTGAAGAATAACTCTGTATTGTCTGAACCAGTAGGATAAGACCCTTTAACTAGGTCTTCTCAGCATGGGGCTTGCAGAGCCATCCCCAGCCAGGGGCTTCCATCCTGAGCCCACAGTAAACAGGATTTCCTGGGGTGGCTTGGAGCAGTAGAGACAGAAGGCATTTCAAAACTTAATCAAAAATTAATTAGAGAAAGAAACAAGGCAAAGGACAAACATCTGTGAGCAGTAGATCCACAAAGGAAAACAACCGAGCATCACATTCCATTGGAGTCGGGAACAGGAGCCCGCTGAGCTGCACCAGCAGGAGTTCCAAAGCCTTCCAAAGCCTCTTTTGGGGGGGGGGGGGGGCAGAAAGCTTGTGTTTACTTCTTGGGGACAAAAGACAACTCAACACAGAGATCCAAAGACACAGGAGGGGCAGGTCTCCCTCTAAAATCTTACACACACTATAGAGAAGCTTTGAATCCAGGAAACACTAATAAATAATCCCCAGGGGAAAAGAAACAGGAAGGGTGCTTCAAAATAAAGGAGCATGAGGCAGGAGAAAATGGCCATGGGCAGGAAAGCTCTAAACCCAGACAGCCAGGCCATGACACTACGATAGATAAAAATCAGGGAAGAAGGCATGGTCACTGATACGGGGCCCTGAAATTGCAGGCTTCAAATATTAGCAGATGTTGAACATGGACATTAGAAGGTTCTAATCACATCAGTGAATGTGCCTGTCCCTTAATGTACCTTCCTTATTCCTGCCCCAGGCCTTTCAACACTTCCCCATGAGTTTTGCTGAGAAAGTTCTTTGACTACACTGTTTGCAAAAGAGCTGGCCTGAGTTCAATCCTCAAACCCACAACCCACATAAAAATCCAAGCGTGGTGATATGTCTTTGTAACCCCTGTACATAGGAGACAGAGACAGGAGGATCCCTAGGCTCACTAGCCAGGCAGCATACTCTAGCTGGTGAGCCTCAAAAGTGCCCCACTTTTGGGGAAAGCATGTTCGTTGATGAGTGGGACAGTTCTGGGGTGTCATACCCAGAGAGGTTTGTAGATAGTTCTCTTTTCTTTCTCTGAGACAGGATCTTGCTATATAGCCCAAGCTAGTCTAAACTTTATAATCCTCCTGTCTCAGTCTCTGGAATTCTAGGATTACAAGCATGAATATTCACATTCAGTTTACAGACATGATTTGTAACATGCCACCTTCTTGGCCCCTCCCTCCTTGTCCCACGCTTTCAGGGACCCCCCTGCTCTTTAAGCCACTAGATTCCAAATTTTTA
Source organism: Phyllotis vaccarum (assembly GCA_033318265.1). Lineage (NCBI taxonomy): Eukaryota > Metazoa > Chordata > Mammalia > Rodentia > Cricetidae > Phyllotis > Phyllotis vaccarum. Next base: position 69,393,919 of record JARWLC010000016.1, on the reverse strand, counting down.
CCTTAGGACACACTTCCAGGGATTGAATCTAATGACATTGGTGGATGGGGCATGTAGGATTCAGAGTGAAAAGGGGTCAGGGACTTGGTAAAGGACCTTGCACCCACGTTTACCCCTCCATCAATTTAGTCCTCACTGACGGGTGGCCTCAGATCTCTTATTAGATCAACAGCTGTGTGACCTTTGCTACCATCATTTCTCAATGACATAAGCTCTGAAATCAAGACAATAAATTGTTCCTAAAGTCAAGGACCTCTTCCATACACTGAAGTAAAATCGGAAATTTGTTAAATGCAATTTTATCTCTGACTCCAAGTTGATCCCAGTGGATCCTGTTCCTCTATTTGATAGACAGATAATGACCTAAGTCTTCCTTGTTGGGTTTCTCATTGCCTTAAAGCTAAGGCTTGGATGGAGGCTAGAGTGTTAACCAAGGTGACACAGACTGAAATGAGACCCCTGAGGCTGGTGGGATGGGATGGATCAGAAGGTAATTGTGCTTGTCATCAAGGCAGAAGACATAAATTCCATCCTACACAGCTAAAAAAAACTGATTTTGTCATTTATCCTCTCAGTTCTGCCCACATGTTATCACACACAGAGACAGTAGCTAGATGGATACATACATACATGCATACGTACATACATAGGTAGATAGACGGATGGATGGATGGATACATATATACATGCATATGTACATATATAGGTAGATGGATGGATGGATGGATACATACATACATGCATACATATGAATGGATACATGCATACATGCATACATACATACATACATACATACATATATAGGTAGATAGATGATACATACACAGTTAGGGAGATAGATAGACAGATAGATAGATAAATGGATGGATGGCACTTTTGAGGCTCACCAGCTAGAGTATGCTGCCTGGCTAGTGAGCCTAGGGATCCTCCTGTCTCTGTCTCCTATGTACAGGGGTTACAAAGACATATCACCACGCTTGGATTTTTATGTGGGTTGTGGGTTTGAGGATTGAACTCAGGTCAGCTCTTTTACATACATAGATACATAGACAGACAGACAGACAGACAGATAAATAGACAGATGGATAGACAGATAGATGGACGATGGGTGGGGAGGTGGATGGATACATCCATACATACATAGGTAGATAGATGGATAGATAGATAGATAGATAGATAGATAGATAGTATGTAGGTAGGTAGGTAGGTAGGTAGATGATAATAGCTAATAAATATATAAATATAATATGCAATAAAAATGAATCCCCATTTTGAAGTTTTGTGGGTAGAAAGTTAATCTGATACATTGAGGTGGGGTTTGGAAAGTGACAACAATCAGCCATCAAGACAGAGACCCAAACTTGAAGTAGGTAAAGAGAAAGGGGGAAGTGGGTCTGGTGTCCCTGGGGCAAGCGACTGTCCCTAGTTCCACGTCCTGTAAGCTATGTGCAACTTCACCCACTCCAGCCCTCGTCTTTCCACCTACCAAGAGGAGAGGACATCTGTCCGCTGTGGGGATGAGGATCAGTAAAACAAGGAGCAGAGTCTCCCTAGCTGCTGAATCGTAACAGGTAGAGAACAGAGTCCGGAAAACACACTCTGCTGGGTCTCTTCCCATCATCCCTTTCCTTCATTCCTCCTCATGAAGTGAAGAGTGGGGTGATTGAGGAGCTGAGGAGGGGTTCCCCGTACTTCTCCCTGGTCCCCCCATCTCAGATGATGCTATTAGTGAACCTTCACCAAGACCATGTTTTCTCCGCATCACTTCACTCGGTTCTTATCAGTTTACCTTCCAAAGATGAACAAGCCGAGCAGGCGCTGCCCTTGAAAGTTCCCAGAACAACAGAGACAGGCTATAGTGCCACTGTAAACCTCTAAAATGTGTCAGTGTAAGTAAAGAACTAATCATAAATAGTATTTAATTTTAATTCACTTATACTAAGTAACTACATGTGAGCAGACTGGACAGCACCAATACAGGGTAGAGAGTAAGACCGTAGCCTCATGCCCAAGGTCATGAACTTGGACCATGGTGCCTGTGACAGCTGACACACCTGCTTTGTTTCTCCCTTCAACTCAGCCAGCTCAGTTGGGACAGTCAGGCAAGCTGGAAAGAAATCATCACACTGAGGCTGGGGACAGGTCCAGAAGGAGGAGGTCATGAATATTCAAAATGCTCTGCAAATAGTGTAGTGCAGTCAGAGGGTGGGACTTCTTAAGAACCGCCCTTGGCCAAGGATCCTTCCCCATCTTTCGCTGCTCTGGTAATCATTAATTAAAGCTTAAGGGATTTGGGATACAGCTTCTGAAATTTGTGCTAAACCCTTTGTGTTATTGAAAAAGGAAAAAAAAAAAAAAGAATTTTGGGTAATTAGCTTTTCCCTCTAAATACTTTCTGGGTCTCATTACAAAGCAAGTTCTGGGCTAATATACCTTGTGTTGTGAGTGCCTCCCAATTCCTGCTAATTGAATTAAGCCCAATTCCCAGCAAATAAACGCTTAGTGTTCTTAACGGCAAATAACTTTCTTTCTGGAACGGGTCATTAGAAGGGCCTAATTACCAGGATCTAGACACAGAAAGCAAACTGTCTCTGTGCAGGCTCTTGACAGTGACGCCTCTGTTAAGATCAAAGTCGTATTGTGCCCTTGGAATCATCTCTCTCTTTTCATTCAACTTCAAAATGTTTAACAAGGACTCATCAGGTTCCTAAGACGGCAGAGAAAAAGACAACCTCCCTCCTCTAATTCAAGACAAATATTCCGAAACCTACACACAGCCCCCCCCCCCCACCCATTTGTCCCTCAGATGCAGCACACTTTGAAATAGCTGGTTAGGGAAGGCTCTTGGCCACTGACTCGCGAGCCTGCCCAAGCTGAAGGCAGGCATGTCAGGTGTTACTGGAAGTCGTGAAGATGGATTCCTGTTCCACACCTTCATCAACAGTGGGACGCCAATTATTTGGAGAACAGTCCGTTACCACTGCAGCATAGGATGGGAACTTGACTCCAGAGCTTTTCTCAGAAACCTTTGCAATCTACCAGAAATGCAGGACGAGGAACGCTGTTCTGATATATGGATTGGGATGCTAAATTGAGATTTTAAGTCAGATAGGATGGGGGGGAAAAATCACACTGGGGACAAACAGCTGTCCTTTCTAAACTTATAACTTTTGGTGTCCCAAGGCCTCTGACATTAAAAATAATGGCCCTTGGTATGAAAAGAGTTACTGGGTCACCTTTCTTCACTTCAGTGACTATTATAGCAGCTCCACAGTTGGGTGCCATGTGTACACCCTTTAGAGCTTCATATATGCCTTCCCAAGGAGTCCAAATATCTCCCCCTTTCAAGGTACTACATCTTTTCTTTATAATAGCTAGACTCACCTCTGTGACAGTGGAACTCTTATCAGCCTGCAAAGGCCAGGGTTAATACCCTTCTCAATCCTGCTGCTAATTCTCTTTCTGGTATCAATCTCATCTTATAAATCATAGACCCTCAGGAGGAAGAATGGGTGGGCCAGAGGGCAGACCTCTGCCAAGTTACCTCTCAGAACCTGTCTTGTTGTCTACAAAACAAGGATGTCCACAGTGCCCTGGTTTGAAGAAATGATGTGAGAGCCATAGGTTCAAATACTAATAATGTAGGGAGAGAAATGACATACATTAGGAATTCAATAAATGACTCCATCCCTGTCCATGTAAGAGCATTAACACACTATGTTGCAGTGATTTTCCCAGAAGCCTATTTCCCTGACTTTGGAATTGATTCTTTGGGGGAAAAGCCCACCCTCAATAATTTGAATATTACCCCCACTGAGCAGAGATTCACAAGCATTTGAGGAATCAACAGATGGCCAGAAGATGGATAGACAGGCAGATGGATGAATGGACAGACAGAAAGATGGATAATTCAAGAACTTAATGGCTAATATTAAATAAATGTGCCTGGCAAACAGCACGTAATTGATCAATGCTTGTTTATCAGGGTGGGGAGATAGATGTCTTAGTCCGTGAGGTGCTTACCATGGACACATGAGGACCTGAATTCAATCAGCCCCCAGAAGAAAATGCAAGTGGGCTTATAATCTTAGTGTGGGAGTCCCACATGGGGACAGGTTGACACTTCTCAGCTAGCATAGAATACTTAGTGAATTCCAGGCCCGTGATAGACCACCTCCCCCCCCTCTCTCACACACACACTCACACACACACACACACACACACATGAATGGATGGGTGGATGAATCCCTACCACAGCACAACCAGCTAGGGACTTAAATGGAAAACAAATGTCAGGACTGCGGCTTCCCATAGAGAGAACAAAACATGCTCATCCCTCCTGGCAGAAGCGGCTTACACCTCTTCTGCTACAACTGCCACATTAAATTAGCGCTTAACTGCTGCTCCGATGATGAAGCCCCGGGTCTCACCAGGAAAATCATCGCCATTCTCTCACTGCCGAGAACAACTGCACTGAACATGTTCCCAGTGCCTCGGATAGGATTCCCTCTAACAAGTCTAAACTTGAGTCTGGAGGCTCCGATGCCTGGTCACTCTGGAGTGGTGGCTCCATGAACCTAGCATACAAGAGGCAAACAGCGTATCTTCAGGTCCCTGTGACTGCAGGTGCAGAGGGCTCTCCAAGTGCACCCTAAGAAAAAATCTTTTCAGTGCTTGATTCCAAATCAGACTTGGGGAGCTTGCCTTCTGGCTGAGGCATCCAGAACAAAGCAAGTGTGTACTCTGAAGCAGCCTGACTAAAAATGAGTTTGAGCAGCCGCTGTGATAACTGGGCTTGGTCGCCCCTGTCCACTTGGTGGGTTGAGAAGCAGGTCATTGGACTCCTGTGGCTGTGGGAGAGAAATAATTCTCAGGATATTCCCTAACATGAATGTTGGATAAATCATACAATTATACAATTGTACTTTGTGTGTTTGTGTGAATATACACTGACAAATAATGTCTTCATCAGCTCTGTGAATAAATTCCTAAGAAAACTCACAAAGGACAAGGCTTGTTTTGCCCATGGTTACTGAAGTTTAGGGCATTGGCCATTTGGCTTGCTGGTTCTGGGTCTGTGGTGAGCATTGCATTGTGTCAGGAAGAGAGAGAGCAAAGCTGCTCACCTCGTAAGAGACAGGATGTCAGAAAGACTAGAAGTGCTGGGTCCCAGTACCTCCTCTGAGGGGATACTCCATGACCTAACTCTACCAATCCCCTAGGGTTCCCCCTCTGCCCAGCAATGTCATAAGCAGGGACAAAGCCTTGCCTTCCCAGACACTGCCCACCTTGTTTTTTGAGGCAGGGTCTCTCATCGGCCTGTGCTTGACAAGTGGGCTAGGCTGTCTAGCCAGCAGGCCCCCGAGAAGCCTTCTGTCCCAGTGACCCAGTGCTGTGATTACAATAAGGCAGTACTGGGGCAGGCTTTACATGTGGGCTCTGTGGGAGAACTCAGATCCTCAAGGCCGCACGGTAAGCGCTTTACCAAGTGCTGCCCCCTCACCATCCTTCCTCTGCTAACCTCTGGTTGAAGGGACAAGGAGAGAAAGCCATCCGCTCAGGGTGTCCTCACTCTCCAGAAAAAGGAGGTCGGGGCTGGAATGAGAAAGTGATCTGGCTCCGAGGTCCCTGGAGCAGAACAAACCTATGCAGGTATAACTGTCCCTGGTCCACCAGTGTGGATTCAAATCCCAGCTCTGTCGCTTCTCATTTTTGAGCTCTGCGCAATTTACTCCAGTTTGCTGCATCTGCGTATTTTCATGATTAGGTTGGCAGGTGAAGACAGAAGTCCCTACCTCAGGGAGTATGACGTGATGAGGGTAACCTGTGTGAACGGCTGGCCACAGTATGGGAAACCCCACCGCAGATGATGCCACTCTGTGACTCATCCCAGATCTTCCCAGCTCTCTGGGGTCTGCTTGAAATTCTGCATGCATCAAGGGGAAGGAAAATGTCCAGCCAGGGCTCAGTCAGAGTTGTCAAAGGTATATAGCCCTAACACACACACATCACCACCACCACCATTCACGACTTGTGGCAGCTTACCACTCCAAAGGAGTGTGAGATGGTTGGCAGAGCACAAAGGCTCGGGCATCCTTAAGCATTTGCCCATTGCCACATTCACTTGCCTGTTGCTGCTGAATGGATCACCACTAACACATTGGCTTCCAGATTCCCAGTGTATAACATCACCTCATCACCACAGGTCAGAGACCCAGTCAGTCAGAGGCTGTATCAAGGTGACCTTTCCCTTCCTTTCCAGATCATTCCCTCCTTAGGTCAGGCCCCCTCCCCTCTTCAAAACACCCCACTCCATCTTCTGCCCCCACCATTCAGCACCATTCCCTCTGACTCCTCCCACTTTGTGATGGCTGAACTTGTCAGCTTGGCAGGATCTAGGATTGCTTAGGAGACAAGAATTCAACACACTCGAGAGGGATTATCTAGATTACATTAACTGAGGTAGAAAGACCCACCTCACAAGTGGGTGGTTCCATCCTGTGGACTGGAGTCCCAGACTGACCAAAAAGGAGAACGTGAGCTGAGCACCAGGGTCCATCTCTTGCTGCTTCCTGGCTGCAGACTCAGTGTAACATCCTTTCATTTTCCTGCTGCCATAGTTCGCTCACCATGACAGCCTGTCCTCCCAAACGGTGGGCCACAATAGACCCTCCCCTTCATACATTTTCGTATTCATTTTGTCACAGCAACAAGAAAAGTAATTAATACAGGCTCCTTATAAAAGGAAGGCTTGGGTGGCGAGATGGGCTCAGCCCTCTCCTGCATGAAGACAGTGAGGGGGTACTGTCTGTCAACTCAGAAGCACTGTTCACAAGAGACCAGGTGCTGACCTTGGACTTCCGCCCCTATGATCATTACAACAACATGCTGGTGGTTTGAGCTATATGGTCTACCCACTAGCTAGTAAGTAGTCTCAATGGTACCTTGTAGAACAGGTGTCCCACATGCAGAGAGAGCATGGCAGAAGCTGTTGTCCCATAGAGGCCAAGGGCCTAGGAGAGGCCAGGACAAGGAAGTATCAACATTATCCAAAGGAGCCTCTGAAGGCTTAAAGTCTCCAGTAAGCCAATATCCTCAGAAGCCCGGGGGCTCCTTCCAGGTACATCAGACTGTCCTTATAGAGGAGAGCCCACAATCTCCTTAGGGGAATGACCAAAGCCACACCAGTCCTGTCCCATGGCCACCATTCCATATCCACTATGCCCTGAAGCTCATCTTTCTAATAAAGCCTTCCAGAATTCCATATTGTGTGCTCATCCGAATGACACCAAAAGAGCTTCACTTTGGGCATCATGAAGACACAGGCCATGGGTTGGGTCACCCTCAGGCCCATTGAACATGAGAAGTATAGGCTGGCTTCCTCCCAAGCAGAGCAGTGTTCTGGGGCTGGAGCCTCAGCAAAGTGTCATCATAAGAGCTGGGTAATGCAGCGGCTTTGGGGATCAGCTTAGGCTCCAAAGCCAGCCTGACTCACTCTATAAAGATAGTCTGGTTCAGGCAAGGACAGAATTCTGGGGCAGATGTGAGGGAGATGGCCTCTTGATACCTCAAAAGTGTCCTCCATCTCTTTCCTGTACAACTGTACAACTACAGTTGTTTGCTTGCTTGCTTGCTTGCTTGCTTGCTTGCTTGCTTGCTTGCTTGCTTGTTTGTTTGTTAGAGCCTGGGTCTTGAATCTCAGACTCTGTATGATGAGGATGGTCTTGAATTCCTGATCCTCCTGCCTCTGTCTCCCAATTTCTGTGATTGCAAGAATGAACCACAACTCTTAGTGTTTTACACAATGGAGACAGAACCCAGGGCTTCATGCATGAGAATCAAGCGCTCTATCAACTGAACCATAGCCCCAGCTCCGAGATCAGGTTTTTGAACACAGCAGACATAGAGCAACTCTTAAGTGCTGATGTGGAGACCCACCGCAAGAATGATGTTAAGTATGAAATGGACCAGGGATATTATCCCAGGGTTAAGCACTGTCACCTGCATACATAGGAACTTGTCAACACTGTCAGATGTTTGGCTGATATCCACTTACTTACAACAGCCTCTCCTTTATTTTCTCCATTTGACTACCCAAGTCAATGAAACAAATCCTAGTCAATGAACCACAAGAAGAATACAGTTGATAAAGGCACCTATGCAGAAGGCACTCACCCAGTTATAAAGAAACCCCATAAAGAGAAAGGTTCAATGCACCCACTTCTTGCTTTGAGATTCAATGGGAGGTTGCGATGCCTGGAGCTGTGGCAGCCATCTTGCCACCACAAGACTTATCAGCAGTGGTGCAGCAACATTTGGGGCAGAGCTTGGATCTTTGATGCTACTAAACATAGCTTTTTCATTGGCTGAGATGCCCAGTGCCTGCCTGGCTGACCCATGTGGACCGAGGTTATTTGTAATGTGTTCAAGATGAAGCAAACCTGGACGAAGGGTTCCTTAGTGAACTGGAAGAGCAGATCTGGTAAACATGGGCTATGCACAATGCCAACAGGATAGTTCATAGCTGAGGGAGTCAGAGTCTCATGCTGAGAAAATGGTTTGAGCAGGAGCTGGGTCCCCAGTGAAACTCTTAGCTCTTCCATAGCTAGAGACAGAGAACACAGCCTTTGAGTGTGTGTGTGTGTGTGTGTGTGTGTGTGTGTGTGTGTGTGCACGCGTGTTTGCGTGTGCACACACAGAGACCAGAACTTAGAATTTTGAGTCTTCTCTATTGCTCTCTGCCTTATTTTTTGAAACAATGTCACTCACTGAACTTGGATCCCCTCAGCTGAGCAAAACTAGCTAAGCTAGAAAGGCCTCCAAATCCTCTTGTCTCAGCCTATGCGTTCTCGGGTACAGCCGTGTAACGCCACATCCAGCTTTTCACTTGGGTGCCAGGTATCCAGCCTCACGTTCTCATGATTGCCCAGCGAATAATTTCTGAAAATTTTCCCAGCCCCTTCAGTGACTTTTCCTCCCAGCACTGAGCTGAGGTGAGGTGTGCAGCAGGGCCTGAGCAGCAGCTGCTGTTTGGCCAGTTTTCTGATCTCAGAATACTGCACACAGAGGCAGAATTCAAGGGTAAATCCCTGGCATTCAGAGCCCCCTCACCCACTACATGATGCTTCATTTACTGAGATCCTGGCTTCTCCCCGACATGCCACGAATATACCCTCCAAACTGTGAGACCAAAACTGCCTCGAGATATGGATCCGTGTTTCCTGGGTGCAGAAATAAGCCACTGGGAGTGAGAGTAATAACTAACCACCTCTCCCTGTGCACACACACACACACACACACACACACACACACACACACACACACCACTCTGCCATCTGCCCAGTCCAGTCTATCATCTCTTATCAAACAAAGTACCTTTTAGAATAGGAAATGATTCAGTAACACAACACCTGCCTAGCATGTGTGAGGCTTTCCCAAGTATGAGAGAGAGAGGCAATGTGGTAATGTGTGTGTGTGTGTGTGTGTGTGTGTGTGTGTGTGTGTGTGTGTGTGTGGGTGTGGGTGTGGGTGTGGGTGTGGGTGTATGTTAGTTCTCAGGAGAGAGCACATAGAGTTTGGGGGGGAAAGATCACCATGACCACTGCTTTTGCTGTCCATGAAGCCCAGGCTGGCCTTGAACTCCTGAGTCCTCCTTCCTCAAACTCCTGAGTACTGACATTACAAGCGTGTGCTGCCGCCCCCGACTAAAATTGGGATAGTTAACACAATCGGCTACATACATGTTTGCATTTGAGTCAAGGTCTCACTGTGTAGACCGGGCTGGACATGACCTTGATCCCCCAGCCTCAGCTTCGCCAGTGCTAGCATTATAGGTATTCATTACACCCAGCTTTAACAATACACTCCCATTTTGTTCTTGATTTGTTGCTGTTGTCTTGTTATGAGGATCCTCTAGCTTCAAGTGCTGGCCTAGTCCTTACATGAGGGAGCCAGGAAACTCCAGACCAAAAGCCTCTCAGGGCAAAGCCAATGGCTGGCGTTAGCCTGGGGAATGTCTTCCTCCTCCTTCATCACAGGGAGTGGGTGGGTAGCAACTGGAGAGACTGGAGACAGGAAGTCGAGGTGGCCTGGAGTCACTGGGACGCGGAGCTAGTGTCAGCTCTGAGTAAGTCCGTCTCTGAGTCATGAGCTGTGGCATCAAATGAAAAAGGAAGCCCTTGAGATTCTTTCCAGCTGGGTGATACCTTCTCTCCGTCATCTGTGACCTTCTGGGCTGCCCCTTCTGTGGGTGTGGTCCAGGCAGAGGGAACAACAGGTGCAGCCAAGGGTCTCAGGAAAGTCTCTGAGTTCTGGAACACCTAATGTTTGCCCACAGGGAAGCGGGGAGTCAGGAAGGGAAGGGATGAAGACTGTGACTGGGGCTTGGCCCAGTGCTGGATACAGGGTTGAGCAGCAGAGAAGGCCAGAGCTGAGAGCACAGTTCTTACAAAGGCTTCCTAAAGGATTCCAAGGAAGGAATGGGACCCTTCTGCAGGAACCAGGGCCAAGTGGAGACCTCTGGTGCAAAGCAACACAGTCATTTTTCCTCTGGGGACATGGCTCTGGCTTCAGGGTGGAAGAAGTGACAGAGAACAGAAGACACTCCTAGAATGTCGCTTTCCTCATCACCTTCCCTTGCTTTCCTTCCTCTTCCCATGGAAACTTATGTTCTAGTCCCTTGAGTGACTTCCTCATCCATCTATTTGACCCAAGATCAGTGATGTAAAGGAGAAGGTGATTGGCTGATGTGGAGGAAGCTCTCCCTGCTTGGACAAGGTGATTGGCTGACGTGGAGCTGTAGTCACAGCCTGGCTGTCCTGCCCTCAGGGACACTGTGCGCAGCTGTCAGAAGATACTTGAAGTTGCTGAGTGAAGATGTCACTGGTCCCAAGTAGACTGAGACCAAGCTTTTGCTGCTGTTGGTCTATGAGGCCTAGTGGTTTCCTGACAACACTGAGTGGCCTGGCCCCTAGATGTGCATACTACAGAATGGGGGGATCCCGAGTCAGGATGTGGAGGGGGAGGCGATGGTTTGAGAAGCATCTTTAAGTTAGCAGGTCTAGATAAATTGGGCATAAAAGGAAGGACAATAAAGGAAGAACCCGGTTACTTCCTATGAGAGACAGGGGTGTCATAGCTCTGGATACTGGAGACAGAAAGACGACATTTTGTGAGACTTTTCCTATAGGTAAAGAGCCATCTATAGGAATGCTGGCAAGGGGTTCCTCACAGAATTATGAGCAAGAGGCTACTCACAGAATTATGGACAAGGGGCTGCCCAGAAGAGGGGCCACTCACAGGAATATCACTTATGAATAGCTATACCACTAAAGGAAAGAGACCCTCTCCCCCCAGCAACCATTAAATGCTTACAATGCCTCTAGGATAGGAGGGGCCTCTGGGATAGAAGGGCCTCTCTTGCCTAGCCTCCTGAAACTTCCCATCTCTTCAGCGAAGCAAGTCTTGAGAGGTCTCCTGTGTAATCACAGCTGCCCCGGCTTCAGGGTGGCAGCATTGCATGGTAAGGACAAGCAGTTCCTCTTGGGACTTGTTGAAAGCTAGGCTCTTAGACCTTGCTCCCAGCTGTCAGCAGCTTCCTGATCCTGTGCACAGAACTCTGAGGGCCCTATGGTCCTCCTGGGCCCAGAAGTTCCAGCCCCCCTCCCCCAGACTCCCTGTGGACCAGACAAGTCTCCTCAGAGCCAGAGTTCCCTTGGTGATGGTGTCAGAAACAGAGAAGCTGCCCTCCCCTCCCTCCGCCACTGAGAGCTGCTCAGCCTCTGTACTAATTAAACATCTGCTCCAAGCCACAATTTACTAAATTGCCTCACACGCTAACTTCTGGCAGGAATCGAACTGATTTCTCAACTTGAGGGCCAGACCTTCCCCCACACAGACGCAGCTTTCTGATGTCCTTTAGTCTTCTGCAAAAGTACTGTCTCCACAACACTCCTGGGACAAGGAGAGAGGCTCGATCGGGGGCTATGATGGGGACTCTGCCTTGCTGGGACAAGAAGCCTCTGGGTAAGTTCCTGGATGAACTTGTAATCAATTGTCCCTACAAAAAGACGAGAGGAGGCTATGAATGGGTAATCAGATGCCAAATTGGGTTTAATCAAGAGCTAAAATGGGTGAGACAGGAAACAAGTTCCGCGAGGGTGGGAGATGACGCTGCTCTCCTCAGACAACCTCAAAAAAAGAGGGGCCTGGTGCTTCTCAAAGGAGGGACCATGGGTAGGCCTCAGAGTTTCACAGGAATGCTGGAATCTTTGTTGAGGCTGAAGATTCGTAGATACTACCTCTGAACACGCATGTCTGTCTGCAGATCCTGGCATCAAGACCTTGTAAATGCAGTTGGCCAGGTATGTGAGTCCCATAATCTGCTAACAGCAGAAGCTTCCCACTTTAGCAGAGGAAAGTCTGGCAGCACCTGGGTTAGGAGATGGCTCAGGGGGTAAGGTGTTAGCCGTATCAGCATGAAGACTTAAGTATGGTATCTCAAGAACCCTAGCTAAAAAAAAGCTGAGCTGTGCAGCACTCATCTCTAATCCCAGTGCTGGGGAGACAGAGATGGGAAAATCCCTGGAGCTATCTGGCTAGCCACCCCAGCTGAATCAGTAAGCTCTGGGTTCAGTGAGAGACCCTGTCTCAAACACTACAGTGGGGAGTGACTGTTTTAGCTTTACTGCCAATCTGACATAGTCTGGAGTCATCTGAGAAAGAAATTCTCAGCTGAGGGCTTGTCCAACTGAGCACAGGCCCGTGAGCATGTCTGTGAGGAATGGTCTTGGTGATTAATTGATGTAGGCAGGCCCAGCCCACTTAATAGCACCACTCATAGGTTGGTCCTGAGCTGAATAAGGACTCTGGTTAATCATGACTCCCTCCATGAGAAGTCAGACAACAGTTCTTTCATGGTTTCTTCTTCAAGTGCTTGACTGAGTTACTGTCCTGACTTCCTTCGGTAATGAATTGTGACCTGAAAGTCTAAGAGAAATAAATCCCTCCTTTCCCTAAGTTACTTTTGGCCAGAGTATTTTTATCATAGCAGCAGAATGGAAATTAGAGAAAGACACTCAACAATGACCTTTTGCCCCCATAGGCATGTGCACACATGTACCCCTTCGATCAAACACATGCACATGCACATGCATGCATGCATGCAAACAAACACACACACACATACACACACACACACACACACACACACACACACACACACACATGCACACGCACACACACACATACCCATGCATTCACACTGCCCCCAAAAGGCCGACTGTGTACACATAAGTTCCAAAGTTTGACCTATTTGTTGCTCAAACTGATTCTTACACCCACACTGGGCACTTGGTACCCTGCCTGCTATCTGGACATCCTTATTCTCTGTTCTTCCTGTCAGATACTCACTCTTTTCTGATCATATCTACATCCTCACCCCCAAAATGCCTTGACTATAACCCCCGATTCAAGCTGAGCCAGGGACCTCCGTGTTCCCAGAGCCCTACAATCCTGTACATTATCATACTTAGTGACACAGGTATATTCCACAGACCTACCCCCAACTCCCTTCTTCAGCATCCCAGATATCCCTAGGTAGTAAATACACCTCCAAATGAGCAGCTATAGGCTGCAGATGCAGCTCAAAGGCGGAGTGCTTCCTGAGCATATATAAAGCCATAAATTTGATACCTACCCTCCCTCTATGACAGAAGACACATCAGTTGCTTGGTGCAGAACAGAGAAACGACCCCAGAGACAGGGGAGGATTCTGGTCCTATCCCTTAAGGGTTTCAGTCTCTTGGGATCTTGGAAGTCCCCCAATTCCATCTTTAACTCAGCCTTATTGTGGCTGGCAATTCACTATATAGAACACAGAGGAAATCATCCTGCCTCTGCCTATCCAGTGTTGGAGTGACATGTTGTGCTACTATACCTGGCTTTAAGATTTTTTTGTGTGTGTTTCTCCATAATATAGAACATCTAAGAGACAACTCCTCATCTTTCCAAACTGGCAATGATTTGGATGGGGTATGGGTGGTAGAAAGAGCTGACAGCAAAGAAACACAAGAAGTATGACACACGCATCTCGAGAAGACCCTCCAGTTTGAGACATGCTATGAATTGACACCTACACTGGGTTTGACCAATCACCAACTATCCTTGCCTTCCAGTGAACAGAGTCTCCGAGACTGACCTAGCCGGCAGCGTTAAACCAACCTGGGCATCTTTATAACAGAAAGAGCCTAAAGGGCAAACATTTTGCTTTCTGCACTGAACTGACAACTTTATGCAAATTCTTTAGTCACAGAGGTCCCATCCCTGAGTTAGACACCTACCAGAAGTCAGCTTATGCCCTGCTTACCCCCCCCCCCAAAAAAAAAGAAGAAGAAGAAGAAAGAAGAAGACCCTAGAATGGGCTTCTCACTCCTGAATCCTCTACTCAACACCTAGAGGTCCGTGGATGATGTGCCAAACTGAATTTGAAATTGCTGCCTGGGCACTTATGGGGTTTTCCACCATCTTGCACTTGATTTATTCCCAGAAGGAATTGACCTGCTGCTGGAGAACATCCTATGCAGGAGCTTTTACAGCAGAGGGCTGACCAATGTGACTTGGTCATATGTAGCAAGGCTTCATGTATTCCACAGTGGCACATCCTTTCTTGCTATGGACCAGGCTCCTAGTGAGCTGGAGGATGTGGAAAGACCCAGATCATCTCTCATTGGTCTTCTCTCTGGTTATACATCATGAATGCCAGCTTTGTTCTCATGACTAATTCCATGATACTACAGCAAGGAAGCCATGGGGTGTTCTTTATTATTTACATTTTCCATAGCTGTGGCAGAATGCCTGATAAGAAGCAACTTAATGAAGGATGGAGGGAGGAAGGAGAGAGGGAGGGAGGGCATGAGGGAGAGAGGGAGGGCAAGAGGGAGGGAGGGCAAGAGGGAGGGAGGAAGAGCATGAGGGAGGGAGGGCATGAGGGAGGGAAGGAGGGCATGAGGGAGGGAGGGCAGGAGGGTGGGAGAGAGGCTAGAGCTGCTGGACTGGGTTGGGAGCTATCAAGAAACTTGAATCAGCATGAACTACAGGGAAGCACTGAGGCAGAGCGAGCATATGGTGGCAGAGCAGATGAGGACATCTTTGACACTGCAGTGCGGGTGTGCAGGAAAGCAACACCATGCTCTGGCCAGGACATGACCATCCATCCCAGAGGCCTCATCTCTGCAGGAATCTCACCCTATCTCACCTCCCAGAGCAGATGGTCAGCTCCTGACACAAAGCCAAGCTCACTGCACATTGCCATGATGGCTAGGTCAAGTCTCCATCTTCCCAATGTCACCCCTAGATGCCACAGTGAAGGGCCCTAAAAACTTTTGTACAACCTCTAGTCGCATGGGCACTAAGCTTATATGTAGTCGTGTTCATTTCTAGACTTAGATATAAAAACATCCTCAAAGAGCTGATGATTCGTGTATTTTCAATGTCTTCAGGTGCCTGTTACACATCCTTGGGAGCATGATGCCTCCAACACTGTCACAGTCCAAAACAAGGCTCAAAAGTGCAGGGGGGGGGGCTTCATTGGTCCCCACCAGGTGCTGAATAAATTACCTCTAACCCAGTGTTCAATGGAACCGATGACAACAGACTCCAAACCATGCAGGGGCCAGTCCTCATCAGCTTGACCAATGACATGGGAGCTGGACAGTCCTAGGCTGAGTAAAAGGCCACTGTGATGCTTTGAAAATGGCAGGAGAGGGTGGATTGTTTAAATATGTTGGGTCATAAAAGAAAGTAGACCAGGTGTCGGGGTGTCAACCCCTATCCCAGTGCTCCAGAAACCAGAACAAACAGGAAGGCGGCCGCGAGTCCCATCTTGCTTACAGAATGAAAACCCGCCTCAAAACCAAACACCACCACCACCAACCGCCCCCCCATAAAAAAAAAAGAAGAGCAAAATTAAAAGAGGAAGGGAGAGGCAGAGAAGAGGTCTAGGGGAAGGACAGGGGAGCTGTAAACAAGATCTGAGAAGAAGGTAGTCACAAGCTTTGCTCTGGAGTCTTGCGAGAGCCTCGCTATCTAGGCCAGTAAGTTATCTAAGGGGCACAAAGTCTTTTATTCTGCTTGCCCCCTCCCACCCGCAACAACTGAGAGGTTTTCCAAAAGGTTCCAATTTCCCTTTGATTCAGAGCTGCTGTCGATGGTGTTCAGAGGCCTTAGGGGTAACAGGTGCATTTCAAATGCGTGGAAATCACAAATAAATTGGATCTAGGATTTACAGCATTAGCAATGCCTTTGTTCTCTGGCATTGATGCCTGGCTTGTGGACAGTGGATCTGAGCAACCCCCAGGAGCCTGTGAAATGGGGCAGGGGAAGACTATTGGAAGGAAGAAGAGGTGGAGTGATGGACAGGAGCAGATACCCAGGTCTTTGTATGCACTCCACCAGCACATGCTCCAAGCACTTCTTCCGATTTGACGCCCCTCCCCTCCCCATATTTATTGCTGCTTCTACCCTCACCCAAGCCATCCTCCCACCTCCCCCAGACGCCCTAGCAACTTCCTGAAGGTTCATCTAGTGTTGTTCCCTTCTGTTCCCTTTTCTTATGGGGTTTTCAAAAACACATAGCTGGTCCTGTGGTTCCTTCTGTGAAACAGCTTCCTGTAGCATTTAGGTTTATTCTGGGTGCTGGGCTGGTTGTGTCCTCCAACTGACTTCAGGGACTTCCTTGCCTATGTTCTTCAGTTTGCCTCCAAGTGTGCTCTGTGGCAGGCAGCTTCATGGTACGGTCACCTTTGCAGAGTTTTTTGCCCTTGAGTGGGTACTGGACCTAGACACCTGTACCTAAGAACTGTATGTAACCATGGCAACAGGGTCTCTCAGAGATTCCTTATCTCCCATGAGACCTTGTATCCCAAACCAAGGTGGATGGAATGACAACAGAGGCCACATACATACACACACACATGCATACACACCCTCATCATACAAACATGTACAAACACAGGATCACACAAACATGTACATACACAGGGTCACACAAACATGTACATACAAGGGTCACACACATACAGCTGAACAACAACTGGAAGCCATCTGTAATCCTCAGCACATGGTCTGAGACGACCAAACATCAGACAGTCACAGTCATGGGCTTTACTAATTTTGTTGTGGTCAATGTCTAAGCGCATACTTGAGGGTCACAGCAAATTTCAAATATCAGTTGATCCAAATTTCAAAGAGAAGGAGGGAATAATGGGGGCTGCCATTTGGGATAATAGAAAGTTCCAGAAATAGAAAGTGGCGATGGTTATATAATTCTGCAGAGCCATTCAGTGCCTGATTGAGCATATTGATCATGAAATCTGTTCATCTAGTAAATCTAACCTTTTGGTGCTTACTTTTTGTTTTTTAAGTTTTATTATATTCATGTATGGATGGTTTGTCTGCACGTGTGTTTGTGTGCTACACGCATACATGCAATTTCCACAGAGGCCAGAAGATGGCATTAGATTCCCCCAGGACTGGAGTTTCAGATGGTTATTAAAGGCCATGTGGGTGTGGTGAATCAAACCTGGTCCACTGGAAGATCAGCCAGTGAACTGCTGAGCTTATCTCCAGACCTCCCCCCCCCCAAAAAGTGCATCCTCCAACCAGAGATGGTGATGTATGTTTTCCCACCTATTTTCATGGACCCCCAGATTTTGTACATGAATTTTAGGTAAAGATCCCAGTATATGGTCTAGAATATTCAAGATGTTTCCTTCCAGTCTATGGCACATGACTTCAAGCCCTATGCTCAAATCTGCTATGACCATCCAGGAAACACATGTGAAGCTGACTGGGAAGCGGGGGTGGGGGGGTGGGGGGTGGGGGGCTGGGGGGGTGGGGAGATGGGGGGGTGGGGGGATAGGGTGGGTGGTGGTGGTGAAGAGGAGCTGCAGTGCCTCTGGTATAGAAATAGTGGGGGCGTCTCTAAAACTGGGAACTTTGGTTTCACTCATTCCTGCCCCACAGGCTGTCATGTTCATGTTGCAGTGGGGTGCCCATTAGTTAAGGAGTGCCTGCAGTACCTCACAGCCTACGTGAAACTTCAACTTGGGAGGCTGACCCCAGAGGCTACACACTCTCAAAACGTCCCTCCCTCCTTCCCAATTAGGTTTTCTAGCCCTAATAGGAAGCCGAGGTAGTCACCATCGCCCTGGGATCTCTTACCATCTTGTTAGCGCAGGGGTTTAACCTTCAGTGAGGAAGCAGAGAGACAGAGATCACGCCAAGACCGTGTCCACACATTCTGGTATGGGCTGTGGACCTCTGTCACTAGTCTTCCCTGGAGGAATATCTGAAATGTTCCACCCTCAGACCCCCTGAGGAAGCAAGGGTCCTTCTGAGTATCACCAGGTCCGTATGCTATATGCTACGCAGTCATTCTAGGCCCTCCAAAGCCACAAGAGTCAAAGCATGCATGGTTTCAAGTGGAAAACAATGTCTGAGCCTGGCAAGACAGAGGCCTTAGATGCCCCTGGAAGGTTGGGTGCCTAATTGTGGAACTCAATTCTGTTTTCATAGGAATCAATTCAGAGGGATTTTCATTTTCAATTATTCAACAACATCCAATTTTCCTTCTACACCTCAGCCAGACTGGAGGAGAGAAATTGCATATGTCAATCACCCTGGCAATCTGCTGGCCAGCCTGAGGTCACCCTGCAGCCCCTTGCACTGAGGGGGTATGATTGGAGTGTGGGAATGCACCATGACAAATGGACACACAACATGGCCTTTGACCCGGACTGTGAGATACTGTCTGCTACTTGTCCTCATGTCAAGGCAGGAAACAGATTATCGCCATGCTAATGAGGACAGCACACTCAGGGAAGCCTAGGGAAGCAGGCACTCCCCCATTCTCATAAGTCCCCCAGCCCCACTCCCAATCCATAAGAATGTAGTGGTCAGGCAAATCTGTGGCAGACTTCTGTGGCCCAGCTAGTAGGGAGAAAAAACCCACGTGGTAGCCAGCTATCTTGGAAAATTTATTAGTAATATATTATATAAAGGATTAATATTTATTGAGGGGTGTATGAACACTTACGATATAAATTGAACTTTAAGACAATTTTTGGAGATAGAAACTGTCTTATGACAGGCCATCTGTTTTCTGAGAACATAGGAACAAAAAAGGGCTAGCTTAGTGTCTTGGCGGCTTTTTAATGGGGTCTGGCTATGCCTTATTTAGGCTTTTAGAACTTTCGACATGTTTTTAAGCCTTGTTAGTCAACACTTGAATCTCACTACATCATCTCCTCCTCTTCCTCCCCCTCCTCCTGTCTCCAGGACACCATGAAATCTGCCTTAGTCATTCTGTTTGAGACAGGGTCTCATTGTAGCCCAGGCTGGCTCCAAACTTGCAATGTAGACAGATGACCTTGAACTTTTGATCCTTCTGTTTCCAACTCTCAAGATGGTGCTAGAATTACCAGTGTGTGTTACCTGATCGGTTTTATGAGGTTCCAGATACTGAACTGAGAGCCTCTGGTGTGCTAGACAGACATTCTAACTGCTGAACTTCATCCCTGACCCCTTATGAACATCGGTTTTAAAAGGTACAAGTTCAGAAACCTGATCAGGCTGGACAGCACCTGTGCCTATGAATACTGCACTGGATTGAATACTTGACATTGCTGATTAGGAAGGTCCCGTGCTAAGCATCCACTCCTGCCTAGTCTGCATGCTTGTATGTCTTCCTCCAAAGTTCCTACTAAAAATTAATCCTCTGTGCACTGTAGTATTAGATTTCTGGCCTTGACTTTCGGGCCTAACCTCAAGGTCTAGACCCACGGTCCACAGACCTGCAGACCCGCAGTCCTACCGTCCCACAGAGACACACAGATGCTTTCTATAGTTTTTGGCTGATCAGCCTCAGGCCCAGGCATATAGCTTGCTAGCTCTCTACCCTTCATCTAACCCATGTCTTTTGTTCAGCCATGCGGCTCGGTACCTTTCTTCAGAGCAGCATAGTTGTCCTCTGCTTCTTCCAGCTTCTCTTTTGCGTTCTTTCTGGCATTCTGCTCAGTGCTTCCTGTTCTCAGAGTTTTTCTTAGTCTGGTAGCTCCGCCCACACTTCCTGCCTGCCTTTGGCCAATCAGCTCTTTTTATTAAACCAGTGGGTGGGACAATTATTTACAATGAAACAACACAATCCCCTACAGTGCGCATGCACTGGGAGACCCAGCAATGAGAAGGAGGAGGAGGAGATCCTTAAGAAAGAGACAGGAAGCATAGTGAAGCCTGTTTATCCCAGCTACTTAGGAGGCTGTGGCAGGAACATCTTAAGTCCAAGGTCTGCCTAAGCTACTTCGTGAGTTCAAGGCTAGCCTGAACAGCTTAGTGAGATCTCATCACAAAAAAAAAACAAAGTAAAAGAAGGCTGGAGACCCAGCTCTGTGATAGAGCAGCCACCTAGCCTGTGAGAGGCCCTGGATTCTGCTCTCCAACACTAAAGGGGAAAAAAACCAGATGGAAGCAACTAGCTGGTGCCTTTTATCTTTTGACCCTCTATGTGAAGACATAAACAAGAGTAAGGCCTCACTGAAGAGACACAGAGGCCCTCAGCAGACCCCAAATCTATTGCTGCCTTGATCATCAATTTCCCTGCATTCAGAAAGGTAGGGAAATAAATCTATGTTTATAATTTCCTTTGTAAATCACCGGGTCTTCAGCAATTTGTTCTGGCAATTAACACTTCACTCAAAAGAAGACAGTAACTAGGGAGAAATGATAGGTGGTGGTGTCTTTTGTTGGGACAGTAGTGATGTGGCAGCCACACAGTGTATGCTTAGCTCTCGGTTCAATGAAATGTGGACATTAGCGAGGGTATCTCAGATTCCAGGAAAGCAACTTCATCCAAGATGAGAGTTCTCCAATATTCATCTACCTCCTGTTCCAAATGGGGGCAGAGCTGACCAGTGGGGGTATACTATTCTCTCTGTGTACTCTTGGTGTCGCTCTGAGGGGTCCCATGTTTCCTGCTAAAGCCTCACAATTTAATGATTAAAAACAAAAGTGTCAGGGCCCCAATTTAGAGGTGAAAAAATCTGGGAGCAAAAGGGTAAATGATTTTCTTGAGGTCTCCCAAATAGCAAGGGGGTGGGGGTTCTCCATCCAAGGAATCCTCTAGAAAACACATTCTTACTAGCTGATTATACTGCCCCCTTCACCTCACCACCATCACCAAATGTGGACCGAACTGGGAAGGCTTGCCTGAGCAGAGGGCCCTGTCTGGCAGTAAGGAGCCAGGGTACTAATGAGTAATCCCCCTCACCCCAGGTGTGAGGGAAGGCACATATGTTGACTATAGCTTGAGCTCTGTCATCCTTCTATTCTGTCTCTCAGAGGAAGAGAAAGGGACACAGGCTGCAACAAGGGGCCACTGCCCACTCTGAGGGATGAGTTTGGTCCCAGGGGAAAGTAGACTGAAGAGACCCAAGGGAGAGCATCTGTGGGAGGCAGGTATCGGGAACAAGAGAGGAGGGAGACAGACTCCTGAGGGCAGGAACAGCCAGGACACTTTTTTAGCTCCCTGAGGGGAAGGTGGTCTCACAAGTGGGCACCATACATAAAGTCCACCTTCAGCATTTGGACCAGTGTTTGGGGAAAATGTCACTCAGGAAGGAAACAGAATTATCTGAGCTGGAGATCAAAGCTACTTCTGATTAAGAAATTGCTGTCAAGACGAGGGCTGGATTCAGACCAGTGTGTTTAACTGTCTGATCCACTTAAACCCTTGTGAGGCAAGAGAGCAAGGTAGACAGACAGGGCCGCTGTGTTAGCTGGGACTCTGATGGAGTCACTCCACAGTGACTCAGGACACTGCTGGACAGTCTTTGGGGGAAGATTTCATATCTCACCCCCCCACACACACACACCTACACACACAAAACCGTAACAAACAACAACAAAATCCCGCATTTCCAGAAGCTTCTGAAAATTGACCAACAAGCACTTCGGAGGAGCTGAAAAGGAAGTTAGTTGGGTGATAAGAAGCATGGCTGGCTTCCTTGCTGCCTAGACTGGTGCAGATGTCTCTGAGGGAAACAGCCACCAGCCTAAGTTTGGCTTGTTACCAATCAGAGGCCAGTGAGTGAGCCTGCCCCACCCTATCTCCTCCCAATGTCCTCTGCCTCAGGCCCACATCCACAGGATCAGGTTTCTTTAGCCAACACCACTGTGCTGGAAGGCAGCCAGAGAGCACCAGGGCCCGGCTGGCAGGGAGGGGAAAGGGAACTTCAGAATTTAGTTTTGGTTTTAGATCCAGCTATTAGCAAACAGGATTAATAGCAACCTCTATTCATAGAGGTAGTGGAGAGATTTATCATGGATAGGAGGTGTTCTGTGCAGAAGAAAGAATGGGGTCCCATTAAGGGAGAAGACAAAAAAAAGTGACCAGAACATAGGTACATCATCCCTCTAGGCCAGACCTCCCAGCCTGAAGGACAGGCGCTTTAAAGCAAACGGGCAGATATGGCAGCTCCTACTGGCAACCACAGTACTCACAGGCTGAAGCAAGTTCTAGGCCATCCGGGGCTATATACATCAAGACCCTGTGTAAAAACTAGAAAGCAAAACAAAAATCTGACAATCTCAGCCAGTGAATTGCTTACCAAGCAAGCTGAAGGCCTGGGCTGGATCCCTAGAACCTACATACAAGAAAGCCTGGTGGGGTAGGGTGGTAGGGATCTTGTTCTCCTGGTACTGGGGCAGTGGAATCTGAAGCCAGAGAATGCCTGGTGTCTTCTAGATAGCAAGTCCACCTACTTGGTAAATCTCAAGCCAGTGAGAGACCCTGTCTCAAATAAAATAAAATAAAATAAAATAAAATAAAATAAAATAAAATAAAAAAATAAAATAAAATAAAATAATATAATATAAAATAAAATAAAATAAATAGATAGCTGGCACTTATGGGCATGATATGATACTCAAAGTTGTTATATGGCCTTGATATATAAACACACACACACACACACACACACACACACACACACACACACACACACGGTTTTTCAACCATGTGACATGATTACATGATTAGAGAGGTGACCTCTGATGGAGGTAAATGGTCAAGAATGAAAGGCAAGGAAAATGTCAGCTGCTTGACACAGGTATTTGACGGTCATATTTCCGACTGGGTCACATAGAGAAAGCCACATCTAAGTCTTACAAGATAAGCAATCAGTACCCAGTAAATATAGCAGGGGACTAAGAGCGGCATGGGAACCAGCCTGAGCAAAGGTCCAAAGCCATGACTGATGGGAAATGCCAACTAGTTCAACCTTGAGGTGACATAAAGCCCATGAGGGGTGATTGACAGAAGACAAGACTCCTGGCAAAGAGAACCAGACTGAGGAAGAAGTCTGCTCTGCATTAGTTGCAGACAGTAGAGCCTCCACTGGGCTCAGACAGAGGAGACCCCGATCTTGTGCTTCTGAGAGATCACTCTTGGCCACGTGGACATCATGGCTGGAATCAGAAATGTCACACAGGGGAATGATGCTAAAGTCCCAACTGGAATACTTTTGCCCACCCCCAAATCTATATTAAAGTCCTAACCTACAAATTGATGGTATTTATTTTATTTAACTTTTAAAATTTTGTGTATATGTGTATATGTGCTTGTGTTCATGAGTCTGTAAAAACGTCGGTGTAGGTATGTGTGTGTGTGTGTGTGCGTGTGTGTTTGCATGTGGAGCCCATAGGAGAGGCCAGTGCCAAGGGTCTTCCTCTATTGTTTCCACCTCATCATTTAAGGCAGGATCTCTCCTTGAACTTGGAACTCAGCATGGGCTGGACCAACCGGCCAGCATTGCAGCCACAGACACATGTGGCCATGCCCAGCTCTTAGGTGGGTGGCAGGACACCAAATTCAAGTCCTCTTGTTTGCACAGCAGCTTCTTTAGCCGCTGAGTCATCTCCCAAAGTAACGTTTAAGAGTTGTCTATGACAGTTATCCGTGACTAACAACTTGATTGGTTGAGCGCCCCCTAGAGGACTGCTGAGCAGGAGTGTCTAAAGGAGTAGGGGATTAACTATGAAATGAGAACCTGCCTGGGTGTGGGTGGCACCATCCTATTGGTTAGCAACCCAGTCGGAGAAAGGGGTCAAGAAAAATACAGCAGGCACATTAAAAAAATAATAATAAAAACACCCAAAAAACAAAAAAACAATACCCGTCCATTAGGAAGTGGTGCTCAGAGCTCTGCCTCCAGAACTGCAGAAAATACCTTCCCATTCTGCATGAACACATAGCCTGTGGTGTTTTGTTACAGGACCACATCAAGACAGGAAGAAATCAAGCAACGAAGAGGGTAGGGAACAGGAAGTACAGCAGGGATGGGATGCAGAGAGGGTCAAAAGGATTTAGAACCAACAGCAGGACAATCTGTAGATTGTTTTTACCCACAGGCTGGAATAAGGAAAGATGAGTCAATGATGGTGGATGGTGATGAGCAGAGGAGCCATGTCCTGAGGCTGGGGGACATCAGGGCTATATTCTACTTTACACTCCTGGGAGAGAATAAAATGTAGGAACTCAGGGAAGATGTGATATTTAAGATGCATTTAGTAATGGGCAGTGGTGGCTGCCTCTACTCTCAACCTCAGGCCATGGCCCTTGACTTGTCCTTCATGATCAAGATGTTCACTTTTCTTCCAACTCTTGGGCCTCTGCCAGGGAGATAACTCGTGGGTTAAGTACCTGCTTTGCAAACAGAAGAACCTGAGTTCAGTTCTCCGGAAACACGCAGTAAAAAGCCAGTGTGGTTGTACATGCTTGTGATTCCAGTGCTGAGGAGGCAGAGCTGAGCATACCCCTGGGGTGCAATGGTCAGCCAAATCGGCCTGACAACTTCCAGGTCAAGTAGAAAAAAGCAAAAAGCAAGGGCCACAGACAGCATCCTTGAGGATTACATCTGAGCTGTCCTCTGGCCTTCACATGACCACACATGTGAATATGCACAACACATCCACACAAACATGTATATACATCTGAATGTATACACACACACACAAATGCATACACGGATACACAGGCAGATCCACACAGAAAAAGCAAAGTGGAAGTACAAGCAAGTGAGCTGTCCTGAGCTGAACCCCAGATGGAATTTTGAGTCTGTCTTATTGTGGGCCTTACTAGCAGGTGGGTGGATCACCTGCCTTGGGTGTTTATTCACACAGGAGGAGCAGAGATGGGAGGAAATGTGTTTCCTTGGAGCCTCAAGGAAAAGAACATGCAGAAATTAGAATGTCTCTCCATCTGGCTTCAGGGCTGCAGAGCTACTGAGGAAGGGCCATCTGAAGGGAGGAGTGGGGTCTGTGGGGAGTTGGAATTCAGGCAGCATGACTCTGGGGCCAGGTGATGCTTCCATGAGAAGGAAGGAAGGGCTGTGTCTTTTCTACAAAGAAAAGGCTGATTCTTTCTGGAAGATTATAAAGCACCAAAGAGAAGTTTGTAACCTGAAGTGCTCTTTAAAAAAAAAAAAAAAATCAGACATCATGAATGGGCTGGGGGCTGGAGAAAGCGTTCAGTGTTGTACTTCCTGCCCAATTAGAACACTCATGTTTAATTTCTAGCACTTAGAATGGATGTTCAAAGCCACCTTCTACTCCAGATCCAGGGGACCCAATGCTCTCTTCTGACCTCCGAGATCACGTGCTAATGTACACATAAAAATACAAAACTAAGAAAATGTTCAACATGAACACTGTAGATCAAATGCAGCACAGATGGGTGAGGAACAGAGCTTTGAGGGGCAAATGGGAGAGAAAGGGACCATTCTAACTGCTTCTGGGGGTCCCCAAGGAGGTGCATCAGGACACACAAAATGAAGATGAATTCAGGAGGAGTAGCACCATTACGAAGCCGCGAGGTAGTCACCACTAGTCTTCACTGGCAACTCGGAACCACTGTCATCCACATCCAAGAGTCCCCACCTTAAGAAAAGGAGGCTCACACAGCAACCCCTTCACCAACAGGGATGTTGCTGCATTGATGGGTCCCGAGCCTAAGGCCACTATCACAGTTGCTGGGAGATGCAACCAAGCTCAAGATCCCAACAGGGTCACAATACCCAGGTAATATTTCCACCACACTACAGGCTTCAGACCTCAGGTAGTTCTGACTCTGCCCCTGTCTGAGTTCATTAGTGAGTTCCACTGCAGGCTAACAGCAGCACCAATTTCTCTGGGCTCCACGGTTTCCAGAGAATGGATAATAAATGTGTTTGGAAGTGTGGGTTGATTTATTAAAGTGCATTGTATTGCAATGGTTTTACAAGAAGATTAATTTTTAATAAAGAAACCTATTACCTCAGTCTTCGAGGACCTTCACACACCTAAGAAAAATGATTCTCTTTCCGTCCGTGGAAACTGCCACAGCTTATTTTCTTGGAACAGCTCTGTTCCTTTCAGCTCCTCCAGAGAGAGGGAGACGGACATTCCCAGTGGGGCCTGCTGGACCATACGGCCTCTTTTTGTTCATTAGTACTGCATGCCCATTTTTCAGACTCATACCTGTCACATAAGCTCAAGCTTCTGGTGAGCCAAATTAACCCTATTCTAACATGAAATATGTTTAGAGGACAGACCCTCGAGTACCCAGCTATTGGCCAAGTATGATCCCCCAAAGCCTCCAAAGGGTCTTGCTTGACATGTGGAAGGGGGTTTGAAAGGGACCAACCTATGAGTCAGACATCTGAAGTCATGCAGGAAGACAGTGAAAGAGGGAACAGGGAGATTGATCAGTGGGTAAACACAAGTGAGGACCAGAGTTCCATCCTGTAGAAACATGTTTAAAAAATCCAGGCATGATTCACACTTGTAATCTCCCCCACACCAGGAAGGTAGAAAAAGGCTGACCCCTAGGGCTTTCTGGCCAGCCAGCCTAGCCCATCTGGTGAGTCCCAGGCCAGTGAGGGATCCTACCTCAAAAGAAAACATGGATAACACCTAAAGAATGATATCCATCACTGTTCTCTCTATATGCACAAACACATACACAAAGGCGCGTGCACAATGTAAAAACAAATTTAGATAGATATACAGGGATGGGCCGTGAGTCAGGCATAGGCCACCTGGGTGCTTTTAGGTCAGTCATATGACATCTCAGCCTAGATCACCTCCCCTGTACAATGATCATAATGGAATTTGCCAGTGGAGCAGATTCAATTAACTTAAGCAAGCCATCAGCTGAGCGTCTGGCCCATGCTTCCTGCAGTCACTGTTGCTGGTGCTGGTGGTACCATTATGACAGACACACAGGCTTGCCATCCCTGTGTGGGAGATTGTGTTGTTTCATTGTAAATATTTGTCCCACCCATTGGTTTAATAAAAAGCACTGATTGGCCAAAGGCAGGCAGGAAGTGTGGGCGGAGCTACCAGACTAAGAAAACTCTGAGAACAGGAAGCACAGAGCAGAACGCCAGAGAGAAGCCAGAAGAAGCAGAGGACAACTATGCTGCTCTAAAGAAATGTACCGAGCCGCATGGCTGAACAGGAAGAATCATGGGTTAGATGAAGGGTAGAGAGCTAGCAAGTTATGTGCCTGGGCCTTAGGCCAATCAGCCTAAGACTATAGTAAGCCTCTGCATGTCTCTGTGAGACTGTGGGACTGCGGGAATGTGGGCCTGTGGGTCCTAAACCTTGAGGTTAGCCCTGAAAGTCAAGGCCAGAAACCTCCTACTACATTCAGGAGGTTGAGGAGAGGGACTAGCAAGTTCAAGATTGGTCTGATCTGTCTGATCAACATAAGGAGTTCAAGGCCTGCCTGGACAAACTAATACTTAGACTCTGTCTCAAAACTTAAGGAAGTGATCACGGGAAAGAGCCAAGGATGTGGTTCATTGGGAGAGCATCGGCCCAGTGTGAGGAAGGCCTTGGAATCAGAACCAGTACTTCCAACACAGTAATAACACTAGGAATAATGGTGATGGTGGTGATGGTGGTGGTGATGGTGGTGGTGGTGTTGGTGATGGTGGTGGTGATGGTGGTGGTGGTGATGGTGGTGATGGTGGTGGTGGTGGTGGTGATGGTGGTGATGATGATGGTGGTGATGGTGGTGGTGGTAGTAGTGGTGATGGTGGTGGTGGTGATGGTGGTGATGGTGGTGATGGTGGTGATGGTGGTGGTGGTAGTGGTGGTGATGATGGTGATGGTGGTGATGATGATGGTGGTGGTGGTGGTGGTGGTGGTGGTGATGGTGGTGATGATGATGGTGGTGATGGTGGTGGTGGTGGTGGTGATGGTGGTGATGATGATGGTGGTGATGGTGGTGGTGGTAGTAGTGGTGATGGTGGTGGTGGTGATGGTGGTGATGGTGGTGATGGTGGTGATGGTGGTGGTGGTAGTGGTGATGGTGGTAGTGGTGGTGATGATGGTGATGGTGGTGATGGTGGTGGTGATGATGGTGGTGGTGATGATGATGGTGGTGATGGTGGTGATGATGGTGATGGTGGAGGTGGTGGTGATGGTAGTGGGTGGTGTTGGTGTTGGTAGTGATAGTGGTGGTGGTGATGGTAATGCAGGCAAAGTTGGGGATTGAGTGGCAGAACATTGATCTCTGCATAAATTAGAGGGTTTTTTGTTTTGTTTTGTTTTGTTTTTGTTTTTTGGAGGGAATGAAATCCATATGTATTCTGTGTTAGAAATGGCCTCTGAGAAATGGGACTGTGGCTTGCAGGAGAGACTCAGGAAAGGCGGAGAAAGAATGGTGTGTAGACAGGAATAAAAACATGGGAAAAGGAGCAGACCTGGGAGACACCAGTGCTGGAGGACTCTAAGCACAGGAAGGGGCCCTCTAGAAGAGTAATTACAATAGCATTCACTTAGAGTTAGAGGGCATCCATTTAAATTAATAATTGTTATCATAACTGTTATTATGGTCATAACTGCTTAAGAGAACTCATATTAGACAACAGAAATGGCTTGAGAAACTCCTGCATGTCAACCCTCCAGTCCCTTCCTGCGGTAATTCTAGGGCTGTATTCCCAAAACACAGACTGACTGCTCATTGTCTAGAAATGATTCAATGAATACAATGTCAGAATAAAATGTGAAAACTCCCAATAAGACAATTTTGAAATAATAGCACAAATATTAAATAATAGCTCCAATATTTAAGCCTGTTATACTTGCAGAAACTATACCAAGTATTTAACATACTGGCTCGTTTAAAACTATAGTATAGACAAATTTTACCACCTAATAAAGGACCCCTCATATACAAAAAAGATTTAAAATTCAATAGTAAGGCCAGCCTATTGTGGATATTCAATATAAATTAAATCCTAGAGTTTGTGATCTTGGGGAGATCTGGCTTTTTTCACTAAGCATAGTGTATTCTGAATTCATCCATATTACTGGATGGATTGGCACTCCTTTATTATATCCATAATTGTGTGCATATGCATGTGTGTGCACATGTGAATGCATGTATGTTTGGTGCATATGGATGCATATGCACTCGTGTAGGCTGCACATGCCCGTATGTTTATACATGTATGTACACATACATGTAGAAACCAGGGATCACTTTCTGGTACTGTTTCTCAAGCAGTGTCTATCTCTCACTGGTGTGGGACCCAACAAAAAAACTACAATGGTGGGCCAGTGAACCCGAAGGAAGGACCTGTCTTCAGTTCTCTAGTGCTGGGATTACAGGAAAACTTGAATACTAGGTTCTGGGGTTTGGACTCAAGTCCAATTGCTTGTGATGTAATCACTCTACCAAATGAGTCATCCCTGAACCCCAATACTTCATTACTTTTCATTATCAAATAATACACCGTTTGTGACTATATCATCTAGAAAGAGAAAGTAATGTGGCCACAGGTAAGGAACAGAGGGAGGGACTGAAAAAATAATGAATAAGGCTTCCCTACAGCCAACGCTCCTAAAAATGTTTTGTGGCAGGAAATCTTCTTATTGAAAAATCTCAAAGGCACCGAGAAATCTTACCTCTAACTCCTGAGGGTACGGCGCAGCCCAGAAGTCAACAATAACATCCAAACGCCTGGCAACCCTCAGAAGCACTAACTCATACTGCCCCCTTGGATTCTCCAGGATTCCTGTTTGTGTTTGAGAAACATCAGTCTAGATTCTGAATGAATGAATACAATGTCAATACAATAAACTTTTTGTAGGCTCTCTCCCTCCTGGAAATAAGGAATACTAGAACCTTCCTCTGCTCTTCCCTCCCATAGTTCTGTGTGTCTTACGCTGATGTGGCTACTGGGAATGAGCTCTGATGGCAAACTGGTTTGCGCCTTATTGGTGTAACGCCTCACTTATGACCTAGTTTAATAGTAAAATAAATTATCCCAGAACCAGGCTTCACTGTTAGAAGTCAGACAGCCTTCAGGGAGGACCACCGGAAGGGATGAGTCTCCGGGCTTTTGACCTCTCTGGGTTACTACCAAACAGTGAAATAAATGCTGGGAGGTGAGGGGTTATGAGATAGTCAACAAGTAATATGCTTGCTGTGGCTGAGTTCAAATTCACATAACCAACATAAAGCCTGTTGCATATGTAATACTAGGCCAACAATCCTAAAGTAACATCAGAGGTAGAGACAGGAGACTCCCTAGAACCTTCATGGGCCAGCTAGACGGGTGTGTACACAGCATCAAGTAGGAGACTCTGACTTAACAAGGTGTAAGGTAAAGGCCAGTTTCAGAGGTTACCCACCTGTCCCATAGCATGCACTCAACTAAGCACACAAAGATTTAAAAGCCAATCAAAGAACTGGGTTTCCTGTTGCTATGATAAAATATCCAGACAAAAGTAACTTCTGGGAGAAAGGATTTACCTTAGCTCACAGTTGTAAATAACAGTTCATTATTACAGAAAGACGAGATGGTGGGATCCAGTCACATCCATAGTCAAAGACAGAAGGATGAGGAATGTGTGCGTGCTTGGGCTCAGCACATTTTCCTCCTCTATACAGTTCAGGGTCCAGTCCAGGAAATGCTGTTACCCACACTGGGCAATTCTCACCTCAGTTAACTCCCTAAAAACAAGTCCTCATAGGCAAGCCCACAGGCCAACCTGACTACGCCAACACCTCAATCAGACATCCCAGGTGATCCTACATTGTGTCAAGTTGACAGTTAAAACTGTTCACGTTGTGTCCAAGTTAGGTCCGGGTTGTTGCCATAGGACAATGATGAAGGTGACTCCAACTCTGAACCAAGAGGCTTTATTTCAGGATATACCTCATCAAGAGAAGAGAGAGCAGAAACCTAAAAGCTGCACCTAAAGCACAGGCATGGAGGAATGTTGCTAACTAGCTTGCTTACTCTGGCTGCTCAACTCTTTTCCTCACATACCCCATGCCCACCTGACTAGGGATGGTGCTGTCCACAGTGGGCTAGGCCTTCTTCCATCAATTACCAATCAAGAAAATACTTAGCAGATATGCCCACAGGTAAGCATATACTTCTTCAGTCAAGGTTCCTTCTTTCCGGATATATCAAGATGACAACCAAGACTAGCCATCACCCAGCAAATTGACTCCCACATGAGGAACAGAAAGGATGTGGTTCAGATTGTTCCACAGACCCAGGGTGGGGGTAAGTATCTTGAGTCCAACTTGAACACCCCATGCCAATGTCTGCATACTGGCCAGGCTTGGAGGAGAGAGAAGCTGGTACCTACAGGACAGAGAGGGAACATCTCTGTCTTCTGTTCAGGCCTTGCAGAGATGTGTCTCTAACAGTCTTTTGTTTGTTTTTGTTTTTCTGAGGTTCTGTCCTCCTGGGAAAGGCTGCAGCTTTGGAATGAGGTCAGGAAATAAGAAGACTCAATGTGAAAGTTCCCAGAGGGCTGAGCTATGCTGTGTATCTGATTCTGAATCTGTCTAACATTAACCATGGAAACAGAATCTGGGATAGCACAAGGTCTGGCCAGCCTTCAGCTCCATCCTTCCCACTAACTGGAGTCCCTGTCAAGGACCCAAATTCTTCATGAATGCCCAGAAGTTGACTTCATTCTAAAGATCTGACTGCTGAATGAATTGTTTTACTGCAAAATGAAACAGACCAGCTGTCTTAGTTAGGATGTCTATTGCTGTGAAAAGATACCATGACCATTTTAACTCTTGTAAGAAAAATACCCATTTCATTGGAATATCTTATATTTTCAGAGGTTTAGTCCATTGTCATCATGGTGAGACCTGGTGGCATGCAGACAGACAGGGTACTTCACTCAGAGGCAAGGGGAAGTGGTTGGTCTCACTGGGTGTGGCTGGAGCATATATGAAACCTCAAAGCCCGCCTCCACAGTGTCATACTTCCCTCAATAAAGTCACACCTACTCCAAGAAGGCCACACCTCGTGGTGGACATTTTCTTTCAAACCACCACAGGGGCTTAGCTTGCTTCTGACTGATAGTGATGTGGCCTCTCTAGAATTAGTGTTATAGTATTTCCTGAGCTGAAATTCCAATGCCAACCTGGGCTCTACAGTACGTTCCAGGCCAGCACTATCTTAAAAGGAATATTCTAGAAGGAACTATCTAAGATCCTCTGAGTGTTATTTTTAACCAAGTAAATATCCGGCAAGAAGTCCACCCAGGTGAACATGCAACAGACATGACTCCAGACCATGAGAGAACACATTACCTGTCTTTCTATTACTTGGCCTCAGGTATTTTATTATAGCAAAACACAATAAGACTAAGACAGCTTTCATGGAGCGGGGAGAGGAGGGGTGAAAATGAGGGTACAGAATGGCAGGGGGGGTCTCCTAGAAGACATGGTGACTCACTGAGCCTACCTAACTTCAGCTTCAAAGGCAATAGGACCAACCATCCAATATGTCTCTGGAGATGGACCCTCTTAAACCACATACCACCTCCCTGAAAGATGCCCCTGTGCTAGTATTTGTGTGGAATGATGTCACTGTGTGTCCCCTGAAAGTGCTTTCCCATTTATACCTCTGTCCAACATGTTGTGTGCTCAATCAGGCTGCCCTTCATGGATATTAATGAGTTCCTGTCCTACTGAGCTTGACCAGAGAGAGACATCAGGAGGCGAGTAAATGGCTATGGTGCAATGGATGGAATGTTCTGGAGTATCCTTCTCCAGACTGCCTCTTACTGGAATATTGCTAGTTATGACTTTATCTTCTCCCAATAGTTAATCCTCTACCATGCCACAATCCATAACACCTCTAGGTTCTGAGAGTTCTCAGCTCCTGTCCCTTGCATGTTAGGAGTTGGTGCCACCTCCATGTGTTGTCTCTCTCCTCCAGCTTCTCTAAGCCCTTTTGTCATTAAGCTCTTCCTAGTTCTGACATCAGTTCCATTTATAATGTGGACTCAGAGACACCCCAAACCTCAAAGATAGGAAGAAATGTAAACAACCTTATGCCGGAGGAAGCAGAGCTAGGGCTCAGAATCCAAGTTCCCATAGCTCCCAGTACCTCCCATCCATTAATGGTATCCCGAACTCACAGAGACTAACTCCTACCGGTGAAGTGTGCACTGGCGCACTGGCGATACATGAATGTCTGAAAATAAGTGAGTGTATAGGTGACTGAACCCATGGCACTGAACGCTAACATACTCTATCCCCAGTAGGGATTCTATCCCCAAGTTGCTCAGCTACAACTCACATGAATCACTGAGGCCCCAGCAGTGCTCCAAAGTGAACCCAGGTCTCCTCAAAGGCCTTTGGTCAAATAATCTCCCACACCCCAGAGGGGCTTCTGTTCATCATACAGCATGTTCAGAGTAACTCCATCGTCCCCAGACTGTATTTTTCCACCTCAGAACCTCCACAACCTCCCATTTCTTTGCACTTCATCTACAAATTTTCCAATATACTTCAGTTTTAGTGGGACTATTAAAAAGCTGTCAGAGAAATACAGGTAATGGCAAAAACATTTCTCTGGAGCCGTCAGCCCCCCAACTATCCATCAGAGCCGCCTTGCACACCAAGGTGGGCCTCATTTAGAACTTGTCAATTCTGATTATTAATGTCAGGAAAGCACCCGCTAAGTACATTTGTCTGGGAGGGGAGCCTGCAGGCCACAAGGGCAGGCAGCTGCCATGGCAGCAGAGAAAACCCCGGTGTCCAGGCTGGGCCTGTTGGAAGGTTACCACAATGAATTAAGATTTGGCTATCACAGCTCCTGAGGAAAAGAAGGCAGACAGAGCAGGTTGGGAGGGGTGTGCACTCCACCAAGGCCATGCCGCCTCAGTCTGGGTACAATGGTATTCAGATCGAGAATCACAGCATGCCAACATGTTCATCTGTCCTTAGAATTATTAGCCGATGAGTTTCCTAGGATGAAAATCATCCCCAGGGTGAGGGTCCTGCCAGTAAACAACCAACTTCACTTGCTGTGTCTGTAACTAAAGCCTTTCTGGGTCTCGGAGGTTTCACTAGTAATACAGTAAAATGTACCCACTCATGTGTAATTCATTTGTACAAAAAATACATCATACATATGCACATACATGTATTATTTATTAATACCCCATGTGCCTAAATGCCAATCCATATGTTCTTTTGTGTATGAGTTCACTCTTGTCTTTAATCTATCCACCCATTCATCCATTCATGCAGTCATCCACTTGTGAGTGTTTCTCTCTCTCACCTCCCCATCCACCTCCGACTATCCATGTAATCACTCATAAATCTGTGGGAAGGCCTCCCTCCCTCTCCCAGATATCCATCCATCCATTAAGCCATGTACTCACATGTGCATGAATGCTTCTTTCTCTCAACCACTTAGCCATCTATTTATCCATCAATCCATGTATTTATTTACACATACATGTCTCACACACTTTCTCCTTTTCTTACCCAACTCATCCGCACATCAGTCCATCTGTCTATCCAGCTATCCATTTGTTAACTCATCAATGAGGGATCTCTCATTAATCCAGCCAGCAAGCTGAGTATTTATTCATAGATGCTTCTCACTACTTCTTTCATCTCTCCATCTGTATATACTTTGTCGTTTAGGTTTTGGTTGGGGGACGGGTAAGAGGAAGGATAAAGAGGAATTGGCCATAAACCCATTGAAGCAAAACCTGCCACTCCTTAAATGAGAGATCTGAGATCCATGTCGCCAGCTCTGAATTAGTATCTGGCTGCCCACATGAAGACAGATGTATTCATCCCAGACAGCTCTGAATGTCTTTCCCTTCAGGAAGAATGTGTATAAATGTTTATATATCTATTTGTCTGTCTGTATGAATATAGACATATAAATATAGACATAGACAGATATACATATGGATATCTTCAACCCAACCATCTGTCTAGACATCGATATATACATCCATTCATTTCTTCACTTAGTGGAAGTTACTAAGTATCTACCCTGTTCCATTAACCATGCTATCTAGCACCAAAAACTCAGGCTTCAGTCTTGAAGGGTTCCTCTAGAAAGCCAGCTAGCCATATTGGAGTGACTGGCTGTAGCCATTATCTGACCACAGTGCCGAGATGGGACTTCCCATGGGAATGCTGTGGCCTGAGTTTTGAAGAAGAGTAAGTTTGACAAGTGCAGAAAGACATGAGTTGGGATGAACAGAGAAGCCTCTTCCTGATAGGAAATGCAGCCTGAAAGTCAATGCAGGCATATCTGAAAGTTTTACACAGGAGGAGTGAGGCAGCCTTTCAGGACTGACGTGACCCTACAGAAGGTGGTCCCTCCTACTCAACCTGACATGACCTAAATATGCCATCTCCACTTCTGTAGGCTCCATGGTCCATTAGGAGAACTCTATCATTTTACTACATAAGCCCTATTTCTTCAAGTAGCTCATGAATGCCCAACAGAGGGGTTTACAAGCAAGAGTGTGATGCCAGGCTCCACATTCATGCTTCCCACTCATTACTTCCTTATGAATTGTCAATGTGCAAAATTATACTCTTCAAAGCAGGTGAGAAAGTAGAGCCTAGAAGAGATGGCTCCATGGGTAAGGCACTTACCTTGTACGCACAGGGAACTTAATTTGGATTTCCGGTTCCCATATAATAACCAGGCACACATCTATAACCCCAGTACTAGAAAAGGCAGAGAAAGGCAAATTGCTAGGGCTTGATAGTTAGATAGGTTAGACAACTGGTGAACTCCAGATTCAGTGAGAAAGTATACCTCAAAATATAAGATGGAGAATAATAGAGGAAAATACCAGACATCTAGGCATATATGCATCTCTCTCTCTCACACACACACATACACACACACACACACACACATACAGAGAGAGAGAGAGAGAGAGAGAGAGAGAGAGAGAGAGAGAGAGAGAGAGAGAGCTTACTAACAGCCATATAGGTGGTTGAAACAAGATAGACCATGTTAGGAAACCACAGGGTTTTTTTCAAAGCACCTGTTATTTCTCTGCTTTACTTTTCACATCCCTCTTAGAGCTAAGGGAAGGGACCATTGATAAAGATGCAGGCTCTCTAGGAACCATGTGTGTACACAAAGAGGCAAACCTGGGGCCCAAAGGTACAGAAGAATGACAAAGAAGACCAGGAATGTTTGCCCACCGTTGTGATGGCTTTAGGTTTGATTTGGAGAGAAGTGACAAAGAAAAGAGAAAACTGGTATGCTCTCCATCAAAACTCCTATGGCTATGTCCTGAGTAGAGAGAGCCATGAGTCCAGCTCTGACTTAGCATCTGGCTGCCTATGAGAAGCCAGGCTTGCTCATCTAAAAAGACCTGCATGGCTTTATTCTGACATGAGGGAGAAGCCACTCAATCTGGATATGAGAGGGTAGCAGGGATGGGGGGACTGTGGGGGTAAGAGTCAATTCACCCCAATAGCCACTGAGCCCACAGATCTCAGAAGACAAGAAATATTCTTATCTCTCCTACACATGTGAGAATATCATAAAGCCCAACAACCTTTGGACAAGATCTTGGAAGGTCAGCATTCACTATGATCTTAGCGACAGAAAGAGACAAGGCTGGTACCCAGCCCTCAAGCAGAAGCATCCTTTTAGCCTCCAAAAGGTAGGAGAGGGAGAGAAGAGGGCTGCCTGAGCCTTCCTGTTGCTCCAGCTCAACAGCTTCAATTTGAGGAATTACTTGAGGCTACCTTTTGATGGGGGAGCTTAAAGGGCAAAGTTTGGGCTGTAAATAAAATTGAGCACACTGAGTAAGGGAAGCTAAACCACACCGCAGCGTTTTAAGGAGCTTAGCGGCAACTCGCAAGAAGAGCTTATTATATGTCGGCTCCCAAGGAAGCTGGGGATCAGATTTAATCTGCAAACAGGCCCCTAGTAGGGTCTCGTCCTCGGGTGAACACAGCCTCTAGCAGAGCCAGGGTGAGCCGGGGCCCCCTCCCAGCCATAGTGGGGAAGCAAGAGCAAGATCCCAGCCCTGGATGGAGAAACATCTCACTCTAGACTCCAATCATCAGTTTCATTTCTGCGGGTGAACTATAGATGCTCTGTACACAACTTCCACCTCCGGCAGAGGAGAATGGCCTGGTTTTTAATAATGCTTGGCAATCACTCTCTCTATGCCGAACAGCCAAGGATGTTTAAAAAAACTGAGAAAGAAATAAAATGAAAAGTCCCCACACTGATATATAAATCCGTTCGATGGTTCTACTCCAAGGTCCTACACAAAGTGGTGTCTGCCATTGTTTCTTGCGGCTCTCTCTTTGTAAATCGAAACAGTTTAGTAATCACCAGGCCAGTATTTTTTGCCTAGCTGGTTGCCTTTCCAGATCGTTCCCTGAGTAGCCAAACAACTCCCACCCACCCCACTTCCACATACACATAGCCCAGTCTCCAGCCTGCCCCAGACACATATGTCTTTTGCTCTGGGACCCACAGCCGGATGCCAGCCAAGTATATTATTGCCTGGGAAATTAACTCACACACTGAGAATAATCACAGAAAAGAAATTTGTTTTCCTACAAGGGTTTTTCCAGCTGCTTTAATGCAGACAATTTTACCCTGAAACCCAAATTGAGAGAGAGAGGGGGAAAGACAGAGAGACTTTACAATCTGCATAATTTGAAAGTGCTTAACGTAATTAGATAGATCAGCCTAATTTTATTTCAATACTTTTTAATTGCATTTATAATTAGTAAAATACATTAATGTGCTGCATAGAAGGTCAGGAGTCCTAGGGGTGGGTGGTGACTGAAAACCCTAAAGCACTATTGTCACAAGTGTCTCCAGAACCCAGTGGTCTGTTTCAAGCCATGCTCTTAATCGGATCTGTTTTATAACACATTTGTCTTCATCCAAATAAGCAATTGTGGCCCCAGCACACGGGCAGCAGAAAGTATGCACTCCAGAATTATGAAGGCTACATCGGACAAACCTGTCATAATATATATAGGCTTGGAGATCAGTGTTAGGGTTAGAGTATATATATATAATTTGCCAAGATGACTCTGTAAGTAAAAGCGCTTTCTGCACAAGCCTGGCAACCCTAGTTTGATCCCTAAGCACCCAGTGAAAGGACAAACCAACTCCTGAAAATTACATCCAGGCTCCAAACATGCAGTGTTTTACACACACACACACACACACACACACACACACACACACACACACACACACACACACACGTTCACATACACACACACCAATAATAATAATAATACAATAACAAAATTAATTTTCTAAGTAGTGCGATCAGAAGATATCAGATGTGGAATCCCAAGTCAAAATTTTTATTTAATCTTTTAGAGTATTTGTCACTCTCAGAACTCACTATGTACCCCAGCCATCCTGAAACTTGCGGCAATCCTCCTGCCTTTGACTTCCATTTGCGGGCATGCATCTCTACACCTGACTCTTCTCTGTTGTGGTGATGGCTGTTTCTAAGAAATGGTTATGCTGCTAGCCTAAGCTAGCCTCACGGTGTGGAAATTCGCCTGATTCCACCTCCTTATGTCTCCAATGAAGGGTATGTGGCCGCACACAAACCCACTCATTCATATTAACTTATTTTTGGAGGTTCCCATGATTCTACACCATGTCTGAGAAGCCAGATTCCATTTGCCTTGGTGACGGGATACCCCGGCTATTGCCTCTCCTGGCATCCATGAAGGAGGAATGGCCTTTCTGTGCTATCTTCCCTTCCTACCCTTCCTACTCACCCACTCAGTAGCAGCAGGGATCAAGCCCATTCATAGGGTATCTTACCGTCTTTGGATCCAAACAGCCTTGCTGATGACCTTAAAGCATCTGAGGACAGAAATTCTTAACAATAATAATGCAGTAACAAGAGCAATAGAACTAATCATTTCCCTCTATTTCACATTTTCAGAAATCACCCTGAAATAAGTCACAGGCCACTGTAAGGCTCTGAATCACAGGGTCCTGTCCATGTCACCCCAACACTCCCTGTGATTCCACATGTCCTCAACTGCTGGCCCGCCCTTATTCACGTACTGGATGCATTGACCCTGTGCAATAATAACTCTGTTGACTCACACCATGTCAGGGCTACAGGCATAAGGGGACCTAGGTTATTACCAGTACAGAAGCACACCTTTCCCACTACCCACTTGGCCATCAAGCTCTGGCCAAGGGATGTTGTTCCCCAGGCCATTTCTTCACTTCCTTTGCCTGGTGGACTTTCCAGTCATACTGAGCATTGAAAGCTTAGTTTTCTTTTAGTGGCCTTAGCTTATCTGAACTAAACACATAGTTGGATGCATGACACCTGATTGTGTGTGGTCTTGGGATCAATTACCCTCCTTTGACCTTCATATATTTCCTGATTTTTTTCCTGGAACGATCTAGCTTACTTTACACATTCTTGCATCTATTTATTATTTTTTTACATGTGTTAGATGCATTACTGCAAGCCTTTACACTGTTTATATAATATACAGGTATGTCTAGAACAGAAGTGAATGCTTCACACACGGTATAGGAAGCACTCTACCTACATGCCTGTGCACAGATAGAAATAGAGAAATATAACACACAGAAGAAAAGCAACATGGGCACACTGAATATTTACAGGATGGACATCTCTGCATAGAATTGCCCTATGTGTGTGTGTGTGTGTGTGTGTGTATGTGTATAAATATATATAATATATACATACATACACACACACATACATACATACATACATACATACACACATACATACATACACACACACATACATACGTACATACATACACTAGGGAAATGGAAGATGGGTGCACATATGTGGTGTGAGTGATGTTGTGTGTATGTGTGTTTACAGAAATATATATTTACTTTCAAATCATGCATGTATATCTTGTACCTGAAAAGAATGCTCATATATAGCAACACTTATAATTTTTAAAAATTAAGTTCAAGAAATATAATGTAAATATAAATAAGAAGTTTCTGATTTCAGGAGATCCTCTGCATTACTCAGATGTATTACTCCTGGGCATTTGCCCACATCTAAACATCACAAAGTTACTGGCACATCCATGTTTATGGCAGAGTTAACAATGGATAAGTTACAGAACTAACTTGGGTGTACAACAACAAAGGAATGGATACGGGGAATGTGGAATATGTATAGACACATTTTCTTTAGCCAGAAAGAATAATAAAGTTATGCAATATGCAGAAAATTTGGATGTGACTAATTGATTCCATATTAAATTAAATTAATACAGTAGTAAATAAACCAATAACAGAAAAACAGATAGTGTATGATATCTGTCATTCATGGTTCCTAGGTTT
Organism: Phyllotis vaccarum; assembly: GCA_033318265.1. Lineage (NCBI taxonomy): Eukaryota > Metazoa > Chordata > Mammalia > Rodentia > Cricetidae > Phyllotis > Phyllotis vaccarum. The sequence goes on along the minus strand of JARWLC010000016.1, from coordinate 69,353,198 downwards.
TATATAAACATACACACACAGGAGCACACACATGGACACAGAATGTCCATTTTATTGCTCCCATCACTACATGTACACTTCACAGCGATGAGAGTCAACCAATCAGCACCGAGCCCATTCACTATCCCTGTGGTCCTCATACTTATCTAAGGGCAGTTTGTCCACTCCAGCTCTGAAAGTCCATAAATTCCAGGTATCTCCAAGTCCTCACACCTTTGTGTATGTAACACCATCCACCTACTTGACCTTGCTGGTCCACCTGGGTAACTGACTCCAGCTTTTGAAACTGATCTCAACAACCCCACGAAGCCTTTTCTAACCCTAATTTGGATTTGCCTCGAACACAGAAAGAAGAAATCACTTCTTCTTGGAGAACCAGGTACACACCAACGTGAAGATAAACTCTGTCTTACTCACAGAGATACTGACAAAAGCAACAGTCTCAGCCATGTGCAGCTGCCCACTGTTTTGCACACAGCGTTTCTGTGATTTCTAAAAACAACACAGTCATATTCACTCCTATTGTTCAGCTATGGAAGTGGAAATTCTGAGATATTAAAGAAATCTTCAAAACCACACTGTAATTAAGACCCAGAGCTGGTGCTCAAACTAGGGATATTTTCTTTGTATATCCCCAGAACCTTGCATACAGTAGGTGCATAGTAGCTGTTGCCTGAAAGAATGAAGCATATTTACTGAAACCCTCTCCTCATATGTCCCAACCAATTAATTCCAAGTAGACAGAGTGGGGACACCCTTCTCGATCCTGTCCCTAGGTCTCCGGGCACCAAGACTTACGTACAAGTCAATATTTCATTAGAAGCCTATCACCAGGGTCAGTGTAATAATTAATGACTATCTGCTGGTGTGACTGCTTATCGTATTTTAGCTTAATTCCAATAAAATCTAAATGGTCTATTAATTTTCCTAATAAATTTAGATATGGCCTCTGACCGCAATCTGGCTTTGATTAGCTAACAAAATATTTGAAGATGGGCCAAGCCAGCACTTTCAAATATTTCAAGCAAATAACAGTTAAGTGGGCTTAGGATTGTCTGCATCGGCTTTTGGCTGGCATGAGCCATTGAATAAGTGGAGAAACAGCTTGAAACATGATTGGTCCCCGACAACCAGGGCTGAATCACACGGACAAGCCACTAGAGTATCTGACAAGAAGCCAAATGTGACCAAGATGAGGAAGTAATGTGTCCTTGGCTGAGCAGAGAGAATAAAGTTCTCAAGATATCCCACCACTAGAACATGAACTAGGGGAGACATAGAGAAGGGAGAGGCCCAGGCAACAAAGTGCTTGCCTTCCAAGCATGAGGACCCAAGTTCAAACACCAGAATCCACATAAAAAGAGCCAGGCAAGGTGGTATATTCTATCAAGTCAACACTGGGGAAGCACAGATTCTCGGATTCCTGGGAATTTCTGGACAGCCAGCCTAGCCTACTTGGCAGTCTTTAGGCCAGATTCAAACAGTAAGGTTGAAGTTGCCTGAGGCCTCCACATATGAACACACACAGGCACCTGCACACACACGAACATCCACACATAGATGCACAAGTACATGTTTGTTCACAAAGAATTGATCACAGAGAGATAGCTGTGTGGTGATTGTTGCCCTGGTGATGTCTGTCCATCATCAGCACCAGTAGAGACAGCATGGGTTATCCCCTAAGCCCCTAAAACCATGAGGAGACATCAAGACCAGACATTCTTTCCCAGTTTATCATACTCCTTGTTCTTTCTACCCCACCCAAGTTCCAATGTCAGTGTCACCACTGTCATATTCTCCCAGGAGGACACACTGTCCCCACTAGTCATTCTGCAGTTAACTGTTTTGGTCAGACTTGGTAGACTTTACTCTCTTGAAGTCTAAATAAGTTGGAGGAAGGGAATAATTTGCCAGGTCCTTGGCACACACAGCAGCCACAGTAAACAAATAAGCAAGTGGTTAGCAGATAAATCATGGGGAATGGATGGTGCAAGGGCCAGAGGCTAGAAAATGATGAGGAAAAAAACCCCCAGCAGACACAGAGAAAAGACTGTAGTCAAACAGACCCAGGTTCAAGTATTGTAAATGCTGCTTGTTCAGTAGACAATGATTGACAGATTACTTAGTTTCTCATGTTGCCTAGGCTAGCCTCAAACTATGCAGCCAAAAATGACTTTTAACTTCTAATCCTATTTTTGCTCAGTTCTGGAATGACCAGTGTGTGGCACCATGCCTGTTTATGTGGTGCTGAAGGTGAAACCCAGGACTGTGTTCACTGGGAGAGCTTTCTATCAATTGAGCTACCTCCCCAGCAGTTTGGGTCTAATATTTCTAAGGCCAGCCATCATTTTGCATATCCTCCTTAGAGCCCCAGGACCTAAAGGGAAGTGAGGACTCAATCACAGGACTTGGATTCTGGTTCTGATGTGGACTTGAACTACGCAGCCTTGTTTCTATGTCCATTGCCTTGTCTTGAGGAAGGCTGCTTCTTTCCTGATGTATTGCCTCATCCATGGCCATCCCTACTCATTTACCTCCCTCCAGATCCAACCCCATGCATGTTTTCATGTTCAGGCCAGATGCTAGTGCTTCCCTTGATGTAAAAGTTTATTATCCTTGACACCAGCCTTAGGCAGTTTACTCCTCTCTATAACAGCTCCCCAAAGCCCAGCCATGCCATCGCAGGGGCACAGAGATTCTCCCGCAATCTTACAGTCCAGACCAAGCTACCTTCAAGGCCTATCCTACAGACGTGAAGACCCAACTTCAGTGGCCAAGTCGTTATAAACAGGAGATTATTGGTGCAGGTGATGAGCAACGGCAGCCTGGTTCTAGAGGAGCAAACAAGGGAACTGTTTAGAGGACACAGTGAACAGTGAGGGCCAGAGAGCATTGAGTGGCTGGGAACAAAGCACACCCTGATTCACTTGGCAGAAAAGTGGAGACTGGAAGCAGATCCCTTCTAGATCTAAGGTCAGATGAAACAACGTCTCAATGAGATCAAAGGGCATACTGATACAAGAGTCTTCAAGAACCGTTCCTTATGGACCAGATACATTGCTCAGTGGGTAAAGTGAGGCTAAAGGAAGGCTTAAGTCTGGATTTCCAGCATCCATATAAAATCTAGGTGTAGCGGTATACATCCATAATTCCAGCACTGGTAAGGTAGAGATGGGAGGATCTTGGGGGATCACTAGCCAGCCGGCCTAGATGAATTAATAGCTCTGAGTTCAGTGAAAGACCTTTCTCAACAAAAAGTAAAAGGCAACTGAGAAAGATAACAAGTATTGACCCCTGTCCCCCACATCTGCATCAACATACAAACAATGCATATAGATAAGAATAGCAAGTAGAGGCTGCCCACACTAGGATTTGTAAGACATGGGACCAGATTGCAAGCAAAAGGATCTAGACCGAGGGAGCAACATGGTGACAGTGAAGAGGTGGAGCAGATCTCAGGCCTTTTATGGGAACCAAGAAGTTCTGTGTAGCTAGATCTATGAAGAGAGAGGTAGGAAATAGAGCAGGTCCAGGCCATTCTCCTCATCCACAGGTCAAGATTTGTCCAGGCAATCCCACCAAAAAGTACTGGTTAAGGAAGGAAGATGCTTCTCTCCAGTCTCCAGGCATGAGATAAGTTTCAACTACATTAACTCATTTGGCAAAGTCATTCAGTTCAGAAGGGTTGAACTGGAGGGGGGATCATGTGCCATATAAGGTACATGATGTCACTCCCTCCAAGAGAGGGGTGTGTGTGTGTGTGTGTGTGTGTGAGAGAGAGAGAGAGAGAGAGAGAGAGAGAGAGAGAGAGAGAGAGAGAGAGAGAGAGAGAGATGAGAGAACACTGAGCTGGTGTGTGGACTGCGATTCCATGTGAAACCCAGGCTTCACCTCACAAAATGTCGCCATTACAGAAGCACAGCCTCTCAGTTGTTAATACATACAAGATGCCAACAGCCCCCACCTAGGTTTAATATTGGTTTAGCAGTCAGGAGCTAATTAAATGTTAATGTTCAGTCACTTGAAATTAAACATCGGGAATCTCAGCTTGATTTGTAAGTTGCTTAAGCCAGCATTAAGGTGTTCTGCTTGGCTCTCCTCCCGCTGGGCTGCCAGCTCCTTGGGCTGAATATCCCTCCATCCATAGGCATCTCATCTCACTCACCACCTGCCTTGACACAAGACATCTGACGTGCCCTGCAGTTATGGTTCCTCCATGGAGCAAACTTGAAATCCTGAACACATAGGTACACCACACACACACACACACACACACACACACACACACACACACACACACACACACCATGCTCTCACACACCTCTGACACTAAGTGCCATGGGAGGTTTTTCTATGCTAGCATCATGGATAGGCCAGTGCCTGTCATAGTGATACCATGGGCCTTCTAACACATAACTGAAACTGGGCCCATCATGGGGTAATGGCAGTAATGATCTTGATGATGCAAAGAGCAGAGTCAGCAGGAAAATAAGAGGAAGACCAGCAAAAGGAGAGTGAGGATGTCAGGTGCATGTCCTTTAAGTTCCCATGCAATGCTAAGATACCCACACTCGGTGGAGATTCATACCGCGTGGGTTTTACAGACAGAAAGATAGAAGCCAGGAAAGATGACATCATCAGCTCAGTGTGCTGCTTCTGAATACTAAGGCAGGGATCACAGATGTTCCATCCTTCAATCACAGGGACCACATACAGGAGCAAAGCCCAGAGAAATTAAGAGGCTTGCTCACATACTCATAGTTGGAATATCTTACCCCATAGCCTTGCAAACATAACTGAATGAAAAGAAAGGTTAAGGGAACTTATCTAGGTCACCCAGCCTTCTAACATGAGAACTGGAGCAAGCATCCTGGGTTTCTATTCCCCAGGAAGCTTTGGTGTACTCATACACAGATAACATACTGTAGTGGTTTGAATAAAAATGGCACCAGACATTCATTCACATGCTTGAATGTTTGGTCAGAAGCTGGTAAGACTGTTTGGGAAGGATTAAGAGGTTTGGCCTTGTTGGGGGAGGTGTACCATTGGAGTCAGGCTTTGAGGCTTCAAAAGCCCACAGTGCTCCCAGTTCTCCTCTCTGCTTACCACCCCCTTTCTCCCTCTCTAGTCCAGTTTTCTCCAAACCTAGAAAACTTTACAGTAAGCTGACCCACCTTGTCTCCTGCAGATCCCTGACAATTTTCTGAGTTCACTGTTGTTTCTGGGACAATTAATGGAGGCAAGGCAGAAGCATAGTATCTCCTCTTCTTGTGCATGGGCTGGCACCTTGGAGCCCATTCCCTGCAGAGGAACACCTAACTCAGCCTTGACTTTGGGATGGGGAAATCAGACTTGCCTGGAGTGGATGTGCCACACACTTAGCTGACCCACCTTGGGACTTCTTGCCCTTTTGGGGGAGGAGATAGATGGATAGGGAGGGGGGAAGCTGAAGGTTGACTGGAGTGATTGGGAGGAGGGAAGGGAGGGGGAGCAGGGGGATACGTGGATAAAAAATACATTTTTTTATAAAAAAATAATAAAATGAAAAAAATTAAATAAGAAAGAAGTCACGTGTGCCCGCCCTACTTTCATATCAGCACTCTGGTCAGCTCCACACCACTTTGCAGCTTCTAGTGGCTTTGTAGGTTGAGAGGCAGGAAGCCTTACCTCAGTACCTATGCCAACCAGCTAAATTGAGAATCTGTAAAACCTGAGCCGAGGGAGATGTCTAATCAAGGCCCAGGTTTCCATTTCCTCTTCAGAGGCATGTTAACAAGGCAAGAGGAGACAGAAGCAAACAAATACTGTTGGTTGAGGCCAGTCAGCGCTGAAGGAAAGCAGCAAGGTCAGGCATGTGTACAAGGAGTGCCTTGCACAGAGGACCACACACTGCTTTGGTGCTGATCAGAGGTTAAAATGCAAATTCAAGAGGGCATAGAAGAGTTTCAAGATGTGTGACACCAAGCATGTGGCAATGGAGCCATGTCCCCAGGATGCATAAAGCTCTCAGAGGACCCAATGAGGTGTCTCTGTCAGTCAAATGTTGCCTTACAGGCACTAGGACCTGAGATGAACCCCCAGAACACATGTAAGAAAACTAAAGTTTTTACTGGGTAGGATGATATGTTTGTAACCCTGAGTGAGGTGTGAAGACAAGTAGATCCCTGGACTCACTGGCCAGCCAGCCTAGCCCACTTGGTGAGTTTTGGGTCTCAGTGAGAGATTATGCCTCAAAATAATTTATTCTTTTCCATTTTTTGAGACAGGGTTTCTCTGTGTAGCTTTGGAGCCTGTCCTGGAACTTGCTCTATAGACCAAGCTGGCCTTGAAGTCAAAGAGATCTGCCTGCCTCTGCCTCCTGAGTGTTGAAATTAAAGGCATGTGCCACCACCACCCAGCTCATCTTAAAATAATTTAAAATATGGGCAGCACCTAATTGTGTCCTCTGACTTTCATATACAGGCAAAAATACATGTGAATTCACACAACACAGACACACATACACACACACACACACACACACACACACACACACACACACCCCTAAAACTTTTAAAAGATCGTAAGAATAAGATTGTTAGGGCAGGAACAAGAACATGCTTATTATTCCCAGAGTCTACTATATATACAGTCTCTGATACTTTGATCAAAGATTTTAAATCATTTTCATAAGGCACTTGAGAAGAAAAAAGAAACCATTCTATCTAGCTGGTTCCAGAAAGGTCCAAGGTCACCTTTAACATCCCTAATGCACTGCATCAGAAGATGCAGTCATCTTGCTGAATGTTTTCAAAGCAGAAATATAGACCACTATGACAATGTTAATCACTAACCCAACCACAAAGAATATGAAGGGCTGTGCTCATTTCACTGCAAGCACTGCATACACATGTATTGTGAGTTATGAGTTATCTGGCTCTTACTATAGTTTCTTTTCAAGAATAAGCTCCCATGATGATAGAGACTATAATATAACCATTTTTCAGAATTGAAACATTCCATCCTGGAGAGAGGCTGCTTAAGACTCAAAAAATAAACACAATTCATAAGTCTCTGGTAATTCCTGAAGCTTAAAAGATTCACAAAGTCTAGCACCAAAGTTAGATAAGCAAAAGGATTATTTAAAGAAGAAGAAGAAGAAGAAGAAGAAGGAGAAGGAGAAGGAGAAGGAGAAGGAGAAGGAGGAGAAGAAGAAGAAGAAGAAGAAGAAGAAGAAGAAGAAGAAGAAGAAGAAAAGAAGAAGAAGAAGAAGAAGAAGAAGAAGAAGAAGAAGAAGAAGAAGAAGAAGAAGAAGAAGAAGAAGAAGAAGAAGAGATTCTTCTACTGACTTACCTAGGGCCAAACTTCCTTCACGTACCTCAAAAAACCTTAGAGAGCAGTCTTCTCAAGTCATTACCTATCCAGAGGTGTGTTTACAATGATTCAGCTGCCTTTAAGTCATCTATGCTCTTTGAAGTGATCCCTGACCAATATTCCTGTAAACTCTTTGGTTAACCAAGATAGACATATGTGAGATTGTTTCTTTGATTATTTTCTTTTGATAACATCCACTTATTATGCCCGTTGCACCTTCTTCCACATAGATACTATCCCAGAATGGTCTTGCCACCTGAGTGACCCCAGCATGTTTTGGTCCAGCTTACAACACTTGATGGAGTGGCTTTACATCTCTTGTACTATGACATCGTGCTCACATTTCTAAGCTTAAGTATCATGATTCATCCAGTTGCCATTCCAATGTTTAATGCCCCATGTGACTAGATTGTGCAGGATTTCTCTCTGCCTACCATGGTAAGATTCTCCAAATAGCATGTCAGTTCTCCGTGCACTAAAGGATTGCAATGGTTTCCACCTTGGCCCCAATGCACATGGGCACTACTCCACGTGCCTATGTCCCATGGTTCTTCAGCTTTGTGAAGCATTGTGAAGGCACCAGTGCAGGCCAGAGGTTGACCCCGAGCTACCACGCTCCCCAGAGGGTTTGGTACAGGAGTCAGATGTGAGAGGTGGTGGTTCATGAACTAGACAAAGAAGGGTATGTCCTGTAAAGAAGGCTAACAAATGAAGTGGAAGTGAGAGCTTACAAGAGGAGGGTGGCTGACAGAAAGTGTCAGTGGCATATTGTGGCCTACAGATGTGGAGAACATGGAAGGGAAACTCATAGAGAATGACCACTAATACAGTTACAGAGCAGAAAGTGAAGAGTAACTGCTGCCTGCTCAGTAGAAGTCAAATGGGTCACAATTGAATGTGAGCAGAGTTGTGATACCTGCAAACTTTGGGAGACTTTGCAAAGATCACTTAAACTTTCTGGGTGTTCTGGTTGGAATATGAAATGTCCCCCATAGGCCTCCATGTTTGAGTACTTGGTCCTCAGCTGCTGATGCTACTTGAGATTACAGAATCTCTAGGAGGTTGGACTTTGCTATAGGAAGTGGGTCACTGTTGTGTGGGTGTCTTGAAGCTTGTCAATCATCTCTACTTCCTGTTTACCCTCAACTTTCTACATGCAGGTGTAATGTGGCCAGCTGGGCACTGGTTCTGGCCAACATGCCCTCCGTGCCTGGTGCTGTATCTTCTTCACCAAAGTGCCTTGCTTCCTTAAATTGCTTCTCATAAGTTATTTAACCATAGTGAGGAGAAAAGTGGCCAGTCAGTTGAGCTTCAGTGTGCAAATGGCAGAAGAGGGACCTGACAGCGTATGCTCTCACAAGTCTAAGCTGTGGCTGCCCTGAACTTAGCATCAAGAGAACACACCATGTTTCCTGTCGCTGATAAGGCACCTACTGCTACCTACAAGAACAATGAATGTGAGCTCACACCTGACCCCTGAGTATATATACACATGGTCATGCCTACACACAACAGGTGGCCTAAGGCTATCCGGGAGAGAAACTCAAGACAAAATCATAAACTTATTTAAAACATGAATGTTTTTGATGCATTTCTTTTGGGTAACTCAATCCTGTGACTCTGAAGCAGGAATTTTGTAGGCGATCACAGCACAACTCAATATCCTGATACTGGACACCCCTGTTAGAGGAAGGGATGGGTAAACATGTATGTGGGTCTGTGTGCTTCCTAAAGTACCTGCTTGCCACTGGGAATGATACTATCTTTGCCCTCTTTCTGTCACTCTCTGCTTCCCTCCTTGAGGCACTGGCTCCCTGGCTTCTCAGAAATGATAATTAATTCATACTTTGGACTTGCAGGATTATAAGGTATTATATGATGGCAGAGCTAAGACAAATGCCTTAATTCACCAGCTGCCGTGTATTTAATTAGAGATTTTGATGAATCCTCCCTACCCAGACATGGCCTCTTATTGGAGTGGCATGAGGCAGCAGGTGAGGGAGAGAAAATGAGAGGGGTTTGGGCGCCAGGACTCCAGGACGTCGAATTTTTGGCTAGGCTGGATTGCTGGTCTGTTAGAACCATCTGCAAGTGGAGTGGAGTTGGCTATCAGCTCTGCGATGTGCATATATAGTGGACAGGCACATCCTCTCAAAAGAGGACTCTGTTTTCTGAGGATTTCAGACAGCCCTCTACACAGGATGGGATCACAGAGATCTACAGTATTTCTGCAAATTCATTTTAATTTGCATTTTTTCTTGTAGTTTTGGAAGTAAGAGGTGGAAAAAAATAGCTTGATGTTCTCACTATTAATGACACTTGTGTGTGTGTGTGTATGCATGTGTGTGCAAACACACATACATACATGTATATGAGGGGTATGAATATGTGAATGTATTTGTGAATGTGAATATTTTTGTGTAGATCTGTGTAAGAATGCATGAGTGCAGCACTCATATTGTGCGCACCACATACTCAGAGTTGAAAGTTCAGTAAGACAGTTTGATCTTAGAGAGGGCATAGGTGGTTTCTTTTTAAAGAAACAACAAACAATAACAAAGCAGCTGGACTGCATGAAACACAGCCAGGGAGGAGAGTAATTAACAGAATTTAAAATCAGATTCTGAACAGAAAGATTGGCACTTCAGTCACTTTCACTGGAAGCAAATAATACGTTCCTGGAACAGAGAAGGCCAGGTCTGGATTTGACACCAGAGTGGCCCGACATTGCTGTCTGGGCCTGATCATACACAGCCTTAGAATCCCTCCCTAAGGAGATGGATCCACAGTAGTCTCCCCAACACCCCTCCAAGATAATCAGTCATTTACCCACCATGTTCTTAAGGTGAAGGACTCTTCCTCCTGGCAAAGGCTGCTGGGAATGCACTGTGCATCGAAGGGAGGCCATCTTGAACCTACCTCTGACTTCTCTAGTCTCTATCCAGTTATCTAGCAAAACTCAAACCCGACAACAAGGCCATAGTCTTTTAGCTGTATGTCTACACTAACATCACAGCCATCAGTACATATGACAATGGCAGTAAATATGGGCACCATGATCAAAAGCTCCAGGACTGCATATAAAATACATTTTTACTTTGAAAACTCTCATGCAAGTATGAGAATAAGAGGTTTTTGAAAATGTTTTTATAATGTGTTTTGATCATATTGAGCCTGCTCCCGCAATTCCTCTACATCCATAGCCCCTTCCCTACCCAATCAACTTTGTCCCCTCCCTTTTAAAAACAAAGTCCAATTAGTGCTGTCTATATACTCTTGGGTGTGGGGCATAGTCTAATAGAGCATGGTCACCCTACCAGGAGCCCCATTGTTAAAGAAAACTGACCCCTCTTATTCTATCATTATCACCTACCAGTATCTCCTCACCCACGGGTAGGACTTTATGCCCATGCTGGTATTTGGTCTGTCTTGAGCTTCTACAAGTCTTGTGCATGCTGCCATAACTATTAGGGGTTCATATGAGCAGCTTCTCCTCAATGTCTGGAAAGTGGTGTTTCCTTAGAGTAACCCCACCCCTGGCTCTTAAAATCTTTCTGCCTCCTATTCTGCAATGATCCTTGATCCAATGATCCCTTGTGAGAAGGGGTGTGATTTAGATGCCCCATTTTTGACTGACAATTCTGTAGTCTTTAATTCTCTGTAGCTTGACCAGTTAAGGGTTCTAAATTAATCACCCTCTACTGGGAAAAGAAGATTCTAACTTGAAATTAAGAGACCTACTAATTTAAGGGCATGGCAGTAAATCATTGGAAGTTGGTTTAATTGTATATCCATTTAGCAGAAACATAGGGGTAGGTTCTTTGCTGGGACCTATTATTTGTCTAGCCACAGGTTTTTAATCTTTATAACAGTGGTAGGCAAATATTTAATATTGCGGTAGGGACTTTAAATTTAATCAGAAAGTGCTTTGGATACTCCCATGATGTCTGTGCCATTTTTGTACCATTGGTCATGTATAACCAAACAGATGCTGGTTATAGGTCTCTACGTTCACGGTTTGGCAAGATTGTTTACTTTCTTCCTCTGGCAGTGTGTATAGCATCCTCCAGCACTGTGAAGCTAGCCAGAAGGGACAAGGCTTCCATGTCAGTACCAGCTGTGTTCTCCATGTTTTAAAACCCAAGTACAGGGTGTCTCCAGCAGTACTGATAGTTATACTGTGTATATGGATCTAAATAAGAGAATGTCAAGGTACTTGGATAGGTGTACTATGAGGTTTCTGGCCTGGACTTTCGGGCCTAACTTCAAGGTCTAGGCCCACAGACTCACAGACCCACAGACCTGCAGAGATATACAGACACTTTCAGTAGTTTTAGGCTGATCGGCCTAAGGCCCAGGCATATAACTTGCTAGCTTTCTACCCTTCATCTAACCCATGACTCCTATCCTGTTCAGCCATGGTGCTCTGTACCTTTTTTCACAGCAGCATAGTTGTCCTCGGCTTCCTCTGGCTTCTCTCTGGCAGTCTGCCCTGTGCTTCCTGTTCTCAAGAGTTTTCTTAGTCTGGTAACCCCGCCCACACTTCCTGCCTGCCTTTGGCCAATCAGCGCTTTTTATTAAACCAGTGGGTGGGACAATTATTTACCATGAAACAACACAATCCCCTACAGATAGGTGTTATTTCAGGTGTGTTGCTGAGTGTTCTGATGAATAAGAAGCTCAAGAAAGACAATGAAGTTCACCTGTGAAGGTGAGCATCACATGATCCAGGTTCCTGGATGAAACAAAAGCAGGAAAGGGTTGGCAAGTCCTGTTTTTCCTACTTAGACAGGGACATGTGGCTTCATCTTCTCCTCCCTGAGACTGGGAGCAAAATCATCTGTGGTCCTAACTTTTAGGCCATTGGGCTGAATCATGTGACCAGAAGCCCTGAGTCCCTGCAGGTAGACAGTATATTGGGGAACCTTGGGACTATTATAATCCTGTGAAACAAATGACTTTGTATACATACACATATAAACATAGACACTCATATATATATATGTACTGTTGTACTTTTAAGGTAACTGTCCCCCATAATGCCACAAGGAGTGGCATTATTAGAAGGTATGGCTTTGTTGCAATAAGTATGACCTTGCTGGAGTGTGTCGCTGTGAGGGTGGGTTTTGAGGTCTCTCATATGCTCAAGCCACATCCAGAGTCCCAGCTCACTTCCTGCTGCCTTTAGATCAAGATGGAAAACTCTCAGCTCTTTCTCCAGCACTGTGTCTGCCTGCACTTCCCATGTCCCACCACAATGAAAATGGACTAAATTCTTGAACTGTAAGCCACCCCAATTAAGTGGTTTTTTATGAGTTGTCAGGGTCACAGTGTCTTTTCACAGCAATAGAAATCTTATAATACATATAAATGTATATTTACACACATACATAAACATGTATACAGATTGTGTGTATGTGTGTTGTGTGTGAGAGAGACAATATTTGGGGGGGGCATAATGAATGTTTATGTGACCCCCAGATGGGAAACCAATGATAGGATAAGGTAAGGATTCTGTCAAAGTCCAATGAGTTTTTTTTACTTGGGGTTATATACAAGAATATGGTGAGGTTATCAACAGAAACATAAATAAATGGCTCAAAGAAGTATCACAGAAGCCCACCAGTGTGGATGGTAGCTCACTAGAAACCAGAAACACATTGCACAACCTGTGGTCAGCTCAACAACTTGGAGAGTCTCTTCCACAGAGCTCTGCTTCTCTCTGGCTCTTCCAGGCAACCCAGCTGCTCTGATCTTGTCTGAGAATATCTTCCAGAGTGTTGACTGCTTGCGGAAGCATGGAGGAGAAACTCGGTGAATGTGGTTGGATTGGGGGACTTCTTGGAGCTACTGAGTCATTTACTTCCTGACATAACTACCAAGTGTCCCCACAGGGTGGAATGTTACACCTCCCCTTGGAACATCCTCTGTCTTAAGGAACATCCCTTCAAGATGCAGCATTTTATCTCCATGGAAACTGCCACATAACAGTGTGTGAAGCAAGAGAATGGAGTGGAAAGTGTCATCCTGTGCAATGGCTATAAGATTAATATTCAATAAAAACCAGGTGTTGGTAAAGAAGCCTAGGAACACCTACCACCACCCTCAAGATTAACTAATTTTGGCCACTCGGCACAGGTACTGAGGCATCCCAGAATGCCTGAAGGTGGAAATTTAAGAAGTATATAAAGCAGATAGAGGAGAGGTGGAAAAACCCACTATACAAATCAAAGAAAACATCCACACTGTGTGACTGAAGAGCCGAGTCTTTGTACATTCAGTGAGGCCATGTGAGCTGCTAAATTATCTGTTCCAGCTCCCTTCCTCCCATGGAAACTGCTCTCTTAATAAATTCACTTGGCTTAATTACTATTCATGTGTCTCTGTTTAAGCTCTGTTCTGAAGCACAAAAATATGGGATCTCTCTGGAAGTATCCCCCAAACTCCAATATTACTAATATCATGCAGATATGTGCACATTGGTTCGTTTTCTCTAATATAGGGGGCTTATACAATCCATCTTGACAGCTTTCTTCCCCCATTTCTACTGTGGTCCAGATGTGGTCCCTAAGCTCCCTGTTAAGAGACCCAACTCCCAAAGCAACAGTGTTGGGGCAGGGTCTCTTGGCATACTCGGTGTATCTCACTTCTGACCCCTGCACTGTGTGACGATACAGAGCTTCCTTGATGGGGCAAATGGTATCATGGTCCCATCATGGTGGAGGGAGATCAACTCCTGGCCTGACAGAGAACCTAACAGAGCCTCGGTCTTCAACTTCCCAGTTTTAGAACTGTGAGTCACACAGCGCTGTGCTTAAAAAGTGACCCATATAGCAGCACAAATAAACAGGGACAATCTCTCTATAAGGAAGTTGCCATTTTCTGACTGACAGCATCATTCTGGATGACCAGCATATCTATGTGTTGGCCACCCAGAACACTGAATGTCAGTATGGCAGCATAATCCCCAAGAGCAGAGGCCATCCATGTACCACACACAGGCAGGTCTCAGCCTGTCATAAATGTCTATAAATAGTATTCTATCTGCACAGGATAACATTCATTCATTAATAGATCACACTATCCAACAGAGTCCAGATGCCATATGCCAGAGAAAGGGTATGGCGAGGTAGGCAAAAAAGCACAAAGTATTTGTCCTCTGGATCTTTACAGGAAACATTTGCCAACTCTTCCCCCAGAGAACATATATAAATGCACACAGTCATTGAATGGGACCATCACCCACGCATATTAGGCGTAATTTCTCCTACCTACAGTTTACAATGAGGACTGACTCACCCAGACCTCTAGCCACTACCTGTGGAGAAATCTGTTCCAGAAGACGTTTCAAACAACCCTGGGCTCCTAAAGAGACACCTCAGTGCCCTGCCCTCTCTTAAAGAGGACTGCTGTCAATATTTCCTCTTTGTTTTTTCTAAGTTTAGGCAAAAGGCAGCATGTTCTCACCTGCCTTAACCTCGCCTAGCATTGGGGGCTGCTGTTTGACTGATTGTCTCACAGGTTTCTTGAGAACCCAGTTTGAAAATCAAGGAGACAAGTTTTACAGAGACAGAAATACCCACCAGGGCTTCTGTCACATTTCCTTTCAACCCCCGCCTCTCCCAGGGGGACCTGCGAGGGTGTTCAGTCAGCCTGTGGCCCTGCACTGTGTAGGCTACAAAGCTATCTCTGGAGGCAGGGCAAAGCAGCGCTGCCAAGAGTGTGAGCTTTCAGGTTCCTAGAGGAGACAGGGTAGGCAGGGTTAGCTCAAGGTCAAGGGGTGGGGTGAGTGGGAACCAGCTTTCTTCTCACTTCTGCAGAAATGCTGGGGGCTTAGACTTTGGAATTTCACATGGACACAAGCCCTTCCTCATTCATTCTCTGTCTCTGTCTCTCTCTGTCTCTCTCTCTGTCTCTCTCTCTGTCTCTGTCTCTCTCTGTCTCTCTCTGTCTCTCTGTCTCTGTCTCTGTCTCTGTCTCTCTCTCTCTCTCTCTCTCTCTCTCTCTCTCTCTCTGTGTGTGTGTATGTGTGTGTGTGTGTGTGTGTGTGTGTGTTAGCCCAGGCTGGCCTCTAACTCACTATATAGCTGAGGATGACCTTGAACTCCTGATCTTCCTGCCTCTACTTTCCATGTGCCAGGATTCCAACATCTCCAGACCTCTGCTCACTATCAGAAAGTAGACATTGCTTTCGGTGGTTTCCCAGGCAGAGACTCTGAGCATCAGCTACTGTGCTTAGCTCCAGCATCCAGTGCAATGGACTGAGTCCATTTTGTGCATGTAGTATTTTTCCCTGACCCGGGTTTTCTGGTAATATTATACTACCTGATGCGAGAGAGAAAATATCTTCATGGACCCTTTCATCCAATGTTGGACTGCAGGATGGATGAGGTGGGGTTGGGGTCGGGGAGTGGAGACAAGATTCAGCCTGCTTTTCCTGTGAGCAACACAGTCACAATGGCTGTCAATTTAGGCACTCAGAGTTTGCATGCTAGAGCTTGGTCTGTTTTCCATTTCAAGGGATTTACTTTTTAATTAATAAACAAAGTCAGACATATTCATGGTGTGAGTGTTTTGATTTCATTTCTGTCTTTCATATCCAGTCCCTAGTAGGGCACACGATGCATTTCAGGTTCATAATAAATGCTAGATGAGAGAAAGGTAGAAGGAGGAAGCATCTGCCCTGATCATCCTCCTTTTACAATGGAGGATTCAAATAGGGACAGAATCTAGAGAGGTTATTCAATCTGTAAAACGGGGAAACTAAAAACTAAGGCATGGAGTAGAGAAGCAGAGAGCCAAGACCTCGTGGATTCCACAGCCTCCCACACTCTCTTCATCACCCCAGTGTGACATCTGATGCCAAGTGTCCCGCCAGCCAGCAGTGACTGGTCCTCTGTAGAAATGTGTCAGGTCAGGAAGTCTTCCCAACATTATGTGCGCTGAGGCAGGGAAAGAGAGGCAAAGATGCTTATTAACAGTCCTAAGACACAATCCCCTCGAAAGACCCTGCAGAGATATTGGGGTTTCCATGAGCACTTGATTCTGCAGTTTCAATAAAAACCGTATCTTGTAAAAGACTAGACAGCATACAATAAAATGCTGCCAGGGTTTGTCTGGTAACTATTAGGAAGGCTGAGGCAGAGAAATGGCGTGTTTGGGTCTTGTCTGGGCTACAAGTGAGTTTAAGGCTAGTTTGGGAAACTTAGTAAAACTGCTTCAACATAAAAAGTAAAATGAGACTGGAGTTATGGCTCAGGGGTAGAGAACTTACCTAGCATGGCTGAGGCCTTGGGTTCAAGTCTCAGTAACAAAGAAAGAAAGGGGGAAAAGGGGAGGGGAGAGGAGGGAAGGGGAGGGGGGGGGAAAGGGAGAGGAGGGGAGGGGGGAAGAAAGGAAAGAGAAGAGACAGAAAGGAAGAAAAGAAGGAAGAAGATCAGGTAAGGGAGGGAGGGAGGCAGGCAGGCAGGGAGGGAGGGAGGCAGGGAGGGAGGGAGGGAGGGAGGGAGGCAGGGAGGGAGGGAGGGAGGGAGGGAGGGAGGGAGGGAGGCAGGGAGGGAGGGAGGGAGGGAGAGAGGCAGGGAGGGAGGGAGGGAGGGAGGGAGGGAGGGAGGGAGGGAGGGAGGGAGGGAGGGACATAAGTAGTTGACAGCCTGCAGAGGTGGCTCACTCCTCCTACTGTGTCAGTTCAGAGATCAGACTTAGATCATAGGGCTTAGCAGCAAGCGCCTTTACCTGCTGAGTCATCTCAGAAACCCCAGAAAATGCATGCTTATGAGCTGCATAGAACTTCTAACTACAAACCAGAGCTTGGAGTTATGAAAGTGCAAGAGAAAAATTACTTGCATTTGGAAACTGGACCCTGTAGGCCACCCCAGCAACCAGCTACCACACAGTGCCCAGAACATTCCTCGCCACTGTCTCCCGAATGGGCTACTCTGAAGGCACACAGATATACAAATCACAGGCATCGCATATATACAAATGTTACAGAAAGAGCAGAAGGTGTTGAATAGACTCAGGAGGGGTGGAGGCAAACTGTCTTGATTCCAACTCAGCTCTGTCACTTTTTAGATAGGTATCTGTTAGGAGTGATGTTGACAGATGCTGGTCACTGCTTTATTCTGGACATGGAGGCTATGGGTGTGGTTCAGCTGTGGAGTACTTTTGCCATCTCATCTGTATACACACACACACACACACACACACACACACGCAGGCACATGAAATACACACACACGGAGAGGGGGAGAACCATCTTTTATCATCAGAGGTGCTCTTCAGACCAAAGGACTTAAACCCAGTCCTGGTTCTGAAGTTAAGTTTTAGTCTGATGCCAGATGAATGGGCTTAACACACTCACCCTCCTCAGGCAGCTGAAGAAACACATCATCCACAAGCAATTCTGAGCTCACAAAGAAAGCAAAGAATGGAAGCGTAACCTGTGGGAAAAAAATATTACAGGAGACACTTCACAGGGATACGAGATCTCAGCCATGTGAAGACAAATCACGGCCAGGCAAACGTTCCTTGGTAATATTTATGGTGAAACTTCAGCTCTAACCCAAACAGCCTTCGCAGAGCAAGACGAAACCATAAATTATTTCTGAGAACATTGTAATGCCAGGGGAACTCACTTAATTATCCATTATCCTAGAAATGTAGGCATAATGTTAATTAAAATGAAGGGGGAAAGCCATTTCCATTTTTTATTGAGATGCACTGGGCTCTGGAGAATCTCTTTGGCCCGCAGGCTGAGCCAGGTGATAGAGAGCTGTCTCTGGGAGCCTGGACCAGTCATCAAGACAAAGGCTGGGGTACCAGAAGATCAGGGAAAGCAACCTCCAAAGAAAGGTCTTCCCGGCCCCTGCCCCCCAATAATCCCAACCCACCAATAGCTGTACTTTCACCTCTAAAAATATTTTTTAAAGACTGATAAGCTGCATAATTGG
This sequence comes from Phyllotis vaccarum, assembly GCA_033318265.1. Classification (NCBI taxonomy): domain Eukaryota; kingdom Metazoa; phylum Chordata; class Mammalia; order Rodentia; family Cricetidae; genus Phyllotis; species Phyllotis vaccarum. Next base: position 69,334,893 of record JARWLC010000016.1, on the reverse strand, counting down.
GTAAAGGCACCATCTGCTAAGCTAAGCCTGGCAACCCAGGTTCAGTCCCTGGAACCTACTTGGTGGAAGGGACAGAATCTAGTCCTGCAAGTCTCTCCTTCAGTCTCAGATCATAGCACATAGACATGAACACACAGACACACACACAGACAGACACACACTAAAACATAATAGAAACTGAAATGTTTTTTCTTATACGTACACATGTCTGTGCATATCCATGTTTGTACAGGTACATGTATGTGCAGTTGCGCAGGCAGAAGCCAGAGGTCAGTCTGGGATGTCACTCCTCTGGTGCTGGTCAATTTCTTTAACACAAGCTCGTTTGCTGGCCTGCAGCTCACCTCCTCTGGGAACCTCCCATCTCTGCCTGTCCAGCATTTGGGGTTCCAAGCATACAATCCATACTGGGTTTTTCACATTCATACTTAGGGCTCACGCACGTTTGCATGCTTAGATGGAAGGCACTTTACTGACTGAGCCATCTCCCCAGCCCCAGAGAGATTGCCTTTCATCTACACACCGTCAGCTCCCTATTGTCTCTGAGCCCTCAGATTTCAATTGTGTCAAGCTGTATGTTTAATATTTATCACTCCAAAGACACAACAGGTAAATCTATGGTTACCAGCATGTTTTTTTCCTAGGGCCCTGATGAGATGCTGCAACCAGACCTGGGACTTACAAGAGGAAGAGGGTCAAAGAGGGTAAATAAGAGGACCAGGAGCTGAGAAAAACGGACAAGCTAAAGGGGATTTAACAGCAACACTTGGGAACCAGGTGGATCCGGGGATGCTGTGCCTCCCAGGAAGCCCGGCCAAGGGAGTGAGTGATACCGAACTGATTCAAGGGTGTAGACTGTTTCATCGACACTCCTGGGCAATGATCACTCTCTGTGTGCTATGACTTTGTAAGTGTGTGTCAAACTTCCGGTTTTGTGTGAGATGTGCTTGGGAACACAGAGAGTGGGATATTACTCCTCAAACAACTGTCAAGAGCTGTGGAAACAGCTCAGCCAGGAACATGCTGGCCTGAGTGGGATCCCCAGAACCCAAGTAAAGCCTGAGCATGGTGATGTGTCAGATGGAAGGTAGAAACAGATGGATCCCTGGAGCTCACTGGCCAACTAGCTGAGCCTGCTTGGCAAAGCTCCAATCCTATGAGATGTGGAGGTTCCTGCCACAAGAATATCCTAAGCTGTTCTCCGACCTCCATAGTCATTGGCACATGCACACCTCCATATACATGAACATATATACACAAATAAATAGTAGTGACCTGTAGAAAGTGATATTTCCTCCAGTACCCCTGAACTCTCACACAGAGTAAGCACTGGAGAATGATTATGGGATAGTGACAGCAGTACACATTATAAATCAAATAATTGCTGAATAATTGTCAGCACCGACTGAGCTAGGTCTCAAAGTTGCTAAACACACTCCACTCCATGGGAAAAGTGCAACAGGCTAGAGGGGTGGGGCCCTAACTAAGCTATGTGTAGACAGTGCAGCATGTGTGTTTGCAGTGTGGCCCCTGTGGAGGAGAATTCTAGAAGCCATTCAGAGAAAACATCCACTAGCAGATCACAGTAGCTATGTAGCTGAATCTCTGCACAAGTGAAGAAACTTTGGGAGGAAGGCCCCAACAGAAGAGTAAGGGGGGTCTGTGAATCTGTTGGCTAAGGGAGGCTTTCACTTCCCATCATTCCAAGCACTTTCCTGTGCCTCAGCTTCCTCATCTGTATGTTGCAGCCTGCTGCTTTTCCTCTTTACCAAACAGCTAATGGTACACATTCAGGGGGTGTCTCTGATGGTGAGCAGCACACATATCACAGTAGGTGTGGGTAGAAACCTGCCAGTGTCTATTCAAATGCAAAAACGTCCATGACCTTTACCTGAAAAAATCTGTTTCTAAGAAAGAGATGCATGCCTTTGCTCAAGGACAGGAGACACATCACTGCGTCAGAATGGTTGGTTATACTGCCTGCTTTAATAGCTGAGAAAGACATGGAGGCCAGACTGAGCTGAGGGAAAAAGTTCTGTGATCTACTAGTGATGTCTGTCATGGGCAGAGGATGGAATCTACGATACGTGGGCTACTTTCTTCTAAACGGTGCGCATCCTGGCAGGACATCAAGTAAACAATAGAATTGGTAGGTTCAACACAGCTTTTAACTAAAGCTAGTACTATCACTTCACACAACATGCAGGTGTACACAATTTTACAAGTATTTCTATCATCACACAAGCCACTGTGTCACAACCTTATGACGCGTTCTTATTTCTTGAGAACTGCCAGCTTCAAAGTTCCTTTCTCTTTTTTCTCTTTTTCTTTTCTCTTTCTCTTTTCTTCTTTTTTCCCCTTTTTCACATTGTGACATCACAAAGCACACCCTGAACTGGAGACTTCCAAGTCTGAGATTCAAGTATGCATGCCCCGTCTGACATCTCTGTACTTCACAACAGTGAGTCCAAGCTAGGAGACAGCTTCTTCATGCTTGTCTCTCTCTGACCTCTCTCTCATCTTGAGGAGAATTCCCACCTGTGTCATACATATGCTCACTGGAGTCTTTCTGAGACCTCCTTTCCACTCACTATCGCTATCCAGTATTAGCATGCTACAGCCCCTGCAAGAAGCACCTCAGACTGGAAGGCACTACAATGGAATTCCATCTCCAAGTACAGAGGCCAGCAGCTCACTAGGAGGCCACATGCCAATCTTACAGAGCTGAGAGAGGAAGGTCTACTCTGTGTCATTCCCCTCCTCCTCTCCCCTGCTCCCCTGAGCGGCCTTCTCAAAGTGTCTTTATATAGTTTTGTCTATGTCCACACATCTCCATCTTGTAAAGGTATAGTTATATTGGATTGGGGCTTGCTCCCCCCAATTAGTTCACTAGGTGATCTCTATTTAAAAAAAAAACAAAAAAACAAAAAAAACAACAAAAAACAAACAAACAAACAAAAAAAAAAAAAAAAACCCTGTTTTGAAACAAGGTCCTATTCTAGCATACTCAAAGTCAATTCTCCAAATTTGTAATTCTAAGAGGACAAAGCTCAGCCCACAGCACACTCATCGGGCATCATCTCCCTTCTACTGCATCATATTAATATTTAATTGGCTCTAATTATATCACCCCTCTGGCCTCTTGGTGATTTTCTAAAGGTTTATTAACAAGGTTTTCTACCACTGCAACCTTTGAGATTCTTAATCATGCCCAAGGCACCCCCACCCACCCACCCCATTTCTACCCCACTCTCTCCCTGCCTGTGATAATTTTTCATCTCATAAATATGGAAAACAGAGCTTGGGATATAGCTCAACTGGTAAGATGATTGTTGCATGCCTATGGCCCTGGTTTGACATGCAACCACCGACCATGATGGTACACACCAGTAATCAAACTCTCAGGAGGTGAGAGTTCTAGGCCATCCTTGGATACATAGTGAATTTGAGGTTGCTCTGGGCTAAATGAGACTCTATTTCAAATTTAACAAGATAGAGAGAGAAAGAAAGAAGGGGGAAAGAGAGCTTAGTAGGGGAGGGGGAATGAGAGAGAGGGAGTAGGGCAAAGCTTTGGTGGTTAAGAGCCCTGGAACCCTTCCAGGGGACCAGTGTTCAAGACCCTGTACCCATATGGTGACTCATAACCATTTGTAATTCCAGTCTCTGGGGATCTCATCTGGCCTCTGAGGGTACTGCACATATGCAGAGTACATCCATACATGTAGACAAACCCTTACACACACCAAACAGAAGTGGTCAGTTTGAGTCAGATGTGGTATGATCCTGTTATCCCAGTACTCAGGAAGCTGAAGCAGTAACAATCTTGAATTCAAGGCCAACTGTAAGTTCAGAGTTAGCCTGGGTGACAGAGTGAGACACTATTCAAAAAGCAAAAAGTGGGCAGTGAGATCTGGTATCTGATACCTAAAATGAACTCCACAAAGCCGTTTGTTTCTTTTTAAAATTCCTGTTGGTGTCTACACACTGTGCACAGTACTGGGTGACATAAGGACACAGTCTTCCAAGTAGATAATGTACTTCAAGTGTATCCCCCATACTCCCTCCTCTAACTTTCACACCCCTGGAAGCCATTGTTAATAAACTCCCTGGAAGCAGCAGTGACCTGCTCAGCACCCTATGCCCACTGAACGAACTCACAGGAGGCAGCACCCATCCCCACTACCTCCCTGACAGCGAGCAATCAGCTCCACCCAGGAGGAATGTACAGAGGTGCAGGCTGTGGTGGCCAGGCAGTGTGGCAGCCAAAATCAATGCTGCTACCTGGTAGCTCTGAAACAGGAGCCAAGCCTGTAGTCTATCGGGGTTGAAACATTAGAAAACAATAACAAAACAACAACATGTCGTATCAGGCACGAGTAGCCATCCCTCAGGCCACCTGTCACCCCTCTGCCATGGTGTGAGGATTCTGAAGGGGTCTAAGCCAGAAAGGAACACTGATGTCAGCGTCTAATAGCAAAGCACTAGTGGAGTCCCCAAGAAATCTCCTGAACCATTTTTCCGGAAGCCTCAGTGCCGCAGTGAGCCCCATTTGCTGAGCGTGCCAGGGCTGCCTTTGTTAAATCCAGGGTGTCTGTACTGAAATGAGCTCCGCGGCTCCTCAATTCCAGTCCTCCTCCCCTCCAAACACCAAGCATGGAGGTGAGTCCTATCTGTGTGCCCGCTCATCAAGCATGCACACGGCAGAGGGATTCAGCTTAATGAAAGCTTATTTGAAGAGAATACTTATTTAAATGTAGTCTACTCTTGCAAATGGAAATGGGTTATTCTGGGATAATTGCAGAGCCGGGTGAACTGTGCCTTCACTCTGCTGGGTGGTCCAACTGTTCCTTAACCTCCTTTCGCTGGGAAAATATTTTTTTTTTCATATGTAGAGAGGTAGTAATGAGACTTCATTGGGTCAAGGGTCAAGGGTATAGTCATGAGGCTTGAGAACCAAAGAGAATTATGAATGGAATCCTAGAAGAGGGGTGCTGAGTGCAGGGAAGGAGGCAGGCTCAGCTGAAAGGGCCTCATTTTGATACTGCTGAGTATTGGGCCCAGCAAAGACAGCTAATGAGGGTCTTTAACTAGCTAATTACAGTAAACAGCCTTCCCCTTTCAGATCAAAGCTCCATTTATGTTCCTTTTAGAAGTCAAGAGGGAAGCCACCCTATAAATACTGGGGAAAGACATGGAACATGCCCCTGGCGAGTCTCTTGGTATCCTTAGAAGGCTTATGTAAATCCTAGGATGCTGGACAGGAAGGTCAAATAAGACAGGGACAGACCCACCTTCGGCTGCACCGATGCTCTATTATTTCCTCCCAGGGTCCCCTCAGGTCCTCATATGCCTCTCTACAGTCATGGGGTACTTGGTTACCTAGTGACAGCATCTTTCTTCAGTATGTGTCTTAGATACAGTGACCTCTGGGCAGAATTCCATCACAACTACCCAGATGGCTCTCACATCTCTCCAACCAATATGCTTCCATCTGCAAGCAGCTCATGTTCATGTCTCCTCACAGGAAGCGAGTGTGGGCTCCCAGGAGGTAAGAGGAGGTTTGTGGTCTTTCCACTCACCCTACCCCTCCTTTATACTCCAAATCAAGTACTGTAAAGGATCATCCGATGTGTACGATGGTTCCCATGTGAAATGGTGTCAGCCTAGTAAGAGTGACAAGGATGTAATTTCTGAAACTGAGTTCAAGCCCCACTAAAGCAAACATGGTGTATGTGTTTGTAATCCCACTGCTAGTGAGACAAAAGACAGGCAGAAGCCCAGAGCTCAGTGGCCAGTTTAGACTGATCCACAGTGAGATGTAGTCAGTAAGAGACCCTGACTCAAAATAATAAGGTGCACAGCACCTGAAGAATGACACAGAGGTCATCTCCTGCCCTCCACATGCACATGCACACACACACCTGCATGCACTCCTGCACACACACACCTGCATGCACTCCTGCACACACACACCTGCATGCACTCCTGCACACACACACCTGCATGCACTCCTGCACACAAGAGTACACCCATACAAACAACAGCCAGAACTAAGAGATAAACAAAATTTTGAAATATGATTGTAGAAATAATTGCAAAACTCACTGTCTTCTAAGAAGCTCTACACTCTAACTCCAACCAGACACTTAAGGCCTAACTGAGTCTAGAGACCTCAGTTCTCTAATGAGAGATTTAAGGCAATGGGCTGGGGGAGGTGGGTGATAAAGAGCCTCCAAAATAGGAGAGAGAAGAGGTTTGGCTTTTCTGGTTTCCCTATGACACCAAGGAAAGGGGATTGGTGATAGGGGAGAAGGGTCCGTTCTTGGAGGCTGATGCTCACAGACTTGAACCTGGCTGACAGCTCAAGGAAAAAATTACTCTGGGTCTGTCTGACCTGGGCTTAGTCCCCTGTATCTCTCTGTTTATGGTTATTAGACAAATAAAAACCTAAGCTCCCATTTCTCCAGCCTGCAAGGGTAACGTTCATCTTTCCTGCCTGCCTTTTATTCTGAGCCTCAAAATATGCATGTGTGTTCATGCATGAACTGCATGTGTATACAAGTTCATGTGCAATATGTGTGCATGTTCCTATGTGATGTAGCATATGTGTTTGTGAGTGTGTTTGCACACGTGCAGGATAGAGTGTGCCCTTTAATAGTCTGCCTTGTATTTGTGAGACAAGGTCTCTCACTGATTTGGAAGTGGCTGGAGAGGCTGGCCAGTATACCTAGGGATTCTCCTGTCTTGGCCTCCCCAGCACCAGAATTATAGGCATTCACCACCACACTTAAAAAAAGAAAACAAAACACCCCAAAAAACAAACAAAAAAACTAGGCTCTAGGTATTGAATCCAGGTCCTCCAACTGAGCCATTTTCTCATCCTAAGCACTTTATTATCACTTTATGATTTATTATTACAATACACACCAACTTTAGAAGGGGGTACTTTGCACATGATATCTCTGAGTTTTCACTAGACGCCTAGGAAATAAATACCATTTTCTCCACTTAATTGATGAAAACACTAGGGTTTGAAGGGTAGAGTGACATGTCCATTCAATTACCAGAGCAGGCTTCACAGCAGGAGATGATCACGAACCAGCCTGTTTGTCTTAGTTAGGATTTTATTGCTGTGAAGAGACACCATGGCCATGGCAACTCTTATAAAGGAAAAACATTTAACTGGGGCTGGTTTATAGTTCAGAGGTTTAATCTGTTATCATACGGTGGGAAGCATGGTGGCATGCAGGCAGACATGCTGTAGGAGAGGTGTATATAAGAGTTCTACATCTGGATCTGCAGACAACAGGAAAAGACACACTGTTCAGGCATAAGCATCTGAGATCTGAAAGCCTGACCTCAATGACACACGTCCTCCAACAAGGCCACACCTACTCCAACAAGGCTACACCTCCTAATAGCTTTACTCAGTGATGTGGGAATGTCTTTCTGTATGCTGTGAATATCAATCTTTAAATAAAGGAGCTGTTTTGGCCCATGACAGGCACCATAGAAAAAGTAGGTGGGGAATCAGAATAGGTAGGAAAGAAGAATTGAGTCAGGGACAGACAGACCCAGCTGCCCAAGAAGAAGCATGTAAGAAACACAGGTGAGTCACGGGCCATGTGGCAGACAGATTAATGAGAATGGGTTGAGTTAAAATGAAGAAGCTAGCTAGCAATGTACCTGAGCCATAGGCCAAACAGCATGAACTTAATATAAGCATCTGGATCATTTTGGGGGGCCTAAGCAGTAGTGGTGGCTAAGGGGTCTGGGACAGCAGGTCTGTGGGTTTGGGCCTCTGGTCGCCCCGGACCAGAAAATCTCATTGCTACAACTCCCTATGGGCCATTTGTATTCAAACCACCAAGGTGCATCACCAGCATCTCTCCAATCATGTCTATGATGTCCATAATCTCCATTCCACCTTTTGAAAATCCCACTGATGGGTGGGGAGAGGCTCCAGCATAAATATAAGACAGGCCTCAAGAATTCACATTTCTTCTCAAGACTAATCTATGAGTTTATGGGTTGAATGGCCCTGTCTCAGCTAGAAGTCACTGTTTCTCGGCAGTCTACCCTGACTTCCAGCACTTACAATTTTCCCATATCATTTTCTGTGAATGATATTCCCTGAACCTGGGGAGACAAGGTATTCATAGACCTGTACAAGATCAAGCCAGTTAACATTCCAGCATGGAGAGGGAGGGTTTCACAAGGTCCTAATGTTAGCTGAGGAGCTATGTACAGCTGGTGGAGGAAGAGGAAGAAGAGAGTTTATTCTCTCAAGGATGTGGAACCTGGCTGGTTTACCATGTTCCGTTTCCTAGCTGTAACCCATGCATACAAAGGCAGCACCCAGTGGGTTCCTTTTTCTAAAAGAAGAATAAGGTTAAGGGGGGGGGGGGGAGGTAGTGGGAGGAGCTGGAAGGGGATGCATGTGATCAAAATACGTTGTGTACATATATGAAATCCTCAAGGGATAATACAGTTGAAAGCAGAGAACGCAGAAGAAGAATCTTACTCTGGCACGTGATGAGCTCCACGATAGGCACTACTGGAATTTCAGGAGTTGGAAGAACTTAAGACAATCATGGTACTGTGGGTCCAGGTGGCACTAGGGGCAAACTGAAGACCTTCAGTGACTCACATACATGCCATCAGTCTACCCATGGCCTTTTCCAAGTTACAAAGGACTCTTCAATCCTCTAATGCACCCAAGAATCTATCATTAGCCAAAATCTTCAGTATCTCTAAGGACCCACCCTCCAGGAATACACTGGGAGAAAGACAGCAAACCAGAGAAGAAAGAACTTCCCTGCTGGGCTGGAGAGGCAGCTCAGTTGGTAGAATGCTTGCCTAGCATACAACAAGCCCCGGGGTTCATTCTGCAGAATGTAGTATCTGTCCAGAATGTTGCTACACTCCTGCAATTCTACACTCAGAGGTGGAGGCCAGCTGAATGGGAGTCTGCTGAGACAGGAGGGAGAATTTCCACAACACCACACTAAACTCCAAAAGTAAGCATCTGAAAGTAAAACGGTAGACCCAAGAAAGGCGGAAGGAAGTACTGAGTTAGAGAGCCAGGTGTTGTGTGATCCCAAGAGAGAGACCTGGCAAAGGCCTGAATGGAAAAGAAATCCAGCTTCTCTTTGACTCCAGGGCTCACACGTGTTGGCTCTGCAGTGACCCTGAGCTGATGAACCCGAGCCAATTGAATAGCTGAGGGTAAATCACTTTCAAAATTCTAGCTTTAAAAAAAAAATACACCCTTGGAGTGAGTGTTCTCAGATTTGTGCTGACTTCAGGAGGCCAGCAGACTGCCTTGGTAGCAATTTTTAAAAATAAAATGAAAAGCAATTATGCTCCATCGCAGCAATTTTACTCGGTGAAAATCCAGGGTGTGCAAAAAAAAAAAAAAAAATTAAAACCCTTTCACTCTTCACTCTCTCAGGGCCTCCTGGGCCAGAGACTCTTCTTACAGCCAACAGCTGGCTCTCTCCCTCTCCAGGACATGAACCAGGCTGTCTGCTCATCCCCCTGGGGACCGGTGGGCTCACACTAGTGAGGCTGGAGCCAGTGGCTCTGAGCACAGCCAACTAGGACAAGCAGCCGGCAGAGACAAAGGAGAGTCAGCCTGTGTTTCCCAGACATGCCACTTTCTAAGCAGGGAGCAGCCAAGCCAAGCCTCCCGAGGTCTGTGAATGTTGAGCTGCAGTAAAATGAACAGAGAACAACAGAGAAGCAGAAGGGAGCCACTGGAATCTGTCACACTTGGAACCTAGCCAGACACCCTAAGTTCTCCTGACTGGCACATTGGTACCCTACTTTCTCATCTTGTGTCCCCATCCTAATGAATCCCTCTATTTAAACACAAAGATATTTTTAATGTAAAAGCAATACATGCTCAGAATACAGGACAAAGAAAATAATTAAAAGTCCACCCTCAGTGTTATCATCTACAATAACTGCATGTGTTGCTGTGTAACTTCTAGAGATCTCTCCCCTCTGTTTATTTACGGATGCAGCCCTCAAGAGTGGTTTTTTCCTTCCACCATGTGGATCCTTGATATCAAATTGAAGTCATCATGATGGAGCAGGAGGAAGGATATCTCCCCCGAGCCATCTAGCCCAACTATGAGTTCAGATTTTCAAGCAAGCTGTAGCCATGTGACAATGCCATGGACCTTAACCTCGCATGGGAAGAATCAGAAGTATCTTCCCAGACATGTTGGGAAATGGTGGAATTATCCAGATGACTTCACCAAGCTAATGACTGTACCAGATCCCATTGTAGGGCCACACAACTGGTTATTGGAATTGGATATTATAAAGTATCCAGCCATGAGCATCACTGACTCCTTTGCTGTCCAATTATTTACAGGGTGCCTTCTAAGGCTGTGAGTACAGCCTTAATCATTCCCCTAAGGAGTTCCTGCCAAGAGACCCACCAGGTCAAAGTACCAGCTTGTGTTTAATGCTTTTGACACCAGTAAACTAGTCTTATAGCCAAATTCCCCCACTCAACAAAAAGATTGTTCTACGCTGTGCTTCTACCAGCCCCTTGGAGCTGATCCAATGCCCCGCCTTCTGCAAATACCTTCTTCTCTGCCCTTTCTGTCCCTTTGATCATTTCCATAGGAGGAAATAACATCTCCATTCAGTCTTCAATCCCTCATGTCTATCCAGCCTGAACATTTTTCCATATGTGCTGGCCATTTAATTTTCTTTTGTGTGTGTGAATTGCTTATTCATAGCTTCAACGATACATCTTAATTAAGTCTAGGGTAAAGAGGAAAGAATAGAGAAAATTAATAATTATTGAGTGCTTGTTATTTGCCAGACAGTGTGTGCTGCTGGCTTTGCAGAGGAATTCATTTACCCTCACATGGGTCTGTTATCATGCCAGCTCTGTGGCTGATGATGCCACATCCTGAGCACTGCACCTGCCCAAGGACAATTTGGTATCCAGGTTCTTGCCCATCACTAGCTCCTGGGAGCTAGTGGAGAATAAGACCTAAGATGCTTTGATCACAATTCTCCTGTGCTGATCAGTATTTTTGTTGGTGTTGGTGATGGTTTGAGATAGACTCACATGTAACCCAGGCTCACTTTGAATTCAGTGTGTAGCTGAGGCTGGTCTTGAACTCCTGCTCTGTTCTTCCTGTCTCCATTTCCCAACTGCTCAGATTACAAAAGTGTGCCACCACCTGATTCTTGTGTTTTCAAGGTTCACCTATGTGACAGCACACATCTGCTCTGTTCAATTTTCTGGCTGAATTATATTCTATTATGTGGATACACCATTTGTTTATCCATTCCCCTGTAGATAGAAAATTGGATTGATTTCACCATCCATTCATTGTGAATAGTGTTTCTAGCATATGAGGATTTTGCCCTTGCTTTCAGTCCTAAGTGTCTGTATGCAGGAGCAGAATACAATGTTTGCTTTTATGTTCTGATTTATTCCACTGTCAGATTCTTGAAGAAAGATGTTTTATCTTATTTACTGATCTATCCATAGTGCTTGAAATACCCAACTTTCTAAGTTGGTGGGGTCCTGGGATTTTAAGACATGGGCTTCTTGTAGTAAAACTTGGAACACTCTGTAGTATTGTTGAACATAGTCTCTACACAAAACCTACCTTCATCAAATTAGCTGTGCATGTCTATAAAAACCCATCAGGATCAGGCCTGTGAGCTGCTGATGTTCCCTCAGAAAATAAAGTGAAGAGAGTCAATAGCCCCTCGCCTGAGATTCCAGTCACCCTCCCAGTACTAATGGAACGTAGGTTTGGGGAGGTGTTAGAGTATACAGGTTCCAGGAGTTTCACTGAATGGGACTCTGCATATCTAGCTACAGGAAAGCCACTATGCATCCCAGAAGACTTTCCAAATCAGTTGCTTTGGAGTCACCCATGCTCCCACTAGTAAAGCCCTCACTCATGCTATATAAGTAAAGACAGAAAAGAATTATTGCTTGCTTTGCTGGAGGGGACAATGGCTAGACCAGAAAATGGCTGTCAGCAAGAGGGCCAGTCATCATATTTGCAAGAGAATGAGAGTGTGGAAACATGTCAACACTCTAAAGGCAGATGTGATGGAAGTCAGTAGGAAAGCTTCCGTTATGACAAAGAGAGACCCAGAGTGTAGTGGAGATGGATCTGTGAGCAATGCACTTGCCATGCAGACATGAAAATTCCAATTTGGATATCCACAAATCATCTGCAAGCCTGGTCTGAGGACAGAAAGGCAGATAGGCAGATCCCTGGAGCTACTGGCTAGCCAAAAGTGAGCTCTAGGTGCAGCAAGTGACCTTGCCTCAAAAAGGAAGGTGAATTACTGAAGAGAATGACCTAAAGTCAACCACTGTCTCCACCAGCATGAACATATGCACACGCACACCTGTACAAATATTTATACCAAGACACATACACAATAAATGAATGGCTGGATGGTTAGATGGTTGGAAGGATGGATGAGAGACCCAACAGATACCTAACAGTCATGGCCTTAAGCAAATTTCCTTCTACTCTATCACTAAAAACAGAGATTGGGTGATAGGCTGGGCAATGGTGGGGTGATAGCTCAGTGGTAAATGACCATATTGCTTGCAGGAGGTCTGATGTTCCATCCCAAGCACCAAAAATATGTAAGTAATTTTTTTTAAGAGAAAGGGAATGAGATCCAGGCATTGTTAATAAGAACCTGAGCTTGGAGCTCATATCAAAACCTAAGAGTTTATGTATAACCTGATGCCAGTGAGTGGTGTTTCAAGGAAAGCCCATGATCTTGATGGAAGGAGGGTGGGGGTAGTCATGAGTGTTACAGAATAGTGAAGAAAGGAAGGAATACTCTCTAAGGCAAGAGTGTCTGAGATCCAGTGTACCAGAACAGGGGATTCACCACTGTGGACAGATGCCGTTTGTAGTTAAGGATGCCCTGAGGATCTTACAGACCATCCTAGAAGCTGAGCCAAGGCCTCAGCCATAAGCAAATGTGAATTTTCCAAACCAAATACATAAATAAGGATGTCAGGTGAGGGCGACCCATGAAGATACTGCCAAGGAGAAGTGAAAGAGTCTGAAGGAAGAGCCCTGTGACAAGGCCCATGCTATTCATCTTTCCATTTTGTGGAGGTTCAGTGGGCAGAAGAAATTTTCTGAAAGCTGTGGGACTCTTCCATGGTGAACCATGGCTGGTGATTTCTTCCTCTGCATCCCACTGTCTCGCTAACATTCTATTTGCTCTTTCTTTCTGGGTGTGCAGAGCAGCCAAGTAGATTCAAAGCTGAAGTTCTGTGAAGACTTAGCAGCTCTTTTCCCACCATGGATCATGAAGGGACCACATCCTGTGTTGGAGAAGACAGGCAGCAGTGTGTTCCTAACCTTCCTGTACCATGCCCCCAGAAAAAGATCTTGAGGGGGACACGATGTCCAATTCCCTGCTTCCTGCTGCTTGTAACATTCAACACCTTGTAGTTGCCCTCCCAACATTTCCGTATTAGTGATCAGCACAACTGCACTCACAGAAGCTTTCCTATTCTGGGTCTTAATTTTGAACATTTTCAGTTTCCATGGAGACATTACATTCTTGCATTCTAAGAGTGTCACTGTACAACAATGTGAAAACAAAGAACCTCCACAGAAATGGCTCACTCTGGACATCACCAAGCAACACCTCCATCAGCCCATCAGCCCACTGTGCTGTGCTCCAGGGTTAATTGCTAAGGCTAAGTTGTCTTCTTTCTTCCCCAATCTAAGGGATACTTTCCATGCCCAACCTGGGGGTCCAGCTCACATTCACAAGAACATCTCTGGGCCTTGCAGTTTCAATTATTACACCGCTGTGATAATAGAGTCAGGAGGTAACTATGGCAACATTATTCCAAGGATAAATACCACAATATATCTTTCAACTTTACACGTACACACACATACAGAGAGAGAGAGAGAGAGAGAGAGAGAGAGAGAGAGAGAGAGAGAGAGAGAATGAAGAAATGATCTCATACAAGACTCTTTAAGGAGCCAGGGAACAGAAGCCTGTGATGAGTGAAGCCCTTCCTAGCTCAGTACCACACCATTCCCCAAATCCCTACACAGCAGACACGTAGCTGGGCAGCCTCTGAATGCAGGAGTGTTGAACTTGGGCCCCATCAGGCACACAGAGCTGGGTGTTGGGAAGTTCAGGAGGTGTTTTCCTAGGAGGTCAGTACTATGGGCCAGAATGAGGGCCAAGCAGGCAGATCCTGGCGGATAAGGATCAGCTGTCATGATGGTGACCAGAGCATAGATAGACTCAAAGTTAGGAGCCCAGCTTGCCTGAAAGTCTACCATATTCACACCATAGCTGGCAATCTTTCCTTGGTGTTGTCATTCACCCAACGGAGGGGGAAAAAGCATAGGGACGTAGGAGCATGACTAACACAGAGGTCACAAGATGGACCTGGAAGACAGACAAGCTGCAAATTCTGTTCCTCTGGCCACTAACTCTATGGCCTCAGAAATGGTCCAGGTCCTGGCAAGGGCTAAACACCTCACCTCTTAGGTTCAAGGGTGAGAAGAGGCCAGTACTCCTTCCTGCAAGGCTGGCCCAGGTGCCAAGCTGACTCCTGGCAAAGCACATCTCTCGATTTCGTGGGGCCTCTGTGATTCATAGACTTAGGTAGAAGCCTCTCTGCAGTGATAAGTAATGGAGAACAAATTGAGAAAATTAGTTATCAATTAGTCATCCGATGGTTGGGAAGGCAGGCAGCAGGCACAAATGGAGCCAGATTAGTTAAGCCACGATAAATTTTATTGCTCTACAAGGAATGAGTCTTTATCAATTACTTCTCAAATTTGTCTTTATTATTAAGCCAGGACATGAGACAAGTCCTCTATCTTGAAGGAGGTTTAAAAAGCAGCCAGGAGATTTGGGAGTTGGGACAAAATTCACAGCAGAGACAGTTCCTGGTGAGGCTATTTCTGAGGAATACTCTGCTCACTGCTGTCTCTACAGGTTTTATGATTTTCTTATTAATTAATTAGCACACCAGGCTATGACCACACGGTGTTAAACATGTCCATCCACTGTGAGACATAACCAACATTCATCTGCTTATCTGGAGGGATGTAAGGAGTGGGCTCACAGGGTTGACAGGACAAAGGCTCGTGGAATCTTCTAGAGTGCCTGTCCTGGAACTTCCACCTGTGTTTTATATTTCTTCCCAGCACCATGCACATCACATTGGTGAAGGCCCTAGTTAGAGTTTCTCATAGTTTTCCATTGTATTAAGTATGAAATCACAGCTGCCATGGTGATTTCTGAGACTTTCCGAACACTAGTGCCTGCCTGCTAAGGTTTTAGCTGCTTATTTGTTATGATTCTTTTGAAGCAGGGTCTCATGAGCCCAGGCTAGCCTTGAACTCACGATACAGCTCATGCTGGCCTCAAAGGCCTACTTTCCCTAGCTCTGACTCCCAAATGCTGGTGTTACAGATCTATGCCACCACCCCAGCTCCTGTCTATCCTCCGATTTCATATCCTAGGATTCTCTCTTCAGTATGCCCTTCATTGCTAAAATAAAAATGGATAGCAGTTGCTATAATAGAAATGAAAATGCTCTTTTCTGGTCAGTAAGTTCTTTCAAGTCACAGGTTGCCAGAATTCTCTAGTTTGGTCATCAGACATGTTGACAATGCAACATGATTAGTACTATTCTGTTTTGTTTTTGTTTTTTTTTTTTAATTATTACTTCTAGAGTTAAGTGAGTGTTGGTTCTTGGTTCCATAGAGTATGTGGTGTCTTAACTTAAGGTATGATTTTAGCAACACACATCTCAACACACAAACAGGAGTTCTCGTGTGACTTCGAATGCACATCGTGTTCTGCCCTGTTGCTGTGATGGAGGGAGGGGTTTCCAATGGCTCACAGTTTCAGGACACAGACTATCATGGTGAAAACCAAAACATGGTAGCAAGAGGCAGACAGCCAGGAGCAGTGTGGTGTTCAGATCACAGTCTCTGTTTACTCAGCCCAGGACTGCAACCCAGGAAGCCACATGTGGTTCTTCCCACTTCAGCCTACCCAAGACAATCCCTTGAGAAATCCCCCCAAGTAATCTCAATTTGGGATGGGATGTCTAGTCTCCCAAGTGGTACTAGGTCCTATCAAATTGACAGTCAGTATTAACTACCACAGTTCTATTATACCAACTCTTGACAAACTCAGGCTCCATATAACACTCCCACAAAGTGGCAGATGAAGTGTTCTCAATCTGTGGGTCATGACCCTTTGTAGTTGAATAATCTTTCCATAAGGGTCACCTAAGACCAACAGAAAACACAGATACTTATTTTACAACCCATAAGAGCAAAATTACAGCTATGAAGTATCAATGGAATAATTTTATAGGGTCAACACAACATAAGGAACTAACTGTATTAAAGGGTGTCAGCATTAGGAAGGCTGAGAATCACTATCCTAGACTTTCTGATAGTTCCTTACAATCCACGTTTGTATGTGAACTCAGATGCACTAAAGTTGGTTAATGGATAATATGCTAGATTAGACTACACAGAAAGTCTCTATGTTAATAACTATCAAATTTCAAGAGGCACATGGGTGGTGGATATAGAAATCCACAAGTCCACTTTCCTGTAGAATTTAGGCCTTCGGTTTTCTCACTAATATAATAGTGACCTCAACACAGTGACCCACTTCATCACAGATGTGGGAACTAAGTGAGACTGAATACCTTACCAGAGTGGAACCTTCCAGGAAAAAAAAATGGTACAATGCTGGCTCATGACTAATAAGTGCCTCTCTCCTGAGCTGTCTGGTGGCTTAGACTGTTTTGGTCTCCCTGGTGTAAAAGACAGGAAGATGGTTGATTCTACAATACTACCTTGACATTAGCAACCTGGTAGATCTCATTAAAATTTCCAAGCCAGCTGCTGGCAGCCAGGGGAAGCTGGCTCAGAGAGCTCTTAGACTGAGAAGTAACCCCATTGTGTGTGTTTGAAGGTCCCTGTGTTTAACATATGAATATAGTGCTGTAAGTCTTTTGTTTTTATTATTGTAAGTGTGTCTGACGTGTGTATAATGGCACTCTTAAATTTTTTTAGGCTAAACAGTAAATAATAACAATTAGTAAACAGAGTGTGAGATCTGTAGACATGATTTCTCCGGTCTTAAGTGACCTCTGTAAAGCCTTTATTTGTAGAAATTTAGTGAGCACAATCTAAAGACTGAGCTCTGTCAATAGAGCCCCCCCAACACACACACATACATTGTTGTCAATCTTGTTTGTGACTTGTGAACACTTCCCTTCCCTGTGATGTATGACTCCAAATCGGGCTATCAGAAATGGCTTACGGGTGAAGAGCCCCAGGCCTGGCATTTGGCAATTTCAAGGACTCTCAGTGTTTCCCCACCATGGCCTCCTCTCTCATTGCAGACGGTCAAAGAGTCAAAAAGGGCAAGCAATGTGGTCAGAAACCTTGGCACAATAAATACCCACCAGCTATCCATGCTAACATTCTCAGAGGAAGAAAAGAGGCATCCATGAGGCAGAGTGGAACACTGGGGTTCAGACAGCTAGGCGACCCCGCTAAGCAGATACACTTACAGAGAATCAGAAAAAAAAAAGAACTTCAAATGGTTTTCATATGCAGGGGCCTGGTGGTATACATACTATCAGTTTGGGGGCATCTTGATCCTTCTGACCAAAGAGGGATTGTTAGCTGCACAAGACAGTCTCTCCTGGCCACCCTCAGAGTCCAAGGAGGTTCTCTTGAAATGGAGTCAAGGCTCTTCTTACCAACTTCTGTGTGGCTCTGAGTAGCTATCTATCCCTTTCTAAGCCCCAGAATCCAGCCCCTGGCTTCACCACTTCCCCTCACTGGTCTCCATTGGCCAAGTATCTGAGACTGATACAATTTGTGCAAATCTACTTGACTTGAAGCAAAAGCTTCTGTTGAATGTGATATCCTGTCTGTCTTATGGAGAAGGTTTCTGCCTACCTGCTTCCTGGAGATACCATATGATGATATGATTGATGGAGGAGGAGGAGGAGGAGAAGAGGAAGAGGAAGAAGACAGGCCACAAATTACCTACAAGATGGTCCCCAGTCTTGGGCATAATGAAAAAACCATAAGCCCCTCATGACTACTACTGCCAGGAAATCCTGTATCCCATGATCTAAAAACCTCTCATTATACAGACTTAGCATTTTTAAATCTGGGCTAATATCTTCCTTTGCTTTTGAAATTCCCCCTGGTCTCAAGCTACTATAAACTGGAAAGAGTGGTGGAATTCTAGTCAACAGGAGCATTATCATATATGGCCTGATAATCGCTAAGTGCTGGCTATGGCCCAGCTCAAGTTTAGCCGCGTCTGGCTTCCTGGCACATGGACACTGGGCACTTCAAATAGCTAAGAAGTCTTTCATCCTTGCTCCCACCCACACATATTTTTCCCCTTTAACAAAAGTTTCTTCTCAAAGTTTCACTTTAAATATAAAATATGTCCTTGTGAAAGCCGTTACAAATGTCACTACTTTAACCGGCCCAAATTTATGATGACATTGAATTTTAATGCAGCCATAAATGTCCAGTGTAATGGTGATATATGCTCCCTAATAAATTGTTATGGAGAAATATAAAAATAAGTGTAAGATAAAAGATTGTGTATAAAATATGTTTTTACATCTCCTTTAATGATTAAAAATCATACAAACTTGATATTCTAAATCACTGGGAACTGCCACTGTGCTCTAAGAACACTGTCACAAAGGGCTTCCAAAGGCTGAGCTGATGAAGCTTGTGGTCAGAAATCATACCCGCTTTAATGAGGACATTTAAGATGAGTTTCATGTTGACGTGGGGGAAAAGTAATTAGCATTAAGGAAGGCACACAAAGCAGTAGTCAGAAGCCTGTGCCTTGGGGAAGGGCCTCCCCCTGCTGCAAACAGTGTGGAGGGACTGATGGCCTGGTGACTTCTATGACTGCCTTGAGGGCGACCCTGCCACTCCATGATGTCTTGAGTGACTGCAGTTCCAAGGACAGAGGAGGAGTCAGAACCAACAGGAGGAAATGAAGAGATCCTCTATGGGAGAAGATGCTCTCAGACTGGCTGCCGAGGACACGGGGCTGCTGACCTGTGTCCACTTACTGGTCCACCTTAGACAGGCTCCTCTACTTTTCAAGTTTCTGTTTCTCCTTTTACAAATTTCACCAGCCTTCATCTATAAAGTGATAAAAGGACCAAGAGAGGAACAACTTTTTTCCTTCCTGTCCGATTTGCATTTTTTTTTTTTTTTTGTTAGCATTCATGTATTTCTTTAAGCAAACACTCTGACACTCTGACGTGGTTTAGATGTGAAAAGGCTCCTGAATTCAGGCTGATGTGTTTGAATGCTTGGTCCCTGGTAGGTGGCGCTGTTTGGGGAAGTTTACGAGGTAGAGTCTCACTGAGGAACTGACTCATTGTGAGGGTGAGCCTGAGAGTTAGTTGTACCATGTCCCCACTTCCTCCCTAAGGTCTACTTCCTGCTCTGCTAAGATGTAAACAAGAAGTAACTCCTGAAGCTACTTTCATGGAGCTCAGTTTTGCTATGCCTTTCCTACCTTGACTGACTGGGTTCCCTTAAACCATAAGCCAATTTTTTTTTCCTGGTTATATCAGGAAAATATTTCCAGTATTCTCTCACAGCAGCAGAAACATGATTCTACTCCTCAACCCTGGACTAGTGACTTCCTTAGCCACAGGTGTCCTGTTCAGTGACAGACATGTGACCCTCATCTTAACACTGAAACTTTAGGGATAAGAAATGGTCTCCACCCTAAGCTACACCCTGGTCTTATGTAAACACAGCTCTGTGTCACTATGGCAACCTGAGAATAGTGCCAAGAATTGAAAAGCTCAGGCAGGAAATCATAACAAAAGATAGATCCCAAATATTGCCCGAGTCCCTGGATACAAGTGTGCCTGAAGCTAGAATCTTCAGAGCATGAACTATCAATGTCTCAAGTTTACCATCATCCTGAGTTTTTAGTCACTGATAACTAAATAAGTCCTAAACATTAGGGTGGTTCCTGAATTTGTGTGAGGCTGAGATCGTCCACAAAGTGTCCCCCCTGTGACAGTTAATAAGGATGATCAGCTTCACTGGAGACAAACATCTGGGCATGCCTGAGAGGGAGGGAGTTTCTTGACTGGGTTGATTGAGATGGGGGACAAATGATCCTAGATGTAAGTAGTGCCATCCCCTAGTCTGGGTCCTCGACCACTGTTCATCCCTCTCTGATCCCTCACTGTGAACACAATGTGACCAGCTGCCTCAGTTCCTGCCACTGTGTCTTCTCTGCCAAAAGAAACCCTTCCTTAAGTTACCTTTGTCCCACATTCTGTTGCAGGAATATGAAACAGGAAACTAATACACACAGTAAACTACAAAAAGGCCCACAGTTAAGTGCTGGTACTGTGGTCACTGTAACCATGGATATCTGTGGCCAACCAGCCATGTGCCTTGGGGTCTTGGTTGTATCTGCTCTTCCTAAATCCCAAGATTGAGCCACATTTGCTGACCTGCCCCCTGGCTGGCCTCTCATTACCTCTGATTTATTACCAGGGTACGTGATGGATATCCGAACGGGTCCTGGCTCCCAGAAGAGCCCCAGATTCTGAAACCAGAAAGCCAGCCGCCTCTCAACATGTTTGCTCTCTCCACTGGCTCCCTGTGGCCACCCTGCCCTCTTTAGCCCCAGGATGTGGCTCAATTGCCAACAAGCTCCAGGCTTCTGTTTGCTATGGAAAAATACCAAGTTCGCAGACAGCTGCTCACACCATCAACCTTCCCACAGCTGGCCATACTTGCTCCCTTCCAGGGCTTGGCAGTCACTCTGCCTCCTCCCTACCTCCTCTACCCTAGCTGGGGACAGCATCCGTTTATTTTTTTCCCCCATTATTTTTATCCTTTTGATGTTCAAAGCTTCTGCTTGGAAACCTGGGGTGAAGTGTGCTAGCATGGGATCTAACCTAGAGCACTGACTTCCCCCGACTGCTCTATCCATATAGTAAAAAGGCCACATGTCCCAGTCTCAAGGCCTAGGAACCCTCTGTTTTCAATCTTACTATGAACAACGAACTCCTTTTCAGAGGTTCTCTTAAATCTGCCTGTGAAGTCTAGAATTTTCTCCAGTTGTCTTTATTTTTATTTTAGCAATTCCTTTTTTCCTGCAAATTTCAGGGGGAGAAAGATCAAATCAAATACCTCACAGAGGGTCCTGTTCCCCGACCCTGCTCTGCTTTCCTCTCTCTCTAACTTGTCTCCCATTGACTTTTCCTCTGCTAGGCTGCAGGCTCTGTTGACAGCCAGGCCCCTTTCCTGCCTTTCTCACAGACCCAGGACCTAAGATGCCGGGTGCACAGAGCATCCACTCTGTTACTCAACATGTATGTGTGTTGAATATTTGACTAGGACCAGCCTCCAAGTTCAAATTGGATTCATTTTTCCATTCACTCATTCCTTTTCATTCTTAAGATTCATTTTATTTTAGTGTGTGTGTGTGTGTGTGTGTGTGTGTGTGTGTGTTTGCGTGCACAGGCCAAACAGGCCAAAAGAAGGTACTGAATGAATCTCCTGGCTAGGAACTGAACTCAGGCTTTCAGGAAGTGCAGCAAGTACCTTAATAAGTGAGTCATCACCCCGGCCCCTCTTACCTTTCTTTGGCCACATAAATATTATATAGTTTCATTAAGCAAAGGAGACCCAGTCTCCCCACATCTGACAAGAAGAAACATGTCCTTCAACCATGACAGACCATAGGCACAGTAACAGAGGGATCTCAGGGAACGTTATCAAAGGACTGTTTCTACACTTGGGGTTCAGGCAGGGCCATCTGGTGCAGCTGCACTAGGCCCTGAGTATGAGTAGCAATGTACCAATCTCCATCCAAAAGTACACACAGAAATCCAGGCATATTTCAAGTGTCTCTCCTCTCTTGCCTTCTGTTTGGATGGTGACTCCAGCCGTCAAGGTCAAGATCAGACAGCTAATTCCAGAAGAAGCTTGGAGTTGAATTTCACTGGCGATGGGGAGTGTACAGAGTCACACAGGCATTCTGATAGGTATGCTATGTACCCCACCCAAAATTCACACATCCTAGTTAAAAATCTGCAGCTAAACCAACAGCAACAGATTGTTCTTTGTATTTCCTTTAGATTAAAAAGCACCCCTGTAGGGACCAATTCACACACTGTGTGTGTCATTCATTTGCAGAGTCCTGGGCCATGGCTTCTAGCTTGTTAGGAATCACGTAGGCATGACTTCAGTCTCTGTCACTGCAAAGGGGGTGCTGGAGGCAGGGGGCAACTGACAGGAGAGCCCAAGGCCTTTCACTTTCTGGGAAGTCCAGACTCTGGCATACAAAGGCTGGGCAGGAGCGGGCGGGGTACAAGAAGGAGCAGGCAGAGTTAAGCTGAGAGATTTTCCTCACACACTGCTTCTTTTTATTTCATTTTATTTTATTCGTTTTTGATTTTGGTCTTTATGAGGCAGGGTTTCTCTGTGTTGCTGTGACTGACCTTGAACTTGCTTTGTAGACCAGGCTGGGTCTGTAACTGATGGAGATCCCCCTGCTGCTGCCTCCCGAGTGTTAGGGTTAAAGGTGTGCCCAGCCAGAGTCAGCTTCTGAATGTCTGTGTAAAGATCCTGGCAGCTGATAAACAGCATCCAACAAAATGTAGGAAATTATAAGAAACGGGAATAGTCACCATCATTATCCCTGTTACATGAAGATACTTGAAAAAGATGGGAAGAGATCAGGAAAGTAGCCCGAGAGACTACGGGGTTACCCCTGTGACAGTCAGGAGACAAGCTGTGTCTGTGAGATAGTCCCTAGAATGGGTTTCCTGAGAGAGGAAGAACTGCCCTAAATGTGGGCGGCACCATTCCACAGGCTGGAAGTGAACACCAGCATTCACCTTAGTGTGTCCTGATGTGAATTCAATGTAACCAGCCACTTCATAGCCCCGCTGCCAAGCCTTCTCACCAGGGCCAATTCTACCCTGTGAGCCAAAGTAGGAACCTCCCTCTCTTGAGTTTTTCTTGCCAGGTATCTGGTCACAGCGGTGAGAAAAGGAAATAGTAATATTTATTCCCCCTCATCACCACAGCTCTGAGAAACTAGGGGGAGTTAACCTTGTAACATGAGAATAGGGGCATCTTGTCTCTAAGGGCTATCTCTAAGGTCATGCCACCTCAGGAGATGCCCTTTGCACCAAAGGTTGGTATAGATGAAATACAGAATTAATGAATGCATGCACACACATGCACACACACACATACACACATGTACACATACACACACATACATACACGCACACACATACGTACATACACACACGCACACATGCACACGCTGTTCTCCCCTATGGGGCTCGGGGAGGCAGTGTATATACAACCTGCTCCCACATCAAGGGTCACACAGGCTCTTATCACACTTATATTGGTCCTCTTCCACTCTGCTGGATACTAGGCACAGGGTGAGGACAGTGACCAGAGAGAGGGTCCCAGTGGGGAACAAGACGAAAGAGAAGAGAGAGCAGGGCAGAAAAGGCATCCTCCACCCAGTGCTGGGGCAGATGGAGCAGGGCCATTTTAGCTAATTTTCTTCTTGATGTAATGAAACATGTAATAAGGATTGGTTCAGAGAGGGAAAGAATATATTTGCTCATAGTTCAAGGGGATCGCTCCCTCGGAGCAGGGAAGCATGAGGGCAGAATTAAGAGGTAACTGTTCACACCACATCTATAATCAGGAAGCAGCGTGAGATGAGCACTTGGCTCAGTTCGCTTCCCCCTTTTCATACACTATGGGCCCCAACCCATGGAATGGTGCCACCCACACTTAGGGACTTGTTTCCATGGTGATTCTAAAAGCCATCAAGATAATAGTTGAGATTAACCACAGCAAGGACAGCAGCCCTGCTTGCCAATGGATGTGTAGAGGAGGCTTTGATCCAAGGAGGGTCCTGAGGTCTACAGAAGCGCAAGCCCAACACCGCCTGAGTCACAGGCACCCAAAACTCTGATTGATCTCTTTCCTCTGGTTTTGCTGAAGTGAGGATGCTGCTATAAGACTGTGCCGTGACATCCCTTGCCCAAACCGGCGATCTCTATGCCCAGAGATGTTCCTGCCACAGAGACCAAAGAACAAGGGAACATTAGGTCCATCAAGTCTATGTTGCAGAGTGGTCAGTGTGTGTTGACTTTGACCTGCTTCTCTCTCCCGTATCTTAAAGATACCTTCTCCTCCCCTCTGTCTCCAGTTTGTATTGTAGTTCAGCTTTGAATAGCCCATCATAGCTCATGTGTTAGTTACGTGGTCCCAGCAGGTTGAGCTTGATTAGGTAAAGTGGATCTCTGAGGAAGTGCTTTCAAAGGGACTATCTTGTCCCTTGATCCCAATCTGGTCTCGGTCTCTCTCTCTCTTGTTCTCTCTCTCCCAGCTCCCATGAGGTGAGCAAACAGTCTTTACCACCTTCTCCATGCCATGACCGTTTTCCACATCACACTCCTCGTGATGGTGCTAAGTGAACATTGGTGCAAATATCTGAACCTGAGAACCAAAGTGAATCCTTCCTACCTTAGGTTTTTTTCCAATTATTGTCATATCAACAAAAACCTAACAGCTTGGTTCATTCACCTTCATTCAGCTGCTAGTAGCTGCAGAGTTTGAGGAAACTGGCATACCTTCCTTGTGTCAGGAGAATGCTACCACCAGGGTAGGAGGGAAGAGGGTAAGTCCCTTTCTGACACCAAAAGACAAAGAGTCAGCCAAGTGTCTGCCAATCTAATCCTAATTAGTGAGATCCAAGGAGAGACTCTGTCTCAAAAACATCAAGAAAGACAGTGGCCGAGAAGTAGCAACACCCAAGGCTACCATATGTATGATAACAACACCCAAGGCTACCATATGTATGTGCATCAACACATGTACCCACCTAACATACGTGTACTCACACACTTAACTTTTCCAATGCAGAAAATGAGGTTCAAAGAGACATGAAGTCATGTACAATCATTCAAACCATTATCTCCCCCCAACCCAGAGCCTCTGCCTGTCCCCAATGTCATGCTGTCACCTCTCATTTCTGCATAATCTGACAGGTGCCTTCCAGCCAGCTAGCTCCAACTCCATAGTCTGAGGCTCCTGGAGAGACAGTCACATGGCCAACAACTCTGAGCGGAGTTGCTCTGAGCCTTCTGGGCTGAAAATTTGGTCCAACACTCATTGTTAGTTTTTGTAATTTTAATGAGGAAAGGCTGTTTGTTCCCCCTTCGCTCCAGGTCTTTAAACTCCTGAATTTTAATAACCAACTCCACTGATGATTTACAAATTTCAAGGCAGGAATTAGCAGAAAATTCCATATTTCATAGACACTGAATTGGACCATTATCTTCAGGCAGCAGGTACCAATTTCCCATCAAATGGTGAAATGCCATAATTATCAGAAGAATTCCATTCAAGTTCTAAAAGTAGATAAATAACCAATGGGAATATCATTTATTCATTAGAATATGAAAAAGAGAAGAAATATTACCCCATTCAGGGCTGCAAGGAGGCCACCTTGTTGGGGAACTGGGCTCACTGATGCAGGCTGAAGGATTCCAGCTTCATTATGCTCCCAGCTCGGCAGGAGAGAGAAACTTCTATTAAACACCTGAACAGAGGAGATAATGGGCCACTGATAGAGAGGCTAATGTGTGAGATGTGGTGGTGCCTTCTTATTTTGCTTGCCATGGATAGAAGCTACATATTAGAAATCACTGCAAAATTACCCCAAGCCTCCCAATTCCCAATTGCAAGTTCCCCTTCTAAACCTCCAGTCCGGTGATTTTCCTGCTCATTACTCCTACTGCTTGTCAGCACAAATGTCCAATGGACACATAGAGATATTCTTCTTACATGGCTTTCTCTCTGTGCTGTACCTGAAAAGATCTGCTTTGGCCTCAAAGAATTCCAACATCCAGGACCACATTCTCAAATTTTAAATGTCAATTCCAGAAGCAAGGAAATCTCTCTACTCTTCACTCTGGACTCAGAAGCCTAAGGTTCACATTACAGCCCCCTGTATGAGTCTAGATCTCTGGTCTCTTGAGTAAAATAAGGATGGTCACAGCTCACGCTAAGTATGAGATGTGTAAAAATGGGCACAGAAAGGATTTCAGCTCTACAGCTAGCAAGAATGATGATTACCATGATTAGCACATGATGGTGGTAACAAGATCAAATTGATAAGGGTGATTTTGATAATGATGGATGAAGATGATGACAGCAATGATGGGGATAATGTAAATGACAAGAATGGTGATGATCAAGGTACTGATGATGGCAATAATGGTGACGGTGGTGGTGGGAAGAACAGTGGCACTGATGGTGTTAATGAGGAATTAAAGTAATTAAAAATAATGGTAAACGTGCTGCTGATGATTATGATGCTCATGGTGAAGAGGATGATGGTGGAGATGATTTTAATGTTAGTGTGTGATGGTGATAGTGTTCATGACCATGGTACTGATGTTGATGGTGATAGTGGAGGTGGTAATGGTTATAAAGTTGATGATGGTGGCTGACGACAGTGGTGATAATGGTGATAGTGGTAAGGAGATAACAGGGATGCTAGTGATGAGGGCAAAGCTTGGTGGTTGTTGTAGTCATCGTGATGTTGGTGACAGCAGTGGTCATGCTGATTGATGGTTCATGGTGATAATGTTAATGATGGTGGTGATGGTAGTGACAATGATATAAGTGCAGACAATCATCCTTGAACCCTGCCCAATCTTTAGTTTGGTACTAAGAAGCATAAGCTTTGTATCAAATTCCCCAAGGAACACGCTTAAACATCAGAAGGAAGAAAACTGAAGAAGATCTATGATCCGCTTATCTTCAATGTCACATGGGCCCACCTGGCTGTGGCTGGATAACACAGGGGCCTTGATAACATTCTAGAATTCCTTCCCTCTGATCAAAGCCAGTAAACACTAAACATGCTTTCTCACAGGGAGTTATAAGTGCCCACCTTGGTTTTTGAGACAGGGTCTCTCGCTGGCCTGGCACTTGCTGATTCAGCGTGGCTAGCTAGGCAGTGAACCCCAGAGATATACCCATCTCTGCCTCCTAAGAGCTACGATTATAAACATGCACCACCTCAACCGGCTTTGTATGTGGATTCTGGGAGTGGAACTTGTGTCCTCATGCCCTCACAGAAAGCACAGTATTAATGGATCCGTCTTGCCAACCCTGAACTGTTAGCTTTCTTCAAAGATGGCTTCTTTCCTGACTATGAAAACAGCAAGAAACTCCCAAGGTTATGACTGAGTCCCACAATTAAGGGTCTGCTGCTGCTTTCCAGTGGTGCTGTAAGCCTCCCAAATCTTTTCTTCAATTATAATACCAGGATATGCAGCTTGAACTGTCAGTTCTTCATAACTTAACCCTCATTCATAGGGTTCAAGAATAGGGTGCCCTTCGTAGCTACAACAGTGGGTAGAGTTCATGGCCAGTTCTTTGTTTGAGACCTTACATGTGTTCAGAAGACATGCAGGTTGTTCTTGAGTTTCCTGGAGAAATAGCATCATTGCAGATATTATTAATAAACAGTATTACTACGGTCATTATTTTGTGGGCTAGAACAGGCCTCACGTCGCATACTCCTCTATCAGAGTCTTTGCACCGAATGGGATTTTTAAGGTTTATGTCTCCTACTTGCAACCCACTGACCTAGCAGATGCCTGATAGAAAACCAATAACCTGTTTTCATGGCTGGAAGGAAAACTCACTACGCTAGACGTACTGAAGAATTGTGAAATGATTTTCAATTTTTTAGCCTTCAAGAGAAATTTGACTCGCTCTGTTTTTCTTTGTCTTTCTTAATTTTTTTTTCTCTTCCAGCTTGGATTTGGAATCTAACAATAGGTATGAGGCCCGTATCCCCATCAAAGGTGCTACGATCCCCACTGGATAAATGACAAATGAAAACTCCAAAAGTTCATGTCATTTGCCCAAGGACACACAGCTTATAAATGACAGAATTAGGTCTGCTGGTCTCCAAAGGCCACAGTCGGCGTCCTAGTCAACATATATCACCACCTCCCTGACCCTTCCGCCCTGCAGGGAAAGTACCCTGAAAGGATTGAGACAGCTTGAGAGCTCATACCTGTCAGAGAAGTTAGCTGATGGAAGCTATGGTTATATGGGCAGAGCTCACCCTGCTTTACAGGCTTAAGGTAAGATACTGAACTGTGTCTGGGCGGCTCTAAGAATGAATGTTGGCAGATTCAGGCTCTGGGCTGCTTGGGAAGACTAGAGAAAGATCATAGAATATCACCAGAGATGGGGTGGGGGCGGGAAGCAACACAAAGTGATGAAGAGCTTCGAAGTCACACGTGGGACTGCTTCTGTGCAAGAAGGGATCTTATCTGAGTAAATCTAGGCCAGGGAAAAGGACAGGGTGAGAAGAAACCGCAAGAGAAAGTCCCAGATAACAATCCGTGACCCAAACCCACAAAGTCCAGGAAGCCCCAGCAAAGGAGACAATGGCATTTGAAATGGTACCCCACCTGCTTATTCATTTTATTCACATGATCTTTTCAAAGCCATGGAAGTGTGTTAAGTGGGTGAGGTGAATATTGTTCCTATCTGAAGGATGCCCTATAGCAGTAGTTCTTAACCTGTGAGTTAAGAACCCCTGGGAGGATCAAATGACCCTTCCATAGAGATCACCTAAGACAATAGGAAAAAACAGATATTTACATTACAATAACAAAATTACAGTTATGAAGTAGCAACAAAATAATGTTATGGTTGGGAGGTCACCACAGCATGAGAAACTGTATTTAAGTATCCCAGCATTTGGGAGGTTGAGAATCAGTGAAGAATGGCTTCCTTGGGCTAATATGTCAACCAATCCCCTTCGAATATTCAAATGACATGCAAATGATCTATTCACTCCTTTGCTCTTCTGAATTTTTGCTTAGAAACGTCCAACTCAAAAGCTCCCAGCAGCTACAAAAAGCAGACTTCATCCATAGAGTTTGTTTCCCTATTCCACAAAAGCGGGGGAGATCTCAGTTATACTGTGTCATTGGGAGACAACAGTGGTCCAGAGCCTAACATTCTTACACAGCTCCTGAAATACAGAGAGAGTCAAGAAGCTCATTACTACTATCTGCGGCTTATGCTCAAATCATGGAGCTGAGAAAGGAAGAGAAAGATCCAATCACAAAAAAGGATACAGCTCTTACTGCAGAGCCCAGGCCATTCATGTGTTCCTGATGATGTCACTAAGATACTTGCATTAATCATACATTGCATCCGCTGTAAAAGCTACTGCGCTGCTGATGTAACACCTAGTTACCAGCAGTGCTACTAACAAGCCTGGGAGGCAACACAGTGTCGGTGCTGAAGGGTAGAGAGGCAGAGTCCTGCCTGGGCTCCAGGCTGTGAACCGAGCCTTTCCCGGCTGACATAAGGATTGTCCCGGCTGCAGAGTAGAGACAGCAGGTCAGTGGAGACCAAGGTCCTGCGTGCTTGTGGTGGCCTTGGCAGCGAACTATTTGTTCTCACCTGGCAGTGGTGACACACGCTTTTAATCCCAGCACTTGGGAGAAAGAGGCAGGCAGGTCTCTGTGAGTTCAAGACCTGCCTCATCTACAAATTGAGTTCCAGGACAGTCAAAGGTACACAAACCCTGTCTGTAAAAGCCAAAGAAAGGGAGAGAATTATTTTTGCTCTCTCTGACTCATGCCTGAGAGAACGGAGTTGTAAGCAGGATGTAAACAGGCAAATGGGTGAGGGCTGGTCACAGCACAGTTCATGAAAAGAGACCAGTGCTGTGGAACTTTATTTTAACTATGTAAAGAAGTTTTGCCTGTGTTTATGCTGTGGAATATTACTTTAACTATGCAAAGATGTGTCACTTTTGTTTATGCCGAGTTTGTGTAGTTGTGTAACATTGTGTTGTGTGTGTTTCACCTTGCCTGCCTACGGCACCGGATTGGTCTAATAAAGAGCTGGATGCCCGATAGCTAGGCAGGAGAGGGATAGATGGGGCTGGTGGGCAGAGAGAATAGGTAGGAGGAAAAAATGTAGACTCGGGGAGAATGAGAGAAGAAAAAAGAGAAAGAAATAAAGAGGGTACATCTGGGGCAGAAACGAGGCAGCTGCCAGACAGACGGACACTTCAGGAAACAAGAAAGAAAGACACAGAGAAAGGAAAGGTCAAAAGCCTGAGGCAAAAGACAGACAGAGAGAAACGGCTTAATCTAAGTCAAAAGAGCTTGCCATAAATGAGCCTGAGCCCAGCAGTCATAACTGGGGATAAATAAGTCTTCATGTCATAATTTGGGAGCTGGCTGGTGGCCCGAAAGAAAAAGCCTGGTACAAACCAGGCCTGGAAAACCTGGCTGAACCTGTCCCTGACTCCCGGGATCAGAGACAGTGGTTGTAACAGGCAATTTATGTGTAGGCTGGGAAGCACTAGATCCCTTCTGACAAAGCTGATTGATTCACAAATGCCAACAAAGCACACTAGCAAAGGGAAATTAAACTGGGGCCAGAAGAGTTTAGATCAGAGAAGCCTAACCTCCCTGAAGAGCAGGTCTTTGGAAAGGAAGGTAGGGAAATCCAGGAGGCTGGGACAAGCAGGATTCATATCTGGCTGCGAGACAACAGAGAAGAAGATGGAGTTAAAGGGCTGAGGTAGTGACCAGCCTCAGGAATGCAATTTTTGTAAGTAGGACACCACTGTCATATTGGCCTGGCAGGTGATTCAGAGCTGAACCATCAAGTCCTGCATGCAGGTGACTGTTGAGCCCAGCAGACTCCCCATGGCAGGTTCAGGGCAGACCTGGCATCTCAGATGAGCCAAACAGGTGGGAAGCAGTAGGCTGGCTGTTCCATTCCGAGACGCATGTGCTCCTGCCAGGCAGGATGGGACAGATCAAAAGCGCTCTAGAGGCTGGACCACATCTGAAATTAGACTGTCGACCTCGGTGGTACCTCTTCTGTCTCCTCACGGGGAAAGTAGAGATCATTTCGGCAGGCTAAAGGACAATGGCCACTGGGAGAGTTTCAGCTCATTTAATGACTTTTCTCACTGCTGTGACAAAACGCCCGATAAAATCAGTTTCAAGAAGGAAGGGTTTATTTCTGCTCACAGTTTGGGGGAACAATCCATCCTGGTTTGAAGGTCATGGCGGCAGAAACTTAAGGCGGCTGGCTACATTGTATTCAGTCAGGAAGCAGAAAGACAAGAAAGCTGGCACTCAGCTCCTATTTCTGTTTCCTTCAGACACTGTGCAATTTTGACTTCTGTTGCTGACATGAGTATCACTCTGACCAAAAGCAACTTGGGAAAGGGAAGGTTTATTTCATTTACACTTCCAGGTCACAGTCCATCTCTGACAAAGTCAGGGTAGGAATTCATGGTGGAGCCTGAAGTAGAGACTGTAGTAGATGGTTTCCGGCCTAGCCTCAAGGTTTAGGCCTGCAGACCCACAGACCCGCAGAGGCACACAGATGCTTACAATAGTTTTAGGCTGATCGGCCTAAGGCCCAGGCATATTACTCTTTACCCTTAATCTAATCCATGTCTCTTATCCTGTTCAGCCATGCGGCTCGGTACCTTTTCTCAGAGCAGCATAGTTGTCCTCTGCATCTTCTGCCTTCTCTGTGGCATTCTGCTCTGTTCTGCCTGTTCCCAGAGTTTTCTTAGTCTGGTAGCCCCGCCCACACTTCCTGCCTGCCTTTGGCCAATCAGCGCTTTTTATTAAAGCAATGGGTGGGACAATTAGTTACAATGGAACAACATAATCCCACTCCACTACAAGAGACCATGGAAGAACACTCTTTGATAGCTCAGGCCCAGGCAGATAGCTTTCCTATACAGCCCAGAACCATTTCCCCAGAGAATGGTGCTTCTATAGTGGGCTACTTCCCCCTACATCAGTCAACAATCAAGACATCCCCCACAGACACACCCATGGGACAACTTGACCTAAGCAGGGGCTTTCTTCTCAGGCGACACTATGAAGTGCCAAGTTGACAATTAGTATTAGCCATAATGGGGGCCTAAGACCGTAACAGAATACCCAGAGTCTTGTCTCTTTGGTGAGTCTAGATCTTGTCACATTTAACAAGCAACTAGAGACCATTTTCCCAGGCTCCTTTGCTAGTACCCCAGTCTCTGCTCACCTGACTCAGACTAATAAGGGTCTCCTAGGAGTCTGAACTTTGAGGACACTGCAGGCTCGGCTGGCATGCCCTCTCTCTGTGCAAGCATCTCCTAGAGAAAACACTGGTCATTCCATGGCAGAGTTGACCCCTCCCAATGCCCTGGGAAACCTCTGGTCCATCTAAACATGTTATCCCCATAGGAATAATGTCAGTAGTACTCTGTGCATGATAGGGATCCTGGGGACCAGGGAACTGACTTCCTCAGAGGAGGATCATGGTAAGAATTGGCCCTGAGGATTTTGACATTTCCAGGAGAGGGTTGCCATAACCATCTGCAGCAGCTGGTATGACCCAACAAAGGACAGGGAACCCAGCACACAGTGATGCTCTGGGCACACTTCAGGTGTACAGAACCTCAGAAATCTTGCCTGCTGCCTCACTCTGTACATTCCCTCTAGACCCCTGCAACTAGGAGGCCATGTACACAGCAATAAGACAGAGCAGCCACTAGAGGGTGCTGGCTCCACCACCTACTAGTGTCACTAAGTCTCAGGAAATCTCTGTGAAGCTGAAGTTTGAGTAAACATAGAGGTCTAATACCTTCCTGAGCATTGAGAAGCCACAATCCGGGGTTCGAATCCTGCTGGTAGCCAAAGTCACAGACCTAAAGAATGGTGTTCCTTTCTGAAGAAGGCATTCTGTTCTGTGAGATAACCAACATCACAGCATGGTCTTTCCACCACAGCATGGAGAAAGAAGTACATTTATGTGTGGTCAGCCTATGTGCATGTACAAATATACACACACACATATACATACACACACATGTACACACATACACAAATACACACATATATACACAGATATACACATATACACATATGCACACACACATACATATACACATACACAAATAAACACATATACACAGATACACACATATATACACATATACACACACATCTGTACATGTAAATCCACTCAAGCATGCACACTTAATCAAGAGGTCTTGCTAACACCAGAGTCCAGTCAGGGCTCTTCATCTCCAAATTTTACCAAAGCACTTTCCAAGTAGAACTATCTTTCAAAATGGAAAGTGACTTAGCAAGCAAAGGACTTGACACACAAGTTTGACAAACTAAGTTCATATCCCCTAAAGTGCATCTATATAGTCCAGTTGCAAAACAAGAGACGGAGATGAAGGAAACCCCAAGAGCTTGCAGGTAGATTAGCCTGCTTTATGCAATGGCAAGCAGCAAAGACTGTGTCATAGACAAAGTAGAAAATGACAACCCAACAATCAAGGTTGACCTCTCTCTAACCTCCACGCACTGTGACACATGCTTGTCCACATTCACACACAGGAGCATGCCCTCACCTTCACACAACCACACACACACACACACACACACACACACACACACACACACACACACACACACACACACACCCCAGTTTCTCATCCTCAGCTTCCTGGAGGCAGTTTCAGTTCACAGACCACGTAGCTCACTCCTCACATGGCAGATGAATGGGAGGAAGGCCAGGGCAGATGCTTGCCTATAATGTAGGAGTCACGGTGCCCACACCGGTCACCTCAGTACATCCTCTAGGGAAAAGAAGCTGCTCGTTCCTTCTTGCTGGGGACGTGTAAAGAAAGGACAAGTGGACGGTCATTCTGCGTGGGTGGATACAGGAAAAGCCTAGAAAAGCTGAGGCTGGCTCTCCCACC
Organism: Phyllotis vaccarum; assembly: GCA_033318265.1. NCBI lineage: Eukaryota > Metazoa > Chordata > Mammalia > Rodentia > Cricetidae > Phyllotis > Phyllotis vaccarum. Next base: position 69,300,939 of record JARWLC010000016.1, on the reverse strand, counting down.
AGTCATCCCATTAGGCCCAAGACCAGCGGGACGACACTTAATGCATTTGCTTGGCCATTGCAGCAGAATCTTCCTTGAGAGCTCTTCGGCTGTGAAGGATAGTCACTGCCAGTAAGAGAGATCAGGAATGGATGACAGGATAAAGCAGAAACCACAGGATGAGAGCAGATGTCAGAGAAGAACGGTGTGTGGGTGAGAATGCAAATCACATGAAAGTCTTTCGGAGAGCATCTTAGGCACCAAGACTGTGAGCTGGAGCACATAAGCAAGGCATATCCCAGGCACAGGGTGATATCCATGAGGTCTTGTCTGGGAAAATGCTGAGTATGTTGGATAAAGTCCACACCTGTGATGAGGCCACCGAATGGTCCCCTTCAGAGGCTGACCCTTAGGTCTAATATCACCATAGAGATCTCACCCAAATATCCTCCCAACAAAGAAGTAAGGTTGGAAAAAGCTAAGCCCTGACACAGACTGGGGATGACTTCTCTCCAGGTCCAAGGATACCTGGACATGAGGTATGTAACTATGATAGGTTCAGTTGCGACTGGGTTTCTCCACAAATGTGTGCAGAACAGCCTGACAGAGCCCTTGACTAATGACTTTCAAATATAATTAAAAACATATTTCAGTAGACAGCATCTTGCCAAGTCTATCCTGGCAAAGTGAAATTAACCTTCAAACAGTAGTGGGACAGTGGAGAATCGCAAGGGTTTGTACAAGATGAGATATACTCTGGTCTAATTATGCGACAATAGCTCACCTCATTAATCTCCAAGGAAACAATACCGACAACAGTTAAACACTGTAATTAACAAACCCCGTTTCAAACTTGATTTTAATTTTGTAGGACTTGGTGATATTATCCAACTGAACTGGGAAAAAGACAGAACGGCAGTCGGCACTCTGTTATTTTTTAAGGACTCTTAACTAATGGGGTTGAATAATTACCTGTGTGCTTCTACCAAGTAGGGACTCTGCTCAAAACCATTACGGGCAGAAAAAGCAGGGTGCTACAAAGATGAAAGGAACACACTTGTAAGACATCCAAGGTGTTCCCACACACACCCAAAAATAGTCTGCAGAAAGTCAAGTCTGTGGTTGGGGACACTTGGGACAAAATCTGTCAGTCCTCTAGGTGGAAATTCATTAGAGTTGGAATGCTCCGACTGAAACTCCATTGCAAAGGTTTAACGGTCAGGGTTATCACAGGTTAGACCGCTGGGACTATGACCATTCAGAGTAAACTGGTAAGAGTCAAGTGTTCTGGGGAGATCGCTCAGTCAGTAAAGTGCCCATCATGTGAGCACATGAAAGTCTAGGTGCTGTGGAATATGCCAACAATCCAAGGAAGGTGGCAGCAGACAGATGCTTGGGGCTCACTAGCCTTGCCTACTGGTGAGGTCCAGATTGGTCTAATGAAAACAAGGTGGGTAACAATTGAGGAATGAATGACACCAGAGGTTGCCCTTGGCTTCGACACCCAAATAAGTACATCCACATAACACACACACACACACACACACACACACACACACACACACACACACACACACACACGGAGAAGACTATAAATGCCCAAGTGTGGTCATCTCGGTAAATGCAGAGAAAGCCTCTGATGAAGACCAACCAGTTTTCATGCTACACAGCAAAGGACAACGCTCTTGATCTAAGAGCAGACTAGCACACAGCCAAGACACATAAGAGAATTGACGCAAACACACCAGACTACATCATGTGACTAGGAGCAATACCAGGGTTCACTCCCACATTTTCTATCACACAATCTACTGAAATAAGATTGCTAGTCAAGCCAGGCACACGGACCATCAAAAGAAATAACAATCAATTGCAAAAGAAATTAGACTGACTTGACCTGTAGATGTCTAAGTCAAGTTCATGCATAGAGGAAACCCTGAGGAATGTATCCATCCGTGTACACACACACACACACACACACACACACACACACACACACACACACACACACACACACACACACACGCACGCACGCATGCACGCGCGCGCGTGCACCTATCAGAAGTGACAAGTTTAATAAGTTAGCAGGAGCCAAGATCAATAGGTGAATTGTGGCAGTATCTCTTGAAACCCATGCTGAACAACTTAGAGTGAATTTAAGAAAACAATTCTTTATAAGATCAAAAAGAATAAAATTTGTAGACACAAACTCACCTAAGCAATGTCATGCATGCATGGGAAATTACATTAAAAAAAAGATCGCTCAAAAGAAATTTCACACTGCCTAAATAAAGAGAAATTCCCAATTTGTAGATCTGAAGACTTAGTAGTAAGATTAAAATATTCCCCAAATAGACCTACGGATTCATCATAATCCCTTCCAATATCCAACTGCCTGTTTTGCAGACACTGAGGAGCCTGTCTGGAAGCCGGGTGAGAAGTTAGAAGGCCCCAGATGCTCAGAACCATCCAGTAAGTGCAGAGGCGAGAGGGAGAACCCACGCCGCCCAGTTCCAAGGACTTCCCACTAACTCGCTGAAATTCATAGGGTATAGTGTCATTTGAGGGCTGGAAGAGACAGTGCTGGCATGGGGCTTGGTCTGGAGAGGGGGGGAAAAAGGATGTATAAGACCTTGAGAGAGAGACAGAGAGCAAGAAAGGGAAGAGATATTGAGATAGAGACAGGAGAGACAGAAAAAGAAAGAAAAGGGGGATGTGAGAAGTCGGTAACAGAGACAGAAGATAAAGGACAGAGGAGAGAGACAGGTTAGCATAGAGAGAGGATAGACGGAAAAATAAAGGACACAGAGGGAAGAGAGAGAGAGAAGGAGAAGAGGAAAGGCAAACATGCAACAACATTAAGATTCTAAAATTAAGCCTTTGAACCAACTCTCGAGTGATTTTTAATAGGGATATTAAGGCTACTCATTAGGAAGAAATCATCTCTTCAGCAAAAATGTGGAGGTGATGGACACCGGTGGAGAACAAAGCTGGTTCTTCCTCCACACACACATTAAGGCAAGTGGATCGCAGACCTGCGTGTCAGAGCTGAGGCATGCTCAGAAGAGACATGGGGATGCAGCCTTGCGACCCTGGCCTAGAAAGGGTGCTCTAGAAGTGCCAAGTAAACCATGAACTATAAGAAAAGCAATTATCAGAATACACAAAACAGAACATTTTCACTGGCCCTATCATCATCTGGGAAAAGAGGAAAAAAAAAAAAAACAGACAAAGGATGGGAGAGAAAAATGTGACTATCACACACCCGAAAACATTCGTGGTATCAAGAACATGGAAGGTCTTTTTATAATGCAATATCTGGAAAAGTGGCTGAGGGGTAAGAACACTGGCTGCTCTTTTCCAGAGGACTGAATTCCATTCCCAGCACCCAGATGAGGTGGCGTTATAACCACCTGTAACTTCAGCCTGAGGAATGTATGCATCCATGTACACACACACACACACACACACACACCAGGTAAAAAAAAAAATAGGCAAAGCCCATCACAGGACCCATTTCAGAAGTTTTCTTTACCCTTAAATGAGAATCCGTGAGAAGTACTTAGCCCTGCCCTTGACTGCCAAATACCCCCATAAGGAGAAAGCCATCATCTCCCCGCTCTGCCCCCTCCCTGGGTTATTCTTTTAGCACAGTAGAAGAAGCGAATTCAGAAATTATTAGAGTACTGCTTTTCAGCTGGGAAAAAGCAGACAAACACAGCTGTATTGTCGTGATTATTGAATGCCCTGGGCCTGCTGCACCGCTCAGTAAATATTTGTTAAAAGAACAATGAATCGGCAGATGAACTTGGACCTCTTTCGGCTGCCGCTTGCCTTGGTCCATAAAAAGGCTGTTCTTACTGTGGTGCATCCTTGCTCACAGCAGCAGGCTTCTTCCCTTTTACAACTGGGCTTTTTTCAAACCTCCCTTCCCTTCCTTGCTGTCCTAAACATTTTCATTTTGGATGAGGCAAGCCTTTAGCCTTTGTACCTCGACCTAGAAGACACAGAATGAAGACTTTTTTGTGGAAAGGAAGAAAGGCCAGTCACATAATTCCATGTTCTAATACTCTAGCACTGGCAAGAGAAAAAAAATTACTCGCAGACCTTCATACCCAGAGCTCATGAAGCATCCAAAGTGTCTGCATGATGCCTCTGCATCTCCTTCAAGCGCATATTCCAGGCTTGAGACACTATACATATCTTGTAGTGTGATGCATGATGACAGCCAGAATGTCCTTCGTTCTTGAGTGAGCATGGGGACAACATAGGGTGGGGATATAGGTGAGTTATGGTAGAGAATATTTAGTGATCCAATCACCCAGAGATACCCACACAATTTATGATTTAATCGTCCACAAAGTATAGTTTCATTGGAATTGACTTTGATCTGGAAATAAGGCAAGCCCACTCTCTACGGTTCTTTAACAAAAATACAGCAGGGTCTGTTTTCTCATTTGTAATAATATTCCAATGGTTAAGGCGCATGTGTGCCAAAGAATGAAGAGAAGTGGGTGGGTGTGAGAAACCTCAGGTTTCCTGCATGGAGAGGATGCCAGTCAAAGACTGAGCAGCCAGAAAAGTCATCTTTTCATTTATACTCACTTAAGGCAGATGCGCTATTTTACTTAGAGCCTCTGCAGGCCTATTCAACAGAATGCAATTTGAAATACAATTACTCACTCATCCAGTAAGCATTTGAGGACCAACCGTCTGCCTACCACAGCATCTGTTGCTCAAGGCACTGAGATAAGAACCCAACTGGATGACCTTGGGCCAAGACTCACTAATGCTCATATTTTCTCTTTCTCTCTCTCTCTCTCTCTCTCTCTCTCTCTCTCTCTCTCTCTCTCTCTCTCTCTCTCTCTCTCTCTCTCTCTCTCTCCCTCCCTCCCTCCCTCCCTCCCTCCCTCCCTCCCTCCCTCCCTCCCTTCCTCCCTCCCTCCCTCCTCCCCTTCCCCTCCCCCTCCCTGTCCCTATAGCTTATCATGTGGAAACAGTAAACTTGCCCTAATTTTATAGACTCTTTTTCTTAAAGTGCAGCTTTGCTGGAAGCAATTTGTCCATATGGAGTGTACAGCCCAATATAATTGTGTGTGTTCAGGTTCGTGGTGGGAGGGGCAATCAAGGGCAACCTTGACATTCTTTGAATGTTGACCATTTGTTTTTTTTGTTTGTTTGTTTTTTGTTTTTTTTTTCTCCTTTTGAAACACAGTCTTTAATTGGAGTGAGTTCTTCTGGAAGTTTCTAAGCAGGCTAGACTGGCTGCCCAGCATCCCAAGGAATCCCCTTGTCTCTGCATCCTCAGTTCCCACATTATGAGCCCACACCACAATACATGGCACTTTGTTTTTCATATGTATTCTGAAAATAGAACTCAGGAAGGTCCTCATGCTTGTAAGGCTTGCTGAGAAATCACCAGAGCCCTGTAAACTAATTCTTATCATTATGATTCTGATTATCATTTCCTCTTCCACAAATAGTTTATAATTTTGCAAGAGGGCAACCCAGAATGTTCACAGGTTAACATCATAAATGTGACACATTTTGTATCTGTCAGCTATTGCTACAGTAATGCCTAATAACGACCAGCACATCTTCAATAACATCTAACAGGAGTGGATTATTGTGTGCTTGTCTAAGTTCAAATGGGGGCTGGAGAGCCAGCTATGCTTCTCACCTGGACTTCCTGTGTGTGTGAGGGTGGCTGACTTTTGGTTGGTCTGTGGTAATCTCACTGAGCCTCACCTTATCCTATGCCCTTCAAATCCACTTTCTAGAACTAGTTACTGCTCCAGCTATGTCCTGATGATGGGTACAGTTCAAGACACTGAGTAAAATAGAAGAAATTTGAAATTTGAGCTCTAAAGCAGTTGTCATAACTTCTGCCTTGTGCCCTGCCTCAGCAAGTCAGCTATTCTCAGATGTAATAGGAAGGCAAAGGGGGGGGGGGGGGGAAATAAGGTACAAGTATGGCTGCCAGAAGCTTGACTTAACCAACACATGTATGCACAGAGTGACACAGAAGAAAGACCATCGTCAGTGCTGCTGTGGTAAGAGAATACCAAAACTCCTGAATGAATCATGGTCAGGGTTCCCAGGAGTTCCCCAGAATTTATGGAACACAAAAGCAACCCCATTAAATAAGCCCAGAAAGGCTAGAGACCTGAGCTCTGCCTAGACACCTCCCCAGCAATCTCTGGAGGACACATCCAATTCACACTCACACTAGTGTAGACACCTTGTGATTTCTCTGCACTCTTTAAGAAGCGACACCTGTAGGGGATTGTGTTGTTTCATTGTAAATAATTATCCCACCCACTGGTTTAATAAAAAGTGCTGATTGGCCAAAGGCAGGCAAGAAGTGTGGGTGGGGCTACCAGACTAAGAAAACTCTGAGAACAGGAAGCACAGAGCAGAACGCCAGAGAGAAGCCGGAAGAAGCAGGGGACAACTATACTGCTCTAAGAAAAGGTACCGAGCTCCATGGCTGAACAAGATAAGAGTAACGGGTTAGATTAAGGGTAGAGAGTTAGCAAGCTATATGCCTGGGCCTTAGGCCAATCAGCCTAAAACTATAGTAAGCCTCTGTGTGTCTCTGCAGGTCTGTGGGTCTAAACCTTGAGCTTAGGCCGGAAAGTCAAGGCCGGAAACCTCTTACTACAGATACCCTCAACTGAGGCAAAACCAAACCAAAGTCCTGGTCAGGAGGACCAGGCTGCATAGTTCTCTGTGATGCGGTGTGTGTCCTGTGTCATCAGAGACCACTGGGTAGGGAGATGGGATAGAATGGTTATGTCATCCAGGAAAGTGTCTGCCTTGCAAGTACGAGAGTGTGAACTCAACCTCCAGATCCAGGAGAAACATCCAGGTATGGTGTTGTACACTTATAATCCCATCTGGGAAAGCAGGTGGGCAGAGCAGGGCTTGCCAGCCAATCAGTCCTTAATAAATAAGTTCCAAGTCAGTGAATGACTTAGTCTCAAAAACAAGGTGGGGCCTAAGGAATTACACTCAAGGCTAACCTCTGGCCTGTAACATACATACCAGCAAACATATGTGCACCCTTGAACATAAAAATGTATGTATATGCATGTACACACACTCATACACACACACACATACATGCACACGTGCACACATACTTGTACACGCACACACATACATGCACACACACATACATGCACAGGCACCCACATGCACACACAGGCACACACATATATGCACAGTCACACACATGCATGCATGCACGCACCATGGAGAATCTTCTACAGTCTTCTCCACTACCTGTTGGCCTGAAAAGAATGTTTTCACCTTTTTCATCCTGTAAATCTTCAGATCAACCGTGCTGGACCTTTCAAAGAGGCATCATTTGGAGAGACAAACATCCTCTGTGGGATCAGAGGTGGGGGAAGCTATGGGACTGAGGGCATAGAGCCCAGAATAGCTCAGGCAACTTAAGTATTACTACATTTTGAAATAGAAGTGAACGCAGGCAACCTGGCCCCATCTTCTTGGTTTTAAGGGTCAGGGAGCCTCTCAACTCCCCCCCCCCCACTTGTGAGTTTAAGACACTGGTTCTCCTCCTCCTCCTCCTCTTAAAACTTATAAAAGAATAATCCAAAACAGGGTGTCATTTAAAGTACTTTTGGCTTCAACAGAACTAAACCCCAAATGGCTTAAATAAAAAAGAGAATAAAGAGCCGGAGAGGTAGTTTAACAGGTAAGGGATCCTGGACCTTCTTTAGAGCAGCAGAGTGCTGTTGCCAGCCCCCATGTTGGGTGGCACACAATCACCTGTAACTCTAATCCAGGGGACCCAAAGTCCTTCTAACCTCCACAGACACCTATGTACCAGACTCACATCCACACCTGTAAAGTAAAAATAAATCTTGAATAAGAGGGAGTGCAGTCATGAGTAACAAAAAAAATCCAATGACAAGCTGGCTCAAGATAGTCCATCGCTATAATGGCATGCAGAACTCTTCCCTAAGGAAAGACAGAATGGTTCTATAGGTCCTACGCAGAATGCGCCTCACTAGTTCAAATAAGTGACACGTGTCATTCTGAAATGGGCTATTCAAAAGATTGGCTTAGAGAGCCACCATGAAACAGCATTTGAGACTGGGCAGGGATCTAGCTCCACTGAGATATAGCTAATTAAGAGCAACCAGAATTCTACAGTTTGAAAATGCAGTAACAGATACCTGGTAGATGACTCACTACACAGAATTTTTTAAATAATTAATGTAGCATTAATTTTTGGGGACCCAGGGCTGATAATGTGCCTCACTGGTAGAGTGCTTGCCTGGCATGCAGGAAGGCCTGTGTACTGCATTCAAAAGCAGGCTGCGGCAGGACACCTCTGTGACCTCAGTACTTGAGAAGTGGAAGCAGAAGAATCAGAAGTTCAAGGTCACTATCAAGCTACACAGTTAAGGAGCAAGCCCATCTGGGCCCGGAGACATGTCTCAAAAGATCAAAGAAGCAGAAAAAAAAAAAAGAACCACAAACAAAGAAACTGGGGGCCGGGAATGTGTTTGGAAAATGCAGTCATTGATCTTGTAGCCACACGGCTTGGGCTAAAATTCAGAATCTGGTATTTATGAGCCATGTGATCCTGGGCAGATTTAATGTGTGTTTCCTGATTCAGGAAGTGGGGCCAGGGATGTGTCATTCACTGAGACACTGAGAGAATTAAGTGTCGCAGTGTGTGATGAAAAGTACTCAGTAGTATCATGTAGAGGGTCCACAAGATGTTCCCCTGCTCGTGTCTAGGGGAAAGAACCTACCACATGATGTAAGCCATGAACCACCCACAAGAGCTGAAGTTCTCTTGGCTTTAGAGAACCTGTAGGCAAAATGGCACAGTGGTCTCATAACCTTACAGAGGGTGTTGTGAGAACTGAGAGAGGTTGAAGATTCGTGAAACTTAATGATCCCACATCACTGTTTTCATCAAAGTCACTATTGCCTCTATCACACCATCATCTTCACCACAATAACTATCCACACACACACTCCTGCAAGGTACAGAATCCTTAATATGCACACAAGCTTCATATCTAGAGCTATATTTCTCAAGAAAAGTGAAGGATTTCACTTTATGATGTGTTCTCACTTCCCAGATGACCGAGTAGAGCTTGCAAGCCCTAAAATACCTGGTCCAGGTTCCCATCTACAGGCCCACCACTACCAAGCTCCAGCCACATATTCCCGACTCTCTGACAAGCCCTTCTTCCCTGACATGGGGTCTTGGCTCATGATCTTCCTTTCATTTGGACTGACTTCTCTAGACAGCTGGTTTCTATTCTTTTCCTTTGACTCTCCAACAAAATATCACATCTCCAGAGAGATGTTCCAAATCCCAGAAGAGGAGCAGGTCTGCTCCTGTCATTTTTTCATGCAAGAGATGAAGTCCAGCATGGTTGAGAGCAGGAACTGTGACACATGGCTACGAAGGGACAAATCTGATCTCCACCGCTTGCTATGTGTGACCTCAGGCAACTTACCTAACTTATGTGCCTCAATGGCTTCATCTGTCCAATACAGGTAGTAGTAATAAAACTCAGTTACAACACTCTAGGGCCATTAGATAGTAAATTTACCACTAGAAGACGGTATTTGGGAAAATGTATGTGCGGTACTCACTATGCAAGCATTTACTTAAATTAGCAAGCTGCCCACACCTGCAGAGGATCTGCATTTATGAATCCCCCTCTACTGTGATTGCTGCATTGCTCACTGTCTTCCCTTCCAGGAATCCACTTCCAGGGCTCCTTGTGCCTCTGACACAAGACCTATCCCAGGGTAGCTTTGTAAGAAATGCATATTTAGCTGCAGAAGAAGAACTTAGCTCAGACACAAAGCCCTTATCTCCTTTGCTCCCACCAAGAAGCCTGTGTTCCATCCTGGCCCTTCCAAGTCTTACAGGTATAAATATAGCTGGTAAATACAACCGTAACAAGCGCAGTGAACACCGGGCTCCCCAAGGACCCAGAGCCGGTAATGGGCTCCATATTGTTTCAGCTACTCCAGACCACAAAGTGATCACATCTGAGATAATGTGAGTGTGGTTAACCCCAAATTCCTTCACTCACTCCCTTCTCACAGGACTCTGAAACATCCTGTGTGCCGAACCTCCTCAACCACAGCAGAGCAGAACATGAGCCCTAATCAGAGAGGAAAACATTAATCTCAGAGCTGCCTTGAGCGGAGCCAGGTGTCAGGCCCGATGGCCTTACACTGAGGACAGATGGGACAGCATTGGGGCCTGAGTTTGTCCAACAGCTGTGGGCCCTTCCCTCCACTTTGAAGATGAGAAAGAGTACAGATGATGGCGACATCAGAGGAGGTGGTCAGACCACACTTCAACCTGAGATGGAAGAGGAAGCAAAAGGAAGTGTGTGTACCACTTCACTCTCACCCTGGAGCTGCCTACTCAGTCTGCTGCCTCAATTTCCCCACCTGTAAGGAGACAGATTGGGGCCATATCTGTTGAGGCTGAATACTGGGCTTTAACGCTCTTCCGTCTCTAAACAGATATCGCCTCAGGGTCTTTCCCACATGTGGAATGATTCATCCAGCCAACCAGGGTCTGATCCAGGTCACTGGTCCAATACCCCTTCACAGATGCCTCAGACTCTTAGATGCTCATCAAGAGCAGCAACATCTACCTCACAGGGCTACCATAAAGAATAGAAATGCCAATATAGGATCCAACAGACCACAGAGATGTTAGAAGCATGGATCTAAACCCAGAGGGCACTTGCTGAGACTTGCAGATTCTTGTGATCGCGAACTAAGAATTAAACATGTGGAGAATGACAGGAACAAAGACCATTTGTTGAGAGGAAGGGATTCTGAAGAACAAAAATGGATTGAGAACCAGGAAAGATTCGAAGTTCAAAACCCTGGGCAAAGCATCATGACCTTCAAGAACCATTTGCACAGCACCTGGTTTCTCCTACATTGAGTATCATTCTGCTTATGTCCTACCTGTAGCCCTGGTGGAAAGAGGATTCCAGCCCTCCTCTGACACTTTTTATTATATCACCCCTGATGGCTCCTGTCACCAGGACTTCAGAAGCAGGAGTGGTTAGTGTAAGGGTCTTATTAATAAGAAGTGGATGTACCTGTAATAGAATGCAAAGTATCAGATGAATGTAAATCCTGAATGGAGACCGTGTCATTGTTTGGGAAGGGACAGCATCAACAGTGTATCACACAACTAGCCACCCAGGTTTGCTACTAAACAGGAAGTGCCAGGAGGGTGACAAGTGGATAGACACTGTCATCAACACACACAGGCCAAGACAGGTCATTGCATCATGGGAGACTCAACTCAGGGTTTTCTGGGAAGGGAAAGGAAGATAAAATCTCACCAAGGGAAGAACCCTCTCTGAATTCTTATTATTTGGCTAGGTGACCAAGCCAACTAGGTGACCTTGTCTCAATGAGGTCACAGGCTCAGGTTCAATGGCCAAAGAAAAGATGGGTTTCTTCCTTCCTGAGGTTACACAATAAGACAGACCTTTGTGAAGTTCCCGGGGAAGCACCCCTACCAGCAGCTGTAAACCATCCTACATCCTCACTTCAGAAATTGTCTACACTGAGTCACAAATCTGGTTCTCTAATCTGCATCTCACTGGGGCCCAAGCACTGATGTACTCCTGCTGAATTTGTCAACACTGCATAGGTTGTGAGGGCAGAAAATGAACACAGAAAAGCTTAGGCAAGAGTAGACTATGTCACTAACAGACTCCACTGTGGGGCTGAGTAGCCAGCCCCAGGAGGAGTGTACTCAGCTGGGTCTTAGAAATAAATTCAACAGGAGGCTCAGACATTACCAGGAAACTCTCCATGTCTCACCCACACTTGCTAACTCACCCCTCTCAGCAATGATAGACATGGTCCTTGAAAACTTCTCCTCGAAAATTCTCTCCCAAGTTGAGTGACTGCCCCCAAGTGTATTCTTACTAGCTGACTTTCTAAAATACACACCAGGATGCTGGTCCACAGAAGGGGGCACCAGCACAGTACACAGGGAGACCTGATTGCATATTCAACCATGTTTGGGGAGCATGCCAAGTCCTGGAGCTGGAAAGCATGCAGTTGAAATGAACGGCCATGTTATTAAAGACACGGGATGCTACCCCTGTGAAAAAGTACACATAAAAAAAAGTGGTTCGCATCAGCTGGAAGCACATGGGTCATGTAACAGACTAAAATTACAAGTCAAAATACGTACAAGTTATTCCCTAGGACCTGACTCTAAAGAAGGAATCTGCTTTCCAATGAACTTCCCAAAGGAATCCATATGGACCACTGTTTAAAATGTTGTTTTGAACTTGAAGGACTGTATCTCATTGCCTTTCATCTGCAACACTTACAGCAATGCCAGCCGCTCCATCTGCCTGACACATTTTCTGAATGAATGATGTTATAATGAATACATCAAGCAAATTCAGTGAATGAATAGAGTCAGTCAAGCTCAAGTTCAAGAGGATCAGAGGATTGTATTTTCTTCCCAAATGCCTAGTTAGATTTCTATGGATTCAGAGACTAGGGAAGAAATGGTTTTGTTGGTATATCATTAATTCTTTCTATAACAGTAATTTACTATGCAGTTGGTATTTTGGGTGTGGTGTCAAGTTTAATCCCCAACCTCCCCTCTGGTAAAGCCAGTCAACACTCCAGCATGAATGGAGAACGGGTTCAAAGGCCCCCCCATTCCTAGCCAAGAGGCTGTGGACAGTTGACAGCTACTGGAGAGAAACCGTCATTTGACCATTCTTCAGTGAAGGCACACAGCCATGTGCACACATGGGCAGCATTAATTGTACTCTGCATTAAAAAAAAAAAAAAAAAAAAAAAAAAAAAAAAAAAAAAAAAAAAACAGGACATAAAGTTGGAAGGGAGCTGTTTGGAGGATTAAAGTGTTGAGGGGTGACAATGAATATAATCAAAATACAATTTAAACATCTATGATACTCCCAAAGGATAAATCAAAAACAAGATCATGATGAGGAAACCCACAGAGACAGCTGACCTGAGCTACTGGGAGCTCACTGACTCTGAACTGACAGCTGGGGAACCTGCATGGGACCGAAGTAGGCCTCTGAATGTGGATGACAGTTGTGTGGCTTGGACAGTTGGTGGGGCCTCTGGCAGTGGGACCAGGATTTATTCCTAGTGCATGAAGTGGCTTCTTGGGGCCCATTCCCTACAGAGGAACACCCTGCTCAGCCTTGATGCACAGGGGAGGGGCTGGTCCTGCCTCAACTGGAGATGCCAGACTGCATTGACTCCCCCTGGGAGACCTTACCCTGTCTGAGGAGTGAATGGGGAAATGGGGTTGGGGGTAGCTGGGGGTGAGTGGGAAGAGGGGAGGGGGAATGGTGGTTGGTACTAAACAAACAAACAAACAAATAAACAAAAACCTCTTCTTGTTAGTGCAGAGTGTCTTTTCAATGCCAAGTTCTGTGCCATGTCCTTCACAAAGGTCTCCCCGGAAATTGCGGGAGCCTAGCAAGGTCTTAGTAACAGTTTGTTATGGTCTGAAGATGAAACATCCTCCAATAGCTTAGACGTTAAACCCTAGGACCCCAGCTGGTGACACTACCCTGGAAGTTTCTGGAAGCTTTAGGAAGAGGACAGCGTGGGCAGGTCCTCAGGGCTATTCTGTCCCTATCTGGTCCCCATCTCTTGGATTCATGGCTGCCTGTGCCATGACGTGGATTGGTTCCCTACACACTCCTACCATCTCCATGCTGTTCTGCTTAAGCTTCCCTGAACCAAACCTTCTGAAACCATGGATTAAATAAAATCTTCTTGCCCTTAAGTTGCTGTCAGAGCAATGGAGAAGCTGGTCGGATTGCTGCTTTTCAACTGAGCTATTCACACTCAGAGAAGCTAAGGTTCCCACCCAGTGGTACTCCCAAACCTCACACTATGTGGTGCCATTTGGATCTTCCCTGGCAGCAGGGGCTTCAACACACTGTATTTGGAGCCTGGATGTCAGAGACAACGTGACATTTGCTCTTCTCAGTTCCTCTCAGATCGGCCTGTGAATAACTGGTGTAGATGTCGGAGTTGGCTGGCTGATGTTGACTCTGAGACTCACCATTCAAGACATGAAATGCTTTGTCTTTGAAGGAATACACTCTCTTCTTCTGGGCTCTCAAAGAACGGCTGACTTGGAAAGTCAAACACATCAGAGGCCGTAATAACCAAAGCTATTTATTTCCCCCTAAACAGCTGCAGCAGAGCAGAGAGGCTCCACTGCACACAGCCAAGCATCCTGCCTTCCGGTCTCCATTTAAATAGGGCTTGGCTGACTTTGAGGAGGTTATAGGAATGAGTCCCAGTGATGGGAGACAGAGAGGGAAAAACCACTGGATGGTGAAGTTCCTGTTCCCTGGGAATTGAAATCTCCGAAAAAGTCCAAATCCCAAATCAGTGTGCTGCTGATGTCTACATTCCCTCAGGTCTGGATGCCTGCTAATGGCGAGCTACTAGAGGTAGGCGGGGATGGGCAGGGATGGGCAGCTAAAGTATCAGACACGTCATTGATTTTACACAAAACCATCAGCTGTTGAAAACAGCCTGCGTGGGAAATGGATTTAAATAAAGGGAAATGCTGGCACGGCATGCTGTAGGTGCAACTGGGTTAGGGGTAAAGGAACCACATGCCAAAACCTCCACCCTCCTGAATCCAAACATCCATGCCTGTTTCCCCGTTCCAACAATTCCTTCCTGCCCACAGAACATTAAGTCCCTCCTGCAAATTCAAGAGGGAGTCCTCTGGAGAAGCATCAACCATCAGGGGGAAAAAATAGCAAAACTCATTTCATTTGGCAACCGGTGCTTTAGGAAAGACATAAATATTGGATTTGTAACTTTATTTTCCTCCAGAGAAACACTCTGGAGAAAATTAAAACAATGCAAGATTTAATTATTAAAAGCCAAACATTCCTGTACATATTTTTTCTGGCCTAAAGTTTTAAAAACAAACTCCCAGAGAAAATACAATTTTAATGACTAACACCCTCCCACCCAAAAGAAACTCTTAAATCATCTCTCATGACTCACCAGGCACAAAGGAATGCTGAACACTGGGGAAATCAAAGGCCAGCTTCCTGTTGGGGAACGGGGGAAGGAGGCTGCATGCTGAGATGTGGGCGAGAGGGCACCTTCAAATCACCTTGGTTAGAGGTGAATTTCCACACACACACACACACACACACACACACACACACACACCCTCCTAGGCTTTCTATAGGAGGAAACACAATGAAACTTGCTCTTCTGGACACATTCTCTTCTGTGTGAAGGGTCATGCAAAGGCTTACAGAAACGATGCTAAAGGACTGGCCCACTCATTCAGTAGGCTACACCCTAACTTTCTTTACAGTGATAAGCAGTATAAGAGGAGCTTGCTTGCTTATTGCTCGACATTCAATGCTGGAAAATAGCTGGGTAATTCTGTCTGCCTAGAAAAGTGCCCACCCTACGGGCTCCCTCCTCTATCCCCTTATCAGGAAGTCCACAGAGCCCACACATATCAGCCTCCTCTTTTTGCTCACTCCTCAGCAATTGGATGCCCTAAATTGCTCACTGACAACTTCACTCTCTGAGGGTTCCTGGCTTCCTGTGAGTTCCCTTCCCCCACAACGTGGGCACTGCTAACAAGCCTTTGCTGATCACAAAGTTACTTCAAAACTGCCCGTCGCCAGTCACTGAGGATTCACTAGTTTTTAATGCTTACGGGAGCGTTATGGAAGACATTTTCCATGTACAGAGGTCAAAGACTGAGGGCTGGGGAGATAGCTCAGTGGGTTGCTTTGCAATCATAAAGACCTGAGTTTGATCCCCCAGGACTCATACTAATTAAAAATAAACAAATAAAGTTGTATGTGGTAGCCTATGTTTACAATCTAGCATTGGCAAGGTAGAAACAGGCAGTTCTCTAGGGTTTGATGGCCAGCAGCCTTGCCCACTTGGTGAATTCCAGGCTGGTGGTGGATGGTGGTTAAGGAATAGTGCCCAAAGTTATCCTCCAGCCTTCATGGATGTGCACGTGCACATACAGAGAGAGAGGGAGAGAGGGAGGGAGGGTGGGAGAGAAAGACTACATATGCACATACAAACAAGGTCAGAAGAACCAAATGATTTAGCCTATCAATCTCTTCATGTGACATTCCAGCTATTGCTGGTCCTGGTACAGGGTGGTTAAGCGGATACACACTTAGGTTTATAAAAAGAAGGATGAAGACAAAATGTGGCACATAAAATAGAAGAAAAGCCCCCAGGAGGGATAGATGGTTTACATATATGCTCTTCAAGACAGGAGCCAGCTTCTCTACAGGCTCATTCTCACACGGTACAACTCTAGGTCACCTCATGATTCCAAAGACCCACCACCACTCAAGAAACTGGAAACTGGCTAGCTCACCCGGGTCTCTTGTACTATGTCAGGAGCACAGATGGGGGTGAGAAAGTATGAAACTGAGAGGGCCTCAAAAACATAAACAGAGATAGGTTTGGTGGCGAGCACCTGTAATCCAAACACGCAGAAGGCTATGCGTGGAAGGGTGTGAGTGTAAATGCAGCCTGGGCTACAGTGGAGTCCTGTCAAAGACATATGCATCTGTATATATGCATCCATCACTCTTCTAAGCACATCTGAGAAAACTAAGACCGTCTGCTACCTCCACGCAAGTCAGATGTGATGCACTAAAGGCATCTTGAAATAACTCGAAGCAAGAAGAGTAAATAAACCAGGGATGATTTATCTCCCAGGAATAACGGTGTGACTGCTGAATAATTACATGCACCAATCTTTATTAGTATGCAAAGTAGCTGGGCCTGGTTGGCTCCCAGCACTGATCAAAGGACAAAAAGCCAAGAGAGCTCTGCACATTCTAATAAATCACACACCCCCACTCCCTGGGTGCCAGGGTGACCCCCAGACCCCAGGGCCTCGCTGTGGGCTCCTCTTTTCCAAGAGATAAGCAGCAAGCGTTTAATTTCTCCTCCTGGTGATGGATTAGGCCTCTGGAATTCCTCCAGAGGAGCTCAGAAATGCTCTGGGTTTCTCTTTGCATAAGTTTTAGCCCTAGCAATACTGTTTCATCTAGAAGTTTCTGTGTCTCCTACTCAACTCTGCCAGGGGCTCAGTCACATGAGCTCTGGGGTGGCTCGGTTCTTCTTTGCCGGCCCACGGAGCTCCTCAAAGTAGCCAATAAGAAGGAACCTGGAAACTGGTCTGTCTGCAAGTACATTCAATATAGCACTAGAACTATACTAGAAACCTTTCTAGGAAGCTAGTGTGCACACACAGACATACACACACACACACACACACACACACACACACACACACACACACCATTTAATTCAGGAATAATAGTTATGGGCTGTAGTAAGCATGGAGTATAAAGAGTACATGCAGTCACCATGTACAGCAACCTCTGGCATAAGAACTGTTATGATCTCCACTTTGTGGAGAGGATACTGAGGCACAGAAAATTGGAAAATCTACAATCTCCTCACATAGTTTAACTATAGCCAAGCCCAGGTATCCTGTCTCAAGAGTCTATGACCCACTTTCTTCAGGACATGGCTCGGGTTTTACTCATGACCTCACCACGGTTGTGGTCACCTGCACAAGGTCAAACTAGTCAACATTCAATCATGGATTGGAGTGACTCATAAGGCTCCATTCCTCACTATTGGCAACTGATGAGAACTGAAGAAAGGACTGTCAATTTTCTTCAGGGTTGTGGCCCCTGCTAGGGCATGACCCAGTGGATAGTGAAATGCCATGGGCACGGAGGCAGAACTAAATAGACTTATTGAGTTATTTTGTTTTGGAAAAGAGGGCATGAAGTTTGAAGGAAGATGTATTTGTAGGACCCCAGGGGAGAGGAAATCAAGAGGTGGGGATAGAAGATATATTGTATACAAGTATGAAAGTATTTTAAAGGAGTCATGCTCACGGAATCAAAACCCAGAACCCACTATGAAAACACTAGGAAAGCCTTGAGATAGGGCCCAGCTTCACTTCCTGACTGAAATCCTGCTCTTCTGCAGACTCTCCTAGGAGCCCAGTCTCATCCAGAACAGAGTTCTGGTCCTGACTCCGGCCAGCAATCCCCTGCCTTCTTTGCCTGATCAGTTGCTACACGTCTTTCAAAAAGGTATGGTTTCAATATCACATGTTCCACAAAGCCCTTTCCCAGCTACTACCTCCCCCTTTTCCCATATACATCCTCAGCAATCTTCCTCTGTATGACGGTCAATCTTGGCTGTGAACTTGGCAGGATCAAAACTCACTTGTAAGAAGTTTTCTAGACTAAGCAAACTAAGGTAGGAAGACCCAGGCTAAATGGAGGCAGCACTAGTCCACAGGCTGGGATCCTGAACTAAGTCTAAAGGAGGGGAGCTGAGCATCAGCATCCATCTGTTACATGCTGATGGCACATGCAGTGTGAGTGTGAGCAGCCACCCTGCCACCATGCCCTCCCTGCCATGAGGGACTGTTTCCTCAAACTGTGAGCCACAAGAAATGAGCCCTTTATCCCTTTAACTCCTTGCTGAGCATTTTTCACAGTAATTAGAGTTACTAATCCACACAGGATGCATTCCTGGAGTGTGCCTGCCGGCCTTTATAACACAGGATAGGCTCCATTTCTTCCACATCTCTCTAGTGTCCCCCATCTTAAATACCATGAAGACAAAAACTTCTCTTAAACAACAAATCGTGGCCTAGAACTTAGGATATATTTATTAAATGACACACTACAGAGCATTTTAGGCTGTATCATGATATATATATATATATATATATATATATATATATATATATATATATATATATATATAAAACAAAGTCACAGGGTTTAACAAGTTGTAACACAATAACATAAAACCATCTACTCATATTATCATCTGCCCCATTGATTCAGGCATGCACAGATGGTACTATCTAAACACAGAACACTTATTAAGTGTATCTGTCAACTTTGTGTTACTATAAGGTAAGTTGAGGTAATCAGCTTATATAAGGAAAAAGCTTAGTTCTAAAAGATGTGGTCCAATATCTGGTAGCCTTTTTGTTTTGATCCCACGCTGAGGGTTCAAGATGTGTCACAAAAAAAAAAAAAAAATTCCCACTTTTGTCATAAACCAGGGAACTAACATATATGATAAGAGACCAGGACTCCCCAGTTCCTTTCAGAGACATATCCCATAAAACCTAAGGACCCCACTAGGCCTCACCTCTTCAGGTTCCATGGTATATCTCAATACCACTACCCTGGAGACTAAGCCTGTACCTTGGACTTTGGGAAACATGGCCTGCATTTCTACAATAGCTGAATCCTTGGGTCCATGATAAATGGAAAGTTCATGATGTGTCTGACCCCATTCAAGGTATCCATGCACCATGTCAACCTATCCCCAAATTCTGTATGAGGTCCACTGCATTGCCATCCCCGTTTCATAGATGAATGGCCTGACAGTCATCATATTGTTAACAGTGATTGATCAGGCTACAAAAATGTATTGATAAAATGTACTTCAGCAATAGCTAAAGCAAAAAAAAATAAAAATAAATAAAAATAAAAAAAATAAAACAAAACGTAGTATAGAACATATTCTGAACACTTCTGACCCCGGGAATGTCAAGGAAGCATTGCTGCAGTGCTCACACACCTGCTAACTGACGATGCATATGTGTCCTGACTCCTCTGTAGAGACAGCTGGGACTTCTCTGCTGTTTCTCCATGTTCTTCTCTGAGAGCTCTCTGTACCCTGTTTTTATTTATTCCATACCACACACCACTGAACTGCTAACGTCTCCTGGGAATGCCCTAGATGTGAAGGAACCATGAGACAAGACCAAGATCTCTCTCCTTTTTTTTTTTTCTTGGAGTTTGTGTATATGGGGGAACCTCCTGAGTTCTCTAACTCATAAAAACAGAAGCTTAAGATATTCAAGCTTAGTGTTGAAATTCAAGTACCAGGGCCTCTCCAGACATCGTCACTTAAGAGTGCTATACAGGAAGGAGGGAGCCTTGCATGTGATACACCAACTCAGGAAACACGCATGTACTTCAGCAAGGAACCATGAATGTGATGCAAAAAGGTGGATACCTTAGTTACATTTTTGATTGCTGGGACCTGGCATCTGCCAAGCAGCAACTTAAGAGAGAAACAGTTTTAGATAATACAGTCTACAATGTGTCAGAAAAACATGGCAGCAGGAATGTGAGGTTACAGGACACACCGGGTCCACAGTTAGGGTGCAGAAAGTGGACAGGAAGTAGGGTCAAGCTATACAATCTCAAGGCCCACCCTACTGACCCACTTCCTATATCAAGGCTCCACCTCCTGTAGTCTCTACAACCTTCCAAAAAAACAGTGCTACTTTCCGGGGAAACAAGTGTTTCAAGTACATGAGCTTTTTGGGGACATTTTGCATTCAAACCAAAACAGCTAGTTTTCATGCTTGCTGCAAACACACCTTTGAGATCAAATTCAGGCATCTCTGCTTTCTCCTATGAACCTCCTAAGTTCTAGAGTGTAGCATCATTTCACCAGCTTTCCCTTCATGTGCATGAGCAGATCTTTGCAGCCTGGGCTCTGCCCTACATCAGTCCTAAACCTGAAGAAGTCGTGCTTGATGCTGAGAATGCATGGGCTGGCAAAGGAGATGGACAATTAGTCAGTAATGAGGAACCAGAGGCAGAACACACAGATCTAGGGGTGATTCATTAGGTCAAACCTCTTCCACAACAACTAGATGTTTGCTGGGATTGGTGAAGGCAGGAGGAATGGGGATAAGAGGCCATGGAGACAATAAAAGTCTAAATCAAGGAGAAGCGTATTTTCAGTGAACAGCTCCTGGGTTTGTCTGTCCAATGTCCTGTTGCATTTTACCGGAGACAGTGTTCTGTTATGCTCCAGGGAAGTACCACACTTTGTCTGCTTTCACATGCTCCAGTCTCAATCAAAGCTCCCTCAAGTCATAAAGAGGAGATGTGATCTATGATTGACACCTGTCATCATTTGCTTCTCTGCTGCCATGACACACACCACGGCCATAAAGCCACTTGAGTAGGAAAGTGTTTATTTCAGCTTAGCTTAGATGGCCTGGAAACTGTTCACCAGTGAAGGAAGTGAGGGCAGGCACACAAGCAGGAGCAGATGCAGGAACCATGAAGAGATGCTGCTCAATGGCTTTTCTTTCTTCCTGAGCTAACTTCCATCTACCGAATCAGAATCACCTACCTAGAGATTATACTGCCCACAGCAAGCTGAGCCTTTCCCCTACATGAATTAGCAATCAAAATCACCCCACAATGCTCACAGTTCTCTGATTCAGACAGTCTCTCAATTGAGATTCCTTCATATAACCGCTCTGTGAAAAACTGCTGAAGGTAACTTGGAGAATCCATCACGGTTCATGAGTAGGGACCTTGGGTCCATGTCAGGATCCTGAGAAGGCTGGGTCACTGTAGAATTCATCCAGAATGGACCAGAGGATACAGAGATAAAGAAGAGCAGAGAGGACCAGATAACAAGGACCAAGAAGCTCCAGCTGCATCACCTAGTTCC
Source organism: Phyllotis vaccarum (assembly GCA_033318265.1). Lineage (NCBI taxonomy): Eukaryota > Metazoa > Chordata > Mammalia > Rodentia > Cricetidae > Phyllotis > Phyllotis vaccarum. The sequence continues at coordinate 69,279,336 of JARWLC010000016.1, read as the reverse complement.
AGTGACAAATATGTCCCAGAGATAGAACAATTGAAGAAGTCGCCATGAAGAACTTTCAACTTAGAGCAATACCTTCCCAAATCATTAGTTAAGACTATCATGTTTCCAGGCTTTGGCCACACATGCTGCTACATATGTTAGCACTTGACTGCTTTCTATGAAAGATTGATGTTCATTTGCATGGGAAAATGCCATTTTGTTTAGCCAATAACTGTTGGAGGACATACAGTGACCTGGAGCCCACAGCAGGTTTTGTTTTAAGAGTTCTTTTTATCTTGGAATATACAGACAAGAAGAATTTCTGGGAAATATGGAATTTTGTGAGATATATTAAAAAGAATAAATTAGTAGAAATTCTGTACTTTAAAAATACCGCATTAAAAGTATTTTCAAGGTAAATTTATAGAGTTAAAAGTGACTTGAGGATCCGGAGTAGTGGTGGCATGGCACATGCCTTTAATTCCAGCACTCAGGAGGCAGAGGCAGGCAGATCTCTGTGAGTTGGAGTTCAGCCTGGTCTACAGCCCAAGTTCCAAGACAGCCAGGGCTACATAAAGAAACCCTATCTCAGTTGTGTGGCTTGATCAGTTGATGAGGTCTCTGGCAGTGGGACCAGGATTTGTTCCGAGTGCATGAACTGGCTTTTTGGAACCAATAGAGGTATGCCTTGCTCAGCCTTGATACAGGCCTGGGGGAGGGGGGAACACAGGGGCCTGATGGTGGGGTGAGGTGGGGGAAGGCTGGGGGTGAGTAGGAGGAGGGGAGGAGAGGAGAAGTGTGCTTGGTGTGGAAAAACCACTTTTAAATAAAAAAAAATGTCTAAAAAGAAACCCTTGCTCTAAAGATAAAAACCAAACAAACAAAAAGGTGGCTTGAGAAAAAACAGGGAACCTCACACCATTAAGGGTAAAACAGAGTTGAGGCTGTGAGTTGCCTCTCTGGTCTAATATGCACACTCCAAAGGCAAAAATTAAAAAGTAATCACTGGAAAATTTTAGCAAATTTCAAAGGCCAGATCATCTTCCATTTTATATAAGTTCATTTAGAGAATCTAAAAAGGAAGCCATGAACCACCCAGTGGATAGCATTAAGATTTAACAAAATCAAATATGAATCATCTAGGAAGAGAAAATTATGAACCTTGATCGCTGGTCAATATAAAAGTCTCAACGGAAACACGATTGTGGAGCTGGAGAGGTCGTTTAATGGTTAAAAGCACTGCTCTTGCAGGCGACTCAAGTTTGGTTCCCAGCACCATGTCAGCATAAGTTCAGCTCCAGGGATGAGACTCACCCACTTCTAGCCTCTGTATATGTAAACACACACACATAAATAAAAAATAAATAATTTAAAAACACTATTAAGTAGATTCATTGGCATTTTAACGGTCAAGTCGGGATTTCCGGGGAGTCTAATCATGGCCCCAAACCAGAGCTCTTAGGAAAAGAGGGTACCACACTCAAAAATTAAGGTGAAAGCCTATGATCACAATAATTTTTAAAGAACATGCATTTTATAAAAATTAATACATACTCATCGCAAACTTTCTTAGCAAACTAAGAGCCATAGGTACTGCCTTTGCCCAGTGAAGCCACCTTTCAAACTCCAGGGCAAAAATCACACTTAGAGACAAACAGAGTGAATGGGCAGCACCAAGAATATGGAAGTAATCCCCACTACTGTTTCCATTCATCATTGAAGCAGACAGTAAGTGGGAGGAGAGAGAAAAATCAAGATGACTCCACAGACAGGCCAACCAAACAGGCCCGCATCAGTTAAACTATTAGAATTATTAAGACTTCAGCACAACTTCTAGATGAAGATCAACGGGCAAAATTTAATAACATTATGAAATCCCAAATCGAGCAGTTCAAAAGCACATGAGGAAAAAAAATTTAAAAAAACCTCTCATTCACAGAAATCATTAAGTTACATGAACTCTTTTTGAGTGTGTGTGAGAGATGATAAATATTGATCGTTCATATCCAAATAATTCAAACGTAGGTAGTAAGTTACTAATGTGGATATAAGTTATTAAGATATAAAGAAAGTTCTCAAGATGGCAAAACGTTAGTATGTTACTTACTCTACCCATGGATGACAAAACCATATCATAAGCTGCAAATCTTCTCCAAAGAAGTTTTCAGTTGAATACTATTCATATCAACATCATGATAATTATTTTTACTGACCTCTAATACATTGACCCCAAAAGTTACTACCCTTTTTTATACATTTTATATGAGCCAAAGGATATGAAAAATGCAGATGCTGGGTGCTTTGAAGATGGTTTCAGTAATGTGTGGTGGTGAATCTAGGGTATGCATGGCCCTTGACCTCAAGGTTATGTCTGCTCTTGCTTACACATTTATTCACAAGGAGGCAAGTTCATCCTTATCTATTAAGAGACTTGTTTGTAAACATAAAGAACCTGGCTGGCTATTAACAGGACATTGGGTAAGAAAATATAGCACCATTATACAGGGGATTGTGTAAATGTTTAATTTAAAAAAAAAAAACAACCCAGAGTTACACGTGAAAACCCAGACAAATCCAGGTGTATCATTAAGTATAAAGGAACAGGGTACACTCTATGTCATCTGCAGGTTTATAAATATTTTTAAAAATATCTCTGGGGATCAAAGGAGAAACAAATGGAAAGGGAGACAAAAGAGTAGAGAACAGTAGCCCAGGGCTCCAACTCCACCATGATTTTTCTCCGACTTTCCCAAGTTCTGAAGCAAATAGTAGATTATTTCAAGAGAGGAGGAGGAGGCTAGAATGTGGGCAGAGGAACTCCCTTACTTTTTCTCTATAAATATGTCTGAAAGCATCCCATTTTTCCCAGATTTGAATGCATTATCCACCCCGCCCCCAGACCGTGATTCATATGGCTGGATACAGGAGCACCACTGAGCGAGGCATGGTTCCTTTTTCCCTCTGTTCCCACACTTTCAACTCCACTTCCTTTCAGCAAGATGCCACCATGGTGCCTTGAGTACCTACTTCAAGATTCATATAAGGAACATCTGGTTTTCCCAATGTTAGTGAAGCCAAGACTGACTAGAAGATCTCAGATAGCTCATCGCAATCCATTCACCATCCTACACTCCATTAAACTCATGCTAAACGGCATCAGCAGCCATTGATTACTTTTGCCTGCCTCCACTGGCTCACAGACTGCAATGTGATAGACCTAGCTGCTCTTATTGCTGTGGCTTTGTTAGAAAGAACTTTCCCTTATTAAATATTTGCCCAGATTATGAAAACTTGATGGTTATTGGAGTTGGATTGTAGAGCACAGGGATCCGTCATATTAGCCTCTCTCTATTCAAGTGTATTTGAAAATTCCTATCATAATTATTAAAAATAAGACACAAGTTTGAAAACTAAAATTTTAAACGTGGCTAGAATGTGAAGGAAGAAAAAGCTGAAAATATGTACTGTAATCAATGCCATAGTTGCGGAGTTTAGGTGCCTTTAATAATATATTGACTTATCCCCAAATATGTCAAAAAAAATATACTCAGTCATGGGTTCATCCAGTATGAATCAGAAATATTTGGGGAAAATGACAGCCCAAACAAATGCACAGAGACCCTTTTATTCTCCCCAGATAACATAGATTAACAGTGCTTTGAAAATCACTTACATTGAACTGAGCATTATGATCAACCTTGACATGACTTAAAAGTATTTGGGAAGAACGGAACTGGGCAGGTCACTCAGCAGTTAGCACAAACTGCTGTGGCAGAGAACCCAAGTCTGATTTTCAGGAACCACGTGAGGTGGCGTGCAACACCATTACCTGCAGCTCATCCTGTGCCCTCTTTATGTTCTGCACAGGCATCTGCACACCACAACATACATACATACACATACAAAATTATAAAAGATCAAATCTGGACTCATCGTGGAGTATGCCCAAATGTGGCACCACTTGGTACATCAGTCCTCAGCATCTGAAAATCTGGTATCTACAACAGGCTCTGGAACTAGTTAGCGTTAGTGGGTACCAAAGGGCAAGTCTGTTACATTTAAAATATGGAAACCAAAAGAAAGGGCAAAGCAGTGGGATAGTAGGGGGACCAGAGGCTGTAAGAGTTTTATCTCAAACTTAGAATCAGAGCTGACATCCCTAAGAGGTATCATTTAGAAGGTCTCATCCTTGGAAAGTCCTTCAAACAGAGCCCTAAGAGAAGAAGTGTCTCAGATCCCAGGGAAGTGACATCCTAAGGCACCCGACAAGCAGGAAAGGCCAGGGCATAGGTAAGCACCAGCTGACTGTCACCAAATGCTCAGAGAAAATAGAGATCAGGCCTTTCTCCACACCATCAGAGAAGCCCCTACTGGCTTCACAAAGCAAGCAGGAAGCAATCTCAGAACCCACATCATGGAACAAATTTCAACGTCTGCCCCACCAAGAAGGGAAAAGACAGAATGCCTGTGAATCCAAAGTAATGGATTATGGTGACTCCACACTGACGAGGCTCCACAGTGACAATTAAATGATTTTAACAGCATGTCAAGATGAAGGATAACAGTCTTGGAAAATGGGCTTTATAAATCACTACCCCTCAGGCTTGCACGGGTACTCCAGTCAAGGCATGAAAATTGTAGAATGCAATAAAATAAAATAAAGTCCCTGGCCACACATTTTGGCCGAGCACAATATTCCCTCCTACCCTATTAGGGTTACTTCTGAGCCAAGCACAGCTGGGCTCCATCTTCAACTCAGAAGTAAAATGAGAAGTAATCTCAAATCTATCTCTCTTACTAAGCCTGTTACCATAGTACCCCCAAGCCCTGTGTAGACAGCAGCGATGGATACAAAGGACCTCCAGCCGGTGAAAACAGAGTAGCAGGGTCTTACAGGATGGAGGACTTATGCAGCCCAGAAGAGGGGCCTCTACCTGAACCTGGGTCACGGACCCTTTTTCTAAGAGGCAGTATGTGACCTGCATCTCAGTGAGAGCTTGCTGCTGGATGAGGAGAAATTACACAATGCCAGAGGAACCACACAGATAGGTGTCAGCTTGGATGGAGCAGAAGCAGGAAGCCACTAGAGGTGACATTTAAGATGATTTAAGCTTCTCTGCCTCCAAAAGTCCTGGAACGAAATACGTGTTGTGTCTTTCACAAACACCCACACTCAAATCCATCACTGCTGACTGATTGCAGAGAGACTGACCTCTGAGGAAGAATTTTCCTCCTTCCTCAACACATAATGAGTTTTTTAACCTTTTGTCTCCCCGTCAATATTATGTATAAGAGAAAAAAATAGCCAAAGGTGCAAAGGGGGAAATAAAATGCTTACATATACCCAGTATATACCCGTGTCTGTCTGTGTGTTTGTATGTGCGCGTGTGCATATGTTCACTGACCACGCAGGTGCATATGTGGGTGTGGATAAGCATGTATGCAAGCATGAATGTGCAGGTCACAGGTCAACCTTAGGTGATTTTCTCAGCTTTTCTTCATTTTGTTATATACTTATATACAATTTTCCCTGAAAATCACCAAACAGGGTAGGCTGGATGACCAGTGAGGTCACCAGGGACTTGCCCATCTCTGCCTCCTCGGGGCTGGGATTAGGTATGTACCACCATACCTGGCATCTTTCCTTTTTTAGGGTTTTGCTCTTAGTTGTATGCATGATGTGTCTACGTGTGTACCTGGAGAAGCCACAGGAGGGCATCAGATCCTCGAGCACTGGAATTACAGGCGTTTAGGAGCAGGCATGGGTGTAAAGAACTAAACTCAGGCCCTCTGCAAAAGCAGCCCGCACTCTCACCCACTAAGCCATCATCTTCCCCCATCCCATTCTCTCTCCCTCCCCCTCACCCATTTCTTAGGAGTTCTGGAAATCAAACTCACACTGTGCAGTGAGCACCTCACTGATCTGCCTCCCTAGCCCCTAGAGTTGAAGTTTTCTTTACCACTTTCTGTATACATACGTATTTTTAAAATAAATTGTGATTGTACAAACTATAAACTGAAATCGTGTCACCTTCCTGCAAAGATCTACGGTTCGGATATATTCCAAGCCTCATTACTCGGGCTTCTTCATCTCTTACTCATGAAATTGGTGTCAGGAAAGGGTTAAAGCGTCCACCACTGTAGGAGGGAGGTGATTTATCATCTCAGGGACTGGTGTCGACAGAAGGGTCGATGTGCTTAACAATTCATGCTGAGACACACACACACACACACACACACACACACACACACACACACACACACACCCCTGTCCACTCATCCCTCTCCATGGCAACCAGAATCCCACCTTCACAGGGGTCTGAAACTTCTTGACACTTAAAGTACTCTAAGCTGATATCTATGGTATATGGAGGGAGGAGCTAGGAAGAAAATGGATTGTACAGAGTGTGAACACTTACAAAATTATGAGTGCGTTCATCTCAGAGCCAGGCAGCTATGTGTGTGCTAGAGGTTGTGTGTGTCTCTACCCTGTGGTACCTCTTCAGTTAGCCTGGCTTTTCAATTGTAGTTGTAGTATCCTTTGTCATATCACTCATCCCTCTGAAACAGGCTCAGGACCCTCAAGTTCTGGGGACCATGACTCAACCGTACTGAGTGGCCTGGATCCTGAGCATCTAGTTTCTGGATGAAAAGCTCTAGAGCCAGGAATCTGGTCTCCAGACAAAAATGATCACATATTCCAGATTGTGTGTGTGTGTGTGTGTGTGTGTGTGTGTGTGTGTGTGTGTGTGTGTGTATGTGTGTGTGTCTGTGTCTGTGTCTGTGTCTGTGTGTATATCTATGTGTGTCTATGTGTGTGTTTCTGTATGTGTCTCGGTGTGTTTCTGTATGTGTCTCGGTGTGTATCTGTGTGTGTCTGTATATTTCTGTGTGTGTCTATGTATGTGTGTGTCTGTGTGTACCTGTGTGTCTGTGTGTGTATGTCTATGTGTGTGTTTCTATATGTATCTGTGTGTGTGTCTGTGTGTATCTGTGTGTGTGTGTGCATTTCTATGTGTTTGTGTGTGTCTCTGTGTGTACCTGTGTGTGTGTCTGTGTATTTATGTATGTGTCTTTGTGTGTATTTCTATGTATGTGTGTATCTGTGTGTGTCTGTGTATTTCTGTGTGTCTGTATCTATGTGCACGTGTATCTCTGTGTGTGTCTGTGTGTATCTCTGTGTGCGTGTCTGTGTGTGCGTGTCTGTGTGTGTCTCTGTGTCTGTACATGCATTCCTATGGAGATCACAGGTCAACCTCAGTTCTCACTCTTTGAGCACTTACTACCTTGCTTTCTGGGATGGTGTCTTCTGACAATGCAAAAATCAGTTGCCAGGGTATTTTCACAGTCATCTGGGAACATGAACACTATCTCAACTGTAGGTGACAAGGAGGTGACAGGCCTTCTTGTTTCAACACTAGGACAGAGACAAGCAGAAGATACAGTTCACATCTTATGAATAGGATATCAAGAATAGATATTTTGGCTTTGGTACATAAGGACCACATGGAACTCCATCTTTGGGACTTTCTGATGAATGGCCTATTTAAAAAAAAAAACAAAAAAAAAAACAAAAACAAAAACAAAACCTCAAATACTTCTGAAATTTATTCCCTCTTTTGTCAAATAAAAATAGCATGAGCCATTTTAGGATTTAAGATTATAATCTATGTGGTATTCATGTGTGAATATGTGAGTATGTACATAGTCTTCAGAATACTAAATTAACAAATGTCAAACCACTCACCAATCCAAAATATTTATCTCAGTTTTACGCACCTCTTCATAGACAACTGGTCTACCACTTGCACTGACCCTTGTAGTACTCTGAACATGCTATATCAATACAGACAATAGGAAACTACCAGGAGCCTTGTGAGGCAAGGGTCATCCCAACCCTCCAGTATTAGTCAGGATATAGGCTACAGAAATAAACATGCTGTGGAAATACATGTTCACAAACTGTGTAGTCAAGTCATATAAACAAAAACATCTCAAGCACCAATCTACCAATCTGATAATGTCTTAAGTACATTTATGTCTCTGGGTGGAGTCACTATGTGAAGTCCTGAGGACACAGATTGACATCACAAATAGTACAGAAGCCATGCAGAGAAGAAATATCATTTTGAAGATACAGAGAACTCATAGAATGTTTTAAGACAGGGTCGAGTATAGCCTGGATCAGTCTTGAAGTCTCTGAAACCAAGGATGACCTTGAACTTCTGATCCTTTTACCTTTACCTAAAACCAAGGAAGTGTAGGACAGAGTGTATTTGTTAGGGTTCTCTAAGGAAACAGAACTGGCAGAAATATACATATGTACACATATACATATGTTATGCATACATACGTACAGATCTTTGTGGGGATTTATTAGGTCAGCTTATATTATATGGTCTAGGTAGTCTAACAATGGCTGGCTGTTTAATAAGGAAGAAGCTGAGAACCAGTTCTGTCTGCAGGGTTCTATGTCTCAATAGTCCTAATCTGGTACTGAAGGCCTAGAGGAGTCTCAGAGAGCTGCTGGTCATCAGTCTACATCAGAAGCCCAAAGAGTTCTAACATCAGTTCTAACATTAGTTCTAACATCAGTGAAGAAACAGGATAAATGGACTTGCCAACAAGGCAGGCGGGCAAGAGATTTCCTTCTTCCATGTCCTTTTATCTGGGCTTCTGCCAGAAAATGCTCCCCACACACATTAGGATGGGTCTCTGTGACTAGAAGCTTGGGTTCTGTTGATTCAAATACAAGGACGATAACAACTAAGATTAACTCCATCACAGGCAGTGTCTGTCATTTTATATCTCTTTCCATCCGAGTGTCACTGTATCCTATGGTTTATTCTGAACAAAAAGTGTGGTTGGCTCTATTGGACCACCTGCCCCATGTTTGGAGATGCAGGGACAACTATAGTTTCTCTGAGAAACCCACCTGCTGAAACAAGCGATTTCCAAAACAAAACCCAGATTTCAATACTGAAAGGGGAAACAAGGTAGGCACAGAGAAGGAAAAGCTTGTCATAGGCATTAGGAAAACAGGCATCATCATGGTCCACAACAATAACGCCCCCTCCCTGTCAGTTTTCGGCCTCTGACCATCTATTTAAAATCCACCCACTCCACACCATCCCTGCACTAGACCTTCTACTACAGTTTGGTGATTCAGAAAGACATCTATTGAATCCTTGCCTTTCAATGCCTCTGAATCTACCGGGAACTTATCTTAAGAGAAAACTGGTAACAACAGATTTGACAACTGTATTTACTGAGCACCCCATTACGGTTCCTAAGAGGGCCATGTGTACTGTTCTTTTTGGTTCTCACAGCATCAGTGGTCAGAAGTAATCACAGTGTTTGAAGGGCTGTCAGCAGGTTTGTTATGCTCAAAGGATAGAGATAGCATCCCAAGCCATCCTTGAAGGCATTGCTGGATTTTAAGGTTGCTACACTGAAAATTGTCTTTTCAGAACATGGTTCTCCAAATCGGAGAGGGAAATTTCATTGGCATGACAAAGATATTACAACCATAATAAGCACTTGATTGGAGCTGGTATATTTGATGTTCAACATATGCTTCAAAGTTGATTAAATCTGTGAGATTATCAGTGTAAACCAAGATTCGTTTACAAAGAGGCAACCAAGCAGGACCACTCTCTCATGCTCCTTTAGCTTCAGCCTGCACACCGAGGTCTTCTTCTCTGCATAGTCATGCAGTCACTGCTGTCTTTGCCAGGAACACCTTGCTGCTGACTCTCTGCATGGCTGCTGACCCCTGCTCAATCTTCCATGTCTCAATTAGGCAAAATGCCCTTGTCAGATATTGTTATGGTTTGAATAGGACACATCCTCCCAAGTAGCCATTTGCTAAAGGCCCAGATCCCACCTAGTAACTCCAACCGTAGAGAGGTGTTTGGATCATGAGGACTGATTTCATCAATTAATTTGTTCACTAATTGATTAATAAATTGATGCAAATTCTGATGGGTCAAGCCTTACTGAAGACCCAATGCAACAAAATCTGATGAACATGGCTGGAAAGTTCTGAAAACATGAGCCAGAACAAATGTCTCTCCTTCATTTAACTGTTTCTTGCAGACATTTCCCAGTCATAAAAATAAATTTAATGAAAACTAGGTTGCACAGGTAAGACACAGGAAGAGAGGGTACCTTTACAAAATTAATATCCATTTTCTATTTTTAGTTTTCTTTCATTTGTATGTATGTGTGTGCACAAAGGCGCACATGGGCACGTGTGAGCATGTGTACATGTACATAGGTGTGTGTATTTGTGAGTGTAAGTGTACCATTTTTATGCGCACGCACATTTGGAGGCCAGTGATCAACATTAGGTTCTCTCTCCATCGCTCCCTCCACCCTGCTTTTGAGACAGTCTCTCACTGAACCTGTAGCTCAGCAAGTGCCTACACGAGCTGGCCCAGGAGCTCTCACGGCTTAGTTGTCCCTTTCCCCAGCACCCACTGTACTAGGGTTGCAGATGAATGCCGTCATGCTCTGCTTTTTGTGGGTGCCAGACAGAGCAGGTCATCATGCTCCTGTGGCAGGCCTTCATCAAGTGAGCCATGTCCTCACTTCCCTGTTCTATATATGTGCCTTCATAAGATCCACGTGCTTCCTTCTAATACACCAGGTCACTCAGAATGTCCTCAGAGGCCTCAGCAGGTTTCCCCCATTTTCTCCTGAACTCTCTTTAATGGGTCTTGCTTCCTGTGGATGGGATACTGGAGAAGTATTCTCTGAGTTCATGCTTGGATGTGTCAGAGCCTCAGAGGAGTGTGAGTATTGGAGAGAGACATTGTATTTGTTACTTTTCTCATTGTTGTGACCAAATGTCCAACAAGGGCAGCTTAAGGAAGTGTTGGCTCTTGCTTACTGTTCCAGAAAGATACAAACCATCATGGTGAGGAACATCTGGTGGGTCACATTGCACCCACAGTCAGAAAGCAGAGGCAACAGGACATGGGACGGAGCCATGAAGCCTGAATGCCCACCTCCTTGACCCACTCCAGGGGAGTTCCACCTCCTACAGGTTCTACAACCTTTCCAAGCAGCATCACAGCTGAAGACCAAATGTTCAAACATGTGAGCTACACTCAAGCTACACCACTTTTGAACTATGCTCTGTGTTTTTACACAAGAAATACGCATTCATGAAATCATACATGAACATTCTTCTATACAAGCTATACAAGATCACAGCTCTGACCCAGAAGGAAATTCCCCTACCTATGGGAATGAACCACCTTTAAGTGAAAATGGCCTTCGGTGGTACCAATTTCTTGTTCTAATTCGAAAAAGCATTTTCCCCTTTAAGCATTTATTTCTGACAAACAAAATAAATCGTCATGCCACATGCACATAAAGATTGTGAGCATGAGCCTATTAAACTCTACTTAACAGCAAAGCAACTCAGGTGTTACCTAAATTTAGCCCTCTGAGCTCGCTGGCTCTTTCATCCCAAAACACCATATCTTGCAGCGTTTGCTTAGGCTTCCAAGAGTTGAATAAATAGAAATACTTTCACACAATGCTTTGAGATTAGGTCAGCTGGAGAGCTTGACCTGGTTAGACCAAATTTGGTGTGAATTTTGCAAAATATTTTTCCACAAGACCATTGTCCCTTTCAGAAAACAAGAAGATAAGAATGGAACTGTGGGCTTAGGTCCAAAGCACTTCACATTTTGTTCATTCCCTCAATTGGACAGTAGAGAGACAAAGAGTCTAAGAAGCCAGTAAACAGTACCAATCACAATCCAACATCATCTGTGCCTATGTGCAGGTGTGTGAGTGTTCGTGTGTACCGATGAATATGTGTATGCAAGTATCTGTACACGTGTATTCAAGCATGGAGGCCAGAAGTCAACCCTGAGTATCATTTCTGTTTCTACCCAGATTAATGTGTTTGAGATGGGGTTACCCACTGGGCTAGGACTCAGCAATTCAGCTAGGCTGGATAGCCAGTAAGCCCCAGAGATCCTCTTGCCTCTGCCTCCCTAGTACTGGGAATACAAGCATTGCCACCATGCTTTGCTTTCAAAGTGCACACTGAAGATTGAATTCAGGTCCCCATATCCGTTGTGCATCTCACTAGCCCCCTAACACTTTTTACATGTATCCATTTTATTTATTATGTGTTGTGTGGATGTATGCTTGTGCTATATACACTTGTGGAGATCAAAGCACAGCATTAAGAAGTCATCTCTGACCTACTACCACATGAGTTCCGGAATTGAATTAAGGTGGTAAGGCAAGCAAGCATGGTTACCTCCTGCGATACCTCAATGGTAACCCCACATAATTTAAATATAAAATGTACATTCAACAGTGAGACGATAGATGTCTGATACTATATACACTGAGAGAAAAGAGCTATGTGCAGAGATTAGAATGTCGAACTATTCTCATGTCCCCAGGACAAGCAAAGTGGGATGGATGATTATTCTCAGACGGTGCTGATTTGAATGTGACATTATAATAACTATTCTTAAAGTGATGTTTAAAGAAGTCACTCTCATCCTTTGGAGTAATGCTTATGTCAACTCAACACTCATCATATGTATCACTGCATCAGAGCAGCTGAGGTGGTTTTCAAAACAGCTTTCCATTTCTTCGGCTCTACTGAAACTATTCAGTCATAAGCAGTGAGTGCTAGTGTATATCAATGTACCCAGGGTTATAGGTAAATGGCCAAGAAGTTTAATGACGGAACCAAAACAATGCTACCAGCAACTGAGGATTGAGTTATTTATCACACTGCCCTCTTAGTCCATAACCCACCACGCAAAACCCCAGAAAGTGTCATGGAGCCCCCAAGCCTGCCCCCCAGGACTTTTCCCCCTACACTGCCAACCCTTCTGAGCACTGCTCACTCAGCCCAGCTTGGCTCTTTTCTCTCTCTTCCCTACTTTACTAGGAACACATTCAGGTAAAAAAGAGTATTTTTGCACACAATTTTTTGTCTAAGTAACTAGTTCAAAGACTGCTAACTAGTCGGGGGTAATAGCTCAAGGACTGCTAACTAGTCAGGGGTAGTCAGTTATGACTAGTAACTGGTAAGAAGTAACACCTAACTCTAAAGCCAAGGATTCTAGCAAATAAGTCTGAGAGATCCTGGTCCAAGTATTAAACAAGGCAGGCTTATCACTGGCTCCAAGAAAGAGAGAGAACCTTACAGCACCAGAGTAGTTTGATCTCTTGGAAGCTTCCATCATTCTTGGTGAAAGGCATCTCTCTGGCTTCCATGAGAGTTAATATTGACCGACAACTTGACAGGATTTAGAATGGTCTAGGACACAAGCCTAGGCATGTTGTAAAAGATTATTCATATTAGCCTAAGTGAGGTGGGCGGACTCCCTGTGGATGTGGGCAACATCATCCATGGGCTGAGGTCCTGGAATGCACAGGAAGAAAATGAGTTATGAACCACCATTCACCTCTCTCTGCTCCCTCAATGCAGAAGTTGTCCAGAACTTCTTTGTCAAGATAAACTGTCCCCCGCAAATGGTAAAACCAAGATCAACCCTCCCTCCCTTCAATTGCTTTCATCAGGTACTTTGTCACAACAGCTGGTAAAGCCACTAATGTTCTAGGGAGCACTGGAAGGCAGCAGCTTAGCCAGCCGGCCCTGATTCTGACACTGTCTTCCCAGTCCCTTACTCACAGTGAAGATTCCTGATTCACACGCTTTGGGTGAAATACACAATTCTGTCATGTTTAGACTGCTAAGGACACATCAGTGGACCAAAAATGGTACTGGTTAGAGTCTCTAAAACTGGAGCATAAAATATAGATATGACCTCATTAGAAAGAACAAAGCTTTGATTTACCACTCTCAGCCAGCTTTCGGGAGTGGAGGAGCATTCATCCCACAATATCTCTGACTCCATAGCAACAGAGGAGAAGCCTGAAGCTTCATTAGACAACAACCTACCTATAATTGACTCACTTTTTCTTCTATGGTTAAACACTTTGTTTCAATCAAACTTCATAAAATTTATACAGTTACACCGAATGGCAGAAATGGAATGTGATGATCAAATCCATAGAAAAGAAAAGTGATTTTATATGGCCTTTGTACTAAGGTTTCTATTGCTGTGAAGAGATACCATGACCAAGGCAACTCTTATAAAAGAAAGCATTTAATTAGGGTGGCTCACTGAAAGTTCATAGATAGAATCCATTACATCATGGTAGAACATGGTTGGCATGCAGACATGGTGCTGGAGAAGGAGCTGAGACTTTTACATATTGCAGGCAACAGGAAAAGTTCTCAAAGACTGGGCAGTATTCTGAGCATAGTAAACCTCAACCCCCCTCCCCCCATAGTGACGCATTTCCTCCAACAAGGCCATACCTACTTCATCAAAGCCACATCTCCTGATAGTGCCACTCCCTTTGAGATTATGGGGCTAATTACATTCAAAATGCCACAGCCTTCAGGGAGGACACTAGAACCAAGTCCTTAGTGAGTAATCAGAAGTTAAGAAAGAATAGAACGATGAGCCCACCACGGAGGCCCTGCAGAGACAGAGCTGAGAAGATTTCCAAGCAATGTAGACAATGAAGGAGCCTGCAGACTTGGAGTGAGGTATGGCTCTGACCACACCCACTTTCATTCTCAGGGTGTCTGCCTTTTCTTCTCAAAAGCTAATGGAGCCAGAGCCTGCATCAGCCCCTCCCTCATCCAAGGGCAAAATTCTGACAGAAACAACTTAAGAAAAAATGGTTGGCTGGACTTAAGTTTGAGAGGATGCTGCCTATCATGGTAGGGAAGGTGTGGTGACTTGGGTGTCACAAGGCTGTGGTGACATGGATGTTTGGCTTGGACTCCTCGCATCTCAAGGGATCAGAAGTAGAGATTAAAGAGGGCCAGCGGTTTTATGTCCTTCTCACTCAGCCTGACTCCATTTACTTTGTCTGGGTCCCTAGCCCATAGGATGTATGACCTGCTTCCGGTTGAGTTTAATCTTTCTCTGGAAACATTCTCACAGAGAGGCACAGAGGTATGTCTCCTGGGTGACTCTAAATCCAGTCAAATTAACCAAGATGAAGTAGCACATGGTCTCCTTCCTACTTCCTGAAATACAAACATTTATATTTTATTACTGGTATTTTTGGTCTTTATATACCACAACACAGAATGCTCATTGGTATCACTGTCTCTCTTAGGGTCATGGAGCTCAGTTCTAATTGCATTACCTAATTCATTCCCTCATTTAATTTCCCTCCAGGAAGCTGGAGGGAAAAACTCAACATGAGGCTGAGGGTGCAGCTCAATTGATGAACTGTTTACCTAGCACACACGAAACCCTAAGTTCTCTCCTAGTCCAAGTGTGGTGGTGGTGGTCCATCATAGTTCTAGTAATGGCGAGAGGAAGAAAATCGGATCACAAGTTCAAGGTCATCCTTAGCTACCCAGAAAATTCTAGGCCAGTCTGGCCCATCTGAGACTGTACCTCAAAATAAACCAGAGCTACCTTAAAGTATATTTTTCACAGATAGTTCCCTATGTCCCATGATGGTTTACATGTGCACACAAAACCTCAAGCAAGAATCTGCAAGCTATAAAATGCATTTTCCTCATCTAGCACTATTTCTGTGCCTGTCTATAACCATACAAGGGAGCCAAACACAGCATCACACTAAGGAGACCCACTTAGACACCTTTTAACAGGTGCACAGCCTCCCAGCACATAAACACAACACATTTTCCTTACCCATCTCTCCACTAATGGACACTCAGGCTATCTGAAAATGTCCAGTCTCACAAAAATCACTACAACAAATGCCCTCGAACACATCTCTCTGTGAGCAGAGAAACCACTTTTTCCAAGGCTCATGATTAAAGGTGAAATTACTGGGTTGCACGAATATACATCTTCAAATGTGTTAGACTTTGCTCCTTAATTCCACAATGAGGCTGTGTCAACCCACAATCCTAGCAACCCACAAGGAAAACAGTCTTCTACTTTCAGAGAAGTCTTCTTCAGATATAGGCTAAAAGCACACCTGCTTACCCATTAAGTATAAACCTGCACTTAAGCCATCTATCTACACATTTATATCAATAGATATATAGATATATACAGGGGGAGGAGAGAGAATAAAGTTCACTTCAATCCTCTCCTTGCAGAGGCATCATTTTGAAAGCTAACGATGCATCTCTCTTCTCCCATCTTCTGATGACTTAATGAATTAGCCACTCGTCCATAAGAACTGAACTGTTAGGATAATACATCAAAATCACGCCAGGCTCTCACGCTCATATGGGCTGATGCATTTAAGGCAAGACCTCGGGCAATAACAGTGTTGTTTAGAAGACGAATCTACTCATAAGTACCCCTCCATGACAAATGACAGACTTGGAGGCGATTCACGAGGTCCAGGTGGGAGCGGTTTCAACTTAATTAAACTTCGAAAACATAATGGAATCCAAGGCAGTACATCAATTTCTGGGCCCCCCTATCAAAAAGCCCATGATGCCTTTAATAGGCCAGCCATCTCTGTTTCTTGGGACTATAATAGATTGTTACCTGACATGCACTATTCCAACAGCCCTTGATCTTGCTGAAGCCAATGCCACCTTTGCCCCTTTAGTCCTTGCTTCCTGTTTGCCCTTCCTCCTTGCTTCCTGTTTGCCCTTCCTCCTTGCTTCCTGTTTGCCCTTCCTCCTTGCTTCCTGTTTGCCCTTCCTCCTTGCTTCCTGTTTGCCCCTTTAATCCTTGCTTCCTGTTTGCCCTTCCTCCTTGCTTCCTGTTTGCCCCTTCCTCCTTGCTTCCTGTTTGCCCCTTCCTCCTTGCTTCCTGTTTGCCCTTCCTCCTTGCTTCCTGTTTGCCCTTCCTCCTTGCTTCCTGTTTGCCCTTCCTCCTTGCTTCCTGTTTGCCCTTCCTCCTTGCTTCCTGTTTGCCCCTTTAATCCTTGCTTCCTGTTTGCCCTTCCTCCTTGCTTCCTGTTTGCCCTTCCTCCTTGCTTCCTGTTTGCCCTCCCTCCTTGCTT
The DNA here is from genome assembly GCA_033318265.1 of Phyllotis vaccarum. NCBI lineage: Eukaryota > Metazoa > Chordata > Mammalia > Rodentia > Cricetidae > Phyllotis > Phyllotis vaccarum. Next base: position 69,262,341 of record JARWLC010000016.1, on the reverse strand, counting down.
CCTGTTTGCCCCTTCCTCCTTGCTTCCTGTTTGCCCCTTCCTCCTTGCTTCCTGTTTGCCCCTTCCTCCTTGCTTCCTGTTTGCCCCTTCCTCCTTGCTTCCTGTTTGCCCCTTCCTCCTTGCTTCCTGTTTGCCCCTTCCTCCTTGCTTCCTGTTTGCACTTTCCTCTGCAGCACTGGGATTGTGAACCACCACACTCAGATGGTTTTGTTTTTATTTTTGTTTTTTTCGTTTACATTTTTAATGACTTGATATGTGTAAGGGGCAGGCTTGTCCATGCCACAGTACACATGTGGAGGTCAAAGGAACTTAAAAAGTTAGTACTTCCACCATGTAGCTTCTAGGATCAGACTGCTCAGACTTGGTGGCAAAAACATCTTACTGGATCACATTCTTAACTTCATTTTGTTAACCCATGTTTTAGGATCAAAATCAAGTCTTTTTGTTTCCAAAGCAAGCAATTTACATGTTGAGCACCCCCAGAACCCCAAATATCCTCAGGACCCAAGAAATTCACAACCCAGTTCGAGTGTTCCATGACACGCCTAACTCACAAAGGATCCCAGATACAAAATCTAAGTCCCCTTTTCCATTCCATTCAGCTGCTGAGTCAGACCTACACCTCACCTGTTTCGATGGCTTCCTGCTGAGGGCCATAGTACCTAAAATACTGGGTCATTTCAACAATTAATTTTAAACTGTCCCATTTAAAAAGTGCCTAGAGGTCACTTCATTGGACAACGACCTCACATTTCTAAACAGGTGTCCTTCCTGGACATGTTTTAGAAAACCAAGGGCAATGGAGAGTAGATACTTGTGTGAAGCTGTCGACATGAAGACATGGCTCTCACCTCCAAAGCGTTAAGAGGGAGCTAATTCTAGAGCCAGATGTAAATGTCAATGACCTGGGAACACATCCTTAGATTATTCAAATACCAGGTTTCCATGAGGCAATAGTTCCACGATGAGTTTATAATGACAGAACAAAGAAAATCATAAATGAAGACACTATGCAAATTAATTGGAGCAAACATCTGGTAGGTGGGATCTGTCTGGCTGATGCCATCCTCAGACTTTTCGTTGGTGGAGGCTACATGTCTGTGTATTTCAAAGCCCTTTACTAGGTCATAAAGATTTTGGTGACACACAGAGGAGGGAAATAAACAGCTATTGAGGGGCTCAAGATAATTTGACTCTTGATTTGCAACATTCCAACCTCTCTATCACTGAAGTCCTAATGACTTCACCAGCCTTGCAAAAGGCTCAATGGGAGCTGTGATCCACCATTCTTCCCAGAAACTCTCTGTTATATGACTTATCTCAGAAACACACCCCCCCTCTCATATGCTTACACAATATTAAGAATTGTTCGCTATAGAAGAGAGCTGGTTTTGCCACAAGAGAATTTGAGAACATTCTGTGAGATTCAAATCTGATGAAGGTACCCAATGCCTAACCCCATAGCCAATCAGAGACAGTGGTTCTCAGCCTGAGATGCCTCCAAAGATGACAGCACTCTCGGTTCACTGAGAAAAACTGAAGCAGAAGGTTAGTGTGAGCCCCATGCATCATGTCTTTCCAAACCTCTCCAAGTGTTTTATCTCAGTGACCAGGGATGAGAGAGAGTCTCTTCCCCAAGAACTGAAACATCTCCCACTTTACCAACAACAGCATAACAAAAGTAATCATGGCCTTGCTTCATCTAATAAAGTGGTGGTTGGGACTGATGCAAAAGTCAAGGGTCAGCTTAGGAGGAATACGAGAGCATTAACTCTGAACCAAATGAGTATCCCCAAGCCAGGAACACCAAGTCCAATTCACCCCCAAAGAACACTTTCTGAGGTAGAGGTGATCAACTGAGCTTTTACAACCATTGAGTAAAAGAGTCATAAACCAAAGCACTTGGTAGGGGATCTGGGGACGTGGTTCAGTGTTTACAAGCTCTTGCAGAGGACTCATTCAGTTTCCAGCCACCGGCAACTCCAGCTCTGAGGGGTCTGATGCCCTCTAAGGATACTGGCACACGGCATACTTGTGAGCACATAAGCATGCACATAATTAAAGATACAATAACATCTTTATCTGAACAAAACACCTTTCAAGTACATCAGTGGAACCACAATCAGGCACAGAGCTATGAAAGGCATGGATGTCTCTGCTGTGGGCCTCAGACCTATCTGATGACATTCTTAGCTTAGTGATATTAACACATCCCAAACAGTTCATCTGTTAGTCACAAGGATGTCAGGTCAACCAATAAATGGCCAAAGAACTGAAATGCTTATATTTAAATGGCCTTAGGAAAAACCTTTCACTTCATATAGTGAATATAGGAAAGAAGAGGGGGGATAAAGAGAGGGAGGGAGGTAGGTCGGTCAAACCATTACCAAAAGGGAAAAAAGAAGGACAAAGCCCAAAAGTAATTTGGCTCAGGAAAACCATCATTCCAGCTCTCCATTTTCATAAAGTTCAAATAAGTCAAACAGCCTTTGGAGCATCTAATATGGGTTTCCAGAACTTGAGTTCACACTGGCGACGTTACAGATCTGGCTACTCATTTTGACATCTCTACATAATGTTTGGATTTTTTTTTCTAGGAACATAAAATATCAAATTGCTCTTAGTAACAGATTATACTTCATGCTTTATCTCAGTAAATCCTAACAGAGACCTAAAAAGTGGTGACGTGTGAGGCCCCCATCTTGCCAATACATGAGCAAAGCCCACAGAGGATCCCCAGGTCTCCAGGCAATGAGATTCAAGCGTTATTGAAAGAAACCTAGATGCATTGCTTTGGGGTCTCAAGACCCTAAATGGGGCATGACCAGCCTCCTTTAAAAACCCTGGTGCACACTGCCCTTCTACCCTGTTTGTTCCTGAGTTCTCAGGGAGAGGAGTGGCACCGTCACTGTGTGGGACAGTTCCACTCTCCAAAAAACTGCCTTAAAGTTCAATTTATACTCATAAATATTTATATAACCCCTTAATAAATATTAATCCTTTATATAATCAATTGTCAATAAATAATTCTACAATACCTAGGCTCCCAGGTTGGTAGCAGCCACTGAACAGCTACAATGTTCTTTGATATTTTTAAAGAGAGAAAAACATTTCAGTTTTGAGGACTGGAATTCAAGGGCCTTTTAGAGTGTTCCCATCACCTGTGTGTGGCTGTCATGGCTTGGGACATTTTGTTCTAAACAGAGAACTTTAAGATAGAAAAGCCTGAGTAACACCCAGGTGGTCCCTTTTTCATGGCTAGGACACCGGGCTGATCATTCACCTATCCTGCAACTTAGCTGCATGAACTGTCGTGTGAGGCTGCCGCCTGCCTATGTAGAATAAGAGGGATCTGTCTTTTTATCCCATGGACAAGCCAGTGGCTAACCAATGGTAAGCTCTCCCACACACAGCATAAGTACCCAGCTTCCAACTGCCCAATTATATCATTCTCAGACCCAGCATTGCCTGATAAATTATAGAATGAAGCTCTATTTTAAAGCAACCCCCCTACACACACACTGTCAACTCATTTAAGTTAGTTTATGTTGAACACTGGCTGCCATGGCTAAAAGATAGATTAAGGGTTTTTTTTTCCCCCCTGTTCATAGGTGATCCTTCAAAGGAGACACTGGGTATCCCCACAATGGTAAGATGTCTAATGCATGCAAATTTGAAAGCCATGCTGCATTTATTAATCCTTCATCGGAGTAAATGGCATCAAAGCCCATGGGGGCAATCACTCATTCATAAGAATCTCTGTGACTGACTGACAACCTGATGCCCAATGCTCAAGTTTTCTTACATGAATGAGGAAGGGTGGGTGTGAGAATTCCTGGCACATAGCAGCTATGTGGTAAACCCAACATGGCGCCAGGTGAGATAAGAATTCCTGGCATGTAGTATCCATGTGGTAAACCCAACATGATACTGGCATACGGAGGGTATGCCCCTAGGTATGGCTACATAAATCTGTGCCCACCCATTCTCTTAAAAGGAGATGTTGCATGAAAGTCTGTCTCTTTCTCTTCTGCTTCCCTCTCTCTTGTACCTTCTCAGCAACTCCCCCGAATAAACTTTCATGTGGCATCTGGTAGTGTGTGTCTAATCTCACGCATGAAACCAACATTTTGGTGCTGTGACATGGATAGACTCTCTCCTGGGCTTAGGTACACATAGGCCAGGAGATCCTGATCTGGGGCTCACTACCAGGCCACCTTCCATCTATCCTGCCACAGATTGTTCGTGCACCATTGGCCTCAATTGGTAAGTCCTCTCTTTCCAGTCGGCATAAATGTGATCTATTGTCTCTGGAAAAGACTGTTGATCATCTGGCTTTCCTGTAAGACTCTAGTCTTGCAGAGGACCACCCCAACCCAACCACAATCTTCATTGGTCATGGCTGTTCCTTCTCACCTGACACTCATTTCTGGCCTTCCCTGCTATTGAAGCCCAGCTTGACCCTGATCCCAGACACTGTCCCCAGGGCTCTGCCCTACCGTCTACTCTAGGTGCTGATGAGTTCCTATCTAGGTAGGTTGTATTGTACTCCCACTCCAGGTACTGACAAGTGCCTATGGTGACTTAGCATTGGGTTTTTACACCTGCCCTTGAGAACTAAAGAGTTTTTATGGGTGGCAAGCATTGGTTCGGGTTTTGCCCTGACGCCTATCTTGGGTGCTGATAAGCGTCTAGTGATAACTAGGATGGTTTTCATGCCCACTCTCACGGTGGCTGCATTGTTTCGGGCTTTGTCCTAATGCTTACTGCTGAGAGCTCACAAGTTACTTAGCGGTAGCTAGCATTGTCCTCCGAGATCACTTGTTGACTGGGTGATTACCCAGATTTAGCAGTGAGCATCAATAATGGAGAATGAGTCAGCAGAAAATGTTTCTCCATCCTCACCTCTAGGATGCATTCTTGAGATTAAGCCATTTAGCCTTTTTGCCCGACATAGACACCACCAAGCTTATCTGTACTTGCATAAAGAAATGGCCTAAGTACCCCTTAGATCATAACTCAAAATAGCTGCCTAATGGTTATTATTTTATGGGAGCTAACTTTTGCAAGCATATGGGTGGATGGAAAGAGTTCCCCTATTTTTCCATACCTCAGCTCTAAACTTTCTCTTCTGGATTTCTGTTTTTCTACCATCGGTTTCTAACCACATGACAAGATCCTTCTCTGGAACCCCACCTTTCAAATCTCATCCAGTTCTCTCTCTGGAGAAGTGGCTGGTGTAGATGAGATAATGAAAGTTTACACCCCGTTTCCTTTGTCAGAACTTTCTAAGGTGGCAAAAGGGGGGGGGAGGGGCTCTTGAGGAAAGGTGAGTTTGGGAACAGGCCAGAACTCATGAAGATGAGGTTCATCAGACAAATGTAGCACACCACCCGGAGCTGAGGCTGTCCCATATGTAGACTCCCATTGGAATTACAACACACCAAGGTGGGTCTTATCCAGAGACAATTTTGTGACCTGCTTACTGGCAAGTCTGCATAGAGCTGCTCTGAAGCCTGTCGACGCTGAAAAATGTAAGAGATAGTACAGGATAAACAGGAGAATCCACCCCAGTTTTTTTAAAGCCTCACAAACGCACTCTCACAGTATACTAACTTAGATCCTGAGAACGCTGAGAGATGGCAACTTATCATGGACCCCCCCCTTTTTTTTTTACCCAGAGCTACCCCAACATCAGAGTTAAACTTAATCTCTTGAGAGGGGACCACTGACCCTACAGGCAAAAGTCTTAGTGCTGGCTTTTAAGGTGTATCACGGGAGACATGAGAAAACACATCAAGAAAGTTACCTCCTGCCGGCCAAAGCTATCTGACCAGCTCCTTCGCCTCCTCCCAGGGCAGAGACCTAGACCTCCCAGTGTGTACTTTAAGTGTGGCCAGCTTGGCCACTGCTCTTGCTCTTGCCTAGCCTCATGAAGGTTGTTCAGGCCTTGTTCTGGGTGCCATTAGGGGAAACACTGTTCTAAGTGACTGTTCCCAAGCCCTATGTGGCAGGGGGACATTACACATAGACCACTTCCCAGCTGATCTCCTAGGCCTGGCTGTGGGTGGTTGATGCTGCCCTGGCTTCCCTAAAGACCCAACCACCATCATGAAAAGGGAGCCTTGTGTAGTCATAGCGGTATCATGGCGGTCCATCTTCCTCGTGGACATGGGTGCCACATACTTGGTCCTGCAGACTTTGGGGGTTCTACCTCTCTAATCTCTCCATTGTTGGGGTGGGAAGCAAACAATTCCAGCCTCATTAGATGCAACCACTTAATTGCATTTTCAGAGATATCCCTATCAGCCATACATTTCTGGTCATGCCAATCTGCCCCGTCCCCCTAATAGGAAGAAATTTTTTAGCTAAAATAGAAGCTTTCATTTCTTTTAGTCATTATATTCACCTGAATCCAGCCTTGCCAGCTGTTCCCTTGCTTCTCTTGCTATCCCCTCAACCTGTCAGCATCAGATTCCCCATACCCTCTTCCAGCCTCCCAGGTGGGCCCCCAAGTGTGGAATACTCAGAATCCTTGTGTCGCTAGACACATTTCCCTAAATTTCCCATCTGAGTCTTCCATTCCAGCCTGCTTCTCAGAGCTAAAGTTGAGATGGTTACCAGACACAAAAAGCCTGGAGGTATTTCACCTCGCCCTTCCTCTCCCCCACAGACTAACTCTCCAGCAGCAGCTTCTGGAGAATGGAAAAACCCAGGAGCCATCTTACCATCGGAAAACAGTTGACCGCCACTTCCTGAGGACTAAAGAAAAGGAACCAGGAGCCATTTTTGGAGCCGATACAGGTGAAACAGATGGTTCCCCCCACCCCCCAGGACCAGAGGGAAGGAACCAGAAGCCCTTTTAACCTCAGCAATGGGTAAACAAAAACACGGGACATTTTAACCTCCTCCCATCCCCAGACCTAGCAAAGACCCACAAACTTTATTGTGCAGCTGGAGTCCCCTAGAAGGAAGAAACACAGAAACAGCTACCTTAGGTTTATTTAAAGTAGAGGCGAAGCCTAACATACGGTTTATACATGTCCCAATTTCAAACCTTCTTTCTCTCCCTTTTTCCCCTTCTCTTAATCTGACCTCCAGATTCCAGAGACCCTCACTATATGCGTCACTTCCCAAGGTTCTCTTAACTAAATCATACTTTATTTCCCACCCCGAGCTCCAGAAAATCAAAACTCATCATGCCATGCTTTAAACTCACCCGGACTGCAGGAATGAGCCGCAAACCTGCAGACCGATGTCAGAAGATACAGCTCTCATCTTCCGGAGAGACAAACTCCGCACTTAAGACAGCTTGAAACAGCCTTGAGAGATCCATCTGCCCTGTTCCAGTCCAGTCCATTCCCCCACACACACACACACACATAAACCCGGCTTTCTTTTTATAATAAATATAAGAGTGAAATATAAAGATTCTGGCACATGCAGCCACGTGGTAAACCCAACAGGGCACCAGGTGAGATAAGAATTCCTGGCACGTAACCCAAGTTGGTGCTTGCAGATGTACAAAGAGCACATGTACAGAGGGCACGCCCCTAGGCGTGGCCACGTAAACCTGTGCCCACCTGTTTTCTTAAAAGGAGCTGCCACGTGAAAGTCTGTCTCGTTCTCTTCTGTTTCTCTCCCTCCTACCTGCTCGGCAACTTCCCTGAATAAACTCTACTGTGGCATCTGGTGTGTGTCTGATCTCACGCGGAAATCAACAGTGGGTATAGAGTATCCACCCTTGCACACATCAGCACAGGGAAAAAGGAAGACACTCACGGATCCTGAGCACAGGAGAAAATATTCAGACTTAGACTGGGGTCCATACAAGCCTAGTCCCTGCCTCAGCCGGAAGATGCTGCTATATTTCTTTAGACTCCCTAGACCTGCTTATATCCCAGGGCTTTTGCATGTACTGTTAACGATGCCTGGATATTCCCTTGGACTCTCTTCTTTGTACAACTGGACCATTTTCATCCCATAGGTCTCAGATCAATCTTACCCTTTCCAGAAAAATCTTTTCTATGGCTTTAATAAAAGGGAAGACGAGATTCAGGGGAGATCAGGATGGATGAATAAGAACTAATGTCTAATGATATATATTATGTGAATGGCCCCTGAAACCCACCACTTTGCATGATAAAGTAAGCAATTAATTAAAAATGAAAAAAAAATAGTAAAATTTTCAGTGAGAAGGCTCAGTGGGTAAAGGCATTTGTTTCTAAGCTCCACAACTGAGATTTGATCCCCAAGACCTATAGGATGGAAACAAAGAACTGAGTGTACATGTTGTCTTCTGACTTCCACCTGTTTGCCACGGCACATGTACACGCGTAATAAAAGGTTTGCAATAAATAAAATGTGTTAAAAAATTTTACAGTAAATAAACTAAAAGACCTTCCCTCCAAATCTGCCACTTTATTCTTTCACGGCACATTGTGTTTACCCTGCCCACAGCTTCGAATGATGTCATCTGACCCTTGCACGTGTGTGTGCACACATACACATACATAAACATGCATACACACATGCACATACATGTGCACACATACAACACATACATGTGCACACACATGCACACATGCATACACATGCACATACACGTACACACGCACACACACAGATACATACATGCACACACATGTGCACACATACACAGATGCACATACACACACACATGCACACACATGAGTTACAGACCAGGATCTTGTACTTTCTGTCCATTGCTGTCAGGTAACCCTGAGATTCTCAAATAGCAGGGTCTCAGCACACAGCTGCAGGGTGTGAGAACCAACAATTCACTACACAGGGGCAGAGCCCACGCCTCAGCTGGCTCCTACCGCTGGCATTCTTAGAGGCTCAATCTTCAACTTCCTCCCCTTCTCTGTCTCTATCTGTGTGTGTCTGTGTATGTCTGTGTCTGTGTGTGTATCTGTGCATGTGTGTCTGTATCTGTGTCTCTACATGTGTGTCCATCTGTCTCCATGTCTATGTGTGTATGTGCCTGTCTGTGTGTGTCTATGTGAATGTGTCTTTATGTGTATGTATGTATGTATGTATGTATGTATGTATGTATGTATGTATGTCTGTGTCTTGTGCATGTGTGTGTATTTGTGTATGTGTGTGTATGTGTGTCTCTATGTGTATGCATGTCTATCTGCATGTCTATGTCTTTCCCTCTTTCTATGTGTGTGTGTGCATGTGCATGCATGTGTGTGTATGTGCATGTGTATATGTGTGTGTGCACGCTCACATGCATGTGTGTGTGCATATGTGTATGTGTGCATGTGTGCGTGTGTGTGGATGTGGATGTGTGTATATATGTATGCATGTGTGTGTGCATGTGCACGTGTGTGTGTGTGTGTGTGTGTGTGTGTGTGTGTGTGTGTGCCTGGAGTATTGCACCTCAGCCTCCATACTCACTCTCCTTTTGTGTGAGACAGAGTCCCTTGCCTCATTCTCAACTCACTGATTCAGCTAGGCTGGCCAGTAAGCACCAGGGTTCTACTCATCTGTGCCGCTCCTCACCCAGTACTGGATTAGCACAGTACACCACCACTCTTGGCTCTTGGCTGTTTACATGGGTGATGAGGCATGAACTTCTGTATCTGTGTTTGCATTTCACACCTGCCTCGTGAACTTCGTCCCACTGCTGTGACTTTAATGACCACCTTAAGGTGACTTGCATTTTGTGCCTCTAATGGTAGGGTCTTCAAAGGCAAGACTCACACAGGGGTGTGCTCAAACTCCAAGTGTGTGGGAACGGGAAGCCCAAGGGAAAGTCTCACATAGAAACAAAAGGACCATCTGAGAATCCAGTGACAACCCTCCTTCAATCTCCCCACCACCCAGAACCAGGAAGGGCTGAAACCGTTCTAAAATTAAATGGGAAGAGGAAGTCCACCTGGGCAGAGGCAGTTGATGGGAAGGAAAGGGAAGAGCTCTGGGGATGAGACCTCCTCCTTGCATCCTCTCATCAAACCAAACAAGCTCTCCAGTCAGCGGAGGTACCATTGCCATCAGCCCAGCTCAGCTTCCTGGCAGGTTCATATCCATGCCTCCCACTCAAGGCTCTGGTACTTCTGAATCGTCCCCAAACCTCCCTCCTTTACCCAACCCTCATGAGATTCCTATTCTTCAAGAGTCTATTGAAAATATACTCATGAACTCAACTAGGTTTTCTGTTGGGTTGATGTTTGTTTGTTTGTTTAATTTTTGTGTGTTTGTTTTGAAGGATTGAGATTTCAAACCAGCGCCTCGCTCACCCTAAGGAAAGCTCTCTTTCACTAACAACATCTCCTGTCACAGACTCCTTGTAACTTTGAACTTGCTCTGTAGCCCAGGCTAGCATTATCTGTGGCACCATCCCACTTAAGCCTTCCCGGGTAGCAATCCCACCCATCAGATTTGATTCACACCAGTCCTTCCTGGAATCTGTCCTTCAGCTTTGCTCTGTGATAGAACCAACACATGGGGATTTCTCTTTTCCTCTCTGTCTTGAAATATCAAAACTGTGAGCGAAAGATCCCAGATCCAGTGGTGATTGAGCACACACTTTTAAAGCCACACTGCTTTCCTTACCAGATCCTGACTCCACTTCCTTCAAGGAAAGTAAGACAGGAAAAGGAATTTGGAAAGGGGATAAGCTTTATCAGTGTCACACAGGAATTTGGCGATGGAGTTCAAGTTCAAATTTGGATCCCTCTGCTGCCAGGGCCAATGATCTTTGACCCACTAAAGCATTTCTTATCTGGAATTCATTCCATAGCAAACAGCAGAGAATTGATGGCAGTCATCCCGTTTGGGACGTACCAGCATGCTGCCTTGTTACCACCTGAGAAGCAGCATGTGCACAGGCTAACAGGCAAGCCTAGGCTGGATTGGATGGGACCTATAAAACATCATAGCACCTCCAACAGCCTTGCCCTTTCCAGGGCATCCGCCTGCCTCCTGTTTACCAATTATCTGAGCAGCTCTGTACTGCAACAAGACATAAATGGAGTAATGAATTGAGATGCAGGTTTCATAAAAGTGATTAACTGCTAAATTCCAGTTCAGCTAACAGTTCAATTATCCCATTTTGCATCTCGGCTTTCCATCCAATTCTGCATTCACGAAGCCCCAATCACCGAGGCACCTACAGCCTCGGCATTACCATTAATTAAGCCATCGCTCTTCCCAGGAATCTGTCCACCCTCACTCGTGAGATGGGTTTGCAAAATAGAATGTGAAGAGAGAGCTTCGAGTAGCAAATATAATGATGCCAGAATAAGGATTCTCCCAAAGGGATTCAATGATCCCCACCATGTGTGTGATGGGGGTGGGGCACATGCATGCCACAGCACAGGTGTGCAAGGCAGAGGGCAACTCTTGGGGATAAGTTCCCTCCTTCCACTGTGGGTTCCTGAGATGGAGCTCAGACCTTCGGTCTTGTGCAGCAAGTACCTTAGCCAATGAGCCATCTCACTGGCCCAATACACATTTATCATTTTACTTGGTTATTGTTATTCAGACACTGAGATGCCTTTGCCTCCTCCTTCCTCCATGCTAATGGTCTCTCTAATTTCATGCCATATGTATCTCATTGCCCTCCCTTCCACTTTCATGTCCTACACACACACACACACACACACACACACACACACACACACACACACACACACACAGCTACAAATCTGTATATAAATTTAAATCTAGGTTCCTCATAGGAAAGAAAACACGCATTTGACTGGATCCCCAAGAAATCCCTAGCCCACTCTTATTAACTAGCCCTCGCTGATCAAACCACAAGACTCAGTTTCCCCAAAGCACAAATGTTGCTCATACACTCAAGCATTCTGAATTCAACAATGCATGGGGTTGCCAGCATCCCTGCCTTTTGGGATACGGAACAGCACCAAGTATATAGTAACTGTTTGTCCAAGATAAGCAACTGGCCCAGTTCAGCTCCTGAGCCTTCCTCTGTCATCTGCTGACCTGACTCTCCATAATGGCACAGCTAGACAGGCCCACCATCCTGGCAGGATGGAGGAATGGGTGTATATTTTTTTTTAAGTAAGTAAATTAAGTAAATACAATTTTAGTTATAATTTCCTAACTGTGGTGAACAATAATTTATATCTGCTCCTTCAATCTTGCTCATCAATTTATCAGTTTGAAAGAAATAGTTGCTAATATTCTGTGGACACACTATGTATCCAGGCACTGTTCTGAACACTTTATAATCATAAATCACTCAATCTGAAAATTTATATGAGTTTTTTTTATTGTTATCTGTGTCTTGTCCATGAGGAAACTGGGTACCAGAGAGATTGAGAAATTTGCAAAAGGCTACACATCCAAGAAGATGAAGATCTAGGACTCAAAGTTGAATCTCAATGTCAGGAGCCAGTTCATTAGCCAAGAGTCAACTAAAGAATTCACTCCTTTGTCATCCTTTAGATTAGGACAGCATTCTTTAGATTGACAGCTCTTGGAAAAGCCACAAGGGAACCCACTGACCTTGGCTCCTAACTGCCTAACACTAAGCCAAGTTTTGCCCCCTCACTAACCCTCCCTTCTCCTTGCACCTGCAGCCCTGCAAAAGCATATATAAGCAGCCTGGAAATAAATAAATAAATAAGGTCCTGTGGTCCTTCTTCACGTCTCCTATTCCTTTATCATTCCTTCCCTATAGGTGACCGGGACCCCGCTGAAGTTCCTTGGGTCAAGACACAACTCAAAACAATACTCTAAATAGTATGTACTCAGGTAGACAACTACCTTTAATATTATTCTGGTACAGAATGGGTGGATGCATGCCTGTATAGAAAGGTGAGCAGATATCCCAACAGAAGGATTGCTGGTTGGTTGGTTGGATGGATGGATGGATGGATGGATGGATGGATGGATGGATGGATGGATGGAAAGATGTTGAATCAGTAAATGAATGAGAGGATGGATGGATGTGTGGGCAAATGAGTGAATGGGTGAGTAGATGGATAAATGCATGGATGGATGGATGGATGGTAGATATATGATGGGTGGATGAATAGATGAAAAGATGATCAATGGGTAAATTGATGGGTGGACTGATGGATGGATGGATGGATAGATGGATGGACAGAGAGATAAATGGATATGGCATTATCCTTTAAATGACCCTGTCATACACTAGTTATACCAAAGCCTTTCTCTATAATGCCTCTATAATCAGAGATATAAATTTTTCTTCCAATAACCATAACTAACAAGAATCTCAGGCCCCTCATTTATTTTCAAGCACTACATGACACTCCCGGGAGCTGCTGAGTGAACACAGGCAGGGACAGAGGGTCTTTACAGGCACCACCCACAAAGAAGGCATCACAAAACATAACATTAACCCCATATCTCTGTCTGACACATGAGCCCCCAGCACAGTGATGAAAATACACAGACTGGGCCAGCAGCCACACAACTGTGGCATAACATGGAGGTGACATCCCAGAATGTTTGGTTATGAGGCTCCTTTGTTGTGATTAAGCATCTTCTCATCTTTGTATGTCTTGTTCTCTGTGCTCCATTATCTGTCAAAGTGAGATCCAGATGCAGATCTCACTTTGAGGTGGATGCACTGGTACGGCAAATGGGGAGGCGTGATTGTCTTTTCTCTGCCAAAACATAAGCTGTGTTCTCCAACATTTACAATTGGGGCTGTCTGCTGGTGTTGCATGGTCCCTCTCTCTCTCACACCAACAAAATATCTTGAAGTTCAGAGATTTCTGCAGAAAGTGAATGACCACTTATAAATAAGACTTCCTAGGGAGGGTCTCTTTTCCTTCCTGGAACCTGTTGTGCATCAAGGCAAGCAGACATCAAACTTATAAACTTCCACAAAAGACTTTAAGAACACACATGAAGAAATGGCTCTGTGGAACCCAGGGACTGTATGTCACCCAATAAGACTGGACCTGAACCTTTCTGCAAAGTACATGTTTGGGCCATATGTGCCATTGTTTGCATAGGGTAGATGCTTCCAGCTCCAAGGAAAGAGACACAGCCCTATAGCAGAAACACTCTGGGCTCCTTAAACTCCTCTATCAATACACTTTGACGCACACCAGGGGAAACTCCAGGAAAAACAAGAGCCTAGGAGAAGACAGGGGCATCTTTTCTGAAGTCACACACACCCAAGAGTGAACTCTGTCTTTATAACATTGTTGTGACCAGTGAGATTCAGTTGCCTTTAAAGATTTTCATAATACCTTGTGGACATCTACACAACATAATAGAGTCATGTGTCTCTTAACCTTTCAGTCAATGGTGGGCTGTATATATAGTGGTGATGTTCTTACATATATGGCTATATACAGTGAATGTGTGTGTTGTTTCTAAAGCTCTAATCAGTACTAGAAAATGAATGTTTATAATTTATATATATGGAACCACCATCATGTATATGTAATTATATGTATATCCTGTACTTTCTAAGTAAGTATAAACATCGTATGTCTAATAAAAAGAACATCATATGCTGAATAAAAAGTACAAGTTACAGAAAGAACACACCACAACAAATGTTAGCTGGTTCTGAGAACCTAAAAGGCACTCTGATGTCACAACACAGCATGTGTGTTGGGAAAAGTTGCTATAAACAAAGCTCTTGATCTTCTGGCCATAGGCACAGTGGCTGATCCCTGAGAATGGCAGCAAGCACTCTGAGCCACTTGACACAGTCACTATGCCTTACTGCTGCTGTCTTAAAGTACATTCTTATATTTACAGAGTGAAAGTTAACTGTGAAGCATGTGCTCTGGCCTGGGAGGTAGCCCTGTCTCTATAAAATGCTTGCTTTGCAAACAGCAGGCCTTGACTTCAGTCCCCAGAGCCAACATGGAAAAAGCCAAGCCTGGTGTTGTGTACTGGGGAGGCACATCTCTGATGCTCAATGGCCCACCAACTTAGCCCTAGATCTTAGTGAGAGACGCTGACTCAAAAAAACAAGGTTGATACTGGCTTAGGTCCCACACATGCCCCCCCCCAAATAAACGCCTGCACATGTGCAAACGTACCTGAACATGTATGCACAAAGAGAATTCACTGGTTGACTTGCTAAAAAAATAAAAATATATGGCTAACATTTTACACAAATGTAAACTTGAACTTCTCTGTTAGGACAGCTGCCCTTACACAACTGCTTCTGACAGAAAACCCAGTTCCCATCTAAACAGCAGGAACACCTGGATGTCAGGCAGTGCCCTGCTTGGCCTGCGAAAGGAAATTAACTTTGGGCTGACCTTGGCCTCATTCGAGGTCATGGCTCCAGGAGGCGCCTCCAGGCAGGAGGCTCAGAAAGAGGCCACCTCTCTCACCTGCTTCACTGATGTGTGACCTTGACTGTGACCCTGTTGACCTTGGAAGCTGCCTTTGAGTGCCAGGCTTGCTTCCTCCAGCCCCTGCCAAGCACTGATTCTTCCTGACGGCTCTGTTCCTGCCCCTTCTCCGTGACTCCTGAGTGAATAATGAGTTCTAAATATATTTTCTTGTTCTAAACCATTTTTTTTCTTTTCCCATGCTAAATGACCAGGCTTGTGTGTGTCAGCAGGAAAACGTGCCCTGCTTTTCCAAAGGATGTACAGATACAACCACACAGACTTCCAAAGTGCTGGAGGGAGGGGGGGTATGTAGCTGACTCACAGCCGGCAGTGGGGCCTCCCTCACTTCATACTTCTGAGCAATTACTACTCCAGCCCCAAGCTCCCCAATTATTTTTTTCTGAAAAAGTTCAGAATGAAGGAAAAACTGCTATTAATTATTTAACATGAAAACCCAGGGCCAAGGAGCTGAGAACATTTCTCTTTTATTTCTGAGGCCTAACAGGATCATCCACCGCCACTGAGTTACGCAGGGCCTGTTAGCCACAAAGCCCACCAGGTACATCTCTCTTCCCAAACATTCCCCGTAGCCAGCATTGAGAAGCTGAAGATATGAAAGGGAACATCAGAGATGGATGGCCCCAATTCCCTCACTGCTGAGCGCCTTCCTAGAAAGATGTCACTTGTTGAGCTCTATTTTCTTATAATCAAATAAAACATTGGGCTTATGGGAAGCATGGTAGGCAAACTCTTTCCTACAATTCAGAGCATATGTTTCGAATGTCAGATGTACCTGAAGTCAGTATTATCATTTCAGAGTGAAACAGGAGAAGAACCATACTGTGCAAGGCCCTGGTTTGGAAGAGCGTTGGTGTGTCTGGAGGGGGCAGGAAGCAGCAGAATGCCTCACAGACAGCTCACCCAGTCTGGAATTTTCCTCACATCCACCATTCAAACAACCTTGAACAAGTTTCCTTAGCTCCCTGAGGTAGCGTTCCTCAATAGGTGGGCAGGGCACCTGCCTGGGAGCCTACAAACTCGATCTTCATTTTCAGCCTGACAGGATCTGGACTTCACCACATAGGGAGACAAATCTCTGGGCACCTCTGGGAGGGATTTTCTACATTAGGTTAACTAAGATAGGAAGAGGCACATTAACCTTTAGTCTGAATAGAAAGGAGAATGTGCACTCAACCAGCTGCCTCGAGCTCCTGTCCACATGACCACTCCATGTCCATTTGATGGAACGCGTCCCGTGAACTGTGAGCCAGACCAAACCCTCTTCCTTGCATTGCTTTTGTTGGAATTTTTACCTTAGCAACAAGGCATAGAAGTAATTCAGAGCTCTAAAAGGCATATTATAAAGTACCTGGGATGGACCCATAACAGCTCTGTGAATCGGTATGGCCCATTCCCTATGCTACTCCAATGGGAATTCAGTAACTCCAAGACAAAGAAATATAGTAACAAGAACTCTCAAAGATTCAAATTTCTCATCCTGGTCTATGCAGAGAACAGGGACCTACATTTATTATTAGTAGCTGAAAGAAGTGATTCCCTGGAAAACTTGTGCCTCTAACTCAAGCCTACACAGGCTGATGGTCTTCTGTTCACTCACGGGTCTCCCCCATACTCCAGCTTGAGCCAGGAGATAACTTAAAATGTCAGTGTAAATCAGAAAACGATAAGGGACATCCTGGTCACTGGCAGGCCCCCTCTCTAGGAAGCATGGGGTCCTCTAAAGAGCTGAGCCAGGGAGGCACTCTTCTGATTCCTGGAGGCCAGCATGGCAAGCTGACGGCTTGCCCATCAAAGCGTGTGTTTCTGTGAGGAACTGGAGAACAGCTTGTCTCCACAGTCTAGTGTAATTACCACTAAATGCTCCAGAAACTTGGCAGTTTTGAATTCCATCCCACCCATGACTGACGTTCCTAATTAATACTATTGTTTCTCTCCGCTGGCTGAATTCCTTGAACACCAACATGCAGGGCATAGACTAAAAACAGACATTAAGGGAAATAACATCGGTGTTCATCTCTAGCACAAATGGATGCTGTGCTTCCAGGAAGGGTGGAGGAAGGACTCTGCTTCCTATACAGAAGAGAGGTCCTCTCCTGTTCCTCTCCCTCCTTCCACAGAAGCCAGAGGGTCACACCAGCTCCCCACAATTAGATTTCAGCACCTCTGGGGGAAGTGGGCTCTGGGAATCCATTATTCTCATGCTTCGCTTTTAAGTTCCAGGTCGAAATTTCTAAAACAGACCTTCTGACGTACATGAGGAATGGCAAGCACTGGGTACGTTACGAACAGAAGCCCACGGTGAAGAGAAGGACCACCCCACAGCTGCTTCAGAAAGGAAGCATCTCTGGTGGGTGGCTGTGGAATGTCAGTGGCCGGCATCTGCATGCAGATGGCCTTGTTCACTTTCTTGGGTTGTGTCCAATAGGAAAAAGAGTACCAGGGTCCAAGTAGGATAGGATCATCCTCTTCCCACCTAGCTACTGAATCCCTTTCTTGGCCCTCTGAGCCATAGATTTTTTTTTCCTTCACTGTAATAGCAATACAGATTGGCAAGGCTGACTGTAGTACAGCAAGAAAACCACGTGGTTACTGTGGGCTTTAGCCCAGAATGAGTACTCACTTAATCTAGTCCTTAGGCACAATTAATTGCCATCCTTGTTTGAGTGATATGTCTAAGATCATGAGCAATGTAGACTGTGATTACTCTAAGCTGGGCTGTTAAACAAAGAAAATGGAGTGTGTGGTCTGTCAGAGAGGAGCACGTGGCAGTTCAGGACCAACACTGCAAAGACATGACCTCATGAGTTTGAGCAACACAATAAAGCAGATATAGAGCTGCACCCAATGGTATAGACATTTCAGCCCCAGCTACTTGGGATTCGGTGATCAAGACAAGGGCATGTGAAGACCAAAGAATGTGGGATATCTTAGTGATCCCCTGTCCCCAAATAAAAAGTAGAGAGCTGGAAATAAAGCTTTGCAGTAGAGCACTCGCCTACTACATTCGTGAGAGGCTAGGGACATAGCCCAGTAGTAGATCACTAGACCAGCGTGCACCAACCAGGCCCTAAATTCAGTCCTCAGTATTATACACTAAAATAGACACTTACAAATCTAATCATATCCTGTGACTTAAAAGGGACCATGTACAAGTGGCCACAGGCCTATATCTATTTTTTTTTTTAACTGAGACAGGCTCCCATCCTAAATAGCACAGGCTAGCCTCAAGCTTTCTGCTCCTGATTCAGCATGCTGGGCGCTGTAGGCACCAGCAGCACACACCACCACGCTCAAGCTCTGATTTCCTCTCTTAATCAGTGTTTCCTATGGATGTGGCTGAAGGATGAACGTCACCCACTCAGCTCTGTGGTTCTTGCTCCCTTCTTGCTTTTTTTTCAATTAAAAATTCTTCCGTCTTTCAAGAGCACCCGCACACATGTGGCATGCATACACACAGATACACACATACGTGTTAAGTAAGAACTTAAATAAAAAGATCTGAAGTGGAATTAATACTCACTCTATTGGGGTAAAATAGATATTACATAGAATTAACTGCTGGCGACAGCTGATTCGCTCAAGCGGCAAATGATTATCATTGCCATCTTATTCCAGAACATTCTTATCACCTCCAAAGGAAACACAACATGTACAAGTCCCTGTACTCAGGAAGGACCTGGGAGTCACAGGATAGGACGGTGGGCTCTGCCTGGCCTTGACACAGTAACTTTCTGCTCTTGTTTTTGTTTCTTTTTGGTGTTTTATTTTTTGGGTGGGGGGGTGAGGTTTAATTTGTTTTGCTATTTGACACAAAGTCTCAACGGATGGTCAGCCAAGGTCTGAACTTACAATCCTCCTGCCTCAGTTTCTCAAGTGCTGGGATGGCAGGCCTATGTTACCACACCCGGCTCTTCATAGCTTACTTTTGCACTCAGAAGCCATGTCGCCATCTGGCTTTTCTCCTGAGATTTACTTCCGTAGGAGACTTCATGGACTGGCTTAGGGATGGGACAAGTGACCCAGTGGGCCCAAGATGAGGAGTGTTCTGTAAGAACTCACTCTCGAATATCTGCTGGAGGCTGATGCCTCCAATCAAAGAGGGTAAAGCCAGACATAGCATAAGGACTGTGGGGACCAGTGGCTCTGGTGTCATCAGTGTGTCCAGCTTTCCTGGTGCTGGGTGTGGAAGCCTGTACCCTGGGATGATCAGTGACACTTGGCCACATTTGGGGGTTGTTTAGTCTAGCTTTAGTTGTTGCTCAACTGTCACCATGGAGGTGCTCAGACGATACAAACAGACACAATGATCGGGGAAGGGCTGGTTCAACATAAATTTTATAATCATGAATTCAGACTATGCCTCCAGCTCCTATAATGCTGTTTCTAACCAGGCCATGAACATCCACCTCCAGGGCAGGGACATGAGATCAAGAAGCCGAAGAGAACCTGAAGAGATGGTTCAGTCAGTGAAGCTCTTGCTTCGCCAACACGAAAGTTTGGTCCCCAGGAACCGTATAACAATTGTGCATTTATAATCCTAGCACAGGGAAGGCATAGATATGTAGATTCCTAGAGCTTTATTGTAGCTAATTTGTGAGGTCTGGATTCAGAGAAGGTGGATTTCCTTCCTGAAGATGATATACCAGATTCTCTTTGAACCTTCACGAACGTGCACACAGATGTACATGCATACACCACACACACACACACACACACACACACACACACACACACACACACACACACACACACACACACACACACTTTCTGGGTTAGAAAGGAATCTCAGTAGTATCACATGCCAGGAAGGTAGGAAGGTGTACAGGTCTATCTGTCCAACTACATCAGGTTACTAAGATTATAATGAAAACCCTGTATGTTAAGCCAGGCACATGAAACCCAGAAAGGAGGAAAGGAGAGGAGGAGCCCGCTGTCAGCAGCCTGTCGCACATACAGGAAGAACAGTGACATCTTTGCAACAGTGGAGAGAAGAGGGAGAGAAATCTGGTCCCACTAAATGATGATTTGCATGGAGCCCACCCACCTGTCAGTTCTTCAAAGCCTTCCAAAGCTACACTTTCACCTGGGGAGAAAAATGATCCACCCTGTTTAGACTCTGGGTTAAGAGATGGTGGCTTCCTGGAGACATGTGGTGGGCTCTTTAGAGTACTTCACAGCAACCTTCACAGTTAGCTGAACTGTCTCCAATGCTATGGGCTTCATCCTCAAGACCTGCACTTCCTCCCATCTCCAAGGCTGTGTGTGAATCTTCAGAAACAGACATAATCTTTGCCTCAATGCTCAAAGATCTCAGAAGGATTCGAATTTTGTATTTCTGAGTCCTTTTTTAAAAAAAGCCGTTTTCAGAGAGTGCAGCGTTATGATGCCGTTACTGGGTTTTCCCCCTGCTGGACAAAATGCACAGAAACGCCTCACTTAGAAGGCAACCAAAGTCCCCACCACCATCAGAGGCTGACTGCTCAGTCTTTGCAGGGCAGCCCTTGCCAGGCACAGTTTCTCAGCCTCAATAAACCCAGTCTGACTCCACCAGAAGAGCGGAGCATCTCATCAGCAGACACAGCCCGTCTCGACCAAGCCAGGGAGAGGAGGACGGGCCTGTGCTATCTTTCTTCTCATTTTCCTTTCGAAATCTCAGCTTTTGGGGACAGAGCTGAGCAAGAAGAAACACTAACAGGAATGCAGTTTCCCAGCGGAGGCACCAAGGAGACGGAGGCATTGAAAAGAAAAACATAGATCATTCAGGAGAGGGAAAGGCAGAAGGTCTAAACCCAGGGATGCAGCAGGGGACTTATGAGTTCAGGGAACACTCTATAAAAGAAATTATGTCCCAGATGAGAAAGAAAAAGTAGACACCAGGACACTGCCACCTCATCTACTTTCTTCTGTGCAATCATGCAAACCATCCATGTATCATATACAAATGCCTCAGATCCTTGTCTGTTCACTCATAGCCCCACCTACAAAGGAATGAAGAGGCGTCAGAGGGACAGACAAGTCCATCGGGGTTGCATGGTTTACTCAATGCCCATAGTAAGTGTAACACGGGACCTGTATGAATTACTTTTTCTTTACTGCTGTGACAGAATAGCCCGACCACAGCAGATTAAGGAAAGAAGGGTTTATTTGGAGTCATCCAGGGTATAGCCCATCGTGACTGGGAAGTAGCTGGTCACCTCACAGCCACAATCAGGAAGCAGGGAGAAATGAATGCTGGATCTCAGTTCATGTTCTCCTTTTATTGAGTTTTGGATGCCAGTTCGTTGGGATGGTACTACCCATGGTAACAGTGGCCTTCCCACCTCAGCTAACCCTGTTTAGAATCTTCCTCACAGACTTGCCCAGAGCCTTTGTACCTGAGCAGTTCTAAATCCTGCCTAGAGAATAGTCAATATTAACTGTAAGGTCCTATGGAACTACAAAATAATGTGAATGCAGTTGATGGAGCAAGTGCCTTGTGGGGTGGGAAGGAGCCTGCAAACACAGAAGCCTCCCTTAGCTCTGGTACTGAGGCACAGGGTGAGCACCAGCAAGGCACAGAGAGAAGGAATGTGGAAACAGGAGAGACACTCATTCAGGCATTTACTACACATACAGAGCACCTATGTTGAAGCAGCCCACCTTGGAGAGGGTCCTGCCCTTCTCACCAGCCACCACCACTCAGTACTGAATGTGCCCAGCCAGCTCACAGGAACTCTGGTCAATCAGACCTGCCCATGAGCCTCCCTCAGGCACACCCATGTTCTCTTCTGTGAGACAAGCTCTGAGGTTGACATGGTGAAAGATCTCCCTTGTAGAGTCTGACAAGCCCAAGTGGGTGGCAGTTTTGACAGACGTGCCTTGATCAGAACCCCCCCCCCCCTTGACATTTCCACACTTCAAATTCACTCTTGACATTCCTACCAACAAGGCCTTTCAGAATATGCCTCTGAGAGACTGAAGCATGCTGACACCAGCTCCCACTTCTGCAGGCTGTGAGGGTTCTGCAGGCCTGGTGGAGTTCTACCTGGTGCTGCCAGGCAAACAGTATAAGGCTTCCAAATACAGTCAAACCCAGGACCCATTGTGAGTGCTTCACAGGGAAGCTGAGGTAGCCTCTGAGTTCTTGAGATTTCCAGGACCTAAAACGGTGAAGCAGTTGGAAGACTCTGATTCTTGCATGCATCCGCACATGCACCCATGCATTCAACTGCATATACATACATGTTTTGATTCATCTGCCTACATGTACAAACAAGCATCCATCTGCTGTGGAATATTTAACTATGTAAAGATGTGCTATATTTGCTCTTGCTTTGGAATATCACATTAACTGTGTAAAGTTATGTTGTGTTTATTTATGCCGTATTTGTTTAATTATGTGAAGATGTGTTACTGTTTCACCTTGCCTGACCAAGGCACCTGATTGGTTTAATAAAAAGATGAATGGCCAATAGCTAGGCAGAGAAAGGATAGGCGGGGCTGGCAGGCAAAGACAAAGTGGGTAGGAAGAGAAATCTAGGCTCAGGAGAGAGAGAGAGAGAGAGAGAGAGAGAGAGAGAGAGAGAGAGAGAGAGAGAGAGAGAGAGAGAGAGAGAGAGAGAGATCTGGAGCCAGAAGCCAGCCAGACAAGAAAAGTGTGAAGGTAAAATATACACAAGGAAAGAGAGCCCAGAGGCAAAATGCAGATGAAGAATAAAAGGTTGTTACAAGAGCTAGTGAGACAAGGTAAGTCTGAGCATTATAACTAATAAGAAGTCTTTTATGATTTGGGAGGTAGTCGGTAGCCTAAAATAGCCTACTACATCCATTAATCCAGTGATACATATGTACATACATATGCCTATGTATGCATACATACATCCATATACCTACCTACATATACTTATGTGCCTCCATCCATCCACCTACATATACATATATATATGTGCTTCTATTCACTTACCTATATATACATACATATGCCTACATATACATGCAAGCACCTACCCATTCTCCCTCCTTTACATATCTATATACATTTATCCGCCCATCCACCCACTCGTCTATCTACAAAATATTTACTAATGCCAACTAGATTGAACAGTGTTGCACGAATGAATGAGACTCAGGGATAGATCTCTGAAGAAGTTGGAGATACTAGAGGGAATAAACACCACAGTCAAATCTTACCCAGCTGTCTTCTAGCTTCCTCAGCCTTGATTCCCTTGGAATGGCTTTTTTCTGGGTTCCAATCCTGTCTTTAAGTACTCTTTAAGTAATTAAGGCGTGGCCCCACCACACCTGCTTGGGAGCCTAGAATTCCTTCTATAATCTGAAGTGACCTTGACTCAGTTGGGATTAAGGGTGTAGGTCACCACTCCCAGGATACTCCCTGTGCTGGGATTAAAGGTTTGAATCACCACTCTGATTTTCCTAGACCGACTGTGGTTAGAGCTCTGGGACTTCTGGAGCTTTTACTAACCCCCCACATAGACTGTGGGTAGATTCCCTTTGATATCTCCAAAACTTCTGAAACTTTATTAAATCCCCACAGGACAGTGAGCCAGACTCTGCTTCCACGCCCTTTCACCACTCCTGAGCATTAACTGCTCAGGGACACAATGAGCATGCAACTCCAACTCCACATATTTCAGCCACTCCACATATTTCATCAACTGTGACTCTTTCTAGAAGCAAAACCAAGACAGGAGCTGGTAAGATGGCTCAGTAGAGAAAAGTGTTTGTCACCAAGCCTGATGACCTGATTCAATCCCTAGAACCAAACATGGTGTTGGAAGAGAACTTATCCTCCCCCCCCCCACACACACACGCACATGTACACCATGGCATAATAAAGTACATGACACCTTAAAATAAACCAATGTAATAATGGGCAGTATGCAAGGTAATAATGTGTTATCAGGAGAGAGGCTAGAAGGGGGCTGTCAGATAGACTGTAGGTAAGGCTGCCCCTTAAAGGAGCAATCATAGCCCATTTTATGTTGCTGCAACAGAACACTTTGAGGCTGAGTTCTTCAGAAAGGAAATAGGTTTACTTATCGCCTAGTTCTTGAGGTTCAAAAGCAACTTATTATCTCTGGGGAAAGGGGCCTTCTGGATGCATCACTTTGTCAGGGTGTAAATGTGTGGAGGTTAGTCCCTTTGCTGTTACTATAATGAAATACCTAAAGGAAGAGGTTTGTCCTGGCTCAGGATTCTGATATTAGGTAGAGGATGAACTGGGTGTGAAGTGACTAGAGGTAAATTGCAGCTTAGTCTCTCCCAATAATCTAATTTCCCCTAATGTTACTCTTCATTTCAGTCAAGATTCCTGTCACCATGGCAAATACCTAAGAGAAACAAACAGTTTAAAGAAAGGTTTATTTTGATTCACGGCTTCGGAGGTCTGGACCCATTATTGGCTCCGTTGTAATAGGACTGTGGCGAAGCGGAATATTCTGGGACGGAGAACTGGTATCTACACCAGCTCCATTTCCTAGTGACTGTGAATAGTGCAGTAAACATGGAGGTGGTTCAGTGTCTAAGAGCTCTGGCTGTTCTTACACAGGACTGGGGTTTAGCTCCCAGCACCTACACCCAGCAGTTTTAGACTGTTTGTAATTCCAGTTCTAGGGATTCACTACTCTTTTCTGGCTTCTGCAGGCACCTGCACAGGCATATTCACACACACATATGTACATACACATACACACACACCCATACACACACACAAACACACACATACACACACAAACACACACATACACTCACATACACACACAAACACACAGACACACACATACATACATACATACACACGCACATACACACCCAATACACATACATACATATACACATACATACATATGCACACAAACACACACACATACACACACAAACACGCATATACACTCATATATGCACACAAACACACAGACATACACACACACACACACACACTAAAGAATAAACCTTTCATATGCTGACTTAGAATCCTTTGGGTATATTATCAGGAGTGGAACTCATGTGGTCACTGATCACAATGTAACTATTTTCAGTTTTATGAACAGCCCCCCATATTGATCCGGTGGGGACTGAATCAATCTACATTCCTAGCACCAGTAGATTAATGAATAAGCCTCATTGTAGGACGTGTGTGGATTTTGTGATTTTCGGGATAAAGGGCACAGTCTTTGTACAAGCGGCAGATGAAGTTTTTAAAGTTCAACCCTGCAATGTGTAACACATACATTCATACACACCACACATGAATGCATGGCACATTCTAAAACACATCTGTAGATGAGACATCAGAGGCAGAATATTCACGGTCCTTAGCTCTGGGTGATTGGTATACACACTTCCTAATAGTCATTCATTATTACTCTTTTTAAGTTCTAAGTGTGCTTAACATTTTTCTCCTAAAATGAAAAATGGTAAATTAGAAAACACAGAGCCAAATGTAGTGACACACGTAATCTCGGCACTCATGAGGTATAGGCAGGAAAATCAGGAGTTCAGGGTCATCCTGTGCTACATAGTGGAGGCCAGCCTGGGCTACATGAGAAAAAAAAAAGTGAAGTAGAGCCGATTCATCCTTGAGGTGTAAAGAGACAGACCCACAGTTGGAGAAGACAGAACCATTGGGCTCTCTTTGTTCTAAATCTCAGTAGAAAATGGCAGCGTTAATATGATCAGGTGAAGAGAGGGAACCTTCACCACATCTGTACCCTTGACCTTGTCAGAGGAAAGTGTCAGGCTGATCCAGTGTAGAGCCTCCGTCATAAACTGCACTTCTCCCATCCTTGGGCCTCTTGGGTCAGCAGTTCTTTCTCCCACATGTTCTGGATGTTCCTGATTCAGTCTGCACACACTGATACCACGGCAAGTCCCCCAAGGCCCTGCTGGACACTGCAATGCATCTCCCTGCCTGGCCCTCAATCTCTCAGCATGCTGGCGACCCAGCTCTCGGAATGCCTCTGCTCACCTCTCGGGCACACTGGCATCTTAAAGGATCATTCATGTCCCACTTTGCAGATCTGTTAGGGTTATCCAGCTTAGCTCTTAAGTGGTTATTTTAAGCACTTGATCTCTTTGGCAAATAGAAAAAAAAAAGTAATGAACTACACAGGGGAAGGAATACCAAAATGATCTAAGTAGAGCCATATCCCTTCAGGACATAATAGGAACAGTCAACTGCCTTAGTACCCAAGAAGGCATGTTAATAAGCCCAACAGAACATAGCACACAGTGGTCTCTTACTTGCTTGAGCATTAGGATGGAATGCAAAGTTCTGTGGAAGCATCCGGTAGGTAGGGTCTCTCCCTGAGTTCAAGGCATGAATTAACCAACCAGATTTCCTTATAGCCAATGGGGAGTCCATAGAGGATTACATCAAGGAGATAAAAGATTTGGCAAGGAGTCAAGGGCTTTCTCCCAATCATTCTCTCAATAAGGCACATGGAAATATCATTCATACCAACTACCCAGTCAAATGATCCTGGATCTACTGTCAATTCCTGGACTTCGTCATTTAAATTTTTTTTGCCACTTTGTGTGTGTGTGTGTTCACATTGGGGTGAGGAAAATGTCAAACTCAGGTCATCAGGCTTGGCAAGCAAGCTTCTTTACTTCCTGAACCATACGGCAGGTCCTTAGCTACATTCCCCAGGTCCCCTAGTCCACCTGTGCCTACATCTGAGCAAAGGCTTCTGTGTCTAAGCCTTGGGGTCCTAACTTTTAGTGAGTGCCTTGAAGCCCTTTGATGTAATGATGACCATCAAGCCTTCTAAGAGCTCCAGTGCTTATGAGAACAGAGTACAAGGCATATAAAAGACATCATAAATACGGCAACACAGTTATCAAAATATTTTAAAGACAAACCAGTGATTTGGCAGTACGCGGTTCTTTATTAATGCTTTCAATAGCAGATCGAGCAGTAGACCTAATGACCACCACAATTTCACAGTGGTGATGAACAGAAATAATATGTTTGGAAATTTACAACTGCAAAATGTGCTATGAAAACAGCTACGATGTGATTGGTGACAAAGTCGCAGATCCCTACTAGAAGTCACTGTCATCTGCTGTCTTACTTTATGATGGAAGGAAACTCTTGCCTCTTTGTTTACAATTAGTGTCTCCCCCCCCACCCCCCCACACACACATGTGAGTTTATACTGTCCTTGAGTCCTATCTGGGGAACCCGGTTTAAAATGTGTACCCCACAATTCTACACAGTGCTTAATACATGAGCTACAGATGTGTGAAATAAGACATGGGTGCAGCTGCAGGCTGTCTTCCAAGTTCCATCATTTGCCCTTTACTCCATCCTGCTCTCACATCCTGTCTCCCTGACCAGCTTGGTTCCTTCTTTTGGCTTCACATTCATTTGAGCATTTCTATGTGATTTGTTCCTAGACTTACCCAACATATCTGTTGGGTGCCTATGGCATGACAAAGGGAGTTTCAAGCCTGGGAAGTTGGAATATAAAGGGCATAGTGTCCAAACATTGGAAATTACAGATTTTCTTTTCTTAAGACTAAATTTTCTGAGGTTAGAGGGCCAGTTCTTTATATTTGCACTGAACCCTAGAGCTTAGCATGTTGACTAGGTGAATGGTAAGTAACTGTTAGGTGGGTGGATGGATGGGTGGATAAATGAGTTTTTGTATAGAAAGATACCTCTTGAATGAACAGACAGGTGAATGGATACATAAACGCATGGATAGATGCATGAAAGGGTGGAAAAATACATGAATGGAGAAATAAATAGGTAAATTGATGTTTAGATATTTTATATTCACTACTAGAATAGCCTAAGACATATCTTGATCAACCAACTAATAGCGAGTTTGGTACTGGAGCCCTGAGGATCTCTCCACACAACACCCTCAGGTCAAACTCCTTTAGGGGTGGATTAAGAAGAAAAGATTAAGTCAATGACCAAACTGAAGAGGAAGCTTGTTGTCACGTATCCAAGGTCAAGGAGGATCTCTTTAACTAAACCAAGTGTGCTAATTTGACATGGGGTGACCTTGGAAGACAGTTCAAGTTATGCAGTGTGGCCTAGCTCATCTTGGTTTGATTTAGTTCCAGTCTTGAATTGTAATGAGAATTTTTCTATGCTTGTTTTTGGGGCAATTTCAACAACCTTTGGAGATATCTGCTTACAGTAAAGTTTGAGTGTAGCCATAGGACCTGCAGGTATTTAGCTGTACATATCTGTTCTAAGTTTTTGTTTTTGTTTTTGATTTTTGCTGTAACAAACACCACTTTTAAAAAGCAATTTGGGCTTACACTCCCAGGTCATGGTCCATCATTGAGGGTGTTCGGAACAGGAATCCATGCATCAACCATGTAGGAACACTGCTTACTTAGTTGGTCTACAGACATTTCTGAGAGAATGCCTTCATTGCATGGATTAATATGAGAAGACTCAGTCCATTGTGGGTGGCACCATTCCCTACGCAGAGGATAGTAGACTGTATACAAGTGGAAAACATGAGCTGAGCACTGGTGAGGAAGAAAGTAAGCATGCATGCATCCACTTCTTGGCTGTAGACGTCAAGGGAGCAACTGTCCCAGGTTCTCGCCTTGACTTATTCGCAATGACCATGAGCCAAATTAATGCTTTCTCCCTTAATATTCTTTCTGTCCAGACATTTTATCACAGTAACAGAAATAAAAGTAAGACCCTTTCAGAAACAGAGTTCAATAACACATCCAAACACAGCCCTTGACAATGAGTAAAAATATATTTGAAGAGAGAAAGGGATTGTAGAAGAGGCACAGCCAAAGCTAAGGAAGTATGAAAATGCCATAAGGAAACCTGCTGCCTTGTAAGCTAAATTAAAAAGAAAAAGAAACTATTATATATTTGCATTGCTGCTAGCCATTTTGATTTTATTAACTTAAAAAATGTATTTCCAATTTTATTTTTTATTGTTCTGTATATACTTAGGTATGACTAGCAATTCAAATAGGTTATCACTTGTATTCTATGTCACATATTACGGTATCAAACAAGTTTCCTCAAAGAAAAATATGAGAATAAATTACACAGAGAAATGTAATCAATTTCTCTTTACCTAGCCTGTGAATTTAATGCTTATTTATCACATTATCTACGATGCTGCTGTTTCTTTTGTTCCTAACCTGTATTTGAACTTTCTCAACAACAAGTAATAGGATGACATTCTTAGATTAGAAAAAAGTATCAAATATTGCAGGTTGATCCACTCACAAATGTCCTGACTCTGATTCTTTTGTGCTGCATAGTGATGGGCATGCTATTAAAACTCTGTAGCCTTATATTTTTCCAGGAGATTAATAAACTAAGTGGTTACTCTTTTTCCTTTTTTGTTTATTTTTATTTATGTGTATGTGTGTGTATATGTGTGTAGGTATGCACAAGCATATGCAGTGACCACAGAGGCCAGAAGATGGTGCTGAATCCCTTGAAGCAAGAGTTGCGTGAGCCCAACAATATGGCTCCTGGGAACTGACCTTGGATCTTCCAGAAGAGCAGTAAGTGCTTTTAACCACTAAGCCATTTCTTCAGTCCTTGTGCCTGGCTTCTTACATAAAGGTCTTCATCCTCAAGTAACAAGCACTTTACCTACTGAGCTGTCCCTTTCTCCCCTAAACGGATTTTTTTTATGGTTTATGGTTGATTAATGATATCTTCAACATGGTCAAGAGCACAGCAGCGAAAAGCTTAGCCTTGGTGCACACACACACACTGGCCATGCCTCTTCCTCTGTTACTGCCTCAGCTTAGTTCACTTCGTCTCAGAACCTCAGCTTCCCATTGTTCAAAAGGAGACTGGCAATTCTGCTACATGGTATCACAAAATTAAAATAATATCCAAAAGAGCTCTTGACACCACGCTGAACACAAAGCAGCACTCCTTGAAAGATCAGCTCCCTGCCATATGCCCCATTTGCTTCCTGTCTTCCATAAAGATTATCTGCCCTGATGAGTAGCATTTGGTAGTAAACGTATTAAACAAATTAAGATTTGTTGTTCTTTTTAAATAATTTCCCTATGTGTAATTCATTGCACGTGGTACAGTGTTAGAAAGTGGCTTTTTCTTTTTGTTTTGTTTCTTGCGTGTGTGTGTGGGGGGGGGTGTGTGTGTGTGTGTGTGGTGTGTGGTGTGTGTGTGTGTGTGTGGTGTGGTGTGTGTGTGTGGTGTGGTGTGTGTGTGTGTGGGTGTGTGTGTGTGTGTGTGTGTGTGTGTGTGCTGATTCATGTATACATGCATGTGGGATGTTGTTAATAGGTGCACGTACACGTGTGTCCACTCTGGCATGTGGAAGCCTAAAGCCAGCCTCTGCTGTCGTTCTTCAGGAGCTGCCCATCCATGCTTTGAAGCAGCGTCTCTCATCGGCCTAGAACACATCAAGCAGACTAGACTGGGGGTCCCAGGGATCCAATGGCTCCCAATGCTGAGATTACAAGTGTTACTGCTATGGCTTTTTTTTTTTTTTTTTTTTTTTTTTCATGGAGTCTGGGGATTAAACTCATGGCCTCAAGCATTTTACCAAGCTGTTTGCCCAGGCCCTTTTTTGCTGTTCCTTCACACAAAAGAGGCCAAGCTGGACCCGAGACCCTCCTTGATGTTTGCCATTCGCTACCGAGTAGGAGAGAAGATCTTGATAAGAGAGGACAGCATTTCTCCATGGGTCTCCCTGAATACTTCCTACATTCCAGGCTGGGGAACCCCCACTCACAGGCTCCTGTGATTTAAAGTCTCTCAATCAAGTTCAAAAGCTTAACTTCTGACTTTTTGGAGGCCTAAGAACTTAGCATATGGCTCTCAGAAACTGTATCCATATTATACAATGTAGATCAAAGAATATCTCCAAACACTTCCCGTGAATTAGCTCCAACAGCCACAACATGAGCCTGTTTTACAGGCAAGGGTCAGGATAAAGTGAGTTGCACTTGGAGCACAGTGAGAACCAGACCTGACCTGGATCTGTTCCACTGCAGTGATCCCAGAGAACAGAGATCAGATTCCCAGCATCAGGCACATGAGCAGAAAGTCACCACCACCAGCTGAGTCCCTACCTGCCCGTCCACCTGGGCAAATGGCTAACCAGGTGGGCTCTCGGGAGATGCACAAAGTGAGACAAAGATGAAACAGCAGGTACCAACTTTTTTCTCTCCTCTTTTCTGACCTGAGTGAAGCCCCTGCCTCCTAGTCTTGACTAAGCTGGGTACAGAACCTTAAACTCAGCCCCAGTATACAAAAGACACATATGGTCTGGCCCAGGGACTGTAGATGAGCCAGTTTGGATTGGGGTCCCATCTGTTTTAATTAGGGTTTCTATTTCTGTAAAGATATAGTATGATCACGGCAAGTCTTATAAAGAAAAATATTTAATTGGGGCTGGCTTATAGTTCAAAAGCTTAGTCTACTATCTTCATGGTTGGAAGCGTGGCGGCACACAGGCAGACATGATGTTGTAGAGGTAGCTGAGAGTTTCACATCTAGATCAGCAGACAGAAGTGACAACAAGCTTCTGAAACCTCAAAGTCTACCCTTCCCCTTACCCCCATCCCATGACATACTTCTTCCAACAGGAGCTTCTCCCTACTCCAACAAGGTCACACCTCCAATAAAGCCAGTCTCTATGAGTATATGGGGGCATTTTCATTGAAAGCACCATACCATTCCAAGCCCCACTGTGGGAAAGAACAGGCCTAAGCACTTCTGGGACACAGACAACAGTGCCTACATCTGGCCCAGATCGGGGTTTTGCAGAGAGGGAAGTGACTGCTAATAGTTCAGATGAATCTGTGGTTCTGTGAGGGGAAGGAATTTACAAAGGGAGGCAGTGGAAGGTGGTCACCAAAAACCCAGTATGCATTCGGTAACCTAACTTCCCCCACGGAAGCCTAGCACATTCACATGTGTGAAGAAACACGCTAATGGGGCCTTTTATTCAACCAGACTTAAGAAGGATGGGTCCAGCACCAATCGTCTGAGTGCTCAGTGCATTCTTATGAGTGGTGCACATGCAGTATGCCCTTCAGGTCATGCCCTGAAGTTTGGACATTATGCAGACTAAGTGGCCGAGCAGAGGCAGGGCAAAGCCATAATGTACCCCAAACCTTGAGACTTGGAAGTAACAGGCCTTGAATTTAGCTTCTCTTTCCAATGCTGATGTACAGGTCTTTGTACCACCTGAAAATGGACACAGTGTAGAGAGCTACATCTAAATCCTGCATAGGTTCACCCTACTTCCTGGAAAAACTCACCCACTTCCTAGATGAACATCTCAATTCTTAGATAAACTTGCCCTGCTTTCTGGATCAGCTCACCCTATTTCCTGGATACCAACCACTTGCTTTCATTACAAACTCACTTCACCTCCTAGAAAAATGTACCCACTTCCTATAAAAGTTGACCCCATTTCTTACATAAGCTCACCCCACTCTGGATAACTACTCTGCCTCCTAGATAAGCATCTTCACTGTTGGCTAGCTGGGTAGAACCAGAACAGGGTATGCAAAACCATCTGAGATGTAAGGGAAGATGTGTGGAACCTTCTGGGCCAACCACAGAATGTTTACATACAAACATGGCTTGCTGAGGAAGGACCATGCTAATGCGAAGCAGTAATAGTTCAACCTTCGTCTCTGCAACATCTGCGTCCACTCTTCATCCAAGTATGCTAATGAGGACAGAAAGCTAGAAATCAAACAAGCCCATGTCCACATCTCAGAGAGGATTCTCTGGCCCAGTAGCAAGCCTCACGGAGCCTTGGTTTACCTGTCTGTAAGATTAGCTGATGATAACAGCGGCTGACTTATGAGGTCACTATAAATACTGAATGAGAATAAATATAAAGAATAATAAAAAGTTTCTGGCCCAGGCTTTTCAGCCTAGCCCCGAGGATAGGACCCACTTGCAGCCCCATTGCCACTTAGCCCCAAATAATCACACAGGAGTTAATGTCATGCTGATGGACCTATGGCTCAGACATTTTGCTAACTCCTTCATCTTAACTCAACCCATTATTCTTATCTAGTTTACCATGTAGCTTAGTACCTTTCTCAGTGCAGCATCTTGGTCTCCTTTCCTCTGGGTCTCTTGACACCTCTGCCTGACTCTTCCTGTTTCCAGAGTTTTCAGTCTAGTAGCCCCGCCCATACTTCCTGCCTGCCTTCTGGCCAATTTGGTGTTTTGTTAAACCAGTAGGAGGGATAAATACTTACAATGTACCAGTACATAATCCCACAACAATAAAAGTGCCACCCGTGCCTCTGGTGACTGGTGATCTCCCAGGCTCTGACAGCTTGTAAATGCATCATAACTACCAAGAGGGTCAATGGTAACATGATGCCTATGTCTGGTATGCAAGTGGGTGTTCCTGTCTGGGTAACAACCATCTTAGAGGAACTCTGAAATAAGGAAGTCCGTCATGTATTCAGACGAGAAAATACAGTATAGGGACAGATGAGGACCAGCATGGATGAGGGTGACTAATAGGAGCACCACGGCTGGATGACCAAGAAAATCACATACAGGACAGGGCAAGGGCTTCTGTTGACAGCCCTGGGCAGGTGGAAGCTGACAGAGTTTCTAAAAGGAATCTGTGTGCCTCCTCGGGTCCCATGGTTCCTTAAGGCGGCATGAACATCTTGAGAGTCCAAAACCCACTCAGAACTTCAAGGACTGTGCTACAAGACCCTCGTGTCCTCCAGGGAAAGAAGGCAGAGAATACAGTGGGAAGAAAAAAAGGGGGGAGGAATAAAGGGGTGTGTGTGAAAAGTAAGAAAACAGAAGTCAAGTAAGTGATGTAGACATTTGACACATACACATCCCGGGCCCTGGGTCCCTTTCCTCGGGGATCCAGGAAAGAGGGGAAGGAAGGAGAGAGAGAAAGAGGAAGAAAGTGAGAAAGGAAAAATAAGGGGAAGAGAAAGAGACAGGAGAAGGGAAAGGAAAGGAGGGAGGGACGGAGGGAGGGAGGGAGGGAGGGAGGGAGGGAGGGAGGGAGGAGAGAGACTGGTGCATATCGAAAAAGCAGCCAGCCATTCCTCCCCTCTGTGTTTATCTAAGCAGCTGGCACAACACTCAGGCAGTTTTGCTTAAAAATCATTTCCCAGGGGATTAGCATCCCCTTTCACACTTAAAAGCCTTCCCCAAAGCCAAAGAATGAATTGATTTTCCTATAACTAATCACACTCCTGCTTAATAGCAGGAAGCCACAGCTTTATTCTTCATCTCTGCAGCTAAAAAAAAAAAGAAAGAAAGAAAGAAAGAAAGGAAAAAGGAAAAAGAAAGAAAGAAATAAAAAGAAAAATGCAGACTGGGCAGCCAGGCAGCCTCCTCTCTCCCCACCTGGGGCAGGATGTGTGTTGGATGATAAAAGGACCACTCAGCAGAAATCCTGCTCTCTCCACCACCTCTGCCACAATGGGCTATGGCTGCCTCTGAAGGTCACAAGCGTGACCTCACATCTCTCTGCCTATCACAGTCAGCCCCCCACCAACTATTATTCTCTACGAGGAAGAGGTGAGCTCTTCTCATACCATGCCAACATAAGTCAAACATGAGTGACAGCGGTCAGGAACACAGAGTATCGTGCTTCACTGTGGTCAAGGCCTCATGAAGTTTCTATAGTAACAGAACAAAGAAAATCATAAATCAAGGTGCTTTACAAACACGTTGTTAAAGGCTGGGGAGATAGCTCAGTAGATAAAGCGGTTTGCAAGCAGAAGTATCTGAGTTTGATCCTTCAAATGCGCGTCTTAAAAAGCTAGGAGACCCAGCATCTGCTTGTAACCCCAGCACTAAAGAGGGAGAGACGGATGGGGCTTGCTGACCAGCCAGTTTAGTCACCTCTACAAGCCTCATGCCCTGTAAGAGACACTACTACAAAACCAAAACACACAGCATCCAGACAGCTCCAAGGAAACAGCAAGAGAAATTTTCATGTAGCCTTCACACGCACGCATGTACACACACAGCATCGGTGGGAACATCATGCTAAAAACAAGTAGGGAAGTAGCTGCTGGAATCCTCGATGCCATTGGACAGCATTTTTAGCCTTTGAGTCAGTGGAAGTTTGGAGACTGTCTACACATTCCAAAAGGACTTACCTTTCCTCTGCATTTGGCCAAGGCAGCGTGCAAACTCACACAGCAGTCTGTGGATACTGGCATTTACAAAGTACCCAAGCGTGAACTAAGAGGCTAAAACCAGTTCTCCACTGCCACTGGAAGAAGAAGGAGAGAGCTTGTCTCTCTCTCCCTTCCTCTTCTTTTATTGAAAATATTAGGAGGGATGCATAACTGCCCCCCAATCAGAGATTAGAAGAGCACATTTTAATATTATCTGCACTTGGAAAAGTTTTGTTGATGTATTCTGTGTGAAAGCACTCACACATGTCATGGCACATCCATGGGGATCAGAAGACAACTTCAGGGGTCAGTTCTTCCCTTCCATGGTGCAGGTCTCAGGGACTGAACCTTTACCCACAGAGCCACGTCACCTGACCAATATTACATGAACTTGAATGTGCTTTTTTAACTAATAAGATGATTGTGAAGATGGAGATATTAAGAAGGGATAGTGAACCCCACACAAGCCCTGGGCTGTGCCCTCAGGAGTTTGAGATCCCATCAGTGGTCTCCTCTGTTTTCATCCTGTTTCTGGGTGGATTTCTCAATAGCATGGTGTTGACACTCTGGGTGGAGTACCATGCATTGTAGGAAGGCCATGCTTTGTAGAATAGAACCCTGGGGCATTTAGGATCTGTACCCCTCTGATAGCTAGTGTTGACTATCAACTTTACAGAACCTGGAATCACTTGAATGGAGCTGAACTTGAGTGTTTACTACTGTATGAAAGGATGGCCAGCGCTCATACTAGACATCTCGCAAACCCTATCATACCAGCTCTAACAGATTCAATGTCCCCGTGAGGTCTTCATGGACACCTGCACACAAACACACTACACATGTGCACTGCACATGATACATACATGCATATGTGCACATAAACAAATGTTTTAAAATTAAAATCATATGAGACACAGGCTACCGGGGATGCTGGTGGGGGATTATCATAACCGCATTAATTTGGGTGGGAAAACCCACCCGCTATGGGTGACGTCATTTCCTGCTAAGGTCCTGACCTGGATAGGTGGAGAAAGAGAAGTGAGCAGCAGCACACATTCACTACCCTCTGCTTCCTGGTTGTGGATGCCATGTGACCCAGCTGTGTCACATTCCTATTGCCTTGACTGTCCCAACTTGATGGTTCACACCCTTGAACTGTGAGCCATGCTGAATTCTTTCCTCTTAAGCTGCTTTATCTTTTGATCATGAGGGTTGAAGAATTGAAGATGTGTTACTCTTTGTTGACTGCATTTAGCCACAGTTACACCATTTGAAGGTCCAAGCAGCTGCCAAATCTTAGCCTTCTGCACCTGGATTCTTTAGTTCTGCACCCTGCTTCCAAGTTTCCCGCTTTTAAACATCGGTGTTACGCTCTTATTTTGAGTATAGACTCCAAACAATTTTAAAAACGTTTTCAAACAAAAATGTACCCACGAATATTCAGAGTATCATCAATACAGTTGCAACAACCCAGATGTCCCTCCACTGAGAACAGATAGACAAAAATATGGTGAGTTCATACACTAATACAGCATGCAGCTGTGTGCAGAAATCACATGGAAGGATTCTGGCCAGTTAGTAGAACAAGGCTATAGAATGCACAGTATTCTTTTACTTATAAAGTTATATTGTTTGTTTGAGACAGGGTCTATGTAGCTCAGACTAGCCTTACACTCACTTAAGTGTATCCTACTTCAGGGTGATGGCTAATGCTGATTGCCAACCTGACTGGACCTAGAAACATCTAGAAAACAAGCCTCATGGCATGTCTGTGGGGAATTTTCTGCACTAAGTTAATTCACAGTGCCATTCCCTGGGCTGGAGTCCTGAACCGAATAAAAAAGATAAATCAATCGAAACCTGAGCATTGCTCTCTGCTTCCTGACTGCAGATGTCATGTGACCAGCTGCCTCACACTCCTGCCACCATGTTTGCCTGACATGATGGACTGAACCCTCACATTGCTGCCTTCCTAATGTGTTGGGTATTCTGTCATAGTAATGAGAAAGGCTACTAGTCCACCTGGCCTCCCAAGTACTAGGACCAGAGCCAGAAGCCCCCATTCCTGGCTATTGAGCTCTAATTGTTTAAAGAATCAAATTAAGCTGAGACATGGCCAGTCTCACATCTTCTAGCATGGTCTGTTTCAGAACTAGACACATGTCGAGTCTCTGGAAGGTTACCTACTGCTAATTCAGTGTCTTCCACCCCTAGGATATGGACCATGCATCAAGTGGGATGTCACCTCCAAAGCATGCCAAGCACACTCACCCAGTTTGCAATAAGTGCCTTTCACAAGGCAGGTGTCTCTCCCTTATGCCCAGTATCCCACTTGCACAGCCAGGGTAGTGCCCTCCTGCCCATAGGAGATCTCTGTCTCCTTGTAAGTCATGCATTCACCTTACTGCCTGTACATCTGATTTCCTTTCAATACATGGCTTTCACCCATTTAATTAGAACCCTCATCTACTTTTTAAAAAAATAAATACATTTAAAGGGGAGAAACCACACTTTAACTCTACAATGGGCTAAAATTATACCTTCTAGAAAGACGTGGCTGCTTCCTGGCCGTGAACTTTTGCGTTTATGAATTGCTAATTTGGTTAATGGGCTCGTTCTGCTCCGAAATTTGCATCATGAAAATTACTAGCTTCGAAGAGCCCTCTGTGTGTGGCGCACTGTGCACGTTCTGTTGGAAAGGTCACATCTGACATCGTAAAACAGCGGGCCCTTTTGTAAAGGTAGCCATGTAGGAAATCAAGCAGGCCCATCGGTGTAATGTCGCGGTTAAGGGGAGAGAAAGGATCTTTCCGTTAATTTTCATTCATATTGTTTATGTGCGTGTAAGCTGAGTTCTGTTCTGTGGGAATCCTTTCTCATGCCCAGCATGCTGTTTGGTTCATCTATGATCAGGGGACAAGAGTGACTGGAAAGATTCTGAAACTGGTGGGGGTGGGGGATGGGAGTTAGAGTTAATAGATAAATAAATGAAACAGTACCATTCTCCACATGAGAGTCAGCTCCAGGTGTGGCTGACTCGGACACCAAGAAAGCATATTATAACTCAAATGCTACGGAGGGATCTACATCTTAGAACATTTTGTGTGATTTGGGTTTTGTAGTGTGTGTAAGGTCAACCGCAAGCTTCTTTCTCAACCACCGTCCACTTTATTTCTTAAAACATGGCCTCTTACTGAGCCTTGGAGTTCAGAGATTCAGTTAGGCTGGTTGGACAGCAAACCCCAAGGATCCCCCTATCTCTGCCTCACTAGAGCTGGGAGAGCAGGCGCATAAGCCCACGAATGCAGCTTTCTGGGTGGATGTCAGGAATGAAACTCAGATGTTCATGATTACAAAGCAAACATTTAACTAAGGCATACCCCAATCTTCAAGGTTGTTTTTATGTTAACATAATAGAACAGAAAATGGCGAGTTTCATTTCATCTGTATGTGTGTGACATTAAACTCTGTTCTTAACCACTCTCTTTCTCTACCTTCTACTGACCCCCTCCCTACCCCCAGGCAATCTCCTTTCTGTTTGGATGTCGCCTGCCTGTGTTCCATTACCCTCTCCTGTTCCCGGCTTGTCTTCTCCCTCCACCTATAGACTTCTTCTTCCCTTTCAGGGTCCACTTATTACTTACACGCGCGCGCGCACACACACACACACACACACACACACACACACACACACACCACACTCTTAAATCTAGACTCAGCGTAAGAAAGAAAGCAGTCAATGTTATCTTTCTGAGTCTGTTTGAACTTGTCTAACATAAAGGCATTCAGAGATGGATTGATGACTGGGGCTATAAGCTCTTCCAGAAGACCTGAGTCCCAGCACGCAGCTTCCAACCTTCTGCAACCCCAGCTCCAGCTCATCTAGTGCCCTCTTTTGATAGGAAGGAGCCATACTGGGGAAGCTAGAAAAAGTGAGGGGGTAAATGAATAAAACAGGATACCACTTCCTATTTTTTTTTTTTTTTTAAGAATGAATTCAAGTCAGCACGTCCCAGGATGCTTATTTACTGCTGCACTGTTCACAATGGCCAAGATGTGGAGCTAGAGATGAACAAGCAACTCTGGCACTCGTGACCTTGAACTCTGAATCACGGGCTCCTCAGGTGGGCCCTCTAAGCGGTTTGAGAAGTCAGACAGACATCTATGTACCCACAGGGACTGTGAGTCTGAGAATGAAATGATGCCTCGGCTTCACACCCCTTCCCAGGCTGCTGAAGGAGAGGAGAAGACACCAACCACGTGCTGGAAGCGAGATGATGGAGCCTGGCCACCCAGGATCACCACATAACGAGGTGGTGCCAAGGCTTATACCAGCCACCACTCGCCACATGTCTGATCACATGACTTGGAAGAAATCTGCTCTGTGAACTCCTCTGATGTCATCTGGTTTTATTTTCAAGTGTACAATGGACTGTATCTGACCTCTGCCACAGAAATGTTGTTCATGTTCAGGGAGAGGCAGGGATGTGGGGACACAGCAGACACTTCTTTCCAGGGATCCCATGCATTCATTCTCACAGTGAACCCCGAGGGACACTCCAGGTAAGGATGGCATTTCTTGACAAACAGGTACTGAGCCTCGGGGCAGCCCGGAAGCCTGTTCCCTGGGCTCGATCACATTGTCTTTTGGATGAGACAAGTCCTATAAAAACTATAAGGAAGCTCAGGTGGATAAGCCTGTATCCAGCCGAATACGTGGGCATCAACAAGTACATAGGCCAATTGAGTAAGCTTGGGGACAAACAGCCCCTGCCCCTCTGGAGGTCACCCAAAGTAGCTGGTACTTAAGTCCTTTACCCAATCCGGGGCAGCATATATAAAAAACAGAACAGCATCTGAGAAAGAGAGTCCTTTATGCCAAGGAAAAAGAGAGACCCCCCTCCCAGAAGCACATGGAGGCTCCCTCCCACTGCCTGCCTCCCTCCCTCCCCTGTAATTACCCCTAGTAAATTCTCCATTCATGTGTTTGCCAGCATCAATTCAGCCAGGACTTGAGGATGCCTGGCCCAGGAGGGGATGGCTGGGTACATTCAGCTTCACACAATCTCCAATCACTGCACCTGACTGGGACATACACTTGCTTATGTGAAATTTTCATTTCAATCCCAGCCCTGAATTGTGCCATTTCCCAGCCATGGCCAGACTCTTGAGGTAGGCTTTTCATCTGCCTGAGTCCATCCATACAAGTGTTACCTAATTAATGTGCCACCATGTGACCAAACCTCTCTCTTTTAACACACACCAACCTGGAAAGGTCTGGAATCGGGGATTTTGATCTCCAGTGGATCACTTTCATGTATTTCTGATAATTCACATAGCTGCTTAAAGGCAGATATTCATCGACGCTAAACAGCTCCAAGTTTGAGTAGCTACACAAATAAAGCCTCCCTTATCTCCATTGGCAGCCTTCCTGTGCTGCCTGAGCAGGCAGAGGAATCAAAAGATCTCCTTACCAAAGCTTCAAGGAGCACTCGGAGGACTCCAGAGTGAATCAGTATTGCCAGGAAGATAAACTCTGAGCCCCAAAGCCAGAATGTGGCACCCCACAACTGGAGCCCCAGCATTTAGGAAGCTGAGAAAGAAGGATCATGAGATTAAGCCAGCACAAAGCAAAACAACAAAATCTCCCTACTACAGACCCTGTGGGGCTTTCTAAGAGCCTGGACTACAGCCTCACAGCTCCAGCTTTGCTCCTGGTGGTGTGGTCCAAGAGAAACGGAAGATGGTGAAGCCTGTTGCAAACTACAAGAGTAATCTTATTGTGACAATCCAAGGCCACAGAAACGTTTATTGTCAGCCATCTGGAAGGTTCTCAGGGAACTGTCTCTGCACTACTCTGGGCAGTATGCATTCCCCTACCACTCTTCCTAGTTTTCAGGCACAGTGTATGTTCTACTTTCTTCTCTGTTGCTGTGATAAGTCTCTCTGAGAAGCAGCAAGTTGGGTAGGAAAGGGTTTATTTGGCTGGCATTGCCAGGTCACAGCCCATCACTGAGGAAAGTCAGTGCGAGGATTGCCGGCAAGAGTTTGAAACAGAAAACATGGAGGAACAGCGCTTACTGGCTGGTTCGTAGGCCTATGCTTAACTGGCTTTTTTATGCAGTCCATGACTTAGGGAATGGTGCCACCCAACTTAGCCGAGTCCTCCCTCATCAATTAACAATCAAGACAATGCCACCACTGCCTGGACAAGACCCAGACTGGCCTTATAGGCAAATAGGCCAATCTGATCTAGGCAATTCCTCATTTGAGATTCTCTTCTCTGATGGTTTCATGCTGTGTCATCATGACAGTTCAGAGAATGTGACACTTAGCCTAGACAACAAGGATGCTCCTGAGCTCTATGTGGGCCCTTGGATGTGTTACACACCTTCTGGTGGGGAGTTCACAAAGTACAGCTCTTAAAAAGGAATCCCCAGAGTCTATGATATAAACTGTGTCCCCAGGAGTCTGGTAGCACCAGGGCCCTTCCTATGCAGTGACCTATATAATGGCCACTCTGGGAAGAAACTTTGCTGTTCAAGTTTATATAGCGCCACAGTTCCCACATCTCCCTCCTCATCCTCTGTCCCATGGCTCTTCCTACCTACCACAATGTCATATCTAAATATTCTACTAGGTTATTGCCCATCTTGAAACATTGGAATCCACTCCATTTCATTCCCCGTCAGATCCAGTACACCCATCATCCCTTCCTGCCGATGCAGTTAGCCAAGAACAGAACCAACCAATGACAGCACACACTTAACAATAAGTATGAGTGTGCACATATGTGCACATATACATGTGCTAGCACCTGGCTGCACGTGGGCACATGCATGTGGAAGTTAGATGTTCTCTCTCTATTCTGCTTCATTAAAAGTTGGGGTCAAGGACTGGAGTACATTTCTCTGCACAGCACCTAGCTAGCCTGCTTCTTGTGTTCAGCTTGATACAACACAGAAGGGGAAATCTCAGTCGAGGGACTGCCCAGATGAGATTACCCTGTGGCCACGACTGGTAACTGCCTTGATTGCTGATCAATGTGTGAGGACCCAGTCCACTATGCCCTCCCTGGGTAAGTGGTTCTGGGTTGTGTAAGAAATCTAGCTGAGCAAGAGCTAGTGAGGAAGATAGCAAGCAGCATTCCTGCGTGGTTTGTATTTCAGTACCTGCTTGCATCTCCACCACAGATTCCCTCCATGATGGACTACCGGTGTGTCAGCTTAAATAAGCCTTTTCCTCTCCTAGCTGTTTTGGGGAGACCGTGTTTATTACAGCCACAGACAGCATAAAAGAACAACATTCTTGGGGATTTCTGGGTGCCTCGGAGACAGAAGCCTTCCAGTGAGCCCAACGTGGTGAGGTCGTGCCTACCTGAGAAGTGGTCATCTCTCCCCACGAGATGCCTCTGTTCTCTTCGTCCTTGCTGTGAAAATGTCTTCCCTGGGGAAGATGCAAAACAAAGTCTACCCCTCCTCCCAGGTCCTAACACATACCCAGGCACAATTGATTCTGCAAAAGTTCACTGGGAAGCCAATACATTTATTTAGAGCCGAAGTGAGAAGTTATTTACAGAGGTGTACCTGGGAAGCCTTACTTAACACCAGTAACTCTGAGCACAGAGATGGAGCCCCTGCTCCAGTCTTCCCCGGTCTCTATACACTTGGGCCCCTCTCCCAGGCCATATGCCACATTTTCAGGTGGAAGTACCTGGTACTCTGGAGAGAATCTCCGGCCTTACTCCCTGCCTCTATATGGTGGTGTGAACTGTCAACCACACATGGATGACCCCCCAAATGGTGGCTGTTTGGTTTAGAGGACAGTCACTTAGGGTACTTCTTCACAGAGCAGTACAGGCTGCAGAGAGAAGCCCTGCAAATCTGTTTCTAAGAGATCAAGCACCCGTGGGGAGAGCCAAGGAGCAGTGTTTTCTCTACTTGACCACAGCATCGTGTGTTAGCAGAAAATTGCTCGTAGCAGGCCTGGGGGATGGGAATCTGCCTCTGTCAAGGCTGGCTCTCCTCAGCTAGAGTGGTCGCAGGAGCTAACGCAGACCCAGTGGGCTACATTGGATATTAAATAAGCATATATACTCACACCTATCATTGCATTCAGGGATAGAGACTCCTCCATAGCATTTCTCTAATCTCTTCAGTTACCAGAAAAAGGAGCCCCCATGTGGGAGACTATCACGGTATGGATGTAACGTATCTCCCATTGGCGTATATGTTTAAACACTTGGTCTTCAGCTGCTGGCATTGTTTGAGAAGTTTTATCCCTTTAGGAGGGAGTCTCTGGGGTGTCTCTGGGCCCAGGCTTTGAAGTTTTATAACCCAGTCCAACTTCCCATTCACTTTCCGACTCAATGCGATCAGTATGTCCCCTCCTGCTCTTGTCACCGTGACAGACTCAGACGAAATAAGTCCTTCCTCTCCTAATCTGCTGCTTGTCAGATATTTTGCCATGGCAATTAGGAACAACACTAATTCTGGAATAGAACTCTCCTCTGCGCCCAAAGGACAGAATGGCTACCGGTCTCCTGATGTCTCAGAGGGACCATGATATGCAGACTGTGCCAAGCCCTACAGGGGACAAGAACTGGCCACAGCTCAGGGATAGAAGCTCCCCAGAGGCCGGCTACTCTCCATCCTTTCTGCTCCACAGGGCCAAGGCTAGGTGCCAGGGGCTCCTGCATTCTCTCATTGTCCCCTTTCCAAAGGCCATAATTCCTCATGCATTTCCACAGTGAACCACTGAGATGGCCAGCAATGGAGAGGGGCCAGATGGCGTCAATGGCCACTTACAGTCTGAGGCACAAATGAGCCACT
This sequence comes from Phyllotis vaccarum, assembly GCA_033318265.1. Lineage (NCBI taxonomy): Eukaryota > Metazoa > Chordata > Mammalia > Rodentia > Cricetidae > Phyllotis > Phyllotis vaccarum. The sequence goes on along the minus strand of JARWLC010000016.1, from coordinate 69,218,030 downwards.
TGCTAAAAACATCCTGAAGGAAATGTAATAAAAGGTAAATAAATGTATTGAGCATAGGTTGGACTCTGTACCCAGCAGGTGCTTTCTATCACATACTCTAGACCTGAGCTCGTGTCTGTGAGAACCCCTGGTACTGTGCACAGAGCCCAGGACAGGTGCCCTGTCACTGGGCTATACCCCCAGACTCATTTTTACTTTATATTTTGAGATATGATTTTTTTTAAGTTTTCCAGGCTGTCCTTAAACTCACTCTATGCCCAGACAAACCTTGAAACTGCAATTCTCCTGCATCAGCCTCCTGAGTTGTCACGTCTGAACTACCAGGCCTGGGCTAACCTGTCGTTCTCTTTCCTGGGGACCTTAGACATTCATTTATAGTCGGAGTGAGTGGAGGAAAAAGCTTAGCTGTAACAAGACCCTCAACCTCCAACCCCCCCCCCCCCACCACACACACACAAAGGCATGTTTGATTTAATCAGTGTGGGGGAGAGTGTCTTCATGAACCTGCCATCTTGGATTCTGACCCAGGGCCTAATAGAGGGAGGTTCTCTAACCCACCGAATGTTGGCTTGCTTTTTCCTCAGCAGCATGTCAGCTGGGTCCCAGTGTGATGGCTTATTTAAAATATCGGGGAAAAATAAGATTCACTGTGAAATTAGTTGTTGGCAGCTTAGAAACTACTAATGATGCAGAGATAATAGGGGATTTGCAGCAAACACCAATGCTGTGCTATGATTAGTGAGCACAGCTTTACCCCCTGGATGCTCATGGCCCCAAGCTTCCACAGCAAGAGACATGCATATGCATCAGCTGGTATGCTTGCTGATCCTGCTCCTGGGGCAGCAGGCTCAGGGCCTCCTGGTCAGAGGCTCAGCACTTGGCTCTGATTTGAAAAAAAAAAAAAAAAAGATTAATTTGCAGGCTTTGAGAATGAAAAATGTTTACTTCCCAACTCTAGGTGAAAGCCTGGTCCTAAATCAAATTCCATTTTGAAAACAAAACCTAGATTTGGGGATATGGTAAAGTGTTTGTCACACAAGCCAGAGGAACTGAATTTGGATTCCCAGCACCCATGTTAAGAAGCTGTACAAAGTAGCACATGCCTGAGTGCTGGGGAGATAAGAGTCGAATAGGTCCCCAGAGATCATTGGTCAGATAGTCTAGCTGAATCAGAGTTCCAGGTTCAGTGACTGACCTTGTCTGAAAAAGTATGGTGGAGAGCAATCCCAGAAGACATTTGATGTCAACTCTGGCCTTCAACCCCACCCCCACACACATACCACAGCACATATACACACATACATACATATACACACATATACATAAATGCAGAGAGAGAGAGAGAAATGGGGATCCTGGAAACCAGCAGGGACAGAGTTGGAAGGGACCTCACTATCCACCCTGGTCCCCAGCTCAGACATCTTCAGATAGCTCTTCCTGGGTACCATCAAGAAGCTACCTGCAACACTGCCTGTGTGTAGACAAACAAATGGAAGCTGGCCACTGGGCTGTGTGAATGAAGTCTCCTACCAGTAAAACACTTGATTCTTTATTTCCTTGTTTATACTAGTTAAGAACTTGGCACTGTGTATTCTGAGCATATTCATCCCCCCACCCCCTCCAGTTCCTCCCTCCTCAGGTCCTCTTCCCTACTCCAGTGTTTTGAATAAGAAACATCCCCGATAGGCTTGAGTATTTGAACACTTGGTCCCCAGGTAATGGTTATGGAACCTTAGGGAGGTACAGCCTTGCTGGAGGAAGCATGAGGTTTGAGAGTCTATAGCCTCACCCAACATCCAGTTTGCATTCTCTGCTCTGTGTTCACAGTTCAAGACGTGATCTCTCAGCTTCCAGTTCCCACCATCACACCTGTCACTTGCTGCTACGCATCCCTAGAGGCAAGATAGATTTTTACCCCTCAAGAATCATAGGCCAAAACAAACTTTTCCCATAAGCTACGTTGCTCATGGTGTTTTGTCATAGCAACAGAAAGGCAACTATCACACCTACCCACCCAGCAGCTCTGTGTCTTCCCACGATGTCCAGTTTGTGCTGCTGATATGTTCTGGAATGTGTGGTCTTCCACTGGAGGAGTGTGGTCAACCCACCAGAGGTCAAACCTTAAAGAAAATTGAGCCTCCCTCTCCTAGCACCTATCAGTTGCCAATAGCTCCTTAACTAAGGTTGGGACATTGTGTCTTTCCTGTGTACACTGTCACACTACTGTGCGTTCATATATATGACTTCCCTGATGTGTCTGGGAAACACTGTTGCCTTGTAGTTATCCATCACCTCTCTGGATCCTACAATCTCTCTGCCCCCTCATCTACAATAAACCCATAGTGTTGGGAGGAGGAACGTAATAGAAATGTCTGATTTAGGATTAAGCATTCCTTGGTCTTTTATTAGCTGTACTTTGACACATTGTGAATCTCTGTGTTAATCACCATCTACGGAGGAGGAAGAATATTCTGTAAGGAAGACTGAAAGATGCACTAATCTGTGGATATAATAGTAACTCATTAAAAGTTATCACAATATTGTGTTCATTTAGCAGAGTAATGTGGTAATTTCTACCATGGGGCCTACAATCTCCAAACCCTAGGTTCTTGACCCTGATATCAGTGTCAGGTATGGGTTTCAACTTGTGAAGTAGGCCAGAAATTCAACCAGAAAGTGGTTGGTTACTCCCATGACATGTGCACCATTATTGCACTAGTGGGCATATATGAACATATGGAGGCCAGAGGTCAACATCAAATGTCTTCCTCTATAGCTCTTATCTAATATTCTGAGACAAGATGTCTCACCAAACCTGCAGCTCAGCATGTCAGTTAAACTGATATCTTAGTTAGGGTTTCTACTGCTATGATGAAACATCATGACCATGGCAACTCTTATAAAGGAAAAACATTTAACTGGGTTCTTCATTTAACATTTTTTGGAGGTTTAGTTCTGTGGTGGGATTCAAGTGTGAGCCGATAAGGTCCGAAGACGCTTATCCAGGGTCCCGGGCTCCTGGAGGGGGTGTGGCCAACCTGGAGGGGGTGTGGCCAACCCCATTGATAAGGGGCTACTGGGACACAAGGAAGCCTCTTCCTGGTTCCTGGCTGCTGGAGAGACCGGATCCGAATCCATCGCCGGTCCATCGCTAGCCCATCACTCGGATACTCCAGTCCCTGTTCAGGTGCCACTATAAGCTGTTACTAGTATCATGAGTGTTGATTTATATTCTAATAAATATTAATCTTGGACTGGTGCCTTGTAAGTAAAACTCCGCCTACATAGTTCATTATTATCACGTTGAGACATGGCAACATGCAGGCAGATATGGTGCTAGTTACATCTTGATCAGAAGGCAACAGGAAGTGGTCTGAGATACTGAGCATGGCTTGAGCATATATGAAACCTCAAAGCCCTCCTCCATAGGGACACATTTCCTCCAATAAGGTGATACCTACTCCAACAAAGCCACACCTTCCAATTGTCCCAGTCCCTATGAGCTTATGGGGACCAATTACATTCAAACTACCACACCTTACTAGCCAGAAAGCCTCTATAATCCTCCTACGTATATCTCCCCAACATTATGATTATAGGTGCATGCCACCACACCAACCTTTTCACAGGGGCATTGGGGATCTGAACTCGAGTGTTTGTGCAGCAGACCTACTGAGTCACCTCTCTGGCACTGGTTATCAGTTCTAATATCACCACTGTATCCACATACCAGAAAAACAAATGAGCCACACACTAAAGGTCAAACAATAAGAATCCTCTAGGAACTGTTAAACCAGCCTCCATCTTGGCTTAAAAGCCGTCTTATAGTAAAGACAACCAGGTTCATTCCTGCTTATGATTAAACCTTTGTTTCTCAAGGATTGTGTCATGTCCCACCTGTAACCTTAATTCCAAATGGTTCTGTACTGCCTGTTCCAGGAAATGACAATGTCTTTGTTTCAAAAAGGTTATTATGACTACCAATGACTAATGTGTTATGACTACCTGTTGTTATGACTACCTTGCAATGACCTTTCAGGACTCATTATGACTAACTTGTGCTTACATTCTGCCCCTGAAATCCTGCCTATTTTGCTTGCCCAGACCCCATTTGGAAACCATCTACTCATGAGCTATAAAACCTTTCTCTCCCTCACATCCAAGGCTGACCCCTTGAACCCCGCCTTAAGGAGAGGCAGCCCGTGTACATGGATAAAAATGCTCGCTTTAATGAATTGTTTTCTTTAATTAATTTAGTCATGATGATTGGGGTCAGTGGTCTTTCTCCTCTTATCTTTGAGATTAACAGAACATCTCACAGTATTTAATGCTATAAACCCACAGAACCTGGGTCTGGCCCAGGCAAGAGCTGCTCCTTATTATGTATGCACAAACATGTGCAATACCAGCTTCTCCTTTGCACCAAAGTATGTCATGTGGCCAAGCTACCGTCTGTGAGTCTCTGGCAAAGAAAGACTCACACGCAAATGGCATGGGTGTCAATGACAAGTCACCTGCATAATAAGATACCAGGAAGTCTGAGGCTAAAACGCTCATTTACATGAAAAACAAATCACTACAGGATGCATATTTCTTCCCTTCACATCTCAACACATTTGTCAATCAAAGCCAGAGGGCCCAGCTCTGCACAGTCCCTGAAGTCTCCAGCCCTATTTTCACCCTCTTGAGTTCTCAGATTAACTCTTTGTAGGATAGAGGCTGCCAGGAATTTCAAACATGTGTCATGACTCTGCTTCCTGGAGAGATCTCTTTGGAGACAGATGGGCTACGAAAATGCCTACTCCCACTATGCCCAAAGTACTTGTTCAAACCATGCCCAGAATGTCAATCATTTAGTCAATGTACACAGTAAGGTTGATACCATAGAATATCTTGAGACTTTGGTTCAAAGGCTGCCCACCCATGTAGGAGATTATGTTGTTACATTGTAAATAATTGTCCCACCCACTGGTTTAATAAAAAGCACTGATTGGCCAAAGGCAGATGGGAAGTGTGGGCAGGACTACCAGACTAAGAAAACTCGGAGAACAGGAAGCACAGAGCAGAATGCCAGAGAGAAGTCTGAAGAAGCAGAGGACAACCATGCTGCTGTGAGAAAAGGTACTGAGCCCCATGACTGAACTAGATAAGAGTCATGGGTTAGTTTAAGGGTAAAGAGTTAGCAAGTTATATGCCTGGGTCTTAGGTCGATCAGCCTAAAAGTATAGTAAGCCTCTGTGTGTCTCTGTGGGTCTGTTGGTCTGCGGGTCTTTGGGCCTAAACCTTGAGGCAAGGCCCGAAAGTCCGGGCCAGAAACCTCTTACTACACACGCAGGTACACAGTCCTCTTTAAAAATGAGAAGAAACTCTACAAGAGTCAAGGATTATTGCTGTTCAGTTCTCTCTTCAGAAAGTTGAAAAGGAAGTGAGGCTTGGTAATGGGCTACAACCATTACTAGTCAGGATGCCTGGTATATTTTCTCTCCATTTTTCTTATTTCAGTAACAGACTGTAGGTTGTCCTGACCACATAGATGATCATGTGGCCCATTCTGATTGGGGGAGAAATGAGTGAAGGATCCAAAGACAGCCATCAGGTTCTTTCCTGGGATACCTATGTGAACATAGTAAAAGATTCTCGGGACAGGAGAGAAAGCCTCATTCATACAGTACTTCCCTTGTAAGAATAAAGACCTCACTTCAAACTACTCAGGGCCCACCAGACATTGTGGCATGTGCTTGTAATCTCAGAATGTCAACAAAGAGCCAACAAAATATCTGAGGCTCCCGAGGCAGCCAGTTCAGCCTCCTTGGTGAGTTCCAGACCTGTGGGAGAGCCTGTCTCAACATCTAAGGAGGATGACAGGAACAGCGCCTTCCTCGTGCACATGTGCACCAGACACACATGAACACACACATACAAGATTTGCTTTCTGGAGACATTGCTCAGTGTATGAGATTATTATGCCAAGAAACTTCTATCCTCTGCTACCTACACTGTCTGGGTAGAATCTGGAAAAAATAAAATAAAATAAATGGAGTCAATCAGAAATAAGAAATAAATGAGAGTACATTCCACCTTCCAGCTCCCTGATTTGTAAAGCTCATCTTTCCCCTATGAATGGCCCATGATCCTTTGCAACTCTGTGACCTCCTATCAAGTGTCCCCTGGTGTGACTAATCTGAAGTCCTCACTGTCACTGAAGGCATCCTGGCTGGCGCTGGCCCTATTCCAGGAAGCACAGATATGTATCTTTAATCACACTTAGCCGTTCGATAGAAGATGTTTAGCATTTTGTACAAGTTACTTAATTTTGTGTTTCTCCCTTTGCTGCTTAAAATGATTAATTAGCTTAAACTTAAACTGGATCCAATTAAAGCCCGATCATCTCTATTTTTGTCTCACTTGTATCTGAGACCCTTGCTCTTATCACTTGTATCAGGACTTTAATTTGCCCGTATTCCCCTCTTTATAAAATATTAAGAGAGAAAGTGGAATAAAATGGTCCGGTAATTGCTTGAGCATTGCAGTGAGGACAAGATTACAGGCTTCGCCAAAATTGAGCCAGTAGCTGGCAGGCAAAACCAGCGTTCAATCACCGGGTGTCAATTTGCCAACTAATGTATATTAAGTCTGAATTTACTCTGTCCAAGGAAGGGAGTATCTGTAAGACAAAGAACAAGGGTGGTTGGAGGTGTGACCTCAGAAATTGCAATTGAGGCTGCTCATTTCAGTCCCTACAACTTGGGGCAGCAGACAGAACACTTCCAGTAGCATCCAGGGGCAGGCTTACACCTGGCAAGGAACTGGCAATTAAAACGATGCATCCATCTGTGCTCATGGGGTGAGAAAAAAAAATACCCCAATGGGTGGCTCTAAGAAGAAGGAATCTACACAGAAATAAAGAAGTCATTAAGAGGGCAGGCCTGGGACCCTGGGAGGTGCTCAGTCTACGAAGTGTTTGTAGTGCAAGCAGGAAGACCTGAGTTCGATCCCCTAGAAGAAGCACGTGTGACACACACTCACACAGAATAGAGAACAGCAGTTGATAGACAGCAGGAAATGTTCACAGCATCCAACCAAGATGACTGGAGTAGCCCAATTGGGAAAGCCATCAAAAGGTAACATGATCAAATCAAATCAGGAGCTTAAATCATCCAGCAGAAATCAGCAGGAAGTCCCACTGAGGCAGTCAGCTGGAGTTCCTGATTGGGAGTCCTAGGTAGAGCAGAGATGAAGCCGCTGCTTGTTCTGCAGAAACACCTAGACTCTGGTTATTGCCCTTGTCACTGACCTGTGCCTAAGGGATCACTATGTCCATTACAGGAAACAGGAACAAACTCTAGGTCCTCCAAAAAAATAATAATAATAGAGTTCACCCAGGTGATGCCCAACTTCCTTTCACCAAACTCTAATTCATGCAAAAATATGCCTACTAGGTGCCCAGAGTGTGCTAAAGCTAAAGCAAGAACCTGGAAACAAAGCATGGAAAGGGGTTATGCATTGCTCTAGAATGAGCCCCCAGTCTACAAGGTGAGAAGCAGGAAAGACAGCAGAGCATATAGTGCAACTGTTGTAACCAAAGTCAAAAGCTGAAGAGATAGGGCACTGGCGAGGCTTGGAGTGTGAAGGTGCTTGTTACCAAGTCTGACAACCTAAATGTGGGACGAACATGACAGAAGGAGAGCTCACTCCTGTAGTCGTCCCCTGAGCTCCACCCGCCTCGTGCAGCATCGTTAAGCCAGTCTTCTTTTTCTCCAGCTTCTGACTTTTGTTACATATCATTGGCACTGCATGCTCTGTAAGCCTCACTTTAGCTGCTAACTCACAGAGATCCTCCTGCCTCAGTCTCCCAAGTGCTGAAGTTGTAGATGTGTGCCATGACGTCTCGCTTACCAGATAAGTTTTCTTCTGTTTCTCCCCCCTTCTCCCTTGCTTCAAACCCATTTGCAATGTGCCCAAGTGCCCATAGACACAGTTTCGGAAGCTGGCTTGGCCATTTGTCATGGGCAAGCTCTAGAAGAAAATGTGACCTTTCCAAGCAAAATAACTTCACCACCCTCCTTCCCCATCTCAAATGTCAAGTATTGCCATTCGCCTACTATTTTTCAACAGGTATAGAAAAATAACATTAAGAACTAACTAAAAACCACATTTAGTCATTAAACATCAACAAGCGAAAAAAAAAAAAAAAAAGTCACCCTTCTCTGCAATGGCGGCTTTGTTCATGTGTCCAATTGTCATATTTCCCTCCTGTCTTTCCTCTGACAATTAATGAGGCAAGGTAAGAATTGGGGCCTGGTCTCTAGATCCTGGCTGGGCTTATGTGACATCCCATGACGTACATCAGGATAGTATGAATGTGTTTGTCCTGGAGACATGACTTAGCAGGATGGAGACTGAATCCCATCCCTGAGGAATGCTACAGGTGTCACCTGTCAGGTTGCTGAAGGCCCCAAGATGAACACTGTGTATGAATCATATCACAGCTGTAGGTCACAAAGATGGCTCAGTGGCTTAAGGCATTGACATAAAAGCTAATGACCTCAGTTCAGTCCCTGGGACCCACATACTGTAAGGAGAGAATCAACCTACAGACTGTCCTCTAACCTCTACATGGGTATTATGGCACAAGTACACACACACACACACACACACACACACACACACACACACACACACCACACACACACACACACACACACACAAAATACATGAATGAAAAGAAAGAGAAAAAAGAAATAGGAAAGAAAGAGAGAGAAAGGGAGGGAGGGAGAGAGAGAAAGAGAGAGAGAGAGAGAGAGAGAGAGAGAGAGAGAGAGAGAGAGAGAGAGAGAGAGAGAGAGATGTGGCTTCTTATCAATCATATGGTCACAAGAAGAGTAAAAGTATTAAGAATAGATGAACAGAGAACCCTGGGATGGATCCTTTTTAGCTTCATGCCAGGCAGATTTCCTAGGACTTGGGGAAGCATCCTGTCTTAACAGCAAGGCGAGGTGCTGGCTGTTAAGTCAAGGCTTGGTCAGCAGTCACTCCTGGGACCTCCTTATGATCTCATCTTTCAGGGGCTTTCACTTTACCAGGATTTAAAGTAAGGAACCAAGGCCAGGACCCAGCCCCAGTCTCAGTGAGTTTGAATGCCCCTTCCTCACCTTTTCCAACAAGCTCAGATTTCAATTTTCAGTCTGTGGTGCCATTTTAAAGTCTCTGGAACCTTCAAGGAGTAGGGCCTGGCAGATAGAAGTGGGTCGCTAAGGGTGGGACCTGGGAGATTTGATTCACTTGGGTCTGATTCTGGTCCAAGCTCTCTGCCTCTTTGTCTATACCCTGTAAACATGTCTCCACCATATGCTTACACCACTGTGTGATAGGGACATCCTGATGAACTGAAATAAGGCCAAATAACCCCTTCCTCCCTGAGGATGCTTCTGGTAGGTGTCTGGGCAATGAGCTTAGGCACCTCTGCTGAAATTGAGAACTGGCCTTGGCATCTGTACGAGGAAGCTATGACTATGGCCCTGACCCTCAGCAGGACCAGCTTCTCTCTTGTGTCCTGATGTTGGATTCTGTTATTCTGTAGCTTCTAGCCCTGAAATAGTCGTGAATCCCTCTTTGTGGGCTGGCTTTGAGTCTACAGAGGTTGTCAGTATCTTGGTTACTGTTCTATTACCATGACAAAACACCATGACCAACTTATTAAAAAAAGAAAAGCATTTAATCTGTGGCTCTCAGCCCAGAGGGTTCGAGTCTATGGCCATGATGGTGGAAAACATGCCAGCAGACAGGTGGCAAGGTGCTGGAACAGTAGCTGAGAGCTTACATCTGATTCACAGCATAGGAAGAGAACTGGATAAGAATGACAAGCACCTTTCAAAGCCTCAAAGCCCACCCCCCCCAGTGCCACGCCTCCTCCAACAAAACCATGCCTTCTAATCAATCTCAAACATTTCCACCAACTGGGATCCAAGTGTTCAAATATATGAACCCATAGGGACCAGTCTCATCCAAACCATCACTGTTGGAGTCTGCTGAGAATTTGCAGCTGAAGTCTTGGAAGGTAGGTGATAATATTGTATATTTAATAAAATCAGTTTAGAATTTCAGAGCATCTCTCCAGCCTGTTTGTTTGTTTGTTTGTTTGTTTGTTTGTTTGTTTGTTTGTTTGTTTGAGACAGGGCTTTTGTGCAACAGTCCTGGCTGTCCTGGAACTCACTCTGTAGACCAGGCTGGCCTCAAACTCAGAGATCTTCCTGCCTCTGCCTCCTGGGTGCTAGGACAAAGGTGTGAGCCACTGCTTCCTGGTTTTCATAGTTTGACTGTGGATGAGTCTGTTCACTGCTGTTCCAGATTAATTTTATTAAATATACAATACATCACCACAGGCAAGGACAGCACAGCAGTCCTCCAAAGAATACAAGACACACTATGGCTATGGAAATTGCAGCAAGGGCTGTTCTACCAACCGATAGGCATGAGGACTCAAGTGTGCAAAAGACTGTTAGAGCCTGTGTAACTCTTAACACCTGGAAGGCTGTTTTTACTCAGTATTTGTGGAAATATATAATCCTTTCTATAGGGCTTGGCCAGCAGGAACCCTGACTTGGCATCGAGAACTGTAACTACAAGGTCTCCTGTGTCACACTTCCCATTCTCTCTGATCAAGGTCTCTCTGCACATGGTGAATAGGAGGCTCTGATGCCATTGAAGATGAAAACTGAGAAACATCTCAAGGGCATCCATGGCTTCAGATCTGGGAACATGCCAAGGGTTTAAAATCTGCTTGACAAACCTAGAAAGTTGTGGTTTTTTCTCAGTCCAAACCAATGAAACCCAAACTCAATCAACTGATCTTCTTTCCCAGAACTTGAAGCCCCTTCTTAGTAAAGCCCCAGTAGAGATGTGCCTGGACCCAGACTGGTCAGTAATGAATAGAAATAAAACAGAGAGAAAGATAAATAAAGCCTATGAGAATTGGTGTCATGGCTAAGAACATTCCCACAATGAGCCTGCCCATTCCCAGGACCTGCATCCCTAGGTTCCTCACTCATCCACTGGGCTGCACTACAACATTATGCACATTGAAGGCCACTACCTAGTGAGACACTGAGCTCTGAGAAGTCCCTACCCACTGTTCGTAGAGGGGTGGCAGAAATAGGAAAATCATCGGGCCTCTTACACTGATTTACTTATTACTCAAAACATAAGGAGTTTTTCCCCTGATGATACCAAGAGATCCTAGATAATACTAGGGTTATTAAATCACTCCAAATTACTGCTTTAACACTTCTTTCATGTTTTAACTCTGTGCTTCACTTTGGGAATATTAATCACCACCACCCCATCCCACCCCACCCCCACTTTTTTCTGACAGGATGTGTAGAACACAGTCTGATCACACATTCTATGTAGCAGAGGATGACCATAAATTGCCTATCCACCTCTTCTACCTCTTGAAGGTTAGAATACAGGATGAGTCACCACGTGATGCTGGGGTCAGAGCATGATGGGGAAGCAAGCATTCTACAAACCGGGCTACATTCCGCATCCCTTCACCTGCTTCTTAGAAATACTGATATTTGTGGAATTTGCTTCACTTCTAAAAATACAGAATTTTTATCAAAATAGCCATTTTGTGATCTATTGCTTCATGCTCAAAGCTCTAGCTTTTCAGGCCTTTATAAATGACTCTTTTACCCTTTGTGGAGTCATACACACACACACACACACACACACACACACACACACACACACACACACACACACAATAGATAGAAAGATAGATAGTTTTGGAAAAAAGTAAAAGACACAGTTCATATGTATGGATGCTAGCATGTTAGTCTCAAATGTCCTGGAAGTCCTGCCCACGTGTTTAGGCTTTGACCCCACCCCCAGCCTTCAAGAGGTGGGATTTAATTGATGAGTTAAAAAGAAGGGGATAGTGAGTCCTAGGCCATTCACAGCCCTCTCCATCTCCCCCTCTTCTTGACCACCATGAGGTGCAATCCTCCCCTGCCACATATGCCTCCCAAACAATACCACAGGGCCATGTGCCCAGCCTGACGCCTGTGAAACTGTGGGCCATGATCAGTCCTTTCTCCTCTCATAATAGACATCTCTGGCGTCCGTCCTGTCGTTGTGATAGGAAGAGGGACCTAGCAGGCACGGTACAGACCTGCAGTTCCCATCACGCCTCTGCTATGTTTATTTGTTTACTGAGCCTGACACACCAATTAGGTGAGAAAATGTCACAGAGAAAATGGCAGTCTGGTGCCATTGTGCCGGATAGGACAGGATCAATTTTAACTCAAATTATTAAAATTACACAGCCGTGAAGCTGAGCTTACAAAAGGAAAAAAAAAAGCTAAATTATTTCTAATAGCAGATTTTTTCAGCATCTTAATTTGAGTAAAAGAAAAGGTTTAAATAGATTTGAGGGCTTAAATACTTCTGAGGGAAGTGAAGACAGCAAAGGCAGCATGTCTAATTCACCTAAAAGTAATTAACCAAAAGTAAGTTAGATCATTATTTCCTCCAAGATCAGTGTTTTAAAGGGAGCTGATTTATCTGAACTGATCGGGGCTTTCAATCCCAGCAGAAATAGAGATGCTTGCTTGTTAAGGGGAACATAGAAACGAAGCCCAATTAGGCAAAAGTCTTTCTTATGGGGGAAAAAAAACCAAGCTGTATAAAACAAATGCTCACGTGTACTCAGAAGGACACTCAGGAAAGCCACATGGAAAGGTTTGTTATTGCTACTGCTGCTGCCGCTAACCTGGGTTCAAATCTCAGTCTAGGTCCCCGTGGGAGCTACCACAAGAGAATAGAGGACATGTTTCTAGTTTAGCCACCAAGTGCAATGAGCACTACACAGCCAGGGGCACGCAGGGGCACCGGAGCACATAGACACACAGGACATCTAACTCTTATGAGGACAGAATCTGTTGTGAGTCCCACACATTTCTAAGTCCCCAGCCCAGGGAATCAGGTCTGCAAGCATGGATGGATTTGATCCTCATACTCCAGTTTGGAAAAGCTGTCTGTGGTGACATGCATTTGTAATCCCAGCACTGGGGAGATAAAGGAGGAAGATCCTTTGGGCTTGCTCAGGCTACCTGTTTTAAAAACTAAAATGGATACTGTTAGGTCACAGAGAGACCTCTACAGAGGGACCAGCCACCCTATACCCTATCTAGTTCCTTCCCTCAACCTCTAAGCTCCTAGAATACAGCAGCTCAAGAAAGGATAAAAAACAACATCCTGGGTTACGTCATTTCCTATCTAGCACCTTCACTGATCCGCCAGAGATCCCTTCCGACTAAGCTCACAGATCCCCTCCTAACTAAGCCCAGTTACCTTTTCCCTTGAAATTTCTAGAGTCTAGAGAGATGGCTCAGGAGTTAAGAATGCTTACTGCTCTAGCGAGGAGCCACATTTGGTTCCCAGTGCCTACACGGCCATTAACAACTGTCTGCAATGCCAGTTCCAGAGCACCTGGTGGACTCTTTTGGTCTCTATGGGCTCTTTGTGTATATGGTCCACATAACTCACACTGGTGCATGCACACATACACAACACACACACACACACACACACACACACACACACAAATTTTAAACTAATGAATCTTCAAAGGGAAGTTTCTTTATGCACTGGACTGCTAAAGTTTCCTTTGTGCTGTGGATTGCTATGGGATCCCCTATCCCAGCTCCCCCCCCCCCCCCCCCGTGCATGGCTATTGTTACAAAAGGATGCATCATCTAATCTTATCCCAGCACATCTTTCTCTCTTAACAAAATCTTTATTTTATATTTTATATATACGTGTGTGTATTTGTGTGTGTGTGTGTGTGTGTGTGTGTGTGTGTGTGTGTGTGTGAGAGAGAGAGAGAGAGAGAGAGAGAGAGAGAGAGAGAGAGAGAGAGAGAGAGAGAGAACAATATACAGGGATGTGTTCTCTCTTTTCACCATGTGTGTCCCAGGGATAAAATTCAGGTTTTTGGGTTTGGTGGCAAGTGTCTTTACCAACATAGCCATTTTCTGGCCTGAATCTTTATTTTTTAAAACAGAAAGCCCCTGAGGAACAATATCTGAGACTGTTTCATGGCATTTATGTGCTCCTGCTTGTATACACCCCCATCTGAACACCTACATGCATGGCATCTATGTGCTCCTGCATGTATACAATGCCCACCTAAACACCTACATGCACCGTGCTTGTATTACTAGACTAACACAGCCCTCGTCAGGAAAAGAGATAATAACAACATAGAAAGGAGATCACATGGACACACAGCAAGAGGCTAGTTTCAGGTAAGCCAAGGAGGATGGCCACCCTGTGAGTCCCAGACGGGAGATATCCATTTCTACGGAAAATGGTACATTGACATTGAGGCTAGAATGGACCATTGTAAGGTCTCAACTAGGCCCCTGCATCTCCTTCTTCCCTTTCCTATGTATAGTGGTTCTAGAAGAGCTGAGTCTTTGATGAACTCTTTGTAAAGGCTCCCTGTCCCTCCAGGAGCAAATAAGGCATCCATGATCTGAGTTACCATTTTTCCAATGGAGACATTGGAACTAGGCAATTAAAAAGCAAATCTAGTGACCGGACTGTTTGTTGCTCTTGTAGAGGACCCGAGTTCGGTTCCAGAAACCCATCAGGAAACTCAAAACTACCTATAACTCCAGTCGTAGGAGATCCAATGCCCTTCTCTGGTCTCCACAGACACATTTATACATCTCTCTCTCTCTCCCTCTCCCTCCCTCTCTCTTCCTCTCCTTCTCCCCCTTCTCTCTTTTCCTCTCCTCTCTCTCTCACACACACACAAATAAACAAAAAAGTAAATGAATAATTTTAAAGAACATTAATCCAAACTGCTCTACATAATTTGTATGGTTCATTGATCAAAGTTATCAACAATTTCAAATACCAACAAGACTCCCAAAGAAGCAGCGTGATTCCCCTCCCAGCTTGGTCCTTGGACTCTCTGTATCTCAATATCCTCATCAGAGGCCTGCAGTGGATGTCAAGGCACCATAGCAACCAGGAACCACTACCTTGCTTCATCTACTCAGTGCATACCCTAATCTCCCAAGGTGCCTCTCGTAGGTCAGACAAGGGACTTGGGCAAAGTGCCCTGTCCCACCTTGTTGGTTCTTTTCTAAGGGAAAGTCACGTGATGCAAGACCAAAAGATGGGATGACTGAATACAAGAGTATATGCTCACCCCATTTCCAGATGCCATATGCGATTTCCCTAGATCCCATGTTGAAGATAACCCAGAGTCACCTATGAAAGGTAGTTGTTCACATTCTCCCATACCAGGTCTATTATGCCTGATTATGCTGCCCCAGACCAGAGTGGGGTTCCCCACAGATAGCTCACTTTGTCATTTAGCACCAGGTAAAACTGTCCATTGGTCAGTCTCTATGGCTGAGCTTCACTCTCAGAGCCATGAATAAGAGACTCCCTATATATCCTGCCCCCTATTAGAGCACAGTGATGCTTAAGAGGTACACAGGTGAGCCTCAAACTCTGTCAACCCATAATGGTAGTTTAGTTCCAATTAATCAAGCTGATACAGATGCAAGAGCAGCCACACGAGTTCCCAGCAAAGGGCTGGCACCAGAAATTCAGCCATGGATGGTCACAGTCTTTGTCCCTGTGTCTCCCAGAGAGAATGTGGGACATGAAAGTTTCTTGGGACCTTTGCCAGCTTATACAAGGATTCTAAGAGTCTCTGGGTGGGACTCTGCCTAGTATGAGTCCAACTTTGGCTTCTATTCCCATAAGCACAAATACCATCATGGTAGCACAATCCTGTAAAGGCAGTGCGTGGGAGATGGGGCAGGAAGAGAGTTTCAAGGGCATTCTTGGCTATGTAGCAACTTTGAGACTGGGTTACCTGAGGCCTGGGGTAGGGAAGAGTGAGGGGGGGGAGGGGGGAGGGGGAGGGGGAGGGGGAGGGGGAGAGAGAGAGAGAGAGGGAGAGGGGAGAGAGAGAGAGAGAGAGAGAGAGAGAGAGAGAGAGAGAGAGAGAGAGAGAGAGAGAGAGAGAGAGAGAGAGAGAGAGAGAATGAAGCTATTCCAGATTGGGGTTTGCAGGAGAGAACTGACTCGTCACTTGAGACCAGGATGAGCCATAGACTGAGCCATAGACTGTCGTAAAAACTAGTAACAACAGCAAGAATAAATAGCATGTTTCTATGTGGATCTCCCTTCTAGAAGAAGAGCTCCCAGGACTTCTAGAAATTAACTCTCCTGGTCAATGACCAGATTGTCAAAAAGTGAAATAAGAGTTCAGACTCCTAGGGAGGCAGAACAACCCACAGGAAAAAGTTACTGAGGTGAGGCAATTACCTTGGTATGTACTTTGTCGTGAGGTAAAGATTGCAAAGTCTCAGAATTGACATAAAAAGCCAGACGTAACTGTGCACTCCAGTAAAACCCATACCTGGGGCAACAGAGATGAGGGTGGTCCCTAGGGTTTGCTAATTGACAATCTAGCCAAATGGATAAAATCCAGGTTCAGTGAGATACTCCAGTCCCCCAAATAAGGTATGGGAACAATACAGGGAAATACCAAATGTCAACTTCTGGCTTCCACGTGTCAATGTAGACACGCATGTCCGTGTACACCCACATATGCACAAATAAACAAAATGAAAGTGGATCTGGTTAAAGCAAACTCAAGAGCAGATTAGGAAAAGGGAGGAGGGAGGGAGGGAGGGAGGGAGGGAGAGAGAGAGAGAGAAAGAGAGAGAGAGAGAGAGAGAGAGAGAGAGAGAGAGAGAGAGAGAGAGAGAGAGAGAAACTCCAGTTCCCACTCCACCAACAGTCAGGACTCTCATGCTCTCCACTAACAGCTCCACAGATCCATTCCTTCACGTAAGGATTACATATTGTTTCCTCTATCAGACCCTAGAGACAGAGCCCTGCTTGACCCACTGTGTCCCCACAGAGCTAACAGACCAGGGTGGGGAAAGAGAAATATTTACACTTGGTACAATTAACTCCCACTACGTTGATAATCGGACAATAAGGAAACCTAAGGAGTAGGTAGATTCCTAAAATCTCAGACCTTCTCTTTGGCGCCATGATCAGAGCCCAGGATGCTATTGTAACTTTTTAGAGCCCCAGCAGGTGTGTTAGAGATGGTGATACATCTATGCTGCATGGAATTGGGCACTGCAAAAGGTAAGTGGTATTTTTAAAATTTATTTATTTATTCATTCATTCATTCATTCATTTTGATCCAAGGCCTTTCAATGGGACCTGGGCTCCCCAATTCTATTAGACTGTCTGGACAATAAACCCCAGTGTCTTAGTTTGGGTTACTATTTCTATGATAAAATGCCATGACCAAAAGAAAATTGGGAAGGAAGGAAAGGTTTTATTTGGCTTCCTTTTCCTTCATTGAAGGAAGTCAGGGAAGGGACTCAAACAGGGCAGGAACCTGGGGGCAGGAGCTGATGCAGAGGCCTTAGAGCAGTGCTGCTTACTGGTTTGCTCCCCATGGCTTGCTCTGCTTGCTTTCTAATAGACCCCAGGGCCATCGGCTAAGAGATGGCACCACCCACAATGGGCTGGGCCTCTCACATCAATCACTAAGAAACTGCCCTACAGGTTTTGATACAGCCCGATCTTGTGGCGGCATCTCATCAATGAGGTTCCTTCCTCTCGGGTGACTATAGCCTGTATCAAGCTGGCATAAAACTAACCAGCGCACCCAGAGGATCCTCTTGTGTCTGCCTTCTCAGGGTTACGATTACAAGACGAAGGTACCACCATGCCTATCTTTTTATGTTGATTTTGGGGATCAAACTCAGGTTCTCATGCTTGCAAGGTCCTGAGCCGTCTCCCAAGTCCCACAGTTGTTAGCGTTAATATTGCTTTGGCATGTCTAAACCCTCTTATACAGGGCTTGGAAAGAAATGCCAAGTACATACTCTGCCATGGCTGCAGAAAGGCATGCTCCCTTTGGTTTTAGAAATAGGGCCTCACTATGTAACCCAAGCTGACCTCAAATTTGTAACCCTCTTGCTTCAGACCCCCTCTTCCCAGTGCTCAGATTCCAGACGTGTTCCACTAGGCCCATATAAAGCATGTTCCTTAAAGTCCCGTTTGTTCCCGGGTCTCCAAAGTGCTTGTGCAGGGGCGACTGTCTTTGTGGAAACTCCAGCAAATGATACTGTGCATCACGGTGGTGACCAAGGACACAGAGTAAAGTGCCTGGCTCAGGTTTTATCACGGGTCATTCCACAAGCCCCTAGCTCAAGTCCTCTGTGAGTATGTGACAGCTGCCAGACAGGCAAGGAGCCCTTCTTTGTCACTGGTTAATGGTGTGTAAAGGAAGGCAGTTCTCGTTGCAATTCGGTCACTCACGGCTGAGAGAAAAGCTCCATCCAGAGGCCGCACCGTGAGATTTCCAAAGTAATTCCTCTGGAGCGAAAGGCTAACAGGATAAGATCGCTTCCTGTTAACTAGCTGGATTATGAGTGAAGTCCTGGGGTTGGGGCCAGAGATGAGGTCATAAAATCAAGAGCTTACCTTGCAAAGCAATCTAGTCCAAACCCCATGTCCTTGGGGCCTTCTCTCAAGCCTGTTAATCTTGTGCTGAACATGCCCATCCCCAGACACTTGCTGTCTAGGAATTTAGGCCATCTGTCCGCAATGGGCAGAGGCTCATGCTGCTGTGGGCAGCCAGAGTGGCTGGAACCTGTCAGTCAGTGTCCAGCAAACTCTGTATGGGGAGATACTGAGGCCAAGGTCATTTCCAATAACAAACATTGCCCAGGACTCAAAGTCTCACCGGGGGCCTCTCTGGACAGCTTACCAACTGGGTAGCCTTCTCATGCCATGATCAAGAAAGCTGGGGAAAATGGCTCAGTCAGTAAAGTGCTTCCTTGGCAAGCATAAGGGCCTGATTGTGATCCTTAGACCCTACGTAAAATAAGCTGGACGTGATGGTGCATAAACCCAGGGCCGAGAAGGGAGTCCTGTGCTCAGTGGCCAGCCAGCTTAGTCTAATTGGTGTGGCCCTGGTTAAAACTGAGAGACTCTGGCTTGAAAAACAGGGTTAATGGCATTCTGAGAAAAGATATCAGAGGTGGACTTCCAGCATCCACATGCACACATGCAAATACGCACATACATAAACACATAGAGGTATGAGAGGGAGAATTACAGAAGCCAGAAGCATGCTAACATCTTGTCCCATCCAGGATGGCAGCTGGACTCCTTCCAAGCAGGCTGGCTTCCCTGTAACCAAACAACTGGAAGTGGCTGCATCGTTCATGGTCCAGCGCCTGCCCCTCCTTCCCTGTGCACGCACAAGTGGAATCCCCCCTCCCCCAAGAACCTTCCCAGCAATCATGGAGGCTGAATGGTGGATCCACGATCCATGATGACCTTTAACCAAACTCAGCAGGGTTCCCGTTAACAGCCACTCTGGTATGTAAAAGTAAACTATTCAACAAAAAACTGATCCTACTCACCTTCAACTTGGCTTAAACCAAGACTCTGAAAATGGTCAGTGACCAAAGCTATGACACTGAGTGGCAACTGTCACCAGCTGACAATGTGACTGACATTCTTGGCACCCCAACACGCGAAACAGCAAGGATTCTTTTTTCCTTTTTGTTCTGCGTAAAGCCTGCAAAGTGAGGTTCGCTTGTCTGAAAACACTCTGTGGTGGTCTGCACCATGACATGCAGAAAGCTGTGGCTCTTCCGAGCATCAGCCTTAAGGAGCCTTGGTATGAGTGGGGACCAGGCATGGGGACTCCATCAAGTCAGGGTTCCCTTTAAGTTCAAAGACAGATAAATGGGAGCTACCGAGGAGGGATGTTGAGCAGGGGCTGTGGCAATGGTTCTGACCAGAAGGGACACCAGGGAGCCTTTCTGACCTGGGAGGAGGTGACCCAGGAGCAAAAATGCAAAACCCCACCCTGCTCTACTCTGCAGATGTGTGGTTTGGTCTCTGTTTTGTTTTGTTTTATATTAAATTTACTTATTTATTCTCTGTGTGTGTTTCACCTGTTTATGTGCGTGCCTGGTGCCTGTGGAGGCCCGAAGAAGGCATGAGATCCTCTGGGAACTTGAGTTATGAATGTTTATAAAGCTGTCATGTGGGTACTAGGAATCGTACCCAGGTCATCTCTCTCCAGGCCCCAATGTATGTACTTAGGAACTTGCATCTCAGTTTTAAAAACTGTTAACTCTTCATTGAGTGCCTGCTATGTATGGCATACTCACCTCATTTCTGGGAATCTGGCAGGTGTCAGGGAAAAGCATGACTTCCCACATTGCCACGACAGCTAAGCCTGTGCAGTGTTGCCAAGGAAGACAGACACTAATTCTTCTCTTGACTGGAGGTCACCTAACTTGGACTCTGTAACAGCTCCCAGCCCAGCCCTGAATAGGGAATGCAGAGGAAGCAATAAAACCAGGAGAGTGCTTGAGGTGTGTGGGGAGCAGAAGAGTGTGTTCACGGGAGAAGGAAGTGGAGGGAACATCAAGGCGGTCACTCCTGTAGCAACACAGCCGGATGCTGAGCTGAGCCAGGCCCTGCCAGAGAATAATGAATGAGTGAGTTTGACTCACTATGGCCCACTTCCTCTCGGAGGCAGCAGCAGTTCCTGAGAATGACCACCAGGTGGCAGCACTCCTTCTCTTCCGTTAGATTTCTTTACATGAGAGAACCAGAGTCTGAAGCCGGTGACATCAGGAAACAGAAAAGTCCCATCTCTGAGGGGTCCTAAAGACAACAGCAGGGACCACAGAGAAGCTTGTGGGGACATGGAGCCAGGAAGGCATCCATATTGTCCTTTTCAAGGCTTGCCTAACAGACACCCTACAAAGAAAGGCCAGAGGGTGAGGCACTGAGCATCCCAGCTAGATTCACCTCAAGAACATGTGCAGATCAGTTCTTTGAAGGTTCAGACACAAGCCTGGGGAAAGGAGGCCCCCAAACATAGTGCTTTATACAAGAAGACAACAATACCCCACAAGCCAGCTGGCAACACAGCCTTAGGTAACCTGTGAGGATGGGGTCAACGGGAATGCCCTCTGTGTTACAGGATAGCAGCCTACAGCCTGTCAAAGTAGCAAACTGGTGATGCCACGCCACCCTGTCACCATGGCCTGAAGCACAGATTTTCAGAGGCTTAAAGGAAGGCATTTGTCCATACGTACAAACTGTCTTCAGCGTCTGAGGAGCTAAGCAGAAGACACCACTTGCCTTTGGTGCCCAACAGCTGATCGAGTCCACAGGGTCAAAATGGACATCTTCATCCTATCAGGAAACAAGATGACAGCCAGGCCTGTCTTACCACCATCATCTGAGAGACCTGGGTACCAAGGGTTGGACCTGCTCATCTGCCATCCTTGTCCACCCTCCTGTCTCTGTCCCATCTCTCTCCGACAGGTTCTCTTTCTGGAGCCTAGACTCACTATATAACCCCAGATTACCTTTGAAGTCACTGGTCTTCTGCCTCATCCTCTAAAGTGCTGGGATTGCAGGCATCCGCCACCTGACTCAGTTCACACCCATTTTCTCCACCAAATCAGTTTCCCTTTGCAGCTCATGGTCCAAACTCCAAGGGCTTCCCTACCTCATTTCTCTCTGTGGCAAGCATAATATGGGTCTGCATATGGACACTGTCCCCTGTCTAAATAATAATGGTGCTGCTGACAGCAATATGTGTCCTTTTAAACCATATCTGCATAGCCCCACTCACCCATAGCATCCAGCACCTGGACCTGCCCATGGCAGACACTCTATAGGAGCGTCTTCCTGCTGTCTGTTGGTACAGGATGCATTCAGGGAGGGGCTGGGGTGGAATGCTGACAAGTTGGAAATGAAGGTGTTTTGAAATCGTGGTGCAAATGAACAGGGAGATAGATGGCTAGTGTATGATAATACACCTCTGAAGAGCCTTAAAAGAAATCAATGAAGCGTAACATCAAAGTCCCAGGAGTTTCTGCACTGGCTGACTGATAGACAGACTGCTACCAGGATCATTCGAGCCTCTAAGTAATTAGAACATAGCAGAATGACTCGGTGCCATTGAACTGAAATTGAGCATCATAATGCTTCTGAAACCTCCAAGGGCTTTGGGAGGAACACCAGGAAGATGAAAGTTGCCCAGTATGGCCTCCCCACATGCCCAGAGCTTCCTGTCCAGCCCCCAAGGATGACCTGCAAAGATATGAACTTGCTTTTAAACTCCTGGCCGAAGTTGATATTCTTCCTTCTCGATTCAGTAGGTCTGAAGTCCCAGTTGTTGAGAAAAATCAAAAAGCATACAAAAAAGCTTGTATGAAGCTGAACGGGAGCCCCTCTCACATCTGAGCCCCTCTTCTCCACTAGAGTTTTAGAGAAAGGGTAACTTGAGATCTGGTGGGCATTTTTCCCACCAAAGGGGGCCATTCAATAAAGCTAACCAGGCTCTCTCAGGAGGATGTGGAGTAAGGGGACACTGGCTCACTGCTCTGAGTGTGTGTGTGTGTGTGTGTGTGTGTGTGTGTGTGTGTGTGTGTGTGCATGAACAGATTCAGCACCAGTGCAGGGGATGCCCACAGTGTTACAAACAAGACTGGGGGCATAGTTCAGCGGGTGTAGGACTTGGCTTGGACATACAAAAAACTGGGTTTCATCCCAAACACCAAACACCGTAACTTGGCATGACAAGATTTTCCTGTAACCACAGTGTGTGTTAGGCAGAGGCAGGAAGAAGGGTGCTTCAACACTAGCATGGGCTATGTGATTTAATTTTAATTTTAGCTCAAAAAACTAAAAGGTGTTTTTAAATTCTAAAACCAAACTATCATATGTTCTAGCTATTCTACCACTGTGTATTTACCCAAAAGACAGAGTGCACACTACAGACATACTAAAAAGAAAAAGGCCTGAGACACCTTCATACTGTCCCGAGTGTGAGCTGGGAAGAGGCTGTGCTACACCTTGAAAGTAGAAGCAGGGAGCAGGGTACGGGGCATTCTGCAGGAGAATGGGAACAGGGGCAATGTGGGGAAGAGACTTTGTGCCTGTCTAAGGAATCTGCTGTCTGATACTGGCTGGAGACAAGACTCCATCTTCTGAATCTGGGGAGCAGCATAAGGATGAGTCAGGAATACGGAAGCTACTGAGTGTGAAGGGCCCAGATGATCTTACCAGTGAGCATGGAACCCAGGCTCAGGCACACGACTTCAGTGTGGTCCAAGTATCCAACAGACACTTCCCATGAAACCACAGCCTAAGGCATCTGTGGGCCTGATATCTTGGGGTCTTTATCTAGAAATGGGAATTGCCTTTTGTAAAGATATGTAAGTAAGATTCCCTGGAATCCATGCACAAGGTCAGACATGGTAACATGTACATGTAATCCCAGACCTGGAGAGGCAATGGCAGGCAGGTCCCTGGGGTGAATAACTACTTGATGAGTTCCAGAAATCTGAGAGACCCTGTCTCAAAAGAAAGAAGGAAAAGAAGGGAGGGAGGGAGGGAGGGAGGGAGGGAGGGAGGGAGGGAAGGATGAAAGGAGGAGGGAAGGGAAGAAGGAGGGAAGGAAGGATAATGCTTGAGATTGAACTCTGGCCTCCATACACCATCATATATATCCACGCACACACACACACACACACACACACACACACACACACACACACACTCGAGAAGAAATAGAGAGAGGAAACTGCCCCCTTGGGCTAGGTTACCTTTCTGCCATCTTTAAACCATCAACCTGCAGCAACCAGGTCTGGCCTAATGCAATGGATAGATGACTGGGAAGGTGTGGGGGGGGGGAGCAAGACTGCATGCATGTGACAGGGTGAGGTGACACTGGAGCCCATATGTGGACTCTTGAAGACATCATCACTTAGAGCTGCATAGATGCACAGGCACCATGGCCTAGAAGGACAAACCCTAACTGTATGTAATTCAGGCCCCATGATGCCTGAAAGAGACCAACCCTTGCCAGGCCATGACAGGTTTTCCTTCTTGGAGCTTCAGTCCTCTCACCCCAGCTTCAGACAAAATGTAAACAAGATGACCTCTCCCACAGCCTGAGGGCCTCCTTGTGCTGTGGGACAAAGGCAACATTCCCACAGTGTCCTGGCCCTAAGGACCCTCTGACACCATTTAGAGTGCCCTCCTCCCTCTCCGAGCTCCAGAACTCTGGTAGGCTTCTCACAGACCTACGAGAAGACTCTAGTAATCTGGGTGCAGAGTCTTTACACATGCCCAGTCCTCTGTGTAACTCCAGAGCTCAGCTCATCATGTATTCCCACTGGGGGAAGCTCACATGTCTCCACCATCTGAGCCAGGTTTCATTGTAATGTAAGACTTTTCCAGAGAACATGTCTGTAAACATACACCAGCATGGAAATCCACTCATTTCTACTATTTGCTCTAAACAGAAGGCTCTAGGAGAATGAGTTCAGAAGCATTATGGGTCACATAACCACCTCAACAGGTACCCAGCATATATATGATGGCTACCTGACACCAGATGAATACATGAAAGCATGCCTGGATCATATGGTAGGTGCCTAATATCAGATAGAAGAATAAAGAGAGATACAGATGCATAGATTCTTGGATGGGTAGATATATGCATGCATACATGGGTGGATCATATGGTAGATTCCTGATATCAGATGTATGGAGACAAATATTTATGGAAGGCAAAATGCACAGCTGTGTTGCTGGCTGGCTGGCTACACGGTTAGATGAATCATTAGATTTTATTGACAGTGTTTATTAAAC
Source organism: Phyllotis vaccarum (assembly GCA_033318265.1). Taxonomy (NCBI): domain Eukaryota; kingdom Metazoa; phylum Chordata; class Mammalia; order Rodentia; family Cricetidae; genus Phyllotis; species Phyllotis vaccarum. The sequence goes on along the minus strand of JARWLC010000016.1, from coordinate 69,193,265 downwards.
TTAACATCTGCATCCATTACATGAAGTTGGACACACTGGGCTACTGTACAAAAGGCCATCTCAGGGTGAAAAGGGTGATGTAAGAGCCATAGGCAGCAAAGCGGGCTGTGTTGACTGGGCGGCAGACCACCCACTCAGCCTTGAAAATCCTCAACACCAAGATGGACTGAACCTGCTTTGAGATGTGGATGAAGGAGAGGGGGAAGAGCTGGGAGAGAAAAGATCCAGAACAGACACGGCCAAGGCACTCCTGTAAGGAAGACAAGGATGGGATTCTGGAAACTATCCCTACAGCAGTCCGGATGAGAGAGAGCGGCTTCCCAGCAAGCCTTAGAAGTGACTCTTACCCTGAGGGCCATCTCACACCTCATGAGTGCTCAATTACAAGGTCAGAAGCATTTAGCACTTGCCAGTTGTGTCAAGACATGGCATACAAAGCCACGGGCCACGCTCACCCTCCCACGTAGTCACGTGGCAGAAGTGGCCCACATCAGTGCAGCTGTGCTCCTGCTGACAAACCTGTGTCTGGTCACCCTACCTGACCACCGCTCTTGTCCTCAACTCCCCTGACTGCAGATCCGTCAGATTCCACAAATGAGAGAAGTTATTGCCACGTTGACATTTTGAGCCTGGCTTGTGTGTGAAAGTCCCCATGTCACTGAAGACATAATTTGAAGCCATTGAAAATGAGCAAGTGTGTCAGGTTACCAAGACAAACGTTGCTTTCCGTGCATGGTAAGGTACACAAGAAGGCAAACGTTGCTTGTAAGTTTTCTGCAAATAAATTCTATTTTCTACTTTAATCCTCGGGTTTTCTATTTTCTGTATCATAGTACACATGAAATAGATGTTAGCTTTTATGATTTAAAAGAGCACCCAGCCAAAGACTGAAAGGTTAGATTTTTTTTAAATGGTGCATCATGTGACATTGTATTAGGTGCATGTGCAGACACTATGTGTGGAAGGGGTAGTGTGTATATGCAGGTGTGTGTGGGCACCTATGTGGTTGCTATGCAGGTATGGGAGAGAAACGTATGTAATGTAGGAATGTGTGTGCATACAGGTATGTGTAGAAGCAGGTATGTCTCCAGGGATATGTGTGTGTTTTTACCCATGTGTACAGGTGTATAGGTACATTACACAGTGCACATGTGTGCGAAGGACTATGTGATAAGGGCAGATGCATGTGTGTACCGGTGTGTGCGTGCATATCCTTGTGGCACCGTGTCTTAGTTAGGGTTTTTATTGCTGTAAAGAGACACCATGACCACGGCAACTCTTATAAGGAAAACATTTAATTGGGTGGCAGCTTACAGTTCAGAGGTTCCATCCATTATCATCATGGCGGAGAGCATGACATTGTGCAGGCACACAGCTTGCTGACTACTGGAAATGGTCTGTGACACTGAATGAAGCTTAAGACGAGATCTCAGAGCCCACCCCCACAGTGACATGGCCACACCTCCCAAGAGTGCCACTACCTGAGCTTATGAGGACCAATCACATTCAAACTCCCACATATTAGTGCCCACAACAGACCCCCATTCCCCTAGGAATCTCTCCTCACTGCTCCTCTTCCTCCCTTCACTGTGACTTTTTAGCAACTTCTGGACCTGATGTGGCATCAACCAATCACCTGTTAGGTGGAGCTACACAAAATGGGACAGGCACACAAGGCTGAGAAGACACATGCCTGTACACACGTCCGTGAGGACACAAAAGCATTCACTCACCCAAGCTTTCCAGCAAGCTCAGTTGTGGGCACTGGCACAATGGAAAGAGGAAAGAGAGCAGGTGGATCCCCACCCTCTGGGGGTGAGGGAAGGGGCAGTGATCTGCCCTGCAAGTGAAGCCTGGGTAGGTTTCACATTGTTCTGGAAGAAACAGGGAGAAAAGGCTGTAGGGCTGGCTTAGACATTGGTACAGAATCACTGGGAAAGTCACCGGGAAGATGTGTGAATCAGAAAGCCTAGAGTGTTGGGGAGATTCTCAGTCAGGGAAGAAGTGCTTCCTACCCTGAGAAATAAGCTCAATCCTCAGGACCCATGCCAAAAGCCCAATGTGGTGACCCATGCTCCATCCCGTCACAGGGACGCTAGAGACAAGTAGACCCCTGGGTCTCGGCAGATAGGTTCCAGACCAAGGAACAACACTTAAGCTTCTCCTCTGTCCTTTGCATGTGCACACATGTGTACCTGCACATATCTGAACAGGAGCACACACATACATACACACACAGACAGGAAGTGAGGGGAATAATCACACTGGTGTCTGCTTGTCGCCCACTCTCTCTCAGAAGCTCCTGGCAGAGTGCTGCACACAAAGCAATCTGCAGAAGCAGTGTTCCTGACCAAAGAAAAAGGCATGTGCAAAGGTTCAGAACCCCGGGGTCGGGAAAAATAACTGAATTGGAGAGCACCTGATCCTCCTCAGGACCTACTGGCACTGAACTTGTAAATGCAAGATCCATGGGTGGGTGGGGCTTCCTCAGCCACACACTTCCCACTTCTGACAGTGCGGTGCTGGCCATGCTCTAAATCATTCTGTCTTCTGAGTCCCCGTGAGAAGTATGATCCTGAAATCCAACTTCCCCACTGCCCTGGAGGGCTGCCTTCGCATGTGCTTTCCAAACCACATGACAGGAAACAGAAGTTGCTCGCTGCATTTTTTGGTGATAGGATTGCCTCATGGCATACTGGAAGTGCACAAGGAAACAGCTTTTCCATTAAGAAGAGTGAGTACCCGTCTCCTGACCCAGGCATAAACATCTCACTTCAGTGGGCTCTATATTAGGGAGCATGCCCCCCCCCCCCAATCTGCATGCTCACCTCAGAGTCCTCGCCCTTATGCCTGTCATTCTAGTCTTTAGAAAAATCGCTTCTGAGAACCTTGGGCTCCTGGGCAGGACATGTTTGCTCCCTTCTCTTCCCTTCACCTCTCTTGATTAAAAGCTGGGTGTGATATTTGTAGTTACCAAACACTAATATTTGGTCTGGATTTGTGAGATTGAGATGGAGAAAGAGAGAAGTCTGCCTGTGTCTAAAGGGTGGGGGAGTTCTGGATGGACAGATTGTATTCTTGATTAGGGCACTGAAGGCAAAACCCTGCCTCAGGAAATTCTGCAAAGCTGGTAGTGAAGCTCAAGACCCCATGATGCATTTCATCAAGAAAACAGCTTTCACCAGAGAGGAGGTGACTGGGAGAGTCCTGGCCAACCTTCAGGATTGGCAGAACGTGTAGCCCTTTCCCGGAGGGGCTCAGATGAAAGCAATTCAGAACAGGCAGAGGAGAGCCAATGATCTGGTCTCCCAAGGGTGTGGCTCCTGGCCCGGTTCAGGTTTGTTAGATTATCTAAATTGGTATGCCTCACAACCAAGAGTTAATGTTCCCTCAAGCCCTTCCCTAAAACCTCATCTTTACCAACTCATGCCATGGTAGCCTTATTCACCAGCTGCTTTAGTGAGGAGAACATGTCAGAGAGAGGTCTACTCACTCACCCATGCTCACAAAGACAGAAAGCTGTAGAGCTGAGAATCGACATTCTGGTCCCCAAGACCACATTCCTCTCCATCATCATCTGGTCACCTCCAGAATGCTAGTCTCTATGACACAGCCAGACTCACTGATCTCCCAGTGCACTGCGGTCATATGGGAGCCTCAGTCTGGAAGTAAAGTTTTGACTCACTTTAGTCCCCCAGGGCAACTAAAAAACAGAACATCCATGTGATGTTGACCTGCAGAGCCTAGCAGGACCACTGTGGATAAGCAGCAGTAACCACCCTCACCACTAAAGGGTGCTATAGTGACGCGAAATGTCCTCCACTGGCTCATGTGTTAAGCACGCGGGTCCCCAGTTGGTGGTGCTGTAAGGGGAAGGGGCAGGGGCTTGAGGGATTTTTTTGTTGTTGTTGTTTTTGTTTTGAAGTCCTGCCCCACTTCCGTTCTTTCCCTGCAAACCATGTGGCCAGCTGCCTCTCTAGTCCTGCCAGCCACCCCTTATCTGCCATGATGAATGGACCCCTTGAACTGTGAGCCAAATTAGACCCTTCTCTACTTACATCGCTTCTCAGCAGGTATTTCTCCTCCATCAATGAGACAAGTTACCCACAACTGGCCTATCTCCCACTACCGCATGTTGGAAGCCTTGTTCCCCAGCAGGTGGTGTTGTTTCAGGAAGTCATGGGGCTGTTAGGAGGCAGGGCCAAAAAGAGCAGGTCTTAGTTTGAAGGGGTAACCCCCTCCCGTTGTCACCTTCTGAACAGTTGATTTCTTCCTGCCATCAGGGTGCCCCATTTGCTTCTAAAACAGTGAATCAAATGTCGCCTTCCAAAAGTTGTTCCTGTCAGGAGCTAGCTTGGTCACAGCCCCACAAAAATCATGGGTAGATCACTGGAGGGGGTAATCCAGTCGTGCAACTGGGTGTCAGCTAGCAGTTATGGGGTCTAGAGAGGCCTGAGGGACCTGGAGAGGTCTCCATGGTAGAGTGGTGAGGGAAGAAGGGTAGATTCTATGCAGAGCAGGAGTTCATTGGCATAAAGCATGTGAATGACTCAGCTATGCAAGTATCAGCATTGGACAGTGATTTGCTCAGGCTGGGGGGAGGGAGTGGAGGGCGGGGAGGTGCAAGGGATCCCTTTATGGGGCCAACGGGATTGTTGTCCACAGCATTTCAGTAGCAAGCATTCACTAAGTGCTCTCTGGCTCTTACCTACCCTGTCAGGGCAGGAGGAGGAAGATTTTTCTACATCCTAACATCTGATGTCATGAAAACCCATCGGGCCGACCATGTCTCCACTAAACACAGGCCTCCTCAGAGGTTTGGGAGATCACTAAATGGGTTTACCCTTTTATCAAGCTGGAGGCAAAGACAGCAATGGTCAGGACAGTCTCCAGGGCAGCAGACCAAGAAGCCAGCAAGGCTGAGGAAGCAGAAGCCCCTTAAATCTTCGCCCACCAGCCTGCCTTGCTTTAATCAGAACCATGTGGACAAAATCATGTGTGGCATTTGAAGAGACAAAATTGAAGCTGCTGGGCCTCAGCGCCTCGAGTGTCAGCTTTGTCCCTCTGCACCTAATGCTTTTATCTTGTCAGCACACGCTGCTCTGTCGAGCTAAACCCTCCGAGAAATGTATCAGTGATGAGAAGCACAGCATGCCCACAAGCCCGGGGGGGGGGGGGGGGGGGAGGGTCCAGGTAGTGATCCTGTAGCACTGTCATTTCCCAAGAGGGATAAGGGTCCCTTCCGTCCCGCAGGTTCCTGAGCCAAGTCCCAGGAAGATCTTTCTCAAGTGTTGCTCCGACAATTGGCAATCGGATATCATCAAAGTGTTCAAGGGACCTCATCCTAATCGGAGCAGAAACTCAGCTTCATTCCCGCTGGGCGGCTCCAGGATGACCTGGCTTCTGACACCGAAGCACACATCCCCCAACCCAGGCTGGGAAGGCTAGAATTCACATCCATGTTGCTACCAGCACTGGCCCCACCTACGGAGCCCCCTAACCCTGGCCAATAGCATGTGGGCTCCTCCTGTTCCTATAGGTCCAGCCTCCTCTTCCAGGGAGCCTTCCCTGACAAGATGTGTGTGCTATCAGTGAGGATTATAGTCTGTCTTAGACAAGGAGCAACTTGGCTGTACCTGGGCAATCCAGTTTACTTCATTCACTGCTGTTCTCGGAGGAAGGGCTTGAATCTTCCTCATCTAAATATTCTTGCAATAATGATGGAGTTCACAAGGAAAAAGAAAACAGAAATGAGAAGAAAAGACAGATGGAGAAAGGATGGTGGAACAGACAGCCTGGATGGTTGCGATCAGCACAGCCCCAAGGATTAAGCAAACACTTTGGACCAGCCTTCTCTAACGGGTTATGATGGGCATAAAATTAAAAGGTGAGCTCACACCGATGGGTGATCTGCAGATAACCAGACGAACAAGGAGACAAGCTTGCAGAACCACGGGATGGGGGCAAAGCTGGGACAAAGAAGGGCTTGCCTGCTGCAGTCCCGTCATGCAGGGCTGCTGGAGTCTACTTCCATGGAGAAGCCCACCCAACAGGTGAGGCTGATCTGCTGGGCTGGGATCTGCGGGGAGCCAAGGGAAGAGGGGTGAGCTTTGTGGCTTCGAAACAGACACTGGGAATGGGGGTCTCTGGTGCCTCTCTCCCTTGCAGCATCCTTTCTGCATCTAAGATAGGCATCACTAATCAACCATGATCCTCCTTCCTGCTGAGTACAGATAGGTCCTCAGTGTGCATTGCCTAGGACTGAGCTCAGCTGTCATTTGTCTGACATCTAGAAACAAGAGGCCCCTGCTTTCTGCTCCTGGGTACAGGTGGTGTAACAGAGATCTGAGAGTCAGTTCAGGGAAGGCTGAAGCCCTTGGCAAGCCCTAGGAAAAGCTGGAACACGGAACTCAGAATGCCAATTTTTCTCCTGTGCTGTGTTGCTTTTCGGCGTATAGACTGGGGCAGAAGCCTGACTGCCAGCATTTGTGGAGGTTACACATGATGCCAAGTGTCCCTGCCTCCTGAGAGGACCTGGCTCTTCCCCCCTCTTCAGCTCCCTGTAGAAACAGACTGGGTGCGTGGGTGTGGGCGCACCCACAGAAAGAAGAGTTTTGTCTGCATCCCCCTGAATGACAGATCATTTTTGCTAAATTCCAAAAGGTGGCAGCATTCTATTAAATATTCATTTGCCACTAAGGCTGCAGCAGGGGGCCTCCTGGCCAAAGAAACCAGGCAGCAAGTGAAGACTCCCCGAAGAAAAAGGGGGTTACAGCAATATTAGGAGGAATAGGGAGGTCTGGCTCCTGCCAGGGAGAGAGAAAAGTACTGTACACCCGGTTCCAACAAAGGGAGAATGTTGCGAATCTTGGGGATGTCTCTGTGTGCATGGACTCCAGAGCGGCCCCAAGTTCTTGCTGTGTGTGGTCCTTCTCATTGATGAGGGGGATCAGGACCCTGGTTCCACCTCTACTCAGTAGAAATAGTAGATGCAGGTGCATGACTGTTAAGGTGTACATCAGCAAGCTCTAGGGACTGGTTCTGAGAAGGAACCTAGGCTGACTTCAGGATACCACAACCTGTAGCCACGGCAACAAAATAAGCCAAGCAATCGCTTTAACTAGGTCTGAGGTAACTTCAGTGGGGCTGTTCACACACAGATGCCTCTCCTCTGATGCCCCAGCCACCACCTACCTGGTCCCCAGCTGCACTTTGGTCTCGGGTTGGTGCTAGAGGCTGAAGAATGAGTCCTCCAGATTGGAACTCTTCAGTTCAGAAAACAAGAGGCAGCTCTCCCGAGCCACCCACTCATGCTGGGTGTGGTGATATATTGTATATTTAATAACATTAGTCTGGAATATCAGAGAGAGGAAACAGACCACAGACAATTCCTACCCAGCCAACTTCTCAGGCTGAACAGGGTAAGTGCTGTCTTCACAGGCCCTCAGCCTGGCTGGCCACGTCTACAGAATAGCTGAATATTTGCTTCTCCTTAAATATCTTCCGGGTTCAACTCTGTATCATAATCCTAGAGTTAGGATTAAAGGTGTGAACTACCACTGGTTGGTTGTTAAGACTTGAACTCACAGAAATCCAGAAAGATCTCTGTCCGCAGAGTGATGGGATTAAAAGTGTGAGTCACTAAAGTTCTACCCCAGCTGTGGTGATATATCATATATTTAATAAGATCAGTCTGGGATATCAGAGGACAGAGTCACCCACAGTCAAGCCATGAAGGTCAGAGAGTGATGACCCATTGATCCCAGTGAAGGTCCACCTCCTAAAGGTTTTCCAAGCTCATAACGTGACCTTAGAAGCCACAGGTGTGTGCTCTGGTTTATGGTTTGAACATAAACTCTCCTTACAGGGTCCTGCTTTTGAACAGTTAGTCCCCAGATGTGGTGCTATTTGGGGAGCTTGGAAAACCGTTAGGAGGTGGGTCAATGAGCCACTGGTTTTATGACCCAACCACACTTTTGTTTCTTGCCCTCTGCTCCTTGACTTCAGGCACAGTGAGCTCACCCCTGCCACCATGCCTTCCCCATCACGGACTGTAACCCCTCCAACTATAAGCCAAAAGTAACCTTTCCTACCTTAAATTGCTTCTTGTCAGCCACATTGTCATAGTAACAAATAATTAATACAGACAAAATTTTTCTTTCATCTGTGAGTGATCCTAGGGTGAATATGTGTTTCTTTACCTCTCCCCAGAAAAATTCACACTGCACAAGGACACAGGACACATGCCATCCTTGAACTGTTCAAGGGAGTGAGACAAGCATTTGCCTCAAGACAAGAACTACTTCCTGCGTGCCAAGTTATGCTGGCCACCACCATTGCCACCCCAATGCAGGTGAAACACACCAGGTGTGCCCAGGAGAGACCTCTCCAGTTGGCAGTGTCAGTAGAAAAGGCTGGAGTCAGAGAGCAGAGGTGGCTGTTCACAATCAATGGTGTGTGGGACTGACTGGTGGGGGAGATTGTCAAGGCTTTAGACAGTCTGCCTCTTGAGACACTAGGACCAAATGCCCACCACAAAACCACAGCCTGGTCTCATAATCCTTATTTTCATTTCTCCAGAGCATGTCAGTATATGTTAACCAAATGCCAAACTTCCATACCCCATCAGCTGTTCTGGAAGCCTCCTTAACAGCCCAGAGTAGCTGCTTTGTTTAATAAAAAGGCATCATCAATATTATTACTACTGTTATGATGAAGGAAAATAATCACCCACTATAAAAAAAAATAACAGAACAGTCCAAAGAAAACTGTACAAACTTTCTATTGAGCTGAGCTTCCCATTGCCTTGATGACGTCTCTCTCAGCATTGAGAACAAGTAGGAAACTATGAATATAATTGAATGCAAATGGAACCGTGTGATAGATTCTGTATTTCTCCCTCAACAATATGTCACAAGCATCTTTCCAAGCCAATAAACGTAAATCCTCACCAGAGAATCCAAGCAGCAGCTTGGAATTAGTTTTTATAGATGCGCATCCTTTGCTCAAACAATGCCTTAATGATGGATATTGGAGGATCATGTTTTTATTCAAAGCATTTTGCTGCTGCCATCATCTGTTCAGTAAATACACAGATGCATCTTCTCACACAGGAACTGCCATCCCCCAAGGTACAAATAAATACCTGGAATTTCCTAGTTTCCCATCCATAGGCTATGGCATTTTGGAGTCTGTGGGAAGCATGCTTAGCAGAGTGAGCATTTGGAAATCCATGAGAAAAATAGCTTTCTATGAATGGCTGGTCCAATGTACGCTGCCTGCAACTGAAGTTGCAAAGATTATGCCCTTTCGCCCATCCAATGGCTTTCACCAGGTCAAAGACAACGCTGTGGAGACCAGGGCTAAGGAAGAAGAAATCGGTCAGAGACCTGAGTCTTCACAGCATCAGTCTTGGCAACCCCCTCACTCCACAGCCAACAGAGGAACCAGGGGATCCATGACATCTTTCCTTCCCAGCTTTGCGGAGTGACTCTTCAGGCCACAGCACTTACCTTACATGTGGCTGAAATGCTGAGTGCTATCTACGCACAGCGGAAATGAAGAGTCTTTAACCTTGGACAACAAACTCAGATATCAGCTGCTTGTGATGAGTTGACTAGAGGATTTTTTTTTAGTGATGCGAAACCACCCCTAAGCAATGGTCCAAATTTTCCCTTTCATTACAACTGGATTAGTCAATAGCTGATTGCCAAGCAGGCCTGGGTGACTCTACCCAATGGTGGAGCCATGCATGCATTCCCAGCGTGGCTGGGTAGGCTAGGCTAGGCTATGCTCTTTGGTAGTCATATGTATGAACTGAAAATATCTGCTGGAGATATTTTCTGCCAATAAGCTGATTTCATTGAAACAGAACCCCATCTCAGGCCAGAGCTCTCCTTCATAAGCATCTGTACCACTGTGATGATTAACGGTGATTGTCAACATCACAGGACTGATAACCACCTAACTGCTGTGCATCTCTGTGAATTTCTAGATTAGGGAAACTGAGAGAGAAAAACACACTACCTTAAATATGAGCGGAACGGTGTACCCTGGGGTCCTGGAATTAACACAAAGGAGAAAGTGGGCCTTGTCCACCACGATGGACAGTATCCTATCAAATTATGAACCAAAGCCACCCTTCCTCACTTAAGCTTCTTCCTGCTGGACACTTGACTTGCTCACAGCAGTGAGAAACTGAGAGTGGGGTTTCCTCACTCACACATGGGCATAGAAGCAGCACCTAGCACGTAGGGTGGCTGAGGGCCATCATGTGCACAGTCAGGGCACGCTCATACAGCCACAGAGTGGGATGGGAATGTCAGCACATGCATATTACTTCTGTTCTGCCTCTTATCCATCATTAGAGAATGGGATTCCTTGTGCAAATGCAGCTTTAGAGAGACCGACCGAGACTAAGCAGCCATCTCTACAGACTGAAGATGGCACCATTTGGGACTCAGAGAGTGAGAGAGAGAAAGAAGCCTTGAAATGCAAAAACCCAAAATTCGCAGCTGATGTCAGCCAGGGCTGACCCAGTTCCAGCCAATGCAATCTCTTCATTACATTCATTCTCCATCATCACCCTGCTGTCTTGCCAGATCCAGTTTGCTGTTGTTTTCACGCCATGTCTAACTCCACTTACTTCTTGAACTAAGACTTTGCAAAGGAAATCACATATCACCATCCTAAGTGGAAGCTCAGTGTAGCTTGCTGTAAATATAGAGAACACAGTCAATGGATAACAGTGAGGGAAACCCAGTGTATCAATGGGATGAAGCCCACAGTCTCCGAAGCCTCCAGACAGACCCACAGAGGGAAGCCACTGTGCAGCACTGAGCAGCACTCTCAAGCTTCTGCACAGGAGATTGCAGAAATGTGAGGGCAGGGGGGCTGGTGGCCAGGGTCCCCATAATGATCCTCAGAGGTTGCTTGAGAATCTACCTCCAGCCAGCTTTGTTCACAGCCTCATGACCCAGAGATTCCCAAGTCCATAACCTTGATACACTGACTCAGTATCAGATAGCAGCCCCACCTTCTCATGATTACCAATGGCAGAAACACCTCCCCAGCCAGCTAGGACCTCGTGTCAGCAAGGAAGATGCCCTACTGTGACCCCTTCACCAATCAAAGCTCTCCACACCTGTTCTCCAACTGTCTCTGTCCTCCTTGGCCAGCAATACTGGGCTTCCCAAGGCAGAGGTGGCAACAGCAGAAGGGCTTAGCAACCTGCTATCTCCCAAACCCCATTTTACATTTTAAGAAAATCCTGCTGATTAATGAGTGGGCGCTAAAAGGTTGAGAAGAATATGCAATAGGAATTAAGCTCCAAGCCATCCAGCAAGTGCCTCCACTAACAGCATCTTGGCATGTGGGAAGGGACCTGGGCTGCTGTGCCTGGAATCCTGGTAAAACAAAACCACAAAAATGATGGTAGAGCCAGGGCAGGAGGCATGTGACTTAGTAGAACTGACTTAGCTACCCTCTGTGTCCCAGCCAGTCTACACTGGAGTCCAGGCCTGTGTGACCTACTATAGTGGTCACTAGCCCTGTGGCTTGTCTGCACCAAGATGTACTTCTTTAAATCACACTGGGTTTTGAAGACAGCACAGAGAGAAACAGAATAAAACATCTCATTAATATTAATATCCCATTAATATTTCTCTATCAATTACATGTTAGAATAATTTTTAATAATATATAAAAACTGTTTAAAAACATAAATATGTTATGAGTATAGAAATTTAAATTTATGATTACAATTAATTTTATCTGCTTCTATTTACTTTTTAATGTGTCTACTGGAAAAAAAAATGAAATTTTAGCTATGGTTCTCCTAACTTCTTAGTCAGACAGCTGATCTAGATTCTCACAGTGTAGACAATCCATCTTAGCCTGGAGTAAAGGCTACTGGAGCCATGACCAGTTTCTCATTGCTGGGATGGAATCACCATGCCATCAACTTGCCCAGCACAAGCCCATCTGTACAGAGCACCTACAGTGCTGTGTGCTCAATGCTCCCTATGTGGATCACCTGCAACATGGTGTGCTAAATTCTGTCAATCCAGAACATTTGCAGTGCTGTTAAATATTCTCTGCATGGTTCACCTGTAGAGCTGTGTGCCAAGCACTTGCTTCATGGGATTAACTGAAGTGCTATGTACCAAGTGTTCTCTGCATAGAGTTCCTGAAATACTGTGTTAAGTGCATTCTGAACAGAACACCTACTACAGTGCTGTGTGCAAGTACTTTCCACAAGGAACAACTCTATGTGTGTGTTCATGTGAGAGGCAGACAAACCTAAAGACCAAAACCCAGATAGATGCACACATGGAGAGAAATGGAGTACATTCCCTTCTACCTAGCATCCAGCCTTTGAGTTCTGAGGTGGCTGTCTCTGTGAACACACCAATGGTTCCTACACAGCCCATCACTTCCCATTTTTGCAGAAAATGTAGGTAATGGAAAAATCTAGTGATAGAGAATCAAAGTCATATGTGTTCCCTTCTGTCTCTCTCTCTCTCTGTTCCCCAAATCTCTGGCACAAAACCCACTATCCCCAAATCTGGTGCTCCTGGCACAACACACCTGTGTTTTTACCTTGTCTGTGTGTTCGCCTGTATGTGTGTGTTCAGCTGTACCTGTGTGTGTTTTTGTGTGTTCATTTTGTGTGTGTGTGTGTGTGTGTGTGCTCTCCCTAGAACCTTCCAACAGGTTTTCTTGAGACCCTGGGTCTCTTGATCCCATTCAGCTCCCCATCTTAGCTCTGAACTCAAAACCTGATGCTGTCCTAGTTACCACTCTTCCCTGTACTCTATGCTGCTTCTTCGACCCCCAGTCCTACCTTAGGAATCCAACATGCCTGGATTTTGCAATACCTGCCCCCTTTTGCCTTGGTTTACACATTGCAGAAGCTACATTATAAGTCAGAGGCAAGGCTGTGGAATATTCCTTTCCGCTGTGCGAATATATGTTGCTGTGATTGGTTTAACAAAGAAGCTAATTGGCCAATAGATTAACAGAGTAATATTAGACAGAAAAGCCAAACTATGAGAATTTCTTTTGCTGGGAGAAAAACAGAGTCTAGAGTTACCAGCGGCATAGGGAGAAACAATATGGGCATGCCATACTAAGAAAAGGTACCAAGCCATGTGGCAAAGCATAGATAAGAAATGTGGGCTAATTTAGAATTAAGAGTTAGCTATTAAAAAGCCTGAAATATTGACTAGGCATTTGTAATTAATATTAAGTCTCTTTGTGGTTATTTTGTAGCTGGCACTTGGGACATGAAAACCCCACCATACACAAATGGCATCCAACTTGAGGCCATGTACATACACATAAAGCCTGAGACAGCTTTTTAAAAGGTTCTAGAGCACAGAAGCAGATATAAACAAAGCTTTCTAGTCTTACAGTCTGTTGCCAGCTACAGTACAGAGGCACATCTCCCAACATCTGCCTGCAAGATGGAGTCAGCCACCAACTACCATGAGCTAAGCTGCATGGCAGGTTCTCACACAGGTCATGGTACATAGAGGCTTCTCTCACCTGCTGCCTGTCACTTAATCTGCCAGAGCAAGCTCTGTCAACACACTATGCTGCATGATGGGTTCAGTTTTGCTCATGCAGACAGAAAAGTATTTCAGGTACATAGGTAAGACATTTTCAGATGGGAAAAAAAATCTAAATGGGTCACAGTGTATTTTGGGAGAGAGAAGAGAAAGAGCATGTACAGTCTTAGGTTTAAAAAATCTAGTTTTAAAATAAAAGTTCTTAAAAGGAAGTAAAGTAATAAAAAAACACATAAAGATGCAAAATACACAGAGAGTCTGAATAATGTATATTATTGTGTTGCCTTCAAATTTTTTGACTGCTGCTAAGAGATGCTGGATTAATGCTGCTAGATTAAACCAACCTATATATTTTTTAAAATATCTTGACTTCAAAATTTAAGTCAAAAGGTATGTTGCTTTGGGGGAGAGGTTATGCTTTTATTTCCACAGGAAATGAAAAGCTGTAGATTCAGTCCGGGTTAAAGAAAATAATGTTTGATTGAAGAAGACCCCCTGAAAGTTCTGGCTACAAACAAAAAGAAATGAATTTAAAAGAACTACAAGACACGTGATGTATATTTTATCTGCCAAAACACATAACAAAGGGTCATCTTTGACTGACTTATGTATAATGCACAGTCCATACTTGTATTAATGCAGATATGTATGTTTCTTTTAAAAGTTTATGTATTTTCAGAGCAAGGGGACCAGATACCAGTACAAACAGACGGTCCAAGTGATCCATCCAAAATACCTTCCAGGCTGCTAGCTGAGATGGTCCAGCATCACATACTACTCTATCTGGAAATTCATTATTATCCCAATTTTCTCAAGGTTTCCCCAAAGATAACATGCCCACAAACAATAAGACATAGTCTAGAGAGCAATGTCCATATTCCCAAAAGATTGGTTATAGACTTTTGTCATCATTTAAAGATGGTTGGTTACAAATTGTTATTCATCACGGTCAGGAAAAAAAAAAGCTAAAAAAAGGAGTTAAATTCAAAAATATCTTTCTAAAAGGGAGGATAGGATATAGAAATGATAAAACGGTAGATTATTGAATCTACTTTAATAAAAAAAGTTAGCTGTTAATCTTGAAATAGTTTACATTGTTGTAGATTTTAGTTTATTGATACAAATTTAAAGTTTTTTTCTGTTATACTCTATGCTTCTACTCTTATTTGTGGTATTGTGCTTACAAAGCTCATTTTAAAATATAATATATAGTTTAAAAATACAGATTAATAGTCATCTAAATTGGTCAAACTTATAGTCATGTTAGGTATGTTTTCAAGGTATGTCTAAAAACAGACAAATATATTTAGATAGATAGTCATCAAACACTTTGAAGATCTACAGAATATGGCATTGAATGTTTAAAAACCTTAGGCCTTTCATGACAGTGAGAGAGGTCTAATCCTGATCTACTTCAACAAAGATATTTGGTATCAAAGAAACTCTGTATGGTATTTGTTTTCCTTATGGCAAAAGCCAGCCATGTGAGAAAAGACACTGCTCTTGCCTCTATTCCTTAAAAATACTGTCTAAACTTGACCAGCAGGATGCAAAAGAAAATAACTGGTAAACTTTGCCAAGAAAAGGTAGGACAGTCCTTTAAAATTCCTGCTTCTCAGAAATGTCTGTAAGATATACTTGGCCTGTAGGCCAGACTTGGATGCCTTATAGAGAAACTTAGGGTAACTGGCCAGGAAGCCAGTTATCTTTGTCATTAGGTAACTGTAGGGAGCCAGCCACACCCTAAAGATGGCGCCTGTATCCGGCCCATGACTAAGCGGTTTAAGGAAGCTCCTTAGTAAACAAGTCACTGCGCATGACACCTTGTAATTTTCCAGCAAGAAGCCTGGCCCCCAGACAGATACATCATATCGGGTGAGGGTGTGCTGACCAATGGGAAAGGCCCACATCAGAGATAAACAATGTTGCCTATAAAAGCGGCTTGCCTGGGAGGCTTGGGGTCTTCCGTTCTTTGCCCTAGTGTGTGAAGCTTCAATAAACCTGCTGCAGAAGGATCCTGTTGTACTGCATCTTGTTTGCGGGCGAAGAAGGCGCGGGACAGGTAACACTTTACCCTTCTGGGGTTTTTATAAAAAGTTAAAGGCTAAACAATTAGGTACAAAATTTTAGTTCACCAAGATAAGATAGATAATTGAGTATTTTCTCTAAATTTTCTAAATACAAGTGGACCAGATATTGTAACTATAATTCTTACCTGATAACTGTTTTGTTGCATGTAATTTTACTATGTTAAAGTTAAGTTTTTATTTAGGCAAAAACTGGAAAATGCAATGGAACAGTCCTTTACACTGTGTGAATATATATCACTGTGATAGGTGTAATAAAGAAGCTGACTGGCCAATAGCCAAATAGAATAAGATTAGGCAGGAGAGCCAGGAGAATGCAGGGAAGAAGAAGGGTGGAGTCTGGAGTTGCCAGGAGATGCAGGAAGAAGCAAGATGGGCACATACTGAGAAAAGGTACCAAGGCATGTGGCAAAGCATAGATAAGAAACATGGGTTAATTTAAATCTAAAGGTTAGCTAGTAACAAGTCTAAGCCCTTGGCCAAGCTTAATTAATATTAAGCCTCTTTGTTGTAATTTTGGAGCTGGCAATCAAGATAGGAAATCTCCATATACAGGCAGAAGAACAAGCCAGTGTAAACATGGAGAGCTTAGAAGGCCATTGATGTCCCTGCCTTGAAGAGCCAGAATCAGCTCCACAAGAGTTATTCAGCATTAAGACAACACCTTCTACATAAGATAGCCTGAAGAGACCGGTCTACAGCCAAGGAAAGCTTTCTGAGCAGTGAACACAAAGAGTCACAGTGGAGAATTGGTGAGCCCTAATGATGGCATAAGGCCCAAATCTCCTGACCAAGGGCAGAAGTGTGAGACTTGGTTCAAAAGGTTTATAGGGATGGAGCCAGTAATGTCTGAAGAGACCAAAATTATAAAGGGCAAACTGATAAACAACTCTTAATGTATGCCAGGATCCCTGGGTGCACTGTACCTCAAAATATACTGACCCCACAGGAGTAACTATCCTGGGAGATATGAATAAAGAGGATAGAAAGGGAAAAAGAGGAGATGGGAGGGGTGAGTGCTCTGATCACAGAGGACACAGGTTTCTAGAACATCTTGGAGACTGCCATTTAAGGCAATAATAATAATAATTCCTAGTGCCCAGATTAACTATAGCACATAACTTATTCAATTGAGTTGATAAATTGCTATCTTCTCAGAGGACAGAGGCCTTTCTCATTGTATCTCCAAACCCCAAATCTTAAAATACTTCAAATCTCCTACCCAGAGGACCCAAGTTCAAATCCCTAGGACTCCTGTAAAATCTGCATGTGGACATGTACACCTATAATCCCAGTGCTGAGGAAATAAAGGTGTAGGAAGGAAGATCCCCAAGGCTCGCCAGCCAACCAGTCTAGATGAAGTGGTGAGCTCAGGTTCACTCAGAGACCGTGCCTCAAAAACTAAGTGGAGAGTTATAAAGACACCTAGTCTCTCTCTCTCTCTCTCTCTCTCTCTTTCTCTCTCTCTCTCTCTCTCTCTCTCTCTCTCTCTCTCTCTCTCTCTCACACACACACACACACACACACACACACACACACACACACACACCACAAATACTGATGAACTCCCACACAATGAACACATATAGGTTAACAGGTTAATTCATACACTAGGTAAACACACACAGGGTGAACACACATGTGAACATGCACACAGTGAATACACAGCCGAGTGTATACACCCCACAAAAAGTCACACATAGAATGCTACAGATGAAAAAGAACACCATAGAAAACGCAAGACAAGAGATGAAAAGATTATGGATTACAACCCACTCAGCCAAGTCAAACACTAACAGAGGTCCTCAGAAGTTCACCAGGGAGGTGGGTTTGCATAGGCTTACACGGAAGTCCTTGTATTTGCCTAGAATAAAATACAGTATGTTGCTGGGTGTGGAGGCACACAAGTATTCTCTGTACTTGAGGGCCTGAAGCAGGAGAATGGCTGAAAATTCAAAGTCATCTGGGCACCATAGTAAGTTCTAGATTTGCCAGAGTGAGGCTCTGTCTCAAAACACAAAGCAAAATGCAAAATATAGATATTCCCCATTATAAATACAAAATATGTAACTTCTAGTTATTTATTTTAATTTTAATTATGTGTATGTCCGTATTTGGTTATGTGAATATGAATGCAGGTTGTCAACAGAGGCCTCAGGTCCCCTGGAGCTGAAGTTATAGGCAATTGTAGGCTACCCAATGCCAATGCTGGGAACCAAACTCAGGTCCTCCACAAGAGCACTGTGTGAACCATCTCTTCACAGACACACACTCTGTCCCTTTTTAAAGGAAGACTGACACAGATAAAGTTGACACAGTGGGAGTCATAAGCACAGAGGGAAGGATACTCTGAGCCACCATGGAATTCTACTCATGTTTGGACTTGCGGTTTCACGTCTTGGAGCTCCCATGTTTCACCACTACCTGAGTGCAAAATGGCCTGCATTCTGAAAGCATCGAGACATGACAGCATTCTAAAAGCAGTAGCACCTTTTCCCTGACTCAGGGTCCAAGCAAATGCAGGCAAGCTCAGTAAAGATGGCTCGGGGTCTACAGGGGATCAATGCCCAAGGTGGTGTTCACAGCATCCACAGCTACTCGCTGGCTGAAGGAAGAGTGTACTTCCCGTGGATGTAAGGAACTCTCCAGAAGGCAGACAGAGGAACACATAGACATTGTAAAAGCAGCTGACAGGGGGAGAGAGCTGAGTGCTCACACTGAGGAGAGGCAGAAAGTTACTCTGCTCTTTGCAGCACCAGATTTGTACTATCTGGACATACATCAGTGACAATGTTTGTTCTTTCTTAATTTTGTGTGTTGGGGGGGGGAAGTCTAGGCCAGTGTGGAGATGGGTACTAAGCCAACTTTTTACCTGAGACACAGTTTGTTAGTGAAAATGTCGAACATAAATTTTATATCAAAATGTCCTCAGCAAAGGGCTATAGGAACACCTTTGTCAGCCTTGATACTGGGGAAGGGACTCGGTCCTACCGCAACTGGATATGCCACACTGTACTGACTCACCATGGGATTCTCTGTCTTCTCTGGGGAGTGGATGGGGGGGGAGGGAGGACTGGAGAGGGGAAGAAGGAAGAACAGTGCTGGGTATGGGAAAATTTAAATAAAAATTAACGAAAAACAAAAGGAAAATGTCAAACATAAACGTAAAACATCTACGATATGTATTCACCTTATTGTTTTGAAACAGTGTCTGGCACTGTAATTGCTGCTCACAGGTTCATCTAGCTTGGCTAGTCAGTGAACCCCAGGGACTCACATGTCAACACTGGCCAGAACACTCTGAGTGGGAAGTCATTTATTGAAATTTGGAAGAAAAACTAAAATAAGCTCACATAATGGGTGAAATTTTAGAATGTTTTTGGAGCTCAGTCATGTGGATTAGATGTAGAAACAGCTTACTGACTTTGATAGGGAATAAAAAGAAATAACATACACACCAGCACTCCCCACATACTCCCAGGGCAGGCAGTACTAATACACACCAGCACTCTCCACCACATACTCCCAGGGCAGGCAGTACTAATAGATCATTGCATTTTACTGCTGAGATAAAAATAACCTGAGGTGCTACTGATCCCATACAGCTAACATACCAACTAACAGGAAATTAATCACAGGAGGTCAGAGGGAGGATCCCAGAGCTAAGCTAAGACAGGCAGAGCCTTCAGCCACACACTTCCTCAGTATCCCCATCCAGGCCTGGCTAGGGGTTGTGCCACCCAGAATTTAAGTTGCTTTTCCTGCTGTTATGATAAAATACCCTAACAAAAATGTCCTACTGGAGAAAGGGTCCTAGCTTACCGAAGATACTGAAGACCATGTCTGAGGGGCAGAAGCTTGAAGTAATAGCTGCATCCACAATGAGGAAGCAGGCAGCAGAGAATGCACGCTGCTGCTCGGTTCCCTCTCTCCACTTACGAAGTCCAGGATTCCAACCAGGGAATGACGCCGCCCACAGAGGGCAACTCTTCCCATTTGATCCAATACAGTTGATGTATTTGATAATATAATCAAAATAACCGCCCCCCACACACAGACATCCCTAGAGGCCCATTTCCTGGGTGATTCCAGATAGTTTTTGTCAAGTTGGCAATTAACCCTAAACATCACCCCTAGGATATCACCGCCTATCCTATACCCATGTCCAGCAGAGAGGCAGCCAGTGCTCCAAGCCTATCCACATGCTTGTCTCTAATCAACCTATAGAAAGGAACCCAGGCTGCCCTCATCCCACTACAACTCTGAAAATGCCAAGCAGGTACCAGGGATCACTTCTCCCTCATCCCTCTCCTTTGAAGATGGGAGATTAAATTTAGCTCCTATTCACAGATGTTAAATCCCTGGCCTTTCTCTGAGCAAAGAAATCAACGTGCCCGTGCTCTGCTCTGCGTGCTCCCCTGGAACAGGACCACTTCCAGCAATTCATTTGACTGACTGTGTCTGCTATTACCATGTAAATTGTTTCAGACTGCAGGAAGAAAAAAAAAAGTGTTAATCTCCTCTCAGTAAGTCATAAAATAAAGAAATCAATTTCAAGGTCAATTTAGCCTGAATAACACCTGCTGCCCTTCCCTGTCACACACGGGCTCCTCAGGAATGCTATGCTGTCGTCCATGTCGTCGAGAAGCAGATGAGAATGTGGATCTCATGTCAGGCGGGGTCAGGCTAGGGGAGACCCTGACCTCATTGCCCATTCATCCTGAGTGTGAGCTTGGGGTAGACAGGGTTAATGAGACCCAGTAAAGTGACCCTCTGAAGGCCCAGGCAGGGCAGGAGAAGGAGAGCCCCGGGGCCATCAGACAGCAGATGACTCCTGGAAAGTTAATCAACCCCTCTGAGCCTTCAAGTCTGCAAGTGTAATTATTGAAGATGCAAAGAAGGCCTGGTGATTTTGCAGCACTATGCAAGCCAATCCATTGTGGAATTTGTCACATGTTAGACAGCCCAGGGAACTGTCCCTGACAGCCCTGTTTATGTAGCTCTCCATGGTACTGTGTATATGTGTCGATGTGATTTGGGTCTTCCTCTGTGTCATTACAGACTTTGTCCTCAAGGTGTTACTAGGAAGTGGTGGAGCATCTGGGATGATGTCCTCAGGACAATGGAGGTACCATATTGGAAGCTGGTTCTCTAGGGACCATCCCATAGTCTTGGTGAGTCTCACCTCTCTGTCTCCTAGCTCTTGAGGTGGTTGTCACCTGCTCCCACACACACTGCCACTATCCCCACCTATCTAGTTGTACCTCATGCCATGCCATGCCTGTGACCTTCCAAACCATGAGTTCAAAAAGGCCTCTCTGTGAAGTAGCTGCCCCCACATCTAAGGCTGACCAAGGCTCCTCACCAACAAGTAGCTTGGGATAATCATTAAGGAAAAAGGCCCAGGATTCCTTTTTGGCTTTGAGCTGTCTGTAAACTGTATCACACTGAATGAAACATCTAGCCTCCATGCTCTGGGCCTCTTCCTCCAGAAGATGGAATCTATGATGTTACCAATTTTTAGAAAGATAACTTCTTCCTCCTCCTCTTCCTCCTTCCCCTCTTCCTTTCTGGTTTTGCATTTTATCTTGATTTATTTTCCTTTGAGACAGGTCCTTGCTTTGTAGCCCAGGCTAGTCCTAAGCTATTGATCCTTCTGCCTTATTCTCATTCTGCCTCATCCAGCATTATCGTCATTTTGTGAATAGACTGGACTCAGAGAGGTAGAGTAACTTACTCAAGGTTGCCCAGTGTAGAAGGGGATATACCTGGATCTCTATTGTTGACAGCCATTCACAGCCACAGATACTTACCTTTACCCACAGTGATGAAGAAAGGCGTGTCTAGGGCACACTTGTGTCTCTTTCCTTGACCCTTTATACCAGTGATGAGGCTCACATGATGGGCCAACGATTATTCAGGGTGGGTCCACCCCAGAGGGGAAAGCATTCAGGGCATGTCCTACAATGAGGTGGCTTTCTCCAATCCTCTGCACATCACTGCCCCAGTCCTAACCTCCTCCAACTACTGTCCTAGTCAGGTATGCAGTTGGTCATTGATATCCAAGTGTCTCAGGTGTTCTTAGGGGACTTCAACAGCCCAAGCCACCTTTGAGATTTCTGTTCTTCCAAACCCAACTCTGCATTCTCAACCACCCATCCAATCAGAAGCATATCCCACCCTACCTGCAATACATCTGTGTCTAATTTTGATTCCTATACTAACCCCTAAACTCAATGTCACCACAATGACTTCTGTGAGATCTTCTCAACTCTATTGTGCATCCCTCATAGTCCTGGCTCCATCTCACAGCCAGAGGAGTCATTTCTCTGAATACGCTGGTTCCCATCTCTGACACTAGCCCACACCACCAGCCCTCTGCCTAGTGTCACTCATGGTTTCCATGGGGATGTGCTGAGGTCCATCATAGCGGACACATGGAACACACATCTTACAGTACTGACACTAGGCTATCCCAGCAGAGGTGTCCAGAGCTCTACTGGGACACTGGGAGGGCCACTCAGCATTAGTTAGACACTGACTATGTTCCTCAATGCAAAGAAAAACAAATGTCAGAGGGAGGGCATTCAGCTCTCTGTCAGGGCTCCCTGTCCACTTCTTCAGAGATACTTAAATTGAAACTTTGACTCGTGACACCCACTTAAGTTTGAGGTTCTTTGGTATGCTTCCAGACAATGGTAAACACATCTATGCTTTCATCCAGCCTGGACCCACACCCATTTTCTGTTGCCATGGACATGTGTGATCTGCATTTGCTGTAAGAAGTAAGGATTCCATTTCTAGGTACTTTTTCTCAGTACATTTGCCAACTTCACTAGATTATGGCATGAGCCAGAACTTCAGATATTCTGAGTTCTGTAGCTGTGTAGAAGCATGCTTCTGGCCAAGGGCAAAGGTCAATCTAAGATGTCATTCCTCAGGAGCCCACCACCTTGCTTTGGAGACAGTCTCCCACTGCAATCTGGGGCTCCCTGACTAGGTTAGGGTGCCAGGCCAGTGAGCCCCAAGGATCCTCCTATCCCAATCTTCCTGGGACTAGAATTAAAAGACCTTGCTTCTTTGTCTAATTTTTTGCTAACATGGGTGTTGGAGATTTGGTCCAGTTGGCAATGCAAACATTAACCTGAACCATCTTCACAATCCCTCATTTGTTCTGCCCCACCATTTTATTTTCAGGTAGAGAGAGCACATGTCAAAGTGTGTGCCTAGAGATCAAAGAACCTCCAACATGTTTATCCTGGAGATCAAACCCAGGTTCTTGGGCTTGGTGGTGAGCACCTTCAAGGTCCAGACCTTGAGGCTGGATGGATCAGAAACTTCTGACTGCGAATGGTATTCAAATATATGGCACTTACATCCACACAACATCTTTGCAAGCTTAGAAAGGGTTCTAAAGCACAAAAATGAAGTCAAAACTGCTCCTTAGTTGTGTCTCTCAGGTGGGCCATGGTACAGAGTGGTGTTAAGGCTTGAGCTAAAAAATGCTGGGCTTGTAGCGTGTAGCTTAAGCTGCAACATGGTATGTTCCCTGTATACAAGGTTTCTGGCCCTGACTTTCGGGCCTAACCTCAAGGTCTAGGCCCACAGACCTGCAGACCTGCAGACCCACAATCCCACAGAGACACACAGAGGCTTACTATAATTTTAGGCTGATCGGCCTCAGACCCAGGCATATCACTTGCTAGCTCTCTACCCTTCATCTAACCTGTCTCTTGTTCAGCCATGTGGCTGGGTACCTTTTCTTTAGAGCAGCATGGTGGTCCTCTGCTTCCTGTGGCTTCTCTCTGGCATTCTGCTCTATGCTTCCTGTTCTCAGAGTTTTTAGTCTGGTAGCCCTGCCCACACTTCCTGCCTGCCTTTGGCCAATCGGCGCTTTTTATTAAACCAGTGGGTGGGACAATTATTTACCATGAAGCAACACAATACCCCTACAGTTCCCAAAGTCTCACAAGCATCTCTGTACACGCACAAGCTGCGTATTATGAATTTAAAGTTACTGCCCATACAGACAAAAAGGGAACCGAGTCAAAGGTGGCTTCTTAGTAGCATTTTTTTGGGTTATCTCTGTTTGCTGGTGTTGAGCAGAGGCACAGCTTTTTAAAGAAAGGCTTCCTGACTCAGCCTTAGCAGCAAAATCTGGCCCAAGGCTCATTTAAGATGCTCTGCTGTCAAACATTTAAATGAGGTTTATGAGCAGCAGCAGGCAGTGCTTTACTTAGTGATAGTGTGAACCCTAAAATTCCCCAGAGTTGGGGTGGTAAAGATGGTTCCTTTACAGGTACTAGCCTCTTCCCAACCACCATAACCAAGCCTGTAATCCTAGCTATGCCTTAAAGGTGTAGTCAGAAACAGGAAAAGCTCAGAGACATAAAGACAGATTTTTTTAAAAGCTCTAAATGGTTTACAGTGTGTTTATAAATATATGTAGGCTTGGGAGAGAAAGTAAAGAGGAAAAAAGCCAAAGAACGTCCTTTTAAAAAGAAATAAATATTCATGTGTGTGTGTGTGTGTGTGTGTGTGTGTGTGTGTGTGTGTGTGTGTGTGTGTGTGTGTGTAGCCATGTAAAGATGGAAAATACACAGAGAGTCTGGATAGTGTATGTTATGTTGTCTTTGAATTGTTTGACTGCTAAGGAAGGAGCAAGAGCTGCTAATAGGCATTTGATTATAAATGTTGTTGGATTAATCCAACCTATATATTTAGTAAATGACATTAAAATTGAAATCAAAAGATTTGTTACTTTGGAGAAGATGTTTTCTTTTTATTTTCACAGAAAATGAAAGACTGTGGATTTATTCAAGGTTACAGAAAATAAGGTTTGATGGTCACATCAGCTTCAAGGCTGCCAACTAAGATAATCCAGCCTCAGGACCCCCATAAGATTGCCAACACCCCTCAATCAGCAGGAAGTAGTAATGGTAAACTATGTCCAAATTCCCAAAGTATTGTTTTTATTATAAATGGCTTATGGTCATAGTAAATTTTTTTCTACCAAAAAAATGGGGAATATGATATAGAAATGTCTAAAAAGGATTATTGGATTTACTTTAATCCAAAAACAGCTATTGATCTCAAAATATTTTGCATTGGTATGGATTTTGGTTTATTGATACAAATTTAAGGTCAGTTTTGTTACACTACATATATATTTCTACTCTTGGTTAAAGTGTTATGCTTATGTAATTCCTTTAAAATTGTAATGTGTAATTAATAAATACAGATTTATAATCATCTATGATAATCAAACTGATAATCGTGTCAGTTAAGTGTTTTAGATATACAAAGATATATTTCAATTAGATGCATACTTTTCAAACACTTCAAAGAGCCTACAAAATATGGCATTTAAAATGTTGTAAGAACTTAGACTTTTCTAGACAGTGAGATATGTCTATTCCTGGCAGCACCAATCTACTTAAGAGTATGATGGGCAGCAAAGAAACTCTAGGTGGAGTTTACTTTCTTTGTGGTGATAGTTAGCCATTGGGCAAGAGATTCTTGCCTTAACTGCTTGGCAGTATGCTGTATAAATTGGGCATGTAGGTTCCATAGGAAAGTGACCTATGAACTTTGCCAGAACAAGCCGAGATGGCCCTTTAGGTTCCTGCTTTGCAGAGAAAACTGCCAGACATCCTTTAGTACACAAGAAATGACTGACAAACTATGCCAGAATGGGCAGAGTAGTCCTTCTAATTTCCTGCTTCACTGAAAGGTGCTCCAGAGGCGCTAGGCCTGTAGGCTGAAGATGGATGCCCCAAATTACAAAGGAACTTTGAGTGACTGGCCAGGTAGCCAGATGTCATCTCGGTCATTTCTAGATTTTGGAAGATGCTTGCATCTCCTGTTTACTCAGATAATATTATATCCTTCTGTGGTATTTGATAGAGTTGAAGACTAGATAGTCATAAGTATAGCTTTCCTTAGATATAATAAAAGGTAAATTAGATATGAAAGTTTTGACTCACAAGGATAAGGTCGATGATAAAATATGTTCTATAATTTTGCTAAAAACAAATAGACTAGATGTTGTAACTGTAATCCTTTCTTGAAAGCTATTTTTTATATGTAATTTTCCTGTGTTTAAATTAAAACCTTCCATTTTGATTAGACAGAAAAGGGGAAGTGATGTGGGATGTCTTTCTCTACAATATGAATTATTATTGGATAGAAAAGGAACTGTTTTGGCCTATGGTAAAGCAGCTTAGAGGTAGGTAGGAAATCCAAGTATAGATAAAGGGGAAGAAGAGTGGAGTCAGACAGAGATGCTGCAAGCTGCCACCTAAGAGAGCAAGATGTAATGGAACACAGGTAAATCCATCATCCACATGGCAAGACATAGATTAATAGAAATGGTTTAGGTTGTAAGAGCTGTCTGATAATGAGCCTGAACCATAAGCTAAACAGTTTGTAATTAATATAAGACTTTGTGTGATGATTTGAGACCGCTGGTCCAGATCTCAGGGATAGGTCAGGTCAGAAACTTTGAACTACAATCCAGGTGTGGTGACACCCTCATTTTATGAAGCTGCATCAGGCTTCTCTTTTACTGGATTTGCTCCAGTAGTCTGTGCACACAGAACCCTGGCTCCTGGGCCAGGCTCAACCCCATTTCCCATAATACAGCAAGGGGAGGGGCTTCTGATACTCATACCATCCTAAGATGAGTATTCCCCAGGGTCCAGCTTCTGTCAAAATAATTACAGGTTTGAATGTGGATCTGGTGTTGAACAACTTCAGCCAGAAGCCACCTTCTGTTTGGAACAGCTGCTGTTTCAATGCAACATGTCTTAGCTCCACACTCACAGACATTCACAAACCCTTTGCTGACCCCAGGAATAAACCAAACTTCTGACTTGAGCCAGAGGGCACTACAGATGGCCAGCGTCACACTCTCCCTATCCTCATCATCCTCACTGCTTTGCCAGGTCATGCACCCCAAGTACATGGCCTCTCTTCTTGCTCCTCAGAGCAGCTGTCACTCAAGATTCTTCTGCTGGCTCAACTCGTCCAAATGCTTCAGGTCAGAGTGTGGGTCGCACCACGTTCTGGAGCTTTCCCTGATACACCATTTCTTGTACAAGGAAACAGCTGGGACATTTCTTATAGCAGTCTGCCTGGAGGCCCTGAAGTTTTAATGGTTTATGAGTATGGGCTGGATGGTGGTTAAAATGGGAATAGACTTGTGTGTAAATGCTTGACCATAGGAAAAGGCACTATTAGGAGGTATAGTCTTGGAGGAAGTGTGTCACTTTGGATGCAGGTTTTGAAGTCTTATAAGCTCAAGTCCAGTCAGTGTGATACAGTGTTTTCTTCGGCTGCCTGTGGATTAAAATGTGGGACTCTCAGCTCCTTCCCAGCACCATGTCTGTCTGCACACTGCCATGCCACACCATGATGATAATGGACGAAACCTCTGAATCTGTAAGTCATTCCAACTAAAAGTTTTCCTTTATAAGAGTTGCCATGGTTGTGGTGTCCCTTCACAACAATAAAACCCTAAGACAGGCTTTTTACACATTATCAATGGGATAGCCATCTCCCGGTGGACCTTCGTCCTGTCTATGTCCCACAAATGTGATATAGTCCTACAGCTAGAACAGAATTCCCCAGTACAAAGTGGATATATAATTAGACAAGTCAATTATACACCTGTGTGTCCATGTTCGTGCTTGTATTTTGTTAAGACAGAGCCTATTAAAGCCAAGATTGGCTTCAAACCTACTGTAAATCTAACATTGGCCATGAAGCCTCTCTACTTCCAAATGCTAGAATCATAGCTGTGTACCACCACATCTGGATTTATGCAGAGCTTGGGGAGAGAACCCAAGGCTTGGACATGTCAATCAAGAACTCTTTCGACTAAATCACATGCTCAGCTTGCCTTGGTGTGCCTTGCCCTGTAGAGCCCAGCACATTCAAAATCTTTCATCTGAACTGGCATGGCTTTAAAGCAGATGCGTG
The DNA here is from genome assembly GCA_033318265.1 of Phyllotis vaccarum. Classification (NCBI taxonomy): domain Eukaryota; kingdom Metazoa; phylum Chordata; class Mammalia; order Rodentia; family Cricetidae; genus Phyllotis; species Phyllotis vaccarum. The sequence goes on along the minus strand of JARWLC010000016.1, from coordinate 69,165,625 downwards.
TGTTAGCAGGAAGCAGGTGAGAGGTAGCCTCTTTTGTCATCCCTTCTATTCTGTCAAGTACACGTCGGTATTTCATGTATCTAGGAAGACAGACGACTAATCCAGATCATTGAAGACCTGTCCTAGGCAGGGTATCATATGCCTGGAATCCAAACACCCAGGAGGCTGAAGCAAAAGAATCAGAAGAAAAATCCCTGAATGTTGGTCTTCCCCTAAAATACTGAGCTAAATTTTTGTGGTACCCTGCCCCAGGAAACCCTCTGAGCATCCTTATCCCCTTTGGACATTCAACGCCGTCACTAGGGAAAGAGGATTAACACATAGGTTATGACAGACATATATCACCATCTGCTTCACAGCTGCACAGGCTGGGATGGCCTCTGGGCCAGTGACATTAGTGCATCTTTAATTAAATTTGAGGATAGGAGCCTGCCTACCCATCCCCTGCCAATGTGCAGAGCCAGGGTCTAAGCAAGGTAAGGAAGGTAATGTCTGTTTTCTTCTCCCTAAAGATGCACAGGTGGGGAGCCTAAAGTCACAGAAAGCAGATGGTGACCCCTCCCACCAGAAAAAGAAAGTATAAAAGCAGCATGGTCAGAAGGAAAAAGCTCATTGTAGCCATGGCTTCTGGCTCACATGTGCCAAGCTGGTAGCCTGGCATCAGAAACATCCAAGTCTCCTCAGGATAAGTGGGAGAAGAGCAGACAGTGTCAGGAACATTGCTGCTGGCCCAGGGGCAGCTCTTCAGCCTGATGGGGACTTACACACATCTTTCACAAGCAACGTCACCCAGCAAGAGATGATTTCCTTAAATCACCAAGCAGTTCTAAACCTGCTCAGAGATCAGAGTGGAATATAACCAGCTGTCCAGAGACACCCAGAGAAGAGAGACAGAGACATCACCATGCTCTGCCTGGTTGGTTCCATTCCAATATGGGGCTGGCATTCTCCCAGTGTTGTGATCATGTGAAAGCCAAGTGAGGCAGATAGGGAGGAAGCAGGCAAGAGTCCTGTCCAACAAGTACTCACAGAGGACTATAGAGATGCTACACAATAGTTTTGGCACTGGTAGGTAGTTATTATGTATCAAGTGTCCCAGAAAGGTTTGGAAGTAGCTTAGTTGGTAGGGTGCTTGCCTAGCATTCACAGGGTCCTGAGTATCTCTGGAACCACATAAACTGTATCAATTCCCAGCACTGGGAAGGTGGAGACATGAAGACCCAAAGCTTGTGGCCATCCTCTGCCATACAGGAAGTTCAAGGCCAGCCTCTACATGAGATTCTGACTAAAATTAGTATTTTTTTTCCAATACAGGGTTTCTCTGTGTAGCTTTGGAGCCTGTCCTGGAATTTTCTCTGTAGAACAGACTGGCCTCTAACTCAAAGATCCACCTGCCTCTGCCTTCTGACTTCTGGGATCTAAGGTGTGTGCCACCATCGCCTGGCTAAATTAGTAATTATTTTTTTAAAGCCATGAGAGATATCCAAGGTGTTCCAAGGAAATCCCTTGAGTACAAGCCTGGGAAGTTCTCCCCAAAGACAGACCCAAGAAGTGAAAGGATTGGCTGAGGTGCTCAGAGATGGTATTTCAGGAGGCAAGGGGGCTCTGTAAAGACTCACTAGTCAGAGGAAAAGCTGGGGAGACACTGCATTTTAGGGTACAGTGAATGGGAGGTCATAAAAAGAATTCAAGAATTAAGGGTAACTATGGAGGTAGGTAGTGGAAGGGATATGAGGAAGGGGAGTTGGTAGCCTAAGACTAGAGGGGTGCAGGGGACGACCAGGAAGCCCCCATAGTCAGAGGCTATCCACTGAGTCAGAAATCTCTGGGGAAAGCTTACTGGTTAAGACTATAGGGCCAGCTTTGTCCCTAACAGAAAAGCCAAGATGTGGCCATTTCATGCATTTGGACCACAGACATTTCAGGGACATGACCATGGAGCCCTGTGGAGATTTTTAGCTTGATTTTTGTCTCCATTTAACCTGGCTTGCCTACAAGGCTCATTACCTTCTTTTGCAGACAGGTTCTCAGGATCTGTTTGATTTCTGGAGAAATTTGAAAGGACTCAGAACAACCAGCTGTCAGTGAGATATTAATAAAACAATAAGGCCACCTGTGTGCAGGGAGCCCCGGTGCAGGGAACTTACAGGTGCACTGGGTCTCCTGGCCACACTGCCTGGATTGGAATTGAAGATTCTTTTATGCCAGCCAATAAACTCAGAAATGTCAGACTGCAGGCAAGATTTTCCTCATAGGGTTCAGGGTCCAAGGTCCTTCTTGGATTATACCAGCAGGTGAAATCAATCTTTAATTCTTCCTCACTCTCTTGCTTGATCTTGCTTTTGACACACACACACACACACACACACACACACACACACACACACACACACACACACACACACACACACACACATATCAAATAAATAAAACTTGGTTTTGAGAAGGGGGAAAAAAAACCACCCAGAAGCCAAAATAGTTTTTACAAGCAAAGGCAAGTGAACCCCTTCTTAGGAAAAAACAATAGAAATTATACTCATGCACCCACCCCAAATTTCTTTGCCAATCTAAATGTTTAACTAATGTTCGTAGGGCTTTGCACATTCCAGGAAGCACTCCACCACTGAACTCTACCCCAAACCCTGTTCTGTTCTCTTGCTTTTCAGAGCCCAGGCTGGTCTTAAACTCCAAAGCTCAGGTGATCCTCCTGCTTCAGCCAATCAAGCTCTGGAACTTGACAAGCACACAGTGCCGTGCCATGCTCAGCTTTGAAATTTTCTCACTAATATGACTTGGCCTTGTCACCATAGTCCCATCTGGGGCCCCGTATTTCAGGGAAAACTAAAAGAAATCTAATGTTCCACTGAGCTGTTCCTAAGAACAGCCATGTTATTTCACCCTACTGATTATTTGCCCCAGTCTTTAAATAATGGGCTTTTTGCAGGAACAAGGGTGCTGTTTGATTATGGGATACTGTCCCAGGGTTCTGAATGGGGTGTATGACATGTAGTCTATGCCTGACACTACCTTCCTAAAATCTGAAAAGATGAGTTCTGGACCACTGGGAAAGTGCAGAATGGCAGGATGGTGACCAAACCTCTCATGGCATGCTCAATTTCTAATCCAGGCATGTACCGGGTGGGCCCCAAAGGGCAGGCTTCTCCAACTGAGGTCAGAGATTACTGTAGGGCTCAGGCAGTTAGGATATGGATACAGTCAAGGCTCCATGAAATGCTAGCTGATGATGCACTCCAGGATTTAACATTAACCATGTTTAAGAGAAAAGGTGAATCCACCCTCAAAACAGATCTGTGCCTCCCTAACCCCTCCCCAGCCGGAAGGGACATCCTGCTTCCTCTTCAAAGGGAGGGTACCATCAGCTATAAAGTCAGTACAAAACACCCAGAATTGGATGCTTCTAGTCACACAAAATAACTACCCATGACATCACTCCAGCCTTCCTAGACTCTTTGATTAAGGAAGAGAAGAAGCAGAGAAGACAGCCCTATCTATATATTGTTTATGGTGTAAGCATAACAACCTGCATTCCAGCCCCCAGCATCTACAGGAAAAGCCAGGCCTGGTAACACGCGCCTGTAGTTCAGCCCTGGTTTGCTGCTACTTTTCTGCCAACATGTCCCAAGCCACAGTCACTTCGGAAGAAGGAATCTCAATTGAGGAAAATGCCTCCACCAGATTGACCTATGGGTAAGCCTGTGGTGCATTTTCTTAACTGATGACTCATATAGGCGAGGCCCAGATCACTGTGACCTGTGCAACCTCTGGGCTGGTGGTCCTAGGGTTTCTAAGAAAATAGGCTTTGCAAACCATAAGGATCAAGCCAGTAAGCAGCACCCTTCCATAAGCTCTGCATCGGCTCCTGCTTCCAGGTTCTTGCTCTGGGTTCCTGACTTCACTTACCTCAGTGATGGACTCTGAAGTGGAGTAAGGTAAGATCAACTCTTCCTGTCTTATTGAGGGTTTCTATTGCTGTGACAAAATGCCATCGAGTTGGGGAGAAGGGGATTACGTGTCCACATTTCTGTTCATCACTGAAGGACGTGAGGACAGAAACTCAAACAGGGCAGGATCCTAGAGTCAGGAGCTGATCCAGAAGCTGTGGAGAGATACTGCTTACTTGCTTGCTTTCCCAGGCTTGCCCAGCCTGCTTTCTTAGAGAACTCAGGACTGCCAGCCCAGGGATGGCACCACCCACCGTGGGCTGGACCCTCTTCTCATATTCACTTATTGAGAAAAAAAAAAGTCTTACAGGTGGGTCGCATGGAGGCATTTCTTTAACGTGTGTTAACTTGACACACAAAACCAGCCAGTACACAAGACAAGTTGAGTTGGTCATTTTTTATAACAGGAATAGAAAGCCTAACTAAGACACCTAGGTATGTTGAGACAAATGGGTCCCTGGGGCTTGGTGGACAGGAGGTCCAGCCAAATCAGTGAAATCCATATCTCAGTGACCCTGCTCAAAAATCATACACCTGAGGGATGAAGCCAAGGTATGCTCTGGCCTCCACATGCACAATACTCAGCCAGACCACATCACACAGTAAGGTCGGATGAGGGAGAAACGTTGAACCATCCATGTCTGAACAGTATCTTCAGAGAATGTGGAGAGATGTGAAGGACAACTTCAGCACAAGGCTGTGGGACGCTGAAGTGACCCCTAATGGATGCCAGGCTTAGTTCCTCTTTAATCTAGCCCAAGTGCCGTAACAACCCACTCTTAAAACTTAATAGCTCCGCTCCATCCAACCAATAACGGCTCTACAAGATCCCTTGCTGGGGTTGACTCAGTTTGGAAGCACTTGGATCCGCTGTGCCTTGTTTCCTGCTCTCTTAAAAGGTCTGAGCTTCACTTCCCGGTTGAGTAGCAGCTCACGGGCTCAGCCACCAGGAGACCCTTCCAGATATAGGATTTCATAGAGATTCTGTAACAAAAATGCAAGAAGGCCAGGAGATGGTGAGCTCCACACCATCTCCATCCAGAAACGGACATTCCCAAGTCACCTACTGCCTATGAATGCCAAACAGCCTCTGCACCCTGGGAGAAGGGTGCCAGCATGTGTGTCGTTATAGAACCATCTGGAAATAACCACACATTTACTAAGTGATTCTAAGGACTGACAGATGGTGGGGGGGAAGCCCCCAGGGTGGGGTCTGTTTGCTTTTGACTTTTAAAAAGGATGCTTAGTGGACACAGGCTTTGGAATTTATAGAACAGGAGGCAGGATGGATGAAAGGAAAAAAAAAAAAGGAGATTGAGGTACATTGCAGCAGCACTTCAGCCAAAGACATTACTGAAGTCCTCCACCCTCCTCCATCCACAGTAACAAGACCTCCAACCCAGCAAAATGTAAACATGGCAGCCTCTCTGCGGTGAATTTCACCTTCTGGCAGCTTTCAATGCTATTATTCTTTGTAATTGAGAGGAAATTGAGCACAACTTCTAGAGAGCCATTCCAGCCCAAGGGAGGTTGCAACCCGTGCCAAGGGGAGACCATGTTCTCATTCCTCAATTCGCAGGAAGGCTGTCAACCTAGTGAAGTCTGACAGTTGACTTGCATCACAGTGGGTCCACACAACGGGTTCTCACAGTGAGCCCACAGAGTATGGCGTGTCTACCTGTTCCACAGGCCTTAAAGGTGTCCCCTCTGAGAGGAGTGACATTAGCCATGTATAGTTGCCCCAGAACAGGGTATGAGAAATGACTACTTTGAGAAGGGTCTTTGGTGACTCTTGGCAGGAAGTCCAAGTTTCTGAGCCCCAAGGATGCTTTCTTTCCTTAAGATGAGACAAGCTAGAACTTCCTGGTACATGTAAGATGCTCATATGAGACAGAAAATGTGAGGAACTTGGTCACACAACACATGGTAGCCATGTGGTGACAGTGATAAAATGACAATGATAATTGTTTTCGTTCCCTTTCTGTTGCTTTGAAAAACATTATGGCCAAGGCAACTTATTAAAGGTGGTGTTTAATTAGACTGACAGTCTCAGAAAGTTAGAATCCATAATGACAGAGCAAAGGAAGAGCTAAGAGCTCACATCTTGACCCACAGCCATAAGTCAGAAAGAAAGACACTGGAGATGGTGTGAGTCATTTTAAAGCTCAAAGTCCACCCCCAGGGACAAACCTCCTCCAACAAGGCCACGCCTCCTGATCCTTCTCAAACAGTTCCACCAACTGTGGACTGAGTATTCAAATATATGAGCGTAGAGGAGAGATTCTTATTCAAACTACCACAATGGTGATGGAAGTGATGGTGAGGATTGTGATGGTGGTGATAATGAAATGGTGTTGATGGTAATTGTTTTCCTTGAATTCACTAATTCCTCAGAGCCTGGCATCTCAGAATTAGAACTAATAAACAGAGTAATGGCAAACAGATCGATGGGTCAGTATGCTAGATCTGCAAGCACAGATCCTGAGTCTGAATCCCCGACAGTATGTAATAAGCCCATGTCTATCAGTGCCCATAATCTCAGCACTAAGAGGGGGGATTCTGGGGCTCACTAGCCAACCTACCTGAAACACCAAGCTTCAGGTCGAGTGAGAGAACCTGTCAGAATGTGATAGAGAACACACAGCATCCTTCTCTGCCCTTTCACACAGACACACTCACCATATACACATGTGAATGCATCTTTCCCCATACACACACTACAAAAATGGAGTATTCAGAAAGAATAATTAAGGGTATATCTTTATAACTGTGCTGAATCAAAAAAGCACATCTCCATCACAATAATCCTAATGTGGAATTGCTCATTCCTGTCAAAGCACCAGGAAGGGACACCCTGACTATCAGAGTTACTGTAGTGGCCACTTGCAGTCTGCCTAGTCAGAGAATAGAGCCAGCATCCATTCAGCACCATGTCTGTGGAGTAGCTGGCTTGAAAGCAGCCTCTGGCATAACAGGCTTTGCTTCCAACTCTCCAACTCACCTGTAGCTTCCTGAAGCTTCCAGAGCCAAGCTTGTCAAGCAAAGCGTGAAAATTAAGCAACAGCTTTCATGTGTTTCCTTTAAGCCCCTCAAAACTGGAGCACAGACTCAGGAATACAGACAGGAAGTTAGAGCGACGCACCAAGAAAGTGTGAAGTTCTAAAGTTATAAAATAAGAGCTGCTATAGAGATGCATCAGATGGGCTCGTATGAGGATGCGAGGCAGCATGGAGAGTAGGAAGATTAAAAACTTCAATGCAACATGGTCATCATCATCATCATTACTGGCATCATGAGGTGGCTCAACCATATGAAATAACTTAAGACTCACTGTAGCTTAAGAGCTAGATACCCTCGGAATTTCAGCAAGCCCCCACCACGGGTAGAGGTGAAATGATTGATGTGGCCAAATAGACAAGAAAGCTGGAGAGGAGGCAGCTTCGAGAAACCCACCATCTCAGCCAGGCCAGATAGGAGGCTAGCATGTCAGCCACCTGCCTACGGAAGTACTCTAGGCATTCCCTCGGGCTGTGCTCACACCAAATGCCTCCAAGTCACCTGGCACACCTCTCTTCTTCTCTCAGCCCATCCCCCATCCATAAATGTGTTCTCCCAACATGCATTCTGTCCAGAGGCTGAGCAACAATAGTTGAACTTCTGGTCTCAACTGAGGGAGTTTACTGTGCATGCAGTAAGTATCTTAATTAGGGTTCCCATTTCTGTGAAGAGACACAATTCCACAGCAACCTTTAAAAGGAAAACATTGAGTTGGCATGGCTCGCTTACATTTTCAGAATTTTATTTCAGATGGTATCATCATGGTAGCATGTAGGCAGACGTGATGTCACAGAAGGATTTGAGGTTCCTTACACCTCGATTTGCAGGCAACAGGAAATGAACTGTCTCACTGGAAATGGCTAGAGTTTAGGAGATCCCAAAGCCCACCCCCACAGTGACACACTTCCTCCAACAAGGCTATGCCTACTCCAACAAAGCCACACCTCTTTGGAAGTAGAAATGCATGTTTTAGCAAGAGAAGAAGCAGCCTGTAAAATAGTACCACAAAGAAAGACTAGCTGGGGTTGAGACCTGGATTCCCAGGGTGGGGTTGGTAGAATTACAGAGGAGGGGACCAGAGGAACCTCACAGGGGATAATTGAGTACATGTGTGAAGAGGCAAGATTGTCTCATGGACAGGAGGGGCTAGGCAGTCTAGCTGGACTCTCTTTGGAGGCCATTTTCTTTCAAACCACCACAGCAAGGGCAAGAACAAGTAACAAGCTGCAAATAACAAAACACCATCAAATCAGACACATAACAACATCCAGCAGAAACCAGCTGGGAAGATCCACTGAAGCTGCTGGAGTTGCCAGGAGACAGGGCTTCAAGCAGAGCATTGCCCTTCAACTTAAGTCTTCCACGTAAAGGAACAAACAGTGAGACGCAAACTTGGCACTTAACAACACTCAGCAGTAACAGCTGGGGAAGCCCCGGCACGGCCATGCTGGAGCTCCCGATAGAGGACTCCAGGCAGAGCAGAGCCTCCCCTGCCCTCCCCGGAGTGAGCATCCAACTTCTTATTCCCTGAAAACGTTTTTATGCTACAGGATGAATAATAGTAAGCCCTGTTGGAAACATCTTACCATCTAGCTGCTCTCAAGGTGTCATGTTTTTCCACACCCTTGGCTGTCTACTAATTTTCTTTCTCGCTGTGACAAGCCAGGGTCCGGCCTCACAGGGCAGTGGGCCTTGGAGGACAATTGGCAATAAGCTTTCTTGAGTCTGGGATAAGGGAGTCTTCCTCACTCCCAGAGCCCACCTTCAACAGGCACAAGCAATACATAACAATTTCCCAGCCTGATTTATATTATGGCTTGGTCCTTGGTGCATAATAAGGATCCCCCCACTCCTCAGCTGACCATTCCCTCCACCCTGGAGTATTATTATGACAAATGCCTAAAGATCCTCCCTACACCTGTCCTCGACCTGTGTGGCCCTATTTCTATGGCAGCAGGACTAGCCTTTCTTCTATTAGGAATCCTTCAGTGCCTCCCAGCTTCCTCCCAACACATTCCCATGCTCCCTGTGTCCTCCTGTCCACACCCACAGTGTCCCAAGCCTCTTCCCTAGCGTGTCATTCCAGATAGACTGCCTACCCCCTCCTGTCCATGAGACAATCTTGCTTCTTCACACATGCACTCAATTAACCCCTGTGAGGTTCCTCTGGTCCCCTCCTCTGTAATTCTACCAACTCCACCCTGGGAATCCAGGTCTCAACCCCAGCTAGTTTTTCTTTGAGGTACTATTTTACAGGCTGATTCTTCTCTTGCCAAAACACTCATTCCCATCCATGATCTTGACTGCTGGGGACATTGTGACAATATCCCTGTATTTTATGACTCGGAAGGGGTGCCACTAACTTCTACAGAGCAGAGAAGAGGGACACTGTGAGGCACCTAGCAACATGCAGTACAACGATAGGGATTGTCTGTCTCAAACCACTAACGGTGGCAATACCATAAACTCCACCCACAAAGCAGAATGCAGATGGTCCAAGGCTCATCTGCTGTATTCACTCTGGTGAACACTCAACTGGCAAAGCATTTGGAGCCAGGCACAGTGGCACAGCTGTCATCCCAGTATTTACAAGGTTGAGACAGAAAAACTACAAGTTTGAGACCACCACTTACCACGTGTTATTCTGAGAGAGAAGGATTAAGGGGAGGGAGGGAGGGAGGGAGGGAGGGAGGGAGGGAGGGAGGGAAGGAGGGAGGGAAGGGATGAATTCAATTGCTGAATGACTTGCTGCACAGCCTAAGGGCCCACATTCAATCTCCTATAATGCATACTTTGAAAAAGCTAGGCAAAACGCAGGCCCACTGGTTTGGAACGAGAATACAAGAAAAAAAAAAAAACACAGCACAGTGAAAGGACCCCAGGGGTTCTTGTGAAGTCAGGAGGGTGAGGGAGCCCACTGAGGCTGTGGCCTGGTTTGTATCTGCACACCTTCTGAAATGCTCCTCTGTGAAGGTCACTGCATGTGGCGTTATGAAAAAGGCTGATAAAATTTAAACTACTTCTCATGTGGATCATTCCACTTAACTGCTGAGCCCCTCTGACGGTGCTTAATCTTTGTGGCAGCCGCAATATGATTGGAATCATTGTCCTTTGACTACGATCTTCTAAGGGAGGAGGTGCAATGGAGTGAACTCCAAGCCAACCGAAGAAAAAGACGCAGGTCTAGGCTCTGGCTCTAGTGAGCCAATAAGAAAAGTGTTTTCCACTCAAGCCTGAGGACCTGAGTTCAATCCCTGGAACCCACATTTAGAAAACAGACAGGCATGTTAGACTTATTACTTGCAGTTCCATCATTAGGAAGGTAGATTGTTGGGGCTCATTGATCAGCCAGTGAACCCCCCACCTAGTGAGAGACTTCACACTGCCCCTATACAGGGGAGGGGAGGGAAGGAGATCCAGAGAAGATGAGCGTGGTGGCACATTCCTGTGATCCCAATACATGAAGGGCTAAAAAAAGAAGAGTGTGAGTCTAAGGGCAGCCTGGATAATACAACGGTACTCTAGCTAAAGAAATAAAGAGTATTCGTGCCAAAATGGGAGTGAATGGGGCTCCAAGCCCAGACTTTTCCTTAGGGTCTGAAATCTTGAACAAATGACTTCGTTTTTTAAATCCTTAGTTTCCTAAGCCTAAGATGTGTCTGAAAACCCAATTCACAGCAAAAGCCTCGTGTGAATTAAGAAGGTAATGGATACGCCACTGTGTGCGGCAAGACACAGGTGCACCAGCCTCAGTCATCACAAGGGATGGGGAAGACAATGAAGAGAGCAAAGGTATCCATGTTGGCAGTGACGCCGGGGCTCAGGACAGCGATGATCGTAGTGATGATGTTGATAATATTGGCGAGGTGATGAGGGTGATGTGATGGTACTATTATAGTGTTGATTACAGTGATGGTAGGGGCGTATCATCAAGATGGTGACAACGATCACATCGATCCCAGTTGTGATCCTGGGGTTCACAATGGAGATGGTGACTATAGAAAAGATGGTGACAGCAGAGACCATGTTGATGGCAGTTACAAGGACAAAGAGTGGTGATGAGAACAATGACGATGTTATATTGGTGATGATGGTAGAAACAGATGATAAGGGTGATGATGACTGTGGCCATGATGTTGGGGCTCATGGTGACTATACTGAAGGTGGTCATGGTAAATGCAATGCTGATGAAGGTGACAGGGATGATCGTGGTGTGGCAATAACAGTATGGTCATATGGGTGATAAGGATAATGATGGAGACAATGTTGACATGGTAACGAGAAGGATGGGACGGCAAGAGCATAGAGTGACTGCAGTGGCATCAGTGATTTCATCTCCTCTGACAGGGCCTTTTTGGCTTTTCACTGTGAACCTGGCTATTCTGTTGCCAGTTCCTGCTGTCCCCTCACCAACCACCAACCATTTCGATCAACCTTGTGCTTCCCATAGAACTCTGGACCAAAGGATTCTCCTCTGCTTCTGCCACCTCTGTGTGGCTCTGAGCAGGTGACTACCCACACTCTTCAATACCTCACTTCCCTTGCCTAGAAAACGGGACTGTGGTGATTGTTTGTATCCTGGGTGGCAAAAGAATTAGATACATAGGAACTTGTTTTACATTTAGAAGAGAGCTCAGTGCCTTTGGGAGATTTATTGTGTGCTTATCATTAACTAACCCCTAGTCTGCAAATATGCCAAACACCCAACTACTCCAGAATGGCACATGTTACATGCACTCACACAGCCAGGAGCATGAGGGTGACTAGATGCCCTGCCATCCTTTCCAGGCTCCAGCTCCAATTTGCTTCCTTCACTTTCCCACAAGACTGCTCTGTTCTGGGAACACTGATTTCTATCTGAAAGCCTTCATTTGGCATTTTTCAGTCCAACTAATTGTGAGACTCACCAGCTCAGGCAGAAATCCAAACGCTGTCTGCTGGTAATGCAACAGAATGGGAATGTGTTTGGGTGTTTGGGCTCCTGGCTGGTGAAGCCACTTCATCCTGATGAATAGCGACATGTGGAAATCAATCCAGGTCACTTAGGAGAACAACTTGGTATTCGGTGTCCAAATGAATCACTACTAATTTATTATGGGCGATTTGATTAAACACACAAGAAGGAAGTGAGTCAATGCAAGTGTCTGCAGCGAATTGTCTTGCGGCTCATTTGAAAACATCTCCAAGACTCAACAAAACAGTAAACCATTTGAAATCAGTCTAGAACAATCCATGTTGTTCATCCTTAGGGTGTCCAATATTATTTTTGTTCTTTCTTCTCTCCCATCTTTTGGAACTGAGTTGAGTTTTAAGAAAAAATCAAACAACATACTACGGAAATCCACCTCCCCCAAAATAATATTCAGAGGGACTTTTTGTGCTAGTCAATGGCTTGTCATTGAGACAGAATGTCTGATCACTAAAAGGAAAAATGTTTTGGCTTTACCTAGATGTCTTCAATTTATAGCCCGCAGCCTACACACAGCTTGACGTGAAATTATAAACATACTTAAACATTAGGAGAGGTGAGGATTTTTTAATTGACTCGTGTAGTTTTTTAGTGTAAGCTCTGAAAGTGACAACATTGTGTCACAAAACACTGAACATGCCTGATAGGAGCATCTGGGTTTCAGTCCACAGTCAGCTGGGTCCATGGGTATGAACCAATTTCTAGATAGGCCATCATGGAAGTGAGAACGTCTGTAGTAGAGAATCCTTAGAACTCATGTCCTTAAAAAGCAAGGCACGCTGGCCTATTCTATAGTCCCTTTGCTTGGGAGAAGAAGATAAGCAAATCTCAGCATTCCCTAAGCAGCCTAATGTCTCAGTGGCCACCAGGCAACTGGAAAACCATGTGTCAAAAAAACATAGCAACTGGCACCTAAGCAATGATGCCAAGGCTGTCCTCTGACCGTCTCATGCACACACACACACACACACACACACACACACACACAGGGGGGATGCACACACCCACAAGATACACACACAGCTATTGCTATCATTTATTAGACTTCACAAACACTAGAGCCCAAGAAGGGGTCCAGGAAGTCAATTCAGCAGGAGAAATGCAAACATAATCCAGGAGAAGGCAATAAGGTGCCGCCGGTGGTGTCTTAAGGGAGCAGCCAGAGAAGCTCCTGCCCTTGCACTCTTGCTTACAAGACTGTCTCAGCGCTTGCAGAAGTAAATAAAGCCGATGAGATTCTGACCACATCTAGCTCATCGTCTAGTGCCACCAAAGGGCAAGGGATGGAAAGAAAGAGAAGGTAGATAAGCAGCTGCCAGGAGCTGGGGAAAGTGGGAAACAGGAAGTGATCATCTAAGGCTCAGGAAGGGATCCTTCCGGTGATGATCCAGAGTTGACTGTGGAGATTCTCCACAGCTGGGGTGCCACAGAAACCATCGAACTGCACACTAAAAAAAAAAAAGCACTGGCGTGTGAGCTGTCTCCTGGAAATGCTGTTATAAGAAGGAATAAGCCAAAGGAGAGGGAGGGAGCTGGTGCAGTTGGTAAAGTGCAAGCATAAGGACCTGAGCACAGCCCTATAGGTCACATTAACAGCAGAGAGATCCATGCGCCTACATACTTGCAATCCCAGCTTTTGATGGGCAGAGGACGCTGCTTCCCTTTTTCAGATGCTTCATCAGGAGTTTGGTACCTCCTGTACGAGGGCCTAGAGAAGGTGGCCTTCTGGGGAGACACCACTGGCTGGCAAGTGTGGGAGCAACCAGTGTATGCTCTCTCTGTTGGAGTGGCCAAAATTCCCAAGAGCAACGGCTTAAGGGAGTAAAGTTTTCTTTTAACCAATGGTTTCTGAGAGTTCCATCTACAGTGCAGGGCCCATGCTCTAGAGAAAACCAGTATCACATGTGGTTGGAGTCTGTGGCAGAACAAAGGTAACTCATTCCATGGCTGACAGGAAGTAGAAAGTAAGACAGGAAACACCAGGGATATACCTCCAAGGGCCTACCCCCAGGACTTACCCCTAAGGACTCTAGAACTTCTCCAAATATCACCCACCACCAGACCAAGCATGCAGCAAATGTATCTGTAGGGGACATTTTATATTTGATCCATAATATGTGCCCTGGAAAACTAGACCAGTGGTTGCCAGGGTGTGTGATGCTCCAAAACCAGCCTTGCCATCTTCCTGTCTTCCTTCCCCTCCCCTCACTGCTAATTCTGATAAATGGCACTAGGGACTCTTGGGGTTTCCTGGTAACCTTGACACACACAACTACTACCAAAGCCCTGAGCTCATGAATAACCAGAGACCCAGAGGGGACAAGACCAGTAAGTTCATTGGCTGGGGCCTGACCCTGACAGTCTGAGAATCTAGAAGGAAGGCAGCTCTCTCGGGCAGACGCCTTGGCTTCTGACTACAATTGCTGGCAGCTCCAGGCTCAACTTGACAGATCACCACTGACCGTCAATTACCATGCTTTGCCACGGTCGATGTCCTCGGAAATCAACTCAGATAGAGCAGAAATAAATCTGTTCCATCACATTGTTCTTTGTCTTGGACACTGGGTGGTCACTCTCACTTTGCTACAAGCTCAGAAAGACTCTTATCTTTGAGCTAGAGAGAAAATGAGCATTGAGATTTCAGAGCCCAAGGCAGGGGTCCCTTCTACATCGCCTTCAGCCCACGCTGGATGCTGAGGTTGACTGAGAAAGGAATGGGTGGCCAAAGTAAAGAATGACAGAAGTGAACTCAATTTCTCAATGGACAATGATACCCTTGGAAGAAAAAAAAATTCTCATTAACTCCAGGGTCATCACCCTAAAGCGGAGCTGCAAAGGAAACCAAGCTTGGGTTCTTTGAGTCATTTCTCCTAAAATGTGCTTGAAAGAAGACAAGTGAGTCCAAATCCAGTCCCCCAAAGAAGGGAGCAGATGGCCCAGTGCAAAGCCCCAGAAACTTCACCAAGATAAGCACAGTTCAGATAATCCACAGGTCAAAGTGCATGAAGGCTTATTCTTGGTAAACGTAATCTACAGAGGTCTAATATTAAAATAAAATTGGAAGTGTCTTGAAAGTCAGATACGGTCACCCTTTCCCCGATGTCCAGCAGGGCCTGACAGTCACATAATAGGTTTCTTTTGTACTTTTCCTTTCCCAACTAATTAGGTTAGAATGCTTAGCTTCTCTTTCCAGAAATATTCACATAACAGCAAAGCCCAGGCTGGCCTATCTCCTCTCCTGGTGTGTCTGAGATATGAGGGGCTTTGGAAGAGAGCTGTAGTGGTACAGGCCTGTCATCCCAGCTACTAGGGAAACCGAGGCAAGGGGATTATAAATTCAATCTCAGCAAGGACTACTGCTACTGTGAAACTTAAGACCCTGTCTCAAAATTTAAAAGTAACTCAGTGGTAGAGCCCTTCTCTGGCATGGGCAAGGCCCTGAGCTCAATCCCCAACAACCAAAAAATAAAAATAAAAAATAAAAATAAATTCTTAAGTCAGATTTTAGCTTCCCCCTCCGTTTCCCCAAATATATTGACACTTAATGATAACTATCAGAATAAAAACTCAGACTCAGGTGGAATTAGTAAGTTATTAGTAGATTTTACCTGAGGTCCAAGGGAGATTCTTTTTCCATTTCTTAAAAAAGAATCAAACATCCATGACTCCTCCGATGAAGGGTTGTTTTAGGGGAAGACAAGTTGACAGAAGGAGCCTGGGGAATTGTGAACCCCAGAATTAAAACAGGACTTTCCCACAGCGTTAAACCCCCAGCTAAGGCAAGGCAAATAAAGGTTTGGGGAGGGGGGGTGGTCTGTGAAGTTCATAGAAGAACAAAGGTACAAGACTCCCAATACAGTATACCCCAAAAGGAAAACACTAGAGAGTCGGGAGCAACAAGTAGCCCACGTGGCAGGAAGGGTCAGTTGGTGTGGGACCCAAATGTTACAGAAAAGGGTTGGACTAAGGAAATCACAGCTACTCCACCTATCTTTCTGGCTGTCATTTGCCAGCTGAGGAAGAGGTGGTGGTGGGCACCAGGAGCACTTTCATAAGGTTGTATGGGTGAGTCTGATTGGGAGTGAGAAGAAGGCATGAACAGTTAGTTTCTGTTTCAAGAGGAAAGTGACAGACCTGAGGTCCTAGAAACCCCCAGAGCAGGGAATGTGCTAGCCTTCAGGAAGGAATATAGGTGAGTTCTCTCACCCCATGGCCAGCCTCCAGCCCCAGATGGCTTCAGAGTTATATGTCTCTTTGCCCTTCAGTAATTCTGTGGCTTTGTGCTTCTTGGTTCTAGAAGTTTATAAATAAGCCCATTTCTGGATTTCTTATCCTACACACTGTATTTAAGATTTGGGGTTCACAATCACACTAGGCTATAAAAGGGAGGGCCTCTAAATTGTGGGTAATTATGACCCTTAATGTCTAATATAAATACAAAGTATCTAGAGAGAGACTATAGTGAAAACTAGCTAAAAACAGAAATTGGGGATATGCTGCTTGTCCTGACAAAGGGGCAGTGTCTCCACTCAGTTTCTTGTTTTTTACACTTGATACCCTTAGTCAACTACAGGAGCCTCTCCTGGGCTAATGGTACTTGGAGTGGATGTATTAGCATATACCTGTAACCACAGCACTTGGGAGGCAGAGAAAGGAACATCATGAATTTGAGGGCAGTTTAAGTTATGGCGAAACCCTATCTTGAAAATAGAAATTTTACTTTCTTCTTGGGCCCCAGGGACCAATCTAGGGCATGTCTGCACGTAAATATTATGGCTGCAGAGAATTTCATCAAGTGTGACAAGTGCGGGGTAAACGGGCCAACCAAAGAAACCTACCCTGGCCCTGAAACCAGAGCCTGTGAAAGAAACCCACTTTAGTCCTGAAACCAGAGCCAGTGAAAGAAACACACTCTGAATCTAAGACCCAAGCCAGTGAAAGAAACATTTTATCCCTGAACCCAGAACCAAAGCGATACATCCTGACTCTGAAGCCAGGGAGAAAGAAATACACTTTGGCCCTAGAATCAGAGTCTGTGAATGAAATACACCCTGGCCCTGAAATTAGAGCCAAAAAGAGGCAATGGAAGAAACATATTTTGGCCCTGAAACCAGAATCAACTCTACCCATGACCAACTAAGCAGAAAAGTAACCAATCCCAGAGCATGGGATCTAGCCAATCCAAGCTAAAGAACTGAAACCTGACCAATCCCCACCCTGGAAATTTTCTCCCTGGAAAAACTCCACCCCTAAGAAGCCCTATAGCCCTGGGCCTGTTCAGTTTGCTGCTGCTGCCCTTTACCTGCTGCCCTCTTTCACCCAGACGGAGGCAGCCACTCTCCTGGATCCTTCCCTCCCAATACATCTCTTGAATGAGGTTTGAGTGACCACCTTCTTCTTTTGCCTGAGCAGCGATGGAGCCTGAACAGAGCTCAGCTGAACCGGCTGAGGCTGTAACACCTTTGCTGGAGAAACCTTCCCCAGAGGAGCAGAGTTGTTACACTCTGGGAAACCGGAGCAGGACTGTAGCAATTTCTCCGGGGAGGCCCTCCCCTGCTGGAGCAGAGCTGTTACATTGGGGAAGCCTTTCCCCGAAGCAGGGCTGGAAGTTGCTACCGTTACTGTAACACATGGTATTCTTTAGTTCCCAACTGCTTGAATACTTTTCCATTGAAGCTGCTACACTGTATTCTTGGGTTCCCAACCACCTGAGTACCTTTCCATCTGAGCTGTAACACTCCATATTCCTGGGCTCCCAACTGCTGAGATCCCTTTCCATCTGAGCTGTAACACAACACCTAAATCAAGTCCTGGACTTCCTATGGGTTAGCACAGTATGTACCACCAATGTAGACCCAATACTTCTGAGTTCCAAAGCTAGCAGGTGGGGCAGGGCCTCTCAGATGACATCTCACAGGTGCCTGAGACCCGGCAGAGAATTTCAATGTCTCTTTATTTGCCCTTCAATGAGTCACTGTCGTACACCTAGCCTGTAGGGACAGATCTATTTCTCCAGGTGAGTGCTGAGGGCCTGGCCCAGACAACCACAAAGACAACCCTTTGCCAAATGATGGAGTGACAGTGTAGAGTCCTATTCACAAGCCAGAGGTAACATCAGGACCAGCGGTTGCCTAGAGCAGAGATCTTTTAAATGTTTAGAATCCCCTCGGTGAGAAAAGGGGCCTGTCTTGCTTGCCGACTTTGTCTCAGGCCCTCCACTCCTATTTTAGAAACTGCTGTGGTCACAGTGATAAACTACATCTGCTATAGTACTCCAGACATCTCTCGGAGCTCCTCGGGTCCCCTGCGCATGCGCGTGTGCACACACAAAGCGCATGCGCATGTGCACACACCAATCTCCTTATGACCCTCCCTTTCCACATGCCTGCGCCCACCATAAGCTATGCTGATTTACTGAAATCTGCTTCCTCAGAGTGGTCCTCTCATCTCTCATAAAGTTGGCCCCTGTTTTATGGATATCTGTCCCTCCCTATGGAATCCGACCTCTTTCTTTACAGCACGGCTCACGGTTTATCACTGCCCCTTTTCTTTGTGATCCATCTCCAAATTTCAGGATGCCACGCAAGGCCCATCTGCGTTATCCACACTCCTGTCCCTCGCCTCTGTGTATTTTTGACATGCCAACTAAGCCATCTTGCCAGCCCCCAATAAAAGAACACTAATCCCAGCCATCTTGGTTTTTAGAAACAAGGTCTCTCACTGAACCTGGAGCTCACCAATTGTCTAAGCCTCTGGTCACTAAGCACCAGGGAGTGATCTCTGTTTCTCCCTCCCCAGAAATGAGATTTTAAGTGAGCGCCACCATTTGGGGCTTTTTATGCAGGTTCTGTGAGTGAAAACTGAGGTCCTCATGCATGTGGCCTTAACTGACTATGGCAACTTCCCAGCCCTCATCTTATGTCCCAAGAAACACTGTTGGGGAAGTACTTTAACCTGAAGTATTTGAGGTGGAGGCACAGTACACAGTACTTGTGACTTCAGAGACGACAGGTAAGCATCTCAGCTAATCATTTCTCAGCCACCCTACTAAATAGGTCCCTGAGATACAGAGCTTCCATTGCCTATTTATCAGCAAGTGTGTGTGTGTGTGTGTGTGTGTGTGTGTGTGTGTGTGTGTGTGTGTACTCTTTTAGTAAAAGCAGTGTGGAGCAATAAGTAGTTTTCCATTCTCTGAACTAATGTCAAATGGCCCAGAATAGTTGCCTGTGGGAGCACACACACCAGAACAAAGCAGAGCCTCATCTCCTCAAGCTGACAGCCCAATTTTCACAGCTATAGGGAAGTAGACAGTCATGACTTGCTGGGGAGAGCCCTTTGATAGCTCTGTGGATGGCAAGCCTGGAAGTGCTTTTAGGCAAAGCAGCCCCTGAGATCATGTGCCCAGGATTGTTGTGCAGACCTTCGAGACCTCAGATGGAAATGTTCCTTAATGCATGCAGGTGCCTAGTGATCCAGCATATGCATAAAGTATCATGGTGCATGGAGAAAGGATTTTCCAAACAAGCTGTCTACTTCCTCTAAAGTGACCCATCTTCATGGCTACATTCACTCCAGCAGAGTGACAGCCAGGAGCTGCCTGCCAATAAGAGTCACAGTGGTCCTGGCCTAGTGGTTCAGGCCTGTTATCCCAAATACTCTGAAGGCAGAAGAGGAAAATCACAAGTTCAAGGCTATCCTGTACAATGTAGTGAGACCCTATCTCAAAGCAAAAAGTAGACAGAAGATTGGGGTTGTGGCTAATATCACCAACACTATTTTCAATTTTAAATATAAAAAAAGTGCATGTACCAAGGTGTAATTCAAGAGCACTTGCCTAGCACACAGAATGCCCTGAGATAAATCCACACTACTGAAGAAGAAAAAAAGGGCACTAACTCTAAAAACTAAGTTGTATATAATAATGTACCATCCCCTTCTACAACCTACAAAGGCCCCTTCATCTAACATAGGCCATAAGCCATGAGTACCGGCTTGCTCCACTCTGCCCAGCCCTCAGCAAGGGGAAAACAGGAGTGCACAGTGAGCAAGGAGCTGGAGAGCCAAGGGCCTCTCTGTGGTGTGAGGGACTTCCCCAACACCATGCCAGGCACAGGATGGGCTGGGTTCAGGCTATCTGTGCCACTCCATCCATGATTAAGTGTCCCCAGGCCCAAAACAAGGGCCCAAAATGGTGCCCTTGGGTCAGGACATGTACTTTTCTCTGCCAGCCTGTGGGGACAGAGCTACTTCTCCATGTGCCAGCATCACTGGGTTAGGTCACCTCATAAATAATGTCTTAAATGGCAGGGGCAGGGATATCAGCTCACACTGATTGCTTGTATTAAGCCAAGCTAATTATATTTAAATTTTACCCTGGCATGTTGGGATCTATTTATTATTCATAATATTAAATAAAATAAACAAAATCCTAAAAAAAAATTATAACAGCTTATCCACAGGTAATAAAGACAGAGTTGAGGCCCCCAAACCCACAGGGCCTAGAAACACACACTTACCGATAAGCTGAAAGTAAGTTACTGACTTGCAGGGGCCTCACACCTCACATGACAGGACAAGACATGGTCCAAAGTGGACAACGGTATTCAGAGTGTGGGGTAGAATTCTGTGCCTTGTGCATGAGAGCAAGTATTTTACCACTGAGACAAGGTGGCTGGAACTTACCTCAGATAAGAAACCACAGTTTTGGAGTAGTAAAAATGGGGTGTGTGAGGGCTAAGATTTAGCTCTGTCAACAGGGCACTTGACATACACGAACCTCTGTGTTCAACCCCCAGCACTGCATATGCCCAGCATGGCGGTAGGAACACACAATCCCAGAGTCCAGGGGCGGAGGCAGAAAGATCATAAGTTAAAGTTATTCTTACTACAGCTTGAATTTGAGGCCAACCAAACCTATATGAGACCATTTCTCAAATAAAAGAGGGCAGGGCTGTGTTAAGCCCTCTCACTGACTGCTGCATCCCTGCCTGACAATCCAGCAGTTTGGGGGTATTTAGATTCTGTGTGCATCCTATATCCCATGCAGTATAAGCAGCTACCTCAGTGGATTCTGAAGTCTTCATAAGCATATGCTTGCAGCACATACACATAGACTTGTGGTGTATCTGTAGCCTGGGATTATGGAGGAATTGTGTGCTTGGTCCAACCCTTCCTCATGCCATTCTCTAGAACAGAGAGGAAACTGGGGCAAGAACACCTAAAGAAAGCTTGGAGCAAGTTAAGGACATGGGGTGGGCATTTCAGGAACCTGACTGAGCCATAGGTGTCTACAGATCTCTCCCAGCCTTTAACGCACAGGAGACACGTGTTTCTGAACACAGTCTACCCACAGGTAGCTGTGCCCTTGCCTGGTTCCCAGTCATTGACTGCAAGAATCCACTAACCCCTTTCTCAAAAGGCTAGCCCTTCACCAAGAGGTCCTGTCTGGGCCTTTCCCCTCCCTCAAGGATGCTCTGTGAAAATAAAGAGGCTATATTCTTTGTGGGAAGCATGAGCTTTTATTGTTCTTGTTGGTTTGTTCCTGATTATGCCTCATGAGGAAAACAGCTTAACAGACACTTATCTGACTCTCTCACACAATACAAACTCCACAGAAACAGGGACTTTCACTCCCTACATCCGCTACAGTATCAAAATTGGTACCTGAAACACAATAAAGACTCATCAAACCAGTACCCAGCCGTTGGTTAAATTAGCAACCTTGTTCCCAGACTTTATTTGCTTTAACCTTACAGGTTTGAACTAGAACACAGTGGACGTGGGGGCCATCTGGCTGTGACACATATGATTCTATTGATTGCCAGAGTTGAAATGGCATCCTGAATTGTGTCTCCACATGGTCTCTGATGTCTGAACAGTCTGAAGACTGCTAGGTAACGGTTTCAAGGTAAAAGTCAGGTAGTAGGCGTGGCATTGCTGCCATCGTGCAGCTCCTCTACCTAATTTCTTAAACTTCAGATCCCAGCTGTGTAACTGAAGGGGGAATGTCACGAAAAAATTGGCAACTACATGTTTCTGAACACATAACAACCAAAAGAAGCACAACATGAAACACAAATGAATCTGACATGCTTCTGGCAGTGCTCCCCAGTGTTACCACACACGGTTTCACCTCCGTCTTGGTTCTGAACATACAACATGCCCACTATGCACTGGGCTGTCAGACCACAGTCTGCCCAGGTGTCTCAGCTCGGATTCTAGAACATCACATTAGCAACTGAGGTGTTTTGCTGCACAGGCAAAGGCTTAACATGTTTTAATTCTGGAAATCTTAACATTTTTCTTATCACTTCTCAGCATGTAAATATCAAATTTGTCTATTTTGGGCTTGTGTTGTGTTTGAATGTTTGACTTTAAAATTTGCTGTTCACAAAAAATATATATATTTTAATTTTGTCTTGAGATTGGGGTAGGATTTCCAAAGCTCCTGAATCAAACCTAAACATGCTTTCCCCACTTCCCACCATGGAGGCATGCAAAGCAGCATTCTCAGAGCTAAGGATTATAAAATCAAAATATCGATAAACTCTGAGAGACACTGAAGAAGTGAGGAGATGAGTTGGTGGGGAAAAGGCACAAAAGTTCTTGATGCCAAGGCTGATGGCTGAGTTGGCTCCCCAGGACTTACGTGCTGGGAAGAGAGAACTGACCTGCATGTGCACTCGCACGCGCGCGCGCGCGCGCGCGCGCGCACGCGCGCAAACACACACACACACACACACACACACACACACACACACACACTGAACGAAAGACACTGAAGTCCTACAGTATAAATATATAGTCAAGGTATGATCGTATGTATAAAATAAACAAGCACACCCATCTCATTCATATGCAAATTTGTTTTTAAGAAATGGTAAAATTATATGTATATATATTAAAGAGCAGTTTTAAAATAAATTTCTTTGTGACTTATCAGTCAATGCCTGCATTATCTTACCTATTTTATACAAAAATATGAGAGGTTGAAAATGGTCACAAGTCAACAGTTTAGGAAACCCCACTGGAAGTGACCTTCAGCCAGCACTCCTTCCAAAGGCACCTCCCCACTGGCAATCAAGCCTACATTGGTTCTTGTTCTAAGAAAGTGAATTTGTTCCACCTCAGTTGACACACAGGGGAACAATCTGAGCAGAGTGTATTTTGCATTTTCTCATGCATGATTGCATCTGTAAGAAACACCGGGTGAACACAGAGCCGTGACCAGCTGAGATCAGGCACATGGAGATGTGTAGGCAGTTTCCTATTGCCTCTCTTCCTTAATGCTTCCTTGTGTGCTCCATTCTGATGCCATAAGATTCCGATACCTCAATACCCTGCTCCACTCATCACAGCAGCTCACAGACTGCCTGCTCCCCCCCCAAATGCTCCATGGCCAGTGCATAGTAGGTAAGGACCAGAGTTCAGATCCCCAGAACTCACATCAATGCTGGATGGGCATGCTGCATGCACACACATGTGCACACATACAAAAAAGTAGTGTAAAAAGGGGCAGTTTGACTCTTTTGTACTTATCATTATCCTTATAAATTTTATAATTATCAGGTCAACTTCTCCCCCTCCTAACCACTCCCCCCAAAAAGCAATCTAGTCTTGTTGAGACTATATTTTGAATTTCCAGATCACTCTGTGGAGACTGGCACATTTCCAGGCTATTTCTTGCCTTCTGGTTTATAAGCATTGACTTGGTTATTCATTAATTTACTTCACACATCTTATTGTCTGCAGTGAATAAGCCTTATCCACCCCTAGTCAGATTTACCCCTAAGTATTCCATACTTTTTGATGTTGCTGCCAATGGTACCTGCTCCCTTTGATGCCCGTGGCTTCTCGCTGGTGTATGTATGGAGAGACGTGATTTTGTATGGTGATCCCATTGTACCATGACTCTGTGATCTGTTCCAAGTGATGGTTAGATCTCCTTGGATTTTCACAGAGCGAGGTTTGCTTTCTTCTTTCCAGTTTGACATTTATTTCTTCCTCTTGCCTTATTAGGGTGACTCATTCTGGCACAGAGCAGGGCAGGAGTGAGCCCTGTGTCCTTCCTGCTCTGAAGGGAACATTCCGTTTCTGATTGTGAAGACACAGACGGCGGTTTTCAGAAGCTTACTTCTACTGGACGGGAGCGATTCCTTCCCTGTCTCTGTTAGGAAGTCTTCTCTCAGGTGCGAGGGAACACTTTCTACATTCACTGACATCATCACATGGTTTTCACTATTTCTTAGCATGATGCGTTTTAAGGGTTAGATTGGTTTGGTTTGGGTTCGCGGTTAGATTTGGTTTTGTTTCTTCAGACCGAGTCTCATTTGGTAGCCCAGGCTAGCCTTAATCTCATGATCCTCCTGCCTCAGCCTCCAGAATGGCTAGGACCATGGGTCTGCACAACTATACTCAGTATGTGGCTTGATTTGTTTTTAATATCAAACACAGCCTAAGCCACCTCAGGCCATGCTGGCTTATCCAGTTTGCATGTTATTGGACTGATCTTTTCATTTTGTTAATTTCAGCCATATGCTTGAGAGTTACTGGCCTGCAGTTTCCTTGTCAGATTTGGAATGGGGAGTGGTGACCTCATGGAATGGAATGAGCCAGAATACTTCTCCAGTTTTCTGGAACAATCTACGCAGAATCAGTGCGGCCTTGTCCTTAAATGCTTGTAGGCCTAAAGGACAAGCAGCCATGTGGATCTGAGTTTGCCTTTGGAAGGAGGCTGTAAGCTATGAATATACTCTTTAAAAATAGAAATGGAAGGTGTGGCTTAGTTGGTAGAGCGCTTGCCTAGCATGTGTTCAGTCATCAGCTCAAAACTCATCTCTGGGTATGGTGGCTCAGCCTGTAATCCCAGCATGTGGCAAGAGAAGGCAGGAGGATCCTAGCCTGGGCTGCTTGGAACCCTGACTTGGAAAATGAAAACAGATACAGGGTTAGTCAGTTTTCCTAGGTCACGAGTGCATCTTGGTAGAACATGTCTTACTAAAAAGATGCTAATATACCTGAGCATCTTTCCCCCCCTCTTTAGAGTTTATTAAAGAATGAGAATAGGGGATAGTGAGACGGATCCACGGAGGACATTGTGCAAATTAGAACATGGGAACGGGAAGAATTCTGTCTTTAAGGGTGTATGTGTACAGAGGGCTGGTTTAAGTGATCACATGTGCTCCTGCATATGGATGACATACCATGCTGTGTATCCCTAAGGGGGTTTGCGTGGTGGCATACCACGGCACGTACGTGCAGCGCTCCCTTATAATTTTATGACATAAATTTGTCTTTCTAAGTTATGAACACACAAAGATCCACCTGCCTCTGTCTGCCAAGAGCTGAGACTAAAGGCATGTGCCGCTGTGCCCACCACCCTTAACTTTGTGCAGCTTTGACCCTGAGCTTCAACCCTAGCCCAATTTTCTTTGCTTTAATATAGACCAACATTCTACCTGGAAGCCTCCGTCAATAAGGGCTGTCCCTTGCGAATTCTTCCAGCCTTGTAGGACCTGGAACAATCTTCACATAGCTTCATGGGGGAAGAAATCTTCACTGGTACAGCTTGATCTGCTGTTGCTGTTCAGCAGTTTATATATTTGCTTTTGTTATATTTGTATATAACAAATGCATGATATATAAAAATATGTATATATAATATATGTTTTAATTAATTACATTTTTTAATGTGTTGTCAGAGCAGTGTGTGCCTCAGTGCACATGTGGAAATTACAGGACACTTATCAGCAGCTGCTTGCCTCCTTCTGTGGGTAGCGCTATGGTCACAAGAGGGTTGTCACTCAATAAGCATCTTCATCTGCTGAGCCTTCTCTCCAGCCCTTGTTTTGTTTGAGGTTTTACTGGGAGATGAAGTGAGGTTGCTTGGAAACAGTTGGATTTGTGGGAGAGTTACCTTTAAGATCTGTTTGATGGGATCAGAGCTATTTTCAGACTGGGCTTACCCGGTGATTGAGGCAAGGCCCGTATGACTGATCGGTGTGACCTGAACCAAAGGGCTTGACCTTAGCCACTTTCTTCATTACTGGGACCAAATACCTGGCAAGAAACCCCTAAGTGAGGAAGCCTTTATTTGCTTTCAGCATGAGGAGCCACCCACCCTCTGTCATGGTAAGGAAAGCATGAGGTGGCCTGTCACATTGCATATGCAGTCAGGAATCTGAAAACAAAGATGGAGCCTAGTTGTTAAACCTCAAGGCCTGCTCCCCAGTAACCCTCTTCTTCCTGCAAGGCTCTATCAATTAAGATAGTTAAGACAGAGCTCACCAGACCTGCCCCTCTACATGCGGCTTTAACAGAAGTAGAAGTCTTTGCTTACATTTTTTTATTGCAAAAAAAAAAAAATGCTTAATTAGAGCAAAATATAAAGAATCGGGGCCAGAGGTCAAGTGAAATTATGTGCTTGGTTCTCTAATCCAGTGCATATCAATCTAACACACGAGGCAGGCAGCCAGAGGGCTCCTTAAAAATGGAGATTTGGAGACTGGGGAGGTGGCTTCCTGGATAAAGTTCTTGCTTCCAAGCATAAAGGTCAGAGTTTAATTCTCAAAACTCACATAAATGTCCCACTAGTGTGGCAGCTGCCTGTAATCCAAGCACAGTAAAGAGAGGAGAAAGCTGGCTGAGAGCAAGCAAGTATGTTCTCTCGTTCTCTCTCTCTCTCTCTCTCTCTCTCTCTCTCTCTCTCTCTCTCTCTCTCTCTCTCTCTCTCTCTCTTTCCCCCCTCTCCCTCCCTTCCTCCCTCCCATTCTCCCTCCCTCCCTCCCTCCGCTTGTCACTGAGAACACAATGCTTCAAGTTCCTGCCTTGACTTCCCCACAATGATAGACTGGGACCTGGAACTATGAGGCAAATAAACCATTTCTCCCCTGTGCTAAGCGAAAGGAACCAGGACACCAATCTTTCCAGATGTGTGTGTAAGTGGTTTGGTCTAGCTTCTTCAGGACCATGGAGAGTCTGCAGGCAGAGTCCACAGACGGGAGAAATATGCACTCAGAGGTATAAAAAAGACACTGTAGAAGCACCGCATGGTGTGGAAGACAAGATGTTGAGGTTTAAAATGACAGCCTGAGCCTGAGCGCCCCTTTGCCTTGCTTTTTAACACCCCTGTTCTGAGCTGTCTGTGCACTCTGGGAAGATTGCTGCCCACTGTCCAGGAAGACTGGCAGACCAGAGCAGAGCAGGAGGAAACAGCTACAAGAGAGTGGATTCTTTGATGGTGACTAAATGCTGAAACAGGCTTCTTTCAGATCAGAAATCATTTCCCCCCATCAAATCCAAATCCTCCGCATACCACGCAGCAGAAACACACAGCTTGCTGACTTCCTTGGTGTCATATTCCGGGCTTCTATAGGACCGGGAATCAGAAAGGCTCCTTCTCACCTTTTTCCTGATTAGGTACACAAGTTTTCAAGTTTCTAATGTTGAACATGGATCTAAGTGGAATTCAAAGTTTAAATTTACTGTCTTTATTCTTTCATATTGTATGAATGTAATTGGGGGCAGTGGAAAACACCTTTAATGTCCCCTCACGTTAACACATTAACTGTTTCCACCATTTTCCCCAGTGTGGACAAAGACTGACTGCTTACTCCGGCCTCCTGGCCATAGTGCAATGCCCTGGTGCCTCCTTTCCACCCAGTGTCCCCACCACAGCACTAGACAAGTCCATAGAACCTCAGAGATAGGAGGATTATAGCTTACTCCCAGAAAGGAACCCGGAAGTCTGAATGACGTATCATTTCTCTCTGCAGGGTTGCTTTGGAAGCTGGCATCCACCTAAGGTGATTCTGTAACCTAGTGTTGTAAACAGCAATGCAGTAAGCATGGATGTGGTCCCTCTGTGGTGTGTTGACTTCAGGCAGATGTTAAAATGGTGTAGCTCACTCACATGGTAGCTTTGTTTCTGTTTCTTGAGGAATAATGATTTCCACAGTGGCTGTGCCAATTTATATCCCCACCAGGTGTGCCTAAGGATTCCCACTTACCCACATTGTCATGGGCTTTTGCCTACTCTATAACAGTCATTCTAATTGGATGAGATGGGATCTCAGCGTGGCTTTAATTTGCCTTCCCCGATGGCTAAGTAGCTTGAACACCCTTTTCTGATGACTGGCCATTGGTTCTTCATTACTTGAGAATAGGTTTTCTTCTGTCATCAGTATCCATAAACAGAGGAAAGATTAAAGGAAATACATCTACATACTCCATATGCATAAACAACACCAGGGACTTACATATTTAATAGGCGCCCATGAGATAGATGAGGCCCTTGGACATGCTTCCTGAGAAAGGCATACTCCATACCAGCCCTATAAGTCAGCTGCCTATGTAGAGGCCCAGGGACAGTAATTCCCACACACCCAAAGGAAAACAGGCAGACACTATAGCTCAGAACACTAACGCTGAGGGCCAACTTTGTGACCTTCCATCAAAGCGGCTCTGGGTGCACCTGCAACAGAAGACTGTTGGACCCAGAAGGCCTGCTTTCTGCCCACAAACTGTAGGAGACGGCTTCAAAATCATGTATTATTTAACTAGCGAGCAATCTTCCAGGATGACTAAATCCACACAGTAAGTAGATGTCTAGAAGCTGAGCACCCATTAGTGGCACTTAATGACAGCAAGGGCACTATTAGATGCTCCAAGGGAACTCTTACACACCCTGGAAGGAGATTCAGGGCAATAAAATTTTTCATAAATGCAGCACTTGCTGTGTTTTCTAGGGAACTCCTGTGTTTTGCAATTAAGGTGATGGCTCTCTTCACACAGTGTCATACTTGTTACCTGGAGCATAAAGCCAGAATCCTAGGCCCATGGACATGGGTCACCATTAACAAAGCATGCACACACACACACACACTCACACACACATATATCAGACTCTGGAGTCATGCAAAGAATCCGAACATCTTACAGCCCACCTTCTGGCTGCTAGAGAAACAGGCTATTGAATACACTAACCTTTACTCAGCCCTCCAGTGAGATAAGGGGAAAGCGAGAATGTACTGGTCAGTTAGCAGCAACAGCTGCTGTAACAAGCAAGCCCTGCACACGCACAGTAAAAAGTCATCTCTTGCTGTCTTCCAGCAAAGATTCTAAGAAATGAATTCTTTTTCTCCCATTTTCTCCTCGCCAACCTCAATACATGACGGAGCTACTTCGTGATCTGCATAAGCACATGTCTATTATATGTGTATTTATGTATATGCACATATATGTGTGTGTATTATGTATGTATACATGTATAAAGCAGAGGGAACCACACTGTTGTAGTAATAAAGTAGCTGGGCAGATACAGGACAAGAGTAAGTTGGATGGAATTCTGGGAAGGGCCCTATAATGTCTGAGCCATCCTCTGACCTTTCAATCCAACTCCAGGCCCAGTCCTGCTGGGAGATGTAACCTCATCTACTCAAGGCCCCTGAGTTGACTTTGGGTGAATTCCATGCCAGTGGATCTCAAGTGGAACCACCCCGGGTCGCCTCAGACCATGAGCAAACATTGAAAATATTTACATTTCAACTCATAACAGTAGCAAAATCATGTACAAAGTAACAATGAAACTAATTTTATGGTTGGGAGTCACCACAGCATGAGAAACTGTATTAAAGGGTCACAGCATTAGGAAGGTTGAGAACCGCTGCCCTGTGACCTTAGCCTACTCTGCTGTCCTGTGTTCACCAAAGGTCTCTGTCATGCCTCTGTATGCACCAATTCACCCAGAAGCCTTCTGGAAACAGGACAGAAAGAAGGAAAGCCAAGGGGTGAACCAGGATGTATTAAATGCCTTCTCCGAGAAATGAAAATTAAACACGATCATGTTTAATTCTCATTATTACTCTAAAATTAATTTTATTGGGCTTACTAAACTGTTCAAAGACTGGAACTTGCCCAAGGCCAATTGCATAAAATAAAAGGAAGATCAGGTATGAAGGTACATAGGGGAATGCAGGAGATAGGAAGGGTTGGGAGACAGGAGGGGCTGGGAAGGGGGGGAGGGTAATGCACACCTATAATCCTAGCACTCCAGAGCCTAAGACAGGGGAAGAAAGGGTTGATCTCTGCTGAGCTGCATGAGAAGACCCTGTCTCTAAAAATACAAAACAATATAAAAGTATCGAAAATAATGCGAGGCAGGAAATGAAGGGAGGAGAGAAATGATTACAAATAACTAGCCTGAGTTTGCGACATATCCATCTACCATAAAGCTTGGCTTCCTTGGGGTTAGCGGCCCTCTCTTAGAACCAGCTATAGGACCCAGAAGTCCACAGAATGGAGTCAGTGCTCCTTGGCTACCGAATTGTGTGAGACTCACATGAGCTACCACATTGAACAATTGATAGGGAAACTCTGGCTCAAGCCCTTTGACTAACATTCTTACCCTACCAATCACTGGGTCCGTGACACTATCTAGAGCCTCTGTTTCTCCATCTGTGAAAGTAAAATGCTGATAGATGGCCTCACTGGATGTCAGGGAGGACTGAGATGTTGAATATGAAAGATCCCAGCCCCGTGCCTGAACAGTCAGGTGAAGAGGGCTGGAAATTTCTTCCTGACAAATTGGATGGCGCTTTCCGGATGGTGCTGCCAGCCTCGGAGCTTTTCGAGAGTTCCTCTGCAGCAGGACGTGGAGCATCTCCTCACGGTATTGAGTATTGATTTTTAGCATGAATACCCTTAGATAAACTGCATTTGGAGCAGCAACCGCATCAAACTGACCCAGATTGATCGGGCATGAGGATTTTCCATTTGGAGGAAATTACGGAAACACGGCTTCCAATATCTCAATTAAAACAGCCTCTATCTGTTAAGTGGGAGCTGGTGGTTTAATCTGTGCTGAAGCCAATGTGCTGAACAAGGGGACTCTAAAGAGAAGGCCAAAGCAGATGCCTCGTGTCTCCCCAGGGGCTACGTCCCATGCAGAATTTCTTCCTTGAATTTGACCACAGAAGTGGAAAAGCTGCAGTAATGGCCATAATCTCCCCCAGGTGCTAAAAGCACCCTCCTTGTCCACATGTCCACAGAGAGCCAAGGCTCCCAAGAGGCAGGATGAAATTGCCCCTCTTCCCATTCAGTATTACTGCCATGACCCTCACCTACTGTTCTGCTTTTAGCTCCCCAGGGTGCACTGGTGTTCCTTCAGCACAGAAAACAGCTCTGTCAGACTGACACAGACGTGCCTCTCCCCCCTTATCCACGGCTACTGCACCCACAGGCTCATGTGCTCGAACACTTGGTCCTCAGTTGGTACCAACCTAGATAGGAGATGCGCTTCCATCTAGGAGCAAGCATTCAAGGGTGACAATCTACTCCAGTTCCATCTGCTTCCTGGCTGGCTGTGGTATGAACGAGCCATGAGCTCCCATTATATGGACCGAGACACACCAGCCCCTTGTCCTCTCACCATAGGGACCATATCCTCTGAGCCAAAGCAAATCCTTCCTACCTGATGTTGCCGATGACAGATTTTGGTCACGGTGACACACACATACACACACAAACCCATCTCCATCCCTTGTCCTCTACCGTACGACTTGGGTTCTGCTCACAACGGAAGTGATCTTTCTTGCCTTTCCCACTGAAATCTGGCTACATCGTTTCCTGTGTCCATGAGAAAACAGCAGAAATGATGAAGTGCCATTCTGCGCCTAGGCCTCCAAAAGCTTTATGGGGCTTTACCTCACTCGCTGTCTACCATCTGCAAGGGGACACACCCAGGACAGACAGAATATTTGTTTCAGGACACGCACTGGAGAAATACAGGACAGATATAGACCTTCCCTAGCCATTCCCACTAAGATCAAGCCCAACCAACATCAGCCCACATCTAGCCAACACCAGATACCTAGTGAGCCCAGCTGAGCCAGTGGGACCCTTGGGGATCTACAGGATAACTTCCTGTTTGTTCTCCATCACCAAGGCAAGTGGAGATGATCTCATCAGGCAGAAAGTCCCTGAGAGGCTCCACACGAATTGATAGGATCCATCTATTACATATATACTAAATACCAGACAGATGGCTTAATGACTTACAGCCATTACAGAGCCTGCCTCAATATAAATATTGATATTTCATTCATTGTAAAATTTGTTTCATTCTTTAGGATTTCTTTTTAAAAATTGCCTTAATGTTTTATTTATTTCGACTAGCAAGTGTGGGATAGGGTTTTTTGGGGGTTTTTTTGCTGACATCCTGTTAAATTTTACCTTGCCCTAACCCAAGCCTTGATTAACACATTTATTCCTTATATTAAAAAAAAATGTTCCATGAGAAAAATAGTAATGATATTGGAACAATTTGAGAAACAAAATAAATAATATACTATAGGATTGTAACTCAGGGCATAAAATAAAAATTTGTTCTGCATACTGATGTAAATAAATGATTGAATAAATGAATGTGGGGGTTACAAAAATATTCAGTACAGACAGACTCCAAATAATTTATGTGCCACAGTGCTCCACCAAGAAGTAAAATGTCACCCTTGCAAGGAGCACTAGAGGTGCTGTGTCCCTCCACAGCACAAGAATAAAGTGTGGTATACAAATGACAGCCTGGCAGAGACACTTGAGAAGCATGCCCTTAGCCAGACCAAGGTCAACACCAAGAGTGAAGCTACATTGCCAGCTACCCCTCCCCGTAATTGGGAAGAAGCTGACACCCACTCTCTGGTCATCCTCCCCAAATCTACTGTCATGAGCGTTGAGGTCACTACACACAAGGTCTGAGAGGTCTAGGGAGACAGGAAGACTGGTGTTGTGATACCCAAGGGAGAATCCTATAATGGAAAGTGGGTGAGGGCTAAGAATGCATAGACCCTAATGAAGTACCAGCTGTCATTAATAACCATGCATCAACACAGGTCCATTAACTTTGACAAATGTACCTTGGTAATGTACGATGTTAGCCAGAGAAGGGCTGGGAGCACTGATATGGAAACTCTCTGGACCATCTTAGAAACTTCTCTGAAAATCTAAAACTATTTGAAAATAAATGATGGATTTTATTTTATTTTTTTTAAAGATTTGAATGGGGCCTAAGGAGATGAAGGAAAATTGTCCAAAGTCACAGAGCTTGTAAATGACAAGGTCAGGATGATTCTCCTGGGCTGTGTTTAAGCCAACAGCCAGCCTAGAGCTCACCTGTACTGACCGAGATGCTCTGAGCTAGCCTGCACTGACTGGGATGCTCTGAGCTAGCCTGAACTGGGTATGATGTTATGAATTCACCTGCACTGTCTGGAATGCTGGGACTAGCCTGCACTGGCTGTCATACTGTGAGCTAGCCTGCACTGGTTGGGATGGTCTGAGCTAGCTTGCACAGGCTGTCATGCTGTGAGCTAGCCTGCACTGGCTGGGATGATCTGAGCTAGCTTGCACAGGCTGTCATGCTGTGAGCTAGCCTGCACTGGTTGGGATGGTCTGAGCTAGCTTGCACAGGCTGTCATGCTGTGAGCTAGCCTGCACTGGGTATGATACTGTGAAATCATCTGCACTGCCTGGAATGCTGTGAGCTAGCCTGCACATGCAGGGATAATTTTCTACCTGAAGCAGGAAGGGACATCCAGAGGAAAGAGGAGGAAGAGGAGGAAGAAGGTGAGGAGGGCAGAAGACAAGGAGGGGGAAGAGGGAGGGGAAAAAGGAGGAGGAGGAATGGGGAAGGATGGGTGGGGAGAGATAGACTTGGCAAGCACTTGGACAGTGAGTCTCGAAAGCAAAGGACCACTCTCTCCCTGTTGGGTGGAGCCAGCCTCACAAACAGGTCTCCTCTCCTCCTGATACATATTCAGCAACTCTCAACCACACGGCAGGCTCCTTCCTCGTCCAGCTGTGCTCACCTCATGTAGACCCATGGAATCAATAGCTCACATCCATCATTTTATCTCTACCACTTAGCAGAAGCAAAAACCACTTTGCCAAAGTACCCTCCACTGGACAAGACATATCATCCCATCTCTGCTGCTCACATCCATCTTCCCTGCAATTGTTTAAGTGGTTTGGGGTCCTTTGAAATCGGAGATTTATTCCTCCTTTCCTTACGTTTTATTAGGGGAGGTTTATCATCAATATGAAACTTTAATACCTCCAAAGCCGCGGATTAATAGACTCATAAACCTTAATACCTGGTGCTTTATGCACTTCAGGGTATGCTGGGCGCAGATGGGGAGGGATGAGCCCATTCGATTTTCCTGTCTCCTCCACCCTGCAAGTCTGGTACTCTTGGGGACACAGATTCACCTTGATAAAGCATCACAAGGTGGATGGGAGGTTGAGGCTAAAACTGCAATTCTGGTGTTTTAATTGTACAATTCCAGGCTGGCAGCTTTATTTCCTTGATCTCAGCTTTTCCATCTCTGAAATGACGTAAAGGATGAAGAGATGGACGAATGAGAACTTGGGCTTCCAAACCAGAGAACTCACACACATCCAGGTGGAAGATGGTGTCGCTGTCTCTAACTCCAGCTTCAGAGGACAGAGAGAAAGACCCTCAGATCAAGCTGGCTGGTAAGACTCGCTGTGTCTGAGTTTGCCTTAGAACCTGCCTAGTGAGAAAGTCAGACAGAGGGATCAAAGATGATCCTCAACCTCAGGCCACCCATGCACTCAAAACCACATAGACGGTAACATGTACAACACACACAAATGGAAAAAAATAAAAGCGAAATCAGAAGAAAATTGGAACTTTCTAAACAAAGCTACTGATGTGAGGTGTGTGTGTGTGTGTGTGTGTGTGTGTGTGTGTGTGTGTGTGTGTGTGTGTGTGTGTGTGTGTGTGTACGAAGGCAAGATGGGGGAAGAAAGAAAGTACAAAGTAAAGAAGCTACTTACAGTGTTTAGCCCTTGTTCCTGAAGATGTCTGGGGCTAAATAAACAACATATGCTTCTCATGACTTCCATTGATCCAATGAGAAAGATCAACAAAGCACACAACTCAAATGGAAACTTTTCCATGGAAGAGGGGATCAGGCCCCAGATCCCTCTGGAGCATACACAGTCAAGAGTCAGGAGGCCTTGGCTCCCGTCTACTTTGTAGACTGCTCCAACCCAAGGCTCCAATGCCTAGTCACTTGTCTTTTTTAAACAGGCCACTGTTTAAAATGTGGCCACTGCTGCTCCCTGTGGCAGACACAGTCTATTCTTCCCAAGAATTCCAGCAGGGCTGAGCCCTTGTAACTTTCTAATTCCTAAAAAGGCATTAGAAGAAACAGGCAGCCACACAGTGCTTCCACAACTCCAAGACCCTTGCTGTAATTTTTCCTCTCTCCCACAGGGTCTTCCTGGTGGCAACAAGCTAAGTTAACTCAAGAAAACTAAGGATCACACAGACTATCTCACACGTGGCAACTCAGATCCGGAGAATGGTAATTAGCATTCACAGCAACAATTCTCAATAAAAGAACCTGAGGCAAGATCTGGAGGCATGCAGAGCTGCCCTGGTTGAGGGATGCTATAATCTCCAACATATAGAGGTCTGCAATGTCATGGAACGTATCTGACCACAAAAAGCTTCTGGCCCAGTGTTTCCAATGCTGAGATTCTATGGAGTGCCATGCAAACCCTAGTGTCTTATTGGCCAACTCTAGGAGAGACATTGTAGCTAGCTATCTAAAGATCGAATTACCAGACTCATCCTCATCCTAGCCTCTAAATCTGGACTCATCTGTGCAACCCACTGTGGCTAATAGCACATGATGGGACCAACAGTGCATTGACGGAAAGGGAGTTTGGCAAGTGGGAACTACAAACTGGGCCAGCTTCTGGTTTCCCTCCTACCGCTCTGCTAAGTCTTTGAGAATGAGAACTCCACCGCTGAGTCACAGAGAGGTTGGGTAATCAACCTGGTCACACAGCTAAGCAGGTTCAGCTACAGCTCACCAGGACCAGGTCTGTGTTGGGTACTTTTGGTTGTTTGCCAAGAACCAACTCTAACACATAGCTGCCTCAGACCTGATCTTCTGAGCAAACAACATAACACCCAAAGGTTTGGGGCAATATACCTGGGTGGGGGTGGGGGTTGGTGGCTGGAACCAGTATTTTTCCCTTGTGCTCAGTACTGTGCCCTGATACTATCTACTCAAACCAAGACTGACTGATTCACACATTCTGCTTCAAGTTTTGCTCCAATGGTCTGTGACCCAGGCTCCGGGCATCACTGGGGTGCTGTTGCCCTGGCTTCCACATCCATCCCTGAGTACTGGAGACTTCGCTTTCTTAGATGCCTGTTAGGTCTGCCTGCTCCCCTCTGTGCATGTCTTCATCTGGCCCTAATCAACATCCAAGGACATCTTCTTCCCAATGCTCTCCAAACACCCACTTCTCCCTTCTAATCATCACCCATTGTGTGGAGGTGGTGATATTGAGGATGGCTGCTGACTGGAGGGGGGGGGGGCGGATATCCAGGGATGAGAAGTGGAGCCTAATGATATCTGTACCATCCAGGCTTCTCATTTAATGTTCCCTCTTCTCTCCCTCCTTCCTCAATCAACAGGTTCATGCTGTATGTTGACTGTGAACTGGGTTAGGCACTTGCTTCTGGAGATACAGTCATAAACAAGCATGGTGAGTTCCCCACCATCAGATCCTCTGCTTTGGGTTGCAGAAGCAGTGGTGGTTTGGGATGGACACCAATTTGCTTTCCGTCCTCAGGAAAGACCACCTCACTTTTACTTGCCGAGTACCATTTCACTTTCTTGAGTTTGCACCCCTACACCTGCC
Organism: Phyllotis vaccarum; assembly: GCA_033318265.1. Taxonomy (NCBI): domain Eukaryota; kingdom Metazoa; phylum Chordata; class Mammalia; order Rodentia; family Cricetidae; genus Phyllotis; species Phyllotis vaccarum. The sequence continues at coordinate 69,128,899 of JARWLC010000016.1, read as the reverse complement.
TCACTGGTTACTGGCTCCTTACTGTCCTGATATAAGACCGACCTCAATGCCTGCCACTCTTGTATTCCCAGAATTTGGACATCAAAGCACAAGTTCCCATTGCTGGTCTTCTACTGGGACATATGGCATAGAGAGCTTGGTGGTACTGACCCATCATCTCAGCTACTCAGGTGGTAGAGGCAGAAGGATCTCAAGCTCAAAGCTGCCTAGGCTACAGAGTGAGTTCTAACCCAGCCTGGGAAAGCTAGCAAGCTTCTGTGTCAACTTTTATAAGTAAAAAGAGAGAGCTGAGGCTGCAGCTTAGTGACAGAGCCCTTGCTTAAGCATGTGGGAGGCTGTGGGTTCAATCCTGCACACTGCAAAAATTCAATCAATCTCTCACTGAGCCTGGAAGGCCGGTAAGAGAGGAAGTTGGCTCATCCTGCTTCACACCATGTTCGCGATGCCTGGAAACAGCTTGAGCTCAATGGGGCTGAGCAGAGGTATGATCAAAGAAAAATCAGTCCCACTCAACAAGGTCCTCAAGTTCAAGGGCATCGAGGGCTAGAGAGGAGTGGGCAAGATGCTGAGTTTCTGCAGCCAGAGATGCGGCAGAAACCAGGCTGCTGGTTGCCATAGGAACTGCATCTAGCCGGGTCCACTTGTTCGCACGAAGTATAATCTTAGCATATAAGATGGACAGCCAGCCCTGGACTTTGTCATCTTGACTGTAGGCAACACAGTCTAAGGTGGTCTTAGATGGCTCATTACATGGTCGTACAAAGTGATCAGTCCTTTTCCTTCAGAATGGTCAGGACCTGGAATGTGCTCTTGACCAACACAATGTAGCTAAAATTGTGCCATATGGAGGTGGCAATGTCACATGGCAGGAGCCTCCATAGCTCTCACTCTTGATAGCGTTGATGAGAAAAACTAGGAGAGGAGACCATGTGGCAAAAGTTATGGATGAGTCATGAAGAACATCTAACTAAGAACCGAGGCTTTTGGTCTGTTAGCCACAAGGACTGAACCTTCTCTGTGGAGATGCTATGGTTCATGCTTACTTCAACTAAACTGGATTTGGTATCATCTAGAAGACATATCTCTTGTTGGGTGTCTGACCTAATGGAACCTGTGGAAAACATTTCACATCCAAACCATGACAGGAAACAAATAGGAGTTTGCATAGCTCAGGGAAGAGCAGGATTTGAACATGGATACCCAAACTTCTAGGACAAGGGAAAAAGGAAGATAAAGGGATGTGGATGGAACAGGATCTGAGTTAACACAAGGAGGCTTTGAGGGCAAAGTTCCAAGGAATATTTGGGACAGACGTCAAATTTTGACAAGTGAGAGGAAAGTATTCATGGGGGCATAGGATAGTTTTGACTTTTTCCCCCAAGGATCACAGCTTCTGAAATACCCAGGGGCCCCAGAAATCAGAGCAATGATGTAGAACCCCCAACATCTAGATAATGCTCTTGGAATCCAAAGACTGAAGTGGACGTCCTATGTCACACCCTGGTCCCCGTCTGGCTGCCTGGTTTCAATCCTACAGCCTGCCTTCCCCCTTGAAGACCTATCTGGGGTGATTAATGAGTTTAATTTATTATTAGCTTCTATGGATCTTAGCTGGGCTGAGGTGTCCTGGGAGTTATGTGTGAACAATCGGTTGGAGAACAGAGGTCTCTCCCGGCTTATTTATATTCATTTTGTACTGAGAACATTCTTAATTTGTTCATTTGTCTCTGGTTTGATTTCACTGCACTTGGATGGCTTGGACAGGACCAAAGATAAATGTGGGGCTTAGGTTCAAGGTTCCCAGCCAGTGTTCTCACGGGAGAGACAGGAACGTTGATGGTTTCAAAGCAAGACTGGCCCGACAGCAGCGGAGAGGACACAAGGGACACAGCAGAGTTACTCATTCCTTCTCACTCTCGATGGTGTTTGGGGAGCCAGCCTCAAATTCAGGCAGCATTTTCCCCTGACTCCCAGGTCAGTGAGAAATCTTGATTCAAACAAAGTGTTGAAGATGCCGGTTAGCTTTGTCAGCTTTACACAGACTGACTCACCTGAGAAACGAGTCTTAACTGGGGGATTGTCTAGAGAGAGTGGACTTATGGACACATCTAGGAAGGATTGTCTTAATTGCCTTAACTAATAAAAGACTGAGCCTACTGTGGGTGACACCATTCCCTAGGCAGAGGATCCTGAACAATGTGAGAATGAAGAAACCAAGCCGAGCACATGTAAGCATGCATGCATTCATTTCTCCCCATGTTTGACTTCAGATATAAAGTAACTAACTGTTTGAAGTCCTCACTTCAACTTTCCCACATGATGGGCTATATCCTGGAACTGTAGGTTAATGAAAAACCCACTTTTCTCTAATTTACTTTTTGTAAAAGTTTTATAATAATAATAAAAATGAAATTAAACTATCATCTAAGAAATGACACTCAATTTTGTCATCTGACCTCCAAATACATGTAAAAGTGTGCCTGTATGAGCATGTGTGTGCACTTATGTAAATGAACATACATGCAAACATACACACACTCATGCACACACACACACACACACACACACACACACACACACACACACACACACACTTTAGCAAAGAGATACTGAATAGAATCAGGAGGCTGAGTCTGGGACTCATCTCCAAGAAAACCACCCACACAGTGAGAGTTCAGCCCCTCCAAACACATACCCAGGGTCATCAGGCATTCCAATCAATACAGCCCCCAAAAGGGTGCTGTCTCCGAAAAGGGTGGTAGGATGGGTTTTTCTCCCCTTTCATCTTTTGGGTCATATGTAAAGACTGGAAAAGATGCTCTGTGTGTGGGGTCCTAAGTACAGAGCCCACATGGATATGTGTAGACTCCCCCCCCCCCCACACACACACACACAAAGCAAGACCCCATGAGGGGCAAGAGAAGGTAGCACCGATATGATACTGGTAGAGAGCTCTCTGTCACACTTACACACATCATTCTAGAATCTGGGGTTATGAATATGCTTAGAGATCTGCTGGGTGGATTCCACAGGCGTCTCCCTAGCAGGGAACAGACAGCTGGCATCTAAGAGAGCACTTTCTGAATCCTGTGGATGTAGTGGGATTCAGGTGTTCACTGACAAAGCTTGGAGGTGTGTCTCCAGAGTACTGGGAGCCTGAATGGGGAGTGGCCAGACCCCATTAAGATGACTCTGGGACATTGAGCTCTTTCCTGCTTTGTTCTGTTCTCTGAAAGTGGATCAATAGCCCTTTGTGGGACAGCCCCTATCTCCAAGAATTGTCTTAAGGTTCAATTTGTATCATTCATGTTCATAAAAATATTAATTCTTTATGTAATATATTGCTAGTGAATTTTCTGCAATATATGAGTGGCAGTGTTATCACAATATGAGATTAGCCATTGCATTGAATGTGCAGGAGTACAAGGCAAAGTCTCTGCAATCTATAGCCCGGTGTCATCTACTCCCAGAGAGATGGGATTCTCTAAAACATAATCTGAGAAGTGGAAGTTGGAGAGGCTGTGAGAGATGGCAGTTTAACATCCTGCAAGATCAAGTTCATGCCCTTGTTTCTGTCTGGTTGGTTTTGATTGTTTGGTTGTCTGTTCCGAGAGAATAGAAGTTTCTTAAAGTGTGGAGGAATAGGGATAGATCACAGCAGCTGATATTAGGGACCCCCTGGCTGCTTGGCTGACCTCCACCACTTCCCTCATCACCTTTTCTGTGGTGTCCCACCCAGAACCAGGCAACAGCCCTCTCTGATTCTGATCACATGGCGTTGCTGGAGACTTCAAAGCTAAGCTACAGCAAACACTGGGTTTTGGTCATGTAGACAGGAAATAGTGTAATCTACGGAGCACTTAGATTGGAGACCCAGCACATGACTCTCCCAGCTGTGTCGGCGTTAAAGTCTGAAATCCGTAGAGCAGCCCAGCAGGCCAGAGACCCAGAGAAGAGTCGACATTTGGTCTGAATGCAATCTGCTAGCAGGATCGATTTGCTTTGATTTTGTGAGACGGAATCAGAGACGGAATCTGCGGCTGAGGCTGGCATTGAACTCTAGGGATGTTATAATCCTCCTGCTTCAGCCTTCTAAGCTCTGGGATGGTGGGTGTGCACTGTTATGCTTGGCTGTCATTTTTATTCATTTAAATTGGGCTTTGTTGTAAGTGACACAGTGCACTTGGTAGAGTCGTGCAGAGGCTCTTCAGTCCATCCACAGATGGTGCCAGTGTCTTCTGGATAAGTGTTGCCAAATCTGCATCAGCCCACGCCCTGTAGTTCTCAACTCAGCCCTGGAACCTGCAAACCCAGAGATTCACCTGCTCTGGGACAGTTAATAAAAACTGCTTCTGCCTTCACAGTGCTGGGCTCTGCTAGGCTGTGTCAATGGCCTCTTAGCTTTCCTCCAAGTCCACATTATGTGTTAGAGCAGCCGGGTTTTCCTCAGTAAAGAAAATGCTGGTCCTCATTCTGTGTTTGAGGGGAAAGGGTGTGTGGGTACCAGCTACCATGAACGTGTATGCAAGTGCACATGAGGACCCAAGGTCTGAACATCGTTCCTCTGACACCATCCAACTTGTTTCTTGAGACAGGGTCTCTCATTGGCCTGGATCTTATTGAGCAGGGAGGCTGACTTGCCAGGGAGCCCCAAGGATCCACGCATCTCCCTGTCTCCAGCCCTACCATTGCAAGTGTCTCTATGCTGGCTTTACATGCTTTGAGGAATCTAAGTTTCCTGCTTGTAATCTAAGAATTCACCAACTGAGCCATCTCCCCAACTATTGGTTCCTGCCTGTTCTGACTGAAACCAAGAAGAGAGAAGGTTTTACAAATTAATGCCCCGTGCACCACCCAGCACCTAGCAGGCACTGTTGTGTTTGGTGCTGTTTGGTCAAAGTGTGCCATACAGAGCTTCCCACTGATGAAATATGACAAGATACTGGGGTTCCTAAAGAGTAAAAGTGATGGGGTTACCCAAAAGGCTCAGTGAGGATGCTAGGGTGAATAGCAGCATGGTCCTAACAGTGAGTACCATCCACCCATCTCTGGCCTGGACACAAACACTGAAAGCATCCTTGGTAACCAGAGCCAGAGCCAGACCAGGCAGGCGTCTCACAGCTGAGTCCCAGGCTCAGTACTCCTGGCAGGCCTGCCATCTCCCAACTGGCAGCTGTCGGGTCCAGAGAGGCTGCCCATACTAAACTCCTAGCCCTGGGGACCAGGGAGGGATGGTGGTAATTGGGTTACACGCTTCAAAGATGTGGCTGCTCTTGGCAAGGCCACAAATTGAGTTTGAAATAAGTAATTCGGAGCCAAGCCACTTATGCTGTGAACAACAAGGCCTGCTTGGCAGATCTTCCCATCCTTCTTCCTCTGGGGACATAGCCCCAAGTCTCCAGAATGGCTGGGAGAGTGTGCAAGCCAACCTTAGAGGTAGTGGAAACCAGATTCCTGAAATAATGGGGGAGGCCAGCTGACACTCCCCAAAGAAGGGAGGAGGCTGAGCCTACAAATCCATAGTGATGAGTATGGATCAGGAGTTACCTAGGGCAAGGAAGAGGAGAGATCTGATACCTGAAACATGTTGGCTTCTTTTCAGGTAATAGAAATGTTCTCAAATGCACTGGTGTGATTGCAAAACCACTGTGGATATACGTCAAAGCACTGTCATGTACATGTTAAGTGGGTAAACTGTACTGTAGGAATTATTTCTCAATAAAGCTTCCATTCAATGGCCAGCAAGGTGCCTAGCGCTTGCTGTGCAAACTTTGGGGTAGAACCCACATCCGCAGGCATGCCATCGCACATGTGTACCCCTCATACACACTAATAATAAATAAAGTTTACAAATATTCCACTTCCCAGATCCATTCATTTTCCTGCCATTCCAATTGTCTTCACAGCTGAATAAAATTCCATTATGTATATGCACCACATTTCCATTATCCATTCATCTGCTGATGGACATTTAGGCTGCGGCCACTTCCTGGTTACCTTAAATAGAATTGAAAAACAAGAACTCTGTGTTCTCGCCCATATGCAGACACTAGTTTGCAAGGTACATAAAAATGGGTGTGTAAATGTGGGTAAAAGCTTAAATAACTAGAAAGATGACCGACAGAAAGGGGAAAAGGTTGATTAGAAAGAAGGGGGAAGAAATGAGTGTATAGGGAGGGAGGGCACAAGGGAACACAGAAACAGAACAGAGATTTGGGAGGGGCAAGCAAGGGGTCTGTGGGGTAGCAAGAAACACTTTGTCGGAAAAGGCCATAATGATATTTAATACTTTGTGTGATAATCTAAAAATATCAAAATCAAATAATAAAATATAAATAATAAAAAGTAAAGGCGTCATTCAAAATAAGAGAGAGCTGTTGAGGTGGCTCACTGGGTAAAGGACCTGCCACTGATCCCTTGATCCCACATAGTGAAATCAGGGAACTGACCTCTGACCTCCACACTTGTGATGTTTCATGTGTACATGCCCAATAAACAAGTAAATAAATAAATAAATGAAAAGGAGAGGGAGAGAGAAGTGGAGGTCCGCATGACTTCTCATGGATACAACTCCTCCCCCCAAAAAACCTTGAAGGTTTATTTTGCCATAATAACGAAAGTTTTCAAAGATGAGTAAACCCGAAACTGCAGCACAGACAAGTTAATCCTGTTGCTTGCAATCACATGGAGGGCAGGGAAGCCCTAGGGATCTGCCCCAGCTCCTAGGTCCCAGAAAAAAACAAAGCTCAGATTTTCCAGCTCGGGGGCTCTTGGCTTCTGACCAATAAGCAGCTTAAGCTAGCAGAGAACCGGGAGGGAGGGTCAAAGATGGTGGGAAGGTTATGTTATTTAGGGATATTTAGAAGTAAAAAGGTAAAAGCAACCACTCTGCTGCCTAGCCACCCTTCTCCCTGGAGTCATGGAAGCGTCTGGAGTGGATTTGATTAGCCAGCCAGGCTCCAGTGTGCAGAGTCTAGGCAGCCATCTGCAAAGCCTGAAACTCAATAGAGAACTTGCTAACGGGGTTGGTGCCTGCTGCGGGCTGCCACTGCCAGCTTCAGCCAGACTCCTGCGTGACCATGGGAGATAACCCGCCAGAGGCTGTGGGTCTGATTATACTCCCTCTCATCCACCCTACAAGTCTGGCTTCACCAGGCTTCTGCTGCCACCTACAGCACCAGAGACGAAAGGCAGGACCCGAGCCAGACCCAACGGAGGGGCCTTCCAGAACCAGTTGGCCTGAGACCCAGCACCAATTCCTTCCACAGACTCTCATGCAGCCTGAAGAAGTCTTACAGAAGCCTCCTCCCGACTTTCACCCTATCCACTGGTCACACATACCCATGCAATGCACCCTGGGAAGCCCCCTACCTATCAGCTCTCCTATAGTCCAGGAGGTCTTCCACACCACTGCTTTGAAGTCTCCCAAAGACATCCTGAGCCCCCTGCCCACACCAGCTGCCCTCCCTAAGAGCATAGTCTTCACCCTCTAGTCTGGGGAACGCCTCAGAATTCCTGCCCTTGGTTTAGCTATCCACAGCCTCCTTCTGCAGACCTACCTGGTCTGGTCACTCCTATAATTGGCAGCCATCTGTCTCGCCAGTGTCAGAAGCTACAATAATCATGGATGTGATTTGAATGTCGTCTACCACTGGAGGGAGAGTGGGAGGGAGGGAGAGGGAGGGAGGGAGAGGGAGGAAGGGAAAGGGAGAAAGGGAGGGAGGGAGGGAAGGAGGGGGAGGAATGGAGAGAGAGGGTGGGAGGGAGACAGAGAGGGAGGGAGGGAGAGAGAGGGAGAGGGAGGGAGGGGAAGGGAGAAAGGGAGGGAGGAAGGAAAGGAGGGGGAGGAATGGAGGGAGAGAGGGAGGGAGGGAGACAGAGGAGGAAGGGAGGGAGGAGTGGGGTGAAAGGGAGGGAGGGAGACAGAGGAGGAGGGAGGGAGGGAGGAGTGGGGGGAGAGGGAGGGAGGGAGACAGAGGTGGAGGAAGGGAGGGAGGGAGGGAGGGAGGAGTGTTTACCTAGCATACAGGCAGTCCTCAGTAGAATTCTCAGGACCACACAACCCAGGCATAGTCGTGTATGTCAATCATCTCAGCCCTTGAGAGCCGGGGGCAAGAGAATAAAAGACTTCAAGATCATTCTTCACTACAGAATGAGCTCAAAGCTAGCTGGGACTAACACATGAGATCCAGTTTGGTGTTTTTGTTTGTTTGTTTTTGTTTTCAAAAACAACCCAGTCCCTGGACTCCAGGCCACCAGGAGCCATTTTCATGTGACTGTCTCAATAGTCTGTAGAGTTGTAACGGAGGAACAAGCCAGGGGACACAGGACAGGAGCCAGCTGGAGAGCAAATCTCCAGGACAGGAGAACAACAGGCAGTGTGCTGTGACCCTCTCTCACCCCACCCATTTTTCCCATAGGTACCTCTCCTACAGGTTTTACGGTAAGACAGGGCAGCCGTGCCAGCTTGGTTCTCTTTTCCCATTCTATGACACCACTAATGTCTACATGGTGCCCAGCCCTGTAGTTCCAATTACCTCCTCAAAGCAGCAGCTCCAGATGCCACAGACATATGAATCTGGGGATAAGGTTTCCAGCATGGGAGCCTTCCAACCGTAGTACAATGTTCAGAACCAGTTTCTCTCCCCACCCACGTCTCTCCCTCATCTAAATATGCTTTTGCTTCCTCTAGACTAGAAGCCCAGGAAGGGAATGAGATGGCTCAATCAGTAAGTACCTAATGCACAAGCCTGAGTGGGGGGGGACGACACGGGACACCAGAGAAACAGAGACAGGAGGGCCCTGAGGCTCACTAGCCAACTGGCCAAGCCAAATTAGCGAGTTCTGAGTTTATCATGAAACTATCTCAAAAAACCAAGTGAAGAGTAGTATGTACCCATACACACATGAATACACATACACGGGAAGAAGGGGAAATCCCCGGTGTGCATGCAACACACATCAAGGTTCCAGGGTATTTCAGAATCCACAAAAGACAGGTCACCTGGACACACAAAAGCCTTGAAGACCAAACTAAACATAGCTGGGTTTGCTGAGAGCCTGTGCATAAGGCATGCCCAAAGTGACAGGGGAAGCACCTGTCTCATCAAGGAGGGCCCCAAAGGATTTCAAAGATAATAACAGCAAAATAAATTTCAAGAGCAGATCTAAATGCACCCAGCCTGGCAAGCGATGAAAATTACCATCTCCACTAGTGGAAATGTCAATTCAAACTTCATTTGTAAAATGGTTCGGGCTCTGATTGCAAAATTATTATTTCATATGAGAAAGAGAACCGTGTGGATAAAGAGCGGGTGACAAAGTTGTTTTTTTTTTTTTAATCAATTTTCTTAAATAGCCCCCTCCCCCAAAACAAAGCAAAACAAATTTAACATTAAAAGTTGCCCAGGATAATTGCAGATGTAAATATCACTTAGTGCAGATGTTGTGAGTAAAACGCAATTATGACTCATGGGAAATCGATGGCAGCCGATGATAAAATCCATGGTCTGGATCTTTCTGCTGAGCAGAAATGGATTCACACTCTGGCTGTGTTTTATGTGTTTTTTAATTGAAAATGAGCTATATGTGAAAATTAATCTCAACCCCAGAATGGGGTGATTGATGCAAGTAAATACATGGCAGTAATATCGACTGAATTCTCAGCCCATGCCAGAATGTCCAAGGATGAACCCTCTCTGCCCCCCAAATACCCCTGCTCTTCAAAGTGTTTACTGAGACTTGATACACCCCAGCCTTGTGGTTCCAACTGTGACCAAAAGAGATCTGACTCATCTTCCAAGGGCCAGCAAATAGTGACATGGGTTAATGACTGATTAAAACACTCAGCATTGTGATTTGAGTCCATAATAGTTTCCACAGGCTCACAGGTTTGAATATGTGCTTTCCAGCAGATTGTTTTGAGAAACTGTGGAAGGTTTAGGAAGTGGCTAGAGAAGATGAGTGGCTAGAAGGCAGGCTTTGAGGAGTTAGCACCGCCCACTTCTAGCCCAAGTGCTCTCTAAGATACTTCAAATGGTCACCCCAGATGCCCAGCCTGAGATTAGATATCTGATCTACCCACCCTTTCTTTGAGTTCTTCCCCCATTCCACTCACGCCAATGAGTCATGGCAAACATTACTGCTGATTTCCCAGAGGATGTGACCTGGCCCTTCCTCATTGGCTTATGGGCTCAAGAAATGGTCCACCTCACAGAGACCTTAGGGGAGAGGGAGGAGGTGGGAAAAAAAAAAGGCTTTCTACCACTGTCTCCTCTGCCTGTGGATTGTGAATGAACCAAAGAGATCACTACATTTCTCCCCAAGCAGACACTCAAACTTTTGGGTACAAAGGTCTGTTGATGCCCGAGCCCATCATCACCCAAGCCCTGTGGTAGCTCTCAGTCAGTAGCTCCTTGTCTGTTCAGCACAGGAAGGCCAGCCTAGTGAGTTTCCCCTAATACCAGGTCACACACTCTGCATACCCTACAGTCAAGCCTGGAATTTAAATGCTGGAATTCAGAGGAGAAGGTATTGAAATGAGAAGAGGATTCACTTATCAGATAGCACAGAATTCTCTGGAAGAATGCATGCAACAAATTCAGGTTCAGAAACTAGGACAATAGCTAGTCAGTAAAATGTCTGCTGAGTAAGTATGTGGACCTGAATTCCGTCCCCCAGTGCCTATGTGAGGAGCCAACTGTGGTGACACACACCTGTAAATCTAGCACTTAGTGTAGGGGGCATATAGGAAAATCCTTGGAGGCTTGCTGGCCAGCCAGCCTAGCCAATCAGCAAGTTCCATGTTCACTGATAGACCCTGTTGTTGCAGTGGGGTTTCTTGGTCCCGGGCGGCCAGAGGCCCAGACCCTGCCGTGCCAGACCCCTTAGCCACCAGCCGCTGGTGCTCAGGCCCCCTGAAATGACTCAGACGCTTATATTAACTTTATGCTGTTTGGCCTATGGCTCAAGCACATTGCTAGCTAGCTCTTACATCTTAAATCAACCCATTTCTATTAATCTGTCTGCCACGTGGCCCGTGGCTCACCTGTGTTCCTTACATGTTGCTCCTTGGGCAGCTTGCTCAATCTGCCTGACTCCACCCTGCTTTTCCTACCTATGCTCTGATTTCTCCCCCTACTTCTTCTATGGTGCCTGTCATGGCCCAAAACAGCTCCTTTATTTAAAGATTGAGATTCACAGCATACAGAAAGGCATTCCCACATCACCCTGTCTCAAGAAATAAAGTAGTGAGCAATAGACATCAACTTCTGTTCTACACACACACACACACACACACACACACACACACACATACACACACACAGAAGATGTACACATGAAGTTCAAGTTCAGATTACTTTTGGAGCCCTAAAAGGGATACGATACATCACTCAGTCTCAGATTAGACATGAGACAAAGACACATTGTCTTAAAGCTGGAGCCCAGCCCCAGCTCCATCATGAGGAGAATCCCTCTGGATCCTCATGAGAAGCCTCTTTATCTCTGGCCCTCTGCTCTCCTTCCACACCTGCTCTGGGGGAGCAGCAAACATAACCGGGTGGCTCATTTGGTATTTTGGCTATGGATGCAAAATCCCTTCCCTCGAAGTGGCACAAAGGGGAAGATTAAATCAGTCTCTGGTGCGGTTACCTGTGCTTGCTCTCAGGGTCTCTAATAGAGGCAACAAGGAAGTTTTCAAACATTAAACCTTAATGAGCAGGGCAGGAGAACATACTGCTGTGTCAACACTCAACCGAGTCTCGCTGGGAAAAATGGAGGCAGCCTCATCCATCTTGCCAGATCGTGCTGTCAGTGGGCTTCACTCCTGTTACATCTGCCCAGCCTGGGTGTGCCTGAAAAGTGCTGTTAATCAGCACTCGGAACCACCAACCAATGGCGAGAAGGGCTGCAAATGGCCTAGCTAAGGCAGTATTTCTGTGCGCGAACATGCTTCAAAGTAGAAGCAAATTCTCCCCGTAGATGAGAATCCCTTATCCAAAAATCCCAATTCCTGAGCACTACCATAATGAGGCAAATAGAAAATTCCATACCTGAGCTTCGTCAGGACTCAGCAGTAGAGGGCCTGCCCAGCATCCCCCAGTAGGGGCAGGGTTTTGGCTCAGTGGTAGAGACATGCCTGTCATAGGCAAGATGGTGGGTCCCATCCCCAGTAACGCATAAAGGGAAAGTCTACACCTGACTCAAAACATAACCATTCTGAATATTTTTTTCTGCTAAATTGCCTTTGGATATGTGTAAGTATACATGAAGCATAAACAAATTTTGTGTTTAATATAGAGTCCTATCTCCAAGGTCATTCATTATGAATTCAAAAACATCTCGATGTCTACAGACATCACCAATTCAAAAACACTTCTGATCTAACATGTTTGGGATGAAGGATGCTGAAACCTGCTAATTTTAACAACTGGAATCTCGGGTGAACTTGATCACCAAGACATGGATCCTGCTGGAGGAACAGAGGGGTTTGCAGGGTGAATCTGGAATGGGCCCATGTACTCACATCGGAACACTTCGCCCAAGTTGGTGCTGCTATTTGGGGAGGTGGTAGAGCTTTTAGGGGGAAAGCCTGTTTGGAAAGAAGTGGGTCACTGAGGGTGGGCCTTTGAAAGTGCTACCTTGATCCCATCCCATTTCTTTCTGCATCCTATCTGTTTGGAGAAGACTGCTTTGCTCAAAACCCCATCCTGCTTCTATGGTTGAGACACAATGGAGCCAAGTGTCATTTTTTTTTTGTCATTCCAGAAATTTTTCAGCATGACAAAAGTCTCAAGAATGCTAGAAGAGTACCTGAAGGAAGAAAAATCAGGACATTTGGGCAAACCAGAATTGGAGTCCTGGGGTCTAAGGGCTGGCTACCTAAACGACACATCCATTGACAACTTTTTACTATACAAAGCTCTGCTGTTTCCATCACACCTAATCAGCTCTGCTCTCTCTATGGAAAGCAGACACAAGAGTGTAGAAATCAGGGTGTGGCCATGTTGCTTTTTTAAAAAAAAAATTAACAAATATAAAAAGGGACCATGATTCGCCATGGGAGTCACATAGGGAGCTAAACTCTAATCTGGGGTGAATTGAAGTGATGAGGGTTCCACAATGAAGATGAAGAAGACACACATCAGATGTTTCCTCATAAAAGTCACTGTTTGAATGTCAGAAGAAAGAGATTAAAAGCCTCTGCACCAATTTGATGAAGATAAACATCATTCCATCCAATGAGAAACCACAGAGCTTTTGAGGATGCTGGGCTGCCTCTGCTTTTGGTGCTCCGTCCCATTCTGTCTCTCTGTCTGTCTGTCAGTCTGTTTTTAAGACAGGCTCTTGCTACATAGCCCAGGCTGGCTTCCAACTCATCATCTTCCCTCCTCAGACTCCCAAGTGCCAGAATTCCACGTGTGTCCACCACACCCAGCTTCTGTCTCACTTTTTCTTACCACCATGCTCCTTCAGCCTCAGTTCCAGCTCAGATTATCCCTTCAGGAAGCTTCTCACCCTATCAAGAAACCCCAGCAGCTCCGACTTGACTTTCACGGCATTCATTTTAACTTGGAACACTACTCATGACCCAGTTTCTCTGTGCTCATTCCAGAAGACTCCACTCGCCTGCATGCCCACAGAGCTCTGAGCCTGTCGTGAAAGGGTTAGTTACAACTAGAAAAGGTTACTTGCTGCTGGACACAGGATTATACAGTGAGAAATCCAGCCATCACTAAAGGGCCAACACACCAGAGCCAGGGGCTCTGCTGATGGATTTAAACAAACTAACAAAAACTGCAAGGTACATTGGCATTATTGCCTTTTGAATGATCTGGCTGTTTCCTGCTGTAGATTTCTGTGTGAAACCATAAGCTTTCTACCATCAATTACAATTTTGGGATTTATTCCCATGGCATAGCAGTGTTCTGATCATTTACTGGGCACAATTTCTCCCATGTGCTGGTATATTGAGTGACTTCCCTCCCCACTCTGTGTGACCTCTGCTGACAGAATTTAGTCACGCAGTCAATAACCTTGCTTCCCACAGCCTAATATCCGCTCTGAGACTGACATTAGAAGCTAGTTCCCTACAATTATCTCCCATTTGGCAGGACACATAGTCAAGAAATGAGTCTTTCAAATAGTCACATACGGGACCTTCAGGGATAAGGGAACATCCAAGCTCTGTGACTTCATGACTACCAGACAACTGCCTTTGTTTTGTGCGTGTAAAAAATCTGAAGATAGAGAAACATGGGCTGAAAGAACTCGGTGTGAGGAGATTCATTCCTTAGCCTCATATTTAGCTTCCTTTGCTGGTTGTAGAGTATCCTTTGGACTCTGGGAGAAGGTCATTAAGGCTGTCGCTTAAAGCTTTTCATCAGTTATTCACAGCTAAACATTTACTCTAAACTCACCTGTGATAAGAGGTGAGCCTGGTTTCAGGTTCTCGGCCTTTGGGCACATACCAGCATTTTGTACAAGGCTTGGTGCACCAGCTTCCCAGGCCCACACCTCAGAGCCCCTCAGGAAATAGACTCTTGATAGCGGCTGATGTTCTGCAGTTCCAACCAGCTCACAGGTGCTACTGGCCAGGGCTCACAGTTCACACCAGGCTCCAGAGATGCTGATGGCATCAGATGAGGTCTGGGCATACAGTTTCGATCCTTCCTAAGACTGAGCCATGGCAATGCATTTACTTCCTGTTCTGAGGTGATCCTTGGTATTAACTGTTTCCATCTTTGAGGAAGGCTGAGCCTAAAGGTGTTTACACTTTAGGAGCTGCCCTTAAGGACTTGGAATGGCTTTGACTGGGTCCACACCAGCAGTCTGAGAACATTCTAGAACAGCCCCATCATAGGTTTCATCCGCTCATCTCTTATCAGGGAAGCTCCTGGGATACCCATGAACAGCAGATTAATACTGTGGAGCTCAGCCCTGCAAATGTAGCAGATATCAACCTACTTCCTTGTTGTGAGAGCCCCACAGTACATATACACAATAATGTATTGTGCCCATCCTCCTCTGGGTACACTGTGCTTTATTACAGGCCAGGTTACCACAGCTATATGGTGTCTGTGATCTGGTGAACATCTGGTAAAAGACACCAGGTGGATATTACTGGTGAGCCCATGGATAGGAAGGTGGGCATGGGTAATATTAGCCGGCAGCCTTAGAACTCCAAAAGCAATTAGAGGGAGGGGCCTCTGGGTGAGTGGTTACACCACCGACATCCAAACTCGTAATTCTCAATCCCCAATTCTACATCTGTGGATTAAACCAATCACCTATTGAACACACACACACACACACACACACACACACACACACACACACACACACACACACACGAACTGCATTCCCTAAACAATCCATCATTAAAAATATACAAAGTGATAGATGGATGGGTGGATGGATGGATGGAGGCATTCACATTGCTGTGTTGAAAGTTATAAAGCATAAGAGATGATGTAGGAAATGGTGGGTACATGGGGCTCATATGAGGCTCTTAAACCTGCTATATAAGAGATTACCATGGTCTTGGGTTTGTATATCTATGGCTGTCCCAAAACCAATCCTCCATGGATCCCAAGAAACAAGGCATCTACTTCTAGATGAGGGTTCTTATGTCCACAGTCTGTTCTATTTAAACCTCTAGGGCTGTCCTCTTGAGATCGGTTAACTATACAAATATTTGTTTTACTTGAATTTAAAAGAAGTTCACCAAAAGTTAAAATAAAACAAACAAAAACCACCAGTCATGCTGGTCTGAGATAGTTGTACCTTTACCAAAAGCCTGCAGGGGGCGCCACGGCCTCATGAACTCGGCTCTTCCAGAAAGAATAGGCTCCTCTGGCTTCCCTGAGATTTCAAGACAGGAAAACCCTGGAGACTCAAAACTGATAGCGGAGAGGCCATGGAAGCCAAGATGGCCACTCTTGCCTCCCCAGTCCTGGAGTAGGCCCTATGAAAAGCAGGAGATCCCTCTCCACATTGTTAGCACCCCAGAGAAATTCTTCCAAAAAGAGGCCAGGTAGCAATGTGCTAGTCTCAAGACCTCCCCAGCTCTGGATGTCCTAGCACATACACGGGGACATATAGCTAAATGGCAGGACAATCTGCTTTTAAGTCACTACACTGGTATTGGGACACTGGGGTGACCTTGAGCAAAACTCTTGATTGCTGACTCCTATTCTGTTAGAGGTGGTACCAATGACCTCACAGAGTCTTTGGGGGACTTAAGGAGATAAATCTGAGTGTCACAGAGTTGGGGAAAGTACTTACTATGTAAGTGTATGAACAAGTTTGGATTCCCCAGCACCCATGCACACTTGGACATGGTAGCACACATCTGAAACCCCAACATTTCCCATGGGGAGGTGGAGGTGGAAACAGGCAGGTCAGCTAGCCTGCTATATGCAGAGGACAAGAGGTCTGAAGTAAGGTGGAAGGTGAGGACCGGCACACAAACACACATAGGGTAGTGTCTCCTTCCTTTGTCACCTGCAATTTGTCACCCCAATAAACTAAATGAGTCCAGCTCACCTCAACCCCTCTCCCCATCTCCATGTTGCACCTATGGTTAGAAAAGAGTCAGAAGTCACATCCACTTTCCCTTAAATTCCTGAACCCTAAGGCACTGGTATCTGAGGATGGCCCAGGTCAGCGCCCCACAGCTCAAGGCCAGCCAACTAGCAGCATGAAGCACCATGGCAGTATACCTGCCCTGAGCCTGACCTCCCTCCAATTGCTCCAGCTGTGAGGCATCCTCCCAGTCAGCACTTCCAGAGTCAAGAAGGCTGGTAGGTCCTGGTATACAAAAGAAGATGAACCTCTATGTTCAGTTCATCATCCAGTCGGCTGTGTAACCTTGGCAAGGCAACTGCACCTCTTTGCCTCCGTCCCCACAAGAAAGCCCCCCACTGCAGGGTGCTTGAACAGCGAGGGGTCCTTCTTTGGGTCAAGCAGCTGGCATGGAACAGAACCCAGACAGGTTTCTGGGCCTTGTCTGGGAGGTACAGAGTTTCCAGATGTAATAGTGGCGAACAGCTATGCCAGCCAATGGTGAAGATGCTGTGCACTCATGAGCAGCATCTCTGAGCATGCTGATGTCACAACTTGTCAGACAACAGAAACACTGAGAAGAAATACCAAGACTGCCTCTTTCCCAGGGTATCAAAGCTGAAGTGAGTCCCAGTCTGTCTGGCTTCAGAACTGTCTGGGTTTTGAGATGGGGTCTTGTTATGTATGTATCCCAGACACGATACAAACTCATTATCTTCCTGCCTCAGCTTCCCAAGGGCTGAGATCACAGATATGTACAACACACACACACACACACACACACACACACACACACACACACACACACACACGTCCCAGAACTTCTCTCTAGCCCACCTATGTCAGAATTTAAATTGTCCCAGGGTTACACTGAATAAGCCTCCTTTCTCTGCCCACCCCTTGGAAGCAAGCTGTGGACTTCAGGGTGATTGTGTCTGTCTTTTTTTCTCCATTCTCTGGAACAACTGATCAGTCCTCAAGTCCTGCCACATATACAATCCTTCAACTGCATGCAAAAATGTAGGAATGGTCAGACAATGGCATAGAGAGGGTTCAGGGGACAAAGATGAACAATATTAACTGGACTTTGGAGTCTCCATAAAGCAGCTACCTGCCCATGAGGCTATAGTGTCAGGTGGAGCCTGGTATACAGTTTGGCTCTGCTGCTCTGTGACTGTGGATGAGTTAGGGGACTCCAGTGTGCCTTGGCATCCTCACATGGAAAAGCATGACTAATTCCAGAAGAGAATTTGCCAGGAAATATCTTTGCCAAGACTGCATGATATGTGGTTTAAGTTTTGGACGCAAGTACAAACGAGTCATCAATTATCACCATCATCTCCACCATCATTACCACCACAGTCATCATCACCCCATTAACCACCACCACAGTCATGACCACCCCATTAACTACCATAGTCATCATCACCCCACTAACCACCACAGTCATCACCACCCCATTAACTATCACAGTCATCACCACCCCATTAACCACCACAGTCATCACCACCCCATTAACCACCACCACAGTCATCACCACCCCATTAACCACCACCACAGTCATCATCACCCCATTAACCACCACCACAGTCATCACCACCCCATTAACCACCACCACAGTCATCACCACTCCATTAACCACCACCATAGTCATCACCACCCCATTAACCATCACCACAGTCATCACCACCCCATTAACCACCACTACAGGCATCACCACCCCACTAACCACCACCATCACTAACCCCATCACTATGAGCATTACCACTCTTACTGTCACTACCATCATCATGACCACCACCATCATCACACCTCCTCATCAAGATCCCCACCATCATCATTACTATCATCATTATCACTATATCACCCTTATAAGCATCATAACCATCATCGCCATCACCATCAGAATCATTCCCTGCACCATCACAATCACTACCATTATCACTATCCCTGTGTCCTTCTAGAAAACAATGTGGGAAGGCATCACCTTTGCTCTGCTTGCTCCTCAGACAACACATACCGTGGTTTAAAGACCAGGCTCCATCTCCAACACACACCAAGAAAGGGGATCATCATTTTTTGTGCTGCTTCGCTCATTTGTTTTTCATTCACAAAATTCTGTTTCCTCTCTCTTGGGTACCCACTTGTAACCCTCCTGGTAGGAGCAAAGATATTCTACAAAGATCCATTTCTGCTTTTTCTTTATCTCTCTGGCTATTGAAACAACGCAGCCAGTGGTCCTCGGGAAGCTGGAATTTCTCTCATTCTGAAAGAAGAAAAAGATTGGGGCCCTGGTGTCAGCCAGAGGAAAAACTTATCTCTCAGAAAGAGATTTCATAGTCTGTACAACTTGTCAGACCATCTCTTAGGAGAGACAAGAGTCTGAACAATGAGTATGGGTGAACAGTGATGTGCAGGACCACACCTTGACTGGATTTGCATACCTATATGGATTTCACTTAAACCTAAATTTTGTGTCATTACTCAGAGATGGGCTAGGGATCACTAGACTTCTTTTGTGCCTCTGCCCAATGTGGTTACACTGAATAAGCCTCCTTTATCTGTTTTCTTTTTCATTGCCTATCACGGAGTGGCATTACCTTGCTCCTCAGAGCAGCCAGGGTCCAGGTTCTGATCCTAACATGTTCATTCACTATACTAAGGGAAGCTTGCTGAGATATGTGCTGACCTAGAGACAAGTCTTTCCAAGTGGCAAAGAATAGTATCTCCATTCAGTTACACTACAGACCTTCCATCAAGCCTGGAGTTGCCCACAGTCCAAGTAGCATCCCCATGACAGTCCATGAGAAATTCCAAGGCGGTATGTCCCACAAATCTAAAACACAGTGGGTTTTGGTTTTTGGGGTTTTTTGTTTGTTTATTTTTGGGTGGGGGGGGTTTGCCCAATCCATGGAGCTCAGGGGTTTTGTTCCACATCAGTAGGTAACTATCAATCTTCCATTTCACGGGCGTTTGCTTTAGTAGCAGATTAGGAGGCAAATTTTAGTCTGTGAGGATTAGGAATAAGTTCACTGCTCTTCACACTTCAGAGTGTGGGGCCTCACAGACAAGGCTAGCAGTCTTCAGTGTCCAATTAGAAAGGGGAGGAACCAGACCTGATTAGATCCTGAGGGAGTCTTGAAAAGTTCAAGCAACTATAATTCCATGGCACAAATTGAGATAGGGAGAAGGGACCATGGGATTACTCATCATACCTGTAGGAATGTCTGAAATCAGATAGGGGAAAGAGCATCCATTACAAACCAACAAAGATCAAATGGACCTTGATTGACTAGTAATGTCTGGTCTGGAGCCAGACATGAGAAAGAGTGGCCATTGCAGATCTGTAGGAATCAAATGTGCTGTGATCTATTTATGATGTCTGCTAGAAGCGTGGAGGAGCCTGTGGTGAAATGATGCTGCTACTGATTTTATATGTGACTCCAGAAGAGTAGGGCCTCTGCTGTGGAGTCCCAAGTCCCTGACTCTGACAGAGGAAATATTTGCAGTGCTTTCTACCACAGCATGCTTTGTAAAATGTGTTAATGGCTCTGCAGGGGAAGCCACATACTTGATGATGATTTCTGGGGACAGAGAACTCTACAACACCCATGTGGGACTGGCTTCATTGACTCTGAGAGCTGGCAGGTTGTGCCTCCCTTATACCATTACTGGACAGAAACAAAGTAAAGGCAAGTGATCAAAAGAGGGACTTCCTGCCCTCAAGCTGCCTGTGGTCTACAGTAGGGAACTGTGAGTCTGAATTTCCTATTTGTGCTAAAGCCCCATGAAAATGCAGGCAGTCCAGAGAGGCTAGCAAGCTTCCCTTTCAATCACACACTGACTGGCTACCCTCTCTCACAAAAGCTCCCAGAAGCCCCCTGAGTCACAGGACTTGAGGACAGCCTACAGAAATTCTTCATACACCTGCGTAGTAGGCTTAGAAGAAACAGGACAACAATCAGGGGACACCTATACCCCATCTTCTGTCCATATGTAATCAAAGCACGTTTATATATACATATAGAGAGGGGGGATATTTCATGTAGCTCAGGATGGCCTCAAACTTGCTATGCAGCTGAGGAAGGCCTTGAACTACTAATCTTCTGCCTCTGCCTCTTGAGCATAGGATAACAATGACCATTTCTCACGATGCTGAAAGGAACCCAGGACTTTGTGTATACTAGGCTAACTCTGTACTAACTGAGCTATAGCCTCCATCTGGTTCTCCTTAACAGTGCATATGATCACAATGTGTCAATATGCCCAAAAAAAGCAGTTTCTTCAAGCACCTGGGCATGGTCGCAGAAGCTAGCAATCCCTGTATCTGCTCAGCATTAGCATGGAAAATCAGACGAGAACCAACTATTGAGTTGGTACACAACACTGAGTTCACCACAAACATCATGCATCTTCCACTGGTCTGCCTGTGTGGCCAGCAAATGCCACACAGCCACAGGCATCTGCTCACCTCTCCCATGGACTAGAAAGCCTTTGAAGTCTTGGCTACCAAGTGTAGAATGTGGGCACCAGATTTCAACCGCCAGTGTGTTTTCAATGCAGTTACTGATCTCATGGTGGAGGAACATGGGGGGAATACCCACAGGGGCCACCCTGCCCCAGATGCCCCAGGGCTACTACATCCAGAGTCTCAGAAATTCAGGTTGGAAAGACTGAAAGTTACTCTGATGAGGGAGACAGATGGCTACTGTGTCTTGTGTGGCTCAAGGGATGAACAGGATCCTTACCCAATGGACCTTCATTATCACTACCTAAGGTGTTTATCACAATTAAAATGTGCCCCCCAATCTGAAATCTGAAATCCTAGTACCTCACAAATTGTATTTGATGATAAGGTCCTTAGAAAGGCACTTCAGATAAAGTCAGGCACTAGGGTCAGTTCTAATCCAATTTTTCTGTTAAAAGAAGAGGAAACTGGGACATGGACACATACAAAGAGGGAGAACATTCTAGAACTTTAGAGAAGGTGCCATTTACAAGCCAAGGGCAGCGGCCTCAAAAGAAAATAATTGGCGATACCATGGCCTTGGACTCTATCCCCCAAAATAAGTGGCTGAATGCACTCTCCGCTTCCAGGACAAATGGCCATAAGCGAGAAGACAGATACACAGTCAACCACGGATGAAATATCCAAGAGTGTCACTAAATTGGTCATGTGGAGTATGTAGCTGAGAGAGCAAGCACGTATGCATACATATGTGAAAGCTGACGTTGCCTGTAAGAACTCAGAAGCAGCTGGGAAATTGGTAAAGCGTGCTGATGTCCATGATGGCATTTAAAGAGATGATATGCCTATGGTTTAGTATTCATGATATGATGCCATGATTAGGAGGTGGTAAGAAGTAGGTGGACCTGATTGGACAAAGCAAATCCATAGGGGTGGGAAATCCACCCTTGGAGGCTTGAGCTTGCCCTGGACCTTTCTTTTTCCTTTCCCTGAATCTGTGATGTGTGCAACTCTTAACCCACACAACCCTTCCCAGGGGTTATTTATATAGGCCTGGCCTGCCGAGTTCAGACTGTGAAGGTTCTCCTCTCCATATGAAGGCTGTATTATGTGCTTGAGAGTTTGCACAAGCATGCACACATTTAGGGGTGTGGGGAGGTGTCAAGGCTATATAAATGGCTTGGTGGCTAACACAACTTGGTATGTAGGTATAAGGAGCTGAGTTCAGATGCCAAAACCTACAATGAAAAGCCAGACATGACTGTATACATGCCCATGCCTCTAACTGCAGTATTGTAGTAAACAGAGGCAGGAGGATTTCTGTAGGTTGCTAGCTGACAGCCTATCCCCAGATTCAGTGAGAGATGCTGTCTCCAGGGAATAAAGTAAGTTGAGAAGGATGATGGACACCTTCTTCTAGCTATTTCATGTGTGTATAACATAAATTACACACACACACACACACACACACACACACACACACACACACACACGGTTTGATTCTGTTATTGTTTGAATGTAAAATGTTCCCAACAGGCCCACATGTTCCAGCTAAGGTCCCCAGCTGCTGATGCTCTTTTGGAAGGCTGTGGAATCTTTGGATCTGGGCCCTTACTGGCAAGTGAAGCCACTGGGAGTTAGGATTTGAGGGTTATAGCCTAACCAGACTTCTGTCTCCAGTCTCTCTGCCTCCTGGTCCAAGAGAGGAACAAGCCTAAAGCCTGAGAACACACCAGAGGTTCTAACTCCCCTGTCATCCTGTCACTTGACAGCTCACTACTGGCCAAATCCACTTAGAAACCAGGGATGCTATGATTTACACAAGAAGCCTTTAGGGCATAATGCAATAAAGAGAAAAAAAAAAAACGGTGTGGCTGGAGAAGCCAGCAAGTACCATTCCTCTATTATCCACCTTAACCCAGTCATCATCCATGCATCCTCCATCCATCCTCCATCCATCCATCCTCCATCCAAGAAACAGTCATCTATCTATCCATTCATCTAGTAACCCATCCAATTGCCCATCTATCTAGGTATCTAGCTAGCCAAGCCATTTCATTCACCCATCCATCTACCTATTCTATCACTCCATCCAATCATCCATTCATCATTCAGTCCATCCATTACATCACTTCATCCAGACACCCAGTCACCAGTCATCATTCTACCCAGCTATTCATCCATCTGTTCATGCATGTATCTATGCATCCTTCCATCCATCCACCCGGCCATCCTCTGCACCTCTGAATCCTAAGCTGGTATCTTAAAGCCGGCTGACCTTTCTCATTCTGACCAGTGAGAATGACCTTGCCTGCTTCATCCTAAATGTGATGATTTGATACAAGCATGCTTTTCCACGTTTCAGGATTTCACTGTCTGGAGCTTTAGGTGGTCCAGGTAATCGATAACACTGCAGCTCTGACTCCAAATTAAATAACTGTGCATTTATTACCCATTACTAGAAGGACAGCTGGAAGCAAGTGTTTCTTCTCTCTGGTACCCTCAAACATCCAGCAGCTTGTATCCAAAGGTATGACTATCATTCAGCTTTCTGAGAACAAAGTCTGTCTGTTTTCTAGCATGAATTGAGATGAAAACTGACAAGATTAGGAAATTTGATCCACCATGAGCCCCATTCCCGGGACAGAGCAGGAATAGCACTTGGCTGTGGACTCCTCTGTCACCTGCAACTCCTACAAGGTTGGAGACAAAGAATTTCAGCTCCATGGGCTGCATACAGATTGTTCTCTTCCGAAGAGCCAGGGGAACACATAGGCAAAGTTGCCTACAAGTAAACAGTCAGATCCTCTTGGGGAGAAGGGTGGAACTCTGTGCTGTTTCCCCTGAAGAAGGCCAGAGGTGTTACAAGAGTGCTGAGCCAATGTTCTCTGCATTAACACAACCTATATGTCACAATTTTGCATCTTCAGGGAGTCCTTTAGGGGATCAGAAAGCCAGGGCCCATCCACAGTAGCAACTGTCCTACAGCCTAATCCTTCAAAGATGACAGTGCAGTATGATATGGGCCCAGCTCCCCAGTAGGGTGGTTCATAGGGCAGATGGAATACAAACCCACCAATCTCTGAAGATCAGATCTCACCACGGGCCCTCCTGCTCCACATGTCAACAATGAGCAGGCATAGCCTACATTCTCTTCACTCATGTGGGCAAAGTCAGGGGGTCCCCAGATTGCTAATGATACCCCAGAGCACCTGATAAGAAAGACACGACAGTGGAACACTTGTGGCCTGTCTTCAGGAGCTGAGTCAGCAGTGACATTAGAATCAGTGTCTCCCACCCACAGAGAAGGGTGGAGTTTTTCAAATCTTCTGAAATGAACATGAAACAATATGGAGGCTCAGAAGATGACTTAGCAAAATGTTTGCTGCACAAGGGACCTGAGTTCACTCTCTAGACCCCACATTAAAAGCCAGGTACAAGGATGGAGACTGTTGAAGAGATCTGTTGTCTGGTTAACAGTCCCTTCCTTCCTCCATCCCCTCCATTGCTCCAAGAGCCCTGAAGTTCCTAGGATCCCACAGGCTGCCTCTGTGCTCTAGGCTTGTACCACTTGCCTGGAGACAACACTCTCTCAAATGCCAAAGTAGAGCACGGCTCATGGCTGGCATTCAGCATGGGATCACTTAGCTGAGTGGGCTTTCCAGCCCAGTCCACACACAGTTATATGGATTGGGAACAACATGTATCTGGGGGAAGCTGTCAGAGTGTTTGCAAGGAAAATGGAAGGAGCAGTGCCCAGGGCATCCTTATAACAGGCATGGTACAGGGCTGGGAAGATGACTCAGTCAGGAAGGAGTTTGCTTGGCAAGCCCCAGGACGTGAGTTCAATCCCCAGAACCCAGAAGTACAGTGTATTTGATGTATGTGTGTACCCCCCAGGTGGCTAAGTCAAGCTATTTAGCATAATCATTAGCTAATTGCACAGTTTGGCATGAGTCCCCAGGGGCTGCCCACCTATTACACAGACTAGGACACAAGTGGCACAGGTCTGGAGGGCTGGTGTCAGTGATAAGGATCTAGGTATCCACATAGGTAGGCAGCTCTATGAGCCTTTGGGTGGAAACTTACTTGCTGAGACTGTAAGTACTTGGCAGCCTCGCTATCAACAGAAGGGCAGAATTACTGTGCAGTCAAGCCCAGATCACTGTCTCTGACCAGGCCTTGGCAAAGTATAAATCTCCCCAAACTAACTTTCACTATCTTAGTAATGGGAACCACAGTTACTCACTGAGTTATTGAAAATACAAAAAAAAAAAAAAAAGAAAGAAAGAAAGTATTTGAGGCAGTTGGCACACCCTAGTAAATATTAATTCCTTTTCCTAATATGACCTGTCACTGTGACTATGTCAAAGCCATAGCTCTGGGAAGGGCTGGGCTGTAGCTCTTGCCTAGCACACACAGAGCCCTGGGTTTCATGCCTAGGTGTGGTAGTTCATGACTGTAATCCCAGGCAGTGAGAACAAAATGATCAGAAGTTCAAGGCCAGCCTGGCCTATCTGAAATCCTCTGCCCCTTTCACCTCCCCTCAAATACACCACACACACACACACACACACACACACACACACACACACACACACACACACACACACACACGAGCCCTTAAGCTCACACACATACACTATAACTATAGTTCTGTGGTACTGGAGTGGCGCTGCTTTAAAAAGGGCTGTTTAGCTCTTGCCTTTGACAAGAGGGAAATGGTGGCAGCTGTCTTTTCAGTAGGGATTAAAGAAGGCCGGCTGGGGAGTTAGCCACAGGATGCCTGCCTTCCAAACCAGCAGGGAGACACCGAATCAACCACCTCTGCTGAAGAAGCCATTCTTTGTACACTATGATTTTTTTTTTAAATGGCAGACCAAAGGCACCCATAAGGGCAAGCATAGGGCAAGCATGCTTCTGTAAAAATCCTCTATTAAATCCCTGAGATCCTCAGACCATGAGAGCAATTGATCACAGGCCCCGTCTGAGACTCCTGCCTTTGCAGGAATTGAGGAAAAACTAGGTAGCCGATGTGCTCTGCCCCCAGAGAGACAGCAAGGGCCATGTCAGAAAACCCACATGCCGCAGATAATTGTCTGGTGCCCTTGTAGTTTCAACCTTAGATCCATGACACAGACCAAAAATACATAAAATACAGTCTAGAGAGATAGCCCTGTCTTCTGTGAGAGCATGAGGACCTGAGTTCGATTCCCAGAATCCACATCACGTGTAGTAGCACACACTCATAGCCCCAGCACCAGGGAGGCAGAGATGGGTGGATCCTTGTGACTTGTGGACTAGCCTGTGCTACTTGGCAAATTTCAGACTAATGAAGGACTCTATCTCAGAAAGCAAGGTAGAAATGGTAGGAAAGCTGAATGTACAAGGGTGCTTGCAGCCAAGCCTGACAACCTGAGTTCAATCCCCAGGACTTAGACGGTGGAAGGAGAGAACTGACTCCTGCAGATTGTCCTTTGACCTCTATGCCTGTGCGAGGGTACACATATGCCCCCCCAACATGTACACAATAAATGTGATTTTTAAAAAAGCCAGGGGCCAGTACCTGAAGAACAGTACTCGAGATCAACACCTGTGAAGTGTGTGTAAAGCACTAATGTTGACCCAGTAACAACAGCTATTCATATATCCATATATCCATCCACCTATACATCTGTCAATCAATATGCTCATCTACCTACCCATCCTTTTATGTATCCACCTACCCATCCATATATTCATTCATCCCTACCCATCCATGCACACATCAATCTGTCTATCCATCAATATACTTAACTATCTGTCATTCTATCCACCCATCCAACCATCCACTCACTCACACATCCATGCATATGGCAATGCAGCCCTACCCAACCATCCACTACCCAACACCCACCAAGTATGTTCTCCCTACACCAAGATGCTAAGAATTTGATGAACTACAAAGATGAGGTGCAAAAAAAAAAAAAAAAAAAAAAAAAAAAAAAAAAAAAAAAAAAAAAAAAAACCAAATTGAAGAATCTTCCCTTGATGCAGAAACAGATAAGTAAAGCAATTTAAAATGTGGGTGTGGCAAGGAGCCTCAGGACCTGGCAGGGTGGCGTAGGCAGGTTAGAGACCAGGTGAGGCTCCACGTTCTATCTGACAGGTGACTAGGACTCTTCCAGCCGAGCTATCAGAGCCACCCCTCTCTTGGAACTTCTATTTTTCCAGGAAGGAAGCAAATGAAGAAAAATGACAAGAAGAAAGAACGATTACTTCAGAGCACACAAAGCCATGAAGAGTGAAATCGTAAGCACTGCAGAAGCAAATCTGAAGCAGGAGAGTCCTCAGTGGGAGTCAGGCTGAGTCTGAGAGCGTGAGGACCAAGGAGGCGGGGAAACAAGATCAGAAAGCTGACTGGGGCCAGCTCATGCTGGTGCGTTTAGATGCTACACTTAGAGCAAGCAGTAACTGCAAAGAGAGCTGAGGATCTCGGACAGGGGAGGCTTGACGGTGCTATGGGTTTCTGGAGGGAGCTCATACCCACATCAATGACAAAGCACCTTCCCAGCAGACAGGAGCCATTGTGAGGATCAGATTCTGCTGTGGGCGCAGAGCTAAAATTCATGGCTGATATCAGCTGTAAATGGAGAAAAAGCAACCCCTCTTCAGGGAAAAAATAAGAAAGGTGGTCCCAGCCTGTGATATAGGAGAAGGAGAAAGTCAGCTAGAGCTAGGGGAAGAAGGTAGACTCAAGAGACGGGAGAACAGCCATCAATCTGAGACGTCACAAAGGGCCTGGATCTACAAAACGGTGCCTGCCCAGTCTGCATGCTCTCAACTCCCTCCTCAAGAAAGCATCACAGTTGATCACACCTGGATTCCCAGCCTCATCTTTTCCTTCAGTGACCTAGAAGTCTGTTGTGGGCACTTGCTTGCGTGTTGGAACACAAAGCTCCCACCCAAGGAGGTTTAAGTACTAACTTTCTCTCTGAGGTATCAGGAGGCTTACACAGGTTGTTTTTGCAAGGTCCTAAGATACAACAGGGGCTCAACAACCATCGGACCGCAGTCCCCATTCTGAAGATTGCCCTTTGCCTCCTGGCTGGTGACAGGAGAGAGTATTACACACCCAAGGGGTGGCAGGGAGAGAAGGTGCCATGACAATCACATTCTAGCTTTGCTTTCTGTGAGATGGTGAATATGAGAATCCAGAAAACAGGAGTTAGTCAATCAGAGCTCAGGGGAGGTGGGGAAAAGCAATGATCAGGGGAGTAGCCCACTGCAACCCGAAGACTACCAGGGCTTTCATCCTTCCCATAATGACTCCAGACCCAGACACACTTTCTCCTACCTGAAGTGCCCTAAGGGGAACAATGGACATTGCCAGTTTCTTAGCAGACCTTACAATGAGGAAGAATCCTCTCAGTAAGTAGTTGGGATCTCTGGGAAGTCAGACAGAGTCTGCCTTGGAGGTAGGCTTGTGTGTACCACCTTCGCCAGCCATTCCTCCATGTCACCTGCCAGTCCCCAGCTTTTGGAGACCTTCATGTCCAGTTCTGTGAACCTTCCCTTGGAGGGATGAGCAGCGACACAGAAAGTCTGCCCTCTGGACAGTGAGTGAAGCTCCCAGAAGCCAGGGCTGGGGCTCAGGTAAAAGAAGGATGAAGATGGATAGCTTTCACCTTGACCTAGACTGCAGATCAGCCAGCCAATCACACTCGATTCTGAGCCTTGGGAAGACGGACGCATGGAATGCTGCTTTCATGCCAGGAACTTGCCCACATTTCCTCAAACCCCTGTCTCTAGAGCTCTGGGAGTGTCAAATACGGAGGAAGGCCAGGCTGCGGTGGGGTCTTTCAGAACTTTGTCACTATACTGTGTATAAATGTACATACGTGCCTGAGGAACTGAGAGAAGCTTTGATACATGGAAGGAACCAGGTTCCAGAGGAGATAGCTAGCAGTGAGTTACTTTACTTCTCTGGGCTTCTACCCTGGTCAGGCCTAGGTTTTCCAGGGCAGCAGGACTTCTGAGCATAGTCACAGAGTCCAACAATAGACTCAGTAAGACAACTTGGTCAGCCCTGACACAGACCAGACAGATCCAGACAGATCCAAACAAGCCTGTTTAATCAACAAAGTAAGAGATTTTCTGAGCTTGACCCAGTCCCTGTTCCAGCCCCAGTTCCTGCAGAGGGCAGAGTGGACCTGGATGGCCACAGAGGTAGCTGCTTACAGAGGATAGGAAATGGTACAAACACTCCCTGTTCATGGTCTCCAGCCCCAGTGTTAACCTTGAGCTGCACAGGAAGCCCAGTAAGAAAGTAGTTCCCTCCAACCTGGCCTAACCCCAGTCTCAGAACCTCCAGCATGCCTGTGATAGGCAACCACATCACACAGACATGACCTGGGCCTGACAAAGGCCACTTCTTGACATGATTCCAAGACTCATCCAGGCTATAGCCTGAATCAGAGTCTCCTTCCCGTCCAGGGCTGTGTAAGACTCCATGTACATACATATGGGCCATAGTTTGTTTTCTGGTTCTTTGATGTTGGGCTGGTCTCACCTCTGGGCTGCCTTTCTCAGGACCACCATGAATGACCTTCCTAGACCTGCTTGAGCCTTTGCGTTAGGTAGACACTGGGCTATACAGTCACATATTTCACGGTTGGCTGTTTCTTGTGTGTAAGAAGCCAGATATGAAAAGTCACCTACTCTATGATTTTGCTTGCGTGAAATAGCCAAGAGCAGGATACAGGTGGTTGTCAGGGACCAGAGAGAGGCAGGGAGGGGAAGGGCTTTGCACTGGAGAGATGGAGATGCCTTGGAAGTAACAGAGGTGATGGTTACATCTTGCTACAAATGTACTAAGTGCCACTTCCGCGTTCATTTTTAAATAGCTAATGTTATAGATGTGAGTCTTGCTTCCATAAATCTGTATTAAAGCTGGAAGGTGGCTCAGCCAGTAAAATGCTTGTCTTTCAAGCATGAGGGCCTAAATGTGACTCCCAGAACCCACATTAAAAAGTAAGCTGCGCATAGTGGCATAACTCTTGTAATCCCATAGTTGGGGGTGGGGATGTGGATACATACAGGTGGAACTCTGAGGCTCACTATCCAGCCATCCTCACCTACTTGTCAAGTGCCGGGTCAGTGAGAGACCCTGTCAAGAAAAGTAAAACAAAGTATACGATTCTTTGAGGAATGACTGCTGAAGTTGTTCTCTGGCCTCCATTATGAACACATACACAAGCGCACATACAAACATGTACACACACGTGCATGCACATACACATGTATACTTGTGTACAGCCATCCACAGGTGGGGAGCACATGACTGTCTCTACCAGTGAGCCATGACTGGCAGCCAATCATAAGAGCTACAGAGGGGTGGGTGATGAGTGGTAGCCACCCTGCTGGCAGGATAAGGGAGTTGAGCAGGATGGTATCCCAGCCCCATCACACAGAGGTCCCACATACACAGTGAAAGCCTACCGGTCTGGACAACAGTAGAGAGGAAAACTCCCTACATTTGTATTAATTTTCCTCCATGGGTTTTAACTGAAGAGAGGATATGACGTCACATCCTTACCTCATCCATTCGAAAGCCACATGGCATTAGGAATTACATTAGTTCCTTGCAAAACAATAGTAATGAGGTAGAGTTGGAATCAATAAAAAAAAATCATGCATTTCCCAGAGGAATATATTCTTTTGGTGCAATTGTGTTACCCTAAGGCAGAGCTGTACAATAGTACAATAGTACAAGGCGGAGTGAAGCTGGGTAAAGCAAGCAAGCCTGAGATTCCTTCTTGGCAAGCAGCCCGTGATGCCCAAGGAACCAACTCTTCAGTCACCTACTTATAATCCTGCCAAAATGGACTCCATACTTAGAGCTCACACATAAGAGATATCAAGAGATTTTCATTCACCTGTGAGCTTTCAATGATCTATTAACAGTGACTGTTCTAGAAAAGGAGTGGATGGAGCTATGGTTGATTAGCAATGTCTGCCTTGGGCACTGGCATCAGAGTACTGTGTCTGAAGGCAAGTATGTGTCCATTAGGCTCAGGAGTCCCAACTATAAGTGAAAAGGGACATCCAGAGGTTCAAAGGCCACCAACACCAATGGCAATTTGCCTTCTCACCTACCCACGCTGACAACATGGCTGTGCTGATTAAGGAAGCATTAATAGCACATTGGTACAGGAGACTGACTTATTTCCTCGTTTCCAATAAATACAACATCTTCACTTGGATATAATGAGTGCTTACCTGACTCTCAACAAGGCTGGAAGGCAAAGACAGCAGATCCTGTACAGAAAAAAAAAAAAGAAAAGAAAGAAAGAAAGACACAAAGACAAGGAAGGTTTAGTTTTTAAGAAACAATTACTTTCAGCTTGTTTTCCTCACGAGCGCAGTAGCTACATTTCTTTAAAAGGAGCATTTACTCATTCTAAAGTGTTTGTTGAGGGAGTGATCAGTGACCATAGATCACAGGATCTTTATTTTTAACAAGTGTCTGGAGCTGTCAGGAAGGAAAGGCGGAATGGTGTTGAAATAAGAACGTCACTGCGTGCAATGGCCAGAGGGACAGACACGTGGTGGAATGGTGGGTGCAAAGGTCCTGCGGAAGGAGGAAGTGCATGAAGAGTGAGAGAAAACCCTAAGGAGCCAGACATTATCAGCAAGAAGAGAAGAAGCCCACTCAGGGGCCAGAGCACACTCAGTTTGGCGACTGACATTTGGAGTTTGTGTGCTGTAATGTTTAGATTCAACCTGGAATCGCCTGAGAAGAGAGTCTCCATCAGGGTGTCTACACTGGGTTGGCCTGTGGGAACATCTTTACTAAACAGTTAACCGATGTGGAAAGACCCAGCCTCTGTAAGTGGCACCATTCCCTAGGAGGAGAATCCTAAACCAAGTAAGAATCAAGAGCACAAACGCGCATTTATGTCTCTTTGCTCTAGATGTGTGGGTGTGATGTAACTATCTGTTTGAAGTCCCTGTCTTGATTTCCAACCATGGTGATAATCTGTGACCTGTGACCTGAACTAATAAGCTGAATAAACCTCTTCTTCTAAGTTACTTTAGGTCAGGGTCTGTGATCACAGCAACAGAAATGAAATAGAATATATGGCTTTCTAAAACGTTAGGAAATATAAGCTTATACTCCTTCCTAAAACAATACCCCAGTCTCTGACGTAGGTGCCCATAGAGATAGTTTTTGCTTCTTTGAGCATGCTCAGTTACAGACCTGTTAGAGTTGAAATGCCCTACCCCTCCTACCATGATAGGCACAGTCAAAGAGCCATCCAAGACCACAGATCATACTTCACCAAACATCACTCAGGTGGAGCGGAGCAACCCAGACACTCTTCATGAAGACTCAGAAACCTGCATGAGCAGCCAACAGGAAGAACCCAGCATATGACGGCTAGCATACCCCTGAACCAAGACACCACTCTGCGAGCCAAAAAAGCTAGCTCTTCTCTCTGTCTCTCTGAGGTCCGTTTGTACTTCTATCATTGTTGGATTGCCACACTGGCTTCCCTCCTTAAGTCACACTGAAACCCAAACTCATTTTTCCCTTCCAGAAGGTCAGATCTGTCTACCATAGCTGTGACCATTACCAAAGTCCCTACCCTGGTAGCACTTCCAGTCTGGGGCTATTACAGATATGTCTGTAATAAAACAATGCCAAAACTCACATATAGCCATGGCTCCGAGGAAGAGTGTAAGGAAGCCCGACCCTTCAGAACAGCTGACCAACGTCATATCAGAAGCACTTCCCTTCATTTGGCTGTGAGAACTGTGATGAACAGCAACTGTCAACTCAACAGGACCCAGAAACACCCAGAAGACAAGCCTCCAGGTGCACATGTGAGGGACTGCCCTATTAGTTTAATCAAGATGGGAAGGCCCATCCTAAATATGAGGGCACTGTGCATGAAGAGGGTGTAAGCCAAGCACCAGCATTCACTCCTCTGCTTCCTGATGGCGGATGCAACGTGACCCACTGTCCCACTCCCCTGTCACCATGGGCCTTGCCACGATGGACTGCACCTTCATAATAAGAGCCAAATTAAAACTTTCAATCCTTAAGATGGTTTTTCCAGGCTGTTTTATTACAGAAACAGAATATAAAAGCAATTAATTAATTTACAACCAAACATCTGCGGTGTCCCCATGGTGTGGGCCTGGTAGCCACACAAAATCCATGCTACAGAGATTCCACTGTTTCTTGAAATACTGTTACTCTAAAAAGTAACATACAAAACCTACTTTATTTAGTGAGTATGTGTGCATGCATATGGGTGTGCATATGTGCACAACGGATGTGCCTGCTCATGCCTTGGTGTGCAGAGACCAGAAGTCAATGCCAGGTGTGTTTTTCTACTGCTCTCCATCTTATTTTGGAGGCAGATTCTCTGAGCCTGGGGTTCTCTGGTGGACTAACTTATTGGCCAGCTAATCCACAGACCCACCTGTTTCTGGCCCTCATCTTCAAAGTAGGGATTACAGGTTAGCACCTCTGCACCCAACCTTTACGAGGATGCTGGGGATCTGAACTCAGGTCCTCATGCTTGAGCAGCAAACACTTTACTTCTCCAGCCTTCTTCCTAAGACCCCAAAACCTATTTCTAAATGCACCGGGGGAATCTGGTGTTTCAAGCATTCCATAATTTACATGGAAAGAGCGGGTTGTTTTTCTTGCTCCTCGGTTTCAAATTATTGTGCATTAGGTCTTTTGAGGCAGACACGTGGTGCCAGGCAACTCCATGAGCTTCCTGTGTGTGTGTGTGTTCCCACATTTATGGGCGTCACATCAAGAAGTGATAGGGTTCTAGTACAGGTGGCAGAAGGGAGGCAATAACAGTAATCTGAAGAAACCACCAGATAAAATGGATCAGGCTCCAATTCTCTTGTCTAGATGTATACATCCGGTACCACGGACAGTGGTAGAGAACAGTAGCCCATCCATCCCTTCCCATCGGATCTGTGAGCTCAGAGAATCTAGGTGCCTTTCCCAGGTAAACGCCCGACCCTCCTTAGACAATTAATGGGCACCAAGGTTGCTTAAGCTGAGATAAATTTTGTGATAAACAGACAGGGTCATCTCACCTCACCTCCAAATGGCTGTCTTGTTCTCCCCTACACAGTTTCATTAGACACCACTGAGGAATCCATCAGCCCACCCCAGCGATGGAAGCTATTTTTGAAATGATTACACAGCTCGAACTCGGGCCCACTTAAAGGCAGAAATGCTGGATAGGAAAAGATAAAAAATGAACTTTACTCCTTTCTCCTCTGCAGGAGATGTCCCGTGGGCTTGGAAGAAGAGAGAATAGTGCACAAGGAATTTCTCCTCAGAAAGCCACTGTGGGGGGTGAAGTTCTAATTCTTCTGCACAGTGTCTGGTGCAATTGTTAGGTGCCTGCCCTTGTCAAGTCAGTCAGATGCTTTGTCTCTGTTCTTGGAGTCTGGAAGCCTGAGCACCAAGAGACGGGAAAGAAAGAGAAAGGGTAGGGAGTAGAGGAGGGGACAGGAGCTGAGGCTGCAGCTCTCAGCACTGGATAGGGACAACTCCAGGTACACTCTGAAGGTGCCAAGATATTTCATGTGAGAAGTTGAGGCATGGCCATCCTATGCTCTGATCCATGTCTGTTCTGTCCTGGTGTCGTTTGCAAATGTGGGAAACTCAAGTCACGTTGTGACCTAGAATCAGCTTCCCTTTTTCCTTCCCAGCCACGTTCTCTCCTAAATCCACTGTGAATGTGAACTCAAAGCCATCCCTCAAAAATGATAAGTGGGGGAGGGCTCAGTAGGTAAAGTGTTGATGTTTCAGGATGTGGAGATGAATTTGAGACCCAGAGCCAGTGTACAAAGAGAACCAGGCAAGACGACATGTGATTTTTAATCCCAACACTGGGATTAAAAGCCAGCCTAACCATATCTATAAGTTCCAAGCCAAATGCTCTGCCTCAAAAACCAGGATGATGGCATCTTTGGGACTAAAGAGTTGCCTCAGCAGTTAGGGATGTCTACAGCTCTTTCTTACAGATGACCCGAATTCCATCCCTAGCACCCACTTTGTGTGGCAGCTCACAATTGCCTGTAACTCCAGTTCCAAGAGATCCAATACCCCTTTTTGGCCCCTGAGGGCACCCACACATATGTGCATACATTCACACAACACACAGAGACATAAATAAAAACAATTTTAAAAAATGGTAGACAGAACCTCAAGGAATGCACTCAGAGTTGACTTCTGGCCTCCACATGCACTTGTATACACACACACACACACACACACACACACACACACACACACACACACACGTGAGAACTGACTGGGCTTTCAAGGAACCTCTCATTCCTCTCTTCAGTAGAAAAGGAACAAAAGCCCCCATGTGGTGTATAGAATTTCAGCCTTACATGGGAGCATCTCTTCACCAGCCAGATTCTTGACAAGTATTTAGCATTTGGAGATCCAGTGACAGTTTTTGCAATGGTACCTTGGCAATGCCAAACAATGAGAACCAGGTATCATCCCTGGGGTGGAATCAGAGCTGGGAAACCCCTGTCCGGTTCTCCCGTGTTCCTCCAGCCTGAGACTCTGTCAATCAGGGCAGCCACAGTCTCCCGGAGGATTATGAAGTAAAGGAACAGTCTGTCTTTTGTTATCCAAAGGAAACTGCAGGGCTCAGACCAGAAAATGTTCCTGGCCTTTCCTGGGAGTTCATGTCACCATGCTGAGAAGTCCTTTACCTGAGTCTCTGTCTCCTTTTGGAAAATGTCCCCAGCAGCAGCAGCAGCTGCCCAAAAGTAGCATGGTTCAAAGAATGGCTGCTGAGTCCCGGATCTCTGGGGAGCCTCCCAACAAAGCTTCTGGACATGGGGGACTCCATTTCCATGGAGAACACTCTTTTCAATGGAGAGGACCTTTCCATTGGAGACTCTTTTCCAATGCGGATCCTTTACAAAGGGCGCCTGTTTTTACAATGAGACCCTTTCTTTCTTCAAAGGAGACTTACAAACAGCATCGCTAAAGAGACAAGGAACGAGGATTGAAATGTGGGGACCGACATGGAAATCCCTTCGTCAGAGGAGAGTTAAAATGTTGAGCCCCCACAGTAGAACCACCATGGCGGTTCCTGTCATCTCTGCTTCACAGATCGTGAAGAGAGGTAAGAAGACGTCTCGGGATCCTAGAGACACAAATCCACCTGACCCAATTCTGACCCCAAGACGTCTCTCAGCCAATGGCTCTGACCCCAGGACCCCTCTCAGCCAATGGGAGTCACTAGCCTGAAGAGGAAATGGGAGCCTGGCTCACGGAAGGAGAGGGAAACATGAAGGATGCCTTAGAAATCAAGGGAGTCTTAGGATAGGGCCAAGAAGAAAGGGGGAGGCACAGTGGGAGGCACCACCACACCATGGTACAAACACGCTGTGCCCACCTTTCAGCCCCTCTTGTAAGATTTCCCAGATTGATATCCGGCCATTGGGGAACGGATGCACAGAACTAGCAGGTACCCCAAACATTGGAAGGGAGGCCTAAGAGCTTGTTAGAAGGTGTGACTAAATCCACTTTCTTCATCCAGTCCAAGAACTAGAGAGAGAGGCTGGGGGCTGGGAATAGAGAAAGGGAGGCAGCAGCATCCACCACTCTACTATGGGAACCCACAGAAAACAAATGACGTATGTGTCATCCTCTACTATGTTCCCAAGGCTTGACCACTCTTGGCATCCATCAGGGGCTCAAACAAGAATAAAAAAAGGTATATGAATAGCAGATGTGTGGGTATGTGGGTTGCTACACAGATAAACATGGTATCATAGTTAGAGGTATTATTTGGTCATATTGAACCATCATGACCAAAAATAACTTGGGGGAGGTAAAAGTATGTTTGGTTTATATATCATAAATCACAGTACACTGAGGGAAGCCAAGGCAGGAATTTGAACACATCAGGAAGGTAAAGGGATAAGGGGCCATGAAGTAGTGCTTCTCACTGGCTTGTTCCTCGTGGCTCTCTCACCCTGCTTTACTACAGCATCCAGGGCCACCAGTCCAGGAAGGGAATTGTCTACACTGGGCTGGGCTCTCCCACATCAATCACTAATTAAGAAAATGCCTTACAGCCTTGCCTACTGTCTCATCTTACGGAGGCGTTTTCTCAGCTGAGGTTCCCTCCTCTCTGATGACTCCAGCTGTGTCAAGTTAACATAAAACTAGCCAGTATAGGTGGATTAATGGGTATCTGGTTAGATGTATAGATGTGTGGGTACCGAGTAGATAAATGGATGGATTCACATACACATGCACAGAAGATATACCCATGGACTAGTGATTATGTGTACGTATTTGGAGATGTATAAATACATAGAGAATGGGTTTATAAATAGAGGGTGGGTTTATGGGTAGGTGGATGGGCAGATGAATGCATGGATTCATGGAAAAATAAATGAGAAATTTCACATCCTATTATGGTTTCTATTATTAAGAATACAGAACGCCAAACTGTAAAACTCTGTCTGTTTAGGTTCATAGCACCCTGGAGGCCCTTCTGCTGAGATGAAAGGGTCTTAGTAAAGACTGAATCATTCGGCCTGGGGCAGCCTTATCAAGGCTCTGAGACCTGGGGTCCATCTGCTTGCTTACTTCTCCACATGCAGTTTCTCTAGTGCGAGGCAGAAGAGTCCATTTGACGATTGCCTAGGGTGGGAAGAGCTGTGTGTGACAACCAAAGAGGGTACAGTCATTTATATGGCGCCCCTCGTATTCCTTTCTCCTCTCCCTGTACCACCAGACAGCAACACTGCTGCCCCACAACACACATCACAACCCCAGCCACACAGGCTTTCCTACTCACTACTCCTGTGGGTGCAAGCAAGGCCCCAGAGACACAGAAAACAGTTCCATACAGTTAGTGCATGCCAGGCTGATTATGCTGAGGCCTTCCAGCTCAAGAGAGAGCACCCAGCAGTTAACTTTTAAAACGCAATCTATATTTAATGCAATATGAATATTTAACTCACTTAATGCAATATTTAATTTGATCTCCAATACAAATAAAAACAGTAAACAGATCAGTTAATGATTTACACAGAGGCTCTCCTGTTGTGTCACGAAGCCGTTTTCTGATGACAATTATCTCCCTCTCTCTAAGCAGAGATGTTCCAACTGCTGCTTCTAAGTGGGTCAGAGTGTCCTATGGGGAGGGGGCTCAGCCAGGAAGTGGCCACAGCTTTGATTTATTTGGAGACTTTAATTAAATCATATTACGCGTTGGTGGGAAAAGAGAATGAACTTTTCTCCCACAGAGCACGATCCGGTGGGAAGTAGATACAATCCCCTGACAAGTCAAAGAGGTGGGGAAGGAATCCCTGCTTCTAGCTACACTGAGCCTGGATGTTCCGGTCGTGATACAGGATATAACATGGAAATCAAAACAACCTGGGGCATGGAGGAGGGTGGCACAGGGGCCCAGGTAGAGAGAAGAGTTGCTCAAAGGCTTTTATGAACTAAATGTCTGTGTGGTGGTTGGGATGAGAACTGTCCCCCTATAGTCTGGGATGTAAACACAATGTTTCTGCTTGGTGCTGCTTGGGGCGGTCATGCAAGTCTTAGGAAGGGAAGCCTTGCTGGAGGAAGTAGGTCACTGGACGTTGCTCCGCTTCGGTTCCCTCTTGAAGCTTCCTATGTGTGGATAAAGATGTGATCTCTAAGTTTCCTCCTCTGGTCACCATACTGCCTTCGCCATGGTGGATGATACCTCTGGAACTGTAGTAAACTGTAACCCAGAATAAACTCTTCTATAAAGTATGTATAGTCAGAATACTTTATCACAGCACAGTAAAGAAAGTAGCAAATGTCGTCTGTGTCCCACAGTCCCACATGTTGGGCTCTAACGTCCTTATGGGGGAAATGGGACATGAAATCACCCATGAATAGGGCTAATTCACTCATAAGAGGACAGGGCTGTGAGCAAATCAGAAAGGCTGCTCTCCACAGGAACCAACCAGCAAGCTTGATCTTGGACCTGCCTGTCTCCAGAACAGGGAGAAGTAAATTCTCATCGTTTAAGCCACACAAGATTGTACTGTTTCTTTATAGCATCCCAGACTCATACAGACACAATTGTGCCGATGAAGTTGGGCAGGCTGAAGAACAGAAAAGGGGCAGCCTCGGGTGAAGTTCCCAGGTCACGTAACCAGGTGGGGACATTACCCCGGGTGGGGACATTACCTCGGGTGGGGACATTACCCCAGGTGGGGACATTACCCCAGAAGCAGTCAGAA
Source organism: Phyllotis vaccarum (assembly GCA_033318265.1). Taxonomy (NCBI): domain Eukaryota; kingdom Metazoa; phylum Chordata; class Mammalia; order Rodentia; family Cricetidae; genus Phyllotis; species Phyllotis vaccarum. The sequence goes on along the minus strand of JARWLC010000016.1, from coordinate 69,089,571 downwards.
TTAAGCCAGGGAGTGACTTGACTAGAACTGTGCAGCCACAGAAGGATCACTCTAGCAGGGTGACAGTTCCACACCTGAGAGCCATTAAAGCAATTCTCAGGAGAGAAAGTGACCAGATTAAAGAAATAGAGAGGACACTGAGTTGATGGGTCTTGGCACCCGGCTCAAGCAAGCCAGAATACGGACTAAAATAAAGACTGTGTGTGAGCTTTCGGTATGAACTACCAAGGGAGTGTAGTAAATACATTTCAACAGCCAACAAAACTATGGTTGCTGCCATTGTTAGTGCTGAGGTCACGGTTCTCATCTTAGAGATGACCCTGAGTAAGTCTCTCCCTTCTTCTCAAGCCTGTTCCTAAAAGTGAATGTTACCCAAAGCTCAAAATATGATAGCAAACACAGTCAATGCTCACCTGATTTCATCCTATGCAAGATAAACATCCCAACACACAACTGTGGTGGTTGAAGAAAGTGGTCCCCAAGGAGGTGTGGCTTTGTCAGAGTAGGTGTGGCCTTGCAGGAGGAAGTGTGTTGCTTTGGAGGCAGACTTTGAGGTCTCCTCTAGTCTCAAGAGGCACCGAGTGTCTCAAACCACTTCCTCTTGCCTGCAAGTGAAGATGTGAAACTCTCAGCTCCCTCTCCAGTGCCATGTCTGCCTGCGTGCCACCATATCCTACCATGATAATGAACTGTAAGTTACCCAATTAAATGTTTTCCTTTATAGGAGTTGCCATAGTCATGGGGTTTCTTCACAGCAACAGAAACCCTAAGACACCCACCAATAGAGAACCTGTTGAATGAACTGTATAGCATATCCATACAACTGAATATCTGAAACCAGACTTAATACTTAATGGTACAGAGAATTGGGCTTACTGTATCATTAATCTCTTCAGAGTGTAAGCATAATCACTTCATTTTAAGCATACATAGGGTTTTGTTGTAGAATGAACTATCCCACCATGTTCACATTCATCTTTCTTCTTTCAGAGCTTTCTATGTGTTCCTCGGCTTTCCCGGGCTCCTGTATTAATCAATGGTATTTTTAACATTATAAAAGTAAAGGAAAACCAGAATATTTAATTTACTCCAAACAATACGTGACAAAATCTTTGGGAGCTTTCGTTTCATGCTGTGAATTGTCTCTCTAAACATGAAGGACACAGTCAAAGACTGGCCATATTTCAAGACTCACACCCTTTACTCTGAAGAGTTAAGACCAAAGTTCTCTGGCTATTCGCCCTTGACCCCATCCTTACCTCTCAACCACCGCCATGGACCTACCACAACTTTTTCACTATCCTTTACAAGAATGGGCAAAACTCACAAATGAATACTGTATTCTGCTGAAGAACAGAGGTATGTATCAAAATAAGGTCAAGAGTGAATCATCCTTTGTGGGAGAAGGGGATCTGGGTCAATCAGATATTATAGAAATCTAAGAGAGAAGAACTATTTAAAATGTCACCTCGGATGAGGATAAAAGAGACCCTTAGATCTTCTCCCGGACATGTTTCTTGTGGTGTAACCACATCCTGAATTACTTGATACCCTTCTGTTAAGAGACCAGTGTACTATATGTGTCAGATTGCCATGACCTAAAATCACCCTAAAAGAGTTTCAGTTGAGGAGCTAACTAGATCAGACTGGATTGTGGGCATTTCTGTAGGGAATCGTCTTCCCTGTTCATAGGCTCAGTCTACTGTGTGTGGCTCCACTCCCTAGGCTGGGTCCTAAACTGTAGTAAGAGCCAAGAAAGGTAGCAGAAAGGTAGCAGACAGCATGCATGAGATGAGTTCCTTGACTATGTGTGTGGTGGGATCCTACAGAGTCAAGAGCTGCCTGAGATGCTGCCTTGACTTCCCCTCAAGGACTGTCAACTGGGTTTTTTCCCTTAAGTTGTTTTAGGTAAGGACACTTGTCACAGCAACAGAAATCAAATCAGGACAGGCTTCAGGGGGGCTGTGGAGCTTTGGGCAATTGGGCCTGGCTGGAGGAAATGGGTCACAATGCTTGGGTCATTCAAGGTTTACCAGCCCCTAGTTCCAGCTCTGTGTTCTGACTCATGTCCTACTACCATATGAAGAGCCATTACCACACGCTCCTGGCATCATGAACACTACCACACCTTCCCCACATGACGGACCAGCAGAAAACCTTGGAAACCGTGAGCAAAAGTAAACTTCTTTCAATGATCTATTTGATGTGAGAGATCAAATCATGAAGATCTATGGAGTACCTGGAGTTGGTACTGGGAGGGTACCAGATCCATGAGAACAGTGCAAATTTGGAAAAGGAATCTTTAAGAGCAAGGAGCTGGGGGATGGGAAGCTGAGGAGATGGGGAGTTTAACCTTGAACTTCCCAAAAGAGAAGACAGCCAGACAAACGGAGCTTAAAAAGAGACTGGGGCCATAGAGATGAGTGTCAGTGTATATGGTATGGAGAGCAGGCACCACCATGATATGACCAGGCTCCCTTCTGGAGCATTTTGTAAAGTGAAATTTGAATGAGACAGAGACTGAACCTATGGAGTCTGGTGCAGGAGCAGGTGAAGGAGGAGAGAAGTTGAGGCCAGATGATAGATGGTATGTGTCCTTCTAGCCAGAACTGGGTCTTTTCTTCCTGGGGAGCCTTGGGGCATCATATTTAATCTCCATCCTAAATAAGCCATTCTTTCCCATCTGTAAATCCTCTAATAATCGAGCACTTAGTATGTCCCCAAGAATGCCTGCCCCATCTGAGCCCTAAAGAGGGCGGAGGCAGAAAACATTAATTAGCTTCAATCTAAACTAATTGCTTTTTAAACTTCTCCTATAAGTCAGACTTGGCATGGCTTCTGAGAATCGATGTCTCATTATTTTTGCCATCGCAGAGACGAACCCTGTCGATAGGTTGTTAGGAATGAGCTCTCAGTGAGGTCCCCTCCTGCCCTTCCCCCTCTCATTGGCATCCAACTATCATTATCCAACTGGGGAAACAAAGCTGAGCTTCAGAGATGAGGAGCCTGGGCAGGAGCCAGGAGGCCATCTCATGGTTCATCTCCTGATGCTGAGTACCCCCTATATACCAGGTCCTGACCACACCAGTGCCATGTGAGTTTATTAATCTCGTATTATTCTAATGAGCCAGGGCCATCATCAGCCCATTTTATGGATGAGAGCACTTAGGCTCAGAAAGACTTAACCTTGAGTTTGGTGTGCTCAACAGGGATGCTACAAACTGTACAGGTTCTCACAAGCCAGGGCCCTGTATGTGCCACATGGTGGCCTCCTGCTTAGAATCCCAGGGCCTGGAACAAAGGTCAAAAGGAGTCTTGAAGCATCTCCTACTCCAAATCCCTCTCACAGCAAGGTGTCCACATCAGAGGTGTTACACAGCCAGCCTGAGCCTGACCTCAGGAGGGAAAAAAAAAAAAAAAAAAAAAAAAAACCTTTTATAAATCCTTGACTGTGCACCTCCCAGGAGCTGGTTACATAAACTTCAGTCAAACAGCACACTGAAAAGTGCAAAGAAGTCTCAGGAAAGTGGCCTTCTGGTGCCAGAGACAAGCAGCCTGCCTGTCTGAGGGACCAGGGTCTGGTAAGTTCCAAGGGTCTGAACTGCATGAGCCTGTTCGATCTCCCATCAGAACCCTTTGGGTAAAACCCACACCATGGGGCTTGGCTCTGCATCAACTTACTTGTATTCAACTGTGAGCCTAGAATGTTCCACTGTGAGATGGCATGTCCTCTTCCCTTTCCCCTCAGGCCTTGCTAAACTTTTATTGTCTGTCTCCTAAGACCAAAGTGTTCATTGTACGCAGAACTTGTATTGATGGGACACTGGGGCCTGGTAAGCAGCGAGCGCTCAGTAAATGTTAGCTCCAGCAGCCTTTATGTTTACGTGGCTAATTGCGAGTGCTGGGCTCTGAGGAGATTTAGGTAAGGGGGTTGGTGGGAGCCAGGGTAGAGCTTCGGGTTCAGTACTCCCAGGTCACTGTTAATTAGACGCTTGAAGAGCAAGGGTTCCGTTGAATGCTATGACAACTCTTAGACTGTGAGCATCTTGCTTACTTGTGTAACATCCTAGGAACGTGAGATACTTTAAGGCCTGGTGTAAGAACTAGATCGTTGTGGAATTGGTGCAATACATGAACACGTAGAAACCAAGATTTGTGCTACAATGAAATAAAAGTGTAATTCCGAGAGGGAAAAGCAGCAACAGATCTAAGTCAGACTGTACTAGATGAGGCAAAAGGGCAGATGTCCTCAAGATAGCTTTCAGCATCCTTAGCGGGAGAGGGCAGAGGTGGCAAAGGTTGGTGCAAAAGCCCCATGGTAGGAAAGAGAGTGGTCTGGTGTACAATGTAGAGGCTTCTAAGGGGCCTGGAGACCAGCCTGGCCTCAGCCAGTACAAACTGGTGACCATGAGTGTCTTAAGACCCATGCTCTTAAGTACTTCCGCATTAGCCAAAGTGGGGTCTGTTCCTGAGACCTTGACGGAGTCTGAACACAACATTCCCAGACCAGAGATAGACCACTGCTCACAGCCTCAGATACCAGCAAATCAAAATCCCTTCCCTCTGGCTGGGAGGAGGGTCTGGGAAAAGAAAATTTAAGGTTTTTCCCACCATAATAAAGCTGGATTTGCTTGTTTCAACTTGTCCCCCGTCCCCGGAGACTGTGTCTTGTTCTCCATAACATCTTGGCCCCCTCTGCCAAGGGGAAAGAAATAGTAGGACCCTGAGCACAGAGTCAACCCGAACTCCTAATCCTAAACCAGGGTCACCCAACAGTCTGGTGTAGATGCAGGGGATCTGCACAGTCCAAGCAGAGACTAGAAGCAGGTAGACACTGCTCTCTTGAGAAACAACTATCTTAAGGACACCCTCTTTCTGCTCTCCCCTCCGACAGACCCAGGATGCTGAGAACCAGGCAGGGCATGTTTGCCCAGCTCTGCTGACTTTATGTGTCCCCAAATGCTTTGTCATTTGTAAGGCACACTCTTCAGTGTTCTCTGAAGGGGGTCCACCAGAAGGGAGATCCAAGAGCAAGGCTACTGCAGAGCACCTAGGTGGTATAGTTCCGTGGGGCTTTACCCCACACTCCCGCCACGGCCAGTAAGACTCAGGAGCTGGGGTGTCCCAGATTGAAATCAAGAAGACTGATTCTCAGCTGATTTTCCTGGAAATGGGACTGCATACACAGCCCACAAAAAACAGAGTTCTTCCCAAACTTCTCATTAGACTTCAACAAACTTCCCTGGATTGTGGAATAAAGTCTTTTGCCTTGCACATGACATCTCATCTCTCTCTGACCCAGTAAGAGGTGACTTTGGGCAGCAGGGTGGAAGAGAAACTGTAGTTAATAAAGGCAGAACCATGATGTTGAGTCTACTGCCCAAAGAAATACAAGCAGAACTCTGAGAATATCCCCCAAATAAGCAGTGCCCCCTGCAACCCAGAGAAGACACTCCTGATTGGGGAACTGGGAGGTCAAAGGGCATCAGACCCCTAGTTTAGGAACTGTCCTTCATTCACCCCAAGGTGGTCATGGAGCTTCATATGACTCCATGGGGAGCCTTGGCTGATCAGATAAAGACTGGTCAAGAAGCATCACTGAACTGGGCTGTCAGCAGCCAATCAGTTGCTCTGCATACAATGAGTCTTTAACTTAGGCAATGCAATTGCAAAGTCTGGGATGTCTGTGTGTGAGTGTCCTCACCTGTATGTGGTACATGTGGCGCTCAGAGGTGGACATCAGTGTCTTCCTCAGTTGCTCTCAACTTTATCTTTTTATGAGGTGAGGCCCCTCCTCCCTTATTGGACTGGACCAAGTAAGCCCTGAGATGCACCTGTCTCTCTCCTCACCTCCCACACTAGCCTGGCCTTTCACGTGGATGCTGGTGATCTAAACTCAGTCCCTCATGCTTGCACGGCAAGCACTTCGTCCATGGACGTATCTCCCTAGCCCTCTAGGGAACATTTCTAGCCCCGACAGTTTCTAATTTGCTCTGCAATGACTCCCACTTTCCATACAAAAGCACGTATAGAGGAAGTGTCCAAGCCTGGCCCCAGATCACAGCTCCTATATGACAAATGTTGAGTCAGCTACTTGACACCCATCCCCCTCTGATGCATCCTGTCAATGAGAATGGACAGTTCTGTGGCAAAACCTGGCTCCCTCATCCCTGTGAGCATCTTCTGTGAATGTGGTCCAGTGCCTGCATCTTCAAGCAGGTCCTGCCCAAAGTAAGAATTCCCTTTCAAACGCTTTACATCCATCTCAAAAATCAATGTGACTGTCAGTCTTTTATTTGTTAACACAATAAAAAGAAAAAAAAGTTGCTCAAACTGCATCTCCTTTTTAGTCCCTGAACTCCCACTCAAAGCAAGCCTGGAGGGGAGAGAGAAGAGTAGACAAAGATCTGTCCTGAGGAAAGATGTTCGGGTTTGTGATAAGAGAACTTCTGTTGTGGAGAAGCCATTTCATACACAGTGCCAGTGGACGTATCCTCTTTAAATAGTCTAGGAGGCTTCCCTGGCAGTGAAGAAATGAGCTGAGGTAGGTGAAGTCATGCGACCCTGAAAATGGGACAGCTGACCCAGGCTGGTGGAGATGATGCTGTGGAGGTGGTCACCTGACTCAGGCTGGTGGAGATGATGCTGTGGAGGTGGTCCCCTGACCTAGGATGGTGGAGATGATGCTGTGGAGGTGGTTCCCTGACCTAGGATGGTGAAGATGATGCTGTGGAGGTGGTCCCCTGACTCAGGCTGGTGGAGATGATGCTGTGGAGGTGGTCCCCTGACCTAGGATGGTGGAGATGATGCTGTGGAGGTGGTCCTCTGACCTAGGATGGTAGAGATGATGCTGTGGAGGTGGTCCTCTGACCTAGGATGGTAGAGATGATGCTGTGGAGGTGGTCCCCTGACCCAGGCTGGTGGAGATGATGCTGTGGAGGTGGTTCCTGACCTAGGATGGTAGAGATGATGCTGTGGAGGTGGCCCTCTGACCCAGGCTGGTGGAGATGATGCTGTGGAGGTGGTCCCCTGACTCAGGCTGGTGGAGATGATGCATTGCAGGTGAAGAGATGGCCAGTGGTTCCCTGTGAGACTCCTATCCCTTGTAGGGAAACACAGAGCTCAAGAACAAGAGTATAACCAAGCTGAACATCACCGACTGCCGAGTTTGCTGCTGCTCGTGGGGCTACATTGCTTTGGCTTGGGCTTTGAGGCAGAATCTAACTAAGTAGCTCTCATTGGCCTCAGATTTGGAGGCCTCCGCCTTAGCTTTCCTGGTGCTGAGATGAGAAGAAGCACATGCCACCACACTAGACTTCAATTGCTGGGCTTGAATGCTAGGCTTTATTCAAATGAATACCAGTTGCCTGCTGGGTAGTATGCACAAGGGTCCTACAGATGGTCCTAAATAAGATGCTTGATCCCCAACCTTAGGGAACTGATAGCTGAAAAAGATACAGGCTGATAGTATGGGACATGTTTCTAGAACAGGGAGGAGAAAAAATCAGAGGAAAAGACACTTCCACCAAATACCACAGCCCTACTGATCCTTGTCCTTCAAGATGTCTCAAGGTCCTTCCACTCCCACATATTGCTGTCCTTGTCAAAGGCCAGTAGGGAAGTCTCCAGGGGGCATGCATCCTCCATTAACACCCCAGTTTGTTGGAACCTCCAATCTACGCATGCCACCCCACGCCCCAAACTCACCCATTACCCTTGGAGCTCAGCGGCTCCCTGAGACACAGAATTGGCCAGCTCCTATTGGACCAAGAGCAGCTCTCTGAGACACAGAATATGCCAACTCCAAGTGAACCAATAGCTCAGGCTGGACCAAGAGAAGCTCTCTGGGACACAGCCACAGTCAGAGCAGATTGCACCAAGATCAGCTCCCTGAGACACAGACAAATTCTGCCCCAATTTGAGAAAGAGATGGGTAGATGCCAGTGCAAGAATATACTCAACAATATAAAGAAGAGTGTGGCACCACCGGAATCTAGTGGTTCTACAACCACAGGACCTGAACATTCCAGTGTAGAAGAAGCAAAAACAAATGACATTAAAAATCACTTCATAAAAATGATAGAAGTCTTTAAAGAGGAAATAAAAAAACTTCCTTAAAGAAATAGAGGGAAAAACAAAAAATGAAAGAAATCAATAAATCTCTTAAAGAAAACGAGGAAAAGCAATCCAACAGGAGAAGGAAACGGTTCAAGACTTGAAAATTGAAATAGAAGCAATTTGACAAAGAAGACACAAACCGAGGAAGTGCTGGAAATGGAGAATCTGAGTAAGTGAACAGGAAACACAGAAGCAAACATAACCAACAGAATGGAAGAGACGGAGGAGAGAATCTCTGGAGTGGAGGATTCAATAGAGGAAATAGATTCATCAGTCACAGACACCACTAAAGCCAAAAAAGTTAGAACACAAAACATCCAGGAAATCTGGGACATCATAAAAAGACCAAAGCTAAGAATAATAGAAAAAGGAGAAGATACCAGATCAAAGCACAGAGAGTATATCCAACAAAATCATAGAAGAAAATTTTCCCAGCCTAAAGAAGGAAATGTCTATGAAGATACAGGAATTTTACAGAACACCAAATAGACTAGACTCCCTAAAAAGTCCACTCACCACATAATAATAAAGCCATTGAACCTACAGATTAAATAAAGAATATTAAGAGCTACAAAGGAAAAATGCCAAGTAACTTATAAAGGCAAACTTGTCAGAATAATACCCAGTTTCTCAATGGGGATATGAAAGCCAGAAGGTCCTGGACAGATGTTATACAGACACTAAGATACCATAGATGCCATCCCAGACTACTATACCCCCTCAAAAAAACCTCTCAATCACCATAAATAGAGTAAGATATTCTATGACAAAACCAGATTTAAACAATACCTACACACAAATCTAGTCCTACAGAAATAACTAGAAGAAAAACTCTAACCTAAAGAAGTTAGATACGTCCACAAACCCAAAAGCAAAAGATAATCCCACAGAAGGAAACCCCAAAGAAGAGAAACACACACACTACCACCAAAAATGACAGGAATTAGCAATCACTGGTCATTATTATCCCTTAATATCAATGGACTCAGTTCACCTATAAAAAGACACAGACTAACAGAATGGATATGGAAACAGGATCCATCCTTCTGATGCATACAAGACACACACCTCAACTTCAGACAGACATTATCTTAGAGGAAAGGGTTGGGAGAAGGCTTTCCAATCAAATAGACTTAAGAAGCAAGCTGGTGTAGCTATTCTAATATCTAACAAAACAGACTTCAAACTAAAATCAATCAAAAGAGACAGGGAAGGACATTACATATTCATCTCAGGAAAAAAAATCCATCAAGATGAAGTCTCAATCCTGAACATTTATGCCCCAAATACAAGGGTACCAACATATGTAAATGAAACATTACTAAAGATTAAACCACACATCAAATCTCACATACTCAGAGACTTCAACACCCACTCTCACCAGACAGAAACTTAACAGAGAAATGAGAGACCTGACAGATGTTATGACTCAAATGGACTCTATATATATATATATATATAACATTCCACCCAAACACAAAAGAATGTACCTTCTTCTCAGCACCTCATTTAACTTTCGCTAAAACTGACCATATACTCAGTCATAAAGAAAATATGAATAGATACAAAAAGTTGGAATAACCCCTTGAATCATACCAGATTTCCATGGTCTAAAGTTAGAGTTCAACAACAACACAATCCGCAGAAAGCCTACAACTCATGGAAACTGAACATCTCTCAATTGAACCACCTCTGGGTCAATGAAGAAGTAAATAAGGAAATTAAACACGTCCTAGATTTCAATGAAAAAGAATCCACAACAAACCCAAATGTATAGGACACAATGAAAGCAGTGCTAAGAGGAAAGGTCATAGCACTAAGTGCCTAGGTAAAAAAAAAAAAAAAAAAAAAAAAAAATGGAGAAATCTCACACAAGCCATTTAACAGCATTATCTTTAAACTCTAGAACAAAAAGAAGAAAACTCACTCAGAGCAGACGGCAGGAAATAATCAACTTGGGGCTGAAATCAATAAAATTGAAAAAATAAGAACAATATAAAAAAAATCAGTGAATCAAAGAGGTGTTTCTTTGAAAACATCAACATTATTCAAACTAACCAAAAGGCAGAGAGAATATCCAAATTAACAAAATCAGAAATGAAAAGGGGACATAAGAACAGACACTGAGAATATCCAGAGAATCATTAGGTCATGTTTCAAAAACCTGTACTTCACTAAATTGGAAAACCTAAAAGAAATGGACAGCTTTCTAGACAGGAACCACTTACCAAAATTAAATCAAGATCAAAACCAGAGAAATGACCTAAATAGACCTATAACCTCCAAGGAAACAGAAACTGTTATTAAAAGTCTCCCAACCAAAATAAGCCCAGGGCCAGACAGTTTCAGTGCAGAATTCTGAGTTGCAGAGAAGAATTAATACCAATACTCCTCAAATTGTTCCACACAAAAGAAACAGAAGGAACATTGCCAAACTCTTTTAATGAGGCTACAGTCACCCTGATACCCAAACCACACAAAGACACAACAAAGAAAGAGAATTACAGACGAATTTCTTTCAGGAACATGGATGCAAAAATACTCAATAAAATACTGCCAAATAGAATCCAAGAACACGTGAAAAAATTCATTCACCATGCTCAAGTAGGCTTCATCCCAGAGATTCAGGGATGGTTTAACGTATGAAAATCGGTCAATGGCATCCACCATATAAACAAACTGAAAGAAAAAACCCACGTGATCACATCATTAGATGCTGGAAAAGCCTTTGATAAAATCCAACACCCCTTCATCATAAAGGTCTTGCAGAGATCAGGGGAACAAGGAACATACCTAAACATAATAAATGCAATACACGGCAAGCCTACAGACAACATCAAGCTAAATGAAGAGAAACTAAAATCCAATCCCTCTAAAATCAGGAACATGACAAAGCTGTCCACTCTCTCCATACTTACTCAATATAGTACGTGAAGTCCTAGCTAGAACAATAAGACAGCAAAAAGATATCAAGCGAACACAAATTGGAAAGGAAGAGGTCAAAATTTCATTCTTTGCAGATGATATAAAAGTATAATAAATAACCCAAAAAAATTCTACCAAGAAACTCCTACAGCCAATAAACATACTCAGCAATGTGTTAGGACACAAGATGAACTCAAAATAATCAACAGCCCTCCTATTCACAAATGATAACTGAGCTGGAAAAGGAATCAAGGAAACATCACCCTTTACAATAGTCACAAATAACAAAATATCGTGGAGTAACTCTAATCAAGCAAGTGAGAGACCTGTATGACAAGAACTTTTAGTCACTGAAGAAACTGAAGATCAGAAAATGGATAAGTAGGATCAACATAGTAAAAATGGTGACTTTACCAAAGGCAATCTACAGATTCAATGCAATCCCCCATCAAAATTTTAACACAATTCTTCACAGTCCTCAAAAGAACAATATTCAACTTACATGGAAAAATAAATGCCCAGGATTGCCAAAACAATTCTGTACAACAAAGGAACTTCTGGAGGCATCACCATCCCTGACTTCAAGCTCTACTATATAGCTATAAAAATGACTAGGTAGTGGCATAAAAACAGACATGTGGATCAATGGAATAGAACTGAAGACCACAACATTAAACCACAAAACTATGAACATCTGACTTTTGACAAAGAAAAAAAGGAAGCATCTTCAATAAATGGTGGTGGTATAACTGGGTGGTGGCATATAGAAGAACACAAATAGATCTACATCTATCACCCTGCACAAAATTCAAATCCAAGTATATTGAAGACCTCAACATAAGTCCAGTTACACTGAACCTGATAGAGGACAAAGTGGGAAATAGCCCTGAATGCATTGGCACAAAAGACCACTTCCTAAATATAACACCAGTAGCACAGACACTGAGAGCAACAATTAACAAATGAGACCTCCTGAAACCAAGACGTTTCTGTAAGGCAAAGGACATTGTCAATGAGACAAAATGACACCCTACAGAATGGAAAGAGATCTTCATTAACCCTAATTCTGACAAAGGGCTGATCTCTAAAATATTTAAATAACTCAAGAAACTAGACATCAAAATACCAAATAATCCAATGTAAGAAGTGAGTACAGCCCTGAACAGAATTCCTAACAAAAGACTCTCAAATGGCCAAAGGACACTTAAAGGACTGCTTAACATCTTTGGCCATTAGGAAAAAGCAAATCAGAACAACTCTGAGATACCATCTTACACCTGTCAGAATGGCTAAGACCCCAAACACTGATGACAGCCTATGCTGGAGAGGGTGTGGAGCAAGGGGAACACTCCTCCATTGCTGGTGGGAGTCTAACTTTAAACAGCCACTTTGGAAAACAGTATGATGGCTTCTTAGAAAACTGGGAATAAATTTACCTCATGATCCAGGAATACCATTTTGGGGCATATACTCAAAGGATGCAATGCATACCACATGGACATTTGCTCAGTTATGTTCATAGCACCATTATTTGTAATAGCTAGAACCTGGAAACAACATAGATGCCCCTCAACTAAAGAATGGATTTCCAAAAATGTGGTTACATTTACACAATGGAGTATTATGCAGCAGTATAAAAATGACATCTTGAAATTTGCAATCAAATGGATGATTGCATTCTGAGTGAGGTAACCCAGACCCAGAAAGACAAACATGGCACGTACTCACTCATAAGTGGATTATAAACATAAAGCAAAAGATAACCAGGCTACAATCCACAACCCAGAGAAGCGAGGTAACAGGGAGGACCCTAAGAGAGACATCCATGGATCCCCTGGGAAGGGGAAGATCTCCTGAGTAAATTAGGACCACGGGGGGGGGGGGGTTAAGGGGAGGTGGGGAGAGAACAGGATGGTAGTGCTGTTAAGGGGAGGGACAGAGAGGGAGAACAATGAAATAGATATATTGACAGAGGGAGCCATTTTGAGACTGGGGAGATACCAAGCGCTAGGGAAACTCCCAGGAATCCACAAGGATGACCCCAGCTAAGACTCCAAGCCATAGTGGAGAGGGTGCCTGAACTGACCTTCTCTTGTCATCAAACTGATGACCACCCTAATTGTCATCATGGAACCTTCATTCAGCAACTGACGGAAGCAGATGTAGAAGCCCACAGCTAAGCTCTGGGCTGAGGTCTTGGAGTGTGGTTGGAGAGAGGAGGGAGACAGCTGACCTGAGGTGATGGGAGCTCACTGACTCTGGAATGACAGCTGGGGAACCTGCACAGGACCGAACTAGGCCCTCTGAACATGGATGACAGTTGTGTGGCTTGAGCAGTTGGTGGAGCCTCTGGCAGTGGGACCCAAGATTTATCCCCAGTGCGTGAACTGGCTCTTTGGAACCCATTCCCTATAGAGGGATACCTTGCTCAGCCTTGGTGGTGGGGGCTTGTTCCTGCATCAACCTGATATCTCAGACTTTGTTAACTCCCATGGGCAGCCTTATCTTCTTTGAGGAGTGGATGGTAGGGTGGGGCGGGGAGAAGCTGGGGGATGACTGGAAGGAGGGGAGGGAGGGGAACTGTGGTTGGTATGTAAAAATCTTTTAAATAAGAAAATGTCAAAAAGAAAAAAGAAAGAAGTCTCAAAATCCCCCCACATCTCTCCCTTGTCCTGAAACACTAGTCTAAGCCACCACATCATTTTGGGGACCATTAACAATAGCTTCCTAAGGCTCTCCTAGAATCCATCCTAGTCCTTGCCCACTCACCCCCATCAGAGCACCCCAAAGAGATCGGTAGAATGAAGGTTGACCACATGAAAGTCCACCCGAAAGGGGACGGAGCATGAGGAGGAGGAAGAGAAGGAGAAAATGAGGGGAAAGAACGGAGGAAGGAATTGAAGATCAAAGGAAGAGATGAGGAAGAGGAGGGAAGGATGCCGGCTTCCCACCTCTCCCTGCATGGCCAGGTACTTAGCAGAATGCGATCTGGGACGAGCGTCTTAAGCTTCACCTTCCTCGGCCGTAAGTAGAAGCAAGTAGTGAACTAAAAATCCCCAACAATCTACTGGGACCTGTAGAGAAGCAGCCTCATATGGGTCACTCCTCTGCCGTGGGACTGTGCTGACAGAAGCAAAATGCACCATAGAGGGTAGCACAGCTCACCTCCTTGTCTCCCACTGCTCACTCCTGGGACTGACTGACTCCCTGACCCACTGACTCCATAATGCATGCATAATGGGGGTCTGAGACGTCTGGGGCTAAGAAATCAGTTTTCCTTTGCTCTGTGATGGTCCATCAAGGGGCAATATTTGTTTCCAGATCTGCTTTGGAGCAGATCTCTACCTTCAGAGACAATTGCACAGCTTGCTCTTCCAGAAAGATGGGCTTTCTTCAGGATCTGATCATCCTCCGTTGTCTTTTTGGTCATGCTCGGTGTTAGCACATGGTGGGTGCACCTGATATTCATCCAGAGGAAGGGAGTAAAATGTGTGAGCCTTGGCCAGTCGCAGCCCTGAGCTGTCAGACTGGGCTCTGGGTGTGGCAGTGGACTCAGGACTCAGAACAACTCTCCACCAAGTTCTCATGCTACACTTCCATCTGCCACCAATTAAAGGCAAGGATCAGACAGCCAACTGTAATTAACGGAACACAGAATATTTTTCCAACCTCTTATTTTGAAATAATTTCTATGAGGTCTCACTTGCCCCCTCCATTTCGGGGAAGACAGTAGTGTTTGGTCAGGCAGGCTCAGTTCACTCAGAACAATTCATCAGCAGCTAAAGCTGAGTTCCTGGAGTGGCCCAAGAGGCACCTCGGTTTTCTCTATTAAAGTGAGTATCAAAATAGTTTGTGAGCCACTGAGTGAAGTGCGTAATGTTGCTTTTCCCTCTACCTATGGGGCTCATGATGGGAAGGTGCCTTTCTGATGACTAGATGTGAGTAACAAGCTAAAAACAATTTCTTTTAAAATGGGGGCTAGAGAGATGGCTAGCAATTCTCAGCACACATACTGAGTATCTCATAACCACCTGTAACTTTAGTTGTGGGGGATCCCTTGTCCCCTTCCGGCTTCCTCAAGCACCCACATATGTGGCAGACACAGATAAAAATTAAATTAAGAAGTAAAGCCCTCATAGTTTGTTCCTCTCCTAAGTAGGGAGATGCCCCCCCCCCTACTTTTTAGTGCCTGGGTATATATGTGCACATTTGTGTGTGCGGTTGATGTATGCACGTGTCCATATGCATATGGAGGCCAGAGGTCAATGGCAGATGACTTCTCCATCTCTATAATCTTATTTTTGGAGATGGCCTCTCACTGAGCCTAAAGCTGATTTTGCCAGACTGCCTGGCAGGCGAGCTCACAAGGATCCTCTTGCCTTTATCTTCCCAGAACTAGGATGAAGTTTCCATACCAGCCTTTTTACCCTGGTTCTAAGGATTGAACTCAGGCCCAAGTGCTTATGAGCCATCTCACCAGAATCCTCTGTATTTTCTTTTCTTTTCTTTGGGGAATTTTTTGAGACAGAGTTTCTCTGGGTAGTTCTTGGTATCCTGGAACTCACCCTGTAGACTAGTCTGGCCTCAATCTCAGAAAGATCTTCCTGCCTCTGCCTCCCTGAGTGCTGGGATTAAAGGCATGTACCATCACCACCTGATTTTATTATTACTACTGCTACTACCACCACTACCTTGGCAAGATTTGCAAACTAGCAAATCTGCAGTCAGCTCTATCATTTTCTAGGGGTCAGAGTAAGCCTGTCGAAGCAACAGTTTGCTTTGCCTCTGCCTCTCAGGTGGTATATGTCCATTTCCTAAAGCTGCTGTAAGAAGAGGCCATGGATTTGTCAAACCCAGATAGACAGGCCAGAAACCAAAGTCAAAGGGTTGGAAGGGATGAAAGTCCCTCCAAAGGCTTTACCAAGGAGCCTCTTCCAACCCTTGGTGGCTTCTGCTCTTTCTGGGCTAGTGACCATGTCATCACGCCAGCCTCTGCTTCAGTCTTCCCATGGTCCTCTTCTTTTCCTACAAGGAAACTAAATCCCTGATCCAAGAGGGCTTTCTGTTAAAGCCTTAAATGTATCCCCTCTCCCAAGACTCCACTTCCATACAGAATGGGGACATTCATTTGCAGAGATGCTTTCCAGTCTGCTGCAGAGAGTGTTCTCAGCACTTCCTCTGTGGTCAGGTATGTAAGTGAGAAGCATGCGATACGCTTGGTCAGAAACTGGCTTCTAGTCATCACACAGCAAGGTGGACTTTCCAGTGATGCAGCTGTCTTTGAATCATCCATGCTACTGGAAGCAACCCCAATAAACTTGCTGTTCACTCATGTAGACTTGGGTGGAGTCATCTCTTGGCTCTGTTGTCAGCCTCCTATCTCAGGTGAATAAACACTTGTTCACAACTCCCCAAGAAGTAAATCAATGGAACCCCTCCCCCTATATGATGACTGTATACGAATATGACTGTCTTTGGACTCAAAGGCCAAGGATGGTGTCTTACTGTTGTGATCCCAACACTAACCTAGAGCCAGAGTTGTTTAAGAAAATCAGAAACAAAGGAATCAATGATTAAATCCTCACAGGTCCATCTGTAGTGACCTACGAGCACTAAGCTCAATTAACACATGCCATTTAATTAGGGATACCCCCACTTGCACTGCCTGGTTTTTCTGTGCCTCTAAAAGTCCAAATCGCAAGGTTCTGAGGTCAACTCAAGACATTATGACCTTGAAAACAGACCTTTTATTTTCACACTTCATTTTCTCTTGGAAAGTGAGCCTCATAGAAGGTGTATATACATGAAGAAGACAATGGGCATAGGTCAGGGCAAGTCAGGACCATGAGCTTCTAACCAGCTGTCATCTGGAGGACATGTCCAACCTGAAGCCCATAGTCCACACATTACTCAGGATACCTATAAATGCAGTCCAACACAAAGCCATAAGCTTAGCTTAAAACATGAGTGTTTTTAATGACTTTTTGTATTCCCTAATTGTGTAGTTATTGAGCATGAACTTTGCAGAGGGCAATTTCATGTCCCAGTGTCAAAAGTCTGGAAGTGTCTGGGTCTCTAGAAGCATGTTTCAGGAGACTGTCTGCACCTCCTCCGTCACTCAGTATAGTGGGATTATATTCTGGTATGTTGTAAATATTTCTCCCTTCTACTGGTTTAATAAAAAGCTGATTAGCCAGAAGGCAGACAAGAAATGTGGGCAGGCAGGGCTACCAAGTTAGGAAAACTCTGGGAAGAGGAAGACTGGAGCAGAGAAACCAGGAGAGACAACCATGCTGCTCTGAGACACGGTACCAAACCACATGGCTAAACAGATTAACGTAAATAGATTGAGTTAAGATGAAAGAACTCGCTAGCAATATGCCGGAGCCATAGGTCAAACAACATGAAATTAATATAAGCCTTGTTTGGGGCTAAGCAGCAGTGGGGCTGTGAGAGGGCCCAAGTTTCATTTCTAGGTCAGAAAGTCAGGGCCAGAAACTTCTTATTACAACCCAGCTCAGTCTCGGGAAACACACCCCTTACTTCCTTGGAAGGCAGTCCTCTTGACACGGGCTCCCTGGGTGCCCAGAATTCTGCCCCGAGCATACCACCTCCATGTTGTGGAAGAACATGGTGGCAGCTATTTACCCAGAGGCACAGAGAGTTCAGCACTGGTCTCCACAGCCAAGATGATCCTGGAGAAACAGAACAAGATCTTATCCTCAAACTCTCTCAGGACAGGAAGCTGCTAGGGAAAACATTCTCTGGCAAGTAAATGATAAGTTGTAGCAAGTGCTCGTAGCAGCACTAGCCCAGATGGAAGAGATGTGGAGAACCTGGGAGGTCCAGCTGGGCACCTGTGGTAGTTACATACTGAAACTAAGGTGAGAATAGACTCAAGATAGAGTGAAAATGAAGCCATGCAACTTTTAATTCTGTAGAAAGACATCTCAACATGGAGAAAAGTCAAAATGGCTACATGATGATTGAACACAATGGTTCTTAAAGTCCCAAGATCTTGAGAAATTCCTCTTCTCCCATTGGCTAGGACTTACCCCATTCCCAATTCCCTGCCCTATTGGCTGAGGACACAGAGTCTTAACTGATAAATAATTTGGGGCTTAAGTGGTCCTTTTTCTGAGCTTGGGCTCAGTCACAGAGCAGACTGGAAGTTTCCAACAAACCTGCCATCGGCTAGGGAGAGAGGGGCTTGTCTGTCACTCTGACGAACTCCAAGTGCACCTCATATGAAAATGAACCGTAACAAAGCTAGAGGGTTTGTCTTTAATTAGAGGCCAGTCTGGGCTATAGAGTAAGAGCCTGTGTCAAATAGAAAATGAGAAAGGAAGAGGTGGGAGAGGAAGTGGAGGGTGTAAAGGAGGAGGTGATAGGGAAAGAAGTGGAGAAAGGGGAAGAGGTGGAAAAGAAAGCTAAGAAAGGAAGAAGAGAGAAGAAAGGGGTGGAGGAGGTAAAAGAATTAAGGGAGGCGGTAAGGAGAAAGTGGGGGAGAGGGAAGTAGAGGGAGAGAGGGAAGAAGAAGAGAAGGTGAAGGAGGAGATGGAGGGGGAAGTGAAGGAGATGGAGGGGGAAGTGAAGGAGATGGAGGGGGAAGTGAAGGAGATGGAGGGGGAAGTGAAGGAGATGGAGGGGGAAGTGAAGGAGATGGAGGGGGAAGTGAAGGAGATGGAGGGGGAAGTGAAGGAGATGGAGGGGGAAGTGAAGGAGATGGAGGGGGAAGTGAAGGAGATGGAGGGGGAAGTGAAGGAGATGGAGGGGGAAGTGAAGGAGATGGAGGAGGAAGTGAAAGAGATGGAGGGGGAGTGAAGGAGATGGAGGGGGAAGAGAAGGAGATGGAGGGGGAGGTGAAGGAGATGGAGGGGGAGGTGAAGGAGATGGAGGGGGAGGTGAAGGAGATGGAGGGGGAGGTGAAGGAGATGGAGGGGGAGGTGAAGGAGATGGAGGGGGGTGAAGGAGATGGAGGGGGAGATGGAGGGGGAGGTGAAGGAGATGGAGGGGGAGGTGAAGGAGATGGAGGGGGAAGTGAAGGAGATGGAGGGGGAAGTGAAGGAGGTGGAGGGGGAAGTGAAGGAGATGGAGGGGGAAATGAAGGAGATGGAGGGGGAAGTGAAGGAGATGGAGGGGGGAAGTGAAGGAGATGGAGGAGGAAGTGAAGGAGATAAAGGGGGGAAGTGAAGGAGATGGAGAGGGAAGTGAAGGAGATGGAGAGGGAAGTGAAGGAGATGGAGGAGGAAGTGAAGGAGATGGAGGGGGAGGTGAAGGAGATGGAGGGGGGAGTGAAGGAGATGGAAGAGGAAGTGAAGGGGAGGAGAAACTGATGGAGGGGGAAGTGAAGGAGATGGAGGAGGAAGTGAAGGAGATGGAGAGGGAAGTGAAGGAGATGGAGGAGGAAGTGAAGGAGATGGAGGGGGAGGTGAAGGAGATGGAGGGGGAGGTGAAGGAGATGGAGGAGGAAGTGAAGGAGATGGAGAGGGAAGTGAAGGAGATGGAGGAGGAAGTGAAGGAGATGGAGGGGGAGGTGAAGGAGATGGAGGGGGAAGTGAAGGGGAGGAGAAACTGATGGAGAGGCAGGAAGTAGAGAAGGAAGAGATAGAAGGAATGATGGAAGAGGACAAAGAAAAAGCAGTTGCAGCTGGATATGTCCACATCTGAGGAAGTAGAGTGGCATCCTCAAATGGTAATATGAAAGCTGAAGATATGGAAGTGTAGTGGCTGCAGGGACCCGGGGATCTCAGCCCATGTGAGCACTGCCTGCCCTGGCCCAGAGGTTCTCAGCCCTAAGTGATCTTGTTAGAGGATATGGTGCTGATACAGTCAGACTTGCATCTAACATGACATTTGTTTTATGAGGCTAAATCATTCTGAATATTTTATCATCTCCCCATATTATTCAGCCACTTTAAGTACTATTGAGAGAGACTAATGGTTAAACTAATATCTTCAGCACTGGCTTGCATCCCAAGTGGTGTGTCACAGTCTGTCTGCTACCCACTAAATATCACCACTGGAGGACACGATCGAACAGTAAAGCCATATGCTTAGCTCCATTTCAGTCACAGCCCCTGCCCCACACCCACTGCCACCTTCCTGTCCTTCTCCTGGTGAGAACCATTCATGGCAGAAGCCTGAGACCTGGCTGTCGTGGTACAGGCTTGTCTGCCAGCGTTTGGGAGGCAGAGACAGGGAGATGCTCTCGAATTTGAGGCCACTGTGAGCTACATAGTGACACTTAGTCTCAAATTTAAAAAAGAAAAACTTTCACAAATGTCCTCTGTTTGCCTCATTGTTTAGTCAAGTCCCCCTGGTCCCACCTAGGCATCTGTGGAGAGTTCAGTCTCCCATCTTCCCAGTCTCAGTCCCCTCTCTCCCTCAGAACTTCAGAAGAGGCTCCTGTGATGCTCTTGGTTTTCACCCCCTTCCTCATAACCCACTTCCTACCCAAGTACTCAAATAGCCTTTTTAGAATGATTTATTTTATGTGTTTTGCCTGCATGTAAGTCTGTGTGAGGATGTTGGATCTCTGGATTGGAGTTTACAGACCGTTGTAAGCTGCCCTGTGGGTGCTGGAAACTGAACCCCAGTCCTCTGGAAGAACTTTTAACCTCTGAGCCATCTCTCCAACCCCCAAATCCTCTTTTTAATGTACCAAATAATGACAGGCCTGGATACACAAGCGTGTCATCCCACTATTTGGGAAGATGAGGCAAGAGGGATTTCAAGTTCAAGGTTAGCCTGGGAAATTTAGTGAGACTTTGTCTTAAAAAAAAAAAGGAGGGCTATGTAGCTCAGTGGAATACTTGACTAGGTCCTGTGTTCAATCCCTGATACAACAAATTAATTAGTTAAAACCAAAACCATGCCTCTGCCTAAAGTCCCAGTCATCACTTCCCAGAAAGTCCACTGTCTTTGCTGTGGCTTCTGAAGGCATGTAGATAGCCCTAGGCTACCCTTCTGAGTTCATGTGGCCCAACCCTAGGCTACCCTTCTGAGATCATGTGGCCTATCCCTAGGCTACCCTTCTGAGTTCATGTGGCTCAGCCCTAGGCTACCCTTCTGAGATCATGTGGACCAGCCCTAGGCTACCCTTCTGAGATCAAGTGGCCCAGCCCTAGGCTACCCTTCTGAGATCAAGTGGCCCAGCCCTAGGCTACCCTTCTGAGATCAAGTGGCCCAGCCCTAGGCTACCCTTCTGAGATCATGTGGGCCAGCCCTAGGCTACCCTTTAGAGGTTCTAACAGCTCTGTCCTCCTGGTTCCCTGTAGTCACCAGGATCCAGACCTGCTCCCCAGCCCCCAGCTCCTGTCATGTGGGCCCATTCTGAGCATGCAAATGCCACCTCCTTGGAGAAACCTCTGCCCACCTCTTCAAAGCAAAGTTGCCATGTCAGAGCTTAGTGTTGTAAAAGTGGATGTCTGTCCACTGTCTAATGCCTCTCTTTCAGTTTCTTTAACACACATTCAGTATACTTCTCAGGGAGAAAGGCAGCCTACTCTGCCCCTTGGTGACTCCAGTAGGCACCACTTTGCCCAACAGGAAAGAGGCTCTTGACCCTGAACAGCACAAGATGGCGCCCTGCACTGGGCTGGTAAGGCACAGCCATGTATGCCCTGACCATGGGGAGTGGTGAGGGAACAGGATAGGGGTCTATAGACAAGGAAGTGGGGGGCTCAGTTCCCACCAGAGGATGCAACTAGTTCATTTGTATTTTCCCAGGACCAGTGGGAAAAAGAGCCCCACCAGTGTGATGGCTAAAGTCCCAATAGACTGGCCAGATAATGGCAAGTCATAGGATGGAGGGGAGAAGCACTTCTGCCAGGGCTGCTGAGGATAAAATCAACTGAGTGATGTCTGAGCTCTGAAGGCTCCAAGGTATCCATCAGAATGTGAGTCCTAGAGCATCCTGTTCTGTCATGCACTCACAGGGACTCTGACGAGTAACACAAAGCAGTGTGTGGAGGGTAAACGTGGAACCTGTAAGGTCGGTGCTCAGTCAGCACTCCATAAAGGAATCTGAGCAGCCCGTGCATTACAGAGGAACCACATGTCTTCCAACCCTAGTATTTTCTGGGTACTTTCATTCATTATGAATCTGGGGCTCTTCACCCCAAGGTGACCTTGTCAGCTGGAGACCTGACCAGTCCCTTCATCCACCAGTTGATACTAAAAGGGAAAATGTAACACAAAGGAGATTTTCAACCACCAATGAGACTATATATGCAAATGAGATTTTTTTCAGCAGCCAATGAAAATATATATGCAAATGAAATATTCAACCACCCATAGAAATGTCACCAGGGTCTCTCCCACCATGTTGTGGGTTCTGGTTATTTTTTGTTGTTGTTTTTTAATATGAGAGGGGGTGGTGGTCACTAAAGAGGATTTGAAAGACAGATCGTCACAGAGGAAGAATTGCTCTGACCCCTCATTTTGACCCAGCTCACAGCACACAGGAGCTTCTGGTGTTATTTTCTAAGCACTCCTTTTAAATTATGTGTATGTGGGTGGGCTCACTCATACCAGGCCATGCATGTGGGGGCCAGAGGACAACTAACAGGAGTCATCTCTCCCTCTACCACGTAAGTCGCTGTGATCAAACTCAAAGCTGTCAGATGTGGCAAAGGGACCTTTTACCTCCACCCCCCACCCCGAGCCATCTCACCTGCCCTGCACACCTATTTTTAACAGCTAGGCCTGCAAGCATCATTTTTATTTGCTGCTACCATTCTTTTTGGATTGCATCATTATTCTGGTTGGCTATGGGGTGCTCTCTTTGTTTGACTTTATCGATTCTGGTTTGGTTTGGGGTCTTATCTTACTTTTTGTGATGGTTTTATGTTTTGATATTGTTATGTTGATGTTGGCTCGCACACAGTTTAGGCTAGCCAAACACTCTATGTAGCACAGATTGACCTACTGTCTTAGCCTCCCAGGTGCTGGGATTACATACATGCATGATCATGCCTAGGTATGGTGTTCCAAAGAGTTTTAAGTGGTCATAGTGAGCACTGGTGTCCCAATACTACCTCATCCTAAAGGTAGACAAGGGGCATTTGGAGAATTCATTGCCTCTCCAAGAAGGCTTCCTAGTCATGTGGTCACCAAGAGCAGAGTCTGGAGAAACACAGCCCATGTAGGCCAGAGTTCAAACTTGTGGTGATATAGTGTACATTTAGTCTGGAACATCAGAGGACAGAATCACCCACAGAGCCAAGCCAAGAAGGCAAGGAAGGGGTGACCCACACATTTAATCCTAGCTCTAGGGATGTTGAAAGGAAATAAGATACCTGGGCAGAGGGAGAGAAGGGGGGAGTTCAGCTTTCCCTGCCACTTCCTGGGTCGGCTGAGGAGAGAGAGGTTGGGGTTGGAGGATTTCCTGGAGAAAGGCATGACCAGTTGACAGGTGAGAGGTGGCTGTGGGTTTTTTCTCACTCTGATATTTTATCTTTTCCCTAATATCTGGCTCCAGGTTTTTAATTATAATATCAGATATAATTTGTGCAATACAAACTGTTCAGCTAGGAGACTGGAGAACTCTGTTCACACTCACACAGATGCCCACGGGCACATGCACCTGCATGAGCATACATGCACACACAAGCACACCACATAAACACCTCAATCTTTCTAAACCAACGCCTCAGTGACCTAAAGTCTTATTTCTTTTGGTCACTGTTAGTATCAGGAAATGACACTCTACCTCAGGTGTCCTCTTCCTTTGGGACAACCTTCCCTGGGGACAAACTTGATCCTGTAAAGCACATCCCTCTAACGGTAGTTGAGAACTATGGGCAAAAAAATAAAAGAAAATTAAATTAAATGTAAAACATCTCTAAAGTACTTAAACCCATGAGAAAGACGTGGAGGCCAGCATTCACATGGATGCTTTGATGTCCTACAAACCTTTGAAATGACCAGAAAGGAAAGGACTGGTTAATGACAGGTGTCTCCTCAGAGGATGCGATCCCCTAAAAGCTGCAGAAATCAAGTGACATGGACCAGCAGGTGCCACACAGAAAGCAGGTGCCAAATAACCATGGTTCTGTGCTTCAGCCACAGAAAAAGACTGAAGGCTTCCTGGTGGCAGCTCTGCGGCCCACTTACCTTTGCTGACTCCCCCATCCCATGAAGATCATAACTAAGGAGTTGGAATGGTTCTGTGATCTGGAAAAAAGGAGGCCCCATATCCCAGCTGTGTCCTGCAAGGGAGACAGTGCCTGGCTCAGAGCCAGAAGGATCTTGGCAAATAAATGGGCCCAAGATGGTTGTTAGGGCCTTGTTCATGGTGGCCTTGAGAGGGGCTAACGGGTCTGACACAGGCTTAATCTTACTGGAGTTGGTTTTTGTTTTTTGGCTCTTTACTCTGACTTTTGGGGAAGCCCACCATCCAGCTTCCACATGAATACACTGAGTCTTATTCTTCCTCTGTGGCTTGCTGTGTAGCTGGGTGGCTGGCCCCTGATTTCCTCCCCTCCTCCTTCTTGGGTTCCCCCATCTCTCTTCCCGGATTCCTCCTCCTACTTATTCTCTCTGCCTGCTGGCCCTGCCCATCCTTTCTTCTGCCTCACTATTGGCCACTCAACTCTTTATTAGACCAATCAGATGTTTTAGACAGGCAAAGTAAACAGAGCTTCAGGGTTAGACAAATTCAACATAAAAGAATACAGCACATCTTTGCATCATTACACAAATGCTCCACAGCATAAACAAATGCAACACAACTTCCACAACTTATATACACACACCCAATGCATACATATGTTCACACACACATGAACAGGCATGCACATATGCGCACGCATGTGCATGCACACACTAGCAACCCTTCCATTCACAGCAGACTCTGAGGAGGAATCCCATGGGAGCCAATCATTATGGCTTATCTTCATTGTTGACTGACAAGACCTAGACTCACCCAGGACAATCACCTCTGGTGTCCATGAGGACATTTCCTGAGAAGTTTGACTAAGGAAGGAAGCCCCATTCTGACTATGGGCAGCACCACACTGAAGGCTGGGGTCCCAGAGAGGACCAGCTGAGCACCAGCATTGTCTTGACTCTGCTCCCTGGTTGGGGAAGCAATGTGACAAGTCACCTTAAGCTCCTGCCTCCATGCCTTCCCCACTGTGATAGACTATATGCTTTCACTGAATAAACCCTTCCTTCCTTCCTCCCCTCCTGTAGTGGGATTATGTGTCGTTCCATTGTAAATAATTGTCCCACCTACCAGTTTAATATAAATGCTGATTGGCTGAAGGCAGACAGGAAGTGTGGGCAGGGCTACCAGACTAAGAAAACTCTGGAAACAGGAAGAACAGAGCAGAGATGCCACAGAGAAGCCCAAAGATGCAGAAGATAACTCTGCTACTCTGAGAAAAGGTACCGAGCCACATGGCTGAACAGGATAAGAAACCATGGGTTGGTTTAAGGGTACAGAGTCAGCCAGTTATATGCCTGGGCCTTAGGCCGATCAGCATAAAATTAATGTATGTGTCTGTGTGTCTCTGTGAGGCTGTGGGGCTGCAGGGTTGAGCCTCGAGGCTAGGCTAGAAAGTCCTGGCCAGAAACTTCATACAACATCCTCCTTCCTCCCTCCCTTCCCTCCTTCCCTCCTCCCCTCCTTCCATCCTTCCTCCTTCCTTCCTTTTTCCCTCCTTCCCTTCCCTCCTTCCCTCCTTCCACCCTTCACTCCTCCCCTCCATCCTTCTTTCCTTGAGCTGCTATTGTTGGGTACTTTGTCACAGCAAACAGAGTACCCAACACACTCATTTAACCCTTTCCTCATAGGTGTGTGGAGAACAGGTGTAGCAGGTGCCCAGGCCTTAGCACAACTGAAGCCATGTTAAGGTACCAGTGCACCATTCTAAACTAAGAGTCCAAGACAGAAACCACCACACTGGCAAAACAAGAACAAAGACCTGATCCTTCGCGGGACATAGTCCCTAAGCTCACAGCTCCAACTCCAGGGAATCTGATGACCTCTTCTGGCCTCTAATCTCACTTTTTGGCTTCTGTGGCTCCTCTTATTGCAAACTGGTCCTGCTAATTTAAGTATATCACCCAGGTTATGGTTTTTGTTCATATAAAACAGAGACCGGCTACTTGATTTGGGTACTTGAGCTCTTTTTAAAAAATGTTGTTTTTTACTTATGCGTATTTTGGCTGCATGTATGTCTTTGTACCACGTGGCCCACTGTGTGGCCCACTGGCCAGCAGATAAAGACTGTTTATTGTCTTAAAGAATCTGTGTGTTCTCTAAAGGTGTTACTTTGAGACGAAGAATACCTGGGGTAGATCCCCATCAGAGGGACAGAGTGAATCAGCACAGAAAGGCAAGGAACTCAGAGACGCTGCCTTTCTGGAGACCACTTACATTCTGTTTTCTAGCATAAATGCCATGTATTGAGCTCTCAGGTTTTAAAATCCTTCAAAGATGGAATGGCAAGGACAGCTATGGGCTGCCATAGCCCTGACCTGTAGAATTATTTGTCAGAGGACAGAAAGAGAACCAGAGCCTCCTGTGATTTCCATGTTACTTAGCAGAGCAGAAGAGTTAGTATAGAAAACACAAAAAGCCGGTGTGTTGGTAGGTGCCTACAATCCTACCACTCAGAAAACTTGAGACCTGAGTATCAAGAATTCAAGGTCTGGTGCTGAAGAGATGGTTCAGTGGTTAAGAGCACTGGCTACTTTTCCAGAGAACCCAGATTCAGTTCTCAGCACCTTCATGGTGGCTCACAAATATGTGTAACTCCAATTTCAGGAGATCTGATGCCTCTTTTTGGTTTCTGTGGGTACTAGGCACACATGTGGTACATAGATATACATGCAATAAAAAACAATAAAATATAATTTAAAGAGCTCAAGGTCACCTTCTGCCGCATAGTGGATTCAAGAAGAACATAGAATACGTGAGACTTTGTCTTTAAAAAGACAGATGATCAGAAGCTTGAGACCCTCAAAGTTTAAAAGAAGGTATAGAGAAGGGGGCTCACATGGATGCACTGCTCTTACAAAGGACCTGAGTTCTGTTCTTAGTTCCCACACTGGTGGTTCACAACTCCAGCTCCAGGGAATCTGATGCCCTCTTCTGGCCTCCAGAGGCACACACACACACACACACACACACACACACACACACACACTAAATAGATAAATAAATCTCTCAAAGAAAAATGAAAAAGAATGTTCAACTGTCAAAGTACACCAATAGAATAACATTGAGTCTACAACCATTCACAATTAGAGTAAGGAAGGGGGGAGCTCACATTTCTAAAGTGTCTACGTTTCCCAAGAGATTCATAGGCACTGCTTAAAATTGACCCCTCCAGGAAAAGAAGGCATGGGATTTAGAGGCATGAAAGTAAAAATAGAAGCCCCACAGGGTTCATCCCAGATATAGGGCTAGATTTCCGAATGCACAGTGAATCCTGCTTCCAAGGCCATGCCTTCTCATAAGCCTTGATTTGCCCAGCAGCTGCATGCTCTATCTGCATGCTTAGCATGTATAACACACATTTAAGAGAAACTTAACCAAGACCAGCAGGGCTCCTTCATGCATTCTCTACCTGGTTTCAGGTTATAGTCAAATGGGAGTTTGAGAAATCTGAGCCCAGATCTCAGATTAAATTGGTGGAAATGGACCAGGACGGTTAACAAGCTGCCTCCAGATCTGAGTTTCAGAAGAAGCTCTGAGGAGTATCAGGCTAAGGACCACATGCTGTCTGAATAGAGAAAGGAAATCACGGTGCTGTGTCCTTAAGTAGTCAAGGCTATCCTTGAACTCACAATCCTCCTGCCTGTGCCCCTGATTGTTGAGGTCGCAAGTGTGAATTGCTATGCCTGGCTCTCCACCTTCTCTTTTGTCTTCTGCCTTCCATGGTTTCAGGATTCCCATGCACTGACCGTTTCCTGAACCGCTGCCAAGCGGCTTCCCCTCCAGGATAGATGCTAGAGAACCAAATGAAACAGCTAACCTTTGTCCATTCACTCACTCACTCACTCATGATAACTATAGCACTCATTCACACAAGGAAAGAGAGGCTACATGAGCAAGCGTTATTTTAATAACTGGGAAGGAGTAAACAGAAGCTATTTTTAAAATCTGTTTTCTCCTCCTATTCTCCCATTGCTCTGTTCCATCCCTGGTGTCAGAGAGTAAGGAATCACTGCCTCCCCCCCCCCAATATCCTCAGGACTGGGTATCTACCTCTTGCAAAGGTAAAAGACCCTATCTCTAATCCATCATCAGCCAGAATCAGAAAACCCATATCCTAAGATCTTGGCAAATAGCCAAAGAGACTACACATGTAGCCTGACATTATCATTATCAGAGAGAAGTCAGGGGCCCAGTGCTTCCCTGACACCCGTATGTACTGGGACCTGACAGCAGCCTGTATTTAGGGTCAATTTGCACAGTCCCACTGAATCCTCCAGCCAGCCCCACTACCCCCTCATCTTTCTGGGAAGGATGACCCATGAACAGCTACAGGCAGCTGAGAAGGGGTCCCCCATCTCCCAGTGGCTCAAAGCATCCAAGGAGTCCCCCTTGGACCTGTGTGTCTCCTCTATTAACGGAGAGAAGTGATTTTATTATTTTTAAGTCTTTCTTGCCACAAAAGCAGAGTGAAGAAAGAAAAAAATAAATAAAAGAAAACTCCCTAGTTACAAGCAGTCTATACATCGGAGAATTGCAGAAAATCAGAGTCCTTAACTTGATTCAACTCTAATAAAGAGCAGGAGGCGTGGGATAACGGGATAACGATGTACAATAAACACAGGAAGGAGTTAGAGGTAAATTACATTGGGGCGACAGAGGCCAGCACGGAGGGCTTCATGCCAGGCCTATTATGGTGACTAATCCAGTTAGTGGCAGTGACAGCTTCACTGAGAGATCACCTGCCTCCCATCTCTCAGTCAGCCTCATTTTTACCCTAACCATGTTGTTATCTTTATAGGCCAATTTTGATTCCACTCCACGCTTTCAGAATTGAGTTCTCCAGATCTGTGACACAAATTTTTCTAATGGTTGTGATATCAAGACAGACCTACCTGAATTGCGTCCCCCTAGACTAGAGATCCAATACCCAACCCCAGCCTTCCACGGGTCCCGCTCAACCTGGACCCCCGTCCAAAAACAGGTGTTTTCACCTCCAGCAGAAAATTAATAAGGGCTACAACATATTTTTTTCTGTCTCCACTAAGTCCACTAGATTAGCCTTAACTACACACACACACACACACACACACACACATATACACACACAATATCAAAAGCCTACAGTCTTCCCAGAGAGCGTGCTGCCCCCTAGAGGGAGCTCTGGGAATCTGAAACATCTTGAAACATCAAGGATAGAGCCACAAAAAAGGAATTGCTTGAGTCTCTAAGATTCCCAATAATCCCACCAGACTCCCAGTAGCTGAACAGTAGTAAATAAACAGAGAATTTCTGGAACTATAACCTAAGATTCTGAGTGTTGCATGTTATTTTTATTTTTATTTTTTTGAGAGTAGGGTGGGAAGCGACACATGGGGGTAAAAACAATGACTCAGTCAGTAAGAGACCTCTTCCAGAGGACTGGAGCTTAGATCACAGTACCTGTGGTGATAACTTGTGTATCCTCTGAGAAATAAAGCTTGCCTGAAGATCAGAGGGCAGAGTCAGGCACAGAGTTAGCCCTAGAGGTCAGGCAGTGGTGACACACATCTTTAATTTTAGCACTCGGGAAGCCGAGGCAGAGGGTCCTCTCTCTGTGAGCTCAAGGCCACACTGGGATACAGGAGACTAATCCAGTCTAAAAGAAACAGAGCCAGTCAGTGGTGACACACTTTTGTAATCCCAGCACTAGGAAGGTTGGGACAGGAAGTGACATGACTAGGCAGAGAAAGGAAGATAAAGCTGGAGAAGATAGGATTCGGCCCTTCCCCTTGGCTGAGGACACAGAGTCTGAGGATTGTGGAGACAGACCCTCCCCCTGTCGACTGTGGAGCTGGCGAGGTGAGAAGTGGCTGTGGCTTCTGTCGCTCTGATCTTTCAGCTTTAACCCAATATCTGGCTCCGGCTTTTTATATGAAAACAATTAGGTTCAATGAAATCGGATTTATGTTGAGGTCTTTAACCCACTTGAACTTGAGTTTTGTGCATAGCAATAGATATGGATCTATTGGCAATCTCCTGTACGTTGACATCCAGTTATGTCAGCACCATTTGGTGAAGATGTCTTCATTTCTTCATGGTTCAGTTTTGGATTCTTTGTCAAAATTCAGGTGTTTATAGGTATGCAGATTAATGTCAGGATCTTCTATTTGATTCCATTGGTCTACATGTCTGTTTCTATGCCAACACCAAGCCGTTTTTATTACTATAGCTCTCTGGTAGAGCTTGAAGTTAGGGATGGTGATGCCTCCAGAAGTTGCTTTATTGTACAGGTTTGTTTTAGTTATCCTGGGGTTTTTTTGTTTTTCCACATAAAATTGAGTATTGTTCTTTCGAGGTCTGTGAAGAATTGTGCTGGGCTTTTGATGGGATTACATTCTGTGATTGCTTTGGTAAGATTGCCATTTTTATTATGTTGATCCTACCTTTACATGAACATGAGAGATCTCTCCAGAGGGAGAGCAGTGAAAGAGATATCTTGGTAGAGGGAGACAGTATGGGGTTATAGAGAAACTTGGTGTTAGGAAAACCCCAGGAATCCACAAGGGTGACCTCAGCTTAGATTACTAGCAGTAGTAGAGAGGGTGCCTGAGCAGGCCTACTCTAGTAACCAAATTGGTGACTACTCTGTCATCATAAAGCCTTCATCCAGTAACTGATGGAACCAGATGCAGAGATCCACAGCCAGCATCAGGCCAAGCTCTGGCGGTCTAGTCAAAGAGAGGGAAGAGGGATTATTTGAACAAGGGGGGATCAAGATCAAAACGCATAAATCTACAGAGACAACCTACTCAAGCTAGTAGGGACTCACAAACTTTAGACCATCAGCTGTGGAGTCTGCATGGGACCAGACTAGGCCCTCTGCATATGGGAGACAGTTGTGTAGCTTGGTATGTTTGAGGGACCCCTGGCAGTGGGATCAGGATCTATCCTGATCTAGCATGAGCTGCCTTTTTGGAGCCCATTACCTTGGGTGGAACATTTTACACAGCCTTGATGTGGGGGTGGGGGGAGAAGGGGCTTGGACCTGCCTCAACGGAATGTACCAGCTTTGTTGACTCTCCATGGGAGGCCTTACCTTTCTGGAGAAAGTGGGGAAGTGGCTGGGGGGAGGGAGAAGGGGGAGGAGGGGTATGGGGGCAATCTGTGGTTATGTAAAATAATTTTTTTAAAAATTTCTAAATATATAGAAAAGAGAAAAAAGACCAATTAGGATTCATGCAACAAGTATCCATATCAGACAGCTTAAAACTGCCCATAACTTCAGGGAGCCTGACACCCTCCTTAGATACCTGCATGCACTTGTCTGAACACACACATAAACTTCTTTCTTTCTCCTTTTAGAAAATCGAGACAAGGTCTGTTCCTTGGGTCCCAGGCTGGTCTCAAACTCATGGTGATCCTGCTGACCTGGCCTCCTGAGTAGTGGCATTTCTAGAATGGACCACCCACTCCGAACGTTATGGCTCTGTTTTATATGCAAAAGCCCTGTTGAAAACCCACTGGATTTTTTGTTGGACTAGTGCGTGAAAGACTGTGGTCTGGGGCCTTTCGTGCTTTACTAAAGGCAGGTGGGAACTTGAAAAATCAGATGACCACCAGGAACACAAGTCAAGTCCTCAGAAGAACTCCAAATGGAAAGAGGCACCACAGGTGGAGATCCTGCATACTTATACTCAGGCATTTTGGTGGTGATCCCAGGTCAAAAGGTCACTACAGCCCAACATCACCAACACCAGCATCTCCCTCTTAAATCCTAATACCCATTTGAGATATGTGCTGAATGACCTTGTCACGCACAGGGGGTCACTGCAGACCAGCTGGTGACCAGCATAGGCTGTAGCAGAGGGCAGCAAAGGAGTCATTTATACAACCAGACCCTCTTCAACTGTGCCTGCCATGATCCCTGGTGCATAATGAGCTCACTTGGCATCTTAGAGGTTTTGTACACTATTGGACACACAACAGACCTCCGGGGCTTATAGTCTTTGCCTCACAAATTGTGAAGCATTATTTTCTTGGGGGACAGGGCGAGAAATCACTTGTCCTGTTTTGTTTGAGAGTGTGTCTCATGTAGTCCAGGATAGCCTCAAATTTGCTATGTAGCTGAGGGTGGCCTTCAACCTATGATAGCCTTGACTCTACCTCTTGAGTGCTGGGTTGGTAGGCGTGCATTATCACATCTGGTTTATCTAACACGGGAACAAAACCCACAGCTTTGTGTATAGGAGGCAAGCACTCAACCAACAGCTACATCCACAGCCCCCTTAGTCAATTCAGTATACACACCATGCGGGACAAGGCTGGGCAAGGCTAGCACTGAGCTTTAACCCCAGCTGTCTGTCCTGGAACTCATTCTGTAGACTAGGCTGGCCTCAAATGTAGAGCTCTACCTGCCTTTGCTTGCTAAGTGCTGGAATTAAAGGCCTATGCCATCATGCCAGATTGTCCCCCTACCTTAATCATTTAAAACTTTGCCAGTAAATCTCCGAGAGCCTCCCTCTGCCAGCCAGTGTAAAAGGTGCACATCACTATGCCTGGATTTCTACATGGGTGCTGGGAATCCAAACTTGGGTCCTCAAGCTTGCCCAGCAAACATACTCAATGTTCTACTTGGCTGAGTACAATGATACACACTCAAACACTATTCTAGATGTTTCTGTGAAGGCAGCTTAGGATGAGAATAGTTCCTAAAGTCATGTGCTTTCAGTCAACCAGATATTCCTCCACACTGGTGGTGGGCCTTTTCAAATAAAGTGAAGGCCTGAAGAGGACAAAGATCGACCTCCTGTAGCAAGTAGGAATTTCACAGCAGACCGCCAGACTTCTGCTGTGACTGGTTGCCTCCCTGGGTCCCCAACCCACTGGATTATCTGAGAGATGTTTTTGATTCATCAGCTTTCAGAATTTTGTGAGTCAGATCCTCAACACCACACACACACACACACACACACATACACACACACACACACACACACACCACATACAAACCTATATGGGGGTGCGACTTAGAGCCCTCACACAATACTGCTGACAGCAACCTTCCTTCTTGGGTGCAGCCCCAAGCACACCAATAGAAATGGGAAGGAGCAGAGGATACTGAGACTCCAAGCCAGCTTACCAGACACCCCAAAGTAAGAGCCAAGAACCTTGGGAGCTGTCTAAGAATGCCCTAGGATCCCAAGGGATTCTGGAACTGGGGTTAGCTGTACCCTGAACTGGACTGGAATCTGGTTCCTTGACATTATCTCTAGCTATTGGCAACTGCAAGGCTCTGAGCTCTTATCCTGTGTAACTATGGCATCTACAACTTCGGAGAGGGGGGGCAGACCTTGGGACTCGCCCTCCTGCCAAGTGACCAGTCTTCCCTCATGGGTCAATTTGGAGATGTCCCCATCACTTCTTCACTGAAAAAGAAAAGAAACAAACTCCCTATTACCTAGGGAGACTCCATGTTAGAAGCTAACAGGCTGGTTAAGGGCATCTCAGAACCAAGAACTCAAAGGTGAATGACAGCTTCCTCCAGTGAAGGGTGCAGCCATAAGGGAGTCATGTTTGCGTTGCATTGGCAATAAGCGAGGAGGGTATCTGGAGGCTCTATCCCTAACCTGGAACAGTTCAGGCAGCTGCCTGAGATCCACACAGGTAAACCAGATACGTGGGGTACATTTGAGATTCAAAAGACAACAGTGCTTTTTTGAAAATTGCTTACTCCTTCCCCGCGAAAGGGTATTCGGCAATATTCCTAAACACACTTAAAAATCAGATTGGAAATTCACTTGCCCCATCCAAAGACCCATCGCCTTCAGGCTCACTCTGACACTACAGCCTTGTGCAATGGGCCCACCGTGTCCAAATGCATCCTGTCTGAAATTATAGCACACTCAAAGTCACCGTGTTCTCATCCATGAAGGGAAGATTCCAGACAGCCAAAGCAATGCCAGTGACCCTCACCCGCATGTTGGAAGGTCTGAAGGAACAGGCTCCAGGGCTCCAGGGCTCCAATACAGGCTCACTTCCATATTGTGCTTCTTTTCTGCTAGAGAGGTTCTGCTCCGGACCATGTACCCTGCCATCCACCTTTTCCAGGGCAGCTGATGCACACTGGGAATCAGTAGAGGCTGAAGACAGAAGACCTGGGAAATGGGTCTACTGACACCAGAATGCTCTCCCCTGTAAACAGCAGAGAGCTGGGATTCACATACTTTCAGGTGAAATTGGTGGTAGTGACTGTAAAATGAGCCAACATGTACAAGAGCCGCTGTCTCCTAACCCCTGACAGACCACACACACACACACACACACACACACACACACACACACACACACACACACACACTTACTTTGCTCTGCCTAGGCAAGCCTAATTCCCACACTGAAAAAGCGCTCTCTCCTCTCTCTCTCTCTCTCTCTCTCTCTCTCTCTCTCTCTCTCTCTCTCTCTCTGTGTGTGTGTGTGTGTGTGTGTGTGTGTGTGTGTGTGTGTGTTTCTTGTATGGGATACACAAACAAAGAAACATCCCATATCTCACTATTCACAGAGGCCAAATTTGAATACTGGCATCATTTTACTGTCTCTCCCTATAGTGACATCGGTGTCCTCAGACTGTGGCAGGACGTGCCCTTCCCATTCAACAATTTGGCAACTGAGATGGTTAGTTGTTGTCAACTTGTAGAATCTAGAGTCACTGGAAGATGGACCTCTGAGTATGCTGTGGGGGATTATTCTTGAGGATCAAAAGAGAAACATGTTTCCAACTCTGTCCAACCAATTTCCTGTGAGAACCATAAGAAGGGACTCCCAGAGGCTGGAGAGACAGCTCATGGTCAACAGCACTTGCTAGTCTTGCAAAGGAGCTGAGTTCAGTTCCCAGAATCCATGTAGGTAGTTATTAATCACCTCTTACTCCAATTCCAGGGAACCTGATACCCACTTCTGGCCTCTATGAGCACCTTCACTTACACATGTACAAACTCACACACACACACACACACACACACACACACACACACACAGTTTAAAATAAAAAAAAAAGAGAGAGATTCCCCTCTTGCCATAGGAACTTGGTATCTCCTCAGACCTCCCACAATGCTGTTGTCCACCTGCCTATGGAACCAATGTCTTAAATTTCTTATATAAAGAACAGTTCATGCCCAAGCCTCCTTGACTCCAAATACAAAATCTTTCAGTAGCAGGTCTTTATCCATACACAGTAGTTCACATCACACCTAAAAGTATAGCTACCGTCAGACATCCAAGAGACAATTGAATATTCAAAACATAAGGTTAGCTGCATTTGGCTAGGAAATAGATATACGATTTCTTCATCTATTCAGGCAAGATTTGTCCCTGCCCACCATGGGCAAGACAGTGTTTAAGGAACGGTGGTGGACTGGGCTCCAACCCTCACAGCGATGAGGCTCCTTCTATGGAAGAATACAGGCTTAATTACTTTCAAGCATCCGTCAGTCAGGGGTCAACTTAGTAGGTGGAATTAGTAATGTTTCACACCATCCACTCACGGGAAGCATCAGCTGGCATTCTAACTCACTCATTGCAGAGGCATGAACCCAAAGCTGCCCAGAACCACCATAAAATGAGATTCCACACAGTCTGTATTTTTAGAACTTTATTTCTTTTCACAGTCCTGATCCGACATGAGAAAGGGGGGAGGGGCGTCTCCTCTCCAGAACCAAAAGCTGCAACCAGAGCTTCATGAATGTGGTAACAGTAAAAGCCTCGGGTGGAAGTCAAGAATCTCAGTGAGGTTTGTCTGCTCTGCTTGAAAGTCAAGCCAAAATGACAATCCCAGAGTTCCCAGAAGATCCCGGTGGTCCTCGTGATGTCCTGGGCATGGCTGATCATGTGGACATTGCAGATATGAGCCACTCTGGGATTTGTCTTTCAAATTATCGTTCTGTTCCTGTGAGCTAGTATTATGAAGTTTGTCACTTTGCAGACAGGGGGACAGGTCCTCACCTTCTAGGGAGCAGGTAGCTCATCAGAGTAGATAGAGAAGACCCTATACTTCCTAGGGTCTTAAAGACTAATGCTGCCACATCATGCACCAGGCTCAACTCTGCAGGACTTGGTGGAGACCCTGCTGAAAGCTCTGAGCTGCAGGACTGAGGTTCTGCTTTCTCTAGTTGTTGGCCGGTGGTCCTTTGCCTTGGTGTCTGCCACTATCCTTGTCATGAGGCAGTCTCTCCTTACACCAGTAAATGAACTCAGTTCTCCAGGATTGGTGGCATCCTATTT
The DNA here is from genome assembly GCA_033318265.1 of Phyllotis vaccarum. NCBI lineage: Eukaryota > Metazoa > Chordata > Mammalia > Rodentia > Cricetidae > Phyllotis > Phyllotis vaccarum. The sequence goes on along the minus strand of JARWLC010000016.1, from coordinate 69,053,099 downwards.
AAGAGATTTGCCTATGTCTTTCTCACATGTTGAATCTCTTGTCTTTTACCTTCCCCCTCAAGGCTGCTGGAGCTCTAGGCCATCCAGGGTTGCTATGATCCTCTGTCCCAGGAGCAGAGCCATGTGTGAAACACCACTCCAGAAGTGACAATCCGCATCCACAACTCCCAAGGATGAGAAAATATCAACTATCCTGGCCATGTGGAAAATCCTGCCCTCCAACCCAATTCAGAGCCATAACAAACCCTAAGAACCCAGCTTGGACCAGGATCCGTTCACCTCTACATGACCAGTGTTGGTCATGGTCCCATCCAGACTTCCTCCCCACATGACTTGCTTGGGGTGCTATAAAACTGTACATTGGTCTCTTCATGACCTAATACACAGAGGCAGTGTGCCTTTCCCCTTGGATGACAGAGACCAGCAATAGCATACTCATTGCATATCAGTTACTTTCCCAATTATTTGATCAAACGCCTCCCTTAGAGAAGGTAGGGTATATTTGGGCTCACAGTGTGATGGACAGACAGTCCATCAGGGTGGCCAACACACAGTGGCAAAAGTGTGAGGAGGTTGGTCACATTATGTCTGCAGTCAGGAAGCAGAGAGTAAACAGAAAGTGAGACCAAGTCCCTCCTCCAGCAACCCACTTCCTCCAGTGGGGCTCCACCTCCTAAAGTTCCACAACCTTCCGAAAATGCCCCCACCATGTAGGACCAACAACTTAAACACATGAACCTATGAGAAGCCATTTCACGCTCAAGCCATAATAGTTTCCATAATAGAAGAGCAGATGAAGGGGTGTGAGAAAGGGGAGATATGGGAACAGAGGCAGAAGAAATGGGGAGGGAGGAGAGAGTAGGGAAAGAGATATGATAATTTGGGTAGGAGGCCATCCTAACCCCATGAAGCCAGGATTAACTGGTCCATCCCCCAGGTCATAGGCTGGAGTATTCCTAGCATCAGTCTGCAGCAATGATATCTGTGTGTGTGTCGGTCTGTCTGTCTGTCTCTCTCCCTCTCCCTCTCTCTCTTCTCTCTCTCTCTCTCTCCCTCCCTCCCTCCACACCTGGCTTCACTCTCCATTTTTAAGATCAGAATAAAACATCTCCTGGATCATCCACTCCTGTCAACTTGTCCAGGTGCAATGACTTGGTTGTTCCTGGTTTCACTTCATCATTACCCAAAGGATCTGATGCCCGGTCCACCACTTGTCCCAGTGCACAACTTCTGGTATCAGAGAGTCAACCTGTACCCTGTAGGATATAGCCAGCTGCTCAATTCTCAATATCACCAACATTGACAATGAAAAACAGTGTTACTCACTGGTATCATGTTTTTCAGTGCTGGGGATGTAACCCACTGCCTCGTGCATCCTCGGCAAGTGCTCTGACATTGAGCCCCATCCACAGCCCTCTTCTTGCATTTTACATTGGCTTAGGGAAATTTTTCAATGCCATAAGACCATGGGACATGGCCCAGCCAACGTGTGCAGAGCCTACATTTCTTAGTCGTGAGACATAAGCAGTTCAGAAAACATGCATGCTTCTGTGGACTTATGCACACAGCACGCATTTATTAAGTGTCTTCTGAATTTCTGCAAATGACACCTTCACTAGATCCTGAAAGGACACTGGGAATGAGCATCTGCTGCTGTGTGGCTTCTTTCCTCCAGACATGACATGATCACCCACTGATATCTTAGAATAAAGATTACCTTCATCTGGTGGGCATAGCAATGAACTGAACAGACCAATCCAGGAGGAATTGAGTCTATGGTAATCGTAATGGGGCTGCTAACACTTCTGAGAAGAAAGGCAGCAGGACTCGGGATTCCAGACACTATTCCCACCTACCCCGACTCCCAATGGCAAGTGATTTAGGGAGATGCTAGACTACACAGGAGATGGGGGAGAGTGAGATTCATCATACAGCTTCTATGAAATCATCATCCATAATGAGGTGAGCCCTTGTGATGATGCAGTGCTTTGGGGACCACTCATGCTTCTGTAAGCAACCCCTCACTGCTGCTCTATAAGTGAACCCATAAATTCACTGTGTACCCAGACTACACATTGATGGGCTAGTTGATGTGCTGTCGCACGCAACCTTGCTAGCAAGGATGACGCAACACCAGGCTCTTCTTTCAGTGGTTTATTCAGGACCTTGAACAACTTCTGCCTCTGCTCTGCCTCTCCCACTGGGGAAAACCCGGTCCCAGCTATATACCCTATGGACTGCTAGTCACGGGGTGCCACGTGGGCCATGCCAATAGATCCAGGTGCATGGAAGCAAGCCACACCTGGAAGCAAGCCACAAGCTTAGCCTTAGCCAAATAATGAGTTGTTTATCTCAGAGAGCTCTCACCGTCGGGAAGGTGAAAGGTGGAAGCCAGCACCATCTTCAAGGTGCGGCCATGCGGCTCTCTACAATGTGCCCCAACATCAGGGCCCTGTTTGGGGTGGGCAGATATTTATTCTCTCTCTCCATGGAAACTCCAAGCAACAGCATCCCTTCTCTGTCCATCTTTGCACTTATGTGGTCATTATCCTTGTCTCCATCAAGAAGAATAAAGCCTGTGATTTGTAGGGTTTTTTTCCTAGAAGCTTCATGTGAGATAGTAAAGGAACACCTCCTCCCTATCCCATGGAGCTCACTCATCCACAGCCCCAACTCACCACCAGAAATGGGCTTCCCACCCCTTGCTGGAAGAACTAATATCTTTGTCTATCAGCCCACTTTGGCTGGACTCAGTGAATTATCTACAGTGTCAGGCTAATGCCTCTCTAGTGGAGCCTCCCAGGGGACAAGATTCTACTCCTTAAATTATGTTCGAATACATTGATTGCCATCGACAGGATGCAAGGGAACTCTGCCAGAAATGAACACTAATCTTTTAATTCAGTGGGAATAAAATATGTGGCTGATTAAATCTTAATTAACAGTTCACAAAAGGCTGCATGGTGTCAGGCAGCATGTGCATCTTAATTAGCAGGTGGTACTGATGCTGTTTGCAACATGAGAGAGGGGCCCTGAGCTTCCCGGGGCTGTGGCTACCTTCCTTTCTTTGTTCTACTGTAGTTTGCTCATTTCTCTTTCTGTGACGCTGGGATGGAAATGCAAGGGAGAAATTACCATGGCCAGGCTACATCCCAACCCTGTTCCCTGGGTGTCCACCTGGAGGCATGAGGAGACTCTATCAAGCAAGATAGGTTGAGTTTTGTGGCAGTAACAAATACACTCCATATTGCAATAACACTCAGGATTTATATATAGGGTGCTACAGATTGATCCTGGACCAGCTGAGGTCCCAGGTCCTCAGTGTTGACGTGATGAACCTAGATCTTCAGAGTAAACACCCTTTCCAACATTGTTGCCATCTGCCCCCCTGTGACGAGAGGGAACAAGACAGACGCGGTGTCATCTCCTAAGCCGGTTGTTCATATTTCACTCACTATGAACATCAAAGGGTTGACATGACTGAGAAGCAGAGGGCCCAGCCCAGACTGATAGCTTCAGGCCACCTATCACAGAAGAAGACGCCATGGACATTTCCAGTACACATTAAAACTCAGCCCAGCTGTGGGTAGCCGTGGTCAAGGCCTCCAGTCCTCTCGTGTTCTTTGCCAGCTCAACTTGCTTTCCCAGGTCACCAGCCTCTGCAATCAACACCTAGCCCTGGGCCTCTGCCTCAGTGAAAGTGGAACAGCATTCTCTTGCCTGTCTCTTTGTCTACCATATCCCCATACCATGAGTATTAATGCCTTGTTAAAAAAAATAAAATAAACTCACTTTCATTTACATAAATAGTCTCTTTGAGGGGTTATCGGTATTATAAATTTAAAAAAAATCAATATCTTTTCAAGTAAAGAGAAACACAATAAAAACCAAGTGGAGATATTAAATTCTAACAAGAGTTGCTGTTGCTGGCCAAAGCTTCAAGCCTGAGGCCTCAGCTTTACAGTGCCAGCTGCTGAAAACACATCTGGCCAGATTAAAAGATCAGACACTGAGGTTTGAGCGCTACCTCTGTTACAAGTTGACATCGCCTGAAATGCTCCCCTTAAGTCCACGTGTCTGTAAATGAGAATGACAGATGGGACCCAGTTTCCGGGGGTTGCTGTGAGAACCAAGATACGTGGAGAATGGGATGTTCGCAAGTATGGACTTTAAGACAGAGATTTCTTCCCTCTCCACCAATGGGCTGGGAGTGTGGCTTGGATGGTATAGTGCTTGCCTAGTATGAACCAGCTCCTGGGTTTTGTCCTTACTACCAAATAACCCACACCTATAATCCTTGCACTCTGGAGGTAGAAGAAGCAGGATCAGAAATTCAAGGTCAAGAACCAGCTTTCATGGTTACCAGAAGTCAACACGAAGGCTTCCAAAAAAAAAAAAAAGAGGCAACCAATAGCCCTATCCAGATATGATGCCTACGAACCATATCAGTGCCCCTAAGAGAATGATAATCCTAAGGGTACAGGAGTGGCACACATACCTTGGTAGTAATCAATATCTCTACTTGGACTTTAGACCCACTCAACAAGAGGTAAACCATGCCTGATACTGGAAACCTAGCCAACTACTCATCACTAGTGAAGTCACGGTCATTGGAGGAGGCCCTATAACAACACAACTCATTGATTCCTAACAGCAGCCTAAACAATGTTTTATATTCAAAGATAAACTTAATGTTTACACTTCATCAAGAAAACTTCTCTTTGTCACAGACGAAGACCATTATAGAAAACTACAGCCAGTCAAAACTCAGAGTTGTGGAGTCCACTCCCAGTGGATACATCTATAAGACATGCCTACACCTAAGGCCCGGAGGCCATTTCTGCTCTGAGGTGGCAGAGAGATTATAAGAGCCAGAGGATCATTTGCTGTGTAATAGCATCTCCTAGAAATGTCAGAAGCTACACCCATCAAGTCTCACCAACATGACTGGCCAACATGATCTAATAAGACAGCTACAAACACCTTGTCACGGTCATCAATAGCAATAACTGCTGGGGCTGCTAATTGAAAACACTGCTTTCCTAGTTAAGAGGAACCTGGGAACCCACCTCATCCCACTTCCTAGAACATGGAGTGATTTGCCAACTATGCTGAGAAGCCTAGCAGGACCAGAAACAAAGGCCAGGCATCAGGATGAGGACCTCAGCAGTGCAGCCTGCCTTGTGCACATACCCCCAAAGGTGTTTAATGACATGACTTGGTTCGGGGATCTACTGTTCTTCTTACACAGAGAGAAGCATGGTTTCAACCAAAGTCCAGGTAAAGTCAAGGACCTCTTCTGGAAAATGCAAGCATCTGGCTGCAGAAGTCCACTGGGAGCTCCTGCTTCCTCCTTGGGAATGAATGCCAGTCATTAGAGTGAGCAGGTTTGGAGAGCCTGTAAGTAGGAGGCAGACCTGGGGCTATGTGACAGCTGATTGCCCTCCTTGGGACTTGCCTTCTCCTCTGAGGGCTGTTAAGAGGAATGGCTCTGCAAACACAGGCCAAGTCTTTCGAGAATGGCATACAAGGCGAATGCTCAACCACTCATGTGTACTATTACATCTGACCATCGCACTCCCCATTCAAAGTGCTGGGAATTCTTGCCTCTCGTCATAATAAAATCTACTCTCACAAATAACTGTCCTATATGTGTTCCCGGGGAGTGGGAATCCTAAACAGTGAAATTCTGACCCTTGTGAATAACAGCTTACAAAAGCAAATCCTCAAGTTCTCCTTAAGTCTCCAGTAATCATAAGCCCACTGTCATATCAGAGCCACAACAGCATGTCACTGACCACAGTACTAACCACCAACTAGCTTGGCTGGGGAAGTGGCTCAGTGTGTAAAATGCTGCCCTCCTTAACATGAGGTCCTGAGTTCAGATGCCCCAGCACCCACATAAAAGTCAAGTGCCGGATGAAGGGTGATTCCTGATTAGTTGATCCCAGAGTTTATTGCCTCACTAGTCTACCTAATTGGTGCATTCAAACAAGGTGCAGAGTGAGAGAGAAGAGACCCAGTGTGGACCTCTGGCCTCCACACACACATCTACCTGCCTGTGAATGTGTACATATACTCACACCTATATTACACACATAAACAAATAAATACCACAAATGTCTACTATTCATTTTGTGGCAGAAAAAAAAGGAACCAATTTTGCAAACAGGCCTCTGACTTCCACATCCATGTCAGGTGGCCTGTACAAGAGCAGGCACATACATGCAGCTATAGACACACACACATACAAATAATTTTAAATATTTTTAAATTATGAGTTTTTTATTGCTTTTGTTTCTGTGAGGTTTTCCTCTTGCTTATTTATTAACTATTCTGCAGTGGAACTGAGACCCTATGCATGCTAGGTATGTGTTTACTAACTGCGAGACACTTCCAGCTCTTATTTCTGGTTTTGTTTTGAGATGACGTCACCTGTGCAGTCCTTATAACTCACAATCTTCCTGCCTCAGCTCCTTGAGTGCCGAAATTACAGGTGTGTGTCACCATGTCCCAAACAAGCAGCTGCTTTTAATAGTTCACTTGGACAACTAGACAGACAGATGGACAGACTGTAGCAGGTCGGGGAGTAAGGTTCCATCCTGTCTCAAAACTACAATTAACCAATCTATAACCAAAGGAAGATGCAGGGAACAATTTTCTCACCCCTTGGTAGGACAATGAAGGAGAGGAGTCTTTTTTAGTGTCCATTCCCAAAGTCTTTTGTAAGGAAAAGCTCAGACTTGTACATACTTCAAAATACCTTCATCTGCTTCCTCCTACTCAGCTCCAGCATCTAGTTTTGGACCAAACACATAAACCCAGGTTCAGTTTCGTCCCTACCTATGCTAAGGCCCTATCCCAGGTGCCAATGACAGTAACAGCATGGGATGGTGGCAATATGTATCCTGATTCTCAACACTGGAGTCCACACTGTCATTTACCTCACTGTGGTGATGTGGAAGCTGCAGGGACACTGAGATGTAGTGTGACCCTGGCTATGGCTTCTGGGCTTCAGTTGATCTGAAACCCAAAACAGCATGCAGAAAGCTCAGACAGGTTTTGAGAAAGAGGCTTAGGCTCCCAGACAGCTGTTGTCCATGAAGATCTAGAAGATGGTGGCAGAGGAGGCAGGCTGGAAGCAAGGAGTAGCCAAGGGCCCTTCCACAGGCTGCCTTCCTTGTTCAGTATCCCGCAGTTGAAATGATGCATGTAACAGGGTCCCTGGATGCCCTGTGTTTGCCTGCTATTCTTAACTGAATTCACTCCTTGCTTCTACAGAAATGAGCCCCACATCCTGAAGGAGCTGCTCTTAGAGTCCCAGTGGGTTCCCACACCTCATACACCACCCACCTCAAGTCCATGGGACCCTGCAGTCCAAAGCCTTTCCTCCTGCCCCTCCTCCACCCCAGTGAGTGCAAGAATACATAGGCCTCCTCTGTACTTTCCCACCACACACACACCATGAGCACTACATGTGTACACACACAGCTCACCCATACCATGCACAACGTATGTACACATGCACATGTTCACAAACATGCATGCATTTGTGTATACATGCACCTGAACAAACAGGCAAGCTCATGCACACCATGTTCACACACAGGTATAACATGCTAACTGCATGCACATACCTAACTACATGCACAAGCACACACAACTCTTCAAGGTTCAGCCTTAATACCCTTGGTCAGGATTACCTGACTTTCTGTGCCTAGAGATATTCAGAATCTCTAAAGCACGTTCTTGCTGCCCCAAAAGATTTTCCTTCTCTAGTCAACCTCAACGTCAAATAAATGCTTCCCTGGCATGTGTTAATTGAACACATCTCAGGGCTGGGATGTAGCTCGATTGTAAGAGTGCCTGCCTAGCATCCACGAAGCCCTAAGCTTGATCCCCTGCACTGTGTAAATGGTGCATGGTGTCATGTGATTGGAATTCTAGCACATAGGAGGCAGAAGTGGAAAGATCAGAAAATCGGGTCATTTTCAGCTATAAAGCAAATTCAAGGTCAGCCTAGGCTCAAAAAAAAGTAAAAGTCTCAGGAGGAAAGCCTCTCTGGCCAGCCAATGAGTCTCATAGCCACATGGACCATGTCTGTCTTCTATACCAAGCACAGGACACGTGCGCATTAACAAGAAACATAAACAGTGCACTAGGAGATAATATACCCATTTTAAGGAGGAGAAACGGACCCACCTGTAAATAGGCTGTCACAGAACCCAGCTCTCTTATGACTGGGGGGTGCCATGCATGTCATTGGTTATCATATATCATAGACATCCTGAAGATGTTCAGGAAGTTAACAACCAACCCCCCACATCTGTCATCCATCTATGGACACTGGAGCTCAGAGTCTCTAGTACATTCTCTGATGCCCAGCTCCACACACTCCCAACCCTTGGTCCTGCTGGCTTTTTTTTTACCTTTTCGGTGTTAGGCCCAGCCATTGCATTTATGCTCACAAACAGCACTGTGTGCTTCCCCAACAACAGAGATTTTCTTTTTGAAACCTAGCATGTCATGACGACCCATGATGTCTTAATGAAATCAAATGTCTGTCTATTGTCAAGAAGGCCCAATCTCAAAAACACTCTTCAGTGGTTCTGACAGAGTCAGGTCCTGAGCGTTGAGAGTGTCTTCAGTGTCTGGCCACCCACAGAGGTCCCCTCCAGCCCACTACTCCCTTTTTTTTTTTGAGGACATGAGGCTGTCTGTCCTGCCATGTCTCATTTCCAGGATGACTTCTCTGTCTCCTCAGCATCTTTCATAGGCCCCCACAGAGGCCTGCTCTACTTCCCAGGACTCTAGATGCTTGGCCTGCTTCTAGGTTCAGAATGGTCACAGAACCTGTATCTGTTGCCTGGTGGTGGCAACATGATTCTGGTCTTATATGTGCCAAAATTAGCACACAGATATCAAGGCTGGCCAGACCCAGCAGATACCCAAGGGGAACTGTTGCCCCGGAAAGAGATGTGATGGTGTCTAATCGGTTGAGTTCACTGTGAAAGTAAATGAGGGGCACTTCTGGGGAGAAGGCCTGTCTTAGTTTAGTCTCTTTGCTGTGATAAAAACCCTGTGTCCAAAATAATTTGAGGAAGAATATGTATATATTTAGATTATACATCTTGGCTAGTCCATAAGGAAACCAAGCTAGGAACTCAAATCTGAAGCAGGACAGAGGAACACGGATCACTGGCTTGCTCTCAAGGTTCCTGTTCTGCTGTATTCCTTATACCTCCCAGTACTACCCACCCAGAGGTAGCCCCACGAGCCATGGACTGAACCCTGCCATATCAATCATTAATCCTGATAATGCCCCACAGACACTGATGTGGAATATCTTTCTGTATGCTGTGAACTAGTATTGGTTAATATAGAAACTGTTTTGGCCTATGGTGAGGCAGCATGGAAATAGGTTGGAATTCCAAGCATAGATAAAAGAGGATGGAGGGCAGAGTCAGAGAGAGACGCTGTGAGCTGCTGCCAAGGAGGACAATGTAAAGAAATTCAGGTAAGCCATGGGCCACATGGTAAATAGATGAAAACGGGTTAAGATGCAATACGCCTGAGCCATAGACCAACCAGCATGCAATTAATATAAGACTTGGTGATTATTTGGGACTAAGCAACTGTGGGTGGTCTATCTGGCACAGCTTGTCTGGATCTTGGGGCTAGTCAGGGCCAGAAACTTTTGCTACAAAACTTGCCTATGAGCAGACCTTACAGAAGCATTTTCTCAATTGAGGGTCTGCGATCCCTGGTGACTCTACCCCCTCTAAAGACTTCTTCCCCTTGTATAGACTCAAGGTCACCCAGGGATGCAGCTGAAGGTCAGACCTTCATAGCTACTGACCTTTTCCCTTTGCCCAAGCAAAAGTGTTCCACTAACCAAGCTCAGCTGGTTATGGGGAGGCCAGGGGGCTTGACAGATCCAGAAGTATCTCAGAACACTGGAGGTAACCAGCCAAGTTTTGCTCCAGTCAAGAACCTGTGATATGTGGTCAAAATCGCCCACTTTAAGCCAAACAAGTTCACAAAACCTTTGTGGTGTGCCCACTAGAGTCCTGACCTCAAAGAAATGACAAAATATGGAGACTAAAGGAGATCTGGCTGGCCTGCTCCTATCATGTGCTCAGCAGTGAGGGCTGGGCCTTGCTCAGAGGTGAGACACCTGCATAACATGCACCAGACCCTGGATTCTATCCATCAGCACAGTGATAATACAACATCAGGTAAAGGGCTAGGGACAGGGGGATGTCAGGAATAGCAATGCTCACTCACTTTCTGCTAGACACGTAGCTGTATTTCATAGCAATAAGGGTGAACTCAGAGGGGAAAAATGATAATACTTGCCTACTGCCTCCTGCTCTCTGCTCAGGCAGGCTTAGCCAGGCTCTACCTCAGGCTCTTGCAGGTCTTAGCTCAGGGCTACAACAGGCTGAGTTCCACTTGAGGCTAGGTGGGGAAGAACCACACTCATTATCTCCTGGACTATGGACTTTATGGTTCCACTGGTGGCACTGGGAGGTTGTGGACCATTTAAGGGGCAATTCCTACCTGGAGGAAGTGGGTCAAATGGGGATGCTGGGCAGACCTTCTGGTCTGCAGCCGGGCCCTGCTTCCTGTGTCTGTTCAGATGTGACAAGCTAAGTTTCCAATTCTCAGAAAGAGTCCCAGCCACCATGCCTTCCCTACCACTGTTGTATTTTAAAAATGGTACGCTATGTAAAAGAAAAAAAAAATTCTTGAAGAAATTAAGAAAAAAAGGAAAGAAATGGTGTACAGTGGCCTTGGCAAGTTGGGGCCAAGGGACAGGGCAAAAAGTCACTCACATCATGGCTGAGCACACACATGGAAAGGTATTGGGGTGAGAGGGATAGAGAGAGAAAGCAAGCATGGGATGAGAAGAGGAAGGGAAGAAGAAGGTGGTACAGACCTGACCTCGTGGGGAGAAAGAGGGAGAGAGAGAGAAATGGGAGGGACTCGCTTTTAATATGGGATTTAGTGCCTGGGCATAGACTGCATATGCACAGACTATGTAACTCTGGGCTATCTAGGTATTTTCCTGAGTACCAGCAATGCATGCGTACCCATAGGACCCTTGGCTGACTAGTACAATGCCTGAGTACCAGCAATGCATGCATGGCTGTAGGATTCTGGAGGCAGCTAGAGGTGCTGGAAATGTTAACAGCCACAGTAGATGTTGTGTAATCCCCCTGAAACCTTGAGACAAAATAATCTCCTCCCTTTGCTGTTCCTGACAGGAACTCCATCATCGAATGGGAAAAGTCACACACAAGTGTGGCAACTGTTTCTTGCTGTAGGTCACTTCAGCTCCCAGAACCTGTCCACGGTTCCTGCCACTCCAGCATCTCCAGCCTGGCTTCTCAGAGGCAGTGCCTGGTCCCTGCCACTTGGCATCTCCTCCTTGGCCATTTGATTCACAAAGACCTTCCACAGAGAGAGCAAATACCTCAGCCAGCTTTGCATGTACAGTGTGATAGGCAGGGCATCTCTTCATTGTCACTTGCCACACTTGGAGAAACCGGTCCCTTGAGGACTGAGCCTTAGGAGGTGGGGACAACAAAGACACCCAAAGGTCTACATTCCACGCATGGTACTTACTGAAGCAGAAGTATGGAAACAGGAGGAACCAAGAGCCCATCACCATGCAGCCACCCACACGGGTAAGAAACAATAGACAGTGAACTCCAAGTCCCAAGTTCGGTTCCCAGCTACAGCATGTGACTCAGAAGCCAGAACCACCTTGCAGCGTTATGGCCAATCACAATCCTGATGGCAAGCTAGCAGGACCAACGGGGAAAATACGCAGTTAGCAGGGAGTGGATGGTGCCAGATGTCCACGTTGGTGCTTCTACCTGGGTTAAAGGACGGGATAGAAGATGAGATGACAGAATGAGAATGCCTGGCTACAGGGGGCTCTAAGTGGAGGAGTGAGCAGCCAAGAGGCTGACCCTAAAACTTAAATGACATCAAAGACATGTGACAAGATTCAAGGCTGACAGAGTAAGGTAGAAGCCATGTGATGTCATCTGGGGTCAGGGCCACTGAGCAGAAGGGGCCAATGAAGATGTAAGGAAAGAGGGCAGCACCCTCCGGTGAAGCTTCATGGGACCACTTCTGGGTGCTCAGGAGATGTCCAAACAGGTCACTGTTGCCTTGGGCAAAAAGATGAGGAGGAGTTATGAGAAAAAATCAGGGTAGAAGTCCAAGAAAAGCAGAGTTTAAGAGTCTCAGGGTCAGCTCATGTGTGGGTAGTAGGTAATGGGACATGATTGGTTGGTTGATGGCTTATAGGACCAAAGAAAAACAGAAAACAGAGCAAAAATGAGAAATGTGACAAAACTTTTCCTGGAGAGATGCAACACATATATCTACTCACCCCAGAGAGGGAGCCCATGACAGACCAAAGTATAGATGTGGAAGTCCCACTTGGTAAACCAATGAGCTTTAATCAGATTACTTAAGGAAGGTAAGTAGTTACTTACAAGAGCTGAAATGACTCAAAGACAGCACATCACCAAGACCCACCCAGCACGAGTGACAGACCACAAAAGCTGGGAACCTGAAGCACAATGCACAGCCTGAAGGCAGCTCAGCAGGTCAGAGAGGGTCCGTTCCAAATGACCCTGCTCTAAACCTCTTTGAAGCAGAGGGGCTGGTTTCTGCCTCTTCCGTGCAGCTGGTCTGGTCTCTGAGACTTCTTTGCAGCTTGACTTCTCTGAGAGCGACTCTCAGCAGGTTGGCTAGTTTACTCTAGCCTGGTGAGTCTGGTGAGTTTCAGGGACTTCCTGAAGCTATTTGGAGTATCTTGTCCTCCTGCATAAGCAGTTTTCCTGCAGAAAACTGTTAGACAACATGAGGGCTGTTCTGGAATATTCCAGAAGATTACTAAAATCCAAGCCTTCAGGAGCAGGGGCTGAGGTAGGAGGATTATGAGTTCTAGGCTAGTTTATGCTTTTTTGTAAGACTTGGTCTCAGAAAAAAAATAATATCTAAAACTACATATGTAATAGTTCATACACATCTACATTTCATAAAATCAAGTGCTATAGAAATTATACATAATATATAAAGACATACTGCCAAATACAAAGTTAATGAGGGCAGTTCTCCACTGTGGGTGTATCTGATAACTCACAGGCTGTGCCTTAGCATCTGTGACTTTTTCTAGTTTGCATCTTGTAACTTTAGCAACAGGGATTTTAAACTCTAGAATAAAATTGTACACTGTCACTCATTTGGTTTAAGGGAGAGAGAGGGAAGAGATGGGAAAGAGAAACTTCCCCCAAATGTGACTCTGATGCCCAGGGGACACTGTCTGGAGGCATTTGGAATTGTGGGATTAGAACAGGGGTTGCCATGGTACCGAGGAAATGCCCAGCAGCTGGGTAGGGCCACCATTTGCCTCTCATCCTTCCTGTCTCTTGTTTCCAAAGTCCTTACAGGAAACCCACTTGCTGTTACTATTGATTTCTTTTGGGACAGAGCCTTGCTGTATAATCCTGACTGGTCTCGAACTCACAGATACCCACTTGTCTCTACCTCAATGTGCTGGTGTTAAAGGCATGAGCCACTATTACCCGGTTACCTTCCTATTTGAGAAGAGAGCAACCTTACTGGAGCTGGAGCCAATAAGTCAGGAGAGACTGAACCTCTCAGCGGCCAGCTCCCCAACCTTGACCTCTGACCTCGCCCACTGCACACAAACCATAGTAGGTAGGATCTTTCCTCTGGCTCAGCTGCTGACACTCATGGGCCCAGCCCTGCCCTGGGCCTTTCCCCTACCTGTGCTCTAAAGGTTCTAGAGCATCAGAAAGACTCTGCCTCAAGGCCCCTGGAGAGGAGTGAACAGCAGGCTCTCCTCTGACTTGTTTGTCAGGCTCTCTAGTCAGGTGTGGGCCAAGCCACATTCCTTCACAGCTGTATCCAGGTGGCATCTGTTTTTTCTCAGTTTTATCAACTTCTAGAACCTTCCCTGAGGCTGCAAGGGCAGGAATTCTGTTACAGTAGAATGAAATTCCTAACAAGTTATGAGCATGAAAAGAAAGGAGAAACCTTTTGAATTGAATTTACTTAGCAGACCCTAGATTCCACCAACCAACGTTAAGAATGTTATCGGAACTATGAGGAAGTTCTTCACAGGCTTGACTGACCCCTAGCCTGGCTGACCCAAAAATCTCTCATTTATCCTTCAAAATCTGGCTTTGAATTCACTGCTTCCAGAAGCCCTCTGAACATTCCCCCGGAGCTGGATTCACTGCCCAACAGTCAGTCTTCCCCATCAGCACGGAGACCTTTATAATAAATGTAATAATATAATAAAAAAATGGCATAAATGTCAATAAACTTCATTGCTCCTGGGTAGCTTATGAGAGCAACATACTGGCCATGGTGACAGCAACTGCTTAGAAGAGCTTGTGACCAATCAAAGCCCACGAACAGACCCAAAATGCCCGATGAAATTACCTGCTCACACATAGTCAGCCCTTGCAGGGCTTAGAGCTGGCAGCTTCAAAGCCTGGTGCCACCAGGCCCAGGAAAGACACTTGTGGAGAGTGACATCACATTGAGGGACAGGAAGAGAAGAGAGGATGGTTAAAACACTGAGTCTGGATGAGAAGCGTCTGGATCCAACCATGCTGGATGCAACTCTAGTTACAGAAGCACTATCATGTGACCTAGTAAGCTTTCTAATCTGGAGTCTCTGGTGACACTGGAACCCCAGACTATCACTCTGCTAGTGAGCCATGGCTGAGGCTCAGTAAGAGCAAATATGATTGGCCCACACAACAAACAACAGGCCTGCCAAGAAAGCTAGCCCAGAAGTCCCAACGTGCCCAGCTCAACTGATCTGGCCACTTGGTGTATGGTTTTCTGCCCACCACTTAGATGGGGAAACCAAGGCCCAGAAGGTCTAAGAACCACGTTCTGAATTACCCTGGCACCTGTCTGCTGTGTCCCAAGAAAAGCCAATGCTTGTGTGTGTACACTTAGCATTCAACCTGTGCTGCAGGACCAGGTCTCAGCAGCCAGATGAGGATCCTAGTCTTCTGTTCTGGAGCCTTGGGTGAGAGGAAAGCCGCTGAGCTCTGGCATGGAAAGGAGGCAGCACAGACTCCAGGCTGGGCCCTGTTCCATCACCATCACCACCCTGAAGGAATTATGTCCCTCATTTGGCTCTCACACTATTGAGAAACAAAGGACCCGAGGAACTGAGATTTCCCAAGAGTGTCATTTTGATGGAGGCGAAAGGCTGGAGCCTGGTGCCTACCAGAGGAGGAGCTGGAAACAGATGTCACCGTTCCGACAACTTGGGCAGCGCTACACCACGGCCAGTTCTGCTGAGCTGTGCATAGCTTTTGCCCTCTATTTAAAGCTAAACCTTCCAGGACCTGGGTTGTTGCGGATCTTTCTATTCCCCTTCCCAGCATGGCTACACTGAATAAACCTTTCTCTGCTTGTCTCCACTGCTTGTCTATTTAACTAGTTTACTGATGGTGGAGCATCTCCTTAGGGCTGCCAGGGATCAGGCTCCAAACCTCCCAGCTCTGATTACAGGACATGGTCCTATTCCTGGTCTAGCTTGGGTACCTCTGGCATCCTCAGTGTATTCTGGACCATCCAGCAAACAGCCTCTTTCCCAGCTCCATACCCCACTCTGCCACCTCATGCTTCCATAGGAGTGGAAGCTTACCAGCCCCTCTAGGAGCCCGACAATTCCCTGCTGCCTCAGAGGGAACAAAGGCAAAACTGCTGGACCCTGTGGCGTGGGACACCCAGGCATGGCTAGATAGATACCTGTGACATGGGACACGCAGCCATGGCTAGACAGGAACAACAGGAAATGTGAATAATGGTTGTACTTTGTCTGGGGACATCTACATGGTAGTCATTTAGGTTTGTATGGGCACAGCCATAGCCTCTAGGTAGAGCCAAGGTCTAATGCCAGGCTGTTCCATGGGGCCCAGACAACAGCACAGCAAGCATAAAAGGCCAACTCCAAGGTATTAAGTCTTGCCTCTATCGCTTCTTCATGGCTGTCAGATCATAAATGCATACTTCAGTTTGGGGTTTTCCTGCCCATAAGATGTGCACCAAGGTGACAAAACCACTCAAAGTTGTGGAGGCAGCAAAGAACTAAACAACAATGATAAAATGCCAGTGCTCAAAAATGAACTGTCATCGGCTCCTCCCCTCCTCACACACAGGGACGCCCAGAACCTCATCAACTTGGAATCACAGTCCAGAAATAATTAAAGGAGAGCCAGGCACCATAGTACACACCTATAATCCCAGAACTCAGCTGATAGAAGGGGGAGGGGGATTTGGGGGAAGGTTGTCAGAGGATCAGGAAATCAAATCCAGACTGGACTGCATGAGATCTTATCTTAAAATAAACCCAACAGGCTGAGGGTGTGGATTGGACTATAGCATTTGCCTAGCAAGGAGGAGGTCCCAGATTCCATCTGCAGCCCAGCACTTAGGAATGTCATGTGGTGACACACACCTGTGATGTCAGCCCTAGGAAGGTGGAGGCAGGATATCGGAAGTCCAGGGTCACCCTTGCCTACTGTATTAGCTTGCTTTTCTGTTGCCTTGATAAACACTGTGACCAAAAGCAACCAGAAAGAAAGGGTGTATTTCACCTTACAGCTTAGAGTCTGTCACAAAGGGAGCCAGGACAGGAACCTGGAGGCAGGAACTGAAGCAGAAGCCATGAGGCCTGCTGCTTACTGATTCAACCTGCTTCCTTGTGCCACCCAGGACCACCAGCGCAGGGCTGGCACTGACCACAATGACCTATGAGTTGTCAATCAAAACAAACAAACCAACAAACAAAGACAACAAAATAAAAAAGGAACACATCCCTCCCACGGGCCAGTCTGATGGAGGCAACTCCTCAATTCAGATTTCTCCTCCCAGTTTGAAAGGGAATGATATCGGCTCAGAACACCCCAAACCAAGTCCTCAGCATAAAGGAGATTTATTTGCCTCAGAGAATCAAAAGAAATAAGACAAAGAAGGGGGATAGGGGACAAGGGAGAAGGGGAGGGTATTTGTCCTGGAGGGACAAAGGACAGCTTCTGGATAGCGAGGAGACAGGTGTGGTACATGGGCAAACAGTGATTTATAAAAGCAAAAGCGAAAACCCATCTTAGGATGAGATGCTTAGTTTTGATTGCACATGTTAATTAGGTGAGTCAAAGGGGGCTTTTGATTGATGATTTTAATACTTTGATAGCTGGACCTTGGTAGTCAGCCTCAGGAGGGCAATGAAGTGACCAAATAAGGGATTAGACCTTGGGGGCTAGCTTTAGGAATGTAAGCTAACAGTTTAGCAAGGCAGAGGGAATGGGGAAGGGCAAGGTCTGCCAAAGCCAAGTTTGCCATGCTCGGGCTGGCTAGAGCCCCTTCACAGCTGACCCTAATGTGTGTCAAATGGACAGAAACAACCAGCATAGCTGAATAATGTGTCTGGGGCTAACCTGAGTTACACAAGACCCTGTCTCAACAGACAAAACAGTGGGATGGGGCAGCAAGATGGCTCAATGAGCCTAACCACATGAGTTGGATGTTTGGGACCCACATGGCAGAAGGGAAAAACACAAATACTCACAAGTTGCCCCCTGACATCCACACAAGCTCCATGACATAAGTAAGATTGTACACACACACACACACACACACACACACACACACACACACATAATAAATAAGTAAAACGTACTTTTTAATGTTAAGAGAGAGAAATGCCTGCTTCCTCTGCACCCAATTCAAATGTGCATGCAGTAACATCAACCCCCGCATTTTCAAAGAACTGAAGAATAGTTGAATAACAGCAGAATTGAACTATTCAAGTATTTTTTGAAAAATAAAAGACGTGACTCCCTCAGGTCACTGCATTAGCTACCATTCTCTCAAGCACTGAGTCTCTTAACTCTTTGAAAGCTGGAGTCTGAGTCTAGAGGAGGACTTGGCCAGGAGCCCCATGGGCAGAGATCCAGAAAGAGGGTCCTCAGCCAGCTGGGGCTGGGTTTGCCTCCCAGGGGGCGCTCACATGAAAACAGAGGGAACTGAGAGGACCTGAAGGTAGCAGAACTCCGTATGAAAATACTAGGGGCATGTGTCCAGACACAGCTGGGCTCCTACAGGCCCAGCCGCCCACACAGAGCAGCTTCACATCAGAGGCCTCTTCCCTGAAATCTCCGGAGAGGACATCGGGTCCCTGCTCAGTCACGTGACGGGGGAGGGGGTGCCTTACTTCTCTGTGCTCAGTTCTCCTGTTCTTTGGCTAATGGGCACCACAGAACAGGCCCCAGGGCTGAGAGGCAGCCAGGAGAGATTAATAATAACAATCAAGAACAGTCAGGGAGCCTGAGCTAGACATGCGGCACCCGGCCAAAAGCTAGAGTACATGCATTACAGTTCCAGATTTACAGCCATCCTAGGGAGCAAAAAACAGTCCACATCGCATGCCCCCAGCCAGGGCCAGTGCCTCATGTGGTCCACGGGCTAGCAGCTCCAGCTTCCACTGGGGACTTTGGATATATGTGGGCTCTTGGTGCCCCAACAAGTACCCAAATGAGCCATGGACAACTCAGAGATTTAACCCCAATGCTAGAGACATCCCTGGTTCCTAAGTAAACATGGAATGTGTGTTAGTTGTCTGCATGGTCATAATGGTTTGTGGCTCCAACGAAACTAAGGGGAACGGAATTCGCCTCACAGTTTACTAAATTCCTTGGGATAGAGAAAGACTAGGTTACCAATGAGAAAGAGGCAGGACAGAACTCTCGCTCCTTCAGACCCTATTTTATACTATGGTGTGAATGACTTGTGATTCATGGCTTGTGCTACCTCTCCTGGGGATACTGGCAGAATAGGGGCAAGCTGTACTTCCCAACTTGTCAAGAAAGTGAGACCTTGCTGCCAATCTCAAGGACTACAAGCGTCCTGCCCCCTCCAGAAACCCAAATAACAATATTTCTTCCACAGTCTAAAATCTCTGGCTTTTTTATTCTTTCCAAAGTTGTTTCCTTTGGATGGTTTTGCCCTGTCTGTTTTTTATGGGATCAGACTCAGAGCTTCATGCACATGCTAAGCAAGCACCCTACCACAGAGCTACAGCCCAGCCACACTTACTGTTGTCTTAATTATAGAAATAAGGGCTAAGCTTATCACCAATATAAAACTATTCAACAGCTTGGGGCTAAGAAATGGCTCCAAGGCCAGCGACCTAAGTTCAGTCCCTAGAACCCACATGGTAGATAGAGAGCAGTGATTTGCCCAATAATCCTCTGATGTCCACATGCACGCTATTTGGGGCACATGCCCACCCGCTTCCTACCACAAAATAATAAATGGAAGCTATTTTCAATATATTTGATGCATATATAGAGTATGAGATTGAACACGGTGATACCTGAGACACACTTAAGTAGAGCTCAGTGTACAGTGAGTATTGGAGTTCTGTTGGAGGCTGGATGTGAAGCTGGGACACTGTGTGTGCAGAGCCTTGTACACTCTCCTTGCAAACATGGTGCGTTTAGCATGACCATGACTACACAGCCTAGATTCCACAGCTTCCTTCAGCTATCTTTACCTATCCTGTCCTTAGCGTATTGGTTCCTAGGAGTTACTTTGAGTAGATAGATGTGCCCTTCATTCTTTCCCAACTCCCTAAACCCACATGCAGGTGGGTGGCACCTCTGTGCACTGAACCAGCCCCCACAACTCTTGCCCTCTGAGGGCCGACCACATGTCAGCTGTCAGTGTCAAAGTCTTGGCAGTCATCTGGGAAGCTGAGCAGCCAGCCCAGTGTGTGGAGAAGGGTGAGGAAGTTTACCACAGCCTCTGCCAAAGACAGAGGGTGATGACAATTTGGGTCATGTTCAAAATGAGTAACTGTCCTCAGGCTTCTCAGAATGGAAGACCACACCTACAGTCACTACTTCCTGCCACAGCTGTTGAGTCCCTAATACTGAATGTCCCAGAACCACCCATTGTAAGGCCACTTCAGTCAGTGTATCTGCTGTGGGATGTTCGCTCCCTCTAGTGCCCAAGGGTCCATTCTCTGGAGCCTTTGGGTGAAGGCCAAGTGTAACTCAAAGTATAGCTGCCCAACCAGAGCAGGATGGATGACCTGCAGAGCCTCTGCCTCAGAAACCGTGAGCCAAGCAAAACTTCTGGCTTTCTTGAAAATCAGATATGGTTCCCACAGCCCAAAGTGGGCTCTCATACACATACCTCCCTGCTTCCTTATTAAAATAGAAGCATTTGCTGAATATTCCAGAAAGCTCCCCCACCTCAGCAACTACAGGCTCTGCACGTCTGACTCCTGATGTGAGGGTTTTTTTTTTTTCCTTTTAGATGTTTTTAGAATTTTCCTCCTCAAATTGGCAGGCAGTGCAGCCCGGTGCTGTTGTCAGCTCTCACTGTGGGAGACTATAGAATGGGGGGGAAAAAAGGTCATTATGCCTTAAAATGAGTCTTTTTTAAAAGCAAAAGACAGGAAGGAAGCTGCCTAGAGAGGCTTGTGGCCGTGGGAGGAACAGCCTTCCCTGTGGCTCCGAAGGCAACCCTGATGCCAGGTGTGATGGCTTGCCACACTGGGTCTCTGCACATCCACTTCCTTCCACCAAGCATGCTCAGGAGCATGTTCCAGCAGGTGGGGACAGAAGGTCTGGGAAGGCCATCAATGCTGTTCCCAGAAAAGCAGGTTCAACCTCAGCATCCCCCCACCCCCATCTCCAAATCTCTGTCAGTCTCTCAATTCATCTCTCAGCCTCTGCTGCGGAAGTCTCTGGAAAGCCCTTGACAATGAGGAAAGATTCAGGACAAGACCACTTCCTCTGGCCCAGGAAAGTCCCCCAGCTTCAGGAAAGCTCAATATAGGCCATGCCCGGGATCAGATTTAAATGCTGACTGCCTGTAATAAGGTGCGGTTTGGAAGCAGAGCTTGCCCAGCAAGAGGAAGGCATTGGGTACCATCCCAAGAGAGAAAGGAGAAGAAAAGGTAGAGACACTGGGGGGAAGAGAGAGAGGGAGGGAGAGAAAGGGAGAAGACATGGAAAGCAAAAAAAAAAAAAAAAAAAAAAAAAAAAAGAGCCTGTGTCCTGGCTTACAAGCTGCCACGGACACGCAGAAGTTATGGTGACCCAGCTGAATTAGCATTCACCAATCCCGCCTCTCCACATAGGATGAATAAGAGGCAGAGAGAAGCAAGCAGAAAGGCACCCGGCAGCTGGGAAGACAGCAGTTCTGCTCCACCCTCAGCAATGCAGCAAGGAGACATCCTACCAGAGAGATCTGAGCTCCCACACAATGCTGGCTCCGACATGACAGGGCCGACATGGTAGCCTTTGTGCAGCAAGCACAGGAACCTGAGTCTGGACTTAACTATTTCTGTCCTCTCTCTTCCATGTCCTCCACTACCATCATCTTAGAGGATGGGGCTGCTGTGCAGGGGGCTTCCTGCAACTCACTCCAGTGCACAGGTTCGCGGAAACAGACTGTTGCAGTCTTAGTCAGGGAAACAGATACTGTTCAATCTCAGGGAAACAGATACTGCTCAATCTCAGTCAGGATTACTGTAATAAAACACCATGGCCAAGAGCGGCTTGAGTAGAAAGGGGTTTGTTTTACTCATTTCTATAGAACAGTTCACCATCAAAGGCAGTAAGGGCTGGACTTAAACAGGGTAGGAACCTGGAGGCAGGAGCTGATCCAGAGGCCATGGAGGGGAGCTGATTCCTTGTTTGCTCTCCATGGCTTGCTCAGCCTACTTTCTTACTAAGCCCAGGATCAGCAGCCCAGGAATGGAAACACATAAAATGGACTGGACCCTCCCCCATCAATTATACAACTCAACCTTATGGACGCATTTTCGCAATTGACATTCCCTCCTCTCAAATGTCTCTAGCCTGTGTCAAGTTAACATAAAATTGGCCAGGGTAGTCCCGCACAAAATCCCATCTAACTGCAAGGTCAATCAAAGGACATCTTTCCATGTACTATCTTGGTCCTCTAAGGAAGGTCTGAAGTCACTGTGGACATCTCGGTCACTCTCGTCTTTCTGAATTCATGAGTGTCTCAGAAACTTTCTCTTCATAAGCACAGTCCACTGTGATTCTTACCCCTCCAGACACATGTTCTTAGGAAAGCTGCACTGTTGACTGGGGACATGGTACATTGGTAAAGCACCCACCTAGAATCTTCCAAGGAGGGCTAAGGTCATGTCTCAGCAGCAGAGGGCCAGCCTCTACATGGTAGCTCACAACCATCTGTAACTCCAGTTCTAGGAGATAATATGCTTGAGGGTGGGCTCCTTCCCAGACCACTCCTCCACCTCCAAGGACCATCTGCTCCCAGGGTCCTCTTGAAGCCTTTCCTCTGTGTGTGCATTACTCCTGGAATCTAGAGGTGAATCTTCTTTGGGATTTTGTGTCCTTTGCTTTGGCCTGAAACTCATAAGTTAGCCCAAATCAGACTAGAACTTGTGATAATCATCCTGCCTCATCCCCTGGTGCTGGGATGGTGTGTAGCAATGTTTTCCAAGCTGGAACAGTCCTTCTTGATGAGAGCAGGAGGCTGGTGAGAGTCAGAAATGCACAAGTCTTAAGAAATTCCTAAGGCTGACATGTTTCACACCTTGACCAAAGTTATAAAAAGCATTAAGCGCTGGGTAGGAAATTTTCCAACAGCAGAGCTGCCTGAAAGTCAAGCAGAGAATCCAGGCTTGCAGTTCTGTGATCTGTCATATGTGTTGGGGTAGCCTTGTGTGACGCAGCTGCATTTGAGGCAGCCTTGCTTCTGTGAGAGACCGATAACCCAAACGTCTGTAAGTGATCTCAGTAAACTCATTGGTTCTCCGAGTCCAATGTTAGTAGAATCACTTATTTGGTCTGATGTCAGTGGCCTAACTGGGATAGCAATGTTTGTTCACGTCTCCCTGAAAAAGTCACCCAACACTGGGTGTGCCACCACACCCAGCTCCAAACTTTTCTTTTCATAAGAGCTTTGTAGAGGGACCATCAGGTGATGATGACCTCATTTTAACATGAACCCCAGCCTAAAGCTCAGTGTCCACACAGCCACTTTCTAAGGTGCAGGGAGAAACCCTCAAAACAGGAACTTAGCGACCTGTCACAAGGCTTTGATGGAAAGCCATGTTCAGCCCCCCCCCCATTGTCCATAAGCCAATTAAAATAACCAAATTAATAGTAAAAAGCAGAAAAGGAATATTTGTTCAATGTGGCCACTGAGAAGAGAGACAGAGACTCGGTGACTTCTGAAGTGTCTTGAAGTAAGTTTAAACAGAGGGCCAAAGATATGCCCATCTAAGGAGTGCCAGTAGAGGTATGGTCCCAGTCAAAGTGTAATTCAGATCCAGGTATGGTCCTCCCATCACTGGTTCATCATTATTTTGCTCCATTATCCACAAGCCTCTTTCTTGGAGACAGGTTTCCCTCTGGTTGGCCCAGGCTTTCAGCTTGCTCCAAGTGTGAGATTCATGGGGGAAGTCCAATTTTTTGAGGTTCATTGCTTCAGTAGGCTGATACCAGAATAAGGGACACAGTGTCTACAATGTTAGCATTCAGACCCATCCCTTGGGAACCTGGCCAATAATCAGGCAATACCTTGGCCCACACAGGGTCCTGACAAAGTCATCCTGTGTAGTGTGTCCCCTCAAGAGGCAGGACTCCACCTGCCTTCTCTCTCTCTCTCTCTCTCTCTCTCTCTCTCTCTCTCTCTCTCTCTCTCTCTCTCTCTCTCTCTCTCTCTCTCTTTCTCTCTCTGTTTCTCCCTGGCTGCTTGGTACTCCTTTTCCCTCTCCCCTCAACCTTCCTTCCCTCCCCTGTCTGCATGGTATGTCTCTCCCCCACCCACTGTGGGGGGGTCCCCTGAACTCCAATCCACCAAGGTCTCTCTCCCACCATTTTTAAAGTACAACATACAGAAACTTCATCCCTGACAGACTAGCTACCACATGGAAAATGCAGTCTGGATTCTGAGCCATGGGCTAGCTAAGTACCTAGAAGGAATAACACAGATAGGAAGGGACAAGCATATCACAGGGACACTCCACCATGGCCCCCAGGCAAGAACTTCCCACAGTCCATCCTCACTTATCACAGCTCAAGACAGTTGGTACCCGGTTGGTATCCATATTTGCCAGAGACTGTTGCAGCTGCTGACTGGATCTGGAGTTTATGGGGCTCATTCAGCAGAAGGGGCCTTCAGTGTGCCTATAGAAGATTTCCAGGTCCAGAGCAGGCAGAAGCAAACGGTGCCACCCTAAAAGAAGGTTGAATATCCTTAAGACCAGCTTTTGCCTTTGTCCCCAGCATGTGCAACTATGCCACTACACAGTAGGGCATTCAGTAAAGTGACTAGATGCAGAAACAGACACACTGGGAAGGAAACTACGTCCTGGCCCATGCAGTGCTAACAGGAAACTGTTCAAACCATCCCGAATTGTGACAGCAGGATGCCACTTCTCCTAGCATCCCCAGGCATCCGTATCTCATCATGTTAAATGGTAGCTGCTAGGAGCAGCTCCCTCTCTATTCAGCAGAAGAGCGAGTTAGTTTGGGAAGAGGACATTATCATTGCTCCTGTGTTGACGCTGATCTACCTATTGAAGCTGGTACAGTCTGAAAAATACTTAGCTCTTTAAGTGGTCTCCCAGTTCCCCTGGAGGCATCTTAGTGCTAGGGGCAAAAATGATCCCAACCAAGTGAGTGACCTCCTGGATAGTCCTCAGCCAAGTAGGACATGGACAGCACAAAAGGTGGCCCTGTGAAGGCTTGCTTGCCTGGCCAACAGCAGAAAGCACGATGCAAGTATTAGCGACCAGGATACTGTCCATTAGCTACATGTCATGCTGTCTATCTCAAGGGACCTTGGAGAGCCTGTGTGAGAAAGGAGGACTGGATGTAGATAGAAACATGTTTACATTATAAATGCTGCCTTTTCTGGTTCTTCAGAGCTCTTGGGGAAAACGTAGAGTGTGGGCTGAAATCACAGAGAAGTGAGGGGACAGGCCAGGAAAATCCTTGCATGAAACACAAAATGTGTCACTCTGGTGTCCTTAATGGTAGACAGCCAAGCTTGGACATGTCAGATGCACAAAGATGCCTCAGAAGCTTCTGATGAGGTTTAAAGGGAAGAATCAGGTCACCCTGCTTAGAGAGGTCACTGTGAAGCTGTGGCATCTAGTGACAGCCACCTCCTGGCCTGGTGAGAGGCCAGAAGCCTTTAAAAGATAACATTCAGGCTTTCGATTTTTAGACAGAATTCTGAAATGTGAATAACAGTGAGCATTTCCAGAAACTACAGACTGGGGCTTGTTAAGTCATTAGAAGTAAAAGCTGAGGCAGAGGTGTAGCATTAGATTGCCATAGGGGAAGGTATGGCTTTCAGCTAACGTCTAAATGCATGTTATTTCCTCTCGCTGTGAAGGGAGGCTGATTCTCCTCACAGCTCTCTACTCTAGAAAAAGAAACAAAGGGAAGAGGAGGTAGAAGACACAAGCCCAGGTAAGCCAAGTGGCCCACGGCATTGCAGAGCAATTCTGAATAAGTACCATGTGCTAACAGACTTCAACACTGAAGCATCCTTCATTGAGAAGTTGCGGTTGACATTAATATTCAACCGGTGAAAAGAAACAGGAGGTTTTCCTCAGACAGAAGCAGGGTATAGAAATAAAAAAAAAAAAAAAAATGAGCATGAGGAGAGATATTAGGCTCAAGCCTCGTGTAGTGTGATGATTCGGATAAGTGCATTAGAAGGCATTATGTGGTGACATCATTCAAATGCATAGTCCCCAGAGGTTAGTATGAGATCAGACAGTGGCCATTTATCACACAGTGATGGCAAATGCAATGATCTGGACCAATGTGTTACACAGTGCAGCTCCCGTCAGGGAGAGATTACCTAGATTAGGTTCAGAGGTGGGAAGACTCACCCTAAGTGGGTGGCACTCTTCCGTGATCTGGTAGCCTGAAGTGAATAAAAAGGAGAAAGTGAGCTGAACACCAGCATCCATCACCCTCACTTACAGACAACTTCCAGACCAAATGAGTCCGAAGTCTGAAGGACCCTGGAAGAACGCATGAGGTCTCATTGGAATAAGAAAAGAGAAACACCTCTATATCTACAATTTATATCATTTCTGTAACAAAAGCAACTTCTGGAAAGAAGGTTTCTCTCACTTCATAGTCTGGGGGTACAGCCCGTCGTGTGGGAAAGTCAGTGGCAGGAACACAAGGCAGCTGTTCACTCATTGCAGAGAGAGATGGATGCTGGTACTTAGCTCACTTCTCTTTTCCATTCACCCCAGGATTCCAGCCCAAATAATGCCACCCACAGTTAGGGCGGGTCTCCCCACCTCGATGAGCCTAATCTAGAAACTCCCTCATAAAAATGCCCAGGGACTTGTTGCCATGGTGATTCCATATCCTGTTATATTAACAATTGAGATGACTAACCTCAAACACCTAACCTGAGGTCGAAAGCAAGCACTATGGTTCTCGGAGAGCAGTGTCCCAGAGCAAAGTCTCTCCTTGCTGGAGGTTGAGGGGTCCAACTTGACAGGAAGAGAGTCTGTTTAAGTTTCCATTCTGCTCCTGTTTGGATGTGGCATCCTTAGCAAGGTGCCCCCTCTCCTTGGGCTCAGTTCCTTCACCATTATAGAGAAAATAAAGGCCTTTGCCTTGGGATGTTGGGAATTGAATGGAAGGTATCTGCAAAGCATTGGTCGCAATGGTTGATATACATCAAACAAAAAGTTATAGTGTGGATGTACTATATCTGGTGCCAGTTAGACTGGAAAGGAACCAGGACAGCGAGGAAAGCATCTGACACCCCAAAGAGGCTTGCTGTTTCTCCATGTTCTTATTTTTCATCACATGTATTTATTGTGTGTGTGTGTGCATACATGTTGACTCTCACGTGTCACAACACGTGTGCGGCTGTCAAAGGACAACTTGCAGGGATTGCTTCTCTCCTTCGACAATACGGTTTCTAAGAACCAATTTCAAATTGTCAGGCTTGGCAGCCTTCCCTCTGTTCTCGTGTGCACATAGCAGATGCAGTTGGCACCCATATCTCCTCAAGCCTTCAAGGGATAACGACCCCAGTAGGTATTTACCCCAAGTGTCTCTCTGCCTGAGAGCATCCTCCACCATTAAACATGCTCAGCCCAAGTTCTGGAAAAGCCAGAACCTGCCAAGTGACACACCTGGAATGATCCTTAACTGGAAAATGATAGGATCTGCTGGGGTTCAGGAGTCATGGCACTCAGTAATGCCTCGTTCCCCTTCTGACTCCAGTCCCACTGGGGTCAGGTGCTGGCCAGTGTTTTTCAGACTCCTTCCCTATTTTTCTTTCTTCAGTGTATAGTTTTCCCCCCAACAAACCCCTTCCATTCAAACTGCTGCCTGGGCAGTGCTGTGTTCTTTGGGGAACCCAAACCATGGCCATCAAAGTGAGGCTCCCTTATCCACATCTCCTTGACCGAGATCTCCCATTGTCCTACTGGTCTGTGAGGTATCATGGAGAGATCTCAGCTGGTGTCATTTAACACTCTGCATTCACGCCCCAATTCTATCACCCACTACTTAGGAAGTCCACTAACCCCTTCCCTTTATGAGCTTTGATCACCCCATATTTTTATAAATGATCTCGGAAATATGTACTCTACCAGTGAGTGAGCTACAGACCCATTTTTAAAGCAACGTATGCCCAATGGAGAGGCATCAATAATTGTTGATACAAGGGTATCTTCATCCCTTTTAGGGGCCCAGCTGGAGCTTCCTAGAGAAGTAGGCACCCAGAGATGCCTGGAAAACAGAAATACTTGGTGCAGGGCATTGGCTTCAAAAAAGTAGGCTGCAAGGCTCATACAGGAGAGGTTTTTAGGGAGAGAACAAAACCACCAGGAGAACCAAGAGCAAGCTCTTCTCCCTCAGGGCACGCGGGATTCTGTTCCTCAGCTTTGCACCCAGGACCGAGGGAGTCAGATCCTTGTCTCCCTCAGGGCACGCGGGATCCTTTTCCTCAGCTTTGCACCCAGGACCGAGGGAGTCAGATCCTTGGTGCAGCCATATCTGTCACTGGCTGTTTGTTTCCTCAGAAAAATGAGTGACAGCTACACAGTGACTTTTAAGTCGTGGAGAGGGAGAAGAAACAGAGCAGCGATGTAGATGAGTGTGCCTGCCGTCTTCCCTGGGGACTGTCAGTACATTTGCATCTCAGACTGGCACAAGCCTAATACAAAACTTCAGGTAGGAGTCGGTCTCCACACACATGAGGGAAACTTTAAAAATTGACGAAGCTACGAATGACCTGAGTACCAACACTGTTCTCCCCCGCCCCATCCTTTCTTTTAAAGACATTCCTCAACACTTTCCTAATTAGGGGCTCAGGTGGCTGTTTCTGTAGCTGTTAACCCGAGTTGGGGGAATGGCTGGGGAAGGAAGGAAGAAGCTCCATGTTTTCCCTGGCTTCCCTTGGAAAATGAGTGTGGGCTGTAGAAAAGGCCATTACTAGACAGCCAAGAAAGCCAGCAGAGAGCTGTGGCTCCAGAGGAGAGCTTTAGCAGCATGTACCATCCAACTAGGCAAGGGCCTTGGCAGAAAAGTACAGAAGGGACCAGCCAAGAAACAGAAATAATAGCCCTGGGAGCCCCAGGTAACCTGGGGAACACCATAATTTTGTAAGCCCTGGGGAAAATACCATGACAAGACAGATACATCCCTGCTGCAGAGATGCAGGCATGGGGAACAGGGGAAGGCACTCTGCAAGCAGCTGTATAAGTCATTTCCTACCTGTGTAGTGAGGACCACAATTCATTAGTGCGTGGAGATGCTTCATCTTAGAAGCTAAGAAAGGTGCCATCAATTGAGACCCAAGGGGAAGAGTCACCAGGCTGGGGCAGTGGGTGGGGAGAGCAAAGATAGATCGTTTCAGACACAGGGAGAGCCAGGCTGGAAACCATGGTGTCCTAGAAACTTGGAAGAAACTAAAAGAAAGGTCTCCTCAAGCTGAGGATGGGAGGGTCTTCGTTTTATTTCCAGTGCTATGGAAAAGATGATGTAAGGGGGAAATATTTATTTCGCTCACAATTGCAGGTTATAGCCCATCGCTGCGGGGAAGTCAAGGCTGCTGAAACTAGAAGCAGCCAGTCACATCAATTCACAGTCAAGAGTATAGAACAATGGATTGATGAATGCTCAATTGTACTCAGCGCTCTCTCTCTCTCTCTCTCTCTCTCTCTCTCTCTCTCTCTCTCTCTCTCTCTCTCTCTCTCTCTCTCTCTCTCCCTCCCTCCCTCCCTCCCTCCCTCCCTCCCTCCCTTCCTCTCTTCTTCCCTCTCTCCATCTCCCCTCTATTAACATAATCAAGACAATCATGCCCACAGTTTGATCTGATCTAGGCAATCCTTTACCTAGACTCACTTCCTGTGCATTCTAGATTGTGTTAAGATGACAATTAAAAGTAGGAAACAAAGGAAAATTGAGAAAGGAATGGACATAACCTCAAAATCTTGACATAGACTACCATGAGCCCTGACAGTACTATTCCCAGGTATTCACTTGTGGTAATTTGAATAAGCTCCCATAGGCTCATGTATCTGAATGCTTAGTCACTGGGGAATGGCACTATTTGAGAAGGATTAGGAGGTGTGTGGCCTTGCTGGAATTGGTGTGGTCTTGTTGGAGGAGGTGTGTCATGCCAGACCCAGGCTCTCTCTCTGCCTGCAAATCAGGACATAACTCTCAACTGTAGTGGAATTTGTCCCTCCTATTGGCCAGAAGGCAGACAGGAAGTGTGGGTGGGGCTACCAGACTAAGAAAACTCTGGGAACAGGAAGAGAAGGGAGATGCCAGCAGAGAGAGATGCCAGCAGAGACACCAGCAGATGCAGAGGAAAGAAGACAGCCATGCTGCTCCAAGAAAAAGAACCAAGCCACATGGCTAAACAGATTAATGGAAATAAGTTGAGTTAACATAAAAGAGCTAGCTAGCAATATGTCTGAACCATAGATTAATCAGCATGAAATTAATATAAGCCTTTGTGTGGTTATTTGGGGTTAAGCAGCAGCAGGGTTGAGAACGGGTCCAGACTTCTGGGCTAGGTTGGAAAGGCTGGGACAGAAACAATGGAAATTAGACTAGGCAAGGTTGGAAAGTCTGAACCAAAAACTTTATACTACACTCAACTACTTCCCTAGGACCATGAGTGCCACCAGGCTCCTGTCCTGCCCCCACCATGGTGATAATGAACTCACCCTCTGAAATTATAGGCAAGCCCCCAATGACATGCTTTCTTTCATGAGAGTTGCCTTGTTGCAACTGCAATAGAATTGTGACTAAGAAATTACCCAAAATAAAAGGAAACAGGATCACAAAGGGACACCTATGATGTGGGAATGCCTTTCTGTATGCTGTGAATCTCAATCTTTAAATAAAGGAGCTGTTTTGGGCCATGACAGGCACCATAGAAGAAGTAGGAGGAGGAATCAGAATAGATAGGAAAGGAAGGGTGGAGTCAGAAGCAGATCGAGCAAGCCACCCAAGGAGCAACATGAAGGAACACAGGTGAGCCACGGGCCACGTGGCAGACAGATTAATAGAAATGGGTTGATTTAAGATGTAAGAGCAAGCTAGCAATGTGCCTGAGCCATAGGCCAAACAGCATGAAGTTAATATAAGCGTCTGAGTCATTTCTGGGGGTCTGAGAGGCAGGCAGCTGGGCGGCTAAGGGGTCTGGCATGGCAGGTCTGTGGGTCCAGGTCCCTAGCCACCCGAGATCAAGAAACCCCACTACAACACACCTACATCCCCATGTTATGGCTGCTCTTTTCTTCACAGCTAATATAAGAGGGTGAACGGACAAAGTCAATGTGCCAAATCCATGTGATGAAATAGCACGCCACCCTTAAACACAAACACAGATGGACCACAGGTCATGGCAGGTCACCTACGTTAGTACAAGTGAAATAAAGTTCTCACAAAAGGATGAGAACAACTCCACTTACACAAGGACCTTAAGTGTGTTAAACTCACACAAGCAGAGAGCAGAATGATGGCTGCCTGGAGTTAGGAGGCTGGAAGTGGGAAATGTCCATTCTGTTAGGTGGGATTCTAGAGATCTGTGACGTAACACAGTGCCTAGAGAAAATAATGCTGTACTGTACACGTACATGTTTGTTAACAGGCTAGATCTTTTGTTAAAAGTGGGTCCGTGGGATCAATTTCAATTTAAAAAATTGAGGAATGTGAATGTGCCAGGTAATTTTTAAGATCAACTTAACGCATCCTAGAGAAGAGATCCGGAGAAGAGGGCTGAGGAATCGGTTGTCTAGACTGTGAGGTCCGACTGTGAGCATGTTAGACTGTGAGCATGTCGAGGGAACTGTCTTGATTACTCGCTGACGTCAGAAGACTGCACCATTCCTGGGCTATACAACATGGGGAAAGCTAGATGAAGCAAGGGTGTATTCGTTTCCTTCTTGACCGTGCATGTGATGGGACTCAGTGTTTAAATTCCTGCCTTGACCTCCCTGAAATGATGGGCTAGAGCACGGAACCATAATTCAGATACACACTCTCTTCCCCTAACATGCTTTTGATCGAGTGTTTTACCTCAGCGACAGACTCACATGAGGATGGTGAGTTAGGCCACACAACTGACACAATTAATCTCTCAATATTAATTTGTTTGTTAATTATAATTAACTATTGAATGTAGTTTTAACACGAGATCTTCATATTATGCCAGATGCACGCTAAATTAAGTTGTTGAATATCACTTGAGATATTAATTCATTTTGGTTGTATTAATGAAACACTACTTTGGCATGAGCTACCTGCCACTCTCATGAGCCTCGGAGGCTCAGGAATCTTCATTACCTGTGAATGGTGTGCTATAAATAGCCACGCCCTTCAGCTCCTGTGGCCCTTTCTCTATATCTCTGAAAGCCTCCCCAGTGTGTGAAAACTGTACATTCTCACAGAGACATCTAGGTGTCTCAAGAAAGAAAAAAAAAATCATGGGTTAGAAGATGGTTCAGGCAGTAAAATGATTATCACATAGATTAATGCCCTAGATCACATATAGCTGGCACAGCAGCATATGTCTAAGTTCCAGCACTGGACAAGTGGAGACAGGAGGGTTCCTGAATCTCACTAGCCAGCCAGTCTAGTTGAATTGGTGAAGTTGAGCTTTAGTAAGAAAACTTAACTCAAAGAAAGAAAGAAAGAAAGAAAGAAAGAAAGAAAGAAAGAAAGAAAGAAAGAAAGAAAGAAAGGAAGGAAGGAAGGAAGGAAGGAAGGAAGGAAGGAAGGAAGGAAGGAAGGAAGGAAGGAAGGAAGGAAAGAAGGAAGGAAGGAAGGAAGGGGGAGAGAGAGAGAGAGAGAGAGAGAGAGAGAGAGAGAGAGAGAGAGAGAGAGAGAGAGAGAGAGAAAGGGGACTTGAAAGCTAGCTCTGTAGTTAAGTACTTGCTACTCTTGCAGAGGACCAGAGTTCTGTTCCCAACACCCACATTGGGTAGCTCACAACTGTCTGTAACTCCAGCCCTGGAAATTCAACTCCCTCTTCTGGCCTCTGAAGGCAACTCTACTCACATTCCCATATAGATACACATAATTTAAAATACAAAAAAAAAAGTTGTTGTGAAATAATTTTTTGGACATTGTGAATATGTGTCACTTGGATTGGATTAATAAAAAAAACTGAATGGCCAATAGCTAAGCAGGATTTTCAGGCACACAGGATCCTGAGAAGAAGGAGTTTTGAGGAGTAGCCAGCCAGATGAAGAAGCAGCAGTATGGGCAGTACAGAAGAAAGGTAATAAATCCACGAGACAAAAAGTACATTGATTAAAAAAAAAATGGGTTAAATTAAATTGTAAGAACTAGTTAGTGACAAGCCTAAGCTATAGGCTGGGGTTTTATAATTAATAAGAAGTCTCTGTGTGGGTATTTGGGAGCTGGCTGGTAAGACAGAAAAATTCATCTACAAATTTTTTTTTTAATTTGGTGCAGAACAAAAATGGACAACAGTGCTATCTTCTACAGGCACCCACATACATGCTCGCATGAAAACAAACACACAGAAACAAAGAAACAGAGCAAAGAGGACCCACAAGTAGACAGGAGGAAGCATCTCCTTTGGCAGATCAGCCCCAGGAATCTTCATTTCCAGCCTCAAGATGTCCTCAGGGGCATCACCTGGTGCAGTGACATCAGGTCCTATGCTCAGCTTCTTGTCACTACAATGACAACCTCAATTCTGGGACACACACCTAGCCTTGCCACATCCTGAGCTGTCTGGCCATGTCTTTCCCCATAGCTAACAGACTCTTCTCAAACGACAACCAAAAAGTTAAGAAGTTAGCACTGCCTGACTGTCCAGCCACACTCGTGGGCCTCAGTGACTCTCATAATGTAGCCTCTGGGCAGCTACCCAGTTGGCCTACTCCTTAACCTACTTCTGCAGCCAAGAACCACTGGGATCCTTGGAAAGCAGCTCAGCTATGCTAGCATCTCTGCATTAGACAGGCTGACAAGCTTAACAGGTAAAACCACATCTCCAAGAGCAAATGCTCTGAACTCACTGGATGAGTTTAAATCCTGGCTCTGCCATTCACCATTCTGAATTAATTACTCTGCTCATCATTGTGACAGAGCTCCTGGCCGGCAGAACTTAAGGTAGAAAGGATGTGTTTTGGCTGGCAGTTTGGAGGGCTACAGAAGAGACCGTGTCAGTGGGAGGGTATATCTGGGACACCTTACATCTTCATAAATGAGGATGCAGAGGGAGAGAGAGCAGGAAGTTGGGCCATGCTCTAACTCCTAAAGACACCACCTCCTGCAATCAGGAATAGCGCCACCAGCTGGAGATCAAGTACTCAAACACAGAAGCCTATGGGAAGCACCTATGAAGCCATAACAATCCCTGAATCCAAGAGACAACAGAGCTGCCCAGCAGTTAGGGAGACTAAAAGGCCATAAGCACAGAGGGCTCTATGCACAGGATGAGCCCCGTGCATGGTTGCAATGTTTGCCATGCAGCTCTACAGTGGCCTCTGCGTCCTCAGCTGTTAGAGAACACAGTCCTCTCAACAAATAGCCACCATCTTCCTCCTATCAGCTGTGCCTGTCTGCAAGAGACCATCACAAGTAGTTGTATTGACTATTGAGGGTCCTTCAGAGAAGACGGGAATAAGAGATGCCTGATTCCAGCCCTCCATCCTGTACCTTTCAGGCAGTCTGCCCTGGTTGCACATGGTTCCTGGGGGTGAGCTCTGGTAAAACGATACTTTAGTTTATCAGTGGGACCTTAGGAGAAAGATTGGCATTGCTTCCATCTCCCCATGAAAGAAATTCTTGAAACAACCACAGCATTTCCTTTTGGGGTAGATACAAGTTGGGGTCCATTCTTCCCCATTAGGCCAAGGAGGACTCCAGGACACTCCTTCCCCTGGACCACTCTCTTATGCTTTCACCACTGAGGGAATGGTGACATAATACGATGATATCACCAGTCACATGCTTCTCTGGAGCTAAGAGAGAAAAAGGCAAGGGCAAGAGACATTCTGGAATGTTCTCATCCAGTGCATGGATGGCCAGAAAAGACAGTACTGAGTATGGGGAGACTTTCTAGTCACTCATATGGAGAGAAAGAGCCTAAGAGCTTTCTTGCTATCCAATTTCACCTTAGTGGATCAGTGAACTTGTTGGGGTCGCCCCTGGGAGCATGAGAGAGGGCATCTACACCATCAAAGAGTTCCATCCATCACAGGGACAGCTCACAAAAAAAATTGCACTGCTAAAGAGTCCTTTCCAGACCTCTTCCTCCACCCACACAGCAAGCTAGGCAGCAGTAACCTTTGGGAGGAGAAGGATCTGATGCATATTTAATGAAGACTGGAAGGTTCTAGAACCTCCCCAGCCTCGAGCGCCTCCCCATCCCCCTTCACAAGGGCAAGTAACTAGACCCAGTCTCTCCAGGTTTCCTTTGCAGGTGTCCACAGTTGATCTGCCTCAAGGCAGCATTCCTCACATCTGACCCACCAGAGGGATGGGCTCCATATGGACAGGTCAGCTGTCAGTCCCTCATAAGGCCTCCAAGCCCCCCACCCCCACTCAGCTCTCCCATGCTCACAGTGGTTGCTTGTCACTAAGGCACTACCCAGGGCCCCATTCATCAGGAAGTGTGAGCAGAGTTATGGGTTGTTATTTTTCCTCCCTCGAGAGTTCAACCTGAGTCATTGCACCCAGGGTGGCACAAAACTGATCATTCAGGCCAAAGGGCTAGTCTGACCCAGTCCCCATGTAGGTGACAGCGTGGTGTGCCTGGTTCTCAACAACCTCCCAATCACACAGTCTGTGCCTTGATCTCACAGGAAAATATGCACATCCCATATTGTGCAGAATGAGGAGCAGACAAAGATGCTATATTTCCTGATTCCCAGAGCAGAAGGAGCCAGTCTGCAGCCTCGGCCTCAGTAGTCACCTCTTTAACATCGCTCACCTTGCAGCCTTCTCCCTGTCAGCAGCCATCATACTGGCCAGCCTGAGCCCTCTCTGCACCTATAGACGGATGCCTTGGTGCCTGTGATGTTAGTATTAATTGGCAATCTAACACAATCTAGAATCACCTAGGAAAAGAGTCTCAATGAGGGATTGGCTAGGTCAGGATGGCCTGAGAGTATTTTATCTGGATTGCATTAATTGAAGAAGGAAGTCGTGTCCAGCAAGGCTGCAGCAATCCTTGAGTGAGCTGTGTGAGAATGGAGTGAGCTGAGCACAGACACCTTGTATGTTCTTTGCTCTCTTCTCTGACTACAGATGTGATACAACCGATTCCCTCAAGCTCCTGTCTCTGACTCTTACAATGTGGAGTGGTGAGCTAACATAAGCATGGTGTCTATGTACTTGGTACTCTTGATGTGACAAG
Source organism: Phyllotis vaccarum (assembly GCA_033318265.1). NCBI lineage: Eukaryota > Metazoa > Chordata > Mammalia > Rodentia > Cricetidae > Phyllotis > Phyllotis vaccarum. The sequence goes on along the minus strand of JARWLC010000016.1, from coordinate 69,017,099 downwards.
ACACCGTGACCAAGACAACTCACAGAAGGGTTTATTTGGCTTATGGTTGCCGGGTCCATTATGTCAGGGAAGCATGGCGTCCAGCAACAGATACAGTGGCAGGAGCTGAGAGCTCGTATCGTGAACTGCCATCAGGAAGCAGAAAGAGAAAATTGGAAAGAACAAGAGGCTGTGAGCTTCCAGAGCCCACCCCTGGTGACATACTGCTTCCAACAAGGCCACACCTCTTGAACTTGAAACAGCACCACTGAATGGGGGACCAAAGGGTTCAAATGCCTGAATCCGTGGGGAACATTCCCACCTCATCATCTAAGCTGCTTTTGCGTTGTGGCATTTTTATCACAGCAAGAAGAAAAGAAGCTTAGATGGTTCCTTCCACCTCTGCCCATGCCATAACGTTCCCTCCCCTGCCTCTGGGCATCTGGTCCTCTCCCCTTCCTCTTGTGAAAACACTAGTCACTCTGTTAGGTACAGTCTAAGTCCAGGACAGTCTTCGCACGACAGCATCCACCAGCCAGTACTGGACACACTCAGCCATCCCAGGGCAGGGTTTAGTGGGGTCTTGAAGAATGCAGTTGGCACTTCTTTCCTGAGTGAGAAATCCGTTTTCAGCCTGGCTGTCAGACAGGAAGTGACTCTTCTCATCAAAGTGACTTTAGAACACATCTCCTCTAACACCACCAACAGAGGACACTGATATCATCCAGTCTGGCTGTGATGCCCCAAGGACAGGACGGGGCTTCCTTAGCACAGCTGCCAAGCTGCCATCGCTGAGCCTGATCAGAAGGTGACAGACAGATCCACCCTGAGTCTGCTACAGGACTCTCTGCCAAGCACCAAAGAAGGGCAAGGGCTGCTCAGAGACTCAATGACAAAAAACAGTGCTCCCCTCCCCAGTGCCTTGGGGCTTCTTGAGCACAAGCAAGTTTTTAAAATGTGAAAACTAAGTGCAATCCATTGTCTCTGATTGGACATTGTACTCCAGGAAATGCAGCTGCAAAGGGCATAATGAAAGTGACGGCAGAGTTAGGACAGTGTAGAGGAGGGTAGCATCATTACTCAACTTCTTTGTGTATGTAAGAAGTATACACAATGATGAGGAGGGGTGTTATGTGTGTGTACACAGATGTGACACCAGAGCACAACCGCAGGTCACATTCCTCAAGTGCCTTGTCTTTTGAGACAGGCTTTCTCACTGGCCTGGAGTTCACCAAATAGGCTAGGCTGGCTGGCCAGGGAATCCTAGGGCTCCACCTATCTGCCTCCCTGGTACTGGGATTGTGTAGGGAGATTATGTTGTTCCATTGTAAATAATTGTCCCCGCCTATGAATTTAATAAAAAGCATTGATTGGCCAAAGGCAGACAGGAAGTGTGGGCGGGGCTACCAGACTAAGAAGACTCTAGGAACAGGCAGAACAGAGCAGAATGCCAGAGAGAAGCCAGAAGAAGCAGAGGACTAACTAACTATGCTGCTCTGAGAAAAGGTACCGAGCCCCATGGCTGAACAGGATAAGAATAATGGGTTAGTTTAAGAATAAAGAGTTAGTAAGTTATATGCCTGGGCCTTAGGCCCATCAACCTAAAACTATTGTAAGCATCTGTGTGTCTCTACGGGTCTGTGGGTCTGAGGGCCTAAACTTTGAGGGTAGGCCCGAAAGTCCGGGCCAGAAACCTCCTACTACAGGATTGCATATGCATACCACCACACCCAACATTTGTATGTGTTCTGGAAACTGAACTCTAGTCCTGGCACTTATAAAACCAGAACCTTCTTGGGTTGTCTCCCCAGTCCCTCCTCATTTAACTTCTTGAGTATGATTGCTGAGTTATGGTTATATACAAGAATGTCTCTGAGCTTCAGTGACATGTGACCACAGTAGAATGGGCATGTGTGATGAGATGGGGAACAGAGGAATCGGAGATGCAGCCAGGGAACACACAAAACCCTGGTGACGGTGTGCAGGTCTTCATGGTTCTCTGCTTGTAACTTCTCTGCAGATTTGAAATGTCTACAGATAAAACATTAGGATTAAAGATACTTAGAAACAGATCTAGTCACCAGCATGGAGGCCTCAGGACTGGAGACAAAAAAATGGGCCACACTTGATTCCTTCCTACCTCAGCTACAGATGCTGATCAAGCCTCAAGTTCATGGTCATGTAGTACCTGGAATTTGGGGCTCCAGAAGATGTTTCCAATGGGGTCTGTCACTACATTCTCATGGCTCTGAATTGAATTTGACCCACTTATAGATGTTGGGAAGGGAGCTATGTGACCTCCCACCAAGCCCCACCACTAGGAAGCAGCAATTATAGACAGCAGGGTTCAAAACCTGAGGTGGGCTAGCCTTAAGTTCCAGTCCTGAAGAACCCCTCCCTCACCAATTGTGACTCCAGATCACTCTGTTCCCTGAACCTCACTGGCCTTGACCTTGAAGGAGTGGTCAATGAATGTATCGGCCTCAGAGATAACTCATGGCTGAAGCAGAGAACTAGACACAGAAAACGTGATGGTTTGCGTTAGATGGAGCCTGCCATATCATACAATGAAGACCAAGATAGCATGATTTCTGCAGCCAGGACAGCGACCTCCACCATGGTGGGAAGAGGTGTCAGACACCCCACTAGACACCAGCACTGCCACAAGGCTGACACCTGCTTGGGGTTGCCTTGACTCACCACAGGCATTGCTCAAGACTACCGCTTCATAAGTGCCAGGCAGGCGACAGATGCCTTTGATGGCAGCACTTCCAGATGTTCCACATCTAGGGTGTTTGCCAAATACCAGGCAGTGGGCCAAGTGCAATCATCCCCCAACACAATCTTGCAAGGTGGAGTGAGTGTGTGTGTGTGTGTGTGTGTGTGTGTGTGTGTGCATGCGCGTGTGTGAGTGTGTGTGTGTGCATGCGCGTGTGTGAGTGCGTGTGTATATGTGTGTGTACATGTGTGTATTGTGTGCATGCGTGTGTGTGTATGTGTGTGCATGTGTGCACGTGTGTGTATGTGTGTGTGTATGTGCATGCGTGTGTGTGTGTGTGTGTGTGTGTGTGTGTGTGTGTGTGTGTGTGTGTAGCCTTGAACTCACTAGGTAGCTAAAGAGGACTTGAAATTCTTTATCCTTCTGCATCTACCTTCTGAAGGGAATTACAGATGTGTGCTACCACATCCAATTTTATATGACGGTTTCTCATATGTTAAACAAATGTTCTGCTGACTGAGCTATAGTCCCAGCTCATGGGGTTGTTTTGTTTGACTAATTGACTAGCTTGGTTATTTTTGAGTTGATCCCACACACCCCAGACTATCCTCAAAGCCACTACAGAGCAGGGACTTGTTTGTTTTGGTCATTTCTTCTGTTGTATTTTGATGGGGGCACTGGCCTCACACACACACACAGAGACACATTCACACACACACATACTCACAAAGACACAACACACACAGAGACACATTCACACACACACATACGCACAAAGACACCACACACACACATACACACACACTCACATACACGCACAGACATACACATACACACACACACCCGCACATACTCTCTCTCTCACACACACACACAGAGACACATTCACACACATACACATACTCACAAAGACACAACACACATACATGCACACACAGAGACACACACGCAAACACACTCACACACACTCACATACACACACACAGACATACACATATACACACAGAGAGACACACACACATATACACACACTCACATACACACAGAGAGACACACACATACACACACTCACAGACACAACACACACACTCACATACACACACAGAGACACACACATACACACACTCACAGACACAACACACACACACACAACAGGTAGGCACTCTCCTAGTTCTGCAAGTTATCTTTTACCACAGTAAGCATAAGGCTCAGTGAGGCCCACTTATAAAAGCAGAACAACACGGGACTGGACCCCAAACCACACATTCTAGGGATACCTCTCCTCCTGTGCTTAATTTGAATCATCCCAACACACCCACATACATCGCCCAGAGCCAACAGGAGAGCCCCAGGCTGCCTCAGGTCCCACTTGCTTCCTAAGTGACAATTTCATGTGAGGACTCACATGTGAATTTCCCAGGGACTACCTTCCTCCTTCCAGGAGCTGCTGCCCCTAGGTGACCTGACAGACAGATCACACTAAGCATATGCAGGCAAACACGCGTCTCTGTGGTGATATTTTGCTTATATTCCAACAAATAAAGCTTGCCTGAACTGCAGAGGGCAAAGCTAGCCACTAGTTAACCATAGAGGCCAGGCAGTGGTGGCACACATTTTTAATCCCAGCATTTCAGAAGAGGAAGCAGGAAGATCAGGAGTTCAAGGTCATGCTAGGATACATGAGATTGATCCAGTCTAAAAGAGAAACAGAGTCAGGTGGTGGAGGCACATGCCTTTAATCCCAGCATTAGGGAGGTGGAGATGGGAATTAGGGAGGTGGATCTGGTTGAATGGAGAGAGAAATATAGTGTGGGAGGAGACAGAAGCTCCGGCCCTTTTGGTCTGAGAAGTCATAAAGGTAAGAAGTGGCTGTCACTTGCTCCTTTGTCTCTCCTGTCTTTCAGCGTTTACCTTGATAGGTGGCTCCGGTTTTTATTATTAAGACCAATTAGGGTTCACACTACAGGTCTCTGGAAGGAATTATTCTCCTGGTGTATTGTAAGGTCCCATTTCTCCACTGGGCTCACATTTACAGCATGAAAATGAACGTACATCAGCAGACCCAACTAATTTAATTAGAGCTTTAATTACTGAGAAGTGAGGAATCTCCCAGTGAAGTGAATCTCTCTCAGGAAGGTGGGTGCTGCGGAGGAGAGCTCGGGGAGTTTGATCCTTGAGGGACTCTGCTCTTCCCACAATGCTATGACTTGTGAAGAGTGCCAGTCACAAGGTGGCCTCAGCCCAGTGTGGCTTCCATGGTGCCTGCCAGACCCACAGAAAATGACAGCTTCCAAATATTATTTGGAAGCCTCAATTTTTCTAATTTTTTTAAGCATGATGAGAATGCTTAACAGGAAGTCTACCCTCCCAAGAAAACTTTAAGTGCACGGGGCATCTATAAAAGAATCTAGAATGTTCTGTCTGAAATCCCTAAAACTCTACACCAAGAGAACAGTGACTCCTGTAGCCCCAGGCAAGCCCCGCTCCACAGCTTCTGCTCTATAAATTAATTGTGGTCAATATGCCCTCATTCCAATACATGTTCTTTGATCGTATTCACCTCAACTACCTTTCTCCTTCTCTCTCTCCCTTACTTCTACATCTCTGCTAGAGATCTCTTTCTCCCTCTGTGAGACAGTGAGAAAATGAGAATGTGATATTTATTTTTCTGAGTCTGTTTTACTTCACTTAACATGGGCTCCAATTTCACCCATTTTCTTGCAAATTTCTTGCTAAGAGTAATTCTGCTCTTGTTTGTCTTGCTGGTCTATATCCCACTATGTGCGTATGTATATCATATATATATGATATATATATCATAAGTGACATATGTACACACACATATAGAGGAAGTGATATATATATATATATATATATATATCACTTCCTCTAGCTACTCCTCTTCCAGTGGTCACCTAGAGTGACAGTATACAATGGCTCCTATGAACAAAGTTGTGAGTTGGACTAAATTAGAGACCTCCTAGAAATGGGCTCAAATGTGGTATTGTGTGGTGTGTGTGTGTGTGTGTGTGTGTGTGTGTGTGTGTGTGTGTGTACAGGACCTCACTGACCTAGAATTTGCCAAGTGGTACTGGCTGATCCGTGAGCAGAATAATGTACTGTCTCCACCACTGGGATCAAAGAAATGCACCACAGCAGTTTTTATGTAGGAGCTGGAGGGTCATATCCAGGTGTTCACACTTATTAGCCAACACCAGGTCCAAAGCTTGTCCCCCTGGGCCTGGAACCTGCATTTGGACTCCTAAGTGACAGAGTGGCACTGGATCTGGCATGCAGCACTTCTGAAATCTCTCCTGGTTACCAAACTCTCCCTCAGTCCCAGAAACAAGTGCTGAGCAGACGAGACCCAAGCCTGACTTCCTCATCTTCTAGGGGGACATAGTCAACAGCCCTGGTGAAACAGGATGGTTCTTCGGGGCACTCCAGGAGTGCTCCAGTGAGTGAGCAGAGGACATTTCAGGGGTGTCCTGAGAGCACTCAAGTGATGCTCCAGGGAGTACTCTTTCAGAGTTGATTTTCTTCTAGGTTTAATGAGGTAACAGTCTCCTATTTCAGAGGAAGGCAGGCCTCTGCTAAGGGCATGGCGTGGGCAGGAGGAGGAAGGGGAAGAGCATTGCCAAGCAGGGTCCAAGGAACCTATAGTCAAAAGCCCAGTTTTGCTCCCCGAGGCTAAAATTAGCTGGAAGCAGCTGCACTGTAAACATTTACATTTCCAAGCCCAGGGATGTGGAAACCAGTGAATGCTCTTTTAATTAGGCCCAGCTTGACAACGTCACTCATTTCCTGGGACCAGAACTACCCAGACTATTTTAAACTTGGATTTTGAGAAAGCAGGCTCAAGGGTTGGGTAGATAAAGAGAGCAGAAGGTCTTTGCTGCACACTTGTGAGGATCTGAACCCCATCCCCCAGGACATGTGAAAACTTTAGGCACAGCAGTAAGCCTGTCACCCCAGCATTGGGGAAGCTGAGATAGAAGGATCCCTGGAACTCATTTCTAGGAAGCCTAGTTAATGAGCAAGTTGTAGGTTCAAAGAAATGACCGGTCTCCCCACCACCCCACCCAAAAAAAGCTTTGAGGGTCAGAGAGCTGGATATGTCCTCATGCAGAATCTGAGGACCTGTTATCCAAAGGAGAGAACCAAGTCCACACAAAAAAATAAATGTAACAAAAAATAGGTAGAAAGTGATTAAGAAAGATATTCAACTCTCACCTCTGACCTCTACAAGCATGTGCAGAGGAAGAGGTGAGAGAAACAAAGTTAGAGACTGTAAGGTGCTTCAGAATCCCGAGAAGCTGTAGGAGATGCAGATTCCCCAGGTGCACCATGGGACAGCACAGGTGGGAGCAAAGGTTCCTATGACATGTTGACACAGGTGCTGTATGACTTGAGAACATCTCTCAAACAATCACGCTGGGAATATAATTCTTCAATATGGAGTGTTAGGAGATGAGACCTTAGGAATGAGCTGATGCTCTCTCTGTGGTAGAGGTTGGCTACCACAGGAGTCTGAGTTTCTTTTCCGCCACGCATGTCCACTCACCCTTCCATGTTCTGTCATATCTTGAAACCATCCCTAGAAGGTGAGGGGCCATAGGCTGAATGTTCTTGAACCGCAGCCCCTGAGACTAGATGCTGAAGTGAAGTCCTGTTGACAACCCACATGGTGTGGAGGAGGATTCTGTTACAGCAGAGGGTACAGCCAGACTCAAGAGCCACCAGAAAGGCCTATGTTATTCTGTAAGTGAAAGTGAACCTGAGCTTTCTGATCCCTCTGCCCTCCTTCACCCTCCTAGAACAAGACTCACTTCCCAGCATGCTCACCTGTCCCTGACCTTCCAAGCCTGAGTACCTAGGGCTCACACTTACCCCAGACAATTTATGCTGTACCTTCACTGAGATAAAAATATTAACCACTTGGATAGCTGATATTAACATACACCCCTATTAGTGGTGCTGTGTGTGTGTGGTGGGGGAGGGGGGCCAACATAGAACTTTCAAGTCATCATGGAACCTTGCTTGAGGAGTTAGCTCCTCAGGGTAGGTCTTGAGAGTCTATGACCTTGTTCTCTCTGCCTTGTGTTTGCAGCTGAAGTTGTGATCTCTCAGCTCCCTGCCGCCATGTCTGCTCCGGTGTTATGGACTCTCCCTCTGGAACCATAAGCCAAACAAAACACTCTTCCTTCTTTTAAGTTGCTTCTGGCATGGTATTTTATCACAGAAACAACAAAGGAGTTAACACACTGCCAATTAAACAACCTCTTACACATTGAGGATTCTCAAATGTGTTATACTAAGAGAAACAGCTAGTATGGAAAGGTTACATGCCTCTGATGTCATCTACAGGGATATCTTGGAAAAAAAACTAACCTACAGCTCTGTAACAAGAGGTGTGTGGCCCAACTAGCCCCATTCAGGCTCCTGGAACTCCAGAGACACGCCTCCAAGCCTTGTCAGCTAACACTTGAATCCCACTACATCTCCCCCTTTTTGTCTAACTAAGAAAGTTCTAAACTAAGACTATATACAATAGGAATTACTATAAGGTAATGTCTGGGGGAGGAAAAGGCAAAGCATAAGCATGGTAAAACTACAACTAAAACTCAACAGATATAAGGTACATCCTACATGTCTAGAGTATTGGTAAGTGGTGAGGTACAGAAATTACTTCAAAGCTGTTTATCTTGAATAATAAAAATCCAACACATGAATGTTCTTTGCAAAAAGACAAAAAGATAGTAACATTAACTGTCTAGTCTTTGACCCCATCAGACCTGAGAAGGAAAATATATTATCTAGATAAGCTGGAAACACAAGAGAGTAGCTTCCAACATTTAGGAGAGGACAGCAACAGTCAGCTGCCTGGACAGTCACTCACGGATAGGAAGCAGATGGGAGCATTTGAAATAGGAGGGTGTGTATGCTTACAGAGACTCATCACAAGGGAATTTTGAGGAATGGAAGAGCTGCCCTATATCTGAACTGTGAGGACATATACATGTATCAAGATATGTGTTAAAACTGCAAAAATAACAAAGTGCAAATAAAGGGTTTCAGGCTGGGAAAACGACACAGCAGTTATGAGAAATTGCTTTTTCAGAGGATCCAAGTTTGGTTCCCAGCACCCATGTTGGGAATCTCAAAATCACCTGTAATTCCAGCTTCTAGGGGACCGGACAGCTTCTTATGGTCTCCCTGGGAACCTGCATGTAGTATTCATCTATACAGATACACACCCATATACATAAAGAAAATCATAAGAACCATATACCCAAGATGAAGTCAATTTGAATGTATGTTATTTTTTAATTAAAACACAAACACTAGGGGAAATTTACTGGATTGTACTAAATTTAGCTTTCACACTAGTGTGTGGGAGGGGACGGGAGTCAAATTGAAAGTGAGCACAGACAAGGACTAAAGGGTGTCTCTGTTCCCACACACCAGAGCGATGCTGAAAGCTGAGATGAGTAGTCACGTGAATAATGGTAAAAAGGAGAGAGGGGGAAATGGGAGGAGGGAGGAAGTAAGGAGTAGCTATGGTAACCTGCTGGTTCCCCAACTTGATCCAGTGAGTAAATTGGCTGATAATAAACAGACTCTGAAGAGGTCTTAGGTATAGGCCTTCCATAGGACACTGAGGCCACTGGCCCAGCATTCTGTTGCAAGGAGCTAGATGCTGGATAGCAGGGCTACAGGCACTTGGTAAAGAGACCCAGAGCTTGCTGTGAGGGAGTACTAAATGCCTGTCAATCGAACATTAGGGAAACTAATCCCTAATGAAAAGAGTCATACGTGCCAGGCCAGCTTGGACTACATGTTACGGCCCTGGGAGATGAGGTGCTCAATAGTATAGAGATGTTCATGAAACCCATTCAGTGCCACATACAAGTGACAGGACAGACAGACCATCACAGGCACCTAGGAACTAGCTGCTTTTATGAAGAACACGATGCCCCATTGGGCCCACAGGGTGACTGTGATGGTTACTTGTGGTTATTTGAATGAAGAGGACCCTCAAAGGGAGTGGCCTAATTAGATTAAGGAATGAAACAGGGGGAGTGGTGACCTCAGGACAAGATCGCACCCAGATAATTCCCAACTTGTGTAAAGGGATTAAAGAAGAGCTTAGATCCAGGTGTACACATCCTTAATCATAGCACTCAGAAGCCAGAGGCTGGCAGATCTCTGAGGCCAGTCTGGTCTATAGATCCAATTTCAGGAGAGCCAAGGTGTCCTGAAGGCAGTAAAGAAAGCCATTGGCGGGGAAAGGGGGAATTGATGAAGATGTCACTGAACAAGGAGCACCAGCAAGCAGAACTAGGCAGCTTCAACCAGGTGGTTTTGGAGTTAAGGACAGAAGAAAATAGCTGTGAAATCTGTCTCTATAACTAAGGACAGCCACTGAGCCCTGGCATGCATCAGGGAGGCCTAGAGAGGCCATTGCTTGTAGCTGTAAAAGTGAAGCCTGGATTGCTTTGGCTACTCCCAGATGGAAATCCCAGAGCCATAGGATACCTGTCGAGGAGACTGCTAACAGGAAGTGGAACCAGCCTGAGAGACAAGTGTGTTGAAGTCAACAGAGCTGAATGGAGCTGGAAATCTGAAGAGCATTTTGACATCAGACATGAAGGTACAGTTTGGCGTTTGCCCAGCTGGTTTTTAATCTTGCTTTGGTCCAGTACTTCCTCACTATGCTCCCTTTCCTATGTTTTGAAGTGGTAATGTAGATCCTGTGCCATTATAAGTATATGATCTGCTTTATTGTTTTGATTTTACAGGTAATTGCAGTTAAGATATTACATGAATCTCAGAAGAGATTTTGAATTTTAGATTTTTAAATAATTTTGGGACATAGGTCTATAGACCTATGGAGACTTTCAAGTTGGACTGAATGCATTTTTGCATTATGATATACCTACAAACCTTTGAAGGCTAACAAGTGGAATACAGAGGTTTAAAAGAAAACGGCCCCCAAAAAGGGTGGTACTATTATGAGATGTGCCTTTGTTGAAGTAGGCGTGGCCTTGTTGGAGAAATCATGTGACTGTGGAGATGGGCTTTAAGGTCTCATATATGTTCAAGATACCACCCAGTATCTCAGGCCACTTCCTGTTACCTGTAATTTAAGGTGTAAAACTCTCAGCTCCTTCTCCAGCACCATGTCCACCTGCACACCACAATGCTCCTCTGCCATGATGATAATGGACTAAACCTCTGAACTGTAAGCTGCCCCCTCAGTTAAATGTTTTCCTTATAAGAGTTGCTGTGCTCATAGTGTCTCTTCACAGCAACAAAAACCCTAAGACGCTACCCTTGGGTGCCAGCTTCTCTTAAGAGTTTTACCTTTAAAACACTGGTGACAAAGCCAACAAAAATAATATGGTGGAGCTGGAGAGATGGCACAGTGGTTAAAAGTACTTGTTGCTCTTGCGAAGGACCCAGATTTGGTTCCTAGCACTCACGTGGAAGCTCACACCCACTTAGTTCAAGAGAACTTGATGCCCTCTTCTGGCCTCTTTGAGTATCGAATATGCATGGTCCACAGACATATATGCCAGCAAAATACCCACACACATAAAATAAAAATAAAAAATCTTTTAAAATAAAATAACATGGCATTTATCAGTATCCACTGAGATTCCAGGGTAACCCATAATAGATCAGCCTTTCAAACATGCCACACCCAGCTTCTTGACTCTGCCCCTGGACTTTATCCTCTATCTCAGCCTGTCTAGTCTTCAGAGAGAGCCTTGCAAGGGCAGGTGTGATCAAGTTTCACAAAATATCTATTCAAGTCTGAAGCATCAGGCTAGCTTGTGAGGCACCTGAATGCATTCTCTTAATGCATGCATCTGCAGCCTTTTGCTGCTTGCCAAGATCGCTCACAGCTCTCTGAAGTGTCAGACATTCCGATCCTTATTAAGGCAGGTGCTACTGTCTCCATGGTATGGCAGCTGATCCCTGAAGGACAGGAAGGACTGGAAAGAAGCACCAGTGCACTGTCATGCATGAACTCTGAGAAATGCAAGGGCAGGAGCCTGTGCTGCCTCAGAGGTCTGGCTTTGCTGAAGGCTTGAGGACATTTCAGCCACTGTCCCCACAAGAAAGCACTGCCTGAGATGCTGACCAGAAGCCTGTGTTCAGACCACGAGTTAGAGGACTTGTCCAACCTGAGCCCTAGAAATGCACACACCTGTGCTAACCATCTCAGGAGCTACACGGATGATAACAACAGGCTCAGGAGCAATCTAAGGAATTCCACCAACATCTACATTTTGGAGGCATGATAACTATTCTTGGTTCTCAGTTGGAATAACTAAAAACCCAAGTCACTGGGTAAGCCTATGAGGAATTTTCAGTTAATTGGATCATGTGAGGTCAGAATACCCACTTCCAGTACCACAATCTGCTTTAATCAGAGTTCCCTAGAAGAACAGAACTGACATAGATATTTAGATATCTGATATTATTAAAATGGCTTACAGGCTATGGGTCACCTAGTCCAACACTGACTGTCTTCCAACAGAAAAACTAAGACTCCAGTTCAGGAGTCTGGATCTCTCCACTGGCCTTCTGTATACATCAGAGTTTAGAAGATGTAGACCGTGCTGTCAGGAAATGAAGGATGAGACAGGCAAAGAACAAAAACGTCTTTCCTCCCTGTCCTTTATATAGGCTGCCACAAGGTGTGGCCAGGACTTGGGCTATTTCTAGGATCCACCAGGGAAAGGCCAGAGAAGCTGGTCCTCATCCTACCACCAAGAAGGATCCAACTCTAAGGTTAACACTCCTAAAAAGCCCCAAGTACCCAGTGCCCAGTTCTTTGCCTGTCTCACCCTTCCTTCCCTGACACCAGGCCCTACTTCCTCTGGAAGTTCTCCCTAGGAAACTCAGCCAGTAAGACATTTGACCTCAGATGCTACAGCCTTGGGGTCCACCTGAACCCACACCCAGGCAGTCCACAGTACTATCAATCGTGTCAGAGACAGAACAGTCACAGGGCTCCACAAAATGGAACGGAATGATTTGGCCACCCCTGCAACACACCCCAGGTCACAGTCATGCCTGAGGCTTCCTTCTTCTCTTTTCTACCCCCTCTCCACTGAGGGCAGAAATAACAGAGAGTGAGCAGCCTCATGCCCTGCTAACCTCATCTCCTAACCTCAAACTGTGAGCTCCAATAAACCCTTCCTTAAGACGTTAGTCTGTTACTTTGTTATAGTAGTGAGAGGGGTAAACAGCATAAGCATTAACTTTGTCCGGCACTACCTCCCTGGTCCCCCCTTCCTACCAAATACCCCAGCTGCTCATCCCAGCACACACCAACCAACACTAGAATTCCACAGACTGATCTTTAGATCATTCGGCTTCGCTTACCATTCAAGCCTCAGGTTAAAGCCCTGTTCTTCCAGAAATCCTCCTCTGAGGGACCAAAATGAGCTCCGTGATTTTCTCCTGTGTCTCCATCAATCTGTACATGTGCATATCCTGCAGAGCATCCCTCGTGTGGGGAGAAGAGGCGAGAACATTCCAAGCCAAGGATGCAATACGCAGAGATCCTGATGGTTTAAATGAAAATGTCTCCCATAATCTCGGACATTTGAACACTTGGTTCCCGCCTGGTGGCGCTGTTTGGAGATGTTCCGTGAGGTCTGCAGCCTTGCTGGGGGAACTGACTGAAAACAGACTGAGACTTCAGGATTTCATGCGGTTTCCAGCTTACTCTCTAATGCTTGCATAGAAAGATGTGAGCTTTAGGCACCCCGCTCCTGCTTCCGTGCCTGCTGCTCAGTGTCATGCCTCCCTCTAGAACCATAAGCTAAAATAAACCCTTCCGTAGATCAAGTTTGATCACGGTGCTTTACCACAGCAATAGGAATCATGTCACCGGAGGCAGTCTTCAAGAGTTCAAAGGCTCGTTCCATTTCTAACTTACTCCCTCTCTGCTTTGAGCTTGCTCTAGGCTTCCTGTTCCTGCCTGGAGTCTGCCATCTTGGACTCTTATCCCTCTGGAACCATAAGCCTAAATATACTCTCCTAGAAGTTGCTTTGGCCACTGTGTTTTATTACAGCAACAGAAAGGTAACTCATTGGATGGTCTCATGTAGGTCCAGCTCACTAGGTAGCCAAAGATGACCTTGAACTTCTGATCTTCTTGCCTCCACCTTCCAGGAGCTAGGATTTCAGTCATGCACTACCACACTTGATTTATGCAGTGCTAGGGATAAAACCTCGGGAGTCCCAAGGTTTTGAGATAAACAGCCTTCCAACTCAGCCACACCCCCAGCAGAGCAGGCCTTCTTTATGCTCACATCCTGGCAAGGTGTTGCTGAATGTCCCAGGGGATCTGGAGCTGATGAGGGTAGTCCCTCTGTGCTCGGGGAAGGGGACAGGGGAAATACCTTCTCCCTCCTCCCTGCCCAGCCTGCAGAAGAGAGTCAGAGAGAGCTGAAACCCACAGCTGCTTTCCTGATATTTCCAAGAGTGCGTGAGCAGCCGAGCAAATTAAACAGGCCTGAAATTAATTGCCTGCAAAGCTCTCACTGTAGTGAACAAATGGGGTCCTGCTAAACAAATGTCAAGCATAATAGGGACTCCTGTCCCCAGCCACCACCTGGCCCTGAAACAAAGCTCAGCTCCACTAAAGACACAGCTCTGTAGATGCCTTCTCCAGGAGCTGCCCCACAGAGAGGATGACAGTTGAACTTGTGGAAACTGAGAGCAGAAGCCTTCGGTACCCAGAGAGGAACACTCCAAGCACACCCCCTGTAAGAGTGTTATCACCTGTGACTACTTAGCTTCTGAGGAAGCTGTGGAAAGTTCAATCCAAAAAGAGGGCCTTCGCCCGGACACAGGGGCCATATTCCTTACCTTGCAGTATTTACTTGTCTGGGGCCCTACCAGTGTCCTGGTCCTCCCCACAGCTGACTGGTGGGTACCCCTTTCAAGTGGTTCTACCGATTCCTAGATCTCAAGAGTCAGAGTAACCCCAAGGCAGACAGACGAGCCAGAGCCCAGAGGCACCAGCATCCTTCCCAAGGTCACCCGCAAAATGTTGGAATGCTTCCAAAAATAAAAATAAATTTCTAGGGCTGGAGAGTTGGCTCAGTGGGTAAACTCAGACTAACATCCTGAGTTTGACCCTCAAGACCCATATGGTAGAGGAAGAGAATTGACTCCTACAGGTTTTCCTGTGACCTCCACATGTACTCGGTGACACACATATACCCCACACATGCACATATACACATGTGCACCCAAAATAAATAAATGTATAATTAAAAAAAAAAAAACCTTTAAGGAACATGTCACAATTGTGAATTAAATTTTCTTTTTGACCTAAAAGTTCAGAGGGGAGAACAACCAAATTTTTTCTGTTTTTAAAGAAATTAGACTGGAGTTGGAGGGGTGACTCAGTGGTTAAGGCTACCCACTGCTCCCAGGTAGAGGTGGCACACTCGGGAGGCAGAGGCAGGAGCACTCAGGCAGATCTCTGAGTTCTAGGTCAGGCTGTCTACAGAGCAAGGTCTAGGACAGGCAAGGCTATTACACAGAGAGACCCTGTTTTGGAAACACACACACACACACACACACACACACACACACACACACACACACACACACACACACAAAACCTATTGCCCTTCCAGAGGATGTGAATTCAGTTCCCAACACACACATTAACACATCAGTTGGCTCACAACTGTCAGCTCCAAAGAATCCAGTACTCTCTTCTGGCCACCATAGACTCCTGTGCTTATGTGTACATACCCACACAACCATATATTCATACCCATAATTGAAAATAAAAATCTTTAGCAAATCAAGGGTGTGAGTGTAGTTAAATGATAAAGCACTTGTGTCTAACATGCAAAAAATCTTGGGGCCCATCCCCAGAACAGAAAGAAAGAAATGAAAGCATGTCTGTGGGTCTGGGCACCATACCTGCTATGTAAACGGAGGGTAGCCTTGCTGCATTTCCCTGGCCATCTCAGGAAAAATAATAGACAGCTCACAATGCTGTCTGAGGCAAAGCCTGCTGAGCCCTGCAGATCTTGGAGGCCCTTGAGTCTCAACATCAGAGCCTTGCTCACAAACAATCACTTCACCCATCCCAAAGATGGCATCTGTTGGGACAGCAGGGTCCATTTTCTGCAGTTGAACTAAGCTGGGGTTTGCTGTATCAGGGACCAGCGGTGGCTCAACTTCATCAAGGACCAGCTCTGTGACCATGGCTAAGAAACTCCTGTCTAGGCTTCTCTCTCCCAGGAGGTCAGTGGAGAAAACATAGCAGCTGCCTCACCAGGTTGCAGAGGGTTTAAAGAGCCCAAACCCAGACAGTGCCCGGTTATGGCTTCTCACTTTATTACAAACAGCATTGGTTTGTTTTTGTTTGGATCATCTTGATAACATGACATGTATTGCAACGTTACTCAAAGAAAGAACATGCAGGCCCATCAAGGTGGCATATACTTGTAATCCCAGAACTACAGAGCTGAGGCAGAAAGCTACAAATACCAGGCCAGCATGGGCTATATCAAGAGATCCTATCTCCAATGAACAAATAAAAATATAGACAATTTTCAATGTATGAGAAACACAGACAGGAAGGTTTGTGTTCAAAAGAGTTAAAGCCTTGCTCTCTGTGAATAGTAGGATATTGCTTGATCTGAGAGGTTCATTTTTTTGTGTGCGTCCCCTTGGCCTTTCATTCCTTTGAAAGAAGACCTGGGGGACCAGGAAGACAGCCCAGCCAGAAAAGAGCTTGCCACACAAGCACAGGGGCCTGACTTCAATCCCCAGTTCTTAGGAGGCAGGAGCAGGCAACCCCTGGGGCTCCCTGGACAGCCTAGCCCCAAAAGGAGGCTCCGGGACAAGGAAAGCCCTGTGTCAAATACAAGATGGATCTGGGCATAATAATACATGCCTTTAATCCCAGAACTCGGGAGGCAGAGGCAGATGAATCTCCATGTTTGAGACCAGCCTGGTCTAGAGAGTGAGTTCCAGGACAGCCAGGGCTACACAATGAGGTTCTATCTCAAAAAAATAAATAAATAAATAAATAAATAAATAAATAAATAAATAAATAAATAAATAAATAAATAAATAAATAAATAAATAAAAAGAAAGGGAGGGGAGGGGAGGGGAGGGGAAGGAAGGGGAGGAGAAGGGAAGGGAGGGGAGAGGAGGGGAGGGGGAAGGGGAGAGGAGGGGCGGGACCTCCAGTGGAAGAACACCCAAGATTGGCGCGCGTTTGCGCGCGCGCGCGCGCGCACACACACACACACATACACACACACAAAATAAGAAGAAAGAAGATCTGAGGTGTGCATTATTCTCAGAAGGAATGTGTGCAAATATGCCACATCTAATAGAGAATGACAGCCGGGGTCTGTAAAGCAACCGTTAACCTGGGAATATGTGGTGGACAGTCTGCCTGTGACCTCCAGCCCATCCACTGACAAGCCCGGGTACAAGGAATTTCCACACACCCTACAGGGCAGGATACAGGATTGTTCAGTCATGTGGTCATGCCCTCTCCACCTGGAAGATGCTGCGCCGTGGTCCCCAGTCCCCATGCCTTCCCTTTGTCCTATGTGCTCTGCTATGGCTGTACAAAGCAGGAAGGGGATGGGGAGAAGGCATCCTTAAAAATTACTCTCAGGAGGAAAGCAGGAAGCACACTGTGGCTACATACATCAACCAAGATTTTCTGATTCGCTATTGTCTCAAAAAAAAAAAAAATCAAAGAAGCAGAAAAATGTCTGGCCCTGTTTCATTGGAAAATGTCTCAAGGAAAGATAGCCATGTGCAGCCAATACAGTGTCAATGAAATGCAGCCTCCAGAAGTGGAAGAAGCCGCTGCTGTGAACACCTCTGAACGTGTACTAAACTTGAATAAAATTCCTTCTCTCATGTTTTATGACTTTCAGAGTCCACCTCCATGTGTCCTCATCATTAAAAACCACTAAAGGAGGTGGCTGGGAAGATGATTCAGTTGGTAAAGTACAAGTTTGAGAACCTGAGTTCAAGCCTCAGAACCCATGTTAAAGCTGCCGCAGAGGGCACAGGGATGGATTGGTGGTTACGAGCACATTCTTCTCTTTCTGAAGACGTTAGTTTGGTTCCAGCACCCACATCAGGCAGTTCACATCCACCTGCAATCCAATGTCCTCTTATGACCTCTGCAGGCACTAGCACACACATGCACACATCCACATACAAACAAATATACATGATTAAAAAGTAAAGCCGAATGTTAAAAACATAAAAAGCTGGTGTTATATGTGCACCTATGTAGGAGTATTGTGTTGTTTCATGGTAAATAATTGTCCCACCCACTGGTTTAATAAAAAGCGCTGATGGGACAAAGGCAGGCAGGAAGTGTGGGCGGGGCTACCAGACTAAGAAAACTCTGAGAACAGGAAGCACAGAGCAGAACGCCAGAGAGAAGCCGGAAGAAGCAGAGGACAACTATGCTGCTCTAAAGAAACGTACCGAGCCTCATGGCTGAACAGGAAGAATCATGGGTTAGATGAAGGGTACAGAGTTAGCAAGTTATGTGCCTGGGCCTGAGGCTGATCAGCCAAAAACTATTGAAAGCATCTGCGTGTCTCTGTGGGACTGTGGGACTGCAGGTCTGCAGATCTGCGGGTCTGCAGTTCCTAAACCTTGAGGTTAGGCCCGAAAGTCCGGGCCAGAAACCTCCAACCTCGTACAACACACCTATAATTCCACAGCTATGGGAAGAGGGACAGGGGGATGCCTGTGGCTCACTGGTCAGCCAGTCCAGACAAATCAGCTCCAGGTTCAGTAAGAGACCAGTCTCAAAAACTAGGTGAAATGGTCGATATAGGTGCCTGTTGCCAAACCTGATGACCCAAGTTCAAGGCCCAGAATACACATGATAGAAGGAGAGAACCAGCTCCTGAAAGTTGTTCTCTGACTTCTACACATGTGCCCTCCCCTCTCTGTCACACACACAATAATAATAACAACAACAACAACAATAATAGTAGTAGTAGTAATTGCTTCAATTCTAAGAAAGTGAGAGTATCACAGTGTTTATAGGCTTAGGAGAACAGGGGGATAGACAGAGAGAAGGAAGCTGACTAAGCATAACATATAAGGAATGAGTTTGGGGGTATCACTGTGCAAATTGGTACCACAATAATAGACTGGCACTTCAGACAGCTAAAATGGGAGATTTTTAATGTTTCTACAAAAAAAGTAATAAGCATTTAAGATGAAATATGCATGCATCACCTTATTTAATGATTTCATGGTATATGTGTCCTGAAGCATCACAGGGTATAAGGAAGGATAAGTGTTAGGATGCAGTATGTCTTGCCCTTCATCAAAGGGCAAGATTATCCCAGAGATGCACAACTGGCCAAAATGTACAAAACAATGGACTGTGAGGTCCTGAATTTTTACATCGACAACACAACCCTAACACATATGACTGGGACATGTGGAAGGGGGCCATAAAGACTATATGAATGAACCAGGACACCTACTGCAGGACATTGTCTTCTATAGATGACAGGGAACTGCACCCACAAAAATGTGACAACACGGCCACCAAATCAAGACCCTCAGAATGACATGGAGAAACTCTCCCAAGGTCCCACCCTGGGTGAAGAGCCGAGGCAATTAATGGCTATAGAAGTGGGGGAATAAGTCTTCTCCAGGGACAAGATTCTGGTAGGTACCCAACTCCAAGTGGTTGGCCCTAAGCACATACACATGTGAACATTACTAAATGGACCCTCAGAAGGTTGTGTAGAGAGATGGAAAAGGTTCCTGAGAGCCAGTCAAAGCACCAGGGACAGGCCTTCTCCCATTGCCACAAATAGACCAAGCTCACAACTGTCACATGTGAGCCCAGGGCCTGGGTTGGTCCCATCCAGGCTCCCTGGTTGTTGATTCAGACTCTGTGAGTTCCCATGTGGCAGGCTAATGGTTTCTAAGGTTCTCCTTCTCCCTTCTTCTCCTTCTTTGTCCTCCTCCTACTCTCTCCCTCCCTCCCTCCCTCCCTCCCTCCTTCCCTCTCTCTCTCTCACACACACACATACTCACACACGTGCCTATAATCCCTCCTTCCTCTCCTCAGCAGGACTTCCTGAGTTCTGTCCAATGTTTGGTGGCTCGGAGACGTTTTGGAGGGGAGAGAATGTGGTAAAGATGATGTAAATACAATATTCATATATGATTTTTTAAAAAACATCACAGTGTGCTCCACAAACACACAGAGCTACTGCCAGTTTGCAGGTTTATTTTGAAATTAGTAATCCATACCATCTGAATGTGGTCTCGAAGAGGCCGAGAGGATTCAATGCTGTCCCTCTTCAAGAAGACGGAGCCATAAATCAAATACTTGATTTGATTTATCTGAAAATCTGAGATTTTCTCTCTTAATCATAAGTATAATCATTTTAGATAATATATATTTGTGGCCCCTTTGGTATGTGCGGGTGCACGTGTGAGACACGTTCTGTGTGTGATCAGTTGTAAATGCCTCAAATAGCCAGAACAGCCCCAGAAAGTGGCAGACAAGGGCAGTGAGATTGACTCAGTGTGTAAAGGTACTTGATGACAAACCACATAATGCCTGAGTTTGGTCTCTGGAACCCACATAATGAAATGAGAGAACAGACTTCCATAAGCTGCCCTCTGATCTCCACACAAGCACCATGGCATAGATGAGCCCATATACACAGTAAGTAATAAATGTTTTAAAATGGCAGGTACAGAGAAGAGAGCTGATACCTGTATCAGCTGATATCCATGGCTTCTGGTGTGTTCTTTCTGGTGGTGGTGGTGGAGTGTCTACTACAAGCATGTATTACTTCTGTGATTCGGGGGCGGGAATGATGGTAACAGGCAGAAGATTAAGAATCCTGAAGTCAGTCACTGGCAGGTGGGCAGGACAAATCCACCTGGGAGCTCAGAAAAATTCTCTAGTCTGAGCCCCAAAACAGGACCTGCCGTGTGCCACCTTGAACACGTGGGAATGAAAATGCAGGCAGAGCAGCTACCGTGACAAGCGGAGTCCACCAGGTGACATTTAATAGGCGCATCACCAAGCCCCCGGGACAGGTGTGTTTTCGTGGGTTTCTCCCCCCAGTCACAGAGCTTCAGAGGAAATGAAAATACTGATCTCCTATTTGTGCTGGGAGCAGCCAGCATAGGCCACCAGAGTTTGCAAGGATGCCAGCTGTGGGGGAGGGGCAGCCAGCCTCACTGCAAGCAGCTGCTGCTGCTTCCAGGATTCTTCTCAGTTTAAAGGAAGTTGTCCCCAAACTCCCAAACTCCCATACCGCAAAATGATGAGGAGGCCTAAAGTCTGTGCTGCTCTGCACAGTTCCACCAAGTTGGATTTTGAGGACTATTGTGTGTGTGTTGGAGGGAGGGCATGCTTGTTTGTTTCTGAATGATAGGGTTCCACATAGCCCAGGCTGGCCTCAAACTCTCTATGTAGCCAAGAATGACCCTGAACTTTTGATTCTTGTGCCTCTGGCTCTTTAGCGTTCGGATTGCAGACATGTGCCACCTTGGTTTAATTCAGTTCCAGGTACTAAATCCAGGGCTTCATGCATGTCAGGTTACCTACACCCTCAGTCTGGGAGCTCAGGATCGGAGCATCCAAGTGGCATGGCATCCAAGGATGCCAGTCAGGTCAGCAAGGGCTTGCTGCTCAGAACAACCCAAGACTGGTGAAAGACATTTGCATCACCAGCCTGGCAACCCAGATTTGACCCCTAGGAGTCATTTAAGAATGGAAGGAAGGAATGGCTCCACAAGTCTGTTCTCTGGCCTCCATGCATGCATTTACAGTGGCACCAATGCCCATACACACCACGCACACACAATATTAATAAACACATTTCAAGAATATAGCCTATATGTGTTTAGCAATCCTCAGGTGCGAAACCATCACCACAACCAACTGAAGAAACTTTCCACCTCCCCAAGACCAATCTCCAGTTAGCTCAGGAGCAGCTCTCCCTGCCCACACTGTCTCTCCCTACCACCCAGCTCCAGGCAACTACTCACTTCCTGGCTATGTGTTTACCTGCTCTGGACATTTTCTTAATACTCTCCCTATTTAATTATAATTATATATTCATGAGACACCACCAACCACCAGGGAAATGCAAATCCAATCCTCACTGAGCCTTTACCTCCCACCTGCCGGAAGATGTCAGCCAAACAACCGGAGATAACCAGGCTTGGGGGAGGGGTGTCTTGCACACTGTGGGTAGAAGTGAGAATTCACACAGAGAGCCTTCATATAAAAAAAAATGAATGACACTCCCTCAATGGGCAGCTTATTCATCCCTAAAAGAATGAAAGTCTGTCATTTATAGGAAAATGGATGAAACTAGAGATTAGTGTGCTACATGAAATAAGATTTAGAAAGATAATATTGTGCATTTTCTCCCCTGTGTGGGATCTGGATTTGTGTGTATGTGTGCATGTGTGTGTACTTGTGTATGTATTTGTGTATGTGCTTGTGTGTGTACGTGTGTGTATTTGTATGTGTACTTGCGTGTGTATTTGTGTGTACTTGCATATGCATACTTGTGTGTGTGTTTGTGTGTACTTGTGTGTGTACTTGGGTGTGTGTGTGCTTGTCTGTGTACTTGTGTGTGTATTTCTGTGTGTGTTTGTGTGTGTGTTGGGTGTGTGTACTTGTGTGCATGTGTACTTGTGTGTGCTTGTGTGTATGTGTGTGTGTGTACTTGTGTATGTGACATAAAAGCAGAGGGAAGTCTATTTGAGAGATCATGAACCAGGAGAGGTGAAGGGCAAAGAGGGTAATGGAGTAAAGAAGGGTGAAGCATGGGACATATGTGTGTGAAAACGGTGACACAACCCATTGCTCTGTGTAACTAATCCACACTGTTAAACTGGCTTTATTAATGGGTACACATGGCCATTTCACACACATAATCTGTACACTCAGCACATGCTCACACCCTGAGTCCCTCTTGGTTGCCCATTCACGTTCTGTCAATCTCCTTGTCCCCCTAGGCGATATCATGCTGTCTTCCGAGTCCTGGACACATATACAATATAACGCATCTATCTAAATTACTGCCTTTGTGAGATTGGCTTGCTGTGATGATCTCCAGTGTCCATCTTCTTTCCAAACAACATAACTTCATTCTTCATCATGCGGAAAAATACCACACTTTATACCATATATATGCCACATTTCCTTTATCCATGCCTCCATTAAATGTTTTTAAAGAAAAGTAAGCATATCAGATTCTACCCTTGGGACAAAACTCTATCCTAACCAACCCCTTGGCATCTTCCCATATCCACACCCCATAAAAAGAAGCCCACTCAGCCCTGTAGCAGGTACCACAGCCGCAGTCTTCCATGCTCAGGCCAGAGCTTAGACCACACTCCTACAGAGGACCTCTCCATAGCTGTCAATCTCTCTGCCCTTCCCCTCCAGATCTTGGCCACAATCTCTTCGAAGCAAGCTCAAACCATGGCCTTTGTGCCTGTTCCTTCTCAGCGCAGATGATTTTCCTAAGGCACCAGCCTAACTCCTCACTTCACCAAATTCACATTAGATTCCTCCTGACTATCCCACTGAAAAGCAAACTCCCTCAGCCGAGAACCCTGTTCTCAATATCTTTCTCCTGAGGGCCCCTCTCACCTGGCATCTAACACCAACAGTACTTGGCATCCCAGAGAATATGTCTTCAGATGATGAGTAGTTATGATACAACTTATGATGATGCATCCTACATGTTTTTAGGATGTTGTCAGGCTCTCTAAGTTGACTCAAATACGCACATATTCTCACCAGAGGAACACAGAAATGCCCAGATACGCTGAAGAGAGATTACTTATTTAGATTCTTTTATCTCAGGAGTCTTTTTGTCAACTTAGCATTCCTTGAAAATCCCAGGCCAAAAACATACAGGGTTAGCTAGAAAACCTTGAAAAGGAGAAAGACCAAATTCTTGTGAAGGCAGGATAATATGCTTCCAACCAGGAACTGGTCCCAAATCCCTGATAGATATTTCCAAAAGTATTGTATGAATATGCGTCCTAAAAACAGCCAGAGTCAGTGACTGTTGCCCTCATGAAACACAGCAACTTGAATAGAAAATGACAACTTCAGAAGCACAGAACTCTGGTGAGGTCAGCCAAAGATACTTCCACTTACGCGTGAGCCCCAACTCACTGTACAAGATAAGCTTCCTGAAAATAAGTTGGGATCAATTAGTGATGTCTGCACAGGGTACAGCATGCTGTGCTAGTGTCGCATAGTAATTTCCTCCTGACTGAAACATTGCATCCTGGAGGGAGGCTCTTGAGACTCAGAAAGTGAGTGACCCGTCCGTCTTCAGAAGTCTCCACATGGCCTCTGCACCTGAGGTGTTTCCCATTTCTTCTTCACGGCCTTTATTTTTACCAGAAAGTCTTTGCAAGGGCAAGAAATATAGAGCTATCGCTCAATAAAACCTCACAGATTCCCACACAAGAGCTCTGAACGCTGTTTTGTTTTGCCGATCAATAGAGTAAAACATAGTCTTTAAAGACATCAGAGAAACATCGAGAGACAGATGCAGACTGAGAAGAGAAACAATACCCATTGTTTACCACAACCCCACACCAGTCACCTTCCACAGAAGTAAGGGCCCTAGTAGAATACAGCATGCTGGAATTTTAGACACTCTGTGAGAAGAATCTCTACCAAGAGCTTACTGATGACCATGGGAGCCTATGGGTGCTGCTTATCTCTCTTCTCACTGAGCCCCGGATTCTGGAATGATCTGTAGCAGAGGAAACAGGCTTCCCTCTATCACCAATGCATGCCCCACTTGGTCCCATACTGTTGTGACCAGTCAGTTGTGGAGGGACCTCCACTTTAGACTTCTCCATGCAGGGTAACTGCTATGGTTTGGGTGTGAAATACCCTCCCTTGGTCTAGTGTGTTTGGACACTTGGGTCCCTGCTAGTGGTGCCATTTAGGGAGGTTGATAAGACCTTTGGAAGGAAGGCATGGCCATGACCATCTGAGGGTGGGCCTTAAGGACTCTAGCCTGTAGCCACTTCCCTCCCAGTTCTAAATTCCCTGCTTCCTGATCAGCCATGATGTGAACAAACTCCAACTCCTGCCACCCACAGACAGAGCCGTGGTGCCATGCTATCCCTGTCATAATGGACCATGTTCCCCGAAACTATGAGCCAAAGCAAACCCCTCCTCTCTCTTAAGTCAGATATAAAAGTAACTAATGGAGCCCACCCCTCAACCCTCACCTCAGCCCAGCCCACTTACAAAGCCCACATAAAATACACTCAAAGGCAACTTAAAGAAGATTTTGTTTGGGCACACAGTTAAAGGGCACAGTCCATCATGGCAGGAAGGCATGGTGGCATAGACTTTAAACAGCTGGTCATGCTGCTTTCTACAGATCGGAAGCAAGGACAGATGCTTCTGGTGTTCAGCTCACTTCCTCCTTATTACCACACGGAATGGTGCCACCCACCACTAAGGCGAGTCTTCCCATCTCAATTAACCCGGTCTAGAGACTCCTTCACCGACGATGTACTCAGAGGCTTGTTTCTACCGCGATCCCAGATCCCAACAAGCTGACAATCAAGGTGGCCAATCAAATGCACAGGCTGCAAGTGTCTTCACTCCAACCCACACACAGCAGAACTCTCCAGAGCAACCAGCAAAAGACAGATGGGAAGGTTGTAAAAGCACGGACAGGCAGGGTTCACAAAAGATGAGAATTGCCAACACTCACATGAGGAAGTCCAAACCCCCTAGAACTGGGGCAAGAAATCAAAGAAAACCCTCCCTCTCTGCCTTTGCTATCCAAGAGACCCCACCTCCTCCCGTAACATCGGCCCATCCTATGGAAACCTGTCTGTTATCCGGGACCCTCCTCAGGGTAGCATCCTCCCATCCTCCAGCTCTCTGCTGAATTCTTCCAAAGAGATGTTATTTTCTGGGTGGCTCTAGCTGCCAGTTATGATTCATGTGTGTGTTTAAGAGTTTAGGATCCTGTCTTTCCTGCCAGCCCGTGAGCCCCATGAAGAGAGCAACTGCCATCTGATTTATTCAGCATGGTGTCCCAGGACCTAAGAATGTCTGTCAAAAGCAGCGGCTGTGACGGTCTGAATGTGGAATGTGTTGGGTGCTTGGTTGACAGCCTGTGTGGCTATTCTGAGAGGTTTGGGAATGTTTGGGGTGGGGCCTAGCTGGAGGAAGTGGGGCACTGGGATGCACCTTGGAAGGTCATACCTAGTTCCATCTATGTGATCCTGTCTCTCTCTGCTCCCTGCCACAGCCCCGCTGCCCTGACGCTCTGTCCAAGATGGCAGAGCCAAGCCTCCACAGACCTTCTGAAACTGTGAACCAAAAGAAGCCCTCTTCCTCCTTCAAGGTTTTCTCACAGGTATTTTTATCAATGTTGTACATAGTGACTGATGGAGATGTCCAATGAGGATGTACTCCAGGCTGCGGGATAGCTCAGTCACTAAAGCACTAGTTGGCCACGTTAGTGTAAGAACCTAAGTTTGATCCCCACTACTCATGTTTTAAAACCCAGGTGGGGTGCTGCATGTACTAAAGAGGAAGAAACAGGCAGATCCACGGGGCTTGCTGGCCAGATGACTTAGCCTTCCTAATGGGATCTAGGTCAGCAAGAGACCCTGGGTTTTTGTTGTTTTTTAAGTTGATGGCATGTAAGGTATGGCACCTGAGTTCTTCCTCCAACACACAGAAATTCATGCATGCACACTGAACATACATGTGTACCCATATGTACCGATGAGGATAAAGCACCCTTAACTCATCACAGCCTTGGATTCCATGTCCCTGTTCATATCAAGGACCATCTCCACCAAAGTATAGGGAATTCAGTGCTGTAGTCACTGTCTCTGGTCATAGTGGCCAAGTGGGTACAGAAGCAAGGCCTTGGGCTGGTCTAAGACCCTCAGCCCTGTGCAGAGAGAAGGTGACACCATCTCTCTGAGCGGCACTAGGAAGCTGGGATTTACTGCCACTGAAAGGTACAAAAGAAACCACGGTGTAAATTCTCCCAAAACTTAAGCCTTTTAAATTCTACAGCCCAGGAGCTGTCAGAAAGCAATATTTCCTGAGCTACAGATTCTAATAAAACTCGCTCTGAGCTGATGAAGCCTTCGTGGGTAGCCCGAGGGCTGAAAGATGAATAATCGGCCCACATTAGGCCCTGTCGCTTAAACATTCCTTTGGAGATTTGTCAGAAGAAAAGTTAAGTAAAATTAAAATTCAAATAGAAATGAAAAATTAAGTTATGATCAAGGCTATCATTTCATATTGGATTTTTTTTTTTTGAACAGGCGAGAAAAGTCCCATTTAAGAGTTCCCGTTTTATATTTATGGGTCCAAATGGAGGTGTTTCCAGTGAGCCTTTTTAAAAGGCTGATGCAGAGGGCTCAGGGTCTCCTCACTTTATTTAGATGCTGAATACAGCTTCAGGGGAGAAAATAACATCTCGCTTCTAGGGGCAATCCGATTTTAATCAGTTTTGCTTTATTGGAATTTTCATAGGAGTCTGGGTGCTAGAGACTCAGAATTAATCTAAGTCATAAACAAAGCCAAAAACAGCGTGGGATGAAATGAATGGATTCAGCACCTCTGAGTTAGGGTTTCTTTTCCCTCCAATATGTGCCATGGCCAGGAAGCCAGAAGGGCACAATCGTGACAGCAATGGTGACACTTGAGATAGGGGACTTTCTGAAATCTATCCCAGTCTCCAGCCCGTGTGACTTCTACAAAATAGCTTTTTTTTTTTTTTTTTTTTTACAGGGTTCCAGTATTTTCTCCATCGCCAACCAGATGGAGGGAAGCAGCTGTGACAGGGGAGAGGAGGGGCAGCCGGGACATCTGGGAGCCCCTGGGGGGGGGCGACACTTGGCCAGGCAAGTGAAACACAGTCTCCCAGAGATGATCAGTGATCACAGACCAAGCCACATAGAGCACTTCAGCAAGTCACCTCTGCCATTGCCAAACAATGACAAACTTCAGGGACAAAGGGGGCAGTCAATCCATAATCGTCATATTAATCAAACCGTGAAGCATCCTCCCCAGGCACAGAGTCTTAACTAAAGGCAGTGGAATCAAACAGGATAGAGAGGGTCTGCTCGAATAAAATTTTCCTTAGTAACTATAAAAAGATACCAAATAATAAAAGTACTAAATAAATAATAACTACAAAGAAGATGGACAAAAAAATTAAATCAAGGAACAAAGAATAGAGAACACAGAAAATAATAAAAGTCCAGGGACTGAAAAAAATGTGTAGTGGGATTGTGTTCTGTTCCACTGTAAATAATTGCCCCTCCTGCTTGTTTAATAAAAACACTGATTGGCTGAAGGCAGACAGGAAGTGTGGGCAGGGCTACTAGACTAAAAAAATTCTTGGAACAGAAGAACAGAGCAGAGATGCCACAGAGACACCAGAGAGACACCACAAGACACAGAGGAAAGAAGTTGAAACGGTGCTCTGAGAAAAGGTACAGAGCAGCATAGCTGAACAGGGTAAGAATCATGGGTTAGATTAAGAATTAAGAGTTACCAAGTTATATGCCTGGGCCCTAGGCCAGTCAACATAAAATTAATAGAAGTGTAAGTGTCTGTGTATTTCTGTGGAACTGTGGGTCTGAGGGTCAGTGGGTCTGGGCCATGGGGCCAGGCTGGAAAGTCTGGGCCAGAAACCTCATACAACAGAGATGGTTCAATAGGTAAGTATGCCTGCTGCTCTGTCTGAGGACTGGAGTTCAGATGCCAGCTCACAACTATTTGTAACTACAGCCCCAGAGGATCCAACACCCTCTTCTGGCCTCTACGGGCACTCATGCATGAGCACATACACACATGCAGACAAACACATAAACAAATGATAAAAATAAACCATTTTATAAGTCGAGATAATGGACTTAAATTTGACTCTATCAGTAATTATACCAAATGTTAATGGCTCAAACACTCCATTTAAAAGTCATAGATGGACAAGCTGAAGAAAAAGGCGGCACCAACTATATGCTGCATATGACTAACAATTACATAAAGGTGTATAGGGCTTAGATTAAAAGTAGTAGAGACACACAGAACAGTCAGACTCATCATATTAGACCACACCGGCCTTTAGACAAGGAATATTAGCAGAGATGAAAAATGTTCATTGTGGTCATGTAAAATATGGTCCCTTGATAGGCAAGACACAATGGCCTTGAGTATGCCACACCTAGTTACTGTGTTCCAAAGGATATGAGCCAATTATTGAAAAAAAATAAAAGAGGAATCTGCTAGACCTGCTGGAAGGTTCTGAGACTCCATCCTAAGTAGTTGATAAAGCAATCAGAAAAAAATAAAACCTGGATGACATTATGAACCAACTTGTCCTACTCAACCTATTTTAAGATTTATTTTTATTACTTTAATTATGTTTATGTTTTCGTGTCTGTATGTGGGCATGTGCACATGAGTGCAGCTGTCCAATCCCTCCCAGCTGGAGTTGCAGATGGCTGTGAGCCACCTGATGTGGTTCAAGGAACCAAACTCAGATCCTCTGGAAGGGCAGCAAGTGCTCTTAACTGCTGAACCATCCCTCCAGGCTTTTTTAGATTAACTTTATTTTATTTTTGTTACCTGATTGCCTGAGAGTGTGTAGATGCACCATATGTATAGCTGGTGCCCACAGTGATTGGAAGAGAACCTTGGCTCCGATAAGCTTGAGTTAGAGATGGTTGTGAACCATCATGTGAGTGATGGGAACCCAAGTCGTACAAAAGCAACAAGTGCTCTTAACCTCTCCACATCTCCAAATACATTTTTTAATCTATGGGGTTTGGTTTTTTTTTTTTTCTGGTCTGGCTTTAATCTATAGAACCGATGTGTTATCCCCTCCAAACTGCGGACACTAAATTCTTGGATACTTCAGATGTCATTTACATCTCCGCTTTCTGACATCCAAAGCCAACACCTGCTATTCCAGGCAGTGAGTCTTCACAATATTACTGTCAAATTGTGTGATTTCATTTTGTCTTGTTCTGTTGCCGATACAATGTAGCCCAAGCTGGCCACTAACCTATGATCCTCCTAACTCAGTCCTGAGTGGTGTGATGACAGGAATACGTCCCCATGCCCAGGCTCCAGCCAAGTACTGGATAACCACACTCCCACACAGCAGTTTCATCTGTAATAAGAAGCCATCTAGAAACCTAAATACCATCATTTTTTCAGGCTTTTTATCCCTAAAACTCTCTTGATACTTGACCTTTTTTGTT
Source organism: Phyllotis vaccarum (assembly GCA_033318265.1). Lineage (NCBI taxonomy): Eukaryota > Metazoa > Chordata > Mammalia > Rodentia > Cricetidae > Phyllotis > Phyllotis vaccarum. The sequence continues at coordinate 68,987,059 of JARWLC010000016.1, read as the reverse complement.
TGATTTAGATCATGTGGTTTATGTGCGGGTTTTGTTTGTTTTTGTTACTTTTGAGAAAGCCTTACTCTGTAGCCCAGGTTGGCCTGGAATTCACTCTATTTTCCAGACTGGTCCAGAATTCACTCTATATAGCCACAGGCTGACCTGGAATTCATTCTGTAGCCCAGACTGGCCTGGGATTTACTATATAACCCAGGATATCCTCAAAACCAATAGGTTATCCTCCTGCCTCAGCCTCCCTAGTACTGGAATGCAGATGGGTGTGAGCCACCATGCCCAGCCCAATACTGCTATTACTTCAGAATGAAGCCTGCTGCCTTCATGCCTCACTGTGCAACTCACAGGCCAGCTGTCCACAGTGGGTTTCGTTTGAACAACATAGTTTTTTTTTTTTTTCTTATTGGATCTACCATGCAATAATTCAAAACTTTTCAAAGGAAAAGGTCAACTTCTAGACTTTATTTTCATTTCTGTTTCTAATTTGAGCTGCTGTACACAGCGATGCAGTCTTGCTAAGACATTTCACACGTGTCTAATACTGTGCTTTACTTATATTCTCTCCACTACTTTTTCTCAGCCTCCTCCTGCTCCCTTCCCCTCTCATATAGACTGGCCTCTGATCTCAGGTCTTACATATTCATATGTATACTTGTGAGTCAGAGAAGAGATGTATTCACGTGTGTGTGTGTGTGTGTGTGTGTGTGTGTGTGTGTGTGTGTGTGTGTGTGTGTGTGTGTGTGTGTGAGGGTATGCAGGTGGGGGCCAGTGAGGGACACCGGTGTCCTCCGCTCACTCTCGCCATATGCCATTGAGACAGGGTCTCTCACTGAACCTGGAGCTAGGCTGGTGGCCAACACACCCAGTGACCATCCTGCCCCTGCCCCCTTCAGAGCCGGGGTTACAGATGGCACATAGCCATACTTACGTTTTTATCTCTCTCCCTCCCTGTAGATCCCTCTTTCCCACCTTCCCCTGCACAGTCTTCTTCCTTCTCCCACGACCTGTGTTTTGTCTGTCTAGAGTCTGTATGTGAGAAAACACAGGGCGTGTTTACTTCCTTCCTTGTTCATTTAACATGAATGTCTCCAGCTCCAACTCTTTCTCTGAACGAGACATCATTTTTTTGACAGCTACCTGTTGTTTTTTTAACCACGCCATCAAAAGGTGCCACAAGCAATTGCTTCTTTCTAAAGTTGATGACGTTTTCACCTAAATACCTTTTCTCATAAAAGGCTCGCTATTTATAGATCTGACTGTAGACACTAACTTCAGCAGAAACCCAACAATGGAACTGACCAGTAGCAGAGTCTGCTCCCATAGAAGACATGGCTGCACCTGCCCTCTGTGTTGAAAGAAAATACCCAAGCTGTCAAAGACAGATCAGCAGCAACAAGATTTTGTTTTTCATAATTGAGAAGATAAAAGAGAACCAAAGGAGCCAGAACTTTGTCATGAAATAACTGAAATATTATTTGGCAAAGCCCATGTGGCACCCCCCAAGCAGCTCTTGGCTCAGCTAAAACTTCCTTTATGTACGAGCCACATTGATCTTGGATTCAAATCTGAATTGCTCCATTAATCTGTGAAATGCCTGACAATGGGAGCTGAACCAACTGATACCTTTGTTCACTGGTGAGACAGGAAACGGGTCTTTGTGTATGCTAGGCAAACACTCAACCACTGAGCTACACATTCGTCCTTTTACTCATTTTATCCCATCCCTGAAATTAAACACAGCCTCTGGCTCAGAGCATCACTGTGATTTTTGTGTATTTGTGTGTGTGCATATGTGTGCATGCCATGTATGGATGAATGTATTATGGGTACATGTGGATATCTCTATCTCTTTCTCTCTGAGGGTCAGGGAATGGTGGATTTATGTGTGTGTTTGTGTGTTTGTGTCAGAGGACAACTTCAAATTGATATATAAGACAAACAGATAAGTGAGTACGTAGATGAAATAGATAGATAAGGGAGTGAATGAGGAATAAATGGGAGATGTATAGCAGGCAGATGAATGCATGGGTGAATGGATGTGTAGGTAGATGGATGATGGATGTAAGGTTAGATAGATGGAAAGATATGAGTGAATGGAAGGGTGAATGGATACATGGGTGGATAGATGCATAGGTGGATGTATGGCTGATAAGTGAATAAAAGTATGAGTAGGGACAGATGTGTGGACAGATAGATGGGTACATCTGTGGATAGGTAGGTGAACTGATGGATGGCTAGATGGGTGGTTAATGAGTGGATGAATAAATGAATGGATGGATGGATTGGTGATTAATGGGTGGATGGATGAATGGATGAACGGACAGACAAACGGATGGACGGATGGATGGATGGATGGATGGATGGATGGATGGATGCAAATATGGATAGATGTATGGCTGATGGATGGATGGATGGATGGATGGAGGATGGATGTATGGATAGATGGATGGATGGATGATGGATGGATGGATAGGTAGATGGATGGGAGGCTGGATGGAAGGATTGGTAGATAAATGGATGATGGGTAGATGGATGAGTGGATATAAACAGTGTGGTAGCCCTACAATAATATGATTCAGCCCTAAAGTTCTAACTTATACTATAGTATGGACGAACCTTACTAACGTCACCCTAATGAAGGGCAGGAATAGTTTGTAACCAGCCTCGACATAGTGGTGAACAGTAGTGTGAGTAATGGAATCAGTTCAGGTGGTGAAGGAAGGTGGTGAGGGGGAGGTGCTGTCTCATGGATAGTGTTTATTAGTGACACCCAGAGAGGGGAATGTGGGAGCAGCAACCCCAATCCTATGCATGCTGAAGTATCTTGGCTCTTCTTTATCCTCAACTGAATGGGGTGGTTTTCTGGGGTCTTGGCCCCAACACACATGCTGCTGGAACCCCAGAGAGTGGATTGTAAGGAACATGAGTGGCATTTTCTTTGACATACAGAGACCATTAGTGAGACTGGACTTGACCAGAGTCACGGATACAGCCCAAGTTGCCAAATCCCATTTCAAATGTGACTTGCCACCTATAGGAAGCTCAAAAGTCTGCCTGAGTCACTGTAGGGCACATCAGAGTTAATTTGAGATGAAGGAACTTTCCAGAACCATATGGATACCAATACAGAACCAGACTCACCCAAACTGATTTCCCTCCAAGTGACAGAGCTGGCACTTATGCAGCTATTTGCTTCGATTTTTAATGGAAAATATGGTCATGTCACTCAAAGGAAAAACAAATCACAGCCCACACTGGAGCCAGAGCTTAATAACACGGCCGAGCGTCGGCGGAGGCTCTGCAGCAGTATCCAGCCCAGAAAATCAGCAGCCAAGCACCAGCACCACCCTGCCTTGTGATTCAGGGGATAACAGAAGTACTCCTTCAGGCTTGGCTGAAAACACCAAATGGGGTCTTTCAATTTACAGCAGCAGATGATGGTCCTTCTGCCCCAGGCTAGGAATGGCCATACACCAAAATACTCATGCTGGTACAAATCTAAACAGACCTAACTCCCCTGCAGCAGTCTAAACTGTTTTAATGCAGTTTCTTAGTGTTATATTATATTTCTCTCAAAAGCAAATGGAAATCCCTCTACCATGAATTCTGACTAGAAATTGCTAAGATCTAGAAATGGGGTAGGAAGGAGCTGTTGGCAACCCAAGAGGCAGGGCAGAAGGCAGTCCAGAGTCTAGACATCTTCATCATAAACATACGCATTCTTCTTCCCCAAAGGTCCAGCAGAGCATTCTCAGCACCTGACGATGGGCTGTAAACTTTCTGGTCTGAGCCAGCTCCCCACACCCACGTTCACCGCATTCTTTGCTTCTCTCTGCTTGATGGTCTTCACACTCTTAATACCATCATGAACTAAGTCTTCTTTACCCCAGCTGCTGACTGGAAGCATCTCCTCTCTTTTCCTCTCTCCTAAGAACAATCAGAACTCAGCATAAGGAACAGGGAGTAGCCCAGCTCGCTCACCTTTCACGGCTCCCCACTTCCCTGTCTGTTAACAAGGATTCTAAGTTCACCTCCAGGGCAATTTGGTTAATAGCACACATTGCTCTTGTGGAGGACCGGCATTCACAGGGGACCCAGGGTGATCCTGACACTCTGCTATCCCATGCCTTACACTCTTTGCTCACTTGCAGCCCTCCAATCTCCAGCCATATCCGCCACTCTGAAATCCCTCCCACCTGCCCTCACTATGCAGTTCCTTACTCTAAAATACTGTTCATGGAGCTACAGTGATAGCTCAGCTGGGGAAGTACTTGCCACATGCAGAGAAAATGACCCCATAATCTCATATATTTGAGTACTTGGTCCCCAACTGCTGGAACTGTTTGGGAAGAATTAGGAGGTGTGTAGTAGGAGGTTTCTGGCCAGGATTTTCAGGCCTAGCCTTAAGGTTTAGGCCGGCAGACCCACAGACCCTCAGAGACACACAGATGCTTACAATAGTTTTAGGCTGATCGGCCTAAGGCCCTGGCATATCACTTGCTAATTCTTTACCCTTAATCTAATCCATGACTCTGTTTACCCTGTTCAGCCATGCGGCTCAGTGGTACCTTTTCTCAGAACAGCATAGTTGTCCTCTGTTTCTTCTGGCTTCTCTCTGGCATTCTGCTCTGTTCTGCCTGTTCCTAGAGTCTTCTTAGTCTGGTAGCCCCGCCCTCACTTCCTATCTGCCTTTGGCCAATCAGCGCTTTTTATTAAACTCATAGGCAGGGACAATTATTTACAATGGAACAACATAATCTCCCTATAGAGGTGTGGCTTTTGATGGAGGTGTGTCACTGGGGTTGGGTTCTAAGTTCTCAAAAGCCCATTTCATTTCCAATTACCTCTTTCTGCCTCGTGGTTATATCTTAAGATATGAGCTCTCAGCTACCACTCAGTACCATGTCTGCCTTCCTGCCAACGTGCTCCCCACCATGATGTCATGGACTCACCCTCTGAAACTGTAAGGAAGCCCCAGTTAAATGCTTTCTTTTGAAAGTTTCCTTGGCCATGATGTCTTTTCACAGCAACAGAACAGTAGTCCCTGGCCTGTATCTCCATTCTGATGACTCTATTAGGTACCCCATCCCCTAAGTTGGCTGGGTAGCTCAGTTGTCTGCTTTCTTTTTTTTTAAGGAAGGCCTACAGCTTGGAAGAACAGAGCATTGGGCTTGGGCTCAATAGCAGACACAGTGGTCTTTTTTTTTTTTTTTTTGCATGGACCTGGAGCCCCACTGCAGCCTGCAGCCTATATTCTGAGACGCCAACAGCCAGGCAGTTTGGACACTGAGTCTCAGGTCACCTGAGATGGCCTTGAAATGACTACATAGCTGAAGCTGACCTGGAAGACTTGAACTCCAGAACCTCCTGCCTCCACCATAGTGCTGGAGTACCAAACCTATGCCACAAAATCACTACTGCTTAAGTTCAAGTTTCCTCCAAACCAGAGGAGAGCTTCACCACACACCAGAACTGATAGCTTCATGCTCCTGCCTCTGTGACTGTACCTACAGCTGCTCTGAGCCCCAAACTCCTGGCAGGTGGATATACTCTGATCATTGGTTGTTACCCTTCCTCCCTGGGCTAAGGGAGGAATTCTGGGCTCCATGGCTGATTAAAACCCAGACAGGTGCAGAGCCAGGAAGGGGGGACCCAATGCTCCTGATCCTAGCCTCTCAACCTTTGGTGTCACTGGCAGCAAAGAGTCTCTCAGTGGGTGGTTCTACCAACCACAGGCTCAACCTCTGGACTGATGTTGAACTAAATGTGAACTAAAGTTCACAGGAAAAATGGCACAACTCTGCTAAACATTTTTGCAAGGCTGGTGAAATGATCTGGGATTGTGAGAGCTGGAAAGTTGCAGGTCCAGAGCCAATTATCCTGGGTTATCTTTAGTCCCCTAAATAGACATCATTGCTCACTTCTGTGAGTAGTCCGGTTTCGCTGGATCATTAAGTAAATCCTTTCAGGGAGTATGAAAAAAATCCTCGCTTCCAACAACCCAAAGGCTGAGAATGTCTTCATAGCACATCTGAGGCATAGAGCAGACCCCTGCTCTGCTGCCACTCACCTGCCTGGTGTATCTGAAACATACCTTGATGAAGTGCTTTCTTTATTCCATCACTATAAAAAAAATAAAAATAAAAATAAAACACTTTGCGACTGGACTAGGAAAGGTGGAGCTGCAAAGATCCCTGAGGCTTGCTGGCCAGCCACCCTCAATTAATTGGTGAGCTTCAGGTGGCATGAGAGACCCATCTCAAAAAAATAAGGTGGAAGCATTAAAGACATGGATCAGAAATTGAGAGCACTGGCTGCTCTTGCAGAAGACTAGAGTTCAGTTCCCAACAACCCCACAAGTAGCTCACAACCGCCTGTCACTCCAGCTCCAGGAGTCTGATGCCCTTTTAGCCATCAAAAGTACCTACACTCAGACACACACACACACACACACACACACACACACACACACACACACACACACACTTTTTTTAAAAAGCTATTATTGCATTGATAACCACATTTGGTTGCAGATACTATGTGCTTCTGAACATACATGAACATGCATACATACATATGCATACACAGTAAATGAACTATTTCTTATTGCCAAGGAAAGAGGAGAAAGAAGTAGGTTATGGGTGTGCCACAGGAAGCTCCTGTGTCCAGTGCTGGAGGAGGAAGTGTTGGAGCTGGTAAGCCATGGAGGCACAGCAGGGATGCCCCCAGGGTGGCCTGCCATGTCCCAGGTACCAGCTTCACTCACTTGACTTTAGAACTTAAGTCATGCATAAAGCCAGACTTTCCTGGGCTTTTGATCGTGCCTAAGGAAAAAATCCAGTTTGACATGCCCAGAAATGATTTTTTCTTTCCTGAGAAACAAGTTTCTCTCCAAAGAGAAAAAAAAAAAATAGCTCAGGCACTACAGAGTCAGAGTTAACACAACTGTGTGTAGGTTTTTCTGATGCACAGTGCATTTTCAAGGACAATAGAAAATATTCCTTAGTCTCAAAGCAAGCTTGGGACAATATCAATGAAGGTGCTTGACTAGGCAGAACCTTGAACTCCTCCCTAATCTAAGTCAGAAGGCCCTGAAGGAGCCAGAGGTTTTAGTCATCTTTGCCTCTGCCTTTCTAGCAAAGTGGGGCCTCTCAGCATCCCACGCCCATCTAGTAAATGAGCAGAAAGGAGTAGCAACTGCCAAGTCAGGATTTCAGCCATGGCACACTGGCCAAATTCCTAAGGCAGCCACAGTTCCGGCATGTCGACTGGAGCCCCATGTGTGACCTTTGCTACCAGCCCAGGTTTTCTGAGGATCCAGTGTGTGTGGGATTGCTGTTAAGATCTCCTTCTATGAATCCTGCCTCCTGTGTGACCAGCAACACAGACACACACACACAACACTGCACCCTGAAAGTCTCCACCCACAGTCCCCACCTTCACCGAGAGCTGTCTCAATCAAGGCAATACCCTCCCCCATCGAGTCTTTAACAGAAAATTTTACTCACAGGATCAGGGTGAGAACATATATTTGAGACATGTAAGACTAGTATTCTAGAATTTTCACAAACTATCAGACTCATACAGCCAATACCCAGTGTGGCGACACACAGAAGCTCCTGCCAAGCTCCCCCAGGCCCCCAATAATCTCTCCCCATGCCCAACTACTAACAGCTTCAGCTGCCCTACTCAGACTAAGCTTTACTGAAGCAGGACAATATCCACACAACAGCAAATGAAGGCAGGTTTGTTCCCCCAGGACACCCACTGGTATCTGGAAATGTGTGTGGCTGTCACACTATGGGGAAGCTCCGTTCCTGGCATCTAGTGTCTATGGCCATTAGTATTTACTCATCATCCCACAATGCACCAGGAAGTGTTAGCAGAGAAACATTCTAGCCAGAATGGCAAGAAGGTCACGGTGGGAAATCTGGATGTGTGACCTGCCACTGAGTATTTCATCTCTTCCTCTTACCCTTCTTTCTGTTCTGATCCATCCAGAAATTTCATGGGGAGGAAGGCAGAATTCAAAAGGAATATTCTGACAGACTGAAAGACTAATGCCATTAGACTGAGGACTTGGCTTCCCTTCCTCTTATTTTGTTTTTCAAGTAATTAAAAAAAAAAAATCGGCATGCTCTGAGCTCCAAGAACCCTGGTTCACATGGGCTTATGTGCACGCACCCAGGTATACACTGCCACCTGCATGCAGTAGCCTAGCCAGAGAGTCAAACAGAAACACACAGAGAGACGGGCATATAGACACATGGCCCAAGCCAGAGCACACATCCCCGAGAACCAACAACCACAGGACAGAAACTCTGATGGTCAAGCCCCAGCTAAGCCTGCTTCACGAAGTCGATTCCCTCTAGGAAAAACAGATTTTTTTTCCCTGTACTCGAGAAGATGGATTTTCAAAACAAGTACTTCTCCATCTACAAGCAGGCTTTACCTCCTGAGCCACACATATTGATTAGCCTTTTATTGTCAATTTTCTTTTAGTTGAACTGGAGAAAAATATAATCTAATTATACCCCTCCTGACGGGTAGGAATCAGTCACCCTAAATCCAATTCTGCTTGCTTCTGTGACTAAGGTGTTTAATTTGGAGGGGATGACAGAGCGAAAGCCTGGCCATGTTTTAATGCAATTAGCCATGGGATGCATACATCTGAAGGCTGAAGATGTCACAGCTGAGTGTCACTGAGTGTCACTGACATCCCTCCCCTCAATGTTCCTGGAACATGGAATTAGGAAAGTTCAATACTGTGAGCTCCACTTATACATAGGATGGGAGAAGCAGTCGACCCTCCCTGGTCTGCCAGAACCCCAGCCACTGACTCTAATTTGTCTATCTTGCGAACCTGTAAAAATATTTTCTTTTAAATTTTGAAACCAGCATAAAGTTGAAATTCTTTCTTTTTCTTTTTATCAAGAAGGATGGATGGGTAGATAGATGGATGGATGAAATGTACTGAATGTACATTATGGAGTTTTGTTTAGTTGTGAAGGAAAAACCAAACCATTTCTGCAGGAAAATGGATGGAACTGGTGGTCATTTTTGTTGAGAGAAACAAACATCACATTTTCCCTCACTTATGGATCCTAGATTGTATATAGCCGCATAAAATCACTGACATGAAGTAAAAAACAGAAGTGAGGCTGTCTGAGGGACAGGGAAGTGGTGGGAGAAAGGGAAGGCTGTGGGGAGGAGTCTCTCACTCAAAGTACACAGCATGCTTGAATGAAGACGTCGTTATAGGAGCTGAGAAAGGCAAGCATGAGAAACGGAGTCCCAGTTCCAGCACCCAGCTCAGAAAGAGCTGGGCTTGGCCATGCACACTAGAATCCTAGCACTAGAGAGATAGAAACAGGAGGAACCCCTGAATCCCCAGCCAGCCTAGCCAAATCAGTGAGTCCAGACTCAATGACAGACCCTGTCTCAGAAACTAAAGGGAAGAGCAATTGAGGAATGATACCGGACATCACCCTGTTGGCCTGCACGTGCATACAAGTGAACACAGGTGTAGGCATATGCATACAAGCATTAGCACTTGAACACAAGTGAGCACGCGCGCACGCACACACACACACACACACACACACACACACACACACACACACACACGGTGGGGTTTCTTTATGAAACACATTATCATGAGCAATACATTAAATACATGCTAATAAAAATGTTATTACCATCTTATCATTTATGTATATAGGTGTTTTGCCTGCGTGTGTTTCTATGTAGCCCATGCATGCCTGGTGTCTGCAGAAGCCATAAAAGGATATTCAATACCCTGGAATAGAGGTACAGACAGTTGTAAGTCACTGTATGGATGCTAGGGATGGAACCTGCGTCCTGTGAAGAGCAGCCAGTACTTTTAACCACTGAATCATCTCTCCAGCCCCAAGTAAGAAAATTTTAGGAAACTTTTATGATATCACCTTCGCACACACAGAAATCCCACATGATCAGTCAAGACAGATTATGTGCTGCTACCGAAACGAATCCCCCAGAAGGACAAACTTGCTTTTCTTACTTCTTCACTGTGTATGGAGAAACCCAGAAGAGAAAGGGCTTGGCTTCCACCCTCACCTGGCCTGGGACTTGGGGAATGAGGCTACTGGTCTTTCATTCCCACAATACCCATTCCCAGGGCAGGCAAAATAGGAAGGGCAATATTAGCAGTACACAGCCAAATGAATGCCAGTCTAGAATTCACACCCAGGGCTTGCACCCCAGACCACTGGATGGAGAAAGGATATGTGCTCTTTCCACACAGAGAAGAGAGGCAAACTGGATAGATGTTGAAAGTTCTATCCTTCAGTGAATGATAATGCTTAAAATCTGAAAGCACACACACACACACACACACACACACACACACGCACGCACAAAACCACTTCAATATAATTGACATGATTTTAGGATGCACAATTACTCCACCCCTGAAAAAAAAGAAAAAAATATCTTCAATCAATGTTCATAGTCCTGTGTTTTCTTTGTTCCTTATGCCATGAAGATTTAACAGCAAATCAACAGGGACTCAGTAAGATGCACCATCTGAGGAAGTCCTGTTCTAAACAGGTTAAAAATAAATAACAGTGAAAGAGCACCAGCCTTCTTAGGCACCTTCACCACCAAAGTGAAGATTCACAGAAATATTCCTATCACCCAGCACCTCTCAGTGGCTTAGCAGCTGGGCTCCAGCATCTTCTACTTGATCTCCAACTCTGGAAGCCCCCAGATGTAAAGTCCCCACACCAACCACATTCTCAGGCCCTGCCTCCTTCCTGTTTCCTCTTCCCCTCCAAAACTTACTCCTCATTGTCTCGGGTCCTCTGCTTGGTCCATTTCCTTTGTCAGCCTGAACCCCTCCATCTGTAACACAGCCCTAAACATGATCTTCCCTTATACCACACTCACCTCATTTGTAACACACACACTACACACCATACATGTGGCTCAGCCAGCAGCAACATGCCTGTGACAGCTTGGGGCCTGTGGGGTATGCTGAAGCCTCCCAGCATGGACACACAGCTCTGTCCAGGCCCATCTGGTACACTCTCCCTGCTGTTCTGTCCACTTGGTGCTTCTTGTAATGTTCAGTTTCAAGCCTTTTTACATCTCAAGGTCCAAAAACCCATCCATACACTATTTTTTGATACAAAATCTCATGCACCCTAGGATTTTAGTCTCCTTTCTGTTGCTTTAATAAAATAATGGTTTATTTTGCTTACACTTTCAGGTCAAGTCAGAGAAGGAACATCAGTCCGGAACATAAAAGCAGGTATGTTTGTTGTTCCAGGAAGCATTACCTATGATCATGGAACTCACTCAAGCCAAGGCAGGCTGGCTCTACCAGGCTCACACTTTGATAACTTTTCTATACAGTTCAAGCTACTTACACAGGGAATGGAGCTGCCCACAGTGGGCTGGGACTTCTACATCAAAAAGCAATCAAGACAGCCCCCTCAGACTCCACACTCTGGCCCCCTGAGTCTGTTCACCAAGGATCTTGACTTCCCAGCCCACCTAGGTATATAGATAACTACCTGGGCTCCCCAGCACAGGCCCCTTCTCCTATATGTAGATGTATCATATATGTTATATGCTGTGCTAGACCTGTGGGGATATGTTTCAAATTTAATAATAAAACAGTCTGAGATATCAGAGGGATCTACCCACAGTCCTTTCAGAGGATCAGACAGTAGTAGCTCACACTTTTAATCCCAGCACAGGGAATATCCTGGGAGTGGTGACCTATGCCCTTAATCCCAGCAAATCTGAGTTTGAGGTCATCTTAGTTTTCAGAAGGAGTTCCAGGCTCCCAGGCAGGCAGTGGTGGGGCCACGCCTTTAATCTTAACCTGGATGTGAAACAACTGAGCGAAGAAAGTATTTAAGGCAGGTGTAGAAAGACAGAGAAGGCAGTAGAAGCCAGGAGGAGCGAGGCTGAGGAAGGAGCGCTGGATGACAGCTGGGTGAGATCTGACTGTGGTGTTTACTCTCTGATATCTCAGCCTTTGTCTGAGATCCGGATCTGAGTTTCCTTTATTCGTGCAACATAGACCCTTAGGAGTCTCATGACTCAGATTTTCTGAGCTCCAAGCCAGCCTGGAGAGCCAATCCATGTGGACCTACCCTACCTGCATCCCCCCAATCCCCGACCTTCGCAATTTCCATAGTGGCTGTACCGCATTACAACTCCACCCACATGGTATCCACTACACCGAAGAAAGCACATGGAAAGAGCCTTTCTGAAGAGAACTCTGTTGCCCAGGAATTGAGGCCGACAATTGGCAAGTGGGACCTCATGAAGCTCAAGCGTGTCTGGATAGCTAAGGAAAGAACAAACTGAATGATGGGGAGCTCCACAGAGCCAGAGGAAGCTGGACATCTGACCTGACAGCGGACTGGTATCCAGAATACACAAAGAACTCAAAAAATAAAAAGTGAAGAAAATAAAAGACCCAATTTTTTAAAAGTAGACTTTGGATCTCAAAAGAGAATTCTCAATAGAAGAAATAAAATTGGTTAATACCTACCTCAGAAAGTTCAGGGAAATGCACATTAAAACTGAGAATTCATCTTACCTGGTCAGATCAACAAAATAACTGACAGAGAATGCTGGCAAGGATGTGGGGAGAAGGAAAAGGAACCCTCACTCAGCACTGGCGGGAAAAATGCTGCAGCCGACATGGTAATCAGTATGGTAAATCCTCAAAAAACTAAAAATAAATCTGCCATATAACCCAGCTCTGCCGCTCCCGGGCATATGTTCCAGGAACTCACCACCCTCCTCCACAGTCACTTGCTCACCACGCTTCTGTTCACAATGGCCAGGATATAGAAGCAACCTAAATGTCCTAAACGAAAATGTGGTGCATCGACACCATGGAATCGTGTCAAAGAATGAAATGTGATCTTTGCAGGTAAGTGGAGGGAACTGGAAAATACCATACTGAGTGCCGTTCCCCAAATGCACAAGTTAAAGACATTTTCGGTCATCTGTGTTTTTCCTAGCCCCAAATCTTCAGATGTGAGCACACACCCTGAAGTAACCGCAGAGGCCAGGACAGTAAAGTGGGGCCGTGTGGGTGACATAAGAGAATAGTGGAATATAGATGCTATGAAGAGGGAGGGTAAAGGAGGGGGTTGATTAGGGAGGGAAGAAGGCCACTTCAGCAGGGGGAGAAAGAAGGTGGGATAAATAACACAAAAATAATTGGAAAGGGACTAAAGGAAGCCATATTATTTTGTATTTACCTAAAATTACATTTAAAACACACATATATACATGTATATATAACATAAATAATACATAAACATTTAGGTGTATGTATGTATGTGTGTGTGCATATATATGTATATGGGTACGTGCATGTATATGTGCATATATGTGTTTGTGTGCATATGTATATATATGTATGTATAGCTATGTGTGCATATATGTGTGGGTATTTTTTCAAATATAATAAAAACAGTTGGAGATATCATAGGGATCTACCCACAGTCAGTCTAGGAGGATCAGACAGTAGTAACTCACACCTTTAATCCCAGCACAGGGAATATCCCAGGAATGGTGACCTTAATCCAATCTGAGTTTGAGGTCATCTTAGTTTACAGAAGGAGTTCCAGGCTCCCAGGCAGGCAGTGGTGGTGCCCATGCCTTAACTGAGAGAAGAGAGTATTTAAGGCAGACATAGAAAGACAGAGCAGGCAGAAGAAGCCAGGAGGAGCGAGGCTGAGGAAGCTGGAAGACAGCTGGGTGAGATCTGACTGTGGTGTTTACTCTCTCTGATATCTCTGCCTTTCCCAGAGATCTGGCCCTGAGCTTCCTTTATTCATGCAACATATGTGTGTTTGAATGTGTATATATACTGTGTAAGTATATATGTGTGTATATACATGCATATATGCATGTATATATGTACATGTACATATTTGTGTGTATGTATGAATCTATATATGTGCATTTATATGTGTGTTTATTGCATACATATTTGTGTAAATGTGTATATTTTATATATGTTTCTGTGTGTGTATATGTGTGTATATATACATATATATCACATACATACATATAGTTTAGATGAAGTTACATCACTTGGGATGATAATGCCTCTTACAAGAGCCATAGACTATGAAAACCTCAGAACGAAACATGAGAAATTTCCTTTCAAGTACTTCATCAAGACTGAATTATTGTTGGTCAGAGTTGTCCAAGAGACTCTCAAAACATTACAAGCTATCGCTAATGTCCTTGGTAGCATCCCAGAAGTTGAAGGAAATCCCTATTGCTGAAGACACCATGCACTTTGGACACAGGACTCCGAGGATCCATGCTGAAGCTGACCTGGAAGCCTCCTCCCTGAGGATTAGCTTCCAGAGTACCAGAAGATGCTGTGCAGACGCCGAGGGAGGGTAAAACATTTGCACCCAGCTGTGAAGCCTGCAAAGAGCAGCATGCCAAGATATCTCTAAAGTCTGGGAGGTCCAAGGGGTCAAACGGAGCCAAGAGTCCTTGGTGGAACCAAGACAGGAGGCTGGCTGGTCTGTGGGGAGCATGTGGGTTCCCCTTGACACCCCTGCAGCCTAGTGGGAGGGAAAGGCACTTCCTCCTCTGAGCCATCCCAGGAGGTCCTGTTGCTGACTACAGATGGTTGACTGCAAGAAGCGGCAAGTTGCTCAGAGAAAAACCAAATGCACCATCTGGCTGTTAGCAAGCGTTTGGAGGCAGTGTGGTGCCAGTCCTGCCCAGACAGTCTGGATCTTGGGGGAAATGTTCATTTCAATAATCCCAGGCTTACACTTGCAGATCTGCTTCCTCCTTACTCGGCCTCTGCTATCAAGAAGGCTTACTTAGTCCCTAGGAGCCTAAGCAGCAAGTAGGCTAGCCGCACTCCGCAAGTGGAACTCTGACATTTGCTGGAATATCCACAGTAAAGGGGCCTCAGGAGAGGATAAATCAGCACTCCTTCCTCTCCTAACTAGACAGAAATTAAACAGCATGTCCACCCAGAGCCTGGACACAGTCACAGGAGATAATGGGTCCTATCCAATGCCAGAGACAGGCAAAGTTGAGACCACCAGGCAGTTTATGATCTCCAGGGCTGTAGCCATTTCATGAGAGCCTGTATTCACTCTGCCAATTAACTCCAGAAGGGTGCAAAGACTTCCTAACCTGGGACTTTCAGAGTACACGGATCAGCAAGAGTCAGAAGGTATTTTCAGCATGGGAGGCCCCACTACATCTGCCCCAAGCTCCTGAAGTTTCTGCTTTGATGGCAAAGCAGTGAAAGACAGTATATGCATGAACGTATCTAGTTGTGTTTCAATTAAACTTTATTGATCTACACAACGGGGATGCCAGCTCTGGCCCACAGGCTGCAGTCTGTCTTTGCTAGAGAATGACCTTTAGGGCAGCAGAGACCAATTCATCTCGTTTACAAATGTTCATCTAGGTTACAATTGCTCAGGTATTTGGAAACAGAATGAGAAGGGTAGCAGGCCCCTCCCCATGGACAGAGGTGAAGCTTCCTAAGGCCACCATATTTTGATATCTCATGCGGAGGGATCGCCAGAACAGGACTCTCCACCAACACAGGGTTCTCAAGGTGCAGTGGAGAAGATAGAACATTGTGGGTAGGTAGAGTATTCAGACTAGGAATAAAGCATTGCATTCCTCTGCAGACTGTTCTCTATAAAGATTCTAGCAAAAGTGTGGGGTACAGACAAGCAGCCTTTGATACCCATAGGGTTCACAAACTCCACCTACCCCACAAAAATATTTAAATGGGCTGGGGAGATTGCTCGATTGTTGAAGCGATTGCTGCAAAAGTGTGGGCTCTGGAGTTTCGATCCCAGGAACCCACATAAATGTTGGGTAACTCCAGCCTGGGAATCTCCATAGCAAGTGAGCCAGTAAGACAATAGCCGGCCAGTGAGACTAGCCTTATCAGTGAGCTCTGGGTTTGATTGAGAGATCCTGGCTCGATGAAGTGGAAGAGTATTCATAAAAGATCAGTCTCAACATCAACCTGAAGCCTCCACAGACATATGTGCCCACACAAATGTAAGTAAATCATGCATATAAACACATTCACATCACACACTCACACACAGGAAAAATACAAAAAGATGCAAACACTTTCTTGAGTGCTAGATGCATAGAGAGGTTTTTGGCTATTAAGTCCTAGACAGCATGGCTCTGTTAGGAACATTGCACTGTGTTAGGTACCATAGGTCACTTACAGACATCTGAAAATCTATAGGAAACTGCATGGGTCACACACAAATGCTATGTCATTTTGTAGGCGGGACTTAAAAATGAAGGAGTTTGGTGTCTGAGATGGGCCAGAAACCAACAGTGAAATGCTACCATCTTTTAGGAGATGGGAAATTTTAGACTGCACATGGATGGATCACAACTCAGCAGTAAGGGGATTTCCATGGCTTCGAGATGAGCCTGGGCTATATAATGAAAGCCTATCTCAAAAAAATAAATAAAACAGTGTGAAAGAGATGGCTCGTCAGACATGTGCAAGCCTGACAAGCTGAGGCCAATCCCCAGAGTCCATAATAGAAACAGAGAGCTAACCCCACAAAGTTACTCTCTGACCTCCACATGTGCACCGTGGTGTGCATGAACCCACACTCATGAACATACCATAAATGATAAACTCCAACTCCAGGGATCCAACACCCTCTACTAGACTCTGAGGGCATCCACAGATATACGTGTCTATACATACACGTACATATAAATAAAAATGTTAAATAAAAATGAGTCTGTGGCCCCTTCTCCAATTCTATCTTCTTCACAGAGAACCTCCCCAGTCGCCTGGTAACTCCCAAGTCAGAATCTCTAGCCTACATCTGTCCTTCTATACCCAACCTGGCTGTGCCTTCAGCTCTGGATTTCAGAGCAAACTCAGCTAATGAGCCCAAAGTCAAATTCTTGAACTTTCTATTGTCCTATAGGCCATCTCAAGCCCTACCTCTTGCTCACACCCTGCCCTTTGGACAGGATTTCATGAACCATCATTGTGAATACTCCTTAATTCTCACTGACCCTACCACCATCCAAACCACCAACATCTCTGAGAGGCCCTGTCCCAGCCGGCAAGCCTGCCTCTTTCTGGTCCCTTAAGCTCCATGTCACATTCCAGGATAGACAACAGAAGAGCTACTACCTGATTGAGGTTAAAAAAATCACAAGTGTAAAGCCCAGTATGATTATACATGCTTTGATTTGAGTTCAAGACCAGCCTGGTCTATCCAGTAAGTTCCAGGCCACACTGCTAAGAGGTACGTTGGAGACTGACACCCAACATGCCCCTTGGTGGGGCTCTGTCCCTGCCATGATACAGCCATTGCTGTTGAAATCAGAGATCCTCATAAAACTGTAACTCTTGGTGTTTCCTCTGGGGCAAAGGGAAGGTCTGGAAGAGCAAGAGATACCTCACCTCATTGCAGAGGTAAAAATGTTTAAAAACAACCGTTTGGGGTGCTCTGTTCTGTGGTATAGCTGCCCTTGCTTCTGTGGGCAATCTGTCACCCAAGCTCTTGAGAGTAACCTCAAATAAGTTCTTAACTTTACCAGCCCGGAAGTGGTGGAATTGCTTCCTGGTCTGTGACTGCCTTTTCCGTCTGGGGTGAGTGGGAAGGGGCTCTCCCGGTGTCAAAAGGTAACTCTCTTGAGCACTTTCACAAGTATAGAGCTTGGGGTCAGCGGGAGAGAACTTTCCCAGAACACACCACGAAGGTTTGAGTGAAAATGCCCCGCTCCACCCCAGACTGGCATTTGAATACTCAGCCCCAGTTGGTAATGCCAGGAGATGCTGTCCTTGAAGTACGTCACTGGCTTCAAGAGTTTACAAGTCTTGCGCTAGTCTAGTGCGCTCCCCTCTTTGCATCTGAGGATTGAAGATGAAAAATGTCAGCTTTCTGTTCCAGCCACCCAGCCTCCACTCTGCCATCGTGGTCTCACATCCTTCGGGAACCTAAGCCCAAATAAGCCCTGCTTCAACAAGTTGCCTTGGTCATGGTGCTTTATCACGGCAACAGAAGAGTGAAGTTCTGAGTTATGTCTCCCCAGTATAGCAAGAGCAAAACACACGGCACCAGGTTGAGACAATCATTTTGTCAGCCATGTGCTCATCTTGGGCCCCAGATGAAAGTGAAGCCAATGTCGAAAGAGGGTCTGGAGAGATGCCTCGGCAGTTAAGAGCTCTGGATGCTCACAGCTGTCTGTTACTCCAGTCCTAGGTGATCTGATGCCCCCCTCTGGCTTCCCTGGGCACAAGACATGCACGTGGTGCACAGACATACAGACAAAGCACTCATGCACATAAAATAAATAAGCAAAATTTTAAAGAGAGAGAGAGAAAGAGAGAGATAGCTGGACATGGCAGTGGGTTTGTTGTCCCAGCCCTGGAAAGGCCATTGCAGGTGTATCCCTGGGGCTTGTGGGCCATAACAGACCCTGTGTCAAGAAAAAAAAAAAAAAAAAAAGGTAGATAGCAACAGATGAGTGAGACCCAAGATTAGCCTCAAGAAATATGTACAAATCCATGTGTCCTCACATACACACAAATTCATGCATGTTCACATACACACAAATACATGTTTGCATACACACAAATCAATGTGTGCTCTCATACACACAAACACATGCCTGATACATCTCCTAAAACAACCTAAATCTGCACCCAGAGGCAAACTGCGCTGAGCTGAAGAAGTGATGTATCACCAGCAAAGGATGGCATCTTAGGGTTTCTCCTGCTACAATAAAACCCCCTGTCCAAAGGGACTTGGCAACAAAACAGTTTGATGCAGCTTACAAATGGAAGGTCAGACTCCATCACCAAAATAAGTCAAGGCAGGAACAAAGCAGAGACTTTGGAAGAACACTGCTTACTGGCTTGCTCCCCACGGCTTGCTCCGGAAGAGCATCACATGACCACAATGTGCTGGGCCCTCTCATATCAATCATTAATCAAGAAAGTATCCTACCCTACAGGCAATCAGATGGAGACACTTTCTCAATTGAAGTTCCTCTTCCCAGATAATTGTAACTTGTGTCGAGATGACCAATAGTAATAATTAATAAATAAATAAAAGAACCAATGAGAGCCTCCCATTGATGCTTTTCCATGCAGCACCCCTGCTATTCCCATCGCAGATCCGAGAGCAATGGCTCCGCAGGTCCGTTGGGAATTTGGGGGGTTGGTTGGTGGCTAAGTGAGTTGTCACCTAGAGAATTTAGCTCCACCCAGCAACAACCAAGGACTCTCTGGCCAAATGACTCAAGAGGAAAGAGAAAAGTAATTCCCTGAAGAGGTTTTCCTCCCCTCTAGGAAGAGCCACGGGCTGCGATTCACACCAGTATCCCTCCCTGGTGTGAGAGGATGTGGAAGACCCCGCAAGGCAGCCAGCAATGCTGCATTCCTGGGGCTGGGTTACATGGATTCTCGATTTTAATAGTCATTTGTGTACGTGTGTGGGAGCAGCTGAGGGGGTAGGTCATAAAGTAGAAACAGCCCATGGAAGGAAGAAAGAGATGAGGGGTGGGGGAATGGGCATCAGAACACAATAAAGAAAGAAAAGAGGTACTGACTGGGACAGGGTAAATGAGGGAGGGATGAGGAAGAGGGAGACTGAAGTGTGTGTGTGTGTGTGTGTGTGTGTGTGTGTGTGTGTGTGTGTGCATGCGCGCGCATATGCATTTGAAAATACCATAATGAAATTCAATACTACTAACTTTAAAATAAGAATATAAGAAACACCATTTACAATAAATGGAAGAAGAAAGAATATAAAGCGGAAAAGGTGAGGTGAGAAGCAAGAAGTCCTCCCAAGCACCCCAGCAAGACATCACACTCAGAGGCCCACAAGTTCTGGTGTGGCCCCTAAAAACCTCCTTTAGCAACCAGCCAGCCTCCTGGCCCCAAAGAGCACAGCCAGGAAGCCACTCAGAGGGACAGACAGTCATAGAGAAGCCTCAGCCTCAGATCACCGGGACCAGGGATGAGAAAGGACATTTTATTCTAAAAAAAAAAAAAAAAAACCCTCTGGCTGTAGCCCAATGGCCCAGCAGCTTTGCAGAGAAGAGTCCACAGTGACCTGTCACTAAGGAACAAGGAGGTTTGTGACACTTTCAACGAACTAATGGTCCCTAAGAACAAACCCCCATGGAAGGGTGCTACTCTCCCAGAGCTCATAGGTGGAAACAGGAAATTTGACTCCCTCTGGTAGGGGTATCTCTCTATGACACACCCTGCTTCCCATCCTCTGTGCCCTTACACACACACACACACACACACACACACACACACACACTCACACACTCACGCACACACATACACCAGCTTGGAAACCTCCCTGGATACTTAAATGACACAAACAGGAAAGGGAAATATGTCAGGTGTTTCAGGCAGCCCAGGGCTCTGGGCGATCTTTAAACTGGAAAGCAGGAGTGTGAACACAGGGGGCACAGAACCCCTAAAAAAGAGGGTTATGACCAGGCCTGAGAGGGATCATTTCTGTCTGGCTTCTATATATTCCTTCAAACCTATGCCATAGGGGCTCCCATACCCCACCACACACCCTGTACTAAATCAAGCCCATGCCATGGGGGCTCCTGTAGCCCCCCACACATACCCTGAACTAAATCAAGCACATTCCATGGGGGCTCCTGAAGCCCCCCACCCTGCACTAAAGCAGTGGGGTTTGTAAATTTCATTCTCATACATAGAATTCACTAAGCCTGCAGAAAGCACTCAATGGCGACACTCTGAGCTCATTCCTTGGGGTGAATTTTGGCACAAAATCACATTATTGAGCACACAGAACCACACTAAGTGCATCTTACCAAGAAGCCTTCCTTAGTCTCGGGAATCACAACCCTGTGAAGCTGGGCCTATTGACACATTTGTTCTGTTAACAAGATGCTACAGTCAGAGCGGGTAAGTGATTTGCCCAAGGACACCCAGCTAAGGTCAGGCAAAATATGCACTCAAACTCATCAGGACTCTATTGCCCTGGGTGGCTTCCATTGATTCTGGATTTCTTGTCTTTGGCAGAGTTCTGTGCCAACGCAAGAGGTGAAGGAAGGCAGGGCACGGGGGCTCTCCCAGCCACAAAAGTTCCATGACACTACCCAGCCCCTGTGCCTGGTATCAAGCATTTCCTCCACTGCCTTCTAGGCCTTTCCACCATGTGGCCCAGAAAACGGTTCATAAGCACTATCTCCCACTGGGATCTCAGAGGCTGTTCATTTGGGCTCTTGACCCTCTTCTGAATGCAGCAGCATCCATGGAGAGTTGTAAGCAATGATACAAGAAGCTTTGGAAGTTCTTAAGAGTAACCTTATGCCAGAGCCACTGAGCTTCAATGTGGCCAGCTGCCACCGAAATGACTCAGGAGGAAGGGACCACTCCCCCGGGGGGCTCATCAGCAACTCATCAGATTGATAAGACAAGATCAGCCAAGCAAACATGGCAAGGAGCGAAGAATTCAACTCCACTCACCATTAAAAAACGGTCAAGGTGGCAGCCTCTCCAAGGACAGCAGCCTTCATCTGCCTCCAGGTAGGTCTCTCCCTAGCACAAAGTCTGCTTAATCTCACCTGGGAAAGAGTCTAGAGAGGGAGGCCAAATGGTCTCAACCTCATTCGTGTCCCCAGAAATAACACAGCACAGAGTCAGGCAGAAGTACCAAGGGGAATCCAAGAACTTTGCCTGGCTGTCCCCCTCTGTGGAGCTAGGGAGAAGAATGTGGGGACCTGGGTGGAAGCCATGTGCCTCCTGTCCATATTCCCCAGAAGACTTGGAAGGGACAAGAGAGCAGGAAGGTGCGGGGCTGGTGACTAGTGCATACTGACTGCAGTCACGGGCTGAGTACTGCAGGGCTTAGGTGAACCGGGTGCTCCTTATATCCCCACCCCGAGACCCTCCCCTAATGGACAGTTTTGCACAGACACCAAAGTCTCAAAGAGGTACCCCACACACACACAGCCCGGGTCAGACCTGGGGTGCCTGTTCAGGATGGCTTAAAGCTACCCCACATTCTTCTCCTTCTGGGGAGGGCGCTCCAAGACACCCCTTCATCCCTTTAGGTAAGCCATAGTGTCCAGCTGGGTCTGCTCCCATCAGCCATACCTTGTGGGCTTATTAAGAAGTCAACAGCACATAAACACAGTTCTCGTCACCAAGCATCCAGATCCCGGGGCGGTCCCTCCAAGCAAGCACAAGGCGCCTGCAGGAGTTGTTGCCCAGTTACCAACTTCACTAGGCGACGGCCAATCATCCCTGGACCACCACAGCCCTGACCCAAGTCCCAGCTGCCCCAAGATTACTTACACCTCTGCCTTCGCCACCTGTGTGGGTGTCGAGCTCGTCCCGGGTCGGAAGCGATGCGGTGGCTTCGTCCTGAGGCTCGCTTCCCGCTCGCAGCCCCAACCTCAACCTCTTCTGCTCCGGAGCATCGTCCTCCCTTCTCTGCCGGCCCTCCCTGCCTCCTCGCAGCTTGCCTGCATCTTCGGGGCTGACTGGGGGACTGGCCATGGCTCAAGGTGGGGGGGGTTGGTGTCTGCTCTTGAGGATGAGGAAGGAAGCAGACGCCTCCCGCTGCAAGCGGCCTCGCGGTGGCAGTGGGGCTTCTGCGCTCCGGCTCGGGGGTCCGCGCTGGGCAGCTCTGTGAAGCTCTGCTGGCTCACCATCGCCCTCTGCTGGCCGACACAGGAACTGCGGGTGGACCGGTTGGACTATGAGCCCACTAGAGGCAGGTACCCAGTGGCCAAAGCCCTGTCTCCAGCCATCTCCAGCCAACTCACAACCGATGCCCTAAGAAGGAAAAGGGGGAGAGATGTCTGGAGAGGTCGTGGGGGAAATGGGCAGCATGGTCACCCTGGTCTTCGGCTCTATTTGTATTTGGAATGGTTTGGGGCAGCCTAGAAAAGGACATAGAGAATTCTGGAAAACAAGTTATGTCAGCCGACACCGTGGGGGTGAGGGCCAGAGAGGCTGGGGTTCCTCAGGTACTTTCCTTTCCTGTTTCCTGCCTTTCTCTCATTTGGTTATTGTTTAGTTGGTTAGGGATTTTTTGTTCTTTGTTTTGGTTTTGGTCCCCGTCCCGTCCCCCCCCCTCCTTCCCCCCCCCCTCCGCCAAGACAGGGACTCACTATGTAGACCAGAGATCTGCTCCTGCTCCCTAACCACCACTATCCTAATTTTGCTTATTTACTAGGGGGTGAGGGTGGGGGTGCCGGTTCTTTCCTTCCACTGTGAGGATCCCAGGAAGAACTCAGCTGTCAGGCTTGTACAGCAAGCACTTTTACCAGCTCAGCCCCCCCCTTTTTTTTAAATTATATGATCATCGGTGTTTTGTCTGCATGTATGTATGTGTGTGAGGGTGTCAGAGCCCTCTGTAACTGGAATTACAGACAGGTGTGAGCTGCCATTGTGGGTGTTGGGAACTGAACCCCAGTCCACAGGAAGAGTCGCCAGTGCTCTTAACTACTGAGTCATCTCTCTAGCCCAAGCTGAACCTTCTTGATGGCTCTGGTTTGGTTTGGTTGGGTTTGGTTGGGTTGGGTTGGGTTGGGTTGGGTTGGGTTGGGTTGGGTTGCCTTGGGCTGGAGGTTAGGTTTGAGAAAGGGTCTCTCCTAAAACAAGAGCTCCTGTATTCCCTAAATGGCTGATCAGTGCACCCCCCAGGACCTGGTCTGTAACCCTCACTGCTGGTGTTACAGCTGCTCACTACCATGCCCCCTTTTATGTGGTTGCTAGGGAATGAGCATTGGTGCT
This sequence comes from Phyllotis vaccarum, assembly GCA_033318265.1. Classification (NCBI taxonomy): domain Eukaryota; kingdom Metazoa; phylum Chordata; class Mammalia; order Rodentia; family Cricetidae; genus Phyllotis; species Phyllotis vaccarum. The sequence goes on along the minus strand of JARWLC010000016.1, from coordinate 68,963,247 downwards.
CATGCTTACACAGCAAGCCTCTGAGCCATTGAGCCCTCCCAAGGATGACACGTAACAGATGCTCAGGAAAGCATATTGGGTGAGCAAGTGGATCTGCTCCAGCAAATCATCTCTCCAGGCAGGGATCATTCCAGTCACCTCTTCTGTGACTGTTGTAGGGTGACACTGTCTCTTCTGAGGCAGCTCTATGGCAAGTCGGACATGCTGAGGCACACTGCAGTGGCTGGAGTGTGGTGTCAGCACTTAATGGCCAAAGGTGACTAAACATGAGTGCCTTGTCAGATTCTGGGTCTGGTCTGGCTCACTTGGGTCTGTGACACCCATATGCTTAAAAATGAAGCAGAATGGTGGCTTCTCTGACATGTCTGGAAAGGGATTTAGCTTGAACTTGAAGAAGTCAGGAGAAGTCTAGCTTGAGTCACAGAAACATGGATTTGTGTTCCCTCAGTTGTTTGCCAGATTTGAGTCACAGAGTAATGGCTGGACACAGCCCCATGCTGCCTCGGCAACGGCCTGTGTAGTTCTCTTCCTCATCCACCCAAGCAAAACTGATCCTCAACATCTCCACAGAAAGAAATGTCAGGAGCAGAGTTCAGATGTATTAAGGCACCCTTGACAGATTTAACCACAAGGTTGCCAGAAGGCTGCTTGGGGAAGCAGTATGGCATGCCTGAGAGTGTGGGTGTGGGCTTCTGAAGGGAGAGCAAGGGCTAAGGGTCTCCAAAGAGACCGTGTATTATGCTTTGGTGGCTTCTGAAGTTTCATATCAGCTGCTGGCTGAGGAACCTTTTCTTTTTGGTAAATGAGATCACAGGGTGGCTCCTGGGGTGCTTGGATGGGACCTCCACTGATAAGCTAAGGTTACCTTATCAGGGTCAATAAGATGGATACCTTCATTGTAAATACAAGTCCAGTCTTGTTTGTGGGACTCCCAGGGGAATCTTGGGAAAGGAGAAAGGCCACTCTTAAAGGTCAGTCGGGCATGGTTTATTGCTGTTTTAACACTGCTATTTGAAAAAAAATCCTTATATACAGAGAATATCATCTCTACGTGGGAAACCTTTGTAGAAATGCTAATTGTAGTGGAATTCTAACTTTCAGCTGATGAGAGGCTTCATCCAGATTCCTTCCCCCTTCCTATGGCCCCTTAGTTGTCTCTGTCTTTCTATCCTGTATCAGGACCCATGGTTGAGGAGAATGTGGAGCCTTAACTATATGCTTGCTCTTCACTGGTCAGAACTGGACTGACTGAGGTCAGGTGACCACTCAAGTCCAGTGGCAATCAAGGGGATTCCAATGCAGGTTGTTCTGCTAAAGCTGCCTGTCAACATGCTGACATTCCTAGGGAAGAGACACCCTCAGGGTATCAGCCCCCAACTGCCCAATCTAACAGTGTTCACAGTCAAGCTGTTTTTTTTTTTTTCCTTTGAAACATCTGAAACGAAACAGTAAGGTAAGAGTGAATCACAGGACAAGGCAAGTGGAAGGTTGCTCAGTGGAGAATGCGCTTGCAGCACTGAGGACCTATGTGTGAGATTCTGCTGAAGCCACATAAAGCCAGACTCAGTGGTGTGCACTGGAATCCCAACACTCCTACAGGGAGAGAGGAGGCAGAAACAGGAAGCTCCCAGAGGGCCAGCTAGCTTGGCATGTGCTGTGGGGAATGAGAGATCCTGTCTCAAACATGGTGGAAGGCAAAACCCAAGGTTGTCCTCTGATAGCTACATACATGGTTTCCACATACATGCCTGCACTCACTCACTCGTTCTCTCTCTCTCTCTCTCTCTCTCTCTCTCTCTCTCTCTCTCTCTCTCTCTCTCTCTCTCTCTCACACACACACACACACACACACACACAGACTTGATTTATCTTTGTGTGTGTCTGTGTGTGTCTGTGTGTGTGCACACACATATACAATTATATTGGGAGACCAGAAAAACCATCCGATCCCCTGAAACTGGAAATAAAAGCTGTGATGAGCCATCTGATGTGGGTGCAGGGAATCGAACTCAGGTCCTTGGAAAAGAAGCAAGCATTCTTAATCACGGAGCCATCTCTTCAGCTCCCCACAGGGATTTTCTTACCTACCATGAGGCCACCAACTGACCCTTATTTCTCTAATGAGATCAGCAAGTATGGCTTTTGCTCAACATCACCCAATTTCCTAAGGGTGTACCCCACAACTGACATGCACTACCCTCTGAAACATGAATTCTAGTTGGTATTTAATGAAAACTTAGAGTCAGACATTGGGGCAAAGCTGGAATATCAGAGAGAGGAAGCAGACCACAGTCGATTCTCACCCAGCAAACTTCTCAGGGTAAAAGCTATCTTCCAGCTTCCTCAGCCTGGCTCGTCATTTCTACAGAATATCTCAATGTCTGCCTACACCTGCCTTAAATATCTTCTCTGCCCAGTTGTTTCACTTCTGGATTTAACTCTGCAGCATAATCCTAGACTAGGTTGATACTAGGGACAGAAAAAGCTGCACGGCTCCTTTAATTCCCAGCTACAACAGGCAGGCGTGTCCTGGCTAAGGGCTTAAAGAGTGAGTGTCTGAGGAACATGGATACAGGTTCTGCTGTCAGTCTGAGACCAGATACCTCACTGTCTCTGTGTAGAATAAATATACCAATAACCACCTACAGCAAGGAAAATGACGGGGACTGTGAGCAGTGATGAACATTTAAGGAACAAACGTTATCCCTCCAATGAGAGCTTGTGTTCCCCCAAAAGAGATCCATCCACATAGGGTTCAGAGTTAAAGGGTTTGGTTCTTAGGCAGTTCAGAGAGTGTAGGGGTGAGGCAGGTCTGGAGAAGGGAAGGCAGCTGAGAAAAGGCGTGTTAAGGAACTTACCACTGTGGCAGTAAAAGGTTCCATTCTTCTGGGAGGAGGAGGGCACGCCTCCCTTTGCCCACTTCCAGAGGTGCAGGTCTTTGGGGGACTCACTTTCACTAGTCATGTACACACAGAACCTCCTCCCAGAGGGTGTGATGTCCCAGTCTGGGCTAGGGAGATGGCCCAGTCAAGAAAACACTTGCTGTGTAATCATGAGAACCTGAGTTTGATTGTCCCATTAAAAAATTAATCTAAGCATATTGGCATGTTTTTAATCCCAATGCTGGGAAATAGGCTGATCCATGAGTTGGCTGTCCAGTTAGTCTAATGATCCTGTGAGACACTGTCTTAAGAAAACAAGGTGTTCTCTTGTGCAATCTTAATTTAAGATGTGTTACATTTGTTTATGCTGTGGACTACTTGTTTAATGAGGCACAGATGTAATGTATTCTTTTATGTTGCGTTTGTTTAACTCTGTGAAACTGTGTTACTTTGCCTGTCTAAAACACCTGATTGGTCTAACAAAGAGCTGAACAGCCAATAGCCGGGCGGAGAAATGATAGGCAGGGCTGACAAGCAAAAAAGAGAGTAAATAGGAGGAGAAATCTGGGAACAGAAAATCAAGGAGCAAAAGGAAGAGAGAAAGACTCCAGGGACAGCCACCCAGCTACCCAGCAAGCCATAGAGTAAGAAGAAAGGTATACAGAAACAGAGAAAGATAAGAGCCCAGAGGCATAAGGTAGACAGGATAATTTAAGAAAACTAGCTAGAAACAAGCCAAGCTAAAGCCAATCATTCAAAAGTAAGACTAAGACTCCATGTATTTATTTGAGAGCTGGGTAGTGGGTCTCCAAATAGCAAAGAGCCAAAGCGTTAAACATAAAACAACAGGGAACAGTATCTGAGGAATGACAGCTAAGGTTGCCTTCGGACCTCCACACACATACAAGTAAATGTGCAGCTATACACATATGTCCATATCCACACAATCCATCACTAAATGACCAAGCCCTTCCATCAAAACAGGCATCAACAGCCATGGAGAACTCCAGGCAGAAGAGTCAACATGCGTCACAGGGTAGGCCTGGAACGCATATGCCACAAAGTCCAACCCAGCTGTGACCAAGGTGGTTCCATCCAGACAATGGTCAGCAGAGGACATTAGAAGGATGTGGGTGATGATGATGGGATTCTTCCTGTTCCAGATCTCAAAGATGCTGGGCTCTCATCTTTCCACAGTGAGGCTACCATATTTGACTGTCTGGTTCCCAGCTGGCTGGACTGTTTGGTAAAGTATGGCCTTATAGGAGAATGCGTGTCACTGGGAGTGGGTTCTAAGGTGTGTGGTAGTTTCAAAGAAAATGCCCCCCAAAGGGAGTGGCACTGTTAGTAGGTGTGGCCTTTTGGAGGAGGTATGATGCTATGGAGGTGGGCTTTGCAGTCTCATATACATTCAAGCCACACCCACTGTCTCAGTTCATTCCCTGTTGCCTGCAAGATGTAGACCTCTCAGCTACCTCTCCAGCACCAAGTCTGTCTGCACACCACCATGTCCCACTATGATGACAATAGACTAAACCTCTGAACTCTAAGCCATTCTATTAATTGTTTATTTTTTATAAGAGTTGCTATGGTCCTGGTGCCTCTTCACAGCAATAGAAACTCTTAAGACAGGTATTGATGTACCTGTTTCATGAGACTCCCTAAAGGCCACCAGGGATCTGGGCTCCGATGCAACACATGAGAGTCAGCTTATTTTTGGACAGACTCAAACTTGGACTAAAACCCTGTTTCGATGCAGGAGAGGGAATTTGGCCCTGAACTCAGAGGTGAGAGGGTTAAAAACAAAAATACATACAGAATCAGGGTGCTACATGTCTTGGTGTTTCAGATTAGGTAAAGAGAGAATTCTTGGAAACTATTAGTTAAATTTCAGTATGAAATCAAGTTTTGACTATTGGTTGTCAGACACATTCCTGAGATTTTTTTCCTGGGCATTAGATGTTTAAAAAAAAAAAAAAAAAAAAAAAAAAAAAAAAAAAAAAGTCTTTCCCTGAGATAAATTTTTGTAAAGGTAAGTCTATGACTTCACAGTATCAAAGTCTAGACCATTCCCGGTTAGCTCTTTCTGTCCACGTTTATAGAGCAGATGTGGGCTCTAAATACTGCTCCAGCTCAGCACCACATTCCCCACCATGGACTCTACTACACTGTGAATTTTGAACTGTGAGCCCCAAATTCAGTGCTTTCTTTTATAAGTTGCCTTGGTCATGGCTGCCCTCTTCACAGTAGCAGAACAATAACTATATGCCAGGAACAGGTCATGTTTTCCTCCCACACACTTTGATGCCCATGTATTTTTGCTTACGACATCCTCACACTTTGGTGACATCCTGGCTTCTACCTCATCTCCAGGGCCAGAGTTTGTGAACGACACAGGAACCTTCCGTTGCCACCAGGACTACCAGTGAGTATTTTCTTCAGCCGAGCCTGGAGGAAACAATTCTGCCAAAGATTTAGTTTTGAAAAATTGTGGGGTTTTTTTGTTCGTTATCAAGATGCAAATGACAGGCTGAGTGCATGTTTGTAATCCCACCACCTAGGTAACTGAGGAGGGTTAAAGGTTGGGGCCAGCCTGGGCTACACAGCAAGATCCGTTAAGCAAATAGAAGACAGAAACGACATTCTATCGAGTTCAGAGATTGCATTTTGGAAAATACAATTTTGCACAGCCTTTTTTTTTCCTCTCTGAAGTTTGACTGGAATCCTGCCTTTTGCTTCAGTTTAAGTGACTGATCTGTGAGGTTTCTGCTGAGCCATGCCCCCAGACTAGCACTGGGGGATTTTAGGCAAGTGCTCTCCCCCAGGATTTGATTCTTCCTCCTGCATGCTAATGTAACTGGGCAGGCATAAGCAAACAGGAAACCAGCCTTTGCCCAGTTCCTATAGCCCTTCTTAAAGGCATCCTGGGCTCAGAACATTCATCTTGATTATCCAAATCTCCACCCCTCTTGTTCTGACTAAGTGGGCCTCCAAAGTGCCCATTGTTTTCTCCCATGGGGTGCTGATTGCCAAAAGAGATTTTTAATACCCACAGCAGCTCCTACAACAAAGACTAATCCTCACTTTCTCCAAGAATGACAGTGCACCATAAATTGCAGAGTTTAAGAGAAGAGTGTTGAAGGCACCACCCACACAGCCTGCTTGCTGTGTGAGAAACTTGAGAGACAGCTTCCTGCGGGGCTGTGGGGCAGATTGAGAATGGGAACAGAGGGTCCCAGCGAGGGCTGATGTCCTGAGCTCTGAAGCTCCCACAGAAGTCTTTCCCTAGCTTGATATGCTGAAATGTGAAATGCCTACCACCACATACACACACACACACACACACACACACACACACACACACACACACACACACAGGTTACACTTTGTTGCCAGCAGGAGGCACTCTTTGAGGAAGTCATAGGGTCTAGCTGGAGAAAGATCTCCGGGAGTTGGAGAATTCAGGAAACCACTGTGGATTTTTGTCTCACTGCCTAGAAGAACTCATTTGGGGGGCTGGAGAGATGGCTCAGTGGTTAAGAGCACTGGCTGCTCTTCCAAGAGGATCAGGGTTCAATTCCCAGTACCCACATGGCAGCTCATAACTGTCTGTAACTTCTGTTCCAGGAGATCTGACACCTTCACACCAATGCACATAAAATAAAAAGTTAAATAAATTATTTTGCTTAAAGAACTCATTTTAGCTCTCTTTCACATAATTTGATCTACAGAGAATATTCTAAATGTATAGTAGAAATTATGCTCTTGCAATGGTGACTCTGAAGCCTGTACTGGTTATTTTTCTTGTTGCTGTAATTAAATATTTTCCTGGAGCCACTTATGGGAGGGGCTTATTTCAGATCATGGTTTAAGACCCCATCCATCATGACAGACAAGGCAAAGCAGTAGGCAGGGCTGTGGCAGTGGGCAGGTCAGGAAGAAGAGGGCTCATGCTGGAATCCCCAAAACCTGCTCCCAGAGATCTTCAGGGGACTGCCCCCGGTACTATGACCCACCAACCACAAGCACCAGAACACATCAGGCCCCAACACCAGGATCCACCGGCACCGGGATCCACCAGCAGTGCCTCCACCACTGAGTAAATTGATACAGCCACAGCAATCCCTATTCCTACATGCTTCCACACATGCATGTTCATGAACACACACTAGTGAAGGATCCTGGGATCTTAACAAAATTAACAACTAAGAAGGATGTTGGCTATGTCCCAGGGACATCCAAACTATACAGGATCCTTCCTCTCCTCCCCCCCCTCCATCTCCCTTCCCTTCTTATGTGCTTCCTATCCTCCTAATATACTCCTATTTTTAATAGTATTGCCTCCCTGATAATGCACTCGGATTCCAGCCATAGACTCACTTTAGACAAAGGATCCTGCCCTCCGAGCCTCTGGGGCTAGACATTATCAGCACCATGGACAGAGCAAATGTCCCCTTCTCCAGCCTTGTGGAAGGTGGAGACCAGACAACCTGTCCTTTCTGTCTCCTGCCCCTTCCCTTCCTTTCTCCTACACAAGTTTGTACCTATGGAGATATCAAACATCGGCCTAAGGAAGATGGCTTTGGTAACAGAAGCAGGGATAAATCCAGCTGGCTGAGGACACACGCCTGCGCAGGTTCCAGGCACAAGCACCCCTGTGGTGGCTTCTTGGTTTAAATGCAGAGATCTCCCTACACACAGGTCCTAAGACGTACTGCCCTTCAAAATGGCACTGCACGGCTACATTAGTCTCTTTTCTCATTCCTCCAAATACCTTGTGAGAAGCAATGTGAAGAAGGGAGGGTGAGCGACTCCATCAGGAGTGTGAGGCAGCTGGACACATGGTACCCACAGTCAGGAAGTAGACAGACATGAGTGCTGGTTGTCATGGCAATTCTAAATCCTGGTCAAGTTGATAATGAAGATGAGCATCACACTACCCCAGGTCAGAGCTGGGAGACACTGGAGACAGACTACCTCGAGAGGCTCAGTGCTGATTGGAGAGTGGCCAAGAAACCTGACACCAATGGCTTTGTTTTTCTCTTCCCCTCATACTTTGATTACCTGACTTTCTCATTCCCAACAGAGGGCAACTCAACAGCACAGAGGCAAAATGGTGTATCATTTAGGCCTTCATGTCTGGAGTCCAGAGGCCTCCAGAATATCTGTTCTTTCTCTGTCTAGCCATTGATGCTAAACAAGACTTTAACCGCCATGGGCCTCAGTTTCCCTACCCATAAGATGAGGGCTCTAAAAATTCTTGGTCTTAGGAGATATGTTAGAACAGAAGTGGCCTCTTGAAAAGTTTCTAGAACTATACCTAGAAGAATAAACAGTGGATAAACATCTGCTATCATATGTACAACAACCTTTTGATATCACAACAGCCAATGAGCAGAGAACCCAGTCATCCTATCCCTCAGGACAAAAGTCTAGGTCCAGTAAGAAGGAGCACCAAGATGGTGTCTATTAATAGGATGGGAATTTTGCTTTTGAGAGGTGGTTTGTTTTGTATAATTCACACACTAACTAAAACCTTTGGGGAACCATCCCCAACAAGGTTTTCTCTCAGGGTTCAAGAGGTTCTCTCCTGCCAGAGAGGAAATAACTATAGGTTAAAAGATGTATTTACAATATTCTCTTTACTGGAACAACAATGTTAACAGTGGAGGCACAGGCTTATATGCTCATGCACACAGTTATGCTTTGGCAAGGCAACTCGGGGCTTCAATCCTCAGGGTCACAGAGAGGGATGATAAGGTTTACACCCGGGCAGTAACTGGGTTAAGATTAGAGCATCAAAGCCACCTAAAGGGGGGAAATCATGTGCTCTAACTACAATCCTAAATGTGGCTAGGCATAAGGTTAAGAGTTTATTGATCAGCAAAAAAACAAAACAAAACAAAACAAAAACAAAAACAAAACAAAACAAAAAAACATGAGTAAAGTAAAGTTCTGTGCTATTTCCATAAGGTCTCCTCACAGCCGCTTTTCAGAAGGGCGGGGCGGATATTCTCGGTCGCTAGTTGTTCTCACCTTCTAGCTGCTCTGGTCCTATGGTGCAGCACTTCAGAATGTTTAACACCTGCAACTGGAAGTTGGCCGATTACCTTTTTTCTTATATCACAAACAACCTTTAAGTTAGGATCCTGTGTTAAAGAATCCAGGTGCAAGTAAGTATAGGGAGTTAAGGGCCTCAGATTAGTGATGTTAGCTCTGGATAGCTCTCTCATCTGTGTGCGGGGGGGATGTGAACTTAGGACACACCAGTGTGTCATCTCTCTGTAGCTGTCCTTGATGTCTGCGAAATGTTTCAATTGAAATACTTTGTCCGAGGGCTGACTCGGTCCAGATGTTTGCTAGTAAAGAAAATTGTAGGGGAGACAGAGATTGAGTCTGCTCTGCGAAAAAGAACAGAGACCTGATCTGTGAGAAAAGAGATCTTGTCTGTGTGACTGTTTTCACACACAGCTAGAAGTTATCCATATGCCCCTAGATGTATGGGAGAAATTATACCCAAAAAATAATCAAACACACTGCTAAAGATTCCTGAGAAATAAATTCCAAAGAAATAACAAATGGGAAAGCTATAATCACACGCAAGAAATCCTCTGCAGGAAACAGATAACACATTCAAAAGCAATTAACACCAAAACTCCCTGAGTTTTGGCTTTACCTCCACCAGGGCTCTTGGCTCTGACAGGTCAGCCTTGTCGGTGCCAAATGAATTCCTACTTCATATTTCTGCGGCTCCCAGCAACACACCTTCCAAGAGACTCCTGCAAATGGCATTGATTTTTATTTTTTACCTTTTTAATGAAGGCAAAATTTAAGACTGGAAACATTTTTACCTCAGCTTGGCTCAGCAGATGTCCAAGAGAGGCCAGAACCCCCAGAGTAAAGCAGATGCCTAGAAACTACCTTTGCTAAAAAAGCATGAAGTCCTGAGATGAGAGACTGGCCCTTCACAACTGAATGGGGTTTAAGGATGGGTGAGGGGGTGCTGTATGAGGAAGCAGGTCATGAGTAGTGTAGCTTTGAAGCGTTCATCTTGCCTTTGACATCCCTTTTCCTTCCCGCCTCCATCACAAAGTGAGTCAGCTTTACCTCCCAAACTCCCCACCCCATAATGTTTCTGCCTCACCACAGGCCCAGAAGCAACAGAGTCAAATGGCCATGGACAGGACCCTTGGATTGTGAACCAAAAGAAATCTGTTCCATCCTAAGTTGGAAACTTAGTCATAGCAAAGAAAAAACTAACCACTCCCGCTCTGTCTGTGTTCCACAGGCATCATGAGGTTCAATAGGTTGTTTCAGTGGAACACTGTGTGGTTTACCATCAGTGCTCAGGCAGAGGGGACTAACCCTGTTACCACCTTGGCTTTCTAACACATGCATTATGCTGCTTGTGTTTAGCCATTTTCATCCTTAAGTAATATGCCTTGCGCCGTAAGATTCTGTGAGCCTTTTATAAAGGAAAAATAAAAGCAGAACACAAGTCAATTTTGTAAAACAGACTCCTCAAATAAAACATCTTCAGGGCAGAATTAACTTAACAGGTTTTTCTGCTAATGACCCTCACTTGCAAACTCAACTGTCTAATTCAGTAATATCTTTGCATGTGCTAAGTGCATGTATCCTCTGTCCCAGAGGTCTCACATCTGGGGAAGCACTCCAGAGACTGGGCCGAAATGGTACTGGAGAAATGCAGAGAAAAATGGCAAAGAACAGCCAGCAGCTAAAAACAGCCAACAGGCCCACTGCATGGGAGAAACACATTTTGTGGGAGAACCTAGTCAAAAAGCGACCAAAAACTGGAGCAAGCTTTTATTTGTCAACATATAAAGGTCTCTAAGACATGCTATTGGGGGGGGGGGGGAATAAGATTTTTCAAATCAGTCATGTTGTGACTGTGCTTTGAGATATGTACATAAATAAAAACTTGTACACAGGCAAATATATTCAGGCAGAATAGTGCCAGAGAGATGTGAAGGCTAGAGATATGGCTTAGTGGGTAACATGCCTGCTGGTCAAGCATGAGGTCCCAAGTTCAGATTCCGAGCTCCTACATAAAAATCCAGGCATGGAAGTCTGTCCCTGTAATCATAGCATGGTAAAGGCAGAGACAGGAAAATCCAAGTAGTTCCCAGCCAAATGAGAGACCCTGATGAAATCTAACATCAACACACAGGAAGGGAAGGAGGGGAGAAAGATGGAGGGAGGGATGGAGGGACAAAGGAAAAAGGGAAGGGGAAGGGAAGAGAAGGGAAAGGGGGAGGGGAGGGGGAGGGGGAAGGGGGAAGGGGGAAGGGGGAAGGGGGAAGGGGGGAGGGGGGAAGGAATACTATGAAGCTTCTGGCCCATCCAACCCAAGGTCTAAGCCTGCAATCTGAAGCTGCTTAGCCCCAAATAATCACACAAATGCTTTTACTAATTACAACCTGTTTGGCTTATGGCTCAGGTTCATTACTTGCTAGCTCTTGTAGCTTAACCCATTTTCATTAATCTGCGTATTGCCACATGGCTCATGGCTTACCTGTGTTTCTTTGTATCTTGCTTCCTTAAGAGGCATCTCAACTAGTCGCTCTTGACTCTGCCTTCCTCCTGCTTTATCTGTTCTTGGATTTCCTGCCTGCCCCTAAACTGCTTTGTCATAGGCCAAAACAAAGTTTCTTTATTATCCAATGGTAATTCAGAGCACACAGAAAGACATCCCACATCACTTCCCTTTTTCTGTCTAATCAAAAAGGAAGGTTTAAATTTCAACACAGAAAAATTACAGATAACAAAGCAGTTATCAAGCAAGAATTACAATTGCAATATCTCATCTGCTTGTATTTAATAAAATTATAGAAAATATTCTATCATCTATCTTATCCTTGTGAGTTCAGAGTTTCATATCTAACTTGCCTTTTATTATAACTAAGGAAAACTGTATACAACTATCTAATCTTCAACTCTATCGAAGACCACAGAAGAATATAATATTTCCTAAGTAAACAGAAAGTGCATTGTGAACAACCTCCAAATTCTAGAAATGACAGAGACATCTATCTGTCAGAGACATCTATCTATCTGGCCAGTCACCCAAAGTTCCTTTGTAATGTTGGGGCATCCATCTTCAGCCTACAGGCCTAGAGTCTCTGACATACTTTTTAGTGAAGCAAGAAATTTGAAAAGCTGCTCCTTCCATTTTGGCAAGTTTTGTCAGTTGCTTCTCCCTGTGTCATATAGAACATCTGGCAGTTTCTGTGAAGCAGGAACCTCAAGAACCATTTCAGCTTGTTCTGCCAAAGTTCAGAGGTCACTTTCCTATGGGTCTCACATGTCTAGTTTATAAAGAATACTGTCAAGCAGTCGAGGCAAGAACAGTCTCTTGGCCAGTAGCTAACTTTTGCCTCAAAGAAAGTAAATTTCCTCCCAATCCTATGTATATTTTTAGACACACTGTAAACCATTTAGAGGGTTTTTTCCTCATTTGAAGCTATTTTTCTGTATGTCTATTTTTTTCTGACCATACCTTTAATCTCTTAAAGTATGGCTAGGATTAAAAGCTTGGCTATGGCAACTTGTTCTATTAGCTTCTTGATCTGTGAGACCATAGCTTCATGGCAGAAGTACTATCCAGAACCACATTTACCACCCCAACTCTGGGCAATTTTAAAGTTGACATGGCCGCCTTGTAGAGCACCACCATAAACAGCATTTAATTATTTTACAGCAAGGTCTCTTAAAAGAATGGGTTTAGTCAGCTTCCTGACTAAAGGAGCTGTATTTTTAAAGCTGTCTCATTCAGTAATATCTTTGCATGTGCTAAGTGCGTGTATCCTCTTAAAGGAGCCAAGCCTCTGCTAGCCACCAGCAAATAGAACTGAGCCAAGAAAAATGCTGCTACTAAGAAGCCACCTTGGAATATGTTCCCTTTTTGTCTGTATGAACATCATATGTAGCTCATACTTGTTACCGAGGCTCCTTTAAGACTTCAGGAACCAGCCTTGTAAGCTGAACGATGCAATTAACATCTTGTAATTTAAACCTGCTTGACATGCCATAGCATCTCTGTACCACAGCCCACTTGAGAGACACAACTTGGAAGCTATTTTTTGGCTCTGTTTCTGTGCTCTAGAACACTTTTTAAGCTTCCTCAGGCTTTATGTGGATGTAAATGCCCCATATTGGAACACCATTTATAGTAAGAAGCTTCTGGCCTATTTGATCTGAGGCCAGACTTGCAGGTCACACCTCTTAGCCCCAAATAATCACACAAAGGCTTATATTAATTACTGTTTGGCTTATGACTCAGGCTTATTACTTGCTAGCTCTTTTTTCATTAATCCGTGTATTGTCGTGTGGCTCTAGGCTTACCTGTGTTTCTTAACATTTTGCTTTCTTGGGTAGAACCTCGCAGCATCTCTCTTGACTCCACCCTCCTCCTCTATCTATGCGTAGATTTCCTACCTGCCTCTAAACTGCTTTGCCATACACCAAAAAGGTTTCTTTATTATCCAATGGTAATTCACAGCATACAGAAAGACATCCCACATCAAGATAGAAGGAAGGAAGGAAGGAAGGAAGGAAGGAAGGAAGGAAGGAAGGAAGGAGAGAGAGAGAATAAAAAGAAGAAGAAATTATGTGAGCTCTGGGGTCCCTTGGGAAGCTTCCAAACACCCACATCTACCCTACTCCACCATGAGCAAGACTTCACATTGTGCCAAGTACAGTCATAGCCAGGTCCCTCTGGCATCTTTCAGTTTCAGTGAGTCTGAGGTCTCACTGGGTATATTTTTCTCAACCTTGCTATAGACCTTCCCACCGAACCCAGAGACACCTCTGAGTTAGTAGGAAGCTCAGCAATATTTCTCCACTGGCAAATCCTGGTAATTCAGCTCTGTCTCTAGGAATACAATACAACTCCTTGCCAAGAAAATACCGCCCTTGATCCCCTCTGCAGCAAAGGCTGTTGCTCACCAGAGTTTTTTTTTTTTTTCCAAGAAAGAGAAATATGTCCCCTTTGCTTCATAATCCAAGAATAAAATCAAACACGGGTTCCTCACATGTCGAAAGAGGGAGATTGCATTTGTCATTCTCTACTTCCTGTAGAGAGCTGCATGGCCGCACCTTAAAGATGGTGCTGGCTTTTGCCTTCCACCTTCCACCTGAGAGCTCTCTGAGATAAACAACTTATTTGGCTAAGACTAAGCTCGTGGCTTGCTTCCAGGTGTGGCTTGCTTCCGTGCACCTGGATCTATTGGCATGGCCCATGTGGTGCCCCGTGACTAGCAGTCCAGAGGGTATATAGCTGGGAGCGGGTTTTCCCCAGTGAGAGAGGCAGTAGCGGAAGCAGAGACAGAAGAAGTTTCAAGGTCCTGAATAAACCACTGAAAGAAGGGCCTGGTATTGCATCGTCCTTGCGGGCGAGGGTACACGTGTGACAAGTGGTGGCCTGTATGGGGAGAATGCGACAACTTCCAGCTCACATTGGTCACTTCTAGACAAACGACAAAATTCTGTTTCCAACGCAGTCATCCCATGTAGGACTCAAAAGCCTGAGTTGAAAAGCAGCAAGGCAGAGTTACTGTTCTTCTTGTCCCTGATTAATCCCAAACACAAAATCCACAAGTTGATAATTTAAAATTCAGCCCTGTCTATAAGCTGGCCAGTCACCTTATTCCCTCAGTAACATTCCTTGTCTTACACATGATGCTGGCCACCATATAGGGCAACAAGGAAGAAAAAAGATACTATGTCTTTCTACATGAGGATGTCAGATATAATATTTTAGCTATGCTTATAGCTTAGGATGCCCCATGGGTGCCTCCTTATTTGGTCCATAGCTCTTCCCTGGTCTTGGGTTCATCTCTGTCCCACAATATCTCTATGTTCCCTGATTGTTCAAGGTCTGTGAAGATGTTCCCATTGGGACTTGTTTGTTTTCCCAGGTTGTCTCCATGATGAGCCAGGAAGAAGCTCCATTACTAAAGTGTTTGCTTCACAAACCTGAGGACCTGAGTTCAGATCCCTAGAACTGATTTTTAAGAAATATGTATGTTCGTGCAAGCCCATAATACTAACACTGGGGAGGTGGAGATAGGAAGATCTCTGGGTCTCACTCCTCGGCCCACCTTAGCCTACCAGGATCCAGGCAAGTGAGAAATCCTGTCTCAAAATTGAAAAGGCATGCAACACTAAGAAGTGACAGCTGGTGTTGTCCTCTGGCCTCCATACATAAATGCACAACCGTGCATGTGTACCTTAGCGCACAGAAACACACATATGTACACACACTGTTACACACATAGAGATACACACAAACCAAATCTCTTTCCTCTTCATTTCTCCAATCAGACAACTTCTAAACCCATCAGCACTGTCATCCCCTGTCAACCATGACTTTATAAACGGCTGATAACTAAGTAAAGCCGAGTTGATTTGTTCATGGTTTGCCAGTGTCTGGTAAGACTTTATGAGTCTCTCTGCCTTAACTTGGCTCTCATTTCTCCCGATACAAAGCTGTATGGTGTGCTGATGAGTGGTGTTGGCATTCTGCCTTCTTCCAAAGCAGAGAAGTAAGGGAATGCTATTCTAGAGAGTGTGTGGCCAGAATTGCTTGTGGTGGAGTCGATCCTCAGAGCTTTCTCCGCTGCTCCTGGTCCTCGCGGTAACACAGAACTACCCAAGACTACACTTAACAAGGGGAAGAACCCAAGGCAGGTCAGTCCTAGACTGTCAGGCCTCTGGTCTTGGTCTACGGGGAACAGAAATCCCAATGAGCCCAGTCACAACTCTTCTGAAGGGTTCAAACTGCAGCTGGGAGAAGGGGGTTGTTTCCCTCCTGGGGATAAAGCCAGAGGACGAATAGTTAAGAAGTCCACCAAGTTCTTCATGTTGTACCATCGACAATTTGGAGATGGGAGGGAGAGAGGTGACTGCCCTATTCACTGGGTAATGCCTGTGCTATGCTCCATCACAGTGGCTCAAAACCTACACAGAACCTAGAAGGGACACCTCGTGTTGAAATGGAGACAAGTCACCTGTCACTCCAGTCTTTGCTAAAATCGATGGTTGTTTGTTGTAACTGGTTCACAATATCTGGTTATGTCAGATACCCCTGTTCTCGAGGAGGTGGGCTTTCCAAGGGAAACTGTTACATATGAAAGAGCAAGTGACAGAGACAGGAGAGATGCCTCAGTCAATCAACAGCTTGCCTTGCACGCATGAGGACCCGAAATTGATTCCAGAACACACAAGAATCCAGACATGGTACCATGTGCTTGTAATTCCAACACTGGGTGGGAGGTGAAGAGTCAAGTCCAGTCCCTGGGGCTCACTGGCCACCCAGCTGAGCCTAATTAGTGAGCTCCAGGCCAAGTGAGGGACACTGTCTCAAAAACAAGGTGGATGGCAAGAGCTTAACAAGCCTTACAGCATTTTGTTAACCCCAGGAGGAATGTGCTCTGTTTCCACACTCCAGAAGAGACCAAGACACAGAGAAATTCACTCGCTCTCCCCAAGTCAAGGTCAGAGGCTAGATTCCAGAAATCTACCTGGAAAGTGGGTTGGGTCTCAGTGGATAGACTGGCTGTCCTCTCCCCAGTTCCAGTTTTTCTTAATACCCATATTCAAGGACCTGGCTTATGGAGGTTTGGGGCCTTTCCCAGGGGGAGACAAAGAAATAGGAAGAGCATAATTATAGGTCCCTTATCTTTAGGTATGGTGGGTTCACAGAGTGACACCAGAAACCTGCAGTGCTATAAGGGAGGTCAGGACCAGAGTATGTGAAGAGCCCCACCAGTCAGGAGTGTGGTTAGTTAGCGTGGTTCTGCCCTTCTCCCCAATTCCCTCTACCTTGCTAAAAAGCATTAGCTTACATTCCTAAGGCTAGCTACCAAGATCTCTCCCCTTATTTGGCCACTTCCTCCTCCTGAGGCTGACTACCAAGGTCCAGCTGTCAAAGTCCAGTAATCAAAAGCCCCCTTTGGCTCACCTGATTAACATGTCCAATCAAAACCAAACACCTCATCCTGATGTGGGGTTTCCCCTCATACCCTTCTAATTGGCCATTTGCCTATGGGCCACCCCTGTCTCCTCTATCCAGAAGCTGTTCTTTATCCTTGAGCCTCTGGGAATTCCTTGTTAATGTCCTTTGTAGTGGACAATGGCTACCTCTCTTGGAAACCAGAGGGCTTCTGGTAAACCCAGGACTTCTTCTTTGTTCTTAGTTTCTTTTCTGGCTGAGATGAGGAAATCCTCTTGCTCTAGAAGGCCCTATGGACATGGTCTGTGGTAATCTGTCCATGTCCCTGGTGACAGCTTTGTCCTGCCTCCAGCAAAGCACCTGAGTTAGTTCCAGGAGCTCAGTACCTCTTCATTTATTAGGTCCGGTCTGATGGATTGGACCTGTCCATTCATTTCCAGACAATCATGGGGGGGGGGTCCTTTGTGGGGTTATTGTCTGGCAGCAGACTGACTGAGCTGAACTCTTAGAGAATTAGATGTTGGGCTGGTCCAGGAGAAGAGCCTGATGATGTATTATTGGAGCTTTGGTTAGCCATCTCTCCAAGGTCCCCCTCAAGAGCCCTCTACAGAGTATGAGGTGGTTAGGAACAGTCCCTGGCCCATGGTCCGTTTGTCAGCTTACTTTATTAGCGTGGCTGTAGAGGCAACTGCCAAGAAACAGTTCAGCCAATGAGCAGAAACAGGATCAAGTGTTTGGGAGAGATAGGCCACTGACCTCTTCCAGGGTCCCAATACCTGGATAAGGACCCCCTTTGTAATCACTTATCCAGGATGGGGTGTCTTTCCCACTCCTAACTTTTGAAGCTTATTTCTACTATTGGGGCTGATGACATAAGAAAAACCCAGTGCTGGTTTTCTGGTGCATCTGGCATCCAGTCTTGCAGAAGTGCTCCAGGGACCCAGTAGGCAATTCCCGGGCTCCTCTGTTATCTCACCTACCTTAAAGAGATCCACCTGCCTCTGCCTCCAGAGTGCTGAGATTAAAGGCATGTGTCACCAGCACCTAGCTAAATTGGTAAGTCTTTTGACAGCTGCCTTCAATCCTCCTTTAAAAAGGCCTGATGAATTGTCGAAAGCCTCCTTACCTTGAAGAGTGCTGGGGTTTCCAGTTCAGGTATATTAATGAGGGCCTGCCATTTTTCAAAGAACGATGGGTTCTGAGCTTCCCAGTTCTTATAGAGAGCATTAATTGAAAGGAGACATAAAGTGTGAAATGGGAAGGGAGGGAACTTTCTTAGATCTGTGGGAGGCAACCCCTTTAGTGGGGGAAAGAGACCCACCTCTTCTACCCCAAGAAGATTCTTCCCAGGGTCCCCAGAACCAGAGTCACTTTGCATGTGTAGAGGGGAGAAGGAGCCTGAGTAGAAGAAACTACCTCACTACCACGCCAGCTTGGCCATGGGGAACTACCCCTCCCTGCCCTGCCTTTCTGCTGCTCCCTGCTGGAATGGACAGTGCAGAAGGAGTAGGTATCTTTCTCCCTGTATGCGCTCTGCTTCAAGCACCCAGATGGCAACAGCACCATTTCAACAGTGTAGCTATGGGTGTCACCCCATGCCTGGAACACACTGGAAAGTAATACCAACCCAAATTTCACAGCACCAACTACACTCCTAAATACATAAGGAGGCGTTCTGGGCCCAGAATCCTGGGCCCAAGCTGACTAAGTTTTCCCAACAGATTTTTCCCCATCAGTACACCCAGGAAGAACTGAGTACCTCATGCCAAAGCTGCTAACGGAGGTCACAATTACCATCTCAAGTTCAGAGTCAAGATCTGCATTCTGGGCACACAAGAACACTGACTTTAGCTTAACCCCAATAAAATGAAAGTACAGAGCAGGGGAGAAATCAGGAAAGCCATCACCAAGGCCACTAGGTGTTCCATAAAATGATAAATATGCCATGCTCGTGCCAGAAAGCCAGGCTGTAAAAGCCACAAGTGAATTAGGATGGAGTCCAAAGGGGTGATGTCATGTGAGAGTGTTTCCACAAAGCAGGGCTGGTGCTCATTGGCTAATCAGCCAGAGGCCTCTGGCCTTCCCCAGGCTTCCCAAATGGAGAGCAAGATGGAAATTAATTTTCAAGTCAGGACTTCCTTCAAGGAGACCAGGTTAGCAACTAGAGGAATGATAAGAATTTTTCTTTTGGTAGGTCGCCCATACCACAATGGATGGCCCCACACCTACTGGCACAAAGACTCAGTGGATAAGAAGGCATAAAGAGGAGAGGGGAATATTTGGGGTGGGGGTTTTGGGGGTTTGGGGGGTTTCTGTGAGGGGACTTGGGTTAAGTATGGTCAAGATATATTGTGTAAAAATAGTAAAAAAAGTAAAAATAGTCTAAATGTAATCATAGGAAGATGTATCACATTGAACAAAGACACCAAATATCACCCTGTCCCCCCACATGAACATGCATGCACACATACACATTAACATGCATGCACACATAAACCTGTATATACACACACATGAACATGCATGCACACACATGAACATGTATCCATATGCACACGCAAAGCAGAATCCGCTCAGATGCTTGAGGAAGAATATAAAATCATGTGTGTTTCTCTCTGGGCCTCTGTCAGATCTCTGCCTTCACAGAACTTTCTCAGAAAGCTCCTACAGTGTATCATCATAATTTCCCTGTTTGCTTGTTTAGGCCCACATAGGCCCCATTAGATTGTAAGCTCCTTGACAGACCAGGGCTACTCTCTCCCAGGCACCCACCACATCTCCGTTACACTGAGATGTAACTGGCATCTCACAAATCATAAAGAAATTATTGCTGTAGGGTTAGATCACCCATCCGGATGAAGGTACCCATGGCACCTTTGAGTGGGTGGCATCTAGAAAGCATCCTTACCATTCTGATTAAGGAGGGAGTTTAAGGGAAATTACCATCAGTTACTCAAGTGGTACACAGTAGTCTTGTTAGTCTGGATCATGAGGCCATAGTGTTCCTTGCAGTGGAGTCTATGTGGATAGAAATCCAGGACAGGCAAAGAATGCTTTAATGCTGGTCTGTGGAGGCTTTGTGTCCCTTGTCCCTTGGCATCTGACAGCAGTGGAATGGGAGCAGCAGCAGGTACCTGCTAGTGACCCAACTCTCAGCAGACCTCAGGAAGCAGGACTCTGTCTCAAGATTTATTTTATTATTTATTTGTGGAAGGGGTGGGAGGTAGATGTGCTGGTGTTCAGGGAGGGCCAGGAGAGGGCATCAGATCCCCCTGGAGCTGAGTTACAGGCAAGCGTGAGCTGGGAGTCAAACTTGGGTCTTCTGCAAAATCAGCAGGTGCTCTTATCCACTGAGCCATCTCCCCGGCTCCGTCTTTTCTTTGTGTCTTTGTGTGTATGCGCGTGCGTGCATGCGTGTGTGCGTGCATGCGTGTGTGCGTGCGTGCGTGTGTGCGTGCAATCTCCCAAGGCCAGGACTCTTCACTCATGCAGACCTGAGGCATCAGGAGCTGTAGCTCTTGATGTAGAGTAAGCCTTGGCCTGAGAAGTTGAGACTCCACAACCTCTGGCAGTATTGGGGATCCCAGGTGTCAGAAGCTGCAGCTTCTGACTATGACCAGTCACAACCCCCAGGCCTGGATACCCGGCTGGAGGTCATTCTCTGGCCTAGGTTGACTTGGTCTTGGGATCCTCTGAAGGGCCCTCAGGCTTACGACAGCTCCATGTGTGGTGCAAACTGTTTCAAACAGCCCTGGCCAAAGCTGCATCCCCAGGAGCTGCAGCAAGCAATCAGCTGTGGTGGTTGTGCACTTTTTCTCAAGGTGTCAAAGCGTGTTCAGAACCACCAGGCTGGCATAAAGGCAGTCCTGCTGGTTATCCGACTGATTGTCCTTTTGTCCAAAGTATCCAGGACAGCAACAGTCCAACAGCTACCAATTAGGAAATCACATTGCCTTCCTCCCAATGTCTTTGCTTTACACATAACTAAGGCAAGAAGTTATTCCAATAAGAATTCATCATTAATGTTGGAGGTGATTTTAATAGATTCCAACAGTGCTTTAACAGTATAGGACACCTTCTGAGAACCCCGGGAAAGGTTGATTCCCCCCATCTCTCCCTAAGAGGATTGGAACTCGCTCATCCTGACCCCTGTGTCTACCACATTGTTCCATAGAGCAGGCGCGCTGTGCAAAACACATATTTTAAATGCCTATGGCTTTTCAGACAGCCATACTTTACATCCCAAACTCCAGTTGCTTAGAAACTGCATCATTTGTTCTGACAGCTGGACAGCAAATGTCCACTTCCATCCTAGGCATCAATTGTATTATTTTCTCTGGAACAGCAAAGTGACAACCAGTACCAGACAAGAGTTCAGCCTGAGAGGGCTGTGGGCCAACAGTCCCTGCCCACACAGGGCTTGCCCCAGGATACTTGGATGTCCTGAGCACATGGCTGAGCCCAAAGAGAGCCAAGAGAAGCTGTTGTAACTTGATATTTTTCTAAGTTACCTTGGGACTGGCAAGATAACTGAGTAGGTGAAGGTGCTTGCTGCCAAGCCTGATAGCCTAAGCTGGATTCCCAGGACCTACATAGAGAGAGCCAGCTTTGACAAATTGTTCTGTGACACCCACACTCACATCATGGCACATACGCTTACACAGACACATAAATAAATAAATGTTAAAATAATAATAATTGACTAAACCTCCAGTGTCACTTAGAGCCACTAGCCTGATCCCTGTTAAGAGAAACCATCCCCATCACACTCGGGTACAGGGAGAAGGGGCTTACATTTTTGTTGTATGAGGTTTTTGGCCTAAACTTTCAGGCCTAGCCTCAAGGTTTGGACCCACAGACCCACAGTTCCGCAGATCCACAGAGATGCACAGATGCTTACATTAATTGTACACTGATTGACCTGGGGCCCAGGCATATAACTTGCTAGTTCTTGCTCTTAATCTAACCCATGACTCTTATCCTGTTCAGCCATGCAGCTTAGTACCTTTCTCAGAGGAGCATAGTTGTCCTCTGCATCTTCTGGCTTCTCTGTGGCATCTCTGCTCTGTTCTTCCTGTTCCCAGAGTTTTCTTAGTCTGGTAAGCCCGCCCACACTTCCTGTCTGCCTTTGGCCAATCAGCATTTTTATTAAACCAGTGGGTGGGACAATTATTTACAATGGAACAACATAATCCCCCTACACATTCAGCCTTTCATTGGAGACTGACAAACTTCTAGAACCTGTAACAGCCATGGTATTTTGCACTCACTTCTCCAGGATGTTGGAATTTACAAGCACAACTTTTAATATGCATTCACTCCCAAGAGCCCCTTTGGGAGTTTAGAAAGAAAGTCACTGGGATCCAAGGAAAAACAATAGGAAAAAATGAAAGGCACACTTGGAGAAGGCAGGCCTGCCCAAATATTCCCTGTACTATTTACATATTTTCACTTCATTTCCTTACAGCCCCGGAGCTCTACTAATTAGAAGCTCATTTGAGATAACTGGTTACCAATTTAAAAAATGTAAATACCTGGAGGGGCTGCCAGAGCCCTCCAAACAGCCTGTAAATGATTTTCAAGGATTGTTTCCCACCCCTTGCTGTGAGCTGGCTGTGGGTTGGGGGGGGGGAGCTTTGGTAACTGTGGCTAGAGAAGGAGAAGAAGGAGCTATTGTTGTTGGGGGGATGAGGCTGTCTAAATCAGAGTGTTCTAGTGTGGGGATCTATGACTCACCTTGATCAGACCACAATGTGCTGAGGTCACCATAGTCACAGTCTCTCAGGTCTCTCTTTTCTCCTCACCCCCAACCTCCTCTTTTAGACATATGTAGCCCAGGATGGTCTGGAACTCACCAAGGATAATCTTGAAATTCTCCTGTCTGTGCTTCCTACTGGGATTATAGGCATGACCCACATGCCGGGTTTTATGCAGTGATCTCTCTCTCTCTCTCTCTCTCTCTCTCTCTCTCTCTCTCTCTCTCTCTCTCTCTCTCTGTGTGTGTGTGTGTGTGTGTGTGTGTGTGTGTGTGTGTGCATGTCTCTCTCTCTCTTACACACACACACACACACACACACACACACACACGTTTTTTTATAACATAACCCTATCTGCCCTTCACCATTGCAATGTCTCCCCCAGAAAAGAAAAATTTTTAAGTTAAAAGCAAACCAAACTAACCAACAAACAAACAAACAAAAACCATTTCTCCAACTTTTCCACCTCTTCTTTCATCTTAGCGGCACTGGACACCGAGGTGTCAGGAAGACCCTTGGGTCCTTTCAGATCTATTTGCAAATGTCTGTTGCAATGTGTCACTGGTCTTGTGCGAGGCCTCTGGTTTGTGGTATACTATCATCACTGAGCCCTCACCAGAACTCCTCTGGGATATCTATCCCATGGCTCCTCTGAGTCACAGAGATCCTGTGGGTATCATTCTGCAGAACCCGTGCTTTGCACGCTCTGGTAAGTCATAGATGGCAGAGATGTGAGAGTAAGTCAACCGAGGCTGTGGATGTGAGCCTGGGTGGTGTTTGAGCTGGTCAGTTCTGGCTACTGGGGCCACTCCACTCAAGCAAGGGGTGGAGCCAGCTCTCCTAAGCCCACGCTATCAGGGCCAACTCTCTCACTCTGGTGTTGAGGGATGGGGCCATCTCTCCTGAGTGCAGGGAGGGCAGCTCTCCCATGCCTGAGTTACTGGGACCAGCTATCTGGTGAGGGTCAGGGACAGCTATCTTGCTGCAGTGTCCAGTGAGGGGCAGGGCCCATAAAGGGCAAGGCTACCTCAGCATGGCCCTTAGATTTCATCATGCATTAATCCTATGGCCCCCTGTGGTAACACGGGCTTCAGACATCAATACAGACCCCAATACAGCAGGACCACAGACCCAGACATGGCCAGAAACAGAAGCTCAGGCCCACATGTCACCATAGTTTTGTGGCAGCTCAGATTACATAGATCAGTACAGCCTCGGCAGCATCATTGCTCTTGGGCACTAACATGGTCTGAGGTGGCTGAACAGATCTGGAGCATTCATATGGCCCTCAGACACCAACTTAGACCTTGTCTGTTGTAGGGCCACTAAGCCAGAAAAGGCCTTAGACTGTAGCTTGGGCTCTGACAGTACCATGTCCTTGGGTGGCAGCTCAGGCCACAAAGATCAGTATGACCCCGGTGGCATCATGGCCCTTGGACACCATATGGTCTCAGACCCCAGGCATCTGCATAGCCTAGCCCTTGACAGTAACAAGAGCCATGGATGTCAACTTAGAACCTGGTTTGCCATAGGGACACAGACCCAGATATAGCCCTCTGCAGAAGCTCAGGATCCCTAATGACACCATGGCCTCTGGTGGCAGTACAGGCCACTCAGTTCCGCATGGGTCTGGCAGCAGCATGGCCCTCAGACATCAACAAGATCACAGGTTGCAGCCTAGACCCTGGGCATCCATGTGCCTTTCATGGCAGCATGAGCCACAGACTGCAACACAGACCTGGGCTACAATAGGACCATAGACCCAGACATGGTCCTTGACAACCAGGCCTGGATGTCACCAAGGCCCAGGTGGTAGCGGAGGCCACTCAGATCGGCATGGTCCTAGCTTAAGCATGCCCACCCCCCCCATCAGCATGGCTCTGGGTGGTGGCCCAGACCTTGGACAATGGCACAGCCCTTGGTAGTAACAGGGGCCATGACTATCAACACAGATCCTGGCTGCAGCAGCCATGTTCTCTCACATTTTTTATTTTTATTTTATGTGTATGGGTGTATTGTCTGCATGTATGCCAGTGTACCACATGTGTGCCTAGTATCTACGGGGGCCAGAAAAGAGGGTCAGATCCTTGGAACTGGAGTTACAGACAGTTGCAAGCTGCCATTTGGGTGCTGGTATCAGACCTAGGTACCTCCCCCAGACAAGCATGCTCTTAAGTGCTGAGCCATCTCTTCACTTTTTCTGTTTTTAAAGAGCTGCTGCTCTCTATGGAGAGTGGCTACTGTGCTGGGTCCAGAAGACCTATATCTACACTGTCATATGCCTATCAAAGCCCTCTGGAAGTGTGTGAAATCCCTGTAACAAGACAGAAAACTGTTCCAGGGGCATTATGCAGCAAGGAGTCTGCAGGCCGCCACCATATCTACTGAGAGTGGCCTGGAAAGCACCTGTCCAAGCGTGGCCTTACACCCATCTCTTCCTATTGGTGAGTTTCTCTCCTAATTTATCCTAATTTATCTGTACTCTGAGAGGTCATCTGTCAATGGCCCCCTTCTCCACTGACATTTCAAAGCACCTCTGTGCTCTAAAAGGTCACCAGCCCTGTCCCCACAAGCCTCTAGGTGACATTAAGCTTACATGAAGAAACAGATTATAGAGTCAATTTAGCCCTTAAATGAGCTGGAGTGTCTGTGGGGTGGAGTTAAGCTCTTTCCACAGCTCTGGGATAAACCTGTGATTGGCTATGATGTTGCCTGGTTGTTGAGGAGTTAGAAAATTACCCCCTTCAGAGCCCTAGTAGGAGGGAACCTCAACATTCATGTTCTCACTTTGCAGAAGCTGATGTCACAGGGGCTCAGCCACTCACTCATGCTCACACAGCAGGCAGAGTATGGCTATTCCTGTTGAGCTGGACGTGGCCATTGCAGTCTTGAAGCAGAGTAGCTACAATGACCCATAGGAGACCTTCGTGGAACAGAGGGGGGGAGAAGAGGCTTCATGACCCTGCCCTGCATTGTGTATGAGGTGGGCTTCTCCATAGTATAGCTGCCTGTGAGTACACTCATTGGGTCATGGAGAGAGACTCAGATGGAATCCTTTCTTCAGTCTGCCAGGGTCCTGTCTATTTGGGTGAATAGTTGTCTCTTCACATTTTCTGGGTAAAAGAAGCACAATAGTGAGGTAAGTGTTAGAGCTGGGATAGAATAGTTCCTTTCCCTCCCTCTCCCCCTCCCCTCCCCCTCCTGCCCTCCCCCTCCTCCTGTCCCCTCCCTACTCCCCCTCCTCTTTCCTCTCCCCCTTCTCCTCCTCCCCTTCCCCTCCCCCTCCCCCTCCTCCTCCTCCTCTTTCTAGTTCTGTTTCCAAAACCATTCTGCTAGTAGGGTTCAAGAAGCAGCCGCTGGCTCCATGTGGGGAAGACAGAACTAACTAATGGTCTTAGTGGAAAGGAAGTGTTGGCGCTGACAGCATCCTGTCTGCAGCAAGCTGTATGGATAGAAGCTGAAGGACTCCAGTCAAAGGGAAGGGGAGGTGGGACGTGGCAAGAAGAGCCATGTGACCAAGGAGGCTGGGGGGACAGTGCTACG
Organism: Phyllotis vaccarum; assembly: GCA_033318265.1. NCBI lineage: Eukaryota > Metazoa > Chordata > Mammalia > Rodentia > Cricetidae > Phyllotis > Phyllotis vaccarum. The sequence continues at coordinate 68,937,091 of JARWLC010000016.1, read as the reverse complement.
CCCAATAAGACTGGGTGTCACCCAAGGCTATGGATGAAACTAAAGAGGAAGGATGGGTAGACCTGGCTGGAGATGAGGGAACAATTCAAGATGGCATTGGTGCTCCAGAAGTTTAGTAGATGTGGTAAGTCTCACATAGAGAAACAGGTAGAGAATTAAGGGTGGGCTGAGGGCCGTGGAGTAATATTTGAGCAGAGTTCTGGGAAAGAAATGAAGCGTAAAGGGCCTTGAGGAGAGATAGGTGGGCAGCCTCCTGGAGATCTCCCAGGCGAATAGAACACAGAACATGGCTAATAGTAAAGTCAACCATCATACACTCTTCAGTAAGACACTGGCCGGTGGTTTCCATAGGCACAGCTCTTCAGAGCTGCCTTGAAAGATCATATTCATAACAGAATCACTGCTGGAAAGGCCTTCATGAGAACATTTAGCATGAGGGTGAAGCTCACCGGAAGAGTATTTGCCTAGCATGGATGAATCCTACGTTCAATCTCTAACATCACATTAATTAAATGGACAAACAGATGACAACCAAGATGGCTGGGAGTCCACTGAAGGCAACTCAAAAGGGCTTGTCCATCACTCAGGAAGCTTTTCATTTGATCCCCAAGATCTGCATAAACCAAGTGTAGCACAAGCCTATAATCTCAGCACTTCTGAGGCAAGAGAATCAAAGGTTCACGGCCATCCTTGACTACAAGGAAAACTGAGGCCACCCTGGGATCCATGAGGCTCTGTCTCAAAAGAAACTTTACAAGAGTGAATGCTGGGAGACTGCCAGACAGGTAGGGTCACTTGCTACCAACATGAGGCTCTGTGTGAGGATCTGAGGAAGCATGTGTAATGCTGACATGGGCACAGCATAGGGACCAACACCTCAAATCCATAAAATGGCAAAGTCTTAGCCTAGGTGAGACTCGGGTGGATGCCAAAGGCTTCTAGGTTCAAGTAGCATTGTGTACAAAAGTTAGCTACTCGGCTCCCCCATCCTGTACGTCTGCCACCTGAGACTGCTCAGCTATGCCTGTTGAGACTGGCTAACTTCCCTCCTCTTCTCCTCAAGTTCCTCCTTGTGCGAAGCAAAATGAGCAGTCTGAGGTTCTGGGCTGCTGCTGCAGACTGAGTTTGGCCCACCTGCTTCTCTCTCTCCTCTCTCTCTCTCTCTCTCTCTCTCTCTCTCTCTCTCTCTCTCTCTCTCTCTCTCTCTCTCTCTCTATGTCCGTCTTTTCTTCATTTTTTTATCCCCAGTTAGGTTTGCAGGATAAAGCCCTACAAATCACAGTGGATCTGAATTTGAATCTGCAGCACTCACATAAAAAATAAAAATACATTTAAAAAAAGCTGGGCAGGGCTGGAGAGATGGCTCAGAGGTTAAGAGCACTGACTGCTCACTCTTCCAGAGGTCCTGAGTTCAACTCCCAGCAACCGCATGGTGGCTTACAACCATCTATAATGACCTCTGGTGTCTGCTTCTGACATGTAGAACACTGTATATATAATAAATAATTTTTTTTTTTAGAAAGAGCTGGGCATGGCCAAGAGTACCTGTGACCCAGTACTGGCTGGAGGTAGAGGCATGTATATTCTGGGAGTTCAGTGGCCAGCCAGCCTAGCAAAAATGGTGGGTTCCTGATATGGAAATGTCTTTCTGTATGCTGTGAATATCAATCTTTAAATAAAGGAGCTGTTTTGGCCCATGACAGGCACCATTGAAAAAGTAGGTGGAGGAATCAAAATAGGAAAGGAAGGGTGGATTCAGGGACAGATCGAGCCAGACACCCAAAGAAGAAACATGTAAGGAACACAGGTGAGCCTTGGGCCATGTGGCAGACAGATTAATGGAAATGGGTTGAGTTAAGATTAAAGAGCTAGCTAGCAATGTGCCTGAGCCATAGACCAAACAGCATGAACTTAATATAAGCGTCTGAGTCATTTGGGGGGCCTAAGCAGCGGTGGGCAGCTAAGGGATCTGGGGCGGAAGGTCTGGGGTCTGGACCTCTGGTGCCCTGGGCCAAGAAACCTTATTGTAACAGGTTCCTGGTTCAATAAAGACTGTCCCCAAGGAAGAAGTCAGAGAGTGACACACATGGCTTCTTGTTTTCCCCTAGCCTCTTTTCATGTGTGTATGCACGTGTGTACACAATACACACGCGCACACACATACACACACACACAAATAAAAATAAATCATTTTTAGAGGACAGTCAAAAGGAAGGTGATCCCAAGCCAGTTGCCTTGCTGATTTTTTATTAACGGAACTGAATAAGCAAATCTGTTTGTAGAGCCAGAGTTTCATAGACCACCAACAATAAAAGTTCTCATAAGTGGATTATTTTTATGATCCTGCCTCTGGGTCTCTGATGAGGAACTGGGCTCCTTTAATTATGCGGCAGGCCAATTACCACGAAATAGCTTCACTGTTCTCTAGACTGACTGTCTCTGTGTCTTCTCCACAGCTTCACCCTGGAGAGCACGCAGGCCCCTAGAAGACACTTGAGGCACATAGTGCAGGAAATAAAGATGTTTTAGCGAATTCAATTTAAGCTATGACATGAAAGTTATTTTGTTGAATAAAACATAACGCAGTAATGAGCTTGTGTGTGAACCTGCCGGTAGAGGCCATAATAACTGGAGAGAGCACCCCTCCCTCTCCCCCTCTCTCAGGTTCATTAGATAATGTGTATAGAGCTTCATCTCAGGTCAAGGGTCTTCCCTGCCGCTGTACATCCTGGGAATTTGCAAAAGAAGGAAAAGGGGGCTAGCCTGGGAGCCAGGGGCCAAAATGCTGCTATTGGATGGTTCTGAAAATTCTGAGAATTCTTGTTCCCATTAACCACCTAGAAAGGACCTTTTTTGAGATTAATCATTCTCTTAAATATTTCGAGATGGAAGGCTTATAGGCAAAGTTACTGTATTCGTGGGTTCAATCCTGCTCACACAGATTTAATTAATGCCCCTGTCCACACAGCGATTGGTTTCCTTTTGTCCTTTTGTGGGGTTTTGTTTTGGAACAAAGTTTCACTATGTAACCTGGCTGCCCTGTAATTTGCTACTTTGTAGACCAGGCTGGCCTGGAACTCACAGAGATACATAAATATATTTTTGCCTCTCCAGTGCTGGGATTAAACGTGCAGGGACCAGCTCGGATTCTCTGACCTTGGGTCAAAATGGAAATAAGCCATAAACTGGAATCTTTGTGGGCTCCCACAACAAGCTCAGACATGAGATCAATCCTAACAACCAATATTTAAAAGTTTTTTAAAATAGATATGGTGTTGGCCTAGAAAAATAGCTCAGAGGTTAAGAGCACTGGGTGCTTTTCCAGAGGTCCTGAGTTCAATTCCCAGCAACCACATGGTAGCTTACAGCCTTCTATGGTGAGATCTGGTGCTTTCTTCTGGCATTAAGGCATACGTGCAGGTAGAACACTGTATACATAATAAACAGGTATTTAAAAAATAGATATGGTGGTACACATCTATAATCTCAGTGCTGGGGAAATAGAGGCAAATCGTCAGACTTGCTGACAGATCACCAAAACAAGAAGGAGGCAGACAAGAGACCCCTGGTTTCGGGGGAACTGAACCTAAGATTTACCACTGACTTTCAAATACCCATACACAGGCATTCACATGTGCACACAGAGATATACCAAAGAAAAGGAGGAGGAGATGCCAGGCATGATGAAGCCTATCTGCAATCCTACCCTTAGGAGGCTAAAATAGGATTGCCTAGGCTATAGTGTGAGACCCTGTCTCAAAGAAAATTAAAAAGGATAAAAAGGATCTCAAACCCTTTGAAAGCATTCAGATCTTTAACCCGGTTAGGAAAACACTTCATTATTATTACTAATAGGAATCTTGACTAGTGTGAAGGGAAAAAATGGATCATCAGAGCCGAGTTCAGAAAATGTGATCACCTGAACGAACAAAACATGAGAAGTGTAACGTTACATCAAGAACAACTCTTCAACAAGAGTTAGAAACCGGGGAGATGGCTGGGTCAGTAAGCACCTGCCAACCATGCACGGAGTCCTGACTTTGGATTCCAAACACCTGTGTAAAAGCTAGGCACAACCACACACGTCTGCAGTCTGAGTGCTGGGGAGGCAGACATAGACCCCTGGAGTCCATTCTAGACTAACTAATGAGCGCTGGATTCAGTGAAGATTCCAAGAATATGTGGAGAACAATTCAAGAAGACATTAACTTATCTGGCTTCCACAGAAACATGCACACCAGGTGAACACACACGCATGTGTACAGATACCACAGACACAATTTTTTTCAATGTAAAAAGGACAAGAAATGCTTAGCCTGCTCACAGTGCGCCAGAGGCCGTGCTGTCTACCACACCTGCCTGAAAATTAAAGGAAAACTTTAATTCTCAAACCCCTTTGTGGCTAAGCCAGGACAATAACTATATTTCCACCCACAGGGAGGAAATGCTTCTCTTCTCCCTTCCTCTTCCCTTCTCATCCAGAAGCTTCTTGGTGAAAACCTAAGACAGAAGAACCACAAGATGGAAATGTCTGAGACCTCAGCAGCGCTGCAGCAGCAGGGACTGTGGCGTGGATATTAAACCACTGAGACCCGAGGGTCTGTTTGTCACAGGGGTGCTGCCTAGGGTTGCACTCAAGGTCCCACGAGACCCAGTGTGGTGCAGAAAAAGAAATTAGTTATACCACTCTGTGTGTTTCCTCCAAGCACAGGCTTTCTGTCCTGGAGGGAGGTTCTTCACATGCTCCAGGAGGTCTCTGATACAAAATACACACACACACACATACACACACACACACACACACACACACACACACACACACACACACACACACATGCACCTTTTCCAAGGCCATATGAGCAATAAGAACTGCTCAGCAAGCTGCCTGCAAGTGCGCAGAGCGCCCAGGGTCCACCAGGCTGCATGGAGGGGGAGGGTGCTTTGATGGCATAGCAACTTTGAGTTGTCCACACTTCCTGTGAGTAACCCAGCAACCTCACCAGTTTGGCTTTGGTGGAATCAGTTCTTTGTCTGTTCTCTGAGCAGATGTTTGTTTCTTCATGTCCCTCAGGAAAAGTCTCAACAACTGGCTAAGCTTGGTGGCAAATACGAGATCCACCACATGTCTCCTAAGTAGGCAGGGTTCGTTTGCAAAAGAATTGACCACACAGGAACCCAGTGAAATGACAAAACATTTGAGTTCTCCCCCAGATCTGCTTTAGTCCAGGCTATGCAGACCACACTTGACACAATTAGAAAATGACAACAAAGGACTGAGCTCTTAAATGGCTTAACAACACTGCTACAAAAATCTACAAACGTTTTCCGATACCTTCATAACTTACAAATACAGGAATGACCAAGATGTAGTAAAGTGAGCTTCATGACACCAGAATGATGTGAACACACCCAAGTGCTGCTCAGTGTGTATGTATGCATGTGTTTTTACGAGGGACTATGTGTATATAGGGTGTACATATGCATATGTGTATTTATCTGTTTGTACCTGTATGTGTGGGTGTGTATATGAGCGTGTGTGTTTCTATAGGTTTACAAGTGTTTGTATCTCTGGATGTGTGTGTATATGTGTGTGGTGTGTGTGTGTGTGTGTGTGTGTGTGTGCTGGTTTTAAATGAAAACGGCCACCAAAGGGAGTGGCACTATTGGGGGTGTGGCTTTGATGGAGGAAGTGTGTCACTGTGGTCACTGTGGAGGTGGGCTTTGAAGCCCCATATATGCTCAAGCCACACCCATTGTCTTAAATCACTTCCTCTTTCTTGCCAATCAAGATGGAGACCTCTCAGCTACTTCCCCAGCATCATGTCCGCTGCATGCCACCATGTTGCACTATGATGATAGTGGACTAAACCTCTGAAAATGCAAGTTACCCCCAATGAAATGTTTTTTCCTTTATAAGAATTGCCAAGGCTAGAGGCCATTACGGTACTGCTGAGGAGCTGGTGAGGTGATGGAAGAGGAGGTCTGTGGGGTTCAGCAGGGTGAGAGAAGACCCCAACCAAGGTGGCTGGGCTCAGGGTCTCTGAGGGATGGGCTCCAAAGGTGGGAGACTGATTTCCTCAGCGTCTGGCCTTTCTCACAGGCCCAGCTCTTGTGAGGGTGAGGTGAAGGCAAAGCAGTCTTCTTGACAGCTGTCTCCTCATAGCGAAAGTACATGGCCTGCTGACTCCTGACAGCTTAAGATTTCATGAGCCTAAGATGCCTATGTGAAGATCCAGGATGGCAGGAAGCAGGATCTGACAGGATCATTATAGACTTCATCTAAATTATATCTTCATGAGCTTAATGTTGTTTATTTTTCTTTACTTCATTTAAGTACCTGAGGGATCTGAAATATCATCTTTCTCCTTCTCTATGAAACACAGGACTCTTTTTTTTTTTTTTGGTAAGCAGCTTATAGGTTTTGAAAAAACACATTTCCTACAGTGGGGTCTCATATAGACCTGTAGCTCAAAACCCAAGTTTGAAATCTGGGGCTAAAAGGATTCTGGAAAATGGAAATCTAATCTAATAAAACCAAAGACATCTCATGTTCTATGTTGGCTGTCACAAAAGGCTGGGCACCTGTTAGTCTGAGTGTAGCTGGTCTTGTGTGAATCCAACTTGGTACACAGTCACTAAACACTGCAACATGTCAAGCAAAGTACATGGTGTGGAGTGTGTCCTGAAGGACCTGGACTGCTTTGGCCAGCATTTGGTGATCTCACCTATTTCTCTTCCCAGAAGTATGGCTTCCTTCAGCATAGGTGTGTTCTTTATCCACCCGGTGGTAGCTGGCATAGAAGGCCACCAGGTGAGCATAGTAGGCTGGCATAGTTATGGACACAGAGCTTGTGCAGCTCATCAGAAGAGAAACAATTGTCATCCCAAAACACAGGGTAGTGAGAAGGACAGCTTGTCCCCTGGATGCCGGCATGACTGACTGTACAGGTAAAATCAAATTCAGTTGGATGGGTAACTTTCCGTGTCTACGGTTGTGCCTACTGAAATGTGCCCACACTTCCCAACCAATCGCTCTTGTCTGCATGTGGTGGCACTTCTGCACCACGATGAACATGATCCCTGACTGGTAGTCCTTCTCCAGCTTGACACAGACCTCTCGGATGGCCAGCAGCTCACGATCGAGGACCTGCTGGAACTGGTCTTCAGAGACACCATCTCTGTAGATGATTTGTAGAACTGAATGAGCAGCTCCTCTACCATGACAGACAGGTCCTAGAAATCTCCTGTCAGTGCTGCTGTACACATACGGTGGTGCAGTAGCTGTTGGGGTGTACAGCATGCTGCCCACCACTGCAGCAACTGAAGGCTTCTTGTCATCCTCAGCAGATGGGTGGGTGGCATTGGCTCCTAGGAAAATGATAGGCTGCAGAAACACTGGAGGCCTACCCTGTGGCAGCGGGATACTGCTGATGCCTTCCAGTTTAATGTTGATTTTTAAGCAGAGATCGGACAGGATCTGTGGCATGGTCTTCTGCATATTCTTCATCTGTATACACTGTGTTGCCATCTCCAGCACTGTGTCCCCCACAAGCTTGACATCAGTATACACAGGAGTTTTGCCAGACAGGATGACCACCAGCTGCAGACCAGCAAATATGTTCTTCAGGTGCCCAGACACGGGCTCCCCACTGTCTGCCCCCTGTGTATATTTACAGTAGCATGGCTGACCCTGGACAGGTATCCCAGCATCTCTCAAGATCTTCCTCAGTTGCTCTGTGAAGGAGGTCAGATGAACTTCTGTGCACTGGCGCTATGGTCTGAAGCAGGCAATAAATAGCCCACACCTTTATCTCATTGCCTGTGTGGAACTGCTTGTTTCTCATGTCCCACACACTTTGGACAGAGATGGCAACTGCTTTGTAGGGATTGCCCCTCTGCCCCTGTAGAGGATGGAGGGTGGCTGCAGAACCAGCCCTGTCACATCTGTCATCCATCTTTGACCATTATTCCAAGTTCCAGAACTTGTGGTCAGTACTCAAGTGTGTACTTCACGGCAATTTGCTAATCTCCTTTTGCCTACAGAGCAGTTGTTCTGATCATACTTCAGGTCTGATTGTTAATTTTTTTTTATGCATCTCTGTCCAGTCACAATGTTACAGATCTCCAAGAGAAGGTAGGTATGTTTCTGTTCCTGTCCAGCTTGTAAACACGGGAGGCGGAGGTAGAGAAGAACCACCTTGTGCCTGTTCTTGAAGTACTGGGCCACTGTACCTTCCACTGTCTACCCACTCTCCTGCTGACTGGCAGGCCCACGGGTCACATTGCAGACATGGAACTTCCTTTTCGTCTCACCTTTACTTTACTTTATCTGGTCAACTTTACCCTTGGAGAATCTGTCAGAGGTTTTTCTTATTCTTCAATACTTTTGAAATCCAAAACTTCACAAACCCAATCGCCGGCTGTGCCTTGTAAAATGCTGTGGTCGATACATCAATATTCAGCATCTTTTTCCCAAGAGAAGGTCAGACGGACTGGTGGAAGCCAAACCACACTTCTTGGCCCCCACCCTGGGGGGTTGAAACAGCCTTCAGATGCAGTAAAGAAGGAAGGGACAACAGGAGTGTGCCTCATGGATGGCAAGTGCCTAATGACAACATCCAGGGCCTGTATTGTCTCAAAAGGGATGCTGGACAGATTCCCCCCCCCCCAAGTGCATCATGTAATGCCTCCAATCTCACGCATGACACCCACTTAAAAGATACCTTGAAGATACGATCTTTGCCTTCTGGCAGTGTGACCTCGAGTCCCATCTTGTCCCTGCTGATTGGAAGAGGCTTGGTGGTCTACAGTTTCTTCCTTCCTGGTGGAACACTGACTTCTGTTCCCTGAAAATCTGGGTCTTAAAGTGTTAGACCATGTGCTCCATTATTTCCCTGTTCATTCTCCTTGGGCATTCCTCTGGTTTGATGTCCAATTTGTAATGATAGATGTCAATTTTGGGGACATCCATTTCAAAAGAAACTGGCTTGTAGTTTGTTTTCCTGGAGGTGCCAAAGACGGCTAGGGTGGGGATTTGAAGGCATATCCTTGGATGGATGATACATCTCCCAGTCCTTCTATCTGCCTCCCACTCTTGCAGTATCCCACACAAAGGAAAGCAAAAGATGCAATAAAAATAAGATGAAGATAAATAAGAGAGAGAAACACTTCACTGTCCTGTTTTTTCCAATTCTCCATTCACCTTAGTGGTATTGGGAGCTGCTGCGTATCATGCAGGTCCAGGATTGACCGTATGCTCAAGCCAGAGGTGGCCTTGAACCTGACCAACAGCTATGACCTTGAACCTGACCAACATGATGACCATTTGCAAAGAAGGCTCTTTGGACCTTCTGTCCTTTCGTTCTGTCAGCTCCCATTTAATTGTGGGATTTTCTGTCTCTATCCACTCACTCATCCAGATTTTAGGATTTAGAGTTAAATATATTTTTTAAGGAGGGTGGTCTGTCTGCCTGGAAAATTTGTCTCTTGTCATCACATATGTGTATATTATGATATTCGTGTCTATCATAAAAGATGCTGTCCCTGAAAAAACTTATTCAGCCATAAACTTTTGTAGTAACACGGGTACTAGAGCACTTCAAAGAACTCTGCCTTTCCCTGCCTCATTACCCTGTCACTCTGCCCACACACTTGTCTCATTTTTAGCACAGAATGAAATCTTGTGTGTTTCTTAATCTAATCTGGTAATGTCTTCTGTCTAGACTTTTATGTCTAATTCACTTAGATGGTTAGTTCGAGTCTTCTATCTTGCTAGCTCCAGCTTCACTGGATCTTTCCAAAAATGTCTCTCTGTGCCTGGTTATAGGTTAGGTTCATCATTCTAATTATCCCCTCTCCTACTTGGTTATTTAGACATCTTCTTAAAAATTGATAGGTGGTTTTAGGCACCGAAGGTTCAGAGGCTACTAAACGCCATGCTTCTTCCTTGGTAAATACATCAGGATGCCAGGGCTCATCCACTCTGAGTCGTATCAGCTGAGCCAAATAATAACTTGTATTTTACAGATTTGTGACAAAATTTCTGTCTTTGGTTATGGTGAACTTCAAAACATTTGGAAGCTCCTGTTCTTTAAATACACGTGATGAATGACAATATGGTAATGAAATTTAGACACGCTATATCTTTCAATGACTAAAACTAATAAAATTCAACCGCCCCCCAAAAAAAAAAAATTGTCATGGTCATGATGTTTCTTCACAGCAATAGAAACCCTAGCTAAGACAGAAGTTGGTACCAGGGAATGGGATGTCGTAATGGGCCTGACCATGTTTTTGTTTAGTGTAATTTGAACTTTAGGAGAGTGGGTTAAGAAAACAGTGGGATGCACTGCTTAATGGACCTTCCCAGTAGGACCAGGGAAGATAGCGCTGCTAAGGGAGATTTGAACTGTGGGGAGCTGGCTCGAAAGAGTTCAGAGGACTTTTAACATGTTGCCCACAGATCTTTACTGTAATACTTTGATGAAGAAAATGGCTGCTTTGTGCCCTTGTCCAAAGAGTCTGCCTGAGGCAAAAGTGAAGAGATTTGGATTAATTCTGCTGGCAGAAAAAGCTTAAAATAGCCCAGTATTGACTCTCTTGTGCGGTTATTACTGATCACTCTTATACAACTGTATACTAAAAAAAGGAGCAAAAAAATGTAAAATCTAAGGGGAAAGGGGGGTATCAAGAAGTGGAATGGAGCTAAGATCTGTGTTCAGAAGATAAGCAAATTAAGTAATGGAATAAAAGGAGAAGCAACCTCAGAGCACGATAATAAACCCTAATAGTTAGGCAGTGTACATATGTGTATTCGTATGTGTGTATGTGTGCACATGTGTATGAATGTTAGTAGGGACAGTGTCCCCTCCAACTAAAGTGTTTATGTGTCCTCTACCATCATTAACAGTGACTATGGACCTAGGGAGACAGATGACTTTGTTGATAAAGGCTTGTCTTACAAGTGTGGTGGCCTGAATAGATGTGTGTGTGTGTATTGTGTATGTGTGTATGTATGTTTGTGTGTGTATGTGTGTGTTTGTGTGTGTAGGTGTATGTGTGTGTAGGTGTGTGTATGTGTATGTATGTGTGTATGTGTGTATGCATGTTTGTATGTGTGTATGTGTGTGTAGGTGTGTGTGTAGGTGTGTAGATGTGTATGTGTGTGTATGTGTGTGTTTGTGTGTGTAGGTGTATGTGTGTGTAGGTGTGTGTATGTATGTGTGTATGTGTGTGTTTGTGTGTATAGGTGTGTGTATGTGTATGTATGTGTGTATGTGTGTGTATGCATGTTTGTATGTGTGTATGTGTGTGTAGGTGTGTGTGTGTAGGTGTGTAGGGGTGTGTGTGTGTGTGTGTGTGTGTGTGTGTGTGTGTGTGTGTAAATGATTTTCTTGAAGGTTGGGTGGTTAGCAACAGGTTGACTCAGCTGCTTTGAAGCATGAGCCCCGAAGCACTAAAACAAAGTACTTTTGGACCTGCCCTATCTACACATTATCAGTAAGCCAGCACCCTCCCGGCAGCCCGCTAGAACTCTGATATCTTGTCTTATCAAATTTTCACACCACTTTGCTGAGAGTAATGAAGGAAAAGAATGAAGGGAGCTTTGAAGGAAACCGGCTGTCTCGGGGAGAGAGAGTTTTGCCGATGCAGGATTCATTCTCTGTGGGTTTTGAGGCATGGCATCTATGATGGTACACTTGGAACACCATTGTCCCAGGACTGTCCATCACAGCCATGGAGGCTAACTCTTACTGCTCCAGTCTTGCCAGCCTGGTTAGCTGAAGAATGTACTGAAACATCCAAGATAATCAGGGGATGAACATTTGACTACAGATCCAACTTCAAGGTGGGGCTAGGGAGATTGGGAGATGTGGTTTGGATCCCTCAGCACCTATGTAAAAATGTGTGGCGTGGGGGTGTGTCTTTATAACCTAAGTGCTGGGGAGGTAGAAACGGGAGTATTTCTGAAGGTTGCTGGCAGCCTGTCTAGCCTAATTGCTGAGCTCCAGGTTCGCTGAGAGACTCTGGCTCAAAAAATAAAAATGGAGAGTGATAGAGGAAGATAAAGCTGATGCTGATTGTCTACATGTAGACTTGCACATGAAGACACGCACATATAATATATAGAGAGAGGGGGGCGGGGGAGGGAGAGAGAGAGGGAGGGAGGGAAGAGGAGAGGGAGCGGGGAGAGAAGCAGGAAAACGTGTGCTTGTGGTAGGGTGGGGTATTCTTTGAGTACAGGCCCAGGAATGGTATAGCTGGGTCCTGAGATTTATTCTCACTTCTCTGAAAGACTGCCATATTGATTTCCACAGCGGCCGTACAAGTTTGCACTCTCGGCCATGGAGGAGAGTTCCCCTTGCTCCATATCCTCACCAGCATGAGCTGTCACTTGGGATATTGATCTTAGCCATTGTAACAGATGTAAGATGGAGTCCCGGAGCAGTTTTGATTTGCATTTCCCTGATGACTAAGGATGCTGAACATTTCTTTAAGTGTTTCTCAGCCATTTGAGACTCCTCTGCTGAGAATTCTCTGTTTACATCTATAACCCATCTAGTTTCTTGAGTTCTTTATATATTTTTGAACATTAGTCTTCTATATAGTATGTGGAGTTGGTGAAAATCTTTTCCCCTTCTGGAGGCTGCCACTTTGTCTTTGTTCATAAGGGAAATAAATTTGTAATTTCTTTCTTTTTTGAGTCTTTATCTGGTTTTGGTATCAAGCTAACTGTAGCCTCATAAAATGAATTAGGAATAAAATGTTCCTTTTATTTCTAATTTGTGAAATAATTTGAGGAGTATTGGCATTAACTGTTTTTTGTTTGTTTGGTTGGTCGGTTTTTGAGACAGGGTTTCTTTGTGTATCCTGGCTGTCCTGGAACTCATTCTGTAGACCAGGCTGGCCCTGAACTCACAGAGATCCACCCACCTCTGCCTCCTGAGTGCTGTGATTAAAGGTGTGCACCACCACTACCCAGAAGCATTAATTCTTCTTTGAAATAATGGTAGAATTCTGCACTAAAGCCCTGGAATTTTTTTTGGGGGGGGGGGGGTGGCAAGGGGGAACTTTTAATGACTGCTTCTATTTCATTGGGGAATATAGTTCTGTTTATTTATCTGATCTTGATTTAACTTTGGTAAGTGTTATATCCAGAACTTTATCCATTTATTTTAGATTTTTTTCCATTTTGATGAAGTACAAGTTTTTAAAGTATGTTCTTATTATTCTGTGGGATTTTATGGGTGTCGTTATGCCCCCCTTTTCATTTCTGGTTTTGTTAATTTGGACATTCACTCTTAGCCTTTTAGTTTGTTTGAATAAGATTTGTCAATTTTTGCTGATTTTCTCAAAGGACCAGCTCATTGTTTCATGATTTTGTATTGTCCTCTTTGTTTCTATTTGATTGATTTCAGACCTCAGTTTGATTATTTCATACCTTCCAAGTGTAATCCTAATAGGTCTGCCTTTCTATATTACTTGGTCCTTTTCCTTTGAAGTTTTGTAATATTCTTTGTTCCATATGTTTGGTGTTTTGATTGTTATGTGGTAAAGGGGCTTCTTTTCTGGTCCAATCTATTTGATATTCTGTATATTTCTTGTACCTTTATAGGCATGCCCTTCTTTAGACTAAGAAAATTTTCTTCTATGATTCTGTTGAAAATATTTTTGAAACATAAAATTGAAAATATTTCTCAACAAAATCCCATTGAGCTGGGATTCTTTTCCTCCTCTATTCCTTTATTCTCAGGATTTGTCTTTTCATAATATTCCAGATTTTCTGGATGTTTTGTGTCTGGAGTTTTGTGAATTTAATATTTCTTTGACCAATGTATCCACCACTTCTTCTATCATATCCGGTCCCTGAAGTTCTTTTTTCTATCTCTCATATTGAGTTGGTAAAGCTTGTCTCTATGGTGCCTGTTCAGATTTCTACATTTTCCATTTCCAGAATTCTCTAACTCCACGTTTTCCTCTGTGGCTTTTATTTTCATTTTTAGTTCTCGAAAGTTTCTGTTTCCTTCATCTGTTTGTTTTTTCCTAGCTCTAAGGGATTATTCATTTCCTCTTTCAGGGCCTCTATCATCTTCATAAAGATGGTTTTAAGGTCTCTTTCTTGTGCTTTAGCTGTGTTGGAATACTCAAGGCCTGGAGGGGTAGGATGGCCGGGCCCTACCAGAGATGTGTTATCTTACTGTTAGTGTGTTTTCACCTGGGCATCTAGACATCCAGGCGATTATAGGTCTAGGTGCTGACTCTCTGGGAGGACCATGGGGTCCACAGGAGGTGTGGAGAGGAAGGAGGTACAGAACACCAACTGTAGCTGGTGTTCTGTTGGATGCTAGGGATGAGCCTTAGGGATTTGGTCTGCTGGGGGAACAGAGAGTCATACTTGATGTGAGAATGTCTTTCTGTATGCTTTAAATAAAGGAGCTGTTTTGGCCCATGACAGGTACCATAGAAAAAGTAGGTGGGGGAATCAAAATAGGAAAGGAAGGGTGGATTCAGGGGCAGATCGAGCCAGACACCCAAAGAGGAAACATGTAAGGAACATAAGTGAGCCACGGGCCATGTGGCAGACAGATTAATGGAAATGGGTTAAGTTAAGATGAAAGAGCTAGCTAGCAATGTGCCTGAGCCATAGGCCAAACAGCATGAAGTCAATATAAGTATCTGAGTCATTTTTGGAGGAAAAGCAGCGGCAGGGAGCTAAGGGGTCTGGGGCAGCAGGTCTGTGGGTCTGGACCTCTAGCGCCTGGGACCAGAAAACCTTACTGTAACCCATACCTATCAGTTTCACATCAGTTTTGGTAATAGAATTCTGGCCCTTGTGTTGCAAGTATTTTACCAAATTAACAGAGTATGTGTGTGTGTGTGTGTGTGTGTGTGTGTGTGTGTGTGTGTGTGTGTGTGTTCATTTATTCTTAAGATCTTTTTCTTATAAAATTTATTTGTGTACTTTGGTGTTTTGCCCATTTTTATGTCTGGTGAGGGTGTCAGATCTCCTGGAACAGTAATAGGCAGTTGTGAGCTGCCATGTGGATGCTGGGAATTGAACCTGGGTCCTCTGGAAGACCAGCCAGTACTCTTCACCACTGAGCCATCTCTCCAGCCCAGGACCTGTCTTATTTTTAATTATGTGATAAATCCCCTAGAGCTGGAGTTACAGGGAGCAGGGAATCAAATTTGGATCCTCTGAAAGAGCTTTAAACACTCTTAACCACTGAGCCAACTCTCCAGTTTATTCATTTGTTTGTTTCTTTGCTTGGTTGCAGCCCAGCTGTAAAGAGAACACTTGCTAGCATGCATGAGGCCCTGGGTTCCATGCTCAGAAGAGAAAATTATAAAACTGAATATTTAGGAATATACTCTACCATAAAAAAAACTCCTCAATTTTTTTTTTAAGAATCGGGGCTAGAGATAGTGGCCAATGGCAAAGCACTTGCCTAGCATCCCTGTGTTTCATCTCTGGTAAAAATAAAAAGTTCAAGAGAAACGACAAAGCAGAGTAAAATAAGGGAAGAAAAAAACAAGACACACAGTGACCAAGTCCCATGTGCCTGTCATCACGGGACCCTCCTTGAAGCTCCTCTTGAATATCCTGCTGTTGTTTCAAGTTTTGGAGCTTCTGCAGCTACCGTACCACAGGACCAGCCCCTTCACAAGCTCCAGCGTGTCATGGCATAGGGTAAATGTTAGGATGGGCCAACCCAAGGCCCAGGATGTGAGCCTGGGTGGTAATGAGTTGGTCAGTCTGGGTCTCTGAGACCACCTTTCTCAGGGGAGGGGCAGAACCAGTTCTCCTGTGGCCATGCCATGGGACCAGGTCTCCCTTCCCCAGTGGTGAGTGGTGGGGCTGTCTCTGCCAAGTGTGGATGCCAGCTCTCCCATGAAGGGCGGGACCAGCTTTCCTGCATCAGTGTCCATCATGGGGCAGAACTGCTATCCCAGGGCCAGCAAGGCGCGGTGGCTCAGTACAGCCCTCAGATTTCAACAAGCAGGTTTCTTATGGGCCCCCTGTGGTAAACATGGGCCATGGACATCAACACAGACTCCAGTTGCAGCAGGACCACAGAACCAGACATGACCCTTGGCAGCAGCTCAGTCTTGAACATTATCATGGCTGAGGTGGCAACACAGACCACTCAGATCAGTATGGCCAGAGCAGTAACATGACTCTCAGACACCAAGGTCTCAGGTGTCTGGAAGGTGACTCTGGGCATCCACATGGCCCTTGGTGGCAACAGGTGCCACAGACATGAACTCAGACCCTAGCTTCTATAGAGCCATGAACCCAGATGTGGCACTCGCAGCAACCCAGGCCTAGACAACACCATGGCACCTTGTAGCAGTGCAAGCCACTCATATTGGCATGGCCCCAGAGGCAGTACATCCCTCAGACACCAACCTGGCCACAGATTGCAGCCTAGACCATAGGCACCTGTGTGACATAGTAAAAGCATGGGCCATGGACATCAACACAGACCTTGACTGTAGTAAGACCATAGGCCCAGACATGGCCCTCAGAAGCAACCCTGGCCCAGATGTCACCATGGTCCCAGGTGGCAGCATAGGCCATTCAGATGGGCATAGCCCTAACAGTAGCATAGCCCACGGACACCAACATGGGCCCAGACCCCTGCCATTGCCATAGACCACAATGACATCAGGAGCCACAAATGTCAAAATAGACCCTAGCTGTGGTAGAGCCATGGACCTAAACATGGCCTTCAACTGCAGCCTGGGCCAGGACATCACCATAGCACTTTGTAACATTGCAAGTCACTCGGCTCAGCATGGTCCTGACTACAACATGACCTTCAGACACCATCACGGCCTCAGGTGGTGGCCCAGACCCTGCGTATTTGCACGGCCTTCCATTGTAACAGGAGCCACAGATATCAACACAGACCCTGGCTGCAGCAGGACCACAGACTCAGATATGGCCCTAACCTACAACCCACCCATCATCACCATGACCCTGGGTGGCATCACAGACCACTCAGATCAGTATAGCCCAGAGACAGCTTGACTCTCGAACACCAACATGGATTCAGGTGGGTCACCAGACCCTGGGCATCCTTGTGGCCATTGGTGGCAACATGGATCATGGAGGTCAACACAGACCTCAGCTGTGGTAGGACCACGGACCCTGGCAGCAGCCCAGGCCCGGACATCACTCTGGCTCCAGGAGACAAGTAGTCCACCCACATCAGGCCATCCCTCACTGCCTTACCTTCTTCAGTTCCTCCTCTTTCCACACACATGAACCATTCTGCCTCCCTTTCTCTCCCATTTCTCCATCATATATTTGCTCGTCATAATGGCACCTACCCACCCAGCACCACAGACAGGCCTGTGGACGGTCTCCGCCAGCCTGAACTGGGAGGACTCAGGCTGGCCTCACAGTTATCCTAACCCATATACTTTCACGTGCCTGAGCCAAGTGGCAGCAGATGGGCCTTGTGATGCCTTCAGCCAGCCTGGCCTGAGTAGAAAGAATTTTTAAAGACCGATTATCCATTCCTTTTTATTGGTTTTGTTTGTTATTCCAGCTGATACCACGGTGGTTCACAGAAAAGGCTGCCTGAATAATGTATTTTGCAGCCTCAGAGACTCACACTGCTAAAAGATCAAAGGTGAGAGGAGGCGCCTGCAAGTGCCTGCTACAACCTTGTTTCTGGCCTGAGGATGAGCAGGAGGAATGTTCCCCCCTAAAGAAAGCTTCGTGAAATTCCCCCTGGATATGAAGTGCAGAACAAGACAGCCCCACATTGGGAAATCTAAGCTGCCCACTCACCAACCACTTCTGTGCAAACACTCACAAGCGGGGATGCTCACTGCGCCTCCTGCTTGGCTGTGGATTCTCCAGAATGTTCCTCCAGTTCCTAATGAGATTGTTGTTCCTGATAATGGCAGACGTGTGGAGCCTGGAGAGGTAGACGTGATGAATCGAGCTTACAGAGTGGAAGCTGGAGAGATAGAAAAAGTTAGGAAATTAGTAAGGTGGACAGGGATAGAATGCAATGTATACTGGGTTACAGGAAAATGATGGTACAGAAGGGGTTAAATGAGGTGGAGTGGAAGACAGAGGGAATATGGTGAGGGATAACTAACAGTGAGGCATTTTGAAAAAGTCATATGAAAACTATGTAGAAACTTCCTAAGACATATCACACACACACACACACACACACACACACACACACACCCTGTAATGGGCCAACACAGCTCCTATTAGGTACCATAGGTTAACAAACAAAATACCCAGTTTGAGGAATGTGTCACTTTTTTTGAAGTTCTTGGCAAGTAATGTCCCATAGAGATCCCCACCCCACCCCCCACAAAACATTATAGGCAACCAATAATCTGGTTGCTCTCCAGAAGGTAGGACTCTACCGTTGAAAAGTCCATATATTTGGGTTATAGAATAGAGGAATCAGTCTGGTACTCACCAGGAAGCTTCATCCCCACCAGCTAGCTTTCACGGTGCTAAAAGATACTGTGCACACTACCGGAGGAGAAAAGTAACCATAACAGCACCTATCTGTCAGTCCTGAGGATACATATAATAGCAATCAACCCAATAAGACATGCCTATTGGTGCCACAGGGGTATAAATCTCCTGGGAGTAACCAGCCACTTTATGGTTGCATTTAAGGCCCAATCCACAAGTTGAAACCCATTACTGGTACCCATAGCAAGTCCAAAACCCTGTATCTAGTCAGGTCATCGTCCTCAGGGAAACACCTACCTCTCTGACTTGGCTAAGTGAGCACACTGTTATACTGACTCCTAATGATCTGTTGCTATCCTCGTAGATTAGACTTGATAAAATACTTTCTTACAAATAAGGTGCATTGGATGTGTAGGAAGGGAACCTTTGAAGAGTTGTTGGGGATTGATATAATACACTGAATTGTTCAAAGAACCAAGAGAAAAGATAATCACAGGAAAAGAAGAGAACTGAACATGAGCTGGAGATGGGGGTGAAGTTTTTGGAGAAGAGAGAAAAGGCTGGAAAGTGGGGGAAACGGTAAGGAGAGGAGGGGATGGGAGAGTGTTCTGAGGTATTTGTATGTTAAGTGAAGCAAGCAGACATGGGGAGTGGCGGACAGAGTTAAACTGGACACGCTGCCCGTTGCTGAAGCTGGGTAAGGAGAAGCCACTGCACTTGTTCCCTGTCTTCACATTTATTTGAAGTTTCCAGCATGAAGAGCTGTCTTCTTGACGCTCTGGTTTTGTTTTGTGGAGGGAATGTTGCTTTATTTTTGAGATAGGCTAGCCTGGAACTCACAGGTAGCCGGGGCTGAACTTGAACTCTTGATCTCCCCGCCACTTTGTGACGGTGTCATCCAAGGCTCCATAGTGAAACCCAGTCACAAATTAATTAAAGCTGTTAGTGTGTGTCTGTCTTTAGTTCTTCTTCCCTGTGGAGCCTGAGAACTCCCCACATTCGAAGAAACAAGTGAGAGATCTGGGTCTGAGGGGAGCCTCAGGAGTTGGTACATTTCATGGTCATTTAGTACTCATTTTCCTAAAACAGAAATCCTATCCTTGTGAGGCTAACCTGTGGGCGCAAGTGCAAAATTTCGCCATTAGGAGCAGCAAGATAATGGCTCAGCAGGTAAAGGCATTTGCCACTAACTCTGATGACCTGAATTCAAATTCCTAGGACCCACACAGTAGAGAGAATCAACTCCCACAAATTGTCCTCTGACTACATATGCGCTCTCTCTCTCTCTCTCTCTCTCTCTCTCTCTCTCTCTCTCTCTCTCTCTCTCTCTCTCTCTCTCTCTCTCTATCAATTCTTGAGCATCAGTAGCATATGATTTTAATCCCAGCCCTTGGGAAGCAGAGGGTGGTGATCCTCCGTGAGCTCAAGGCTAGTCTGAACTACATACTGAGTTACCGACAAGTCAGAGCTACAAAAAGAGACCTTATCTAATAAATAGTAAAAATAGATTTGGGACTAGAGAGATGGTCCAGTGGATAAGAGCACTGATTGTTCTTCCAGCCCCACAGGGTGGCTCACAATTGTCTATAACTCCAGCTCTGAGAGATCCAATGTCCTTTTCTGATTTCTATCAGCTCTTCACACATACGGTACACAGACATTCATGCAGACAAAACACCCATACATAAAACAAAGATAATATTTAAAAAAAAAAAAAGACAGTTAAAATGATACCTTGAAGGCATGGGCTTGATATCCATCTACACAGACTCCCTGACAGCCTCCTGTCTGAGCAGCTCAGAAAATACACACACTGCACTGGGACCCAGGGCCAGGATGATGGGGTGGGGCACAAGATCCCAACTAAGGAGTTCTGTCTGGGATGGCGTGTCCTCTGCCACTCCAAGCTTAGGCAACTGTCTCATTCCCACCCCAGCTGCCTCGCCTGACAGTGCATTCTGACTCAACCATAGTCTAGTCGCTCCTGAGGCTGGGTCCTCCCCTTATCCTGTGCCATAAGTGCACAAGGCACTATGAATGCCCCTCCCAGTGAGGAGCAGAGGAGTAAGGGATGGGAGCTTACCAACGCACACCCATGGCACACTTCACCACAATTAATCCACAGATGGCACCGCACAAGGCATGGGCTGAGATATGAGGGAAATGAACCAAAACTTCACTGAGGTTTCAGACATGATGGCTGTTGCACAGAAACGGAGAAATGCCGGTATGGGTGTAGCCTTTATGTAGAGCTGGTGGCGAGGCAGCCTAGTGCAGCCATTGTGGAAATCACGTATGGCACACATGTTCCTGGAGAAACTAAAAAGAGAACTAACCCATGATCCAGATATCCCCTTCCTGGGTATGTATTCAAAGGAATCTAAGTCAGCACACCACAGAGATAGCTGCCCATCCTGGCTGCCACACGTACACACACACCTGTCAGCCATACCAGAAACCAGGGCTTGGAAAGTCTTCTGTTTGCTCAGCAAAGCATGTAACTCTGCTCTAATAGACTCGAGAAACCATCAAAGAATACTGTATAAGCTTTCACACTACCACAGGGCCCGCTCTGCACAGTCTCCTAAGAACAGAGCTTAATGAGGCTGGTGGTATCTGCTGAGTAAGTGCTGGCCATGCACGTTCAGTGCCTTAGGGTAGGTTCCACAGATGGACCCGATTTGTCCAGGAACACAAATGTGTTTACAGACAAGAAATCAAAGCTGCAGGCCTGTGTGAGTGTAAAAGCATTCAGACTTCCAGGAAAATCTTGTCTTTCCTAAGTGCACCCCCACACTTCGAAGATTTATCGTGTGTGTGTGTGTGTGTGTGTGTGTGTGTGTGTGTGTGTGTGTGTGTGTGTGTGTGTGTGTGTGTGTGTGTGTGTGTGTGTGTGTGTGTGTGTGTGTAGGTGCCCATGGAGGCCAGAAGACGGTGTCAGATCCCTGGAGCTGAGGTTAGAGGCAGATGTGAGCTGCCCAGTGTGGGTGCTGGGAGCCAAACTCGGGTCCTCTGCAAGAGCAGTAAGCACTTAAAATCACCAAGCCACCTCTCCAGGCCTTGTGCCTTGTATGTTAAAATAGCCTTTTACATTTTTTAATTAAATTTTTTTCAAACAATATATTTTGATCATGTTTTCCCTTCCCTAACTCCTCCTAGATCCTCTATACCTTCCTATACACTCAATTCATACTCACTCTGTGTGTGTGTGTGTGTGTGTGTGTGTGTGTGTGATTCTATCTAATCTATCTATCTCTTTCTCTATCTCAAGTAGCCTTTAAACATTCTCTCACCATGGAACATAAACTCTAAGAATGATGTGACTATGTATGAATTCCATTTTATTAGCACACCCAGCTGTGTATGGACATATCCATCATATGCACGCAAATGTTTGTTGTATGAATCAGAAAAAAAAAAAACAGATGCACTTTGAGAGGGGAATAGATTAGCACAAAGTGTACTGATGCCTGTGTATGAAATGGCCACAGTTAAATCCAGCACTCTATATGATGACCTTTAAAAAAAAAAAAAAAAAAAGTGGCTGGAGAGACGACTCAGCAATTGGGGGCACTTGCTGCTCTTGGAGAGGTCATGGCTTTCCTTCCCAACACCCAGGTCAGGAGACCTACTGCCTCTGACTGCAGCTCCACAAAGTCCCCCTTGGTCCTTGTTTCTGTCTTGTTAAGAGTTTGTCACAACTCTGACTCCTGGCTTTTTCCAAATGCTAACAGGCTATGGATTTTAGCTCCTTTTGTAAGTAGCCCACTTCAGTTAGGACCAAACATTCATTCTCCTCAGCATTACCCCACTCCATCACCAACATCCCTGGGGTTCTTGGGGCCACTCCAAGTGCAGACTGGCAGAATGTCCTTTGCCTTTGGGGACTGGATTAATCCCCAAAATCTTCATCATGAGATGTAGTGCAGTGTCTGGCTATCAAGTAACAGCCAGTCCTTTCTGCTTCTTGCTGGACAGTGATAAGCAAATAAGTAGACATCATCCCTTCTACAGGGTGAAGTTGACAGATGCTAAGGTAACATCACCCCCAAGGATTGACCTCACCACGGAGAGCATGGCCTCCCTGGTTGGGTACTTCCTCCTCTGAAGTCCCCTCAGGACATCTGTGGGCATCTGAAAGGGACATCAGGGTGACCAAGGAAGGCATATTCTGTGCTCAGGATTTTGCTGATAGGAACTCCACGGACCTCAAGGTATGTCTTCTTGTCACTAAGTGACCTTGACATCCATCTAGTTTGTTAGCAAATTGAGCGGTATGAACAAAATTAGACTATTCTCAATCCCCAGGGATTAGTAACTGACTCGGAGTACGTCACCCAGGCTTCCCTGGCCCACAGAGGCTATCAGGGAGTTGCTATAACTGCAGCTTCAAGTGACAGTGACCGGCACAGTGTACTAGTCAGGTGTCTTATCAAGCACCAAGGTGTTCTTCAAGATCTTGACACTGTAGGTAAAAAGCAGCTAGGGAGTGCAAATAAAACCATCAGTCATAATCTAAAAGAAACAAAGTATCAAATTAACAAAGACTTGGGGGATGGCTCGTTGGGTCAAGCACTAGCTGTGCAAACATGCGGATGAGTTCGAATCCCCAACACTCATGTAAGAAGTTGGGCATGGTGGTATATTCTTGTAACTCCAGCCCTCGGGGTGAAGTATGAGCAGATCCTGAGGCCTCACTGACCAGCTAGCCAGACAAGCCAAAATATCAAGCTCCAGGTTCAATGAGAGACCCTGACTCTAAATTTAAAGTGGATAAGTGTCTGAGGAAGACACCTGAGCTTCACCTTTGACCTCCACACATGCCCACATGGCAGAAGGAGGGACTTATTTCTGTAACATGTAACAATAATACACACACGCAACTTAATGAAATTGTTTTTTAAATAATTCAAAGAAAGGGTCTGGAAAACATAGCTCAGCAGTTAAGAATATATACTGCTCTTGCAGAGGACCTTAATTTGGTTCCCAGCATCCACACTAGATGACTTAGAACTGCCTGTTAAATCTGGCTCCAAGGGATCTGATGCCCTCTTCTGGCCACTGCAGGCAGCTACACCCATGTGTTGGCAGCCCCATTCAGACACACGGACAAAAACACATTATTAAAAATAATTTTTAAAATAGGAGGCTAAGCACTGGGCAGTAGTGGATCAGGCCCTTAATCCCACCACTCAAGAGGCAGAGGTGGGAAGAATTCTGTGAGTTTGAGACCAGCTTGGTCTACAAAATGAGTTCCAGGACAGCCAGGGCTACACAGAGAAACCCTGTCTCAAAAAATAAAATAAAATAAAATAAAATAAAATAAAATAAAATAAAATAAAATAAAATAAAATAAAATAAAATAAAATAAAATAAGAGACTATAGAGAAAACTCATCAGTTTAGAGCATATATTGCTATTGGTGCAGACCTCATGCCAATCCCCAGTACCCACACAGGCAGCTCACAACAGCCTAGAACTCCAGACACCCTTGGCTTCTGTGGGAACCTGTATGTACATACCCACACAAACACACCCACAATGGTTATTCTTGGTTCTCAGCTTGGCTACATAGGGAATGAACTGCAATCCACAAATGGAAGGCACACCTGTGAGAGACTGTTTGCTTGGTTTAAAGTGTGTGAATCCACTTTTAGTCCAGACCTTTGAGGTAGGAAGACACATGCCTTTCATTAGGATCTTGAGTGGGAAGACACAGCTTTAACCTGGGCCACACCTTCTGTCAGAAGTCTATCTAAGGACATAGAAGAAGGAAGGTTTTGCTTGCTGCCTGCTGGCCCCTGCCTTGCTAACACATCCACTCCTCACTGGCACTGAGCCTATTTCTACAGAATTCCAGCATATACTGAAGAGCAGCTGAGTCATCCAGCCTTGTAGACTGAACAACAACTACTGGATTCTTGGACTTTTGGTTCATAGTCAGCCATTGTTGGGTTAGCCAGGCTGCAGTCTGTAAGTCATTTCAATAAATCCCTTTTAATATATATATTAAATAATATATAATATAATATAATATATAACATATATTATATATATATATGGAGAGAGAGGAGAGAGATTCATTCTATAAGTTCTGTTACTCTAGAGAACCCTGACTAACACATACACACATACATGTAATTAAAAAGAATAAAAATAAATGTCTTAAAATAAGTGATCAGATTATTTTTCTAAAGTCTTTGTTGAAAATACTACTTGGGAGTATTTTGGCTCCTGAATGAAACAGTGACATACAGTACATACACATCCACCTGGGAGCTCAGCCTACTGAGCCACAGAATTCCTAAACTCCCATGACATAAAATAAGGAAAAGTGCAACTGGGCCATAAAGGCTCAGTGAGTAAAAGTTCCCTACATATGCAAATAAATAAACATAATTGTTTTAATTTATAAATAAAATGATAAACAAGCTTCCAAAGGAAAATGCTAAAAATCGATGCTAACTGAGCTAAAAATAAAGTGGTTTGCATTTTGTTGGTGCAGACTGGTAATTCTCAGCAATAAGAAAATCTGGAAGGTGTCAGAATTACCCTGTGGCAGATGTAGCCCCAGTATAATATGAAGGACACTTGCTGCAAGCAGGAGCCATATACAGTCACTGTTTGGAAAACCTGCTTCTTCTGGACTTGTCACCAGGCCGGAATTTAACAAGAGTAAGAAAAGTGTCATGTTGGTAGAGTTATTCAGTAAAATGCAGCTATTATTTATCACCTAAGGTGCTTTTCTTGTTTTGAGCCAGGATTTGGCTTTGTAGCCCAGGTTAGCCTTGAACTTTCGATTCCCCTTAGCCCCTTGAGTGCTGGTATTACAGGTGTGGGCAGCCCCACTGACTCTGATTGTAGGAAAATGACCCAATCTCTGATAAGCAGAACATCCCACAAGCTGACTTTTCAGAAAATTGGCTTTTAGCAAATGAGTCCTTATGCAGAATGGTCATTAGACAAATTTGTCATTTAGCCAAGAGGTCATTTAGTGAATCGGCTCTCAATGACTTGCCCTCTGAAAGTTTGCTACAGCGAGCATTTTCTTGTGCTAAATGTCCATTTGATTTCCATAATTAATATTCACTGGAGCATGGATGGGAAACTTCCCAGGGACCCAGGAGCAATCAGGACAGACTTCTAATAATCAGACTATTAAAAATGCTCTCAAAAAAAAGGTCAAAGATACGGGGTGTTTGGGAGCTTCCTGAAATACAGCTATCAGGGTTAGTGTTGTGACAAAAGGTCTCAGCAGGGTTCTGTTTGTTGTTAGTATGTTGCATGTAGTCTCCCATTGCAAAAAGAAATGAGTGCTTTTTAGGTTTGAGGTGGTCAGATCACATTGCTATAAAGCCATTGCAATATCTTACACTCCACTGGGGGTCCAGTCACGTAAGACCTCAGGATCTAGGTCCAGCTACCTGGCCTCACAACCCGAGGTGCCCAGGACAGAGTGCTCACTTTTTATTTTATTTTGAGACAGGGTCTCCCACAGCCGAGGCTGGCCTCAAACCCTCAATGTAGTGAAAAGTATCCTTGAACTCCTGATCTCCTGCTTCCAAGTGCTAGGATTTCAGGTGTGAACCGCCACTTTCCTGAGTGAGCTACAACCCTGCTATTGTTTTTGTGATGGACTCTTGCTTTGTGTAGCCCATGCTGACCTTTAAGCCTCAGTTTCCTGAGTTCTAGATTACAGGTGTCTACCACCATGCCCAGCAGCACTTTGAAATTCTTGATTCTTTATCAAATCCCCTATTTTTTTATTTTATTCATTTATTTATTTTTCTAAGGAGTCCCTCAAAGTAATATGGCCAGTTATTTTCATTTCTTGGACTTCTGCAGCCAAGTACCACACTAGGTGGCTTAAAGCATGAGATGCCTGGTGTCTTATAAGCCTGGAGGGTAGAAATCCAAACACAGAGGTTCTGGAAATGCTAGGCTCCCTCCATCTTTGCTTCTTCTGGCCTTCGATGTTACAGCAGTCCACAGTGGTGCGTGGCTTGTAGCTGACC
Source organism: Phyllotis vaccarum (assembly GCA_033318265.1). Lineage (NCBI taxonomy): Eukaryota > Metazoa > Chordata > Mammalia > Rodentia > Cricetidae > Phyllotis > Phyllotis vaccarum. The sequence goes on along the minus strand of JARWLC010000016.1, from coordinate 68,910,616 downwards.
ACTCTGAACTATAAAGCAATGTGCCATTTTCTTCTGTACCTTCAATTTTACATGGCATCTTCCTCTCCTATAAAGAGAGTCATCAGTGCTCAGATCTCCACTGTGCTTTTCTCTTACATTGATTATATCTGCAGCCACTCTACTTCCAAAAATATTGACACTCCTAGGAACCAGAGGTTAGAAATTCCAGTCTACCTTTGCAAAAGATACAATTCAATCCTTAATACTGGTCTCATCACAAGCCCAAGTATTATATAATCAGAGCTGACACTGTAGCTCAGCTAGTAGAGTGCTTATCTGCCATGCCTGAAGCCTTGGGTTCAGTGTCCTGCACTGTTTGAAATGGGTGTGATTTTGATCATACCCTTGTAATCCTGGTACTTGGGGGGTGGATACAGAGGATCAGGAGCTCAAGGTCATCCTAGTTATCTAGAAAGTTGGAGGCCAGCCTGGGCTGCATGAGACCCTGTCTCAAAAGCAAACAAAACAATCATATAATCCTGGTGTTTCTCTTTGTGTGTCCCGGGCCTGAGATCATTATACCAAGCTTCCATATTACACCTGTCCCTGCCGAGACTTTAACGCAGTACCTGTCTCCAAAGCCGCGGGGCTTCTTGGATGCTGGAAACAGCCTAAGGAAGGTTGAAACTTTATTTAACCTTAAATCCCATTATAGAGTCTGCATTTGGCACAATTTATATTTGAACTATAAAATTTTTCTGTAAGTTGAAACATAACCTATAAAAGGTCACTGCACCCTGAAGCAGCATTCTAGAAAGAAATCAATTGGTTCTTTTTCTTACAGAAACCATTAGCTAGAGGAGAGATAAAGGAAAAACTTCCTCATGCTGATTGAACTCCAAACCCAAAGCATAATTTCTAAAAGGCAATGGCTTCATACAGCTAAAATGCATTAGGCTATTATTAGATAATAGGGAGCCTTTAATGTAGCTTGTGAACCTACTGCCGCCTACAATGAAGGTGCAGGAGCACTCAGATGTGTACCCAGGCATTGCTCCAGACATCAACATCTGGAATCAGCACTCTGCATGCCAAGAGGAGTCTTAGACTTCCCTTACACCTGAACACATCGCCCCTGTGAGGTTTGGGCCCTTAAAAGTGAGTTGGATAATAGTTCAGTTGGTAAAGGGCTTGCCTTACAAGTATGAGGTTTGGAATTTGATCCTCCAGACAGAGGGCAACCAGACTATTAGCATTGAGCTCCAGGCCAATAAGAAGCCTTGCCTCAAAAGACCAAGATGAACAGGAACACAGTGTAGGCACACTCATACATACATACATACATACATACATACACACACACACACACACATACACACACACACATACACACAAGATCCTTCAGTAACTTGTCCCTCCTACATTCAGATCTAATTAAGATGCATGGTTTTTGTCACACCCTAAGATAAGATGGCTCTGGAGCCCACAGAGGATTTTTTTTCTCAATCTATTCCTGTCTGTGGCGTCAGAAAAGGCTAGACCAGTCTAGTTTACTAATACCTTGGGAATACACCATAGGTGTTATCATGATGCCAACTGTTGCTCTTTTGCTCTGTAGCAACAGTGATTAATAGTTAATATGGGTGATGTACAAATATATCTCTCTGGTTCCCGTTTTTTGCCTCACCAAGTGCAGGCAGATAGCTGATCAAAACGACATAGGTAAGCCAGTGTCCCTGAGGCCACCTCTAAAATCAACCTTCCTCAGTAACCCAGACCCACCCTACTTTGAGGCCTCAGAATCTCAGCCAGGAATGCATAATGTAAAAAACACAATAAGAGTCCATCATGGTGGCATAGGCCTATAATTCTGGGCACTTTGAAGTCTGAGGCAGGATTATCGCTGCAAATTCAAGGACAAAGTGGGCTACAAAGAGAGTAACAACCCATCCAAGTCTAGGTAGCAAGACTGTAAAATAAACACACAAGGCTAGTTAGATTACTCAGTGAGTAGAAACACTTGTCTGATAACGAGCTCAACCCACATAATAGAAGGAAAGAACCAACTCCTGCAAGATGTCTTCTGACTTCCATTTATGTATGGAGAGTCTCTCTCTCTCTCTCTCTCTCTCTCTCTCTCTCTCTCTCTCTCTCTCTCTCTCTCTCTCTCTCTCTCTCTCTCTCTCTCTCTCTCTCTCTCTCACACACACACACACACACACACACACATACACACAAACCCACAGAAACAACCACAGTTCACTATATTTAAGTCAACCCACCAGCTCAGGGAATAAGAGACCAAGCCCTTCTTTATCAGCTGTGCTGGTCTGGCTCCTCGGAGGGTCACAGACCTGACTGTAATCAATCCCCCTCTGTTGCTTTCCTAAACAGACCTCAGGTGTTTCTCATCTACCTTCTACAAGTATATTGAACAAGCTAGCTCAGGAAGCTTCTAAACGGAGTTGAGGCATTTACTAAAGTGAACTGTTCTGCCTTGACCATGCAAAATCCGGGGGCAGCAAAGGTAGCTTGCCCGCAGCCTGCCTTCCAACTCTAGCAAGATATGCAAACTTTGAAAACTTGGCTTCCCGTTGCTTTCACTCTTCTTTGCAAGATCAAACGATGCCCTGCTGGATGTCCCTGAGATTTTTCTGTACACTCATCTTCAGCTCAGATTTGCTACTATTTAATGTTCCCGCTTGAGGCCCCAGACCCTGGAGGGCAGAGAACACCTCGTCTTAACAATTATGCTGGAGGTGCTTAATAAGAATTAGGTGATGTTAGGTTGCGGGACACTGAAGCTGAAACAAACTGAGTGCCCTTTCTGGCGGGTCCCAGATGGTGGTGCTGATAGAGAGGGTGCCGACTGCACACGCCACTGGTCCAAGACCAGTGTGCGGAATTCAGAAAATTACGATGACCTGGAGCTGGCCTGGGTGGACACGAACCTTGCCCCAATACCCGGACCAAAACCGGGAGACCGGCTCGGAATGCTAAAAAAAGCTGCAACCTAGCCTACCCGACTCCGCCCTACACTAGGCCACAACCCGGCCTACAGGCTAGCCTGGAGCTCAGCTGGAGCAGGGCTCCGCAACCAGGCCAACACTTTAACCCCGCCTCCCACTGCTCTGAGCCCCTAGATCAGCCAAAGAACCGCCCCCTAGGCTCCGCCCAGCTTCAGTGTCGGATCGCCCCCCATACCCGCCTAAGCCCCGCCTTCCAACTTCTAGACTCCGCCCCCAATTTGGTCAAGGACCGCCTTCTGAGCCCCGCCTCCAGACCAGTGTAGGCCCCGCCTCCAAAAGGCTGCCTCCAGCTCCACTACCCTGTTTAGAACCCGGGGCCGCCCGGCGTTACCTCTCCTTAAGCCCCGCCTCTCATGACGCAGCAGCGCACGGACCTCGCCGTTTACACTCAGCCTCTGCTCCCGCCCTACTGTACGCTCCGCCCCCAGGGTGCCACCGAGTCCCACCTCCTGGGCCGGAGCATTGACTAGCCCCGCCCACAGCTCGGCACGTCTTTGCCCCGCCTCCTCAGACTCAGGTCTCGCTTCCGCTCGTTTCCAGGCAACACTGGCCCCGCCCCGCGATGGCGCCTGAAGACCACGAGGGGGCCGCGTCTCTGCTGCAGACTTTCGAGCGCCGCTTCCTGGCGGCTCGTGCGCTTCCCTCCTTTCCCTGGCAGGTGGGCGGCGGGCTTGCGGTGGGTGTCGGGGTCGCGAGCACCGGGGTCTGCGGGGCCGGGCGTCTGGGGCTTCCGACTGGGGAAGGCAGGCTGGGCCCTTCACTAGCAGAACTTGCAGGGTGATGGGCCGGGTTGGATTATTTTAGCAATTTTTTAAGCCATTGATCTTGGCGACTGCAAAACAGCTTTGAAAACTAAACCTCTTCGGACGCTCTCCTTGAAGGAGAGACCAGGCTCCCATCCGAAGGGCAGGCTGCAGGCAGAACCGTCTTAGAGTTCAAGCCGAAAAGGGGAACCTCCCGGCGGGACTTGCAACTCGGGGCACGAGGCTCCTTGGAGCGTGCCTTGCTGATAACTCGTAAGGAGCTCACCGGCATGAGTCATTGTAAAGTTGTAATTCTCCAGTCTGCCCGGTTTCTTTGGGTGGTTTAGACAGTTGTGTTATCTCATCGGCATAAAACATTTTTTATCTTAACACAGAATGAGACTCTAATAGCTTATGTGTCCCCATTCAATGTCAAGTGTAAATAGTTCACGTGCCGTGCTAAGCACTTGGTCAGAATTGCCCACAGTGCACTGTTCTAGCTGAGGTCTGTTGTCACTCCGTTTTAGAAGGGAAGGGTAACAGCCAGAACTCTGACCAGGGAGACCAGCTTCCTGTTTAATAATTCCAGCACTCTGTAGGCAGAGGCAAGTGGAACTCAGCCTGATCTACAAAAAGAAGACCCAAGCTCAAACCCCTATGTGCTGTTGGTGTAAAGCCCTATGTATTGTTGGATCTTGTGCAAGTGGCTACATCTCTGCGCCATCATTCTAATTAGCACAGTGGAGGATACAATGTCTCCTGCTACCGAACAGCTGGCTTCTTTCCTTTGCCTGGCTAGAAATCATAGGTGTTCAAGAAGCTCAGGACATGCTGCTCTCTGGTGGCTGTGTTTTCCTGTACCAGCTGAGCCCAGGGAAGACCAGCAATTGCAGGTTTCTGCATATGAGGTGCCCTCGGTCTTTATGAACCTTTGGACTTGTTGGGGTCTTTTGTCTGCCACCTTCCCAGCAGGCCTAGGTATTGGATTCCGATTTCCTCAGCCCTTGGCAGCAGCCCTTACAAACATACAACTCTTGTGCAGGCCTTAGAAGTGGGGATTCCTTAGATCTTGACCATGGCCAACTGCCTGGCTGCTTTTTCAATTCTGCCAGCCACTGTTGAGTCTCCACAGCCACTGCGGCTCTGCTGTCTCCGTGTTACCAGCAGCTCAGCCTGCACTATTAAAGTGAGCAAGAAGTGACCATTCCCAGGAGGCTTCTTTGAAGTTCATTCCCTCCTTGAGCCACAGCCACAGGTTATGTAGGTGTCTGAACCAATCACAACCTCGCCGGACAGCAGAGCCTAGGCCACCAGGGGGCATGGGAACATCTGTCCTACACCAAACATATATATTTTGGTGTAGGACAAAGTAATATAGTTTAGACCTAGGCTTATGACAGTAAAAAGTCTAGTTCAAATTGTTTCAAAGAGCCCTGGGATGAGGCTGTACCTTCAGGAGCCACAGGAGTCAGCTGTGGTCTAAGGTGTTTACAGACAACCAAGGCTAACATAAGGGTAGTCCTGCTAGCTGTCTGACTGGTAGTCTTTGGCTTAAAGCAGCCATGGCAGGGAGAGTCCAATAACCCCAAATTAGGGAATCACATTTCCCCTGTCCCACAAGCCTTTGCTTAGTTATAGGAAAATGAAGAGTGCTTATCATGACTTAATCATGAACAGTAATTGTGAATTTAACAGCCTTAGCACTGTGGCTCCGAGATAGACAGCCCCACCTGCATCTCACTCTGTAGGAGTACTCGAATACAAACCCCAACTTGTACCTGGCTGTGGAAGTGCACCAATGTTGCGGAGCAGTTACTGGGTAGCTGAATATTGACTGACTGCCATCTCTGAGCTGCACACTAGAGTGCGTTAGAGAGCAGCCCTACTCAGACAAGACAAAGTAAGTAGTTAGAAAACCCCAGGCAAAACCGTGTGTGGGAGCCCATCTCAGCTTGGGGCGCTAGAGCAGAAGGGTCTCTGTGAGTCAGAGGCCAGACCCAGATACAGAGTGAGACCCTGTCTCAAAAGAATAAAAGAACAAGGAAATGTCAAATAAAATGTCATCAAAGGCAGCATTTGAACTGCTACCAGAGCCCTGGAGTAGTCAGCCATAGGACGGTCTTGGAGAACAGAAAACAAAGGTTTTAGGAAACATGGCCGCCATAATTAAGAACAGCAAAGGAGCTGGAGTGTCTGTGGAGGGGTGCGCAGAGATGAGACTGGGTGTAGATGAGGTCAGAAAAAGGTCAGGGCAGGTCTTAGAGGACCTGTTAGGACATAGTAAAATGCTCTGAAGCCATGAAGAGGCTTGCCGTGTGTCACATACCTGCCCTGACTGGACTGGAGACCCTGTGAGAAAGAGGCATGGCCAGACTTGGCATCACACATCTGAGTCCCCATTCTAGCTTAGGTGGCAGGTTCCAGGCCTTTATGCTATAACTGATTCTTAGCTTACCAGCTCCGCTTCAAAGATGATGTATCCTGGGTAACAGCAGGGCAGCCATAGTGGATGTGAATCAGGAGTTAGTCTTCTCATAAAGACACACAGGGCCCGTGACTTCAGACTGAGTTCACCTCTAGTGGCTACTACTTCAGATTGGTTCCAAGTCCCTGGGCAGAGACTGCTCTTTACCAGAGTATTCCACAGCAGTGTAATATTGCTAAGAAAATGCCCCTAGGATTTATCTCTTTTCTTTCTCCTTGGAACAGAGCCTAGAAGAGAAATTGAAGGAGCCCTCAGGTTCTGAGCTGCTGCTAGCTATTCTGCAGAAGGTAAGAGCCCCAGCATCCCAGACAGCAGAGCCAGGCCCACCTGGATCCTTTCCAAACAGCGTCCAAAGAACAAAGATACACCACTTGTGTTGGCACTGCACATGGGTGAGTGTCAGCACCTCAGACAGCTCTGGCTGTCTGGTTTTAATGGATGAAGATATTTGGATAAACAACTGTATAAGGTGAGGGAAGCTAGGGGATGTCTCGATTTTTTAAGGCCATATCTCTATGGAGTGCTACTTTGCCATTTTTCCTATATGGCTTTAACTTGGGGTTTTTTTATTTTATTACGTGTGGGGGTATTTGCCTTTGTGTATGTCTGTGAAACACATGTCTACAGTGTCCTTGGAGACAAGAAAAGGGTGTCAGATCCACTGGGACTGGAGTTACAGACAGTTGTGAGCCGCCATGTGGATGCTGGTAATCAAACCTATGTCCCTTGGGGGAGCAGCCAGGGCTCTCAACAACTGAGCCATCTCTCCAGCCCATCCACCTTAGGAAGTTTTCAAGCACAGGGACAAGAGAAATGTGACTGCTTCCAGAATTTGTTAGCTGCTTTGAAACGTTCTTTGCATTTAAGGCAATAAGAAAGCTCATCTTGCCAGCCCCATGTCAGAGAGGCAGAGGTGGAATTTGGTCTCAACATGCACCCGTGTGCTGTATGTAGAGGCCAATCACACTGTTATGTCCTGGGCCTTGACCTTCTTAAGAAGGGTCCTAACCTTTCAGCAGGAGAAAAATTCCCCAGAAGGAACTCACCAGAGGAGTACACTTGCATACAAATTCAAGTAAAACACAGACATTTGCCTCCAGCCACCAAGCCCTACGCTAAGAGCCTAGGCCAAGAATTCTGTGGAACCCATACCAATTCAGAACCAGCCTGAGCTATCCGGTGAGAGCCTGCTAGCAGAAAGGAAGATAAAGGGAAAAGGGAAGGAAGCACAGCCAGGCTTTTGCCGTACAGCCTTCCATGGGTAACTCAACAAAAATTAGAGCATAGCACTTTAAGATACCATGGGGTTATCCATTGGTGAACCCTCAGTAGGAAGCTCAGGTGGACTTAAGGGGACCCTGTGATCCTCCCAAGGGAGCAAGCTACACCCCCCTCCAGGCCCAATCCCATCTGCTTCCTGCTGGTCCTCTGACCTCCTTTCAAAACTTCCAAGCCAGAGCTACCTGGGAGCTACCCACACTGCTCCCTCTGGCTGGAGACCCTGCTGCTGACTTCTGGAGGTTTCCACGAGGAGCCATTAGTTCCTGTGTAGGCAGAGCCTTTGCTCTTCCATATTTGTCTGCTCAGCTCCCATCTCCAACCATCCCACCCACCTAGGCCTCATAGCCAGGACAGGCATCTGGTGGGTCTGGTTCCTGCTACTGGGCCCTCACTTCCTCCATGCAGTCAGATACCCAACTTTTCTCTTCACAGCAGACTAGTATCATTCCCACCTGTCACCCTTGGTGGGACTCAGGTTCCTGCCCAGAGCTGTGCCCCTACATGGAAATGTTGTAAAACTCAATCTGAAACTGAGTGACAGCACATACCCATAAACCTAAGGCAGGAGGATTGCAAACTTGAGGCCAGTCTATATAGTAAAACCATCTCAAGAAAGACTTCATCTTGCAGATGCCCAGGGCACACACCCCCATTGTCCCTGCACATCTTTGCTACAACAGCAGGCTCTCTCCAATCATGTGAGGCTTCTAGGACACCAAAGGCAGGTTTCTGCAGCAATCAGCTTCTTGTCTTTGGTTGTCTAGACTGTGAAGCATCCTGTGTGTGTACAGCGCCTGCCATCTGTGAAGTACGCCCGCTGCTTTCTCTCAAAGCTCATCAAAAAGGTCAGTGATGGTCAGTGGCAGCACACGAGGAACACACAGAGGTTCCAACAGCCCTACCTCCCTGCCCTTTGCTTGCTTTGTAAGTTCCTGGTTCAGGGGGCTGCTGCTAGGGTGTGATGGGAGGGCAGAAGAGGCCAGGGCTCTCAGCGGCAGCTTCATCTCCTAGACCCCATTGCCTTTCCTATCAGACATCCCTGCTACTGAATGAAGTATGCTTCCTCCTCCCCCACACAATCAGCCATTTCCTGGCTGGCCCACCCACTCCTGCTGGAGTTTACATTGGAAGACAGGTCCAGACCTGCTCCGTGCCACTCTAGACAGCTGTGAAGAGCAGCAGCAGGCCAGCTTCAGTCAACCCCTAAAGCCAGCAGCTGCTCAAGAGATTCAGCACAAGTGTGCTCAATCTCCTGCACTACCCTGGCACCACGCACTTCAGAGCATCTGTAGGTCCCGGCAGCACCAGGAGAAACAGGGCTGAAGCCAGGTGAAGCAATGCCTCAATGTCACCAAAAGGCGGCTCAAAAACCATACTGGCAGCCTAAGGCTTCCTTGAATACATCACATAAGGACAGCAGCACCTCTCCTGGACTCTGCCTGCTGACCTAGGCCTTGCCTGCTCCAGCCCTCTACCTCTCCTTGAGGCACCACCCCACGAGCCCACTTTTAATTTTGTTAATTTTAATTCCAAGTTGTTCATGTGCTAGCTTACCCCCCACTCCAAAATTTCCCCTCTAAATCTGGTATAAATCAGGCTGGAGCACGGCTCAGCAGTAGAATACCAAGTCAGCATGCACAAGGTCCTGGGTTCCACCCCAGCACCATGAATGCCGGGAAAGCCATTCAGTCCAGTTCACAGAGCAGATAGAAGCAAGTGATGGAATGGTTATTACAAGGGTCAGTGTGGCCCTCTCAGTTAAAGCTCACCGTCTGTTCCCAGCATGAAGCTGTGCCCACAGAACCGCTGGATGCACTGTATGAGGCCCTGGCAGAGATTCTGATGGCCAATGAGTCCACCCAGTGCCACAGGAGCTATTTGCTGGTATGCAACATACACACATATATATGTTACTGTGTTGTACCCCACCCCCCCCTCGTCTGTGATTGGGTCATTTTTACAGTATTAGATGAAGGGGGATCACACAGCATGGGACTCTCCACATTCTCAGCCACTCAGTTGCTATGGTTTAAGAACCTCTGGTAATACTCTGATAGCTTTGTTCATTCTCCTTCCTGTCTCGACAGCCTTCAGGAAATTCAGTCACACTCTCTGAAAGCACAGCCATAGTGTCCCATGGCACCACAGGTTTGGTTACATGGGATGCTGCTCTCTACCTGGCAGAGTGGGCCATCGAGCACCCAGCAGCCTTCACTGACAGGTGATCTTGGGGCACAGGGCAGGGCACTAAGGCAGCTTGATTCTGGTGCAGCTGTGAACAAAGATCCCCATCTCCCCCTCAGGACTGTCCTGGAGCTGGGCAGTGGAGCTGGCCTCACAGGTCTGGTCATTTGCAAGGAGTGCTGCCCCAGAGCATTCATCTTCAGTGACTGTCATGGCCAAGTGCTTGAGCAGCTCCGTGGAAATGTACTCCTCAACGGCTTCTCCTTAGAGCCGCACATTCCCACTGACCCAAGCAGCCCAAAGGTGACTGTGACCGAGCTGGACTGGGATGAGGTGACAGCCTCTCAGCTCTCTGCCATTCAGACAGATGTTGTCATTGCAGCAGGTAATGCCCCAGGAGCAGCACCTACCCAGGCAGAAAAGGCAATGGGTGTTGCAGACAGTGACAAGCAGGGCCCCAGAGAGACACCCGAGGCCTCCCCGTGATGTCACAGCACACACTCCAGAGCCCCAGGTCCCTCTGTGAAGACAGCTGCATGAACAGCCAGCTATCCCCAGACCTAAAAACAAGCAGAACACTTGCCAGGGCAGCACACTAGCCTCCCCCAGAGCACCTTGTCCTGAGGCCACCCATTTCCCTCCCTGGTCCTATAGAGAACACTAGGGCAGTCCCACACAGTACACCAAGACCGCCTTCCACTGCTGCTGATAAACAGCCACTCTGCATCTTTAGGTGGGGCAGCCTGGCAGTCTGTAGTCCTCCCAGGGCCACATCCCACCTCTCCATCTGTCGGTAACACCACCCTGAGTCATGTTTAAATGGAGTTCAGGAAACAGGAGCTGAGTGGCCCTGCCACACTGTCTGTGCTGGCTCTAGGCAGAGATGCCAAGGATTCACTATCACCACTGTGCCATGTGGCCTTGGCTCTCCCCACCAGTGCATCAGGGTCCCAGGTCCCTATCCTGTGTCTTTCAGAGATGACAAAAGAGCATGGAGTCTTTGAGAGAAAGCAGTGTTTGCCTGGGCCACCAAAGAACCTCACCTAACACAACAGAAATCACATGGCACATCCCACACTGCAGCTGACACAGGTCCCCCAAAATGCCCAAAGCCAGGCTTCACTAGGCAAATGAGCAAGGGGCACAGAACTGGTGTTGCTGTGGGAGGGTGGGGTGCAGGTCCACTGTAGAAGCCTTTAGACCCCCTTCTTCCCTTTCACCTGGGGCATCTCCCTATGGAACAGCACAAGTCTTAACACCACCACTCAACACAATGGGTCCTCACTCCATGCCAACCAAGGTCAGCCCAGCCCTCCACCTTCACTCTGGGTGCAGATCATTAATGGGGGCCTCTCAGTAACAGCCTTTCCATTGTAGATGTGCTATACTGCGGGGAAGTGACTCTGTCATTGGTCAGGGTTCTGAAGATGCTCAGCGACTGCCAGGGGAAGAATGCTCCTGCCGTCTACGTGGCCTATACCATCCGCAGCCAAGACACAGGCAAGCTGTTCATCACAGAACTGGGTCAGTTCTCCATCTGTGGGCCACCATTCTGTCCCTAGGAGGGTTTAAACACTGGGCTGACCTTGCCTTGCTCCTCAGTATCCATCCTTAATTGTTCTGTGGAGACATTCACCTGAGGATCAGCTTGGCTTGCAGAGGCAGTGAGCAGTTGGCAGCCACTGTTTGGGTGCTGAAGAGAAGTTGGAGGTGGGGGGTGGCTAAGGGATAAGGACCCCACCATCTACAGAGCCCCCAAATGACAGTACTGTGAGCGTTGTCTGTCCTCCAGTCTGATACTCACCAGTCATCAGTACCCAGGGTGGCAGTCCTGCTATCATCCACCTCACCTATAGACACTCAGGCACTATGGATAGACTGACAGACTCCCACCTCCCCCATTCAGCATAGAGCAAATAAGCAGGTGAAAGCTCCCAAAGCCCACTGAAAGCGCGGGCGTGCACATACACACACACACCCATACACACACACAGAGCGCAATCGGCCTGTTCCTGATTTCAGTAACATCTTTATGGGAAACAGGGCACTTAGCTCAGTGGTAGAATACTTCCTACTATGTGAATGGCTGGATTCCATCCATAGATTTTTTTTTTTTTTTTTTTTTAATTTTAGTGTGCCCATTTGTGTTTGCTGTACAAGTGGGGGATTATAGACCCTCCCTGTGCTGCTCTGATCTTTAAATTGGTAGCTTTCCTTATAACAAAAGTATAGTTAAGAGATCATACTGCTCATGGCCCTTGAAAGCCCCCAATGAAATCATTGGATCATCATTCCTCGGCCTGTGCCTGACAGAGTAAGGAACCCAGCATGTGTGACAGGAGAGGTGCCCACCTTTGCCATGTTCAAAAGAGATCACCAGAAGCATGGTACACTAATGTGTTCAGGCTGAGGTGTAGGCAAAATGCCTACTGTACAAACATGAAGACTAGAGTTTGAATCCTTAGCAACCGAGTAAAAAGTTGGGTTGTGAGCCAGGAGATTGTATTGCATACCTTTAATCCCACCACTAGGAAGGCAGAGACAGGTGGATCTCTTTGAATTTGAGGCTAGCCTGCTCTACAGATTGAGTTCCAGGACAGCCAGGGCTACAGAGAAACCCTATCTTGAAAAACAAAAACAAAACAAAAATTGGGTTGTGGCCACAGCACCTGTAACTCTAGAAACAGATGGTTTGCTGGGGCTTGGGGGAATAAGGTGGACAATGGTAGAGCAGAACCCTTGCCATCCTCTTTTAGACGGAGCATGCCACACACACAGACTCTTAGGGCATCTGCATGGGCCTGGAAACCTGTGGCCCAAGCTCAGATGTACACCACTATCAACAGCCCTACACTAATAGATTGGCTTCCTGTTCCCCAACACTGCCCTCCTGAGATCTCTGTACTCTGTCTAGACCGTGCAGGGATCTACTGGGAAGAAGTGCCTCCTCATGCCAGCAAACTGTTCCCTTACGAAGAGCATTCGGCCATCGTAATCCTGAAGCTCGTGCTGAATGGTTGCCACAGTGTTTGAAGGTGATTGGGAAAATGAGATCACTGTCATGGGAAGAGTCCACGGGAAAGCTGAAAAGACTTCTGTTGGTCAGGAATGTTAAATAACAAACCACAAATGTACTGTAAGCACAGGTGTTGGGTGCACTGCCTGCCCTTGGCAGCTTGTCTGGAATGGACACAGGCTCAGAGCAAGCATTTCCGTTGTACTAATAAAAACATGAGTTTATCAAGTATGACTCTCCTGCAGACAGCTCAGGCCTTGCTCAGCCAAGCCCAGAGAACACATGATATCCCAGAGTTCATGGCAGCCCAGCAGAACCAGAACACAAGGAATGTGAGCGTCAGAGACAAAAACCCAGGGGCTAAGGTGGATAGGGTCACCAGAGTGAAGAGCTTCTCAGAAAGACGGATGAAGAGCTTCTCAAAAAGACGGATGAAGCGTTGCCAGATCATCCATTTCCCAGTGTCGTCCACTGCCGTCCTTAGGCTTCTGACCACTGGAGGGCACTCAGAAGCCCACCATGGACAAAGTGGAGCAGGTGCCAGCTGGGAAGGGTGGGCACAAGATGGATGGAGCCTGGAGCTTGCTGCACACCCTGAGGATAGGGCTCTAGCCTCTGGCCTGGAGGTCACTGTGAGTGACCAAAGGAAGCACAGTCCGCCGCCAGCTCTCATCCCAGCGCACTATCTTCGACTCCCGGAGTTCCTTCCGGAACTGGGTTAGCTTTCCCACAGGGTCAGGAAACTTGGAGAAAAGCATCTACAGGAAAAGGAGACTGGAACTCAGCTCCCTGGCTTCACCCCCCAAGCCAGGCCCTCCTTGCTCGTGTCCAGCAGTGCCCTCCTCTGCCATCCCTGACACAGCTGCAGGTGCAGTTAAGATGGAGGCCATGACAGCTCTGCCTTTCCGGTGTGGGTCAAGGAGCAGCAAAGTGCAGCCCTCAGGTAGAGCCCTGCGCAGCTGGCTTTGTAAGTAAGGTTTTACTGGAGTCCAGCCTGTCTGCACAGCTGCAGAGTTCTCACGGGACTTCCCTTGTCAGAAATGACAGTACATTGGTCACCTTGTGCAGAAACTCCCTTGTCCCTCTCTCCTTAAGGGCAGAACAGCTCCTCTTTATAAACAGAAGACAGGAGTATAATTTGTGCTTGGCCCTTCTAGCCCCTGGTGCTGTGAATGACCAGCTGGCAGCACAGGCTGAGAGACTTAGAGACCTCTGCTTCCTTCCTCCCCCTCTACATCCCAGGGTCTTAGCACAGCTGTCCTGCTTGGGAAGCAGAGAGCAGAGAACTCAAAGCCAGGCTTCAACCCCCAAGCCCCACAGGGAGGAGGCCCACTACCTGCAACTGTGCTGCCAACTCCTCTGCATCCTTGAAGACCAGCCCGTTCTCCCCATGTCTTACAAGCTCATGCAAACTGCAGAGAGAAAGGGAAAAGAAAGGGAACCAAGGTGAAGCCAGCATTAAGAATGGCAGGTTGGCCTCTCTTGGGAGATGGAGCGATTGGACAGAAAAGCCTGCAAGGGCACGTATCAAAATACCAGAATGATTAGGAGATGGGAATGTGACCTTTCGGTACCAAGATGGTTTCTGTTTTTTCTCCACTCCAGCCCGAGAGCTAGGGTCCCAGCAAGTCTGTATTTGGCTCTACACATTAAGGGTAGCTTTTCAGAGTCACTGGGAGATTTAATCCCAACAAACCCCGAGCTTGACTCACACCAGAGTTTAACATTCTGAACTCTCCATGTAGAAACTTGGTCCCTAGCTATCAAGCTGCAGCCTCCATGCTCACATCCACCCTGGCCAGAGAAAGTGGAGTCCCAGAACTGCATTGGGGTGGATGATTCCCATGCAAGTATGAGAGATCAGCCACAGGACAGATGTAAATCCTGCCAACTGCAGGCAGCTCTGACCACCCTTCCCTTCTCATAGCAAGAGCCTGAGGAGAAAGCTAACCATGAACAGACTCCAGCCACCTCCTGTCCCTCTGTCTGTGCAGGACTCATCCCTGGAGCCCCTTTTATATCCATTCTGTAAACTACATATGATCAGCATGAACCCTACTGTGCTTCACATCCTCTCTAGATGACTTCTAACGTCCCAGCAATGGAACAGGATAAGAAAGCTAATGTTAATACAGACACAATCAACATACTCCTTGCTACAATTTTCCCACGACAGGAACTCATTGTGTAGCACAGGCTGGCTTCAAGCTCAGGGATCCTCTTGCCTCTGCCTCCAGACTTCAGGCATGTATTAATATTTCCAACATCCTAACTAAATTTTGTATCTGGGTGACTGGCATGGTGTGGATGTGCCAAGCTGATTGTCCTTCACTAAGGTTCAACCCAACCACAGGGCCCCCAGCTGCAGATCTAGACTATGCCCCAGGTAAGGTTCAGTATCTGCTCCTACCAGTTGAAGTTCACGGCACACACAGGCAGGCAGCAGCCAAACATGTCCACCACTTTCATGGGCAGGTCCAGACCACTGGAAGACATGTGTAGACAGACACCCAGGTCCGCTGACCCTGCAGAGACAGTCAAATGCTAGGACATTCTCCCAGGTCTGTGTAGCAACCCCTAGATAAGGAGTGAAAATAAAGCTGCCCCCAAATACACATGGCATAATCTGACCAAGGAGCCAGGCAGCCTGACTGCTGGGTCCTGTCTCCCACTGCCTAATGATTAAAATAGTTTCTGTTTTACTTCTATTGATTTATTTTTTTCTACTCAGCCATAATCCATTTCCAAGGAGAAGATTCCCAGACAGTCAGCTTGGCCAAGAACACTACCCAGTGATCACTTAAAAATGGGTAGAGGCGAGCTGGCTTGGCTTATGTAAAGGTGCTTGCTCTCAAGCTCTTAAGCCTGACAAACTGAGTTCCATCCCTGACCCTCACAGTGGAGGGAGAGAGCCAACTCCTCTAAGTTAACAACAACAAAATCTGGGTGGTGGTGGCACAGGCCTTTAATTCCTTGGGAGATAGAGGCGGGTGGATCTCTGAGTTCAAGGCCAGCCTGGTCTACAGAGTTCTAGGACAATCAAGGCTACACAGGGAAACCCTGTAGTAGTGAGGTTTCTTTGGTCCCGGGCCGCCAGGGGCCTGGACCCACAGATCTGCTGCGCCAGACCCCTTGGCCGCCCAGCCGCTCACCGCTCAGGCCCCCAGAAATGACTCAGACGCTTATATTAACTTAATGCTGTTTGACCTATGGCTCAGGCACATTGCTAGCTAGCTCTTACATCTTAACTCAACCCATTTCTATTAATCTGTCTGCCACGTGGCCCGTGGCTCACCTGTGTTCCTTACATGTTGTTCCTTGGGCGGCTTGCTCGATCTGCCTCTGACTCCGCCCTTCCTTTCCTACCTATTCTGATTCCTCCTCCTACTTCTTCTATGGTGCCTGTTACGGCCCAAAACAGCTCCTTTATTTAAAGATTGAGATTCACAGCATACAGAAAGGCATTCCCACATCAAAACCCTGTCTCAAAAAACAAACAAAAATCCAGGAACTGTGGTACCCACCTATAATCCCAGCACTCAGGGCCAAGGCATGAGGCTCTGCTGCAAATTCAGGGCTAGCCTAGGCTACAAAGATCCTGTCTCAGAGAGTACAGGGATAAAAAAGGTTGGTAACATCTTCCCTGTCTGCCCTTGTGAGATAGTGTAGTATGGCCCTCCATGCCCCCTGAAGCCTGCCCTCTCACCTAGAAGCAGTGGGTAGTCCTCAGCCTCCAGCCATGGGGTGCAGAACTTGACATTCTGGAGGTGCTTCTGGCTGATGAGGTGGCGGTAGTGCTCCTTGAGAGGCCCCTTCCCTTCACAGAGAAGAGATGTCACTAACATTGTCACTCTCCATCACTGCCACTGGGCAGGTCCTGTATCTCCAGCTTACACCTGACAACCCTTTCTCAAGACCACACCCACCAGTGGCCCATCAGGCCCTGACATCCCATGGCCAAGACCCTAAGCACTCTGCAGCCAGCTGGCACAGGGATGCAGGCTGCAAAGGGGTCTAAGAAAAATGCTAGGCAGCCAGCAAGATGGACACAGATCTCCACCTGCCCCAAATGACACAGAGGAGCATGCCAGGGTCCCCTAACCTGGCTGGGAATGAGGAAGAGGTGGCTGCCTGACCCTGTGACTGCACAGAGGACACACAGCTTCTAAACTAGAAAGGCTAGAGATGCACTAGGTAAATGGAAGAGTCTGGACCAGCTGAGACTGAAATCTGAATTTTTGAGCCCTTTCTGAGCCTCAGGTTCCCCATTTATCATGTGGACGGAGAAACTATACCCCAAGGACGGATGGCACAGGCCTGTCCCAGCTACCTGGGAGGCTGAGACAGGTAGCATATCAAGGCTTGCCTGGACTACAGAGTGGGTTCAAGGCCAGACTGGACCCTCTCTCTGCACAGAGAAAGATAAAAGACAGCTAGAGATGTAGCTTGGTGGTAGAGCACTTGCCTATCTTAAGCGAGGTCTTGAGGAGAAAGATATTACCCTGAAGAACTAAGGTGATGACTAGTGAGACAGTGCCCCACAGAGGTGTTCTGTAAAGGCTATATGCTCATTTTGCTGGCCCCTCTGCCCTTCTAAAAATGATGACATGGTGTTCCCATAGGTACCTGTTATCACACAGACTAGGGAAGGAAGGCTGTCTCCACTCAATGTTAGTTGTTCAAACTCTGTTTTTAAAAAAGACACACCAACCAGGAGAAAATAAGATGGTAAGTTAGTGTAGTGGGGAAGCTGATCCCCACAGCATTGCTGTTCTCAAGATACATTCAGACCGAGGGTCTAGCCACTCAGTGGCCATGTTAGGGCAGTAAGCTTCCCATGCCCTCCCCTACTGTCTCACTGGCCCACCCATGACACCAAGGGCACAGGGCAGGCTGTCACAACCAGGTAAGTGCGTAGCAGCCCCTGACAAGCTCCAAGCTGCTAATGCAGCCACACACCTACTTTCTAATGCTCCCAGCAGGATGGAGAAGTCCTCGTCCTCTATAGGAGAAAAGGGAGAAGGATCATAGGCTGCCTCCCAGACCTCCCACCCTACTCGGACACCCATCCCCAGATCCCAGGCTGGGCACACACTCCAGGTGCTGAGGGAGGCAGACCTGTCCAGCTAGTGCTGCTCACAAGCAGTGCTGGCCGCCCATGCAGACTCCTCACCAAACCACTCTGACAGTCCCTCTCCGTGAAGGCCGACCTCTCCACACCAGGGTCCGAGGGCTCAGAGCTGAAGAATTGGAGGAAGGAGGTGAGATACAGATCTTGGTTATAGAAACAGCACCCACTCCACCACTCAGTGCCACTTCCACAGGCTCCCCACTCTACATACTCAGCATCCCAGGGGAGGTGCTGACCCACCTCCCAGCAGCCATGTCTGGCTCCCAGGAGCACCCAGAGGACATGGGCAGAACTGTAATAGGTGCCTTCCCTCCCCAGTGAGACTTCAGAGGACACTCAGGTCCCTCTGCCCCACAAGAACCCACTGGCAGCAGGATGGGGGAGCACTGGGCTCAGCAGGCAGTTTCTTAAAGGGACAAAGAATAGATGCTTCAGGCTTTGTGGGCCATAGACTCTTAGGAAACCTAGTTCCACTGCTGTAGCTTGGGAGCAACAACTGTTTTTAAGGTAAGGTAAGGGATTACTATATAGCCAAGGCTGGCCTCAAACTTACAATCCTCCTGCCTCAGCCTCCCAAGTGCTAGGATTACAGACCTTTACCAGACCAAGCTTCCAGCCACTACTGTTGACACAGGGGAATGGGTGAACCGTGTTCCAACAAAGCCTATTTACAGCAGTAGGTGGCAGCCACAGCACTAGTTTGCTGCCCCTGGATAAGGGGAGCCACAGGTCTGCAGGAGAAACAGAGAGAAGGAATACATACCAGCTCTGGAAAGGAGAATATGTGCGGCTCAGCTTCATGAAGAGCTTGTGCTGCAGGTCCAGGGGCGTCTCCTTAAAGAAAGACGCTGGCTTGTCGTAGACAGTCACAGCCCTGACGTGAGACACAAGTGGGCAGAGGGAACCTAAGCAACAGGACACAGCAGGATCCCAAAAAGCAAGGAAGCCTAGGGAACCCCAGAGACAAGAACTTCAGGATTACTTTGAATAGTGTAGATATTTAGGACCAAAATGTCCTAGGCCACACAGCTAGGAGGGAAAGAAAGCCTAGTGCTTCCTCTCTTAGCTTCTCAAACCACTAACTACTTCCCAGGGCCTGTGCACTTCAACACAACACAGCAGGTGCTGCAGCTTTCAAACCCATGGGCTGACGCATCCCAGGCCCCGCATACCTGATATGCCAGTTCTCTGCCAGGTCCTCCCGCATCGCATTGGTCACACACAGGTTCAGGTGGGACAGGCGCCCAAAGAACTTCTCGTACCTACAAAGAGGTCGTAGGGATCAGCAGTTAGCCATGGGAGCAGCCTAGGTGCTATCCAACCTCCATATGACTTGATACCCATGGGTAGTGAAATGGCCGCAGAGCTAGGGCGCTTGAGCCTGTCAGGATGTGGCATGGCGGGCTTTTTCACACCTTCCTTCCCTGTCACCGTGGAGTTTACATAGAGTTACTTTAAAGAGAATCTCCACAAATCCAGCTTCATGCAATAGAGAAATCCAGTAAGAGCCACTTAGCCAAGTCTCAGCCATCCTGAACCAGCAGGGCTGCAGCGCTCTCACTGTGGTATGAAAGCAGCTGAGGCTTTGTCTCAAGAGAATGAGGAAGACAAGGTGGGAATGTGGCTCAGCTGGTAGAGTGCCTGCCTGGCAAGCTCCAAGGTCCTGATTATAGCTCAAGTGCTACAGAAATAGGGCATGGTGGTATACACCTGTCCCAACACTCAAGAAGTTCAAGGTCTCCTGTGATACACAGGGAGTCTAAGGCCAGCCTGGAATAGACGCTAAGGATGTAGTTCCGTTATTAGAATGCTTGCTCATCCATAATACAGAGTCCTGGATTCCATCCCCAGCACATCGTAAAATAAGTGTGGTAGTATATACTTGCAATCCCAGCACTTGAGAGGTAGATCAAGGCCAGCCTGAAGTTAATGAGACTCAAAAAATAAATTTAGGGGCCACATAGCACTGGCTGCTCTTCCAGAGGACAAGGATTGGATTCCCTGCATCTACATGGCAGCTCACAACCACCTATAAGTCCAAGCCCTCTTCTGGCCTCTACAGGTACTAGACAAACACTCGGGAAAAATACCAATATATAAAATAATTTTTAAAAATAAAAATTAGAAAAAATTAATTACAAAAAGGTACATAAGAGTAGGATTACTAGCTGGGTATGGTGGTGCAAGCCTTTAACCCCAGCACCCAGGAGGCAGAAGCAGGCAGATCTCTGAGTTCAAGACCAGCCTGGTCTACAGAGACAGTTCCAGGACAGCCAGAGCTACACAGAGAAATCTTGTCTCAGTAAAACAAACAAAAGGATTTCTAAACTAGGTGTGGTGGATTGTGCCTATAATCCAGAGTTTAAGCAGCTGAGGCTGGAGGGTTGACATGAATTCAAAGCCAGTCTGGACAAGGAGCGAGAAAGCTCATTAGCTGCCACCACGGTACCGACTGCAGCCTTTTCTTCCCTACAGACAGGAGAAGGCTCTGAAATGAAACTCCCTGGGGCTGGTTCCTCACTTACTGCCTGGGTGGTAAGAGATAGTATCATAACCAGGGGTGATGGACACACAAGGGCCTGGCCTAGCACCTGGCATGAGGCTCCCACTGGGTGACAGGAGCTGCATGGGTTGCTGGTCAACAATGAACAACAATCAGTCCCTCACAGTTAGCTGACCCCAGAGCTGGAAGCACACAATGAGACCGGGCACGCTGGGTCAGGGTAAAATTAAGGCCCCCACTCCAGATCCAGCTTGTTCCCCCAGGTCCTCCTCTTCACCCACTATATTGAAGACTCAGGGAAACCGCCCACACCCTCTCACCATTTGGCCAGCAGCACAAGGGGGTGTCGGGGTCCGTGTACCAGGGCCATGATAGAATAGCCATAGTTGTGCCAGTCGATGACCAGTTTGCTCCCACAAATGCTGCCCATAAACCAGCAGACGGCAATGGCAGGCAAACCCGGTGGGTTCTAGGAAAGAGAGACTTGGAGGCAGTGGGGGAAGCACAGGCCTTGGCCCATGCAGCCCGACTGAAGAAGTGTGACCACACAGCCAAGAACAAAGAGACCGTGACCTATCAGCCACTGGGCAGAAGGAAGACTCTCTCCATCATCAATCAATCAACCAATCAATCAACCAATCAATCAATCAATCAATCAATCAATCAATAAAGGAGTAAGATGTTATAAAGAAACTGCCCAATCTGAAAACCCCAAATCAACAATGAAGAGCACCTGAGCCAAGGAAGGCTCAGTAGGTAAAGAATTTGCCACACAAGCCTGAGGACCTGCATTCATCCCAGACCCCACATAAAGCAAGGCATGGTGTCTCACAAAAATAATCTCATGATTCCCCCAGCAAGACAGATGGAAGACATATGGTAGAAGGTCATGGGCAAGCTAGCCTAGACCCCCCCCCCAACTCAAGACAAGAAAAGGACCCCAGAGGTTGTCCTCTGACCTCGACACACATGCTGTGGCATGTACACATTCAAGCCCACATGAACATGCATACGTGCACACACCAAGATAAAATAAAAACTAAGAAAAATATAAAAAGACAAAAAAGAAACACAAAAGAAGTGTTTGTCATCAAAATATAAGCTCTAAAAAGAGCCGAACAGCAACATATATTACAGAACCTAAAACACAGGCACCCAAAGGCCCAGATAACTAAATCCACTAAGTTACATTCCACAGTTTAAACATGCAGGAATTGTTGACAAAGCAATTCCACCGCTAAGAATTTCTCCTAAGAAACTGGACATGAGTCACAGATGTATATGCCCTATGCTCTTATCTGAGCCATATGTAAAAGCTCAAAAAAAATAAATAAGAAGGCCAGATGTAGAGGTATACATTTAATCGCAACATTCAGGAGACAAAGGCAGGCAGAGGTCTGCGAGTTTGAGGTCAGTCTGGTCTACACAGTAAGTACATATCTGTAATCCCAGCACTGGGGACTGGGGAGGCTAAGCCAAGAATATTGCTATATGAGTTCAAGACCACTCTACATAGTAATTACCAAGCAAGCCAGGGTTACATAGCAAGACAACAACTCAAAACAACAACAAAAGCAGGTGGGGAGCTGGCAACAAATAGCACCCGCCACCAAGCCAGAGTTCAATTCCCTGTTCCTGGGCGGACAGGACTGACTCCCAAAGTTGCTCTCTGACCGCCACGCATGAACCCACACACATACACATACAGTAAATAAACCACGGCAAAACCTGAGTGTGGGTCAGCTAAGGCTACATCCCTTACAGTGTAACACATACGGATACATTGTAAGCAAAAGCCATTAAGAAAAGCTACTTCCAGCGGGAGAGGGAGTGGAGAGACGGCTCAGCAGGGAAAGGAGTGTGGTATAAACTGGCAAGCTGAGTTCTATGCCCCAAACCCAGTAAGATGGAAGGAGAAAGGCAATCCCATAAAGTTGTGCCCCAACCTCTACAGGCATGCTGCAGAATGTGTCCCCAACCCTCCCCCCACACACAATAATCATGAAAATAAACTTCAAACCTTGACTAGTTGCTTCCTCGCTATATGACAGTGTGTAAATTACAGGACCTATGTGTAGGTCTCCTCAGCTCTAAATTGTACTATGAGATCCTATGCCACAGGGCTCTTGGGAACATTAAAAGAGGCAATCAATCAATCAAGGTACCAATGGATGCTACACACAACAGACACTGTAAACGCCTACTCATGTTGTGAGGTTTTAATATTTTGTATTTATATGAGTGGTTACCTACATGTATGTATGTACACCACACCGATGCCGAGTGACGGCAGGGGCCAGAAGAGGGTATTGGGTCCCCTAGAATTTGAGTTACAAACAGCTGTGAGCCACCATTTTAGATGCTGGGAACTAAACCTGGGTCCTCTGCAGGAACAGCAATCGGTCTTAAGCTCCGAGGCATTTCTCCAGCAAACCCTCCACCCACGCTTGTTTTTCAGTATTATTGTACTTATTATTTGACAATTTCAGGACTGTATAGATAATGGATTTTGATCACTCCCCCTTACCCTTTCTTAAACGCCACCCAACCTTTCAATAATCCCTCTGTACATTTTTATTCCCTCCTATTTTCATGGGTATTTTTTTCTTTAATGACTGAGTTTAATTAGAGTTGCTTATATGAACGTAGGAGTTGGGGCTACTTACTGGAGCTTGGGCAATTTACTACACTTTGGAAGGAAAATGACTCCCCCTCTCCCAATTAATTGCCATCCGCTCCTCAGCCAGGAATAGCACCCCTATGAATTCCTTCCTATCCATGCTAGAAGGTTGGCAGGCTAGATCTTGCGCTGATGTTGTACAGGTAACCACAGCTGCTCCAAGTTCATGTATAAAGAACAGCCCTCCTCTTGTTCTTGGTGCATTTTGGGTAGGGAATCAAATCAAGGACCTGACTGAGCCACACCCACAACCCAATCTGTGCATATTTAGCAGGCCAGCAAGTGAACTGCTAACAGCAGTTCTCACGAGAGGCAGCAGCTGACACATACCTGGAGGAAGATGTAGGCTGCAGGGTCTGTGCACAGTAACTTCCATAGCAAGTACACTGCCTGAAATACAACTTTGACTCCATACTGGAGAACTCGGGGTCCAGCTGCAAGTCAGAAAACATCCATCTCTACAATGGAGCTCTTGGCAGTCTGCTGGTCCCCTCATCTCCCCAATACACAACCCACGTCAGAGCCTCGGAACCTCCTACCCCTAGTCAGGAACCTGAAGTTATCTGGTCCTACCTCCCAGACTAGGCAGCTCTGACAGCTTCACAATCTGAATCCTGTCACTCTGCAAGAGCTCATCTCGGGGTTTGGAGTCTGCAAATACAAATGTGCCCTTTAAGGTATCAGAAGTAGTTATAGTCAGTTATAGTCAGTATGTTCCTTCACATCTGTAATTCCAGTACTTGAAAGGATAAAGCAGGATAGGGTGTTTAAGGCCAGCATGTGCTACAAAGCAAGCTTCTGTCTCAAATAAATGAGGCGGGGTTAGCACTTATCAATACCTCTCTGGTCTCCAGTAGCCAGAATGGAAAATGAGGTTACTTTGTGTTTTCTACTAGAATGCCCTAAAAGGGCATTCATCATATCCACATTGTTTAACTTGATGACTGGCTTACAATAGGCCTCAATTAAAGCGATATAGAGTAGATCCCTGGATGTCAGAGTCTGGGTCAGTCCCAGTCCACCCAAGGCAGTCACCCAGGGGCCAATAAGAGCCCCTCCCACTTTCCCTTAAATGGAGCTGAGCCACCCCCTAAATTCATAGATGTGTCCAATTTGAGATGCCAGAATGTCTGTGAAAATAGCTATGCATGCGCCTGGCATGCTAGTAGTGTCAAAGGGTCAACGCCTGCGGGGCTTCGGAGTGCGCGCCTTTAACCCTAGCCCTCTAAAGGCAGAAGCAGGTAGATCTCTCTTTGAGTTCAAAGATGCAGTGGTCTACAGAGCAAGGTCCAGGCCAGCTAGAGGCTGCTTAGTGAGACTGGACCCCTGCAAAAAATCATCAGCACGGAGCATAATGAGGAAGTGGATGCCTCTGCCTGCACCTTAGGAACAAGAGAAACATCCTCAGGTAGAAATGCTCAGCGCTGAATGAGGGATGTAAAGAAACACGGCCCCTTAACTCACTGACAGGGCAGCAGGAGGAAGTATGGCCAGCACTGAGGTCACACACACCAGGGTTTCAGACCCAGTCTCTGCACTACAGAGAATCAAATGGGACCTTGCAACCGATCTCTTCCTAGTCCTCACGTATGGTAAACGGTGGCTGACACAGGATGCTCTCAAGACACCAGGAAGCTGCGGTCCAGACCGGAACACAGACAAGAGAGGGGCACAGCGGCTCCTGCCTCGGCCCCAGAATGGAGCGAGCCAAGGCTCCTGGCTGAGCATCCCTCCCAGGTCACCGCCACTCACGGTAGAACCCCAGCAGCGTCACGGAGAAGCCGCTCTGGGCCAACGACAGCGCGTGGTACTGCATGCGGGGGCTGCGGCCCACGTCTCCCAGCACCACCACCACCACGTGCGGGGCCGCGCCCGCCCGCCACCCACGTTTCCAGGCGCCCAGCAGCAGAACCAACAGCAAGAGCGCCAGAGCCAGCAGCGCCACGTAGGACGCCGCCATCTTGGCCGGCCGGCGCCGAGCACGTGACCTGGCCGGCAAGCCCCGCCGGCCGTGCGCAGCCGCAGATCCAGGGCTCGCTCTGGGATGACGCAATTATAAAGAAGGGGGCGGGGCCTTAGATAAGGCGGTGTCTAGGAAAGGGAAGCTGGAAGGTGGGGCAGGGTCTAAAAGGAGGGGCGGAGCCTGGAAAGGATCAGAGGCCCTTGAGGGACTGCTTAAAGGGACCCAAGAATTAGGCACAGCTATGTCAAGTTCCCTGAACTGTGTTTTTCCCTTATGGAAGTAAAGCTGTTCCTTTATTAGGGTTTAAGAAATTCTTTTTCAGAACTCTAAGATAAATTTCAAACTATAATGATGGTATTTCCTGCTGAAAAACTACACTTACCATATTCCCTTGCGGGCTACAAAGTCATTTCCACCTCTGTAAGAAGCTGTATCTCATCTTCTGTGGATGTCTTGGCCATTGGCACACACATACATGGATAATAAAAATACCCCCTCGCTGTGAATAAACAAAATCCCAGCCAAGATCTGATCAAGCCTCCTTTTCTTCCTGCCTTTTTTTCTACAGCAGCGTTTAATGATCTAACAAGTGAGATAAAAATTTGGATGAGAGGGTTAAGGGAAGTCTCTTCAGGTAAAGTGCTTTTGACCTCAGGAACCCACACAATGGAAGGGAAGAACCAACTCCTTCTAATGTCTTCTGAATTCCACACTGACTCTGTGACACACACATGTTCCCCCCACACACATACATTAAATAAAAATACTTTGAATGAATATTCTAGTTATGTTGAGGAAAGAGGCCGTTCCCTAAAGAGTGTATACATGAGATCATGGCTACACATGGAAACTGATCTTTGTTGGTAGAAGGAAGAGTCCATAGGGCCTCCAGCTGGTCATGCTGAATTTAACAGAGGTGCTTTTCCATTGGAAAATTTGTTAAGCAAAATGGTTATTTCTTCATGTGTTAAGTTGCAAGCATATTGACTACAACATTTGAAATACGAAAGAGAGGGGCCTGGCACTTCGGAGGAGGAGCAGAAAGATCTGGAGCTCTAGGTCACCCTCAGCTTCATAGGGAGTTCAATGCCAGCATGGGTAGCTTAAGACCAGATCTCGAATAATAATAATAAAAATAATAATAAGAGGTTGGGGAAATGGCTCAGCAGTTAAGAACTTTCCCTTGCAGTCCTGAGGGCAGGAGTTCAGATCCTAACATCCATGTATTAAGCGAGGCTTCAACCCCAAGCATATAATCCCAGCTGTGAGGGGACAGAGACAGGACCATCACTAGGCTTATTGGCTTCCAGCTTATAAGAAAAAACAGGAGCCTCAAATATAGGAAGAGAAAGAACAGGCAAAGAGTTACACAGAAAGACAGTCAGTACCCTCTTCCCCTAGTATACACACAAGCATGGATTCCTATCAACTCACATGTACGTACATACATACTCACATAGGCATACACAAAACACAAATAAATCTTTTTTAAATTAAATAAATGAAATGAAAAATAGAAAGAAATAAACTAAGAAAGATAGTAAAAACCATAGACTTTATTGGCATGTATTGGTTATACAATGTCAGAGGTAGACAACATTTTATTATGACATTTCTTTTTTATTTTGTGTGTATGAATGTGTTTGCCTGAATGTACATATGGGCATTGTATTCCTGAATAGGTCAGAAGCGGGTGCTGCATCCTCTGGAATTAGAGTTACGATGGTTATGAACTGCTATACAGGTGCTGAGAACCAAATCTGAGTTAACAGCTGAGCCATCTCTCCAGATCGTGGTGACAGCTCTGTGCATACATGTAGCACATTTAGATCTTACTCACTTTAGTGATTTGAATGAAAATGGCCTCTATAGGCCCATAGCCAGTGGCACTACTGGAGTAGGTGCTGCTTTGTTGGAAGAAGTGGTCACTGGAGGAGGGCTTGAGGTCTCAGATGCTCAAGCCATGCCCATTGTGGAAGTCAATTCCTGCTGACTGGATCCAGATGTAGGACTCTCAGCTCCTTCTCCAGCACCATGCCTGCCTGCATTTAGAATGGACTAAACCTTTGAACTGTAAGCCAGTCCTAATTAAATATTTTCCTTTATAAGAGTTGACATAGTCATGGTGTTTCTTCACAGCAATAAAACCCTAACTATGACACTCATAGTTTTGCTTAATATAATCACCTGTTCCATCCAATTTCTTGCAAATTATGTAATTTCACTATTTTTTATGGCTGAATAAAACTCCAGGGTACAAACCAGGCATGGTGACCCACACCTGTAATCCCAGTACTCAAAAGGTAGAGAGAGGCAAGAGGATCGGGTAAAGTCCAGTTACATTTCAAGGTCTGGGAAGCATGGGTTACTTGAGACATGCCCTCCTCAAAAGATCCCTCCATTGTGCATATGTTCCATGTTTTCTTTATCCAACCATCTACTGGTAGCCACTTAGGCTGGTTCCATATCATATCTACTGTAAATGATGCAATAAACATGGGTGTGCAGATATCTCTATGGTTTGCGGACAAAGATTCTCGAGAAGCAGTGTAGCTGAGTCGCGTGGAAATTCCCATTTTAGTCTGAAGCCCTGCATGTTGACTTCCACAGTGACAATCATAAGATTTGCCACTGTGTCCATCTGTCTTAGAGTTTCTGTTGCTATGGAGACACCATGACCACAACAACTCTTATAAAGAAAAAGCATTTAATTGAGGTGACTTACATTTATAGAGGTTTAGTCCATTTATTATCATGGTGTGACATGATATGGTATGGTACTGGAAAAGTAGCTTCCCACATCTTGGCTTGCAGGCAACAGGAAGTGGTCTGAGACACTGGATATGGCTTAAGCATTTATGAGACCTCAAAGCCTACCCCTATAGTGACACACCTCCTCCAACAAGGCCACACCACCTAATAGTTCCAGTCCCTATAAGCTTATGGGACCAATTACATTCAAACTACCACACCATCTTAGCCAGCATCTGTGGTTTTCCTGGCGAAGCCCTGCTGTCTGAGCTGATCTGCACTTCCTCGAGGGCAAAGTTCAGCTAATATGTTCTTTCACATAGTAAATTTAGAAAATCTCCTTTCTTTTTGAACTGAGAGCTGAAAAGGGTGTTGAATTCCTTGGAATTAAATATACAGATGTGAGCCACCAGATGTGGATGCTGGAAACCCAGTTCAGGTCCTCTGCAAGAACAGTATATGCTCTTAATTGCTAAACCATCACTTTGGTCCCACATACTGTTTTTTTTAGCCTCATTTGAAAAGGGAACATCATCATCTAAGAGTTCAATTCATAAGCCACAGAGGAGTCCATGGTGTGTCCAGAACAGCCTTTATGCGGCAGAAGCCATCCTCTTGCTGAGAATCACTGTGAGCACATTGTGAAACCACCCATATCCTCCTGGTGAGAGCTGTACCAGTTCATCTGGGGCATGCCAGAAGCCATCAGTGGCCACCCCTGGACCAGTCCCAGTGTCTCCAGGATTTGAGATGGGACTTGGTATAGGCGAAGTTTTACTTACAAGGCACCAGTCCAAGATTAATATTTATTAAAATATAAATCAACACTCACGATACAGGTAACAGCTTATAGTGGCACCTGAACAGGGACTGGAGTATCCAAGCGATGGATGATGGATTCCAAACCGGTCTCTCCAGCAGCCAGGAACCAGGAACAACAGAGCTCCCAGGGTCCCAGCAGTCCCTTATCAATGGGGTTGGCCACACCCCCTCCAGGTTGGCCACACCCCCTCCAGGAGCCGGGGACCCTGGATAAGCATCTTTGGACCTTATCAGCTGACACCTGAATCCCACCACAACTTGGCACTTTTTCATTAGCTTTTTATGATGGTCCATGACCTTACCCTTCACAGATTGGGGAGTCACGGCCACACGATTAGAAAGTGTGTTTTAGGCAGAGCAGGAAGCTTTCGGATGAAAAGGAAGCTCTGAAGATGCTGATTACTTTTCTCGTTGCTTTGTCCCGGGCTCTGGTGATGGTGCCAGAGTGACTCCAGAAAGCAGACAGCTATGAGTCCTGGAGACCAATTCACATTCTTTTTACTACTCAGTCCAGAATCCCAGGATCCCAACCCATTGGATGGTGCTGCCCACAGCTAGAAAGGGCCTTATCAAAGGTCAATATTAACTCAAAGGAGATGACAGCAGAGGGACCATGCATCAGGGGCCTGAGGCTCCCTGGATGGATAGACTACATGTACTGGGGGCAGCTGCAACCCATACCTGTGAGCTATGGAGGAAGACACAACTCTCTTCAGAAACTTCTCAGATAAAGCTAGGATTCTTGAAAAGAATTTCAAAGGTGGGTGATAGTGGTACACGCCTTTAATCCCAGCACTCTGGGGGCAGAAGCAGGTGGAGCTCTGAGTTTGAGGCCAGCCTGGTCTACAGAGTAAGTTCCAGGATAGCCAGAGCTGTACACAGAGAAACTCTATCTTAAATATAATATAAAATATAATTTATATAAATAATATACTTTTATTATTATATTAAATATAATGTAAAATATGAAATATTTTACTATAGATTTACATATGGGCCATAAGAAAGAGAGAGAAGCCAGATAGCGATGGTACTCACTTTTAGTACCAGCACTTAGGAGGCAGAGGCAGGCAGAGCTCTGAGTTTAAGGCCAGCCTGGTCTACAGAGAGTTTCAGGATAACTAGGGCTGCTACACAGAGAAACCCTGTCTTGAAAAAAAAGAAAGAAAGACAAAGGCGAGGGAGAGAGAAGGAGATGCAAAGGAATGATATTGGCATATCCTCAAGGGTTGGTGTTTTTCCTGACTGGAGAACTGTAGAGCCTCGGTTCATAATAAGAGCATTGGAGACTTAAGAATATCAACAGCAAGGCAATTTACAGCTTTACAAAATTCGACATACCCAGCCAAGAGCAGATGGTATGCTGACTGAGCACAAAAACAGTGTTTATAAACCTAACACAAGCCCATTCCGCCCTGTAGTGGTTTGAATAAGAACGGCCTCCATGAGCTTATCTATTTGAATGCTTAGTCATCAGGGGAAGGCACTACTTGAGAAGGATCAGGAGGTGTGGCCTTGTTAGAGAAAGTGTGTTACTAGGGGTGGGCTTTGAGGTTTCATAAGCCCAAGTGAGGTCCTGTGTATCTCTCTTCCTGATGCCTGTGGATCTGATGTAAAAGTCTCTGTTAATTCTCCAGCAACATGTCTACCATTATACTCCCCACATGATGATAATAGACTACATCTCTAAAACTGTAATCAAGCCTCAATTAAATGCTTTATAAGAGTCTCCATGGTCATGGTGTCTCTTTACAGCAATATAACACTGACTAAGGCAGAAGTTGGTACCAGGAGTGGGGTACTGATGTGACAGGCCTAACCATAAGGCTTGTTGGTGGAATGTAGACTTTGAACACTTTAAGTAGGACTTAATGGACAAACTAGTTAGGAGTATAGACAACAAAGGTGCTGAGGGTGACTTGAACTTGGTGTTTCAAAGGAGAAGAATATTAGTAGGTGGCCTAGAGACCATTCTTGTGATATTTTGGTGAAGAATGTGGCTGTTTTCTGCTCTTGACCAAAATATCTGCCTAAGGCTAAATTGAAGAATTTTGGATTAATGGTGTTGTCAGATGAGATTTCAAGAAGGCCTAGTATGGACGGTTTCCTGTGGTGAATAGTGATCACTTTTATGCAGATCAGAAATAAAAAGGAGCAAACTGTGTTGGAGAGGTGGCTCAGCAGTTAAGAGCACTAGCTGCCCTTCCAGGAGACCAGGGTTCAGTTTTTACCACCCACATGGCAGCCCACAACTATCTGTAGCTCCAGTTCCAAGAGATGTGACATCACGCTTATACCAATAATAAAGTTAATAATAAAGTTTATACAAAATAAAGTTAAATAAATTATTTAAAAAAAAAAAAGAAAGGAGCAACCTGAGTGTCTTAGTTAGAGCTTTCATTGCTGTGAAGAGACACCATGACCACGGCACTCTATAAATGAAAGGATTTAATTGAGGGTGGTCGCATATAGTTTCAGAGATGCAGCCCATTGTCATTTTGGTGGGCAGCATGGTGACACGTAGGTAGGTGTAGAGCTGAGAGGCCTACCTCTTGACTCAGAGGCAGCAGGAAGTTGACTGACACACTGGGTGGTATCCCACCCATAGGATTCCTCAAAGCCCACCCCCACAGTGACACACTTCCTCCAGCAAGGCCACACCTCCTAATAGCACCCTCCTTTGGGGGGGGGCATTTTCTTTCAAATTACCACACTGAGAAAGGAAAAGTAAAAGATATACTACAGTTTGAGAAGACTAGGAACACCAGGAAGTATAATGTTGGAGCCAAATACAGTGCTCAAGGAGATAAAATGTTTAAAGAAAAGACTGGAGCTAAACAGGATAAAAGGAGTGATGTCCTCAGGACAAGACCCCACTTAGCTAAGTAAATTCCAAACTGTGAAAAGAATTATAGAGTAAAAAGTGGAAAACCATCAGCAATGGAAAGCTGGTGCAGAGGTTGTTGAACGAGGAAGCCAAGTCCCAGTCCCTTCAAGCAGCAGAACTCGGCAGCTTTGACCATGTGATTCTGGC
Source organism: Phyllotis vaccarum (assembly GCA_033318265.1). Taxonomy (NCBI): domain Eukaryota; kingdom Metazoa; phylum Chordata; class Mammalia; order Rodentia; family Cricetidae; genus Phyllotis; species Phyllotis vaccarum. Next base: position 68,879,033 of record JARWLC010000016.1, on the reverse strand, counting down.
TTTAGAGTCAAGGATACAAGAAAGGGGCTGTGGAATCTCCCTCCATAGCAAAGGAAAGCCACTGAGGCCAGGCGTGTGTCGAGGCTGTCCCCATGGGGAGGCCCAGACAAGCCATTGTGTGAAGGTGAAGCCTGGATTATGTTGGAGACCCCAAAACATTGGAGAGTCATGGGATAATGGACTAAACATCAGAACTATAAGCAAGTCCTCAATTAAATGCTTTCTTTTATAAGAGTGGCCATGTTGTGGTGTCTCTTCACAGCAGTAAACCAGTGACTAAGACACTCCCTTTCTTTACTGGCTGCATGAGCAGGAGGGTACAGTCTGGGTCTTTCCCTCTGTCATTTAAATTTGTCTTCTAATCATTGTTTTCTTCAACAAAAACTATGTAGGAGTTCAGTATGGTCTGCATCCTCCTTATATTAAAGCTTATCATTAAAGCTTATATTGACCTTGACGTGTCTACAGATGATTAGGCACCTTGGCTGTTAGTAATTTTTCAACCTAAACATCTAGTTTTGGGGGTAGCAGTTAGACTAAACCATTTGGATGGTAGTAGTTGTTCTGTTGGAACCTCCAGCTTGCCCTGTGTGGTCTGGAAAACACTGTTCCTGTCTCTGTCTCCAAACCCCACCTGCTCAGAGAGTCACAAATGCAGAGCCCAGTTCTGCATTCTTGGCAGTTCCTGCAGCTTCCTCCCCTGAAGCTGCCAGCTGCCCAAGTCCCCCGACTAAAGAGCTCAGCTTTGACCACACTTGGACACACCCCCAGCTTGTGGTGGACACATCATCATCCCTTGTCTACAACCAAAAAGTCATCCTGCTTTCATTTGGGATAGGGGACTTCTCTGGTCTCAGTCTCTGGCTGGAGAGTTCATGTGGGAGTTGCTTTGCTCAAATAACCCTGTTCTTATACTTTTTCAATTTAGCTTGATCTTACTGTGTCAGTGGAGAAACTTATGGAGAAACTGCTTTCATTTGGGGGTGGGGGCAGAAAACCTATTAGTAGCTAGTAGTCTGCCTGCAGGGGTCCAGTATTTTTCATTTATCAATAATTGGACCTAAACTGACCCGTGCTACTTTTGTTTTAAAGATAAAATCATTAGATCTTATTTCTTGTACAATGTAGCACTCCTTTTATGCTTCTAAACTTCAGGATCCTTAGGTTGCTCTGGAGAACCTGGAACTCAGTGCAAATTCCAAGCTGTCCTCAAACTTCCTTCCTCACACTCCCAAGAACGGTAATCACAAACATGCTCCGCCATACCCAGCTTTGTGACTTACCTTTGTAACTTGAAATCTGTTCCTACCAGTCAAGTGCCTCTCTGAAAAAGCTTGTGGAGACAATGTACCTGCCAATGAGTTAGTTCTAAACTTATTTAAAATAAGTAAACCTGTTGGGCACAATAGCACACGTCTTTATTTTTATTTCTTAAATTCTATTAATTAACATTTCAATTTTCTTTTAAATACTGACTACAGTTTCCTCTCCCTCATATCCACATTTCCTCCCCCACCTCCCATGACTCTTCTCCTCCTCTGTCTCCATTCAGAAAGAGTTTGAACAAAGCCTGGCACATTGGGTTGAGGCAGGACCTGCATGCACCAAGGCTGGGTAAGGTAATCCAGCATGGCGAACTGATCCCCAAAGCTAACTAAGCATCACGGACAGGTCCTGATCCCACTGCATGGAGCCTTATAGACCAAGCTACACAACTGTCACACACATGCAGAGGACCTAGGTCGGTCCCATACAGGCTCCCTTACTGTTGGTCTAGAGTCCATGAGCTCTCACAAGCTCAGGCCAGGTATCTCTGTGGATACCTTCATCATGATCTTGACATCCCCCCCCCCACTCATGCAACCCCTCCTCCTCTCTTCAACAGGACTCCTGGAGTTGGGCCTAATGTTGGGCTGTGGGTCTCTGCATCTGCTTCCATCAGTTACTGAATGAAGGCCCTCTGATGACAATCAGGGTAGTCACCAATCTGATGACAGTACATACCTGTTCGGGCACCCTCTCCACCTTTGCCAGGAGTCTAAGCTGGGGTCATCCCTGGGAGTTTCCCTGGCACCAGGTTTCTCCCTAACCCCCAAACTGGGTCCCTCATGAAGACATGCCTTTCCTTTCTCTTCCCCTCCATCATACCCCTAACCCACACTCCCAAACCCAGTCCTCCCAACCCACCCCCTCAAGTTCCCATCCCTATCTTCCCCAGTTTACCCAGGAGATCTCTTCTATTTTCCCTTCCCAGAGAAATCCATGCTTCCCTCTTTAGGTCCTCCTTGTTATCTAGCCTGTGGCTCACACCTTTCATCCCAGCACTTGGGAGGCAGAGGCGGGCAGATCTCTGAGTTCAAGGCCAGCCTAGTCTACAAAGTGAGTTCCAGGACAGCCAGGGCTACATAGTAAGGTGGTGGGGAGAAACGAAGTCAAGAAAGATGAGGGAGCTGGGAGACAGCTCCCAGGCAGGAAAGTGCTTACTGAACTCAAGAGGACCTGAGTTCAACCCCTAGAACCTATATAAAAAGTCAGGCATGATAACACATGCTTGTAATCCCAGCACCGGGATTCCTAGGGCTCACTGCCCATCCAGCCAAAACTTTATGGCAAGTTCTGGTCAATGAAAGGCTATATCTCAATCAAGGTGGGTGGCTTCTAAACAATGATACCAGGGGTTGGCCTCTGGCTTACACACACACACACACACACACACCTACAAGTACATGCACCCACACAAACTCATACACATATACATCCATACACAAAGCCAACCAGCAAACATTAGCATTTGTCTACAAGTTTTTTCTGGGGAAGAGAGGTGGAGGAAGAGGTGGGAACAAGATATTTAAATGATCTGGCATCTCAGAGTGTGGTCATTCACTAGCAGAAAGCCATTCATGGCCAAGTTCGGGCTGTTTTTCCTCCTGCTGCTGGTTCTGCCTCCACAGTCATCCTTGCTGCCGTGGCCAGACACTGAACAGGGTACCATGGCAGGCTTGATCCTGACTTCGCTAGAGAAAGCCACCTTGTTCCTGGAGGACAGGCTGCCTACAATCAACCTAGATGGTGCCGTGGGATTCCAAGTGCTGGAAGGTATGTGAACCTTGCTCCCCGGTAGATGCTAGGAAAGCCAGTTCCCCCAGGTCCTGAGACCCTAGGTTAGGAGCCAGGGCTGAGTGTGTGGTTCTCAGCCAAAGTTCTTATCAAACTTTGTAAAATGAGGACGGATTTAAAGAAAATATGAGAAAAGATTGGGCAATTATATTCTCAGAAGGAAAATTTTTTTTTGACAATCCTTCCTGACAGGCTGGGAACAGTAAAGGAATGTCACCCCCCTTGCCAAAGCGTAGTTGGAGACAAAACAGGAACCCTCCCCCCCAGATCATGTTCCTACCTGGTTTCCTCCCCTTCTGCCAAAGGCAGCTAAAGGTCCTGAGAAAACAAACAGTCAAGAGTTTCTTAACTTTGGGGGAGACATGAGATCTGTAGGGAGCAGGCTGGAAACTGGCCAAGGCATACCAAGACGCAATGGTGTGCAGGCATACGGGTACTCATGTGAGTTGCGGTGAGCTCTTGCTTAAAGTGACAAAGGCCCCATGCTTGCTGTTTGCTTAGACTTGGACCGTGGCCTTCTCCATGGAGATTCCCATCCCCTCCGGGCTGAGACTGAGACAGAGACATATGCAGCGGTGCCAGATTCCTCTATAAAATAAGTAACATGAGATAGATGTGGTGATGTGTGCTTGTAACCCTGGCACTCAGGAGACAGAAAGGTGGAGCTTTGTGACAACAAGGCCAGCCTGATCTACAGATTGAGTTCCAGGACAGGCAGTACTACATAGAGAAATCCTGTCTCAAAAAAAAAAAAATCCAACAAAGAAACAAAAGATAAGGAGAAAAAGAAAGAGGAGGGGGGGAGAAGGGGAGGGGGAGAGAAGGGGGAGGGGGAGAGAAGGGGAAGGGGGAGAGAAGGGGGAGGGGGAGAGAAGGGGGAGGGAGAGAGAAGGGGGAGGGAGAGAGAAGGGGAGGGAGAGAGAAGGGGGAGGGGGAGAGAAGGGGGAGGGAGAGAGAAGGGGGAGGGAGAGAGAAGGGGAGGGAGAGAGAAGGGGGAGGGAGAGAAGGGGGAGGGAGAGAAGGGGGAGGGGGAGAGAAGGGGAAGGGGGGAGAGAAGAGGGAGGGAGAGAGAAGGGGAGGGGGGAGAGAAGGGGGAGGGGGAGAGAAGGGGGAGGAGAGAAGGGGGAGGGGAGAGAAGGGGAGGGAGAGAGAAGGGGGAGGGGGAGAGAAGGGGGAGGGGAGAGAAGGGGAGGGAGAGAGAAGGGGAGGGAGAGAGAAGGGGAGGGAGAGAGAAGGGGGAGGGGAGAGAAGGGGAGGGAGAGAGAAGGGGGAGGGAGAGAGAAGGGAGAGAGAGAAGGGGAGAGAGAGAAAGGGGGAGGGAGAGAAGGGGGAGGGAGAGAAGGGGGAGGGGGAGAGAAGGGGAAGGGGAAGAGGAGAGAGGGAGAGAGGAAGGGGAGGGGGGAGAGAAGGGGGAGAGGGAGAGAAGGGGGAGGAGAGAAGGGGGAGGGGAGAGAAGGGGAGGGAGAGAGAAGGGGGAGGGGGAGAGAAGGGGGAGGGGAGAGAAGGGAGGAGAGAGAAGGGGAGGGAGAGAGAAGGGGAGGGAGAGAGAAGGGGGGAGGGGGAGAGAAGGGGGAGGGAGAGAGAAGGGGGAGGGAGAGAGAAGGGGAGAGAGAGAAAGGGGGAGGGAGAGAAGGGGGAGGGAGAGAAGGGGGGAGGGGGAGAGAAGGGGAAGGGGAGAGAAGAGGGAGGGAGAGAGAAGGGGAGGGGGAGAGAAGGGGGAGAGGGAGAGAAGGGGGAGGAGAGAAGGGGGAGGGGAGAGAAGGGGAGGAGAGAGAAGGGGGAGGGGGAGAGAAGGGGGGGAGGGAGAGAAGGGGAGAGAGAGAGAAGGGGGAGGGGGAGAGAAGGGGGAGGGGAGAGAAGGGGAGGGAGAGAGAAGGGGAGGGAGAGAGAAGGGGAGGGAGAGAGAAGGGGGAGGGAGAGAAGGGGGAGGGGGAGAGAAGGGGGGAGGGGGAGAGAAGGGGAAGGAGAGAAGGGGGAGGGGAGAGAAGGGGAGGGAGAGAGAAGGGGGAGGGGGAGAGAGGGGGAGGGGAGAGAAGGGGAGGGAGAGAGAAGGGGAGGGAGAGAGAAGGGGAGGGAGAGAGAAGGGGGAGGGAGAGAAGGGGGAGGGGGAGAGAAGGGGGAGGGGAGAGAAGGGGAGGGAGAGAGAAGGGGAGGGAGAGAGAAGGGGGAGGGAGAGAGAGAAGGGGAGGGAGAGAGAAGGGGGAGGGAGAGAGAAGGGGAGGGAGAGAGAGAAAGGGGGAGAGAGAAGTAATGGTTATAATTTGCCGGCTTTCCTTCAGGCACAGCAGGTACAGGCCAACCACCCCCATATTTGTAGGGATCTATGAGGATACCTTAAATGGTAGATGGGTAGACATTGGCCCTAAGAACAAATCCGTGCTTCAGATGTCTCTACCACTCTAGACTCCTCCCTACTTACCCGTCACAGACTGTGGTCTGCAGAGTCGAGACAAAAAAGCTGAACTTCATTAAATGCTTTCTTTGTACAACAGAAAATGCTGTCTCCACACATCAGCTCACTTAAACACCCCCCCCCCACGTAACAACTTATGATGATGAAGGAAGAGAGAGTAAGTGATTTTCTCTGGCTGGTTGATGAAAAAGCATAGAAAATCAAGATTTGAACCCAAGACCAATTCTAGGACTCAAGCTTAGCCACACCCACAGCTCAGATGAGCTTTATAGGAGCCTCTCTTCCGCTCAGGACCATGACTATAACCTTGGGTGTTTGGTCAGACGTTAGAATGATGACTTCTGACCTCCCCCTTCAGTGCAACTCCAAGGAGTCCAGGAAAAATGGGCTTCTGACCCTTTGCTACAGCCTCTCAGCTTGCGTGCTGGACAGCTGGCCAACACTCTGTCTGCTCTCCTCCAGAAGTCCATCTTTTACCTCAAGCAGAGCGACCCCACATACCTAAGAGGTAAGAGTTGGGCGGGCCTATTGCATCAAAAGCAGCATCCTGGGTTATCAATGAAATACCTAGATATGGGCACCTCCTGAAGCAAGGCAGGGTCAGGACAGTCCACACTAGTCATTGGGAAGCTACAGGTGACCCAGCCACTTCCTGGCTTTAATTCAGATTTTCCAACTTAGACCAGAGAGACAGGTCTGAGGTGGCCTTTCTTTGCACAGAGAATCTTAATGCCTACCACTCTGTATTTTGCATTTAAAAAAAAAAAAGGCTATCACCTTGTCCCTTTAAAGATCCCACAGGCAGTGGTTCTCAACCTCCCTAATGCTGTGACCCTTTAATATAGTTTCTCAGGTTGTGGTGACCCCCAACCATAAAAATATGTTCACTGTTATTTCATAACTGTAATTTTGTTACTTTTATAAATAAATATGTGTTTTCCAATGAAGCCTTGGGGGGGGGGGGGGTTAAGACCCACGGGTTGAGAACTGATTCATCTGTTTCTGGTGGGAATGGGGACATGTGAGGCAGCAGTGCCTTCTGTGTGACAGACACTTTTCCTGGGAAGAGTGAGGGGTTACTCCCAGGGTATGGGTGAGGGGTTACTCCCAGGGTATGGGCGAGGGGTTACTCCCAGGGTATGGGCGAGGGGTTACTCCCAGGGTATGGGCGAGGGGTTACTCCCAGGGTATGGGCGAGGGGTTACTCCCAGGGTATGGGCGAGGGGTTACTCCCAGGGTATGGGTGAGGGGTTACTCTTACGGTATGGGTGAGGGGTTACTCCCAGGGTATGGGTGAGGGGCTACTCCCAGGGTATGGGTGAGGGGTTACTCCCAGGGTACGGGCAAGGGGTTACTCCCAGGGTATGGGTGAGGGGTTACTCCCAGGGTATGGGCAAGGGGTTACTCCCAGGAGTATGGAGGACTCACAGACAGTTGCATCATTGAAAGCCTATTCCAGCATGAATGCTGAATTACACAAGCTGGAATGTTACCATCTCTATAGATCTAGACCAGGTTCATTTTCTGATGTGGAAATGTCTTTCTGTATGCTGTGCATATCAATCTTTAAATAAAGAACGGTTTTGGCCATGGCAGGCCCTCCTGAAGAAGTAGGTGGGGAATCAGAATAGTTAGGAGAAGGAGGGCAGAGTCAGAACAGATTGACCCAGCCGCCAAAAAGGAACATGTAAAAAAAAAACACAGGTGAGCCACGGGCCACGTGGCAAGACGGATTAATAAAAATAATTAAGATAAAATAACTAGCTAACAATGTGCCTAAGCCATAGGTCAAACAACATAAGTTTAATATAAACATTTAAGTCATTTTGGGGGGAACCTAAGTAGTGATGAGCAGCTAAAGAGTCTGGGGCGGCAGGTCTGTGGGTCTAGACCTCTGGCCACCAGGGGCCAAAAAACCTTATTGTAACAGTTTTCTCTGCTAATTACAGAATTAAAAGGCAGGATGTCTCTGGAGCACAGCAGGTAGCAGCAGGGAAAATCTCAGCACCATCAGCAGCACAGCTCACAGAGAGATGGCCCCTTACAAGACAGATGGGGCTCTTCCGGGGCAGGGGTTTTAAAGGTTCTTGATGAGCTGGAATGCGTCATCAATTAATTTAGAATTGGTCAGTTTCGACGAAGAAAAGGAAACTGAGAGGCTCATAACTTCACATAAACATCATTGAGCATAATGATCAGCCCGGACTAGTCACCAAGGGGAGGCCCTATCAGCAGGAGAGAAGCCACCAGGCTGTTGTCTCAGGTCAGGGGAAATGAGGAAGAAGCTGTCAGCTTGAATGTCCATCTGTGGCTGCTTTCCCCATGACTGTCAGATCCGTCTAATGCCTGGTCCCTCAGAACTAACAAGCTTCTCCACAAAACTTTAGTCACAGCCTCATGCAGGCAGCTTGGAGAGTCTTACCCCTCCTCACAGTCTTACTACGCAGACGAAGCTAAGTAGCAGAGAGACGGGACCTTTAGCACGGCACCCAGCCTCCCCGGAAGCCGCTGGCTAGGCAATGATTTCATATGAGCTCCACTGTACACCCCACCCAAGATGTCTGGAACTTTCTGTCAATACTTCACATTACCATGGAATGCTGTGGATTTAGGCAAAGCTTGTCCATAAGTCCTTGCTTTTGATTAAGAGAAATGTTCATTCCCTGACAAGTGAGAGGCTTTGTGCATCTGGTAAATTTCAGGGTCATAACAGCCTCCCTTTAAATATTTTTACAATTGTTTATGTATGCAAGTATTTCACATGTGTATCTGTTTGAGTGACAAGCGTCTGACTAGGCGAATCCTATCCCCATCAATTAGGGAAAATGTTCTGATTTTGCTGTTTTAGAAAAGGGGACCAAGGGCTAGCGACACAGCTCAGTTGGGAGAGGGCATGCCTGACACGTACAAAGTCCCGAATTTCCTCCCACCACTATGTAAACCAGTCATGGTGGTACATCTCATAATCCCAGAACCTGTTGATGTGGAGGCAAGATCAAAAGACCAAAGTCTTCCTCGGCTATACAGAAAGTTTGAGGCTGGCCTGGGCTATGTGAGACCTAACAGAAGAAAGGTAACCGGTGTGAGTCAAACTTTATGCTCAATCCAAGCAAGGCTCAGGCTGTCATCTCTGCTTAGATCCTAGGAGGGTGTCCTGTTAGTTTTATGTGAATTTGACGAAAGCTAGAGTCATTTATTTGGGAGGAGGAACGCGAAGCTGAGAAACGCCTCCATAAAATGGTGGCACATGCTTTAATCCCAGCACTCGGGAGGCAGAGGCAAGCAGATTTCTGTGAGTTAAGGGCCAGCCTGGTCTACAAAGTGAGTTCCAGGACAGCCAGAGCTCCACAGAGAAATCCTGTCTCAAAAAAAAAAAAAAAAAAAAAAAAAAAAAGAAAAACAAAGATTTGCCTGGGGGAGAGTCTGTGGTGTTCTCTCTTGATGCAGGAGGGCCCATCTCACTGCGGGCGGTATCACTCCTGGGAAGGCAGTCTGGGGTGCTTTAAGAGAGCAGGCAAGCTGATGCAGAGGCCATGGAGGAGCACGGAGCAAGCAAGCACTCCTCCATGGTCTCTGGCTCCTCCATGGCCTCTGCATCAGCTCCTGCATACAGTTTGCGGCCCTGACTTCCCTCCGTGATGGAGCAATCTGAGAGTTATTAACTGGAATAAACCCTCTCCTCGCTAAGTTGCTTTTGGTTATGGTGTTTTATTACAGCAGTAGAAACTCCAACTAAGACAGGGGCATGTACTTCCTGAGCTGGGAATAATCGTCAGTATTGTCATTCTTGGTTCCTGACCACTCAGCACACACTTCCTCTTCTCTGCAGAGTTCCAACCAAGCATTCAGCCTGGGTTTTGGAAACTGCCCCATGCCTGGACACGCACCAACGCCTCCCTGGTCTACCCCTGGCTGGATCCCCTAGACTCATTCTCAGAAGAAAGCAGCGATGCGTGTCTGGTACAACTGCTAGGAACAGGGTAGGTCTCCTGCTTCTCCAGTACCTAAAATCCCACAGTGTCTCCTCAGCCATAAGCAGAGCTTTGAGCAAATGCATGTGCACGTGCACAGGTACTTGGCAGCCCTTTCCCACCCTGCTCCATGCTATCCAGATCTCACTTTCCCTGGACCACAGCATTTGAACTCTTCCCCCAAGTGACTTTTGTCTGAGTCCCTCGGCACACAAGACAAAGCTTCAGTTCCTGCCAGTCCCTGCAGGGCCCCAAGCACCTCCCATGGGCTCTGGGGGGTAGTACTGTACACAGTCTCAGGCATTTTAGTGCAGGGGAGACCAGGCAGGGTGGAGGGGGCATTGTCTTCTTAGCCTCCCTCAGAGAAATGCCAAGCCACAGCTGACCCACAGAGAAGCTGCACTGTAGGTGGTGACCTATATTGTCATATAGGGTATGCGTAAGTATGTTAAGCCCAGACTCTCGAGATTGCTGAATTTGAATGGTCCTTTATTTAGGAGACTATAAGAAAGATATTTGTGGACTGCGTGAGGTGATAGAAAGTTTCAGACTCGGGTGGCTGTCCAAGCCCAGGATAGCTCAGCATTGCCTCCTCTGAGCTAGATCATGACCAGGACACAGCCAGTCATGGTGTCATATACCTGTAGTCTCAGAACTCACAGGAGGCTGAGACAGAACTGGGCTACAGAATGAGACCTTGTCTCAAAACGAAGTAAGACCCAAGACACCTGTATTTTATTTGGCAACCCTGTGCCCAGAACCACACAGAACCCTGACCCTGACAATCACAGAGGGAAACACGGTGTGCAGACTCAGGATGGGAGGGAGGGAGCATTATCCTCATCAGCCTGTCTTGACTTCTCGCAGGACAGACAGCAGCCAGCCTTGCAGGCTCTCCAATTTCTGCAGAATCCTTATGACCAAGGCCGGCTGCTCAGGCTACAGCCTGTCCCACCAGCTGCTCTTCTTCCTCTGGGCCAGAATGGTAAGTGCTGAGCAGAGAAGAGACTTGTGAGGCTCCCCAGCCCACGCTTTCTAGCAGCACTTGGTGCTGCCTTACAGCGCCACCTAGTGTTTGCTCTCGTGTCGGGCACAACTACTACCTACCTACACTGCCCACCCAGGCAAAATTCCCTCAAGGGTTAGTGTCCAATATACTCACGCAGCGCCAACCCAATACTGTAATGCCACTTAAAATTTTATGAAGTTTAATGAAATTCCTTTGTAGCATTACTTGTGCAGATGATATCAGCTCAGAATGTCAAAAGGTTGGACATACCTGCACGGTCAAAAAGACTTTGAGGCTCAGAAAGGCTAATAATTAGTAAGGCAGAATCACTTGGGTCCTATTTGACCAAGCCAGACTGTAAGTTGACTTCCATGACCTTTAAAGTGGGCAGTGTGGCTGAGAAAAGAGACCTCCCTCCAAACACAGACCCTGCAAGGCCAGCTCAGAGCAGCAGACTCTCCCTGACTGAGCATGTATCTCCCACACACCCACTTCTTTGTCTCCTGCTGTCTGTCCCCTAGCAAGGGTGCACTGAGGGGTTGTTTCTCCAGAGCCAGCACTACATAAACATCTTCTGTGCCAATATGATGGAGCTAAACCAGAGAGCCGAGGCCATCGGATATACCTACTCCACCCAAGACCTCTTCATGGAAAACAGTGAGCCTAGTCTTCTGCCCTCAGGGTAGGGGGGCTGCATGCACAAACCCTGGAATGCTAAATTAAACAAGTAAACACAGAAGGTACAGGCCTGTGGAGGTGTCTTTTTCAGTAAAAGGCCCACTTTGCCACCAAGTCAGGCAAGACCTAAGTTTGATCCCCAGCACTCCTGTGAAAAAGGCAAGTGTGGTGACACAGGACTCATCCTAGAGCAGAGGAAGCAGAGAAAGACAGATACCTGGGACACTGGGTAGGCAGAGACAGATGGATGTCTGGGACTTGGTGTTCAGGCAGCTTAGCTGAATGGGCAAGTCCAAGATTTCAAACGATCCTGTCTTGAAAAATTAAGACAGGGCTGCCTAGACAGCTCAGGGAGTAGAAAGATATCCACCTTTAAGTCCAAGGACATGAATTCAATTCCTGAGATCAACAAGTTGACCTCTGACCTCTACACACAATAATAAAGTAGTAAAAAAAAAATAAAGTGAACAGCTCTTTACCATAGTTAACCTCTGGCATCCACATATAGCTGCACAGTTACTTGTTGGGGGCTGAATGTAACTGACCATTGTGTGTCTATTGTCACCGTGACTATTCTTTGCCATCAAGTCTGATCTACTGAGGGAGTTCTGGATAGACTGACCAACTGGCAAACAGGACACCTCACCCTCCCCCCCAGGGTCTTGGAGATAATGAGAAAGACAGTCTTTAGATGTCTGACCTCTGCAGCCCTGTGATAAGACTAGGGTCTGGGTGCCTCTGGTGGCCAAGACAGAACATCCTTCCAAGCCTCTGTAATCCTAGAGCAGAGGAGGCAGAGGTGGACAGGTCCCTTAAGCACCCCCTCCTGTGGTGGTCCTTGGAATATGGGGTGAGTGGTGGAGACAGGCCTACAGAGGAACCTTGGTGTGTGTTTACAGTCATGTTCTGTGGTATGGCCGGCTTCTCCGACTTTTACAAGCTGAGCTGGCTGAAGGCTATTCTCAGTTGGCAGAAGCCCCAATTGGGATGCTTTGGGAAACCTGGTGAGTTGCCTGTCTGCCCCAACTGGGAACAGAGGTTTGTGGTGTTACATTAGGTTGTTGACCCCGTCCGGCCAGAGATCCAGACCCACAGACCTGCAGTCCCAGACCGCTTAGCTGCCCGCTGCTGCCCAGGCCCCCCAAAATGACTCAGATGCTTATACTAACTTCATGCTGTTTGGCTCATGGCTCAGGCACATTGCTAGCTCCTTCATCTTAACTCAACCCATTTCCATTAATCTGTCCTGCCACATGGCCCGTGGCTCACCTGTGTTCCTTACATGTTTCTTCTTTGGGCGTCTGGCTCGATCTGTGTCTGACTGGGCCCTCCTGCTCCTACCTATGCTCCTGTCTCTGGCTATGGTGCTCACCGAAGGTCAAAACAGCTCTTTTATTTAAAGATTGATATTCACAACATACAGAAGGACATTCCCACATCATTGTGGGGTCCCAGCTTTGGGGTCACTCAAGAAAAGCATGTACTGGCATTTGAGCACTAACTGTGAATTAAAGCACATACCTGTGCGCACGGGCAAGCACACACGCTGGTGGAGAGGGGCTTGGGACTCTGAGAGCAATTCAGCAAGTGGGAAGGCGATCCAGTGAGGAAGCTTGGCCCACTGCACCTGTATTAACAAAGTCATTCCTTCACTGTTTCCTGAGAACCTAGACATTACCTAGGTGCTGAGGAAGTCAGAGCTGAGGGAAAGGGCAGAAGCACAAGTTCTGCCAAGAGCTGAGGAAGAGGCTGAGGCTGGACGATGAGAGTGTGTTGCAGACTCGCCAGAGCAATTCAGTGAGACCCTCCCTCAAAATGGCAGTTGAGGAGGGACTTCAAGTGGGCTTAGAGCGTAAGGACTTTTGCCACCAAATATGATGACCTAGTCCTCTGTGGTAGAAGAAAATTGACTACCACAAACAAGTTGTTTTCTGTCCCCTGTAGACATGCTACGTCACCCCCAATTAAGTAAATGAATAGTAACTTTATTTTTAATTTATCTGTATGTGCTTGAGTGTTTTCCTGCATATATGTCTGTGTACCAATGTATGCAGTGCCCACAGAGGCCAGAAGAGAACTCCAGTTCTCTAGGACTGTGGTTAGAAGGTTGTGAGCTGCCATGTGGGTGCTGGGAGTCAAACCCCTGGGTCTTCTGGGAGAGCAGGAAATACTCTTGACTGATGATCCATTTCTCCACCCCTGATAATAAGTTTTAAAAGGGCTTGGTGGTAGAGTGCAGGCGTGGCGTGTGCAAACCTCCAGATTCAATCCAAAGTACCACAAAAATAAACACAAAGTTTGAGGACCCTTACAGAGTGAGCAGTCAGAGGGGGTAGACCTCTGCTTTCTTAGAAGCCCCTCTAGAGGGGTTCTGATGTGGGGGTGAAACATAGAGGACAGACATGGCCCTGTGGTGGACTCTGCTGATAGGCACAGGCAGAAACCTCTGGAACACGGTTCTCGACCTCCTACCTAACAATGCAACACTTTAATACAGCTCCTCATGTTGTGGTGACCCCTCACCATAAAATCATTTCATTGCTACTTCGTATTCACTGCTGTTACAAACTGAAAGGTAAATACCCAACATGTAGAATATGTAATATATAGGCACCAAAACGTCAAGACCCACAGGCTGATAACCCCTACTCTAAGTCCCTAAAGGGGTCAGGAGAGGAGGCGGCAGCTTATGAGGAACAATTAAACTCTATCCTGTGAACTTCACCTTTGGCTCTTCTCCAGAAGAAAAGGGGGAACTTCTGGAAGGCACCCCACAACAGCAGGGCGTTCTCAGAAGAGTGAGAAGACGGGAAAAGCTATTCACAGGTGACAAATACTCAGGGCTCACTTACCCATCAGCCAAGCAGCCAAGGCTCTTGCCTGTTTGGTCATGGTTCAGTACAAGGGGATAAGACCAAGGGTCTTGGGCATGCCGATGAGTGCTCTACTACTGAGCTCTCCCACCTCTGAACTCTCCCGGCAGCTTGCCCTAAGTGGAAAAAGACCTGAGCCTTATCTGAGGGCAAGGGGAGGGTGGGCATCTATGATGGTCTTCTTCTGTCCAGGACATCAATATACCTACGCAGTGTCCAGCAAGTCAGCTGGGGGAAAGCCATAAAGCATTTATCATGGAATGTATAGAACAAAGGGGCAGGTTTGCTCCCAGGACTCTCTCTCTCCTACAGATGGCTGCTCTTGCCACAACACAGCCACTGCAGTGGCAGCCTTGGGTGGCTTTCTCTACATCCTGGCAGATGATCCCTCAGACAATGGAGAGCCACATCTACCTACAGTCACCAGAGGACAACTATCAAGATGATGCTCCCATGCCTGAGGTCCAGAAAACTGGCAGGCCTCTTAGCATCTCTTCTTAGATCCTGGAGTCGGAGTCACATGCTGAGGGGAAAGTCTTGAGAGAGAAGGGCCAGGGAAGGCAGGGTTGGAGAGTGGGTTGACCAGATGTCATACATAAAGCATAATCAATTGCAGCTGAGTCTTCTGTCTTTTGTGTCTATGTATCAGATTGTTGTTTGTTTGTTTGTTTGTTGATCTAGGCTCTCACTGTGTATCCCTGGCTGGCTGGATCTCAGAGACCTGCCTGCTTCTGCCTCCCAAATGCTGGGATTAAAGGTGCATGTCTAGCTGTGTGTCAGATCTTGCTGTGTAATCCAGAATGGGCTCAAGATCCTCCTGCCTCCACTTCCCAAGTGTAGGTGTGTGTATACCACCCTATTGGGAGTTGCCCATGTTAGCCTCAAACTCACAGCACTTCAGCCACAAGGACAATCTTGTGAACTCAGAGACTTCAGGGTCTCTGTGTCGAGTCCTCAATCTCAGTCAACACAAATCCTGAATGGACCTGTCTCCTTCATAGTCTCTTCTCTGCAGCCATAGCAACAGAGTCTGGGTGACTGATAAGCAATGGAGGCTTATTTGGCCTACAGTTCTGAAATCTGTGAAGTGCAGGGGCATGTAGTGAGGACCCGTATGCTGCTTCATAACACAGCAGAAGGGAAAAGAACATGAGATGGAGCTGGGGAAAGAGACCCATGCTGTGATAAGAAACATAGTCCTGACAAGCGTGGCATGAATCCTACCAGAAGCACCCAGAGCCAAGTCTCTTCCTAAGCCCCTGTCCTGGTTTAGGTTTCTACAGCTGTAAAGAGACACCATGAGCACAGCAACTCTTATAAAGAGAACATTTATTTGGGGAGGATCACTTACAGGTTGGAGGCTCAGTGCATGATCACCATGGCAGGAGCATGGCAGTGTGCAGGCAGACATGGTGCTGGAGCTGAGAGTCCTACATCTTGTAGGCAACAGGAAGTCGACTGACTGTCATACTGAGTGAAGCTTGAGAAAAAGAGACCTCTAAGCCCGCCCCCACAGTGACACGCTTCCTCCAACAAGGTCACACTTCCTAATAGTGCCCCTCCCTTTAGGGGCCATTTTCTTTTAAACTTCCACTGTCCCACCTCATGTTTTGTCATTTTTGCTCTGGTTTAGGTGTTGTGATGTTTTGTTTTGTTTTGTTTTTTCTAAAACAGTGCCCAGGTTAGCCTCAAACTCACAGCACTTCTGCCTTAGTCTCTGGAACACTGAAGATCGCAGGTGTGTGCCACCCTGTCTGGCCCAAGGTCCCACTTCTTAATACTGCTGGAGTGGTGATGAAATTACACTGTGGTGTCTGGGTGTGCTAGTGCTCGCCTAACATGGGTGAAGCCTTGGGGTCAATTCCCAGCACTCGGGAATAGAAACAGAAATATCAGAAGTTCAAAGTCATCCTTGGTTCCACTGAGGCACAGCCCAGACTAGGGGACCTCATCTCAAAAATATAAAATTAGGACCTAGTGTGTAGTGGGATTATGTTGTTACATTGCATATAATTGTCACACCTACTGGTTTAATAAAAATGATGACTGACCAAAGGCAGGCAGGAAGCGTGGGTGGGACTACCAGACTAAGAAAACTCTGGAAATAGGAAGAACAGAGCTGAAACACCACAGAGAAGCCACGGAGATACCATGATGAGATGCCAGCAAACACAGAGGAAAGAAGTTGAAATGCTGCTCTGAGAAAAGGTACCGAGCCTCATGGCTGAACAAGATAAGAGTCATGGGTTAGATTAAGAGCAAGAGCAAGCAAGTTATATGCCTGGGCCCCAGGTCAATCAGCATACAATTAATATAAGCGTCTGTGTGTTTCAGTGGGACTGTGGGAGTGTGGGCCAGAAAGTCCAGACCGCAAAACTAGACCGGAAAGTCCGGGCCAGAAACTTAATATGACATTAGTGAGCTGGTTCAGCAGTTAAGAGCCCTTGTTCTTCCAGAGGTTCGGATTTCAGCACCCACATGGCAGCTCCAGGGATCCAACACCCTCTCTGAACTCTGCAGGTATTACATACAAATGCCGCACATACATATATATATATATATATATATATATATATATATATATGCAGGACAAACATTAATATACATAAAATACAAATAAACAAAAACATCTTTAAAAAATAAAATAAAATAGGACCAGCAAGAATGGTCAGTGAGTAACGGTATCTATTGCCAAGTCTGTTGGCCTGCATTTGATCACCGGGACTCAACTCAAGCTTCCTCTGAACTAACATAAGGGTGCACTCCTACATACACACTCAACCACACACCAAACAAATATAATTTTTAAAATGTAATTTTCAGGTGTGGTGGGTGGCACAAGCTTTTAATCCCAGCACTGGGAAGGCAGAAGCAGGCAGATCTCTGAAAGTTCAAAGCCAGCCTGGTCTACAAAGTGAGTTCCAGGACAGCCAGGGCTACATACAGAAAAACCCTGTCTTGAAACCTCCCTCCAAAAAATTAAAAGCCAGAAAGGAACCCTGACAGCCCAATTTCAATCCATTAAAAACAAAAGCAAAACAAACAAACAAAAAAAACCAAGTATGGATAGGCTTGACAGGGCATGTCTTGGGAGGCAGAGGCAGGCTGA
Organism: Phyllotis vaccarum; assembly: GCA_033318265.1. Classification (NCBI taxonomy): domain Eukaryota; kingdom Metazoa; phylum Chordata; class Mammalia; order Rodentia; family Cricetidae; genus Phyllotis; species Phyllotis vaccarum. The sequence goes on along the minus strand of JARWLC010000016.1, from coordinate 68,861,863 downwards.
TCTCTCTGAGTTCGAGGCTAACCTATTAACTAGATCTTCTCTCAGAGATGAACAGATGTGGATCTACAAGACAACATAACAGGTAAAGACACTTGCCTGACGATCTGAATTTGATCCTCAGGATCTTCATATGGGAGAAAGAGAGAACCCATACCCGCAAACTGTCATCTGGCTTGGCATGCACACAAACCCACAGGGCACAGCTAGGATGGTGCACATCTGCTGGCAGCACTTTTAGAGATGGGATGCCATCTGGACTAGATACCACAACACCAGGAATGAGAAAGACCCCATATTAGTAAGGAGGCTAGAAGTAACTCCTAAAGGCTGACCTTTAGCCTCCACATGTCCCAGAGTATGCGCGCACGCGCACACACACACACATACACACTAAGTAAAATTTTTAAAGAAGAGATATGTCATTAATATGTTTAATAAATAAATAATCAATCCCTCATTTCTGTGCCCAGCTGAAAGCCTGTGGTGAGGCTGTGGGTCTGATCTTTTAAAACTCTCTTTTCACCTAATCTTTCCCCCAGGGCACTTTACCACAATCCCTCTTAAACTGTCAAGCTCAGGAACCGTGCCTGGAATCAACCGGCAAGTTTGACATGCTTCTGAGGCTGCTGTCTTCTTAGGGAATCAAGAGCTAGGATTTAATACCTATTTGCATTGAAGGATTTCCTTTGCATCACCTCATCAACACAAAGCTACCAAGATAGGCTTTCTAGTTTGGGAGACGTTGGCTGCATGTAAACGGATTAGAGGAGAATTACACCCACCCCATCCTTCCTGAATCTGAGCTGGGCTAGTGACTGAGGTGGACAATGATGTGGTTCCAAAGTTTAAGTTACTAACCCAGGGCTGGAAGGTAGGAAAGCCTGTGATGACGGCGCAGGGCATCCTCTTGGGGAGCCATAGGCAAGAACTGCACTGAGGGCTGGGACTGCAGAAGCTGATAGAGCCTGAGTTCAATCTCCAGCATCATGTTAAGAGCAGGCAGGGTGGCACATAGACCCCAGCACTTCAGAAGGATCAGGAATTAAAGGGCAGACTAAGTTATAGGAGAGAAAAAACACTGAGCCTGTCTCGCCTGAGTCAGAAACACCAAGAAATGTGGGCAAGAACGTGAGGAAAAGAAACCTATATACTCTGCTGGTAGGAATGTGAGCTAGCACAGTCACTGTGGAAATCAACGTACAGAACTCTCCAAAGACTAAATACCCATGGTTCCATGGGTTTAAGTACTTGCTGCTAATCCTGACAACCAGGGTTCTATCCTCAGGACTCACACAGAGGAAGGAGAGAACTGACAACTGACAGATGTCCTTGACCTCCACTTGCATACTGTGGTAACGTGTGAGCACGCATGCACACACGTAAATAAACAAATATTGTTGCACGAATCCTAACTGTTCTTGTAATAAAATCTCGGAGTCAGATAGTAGGGTAAAGCTGAACAATCAGAGAGACAGAGGAACATGTCACAGCCACTTCTCACCACTCATGAATCCTCAGGCCACAAAGGGTAGATCCTGCCTCCACCAGTCCTCAGACTGAATGCGCTGGGTCCTCAGCTGAAAGGGGAGGGAAGCAAACTGGGTCAAACTCCTTTCTCCTCCCACCTTATATTCCTTTCTCTGTCCAGCCATATCACTTCCTGCCTCAACCTTCCTAGTGCTGGGATTAAAGGTGTGTGCCACCACTGCCTGGCTCCATTTCTTTCTTGGACTGGATTCATCTTAAGTAGTCCAGGCTGGCCTTGAACTCACAGAAATACAAACAGATCTCTGCTTCCCGAGTGTGTGCACCACCACTACCTGACACCTATGGCTGACTCTGTGGCTGGCTCTGTCTCCTGAGCTTCAGGCACCTTTATTTGTTTAGAGTACAAAGAAGATATCAATATATCGCCACAAAATATAATTTTTAAATTGAAAATAGGCACATCTTTAATTCTCTCTCTCTTACACACACACACACACACACACACACACACACACACACACACACACATACACACAAATAAAGCCATTTGGCAGAAGAAGGACAAGCTTGAAGCCCTGGGTTCTATTCTGTGGACTGTATAAAAACAGGCATGGGCATGACGGTACACACCTGCAATTCCAGCACCTGGAAATCAGGGACAGGAGAGTCAAGGGTCATCCTTGGATACACAGCAAATTCAATATTATCCTGGGATACATGAGACCTTTAAAAAGATTAATTCTAGAGTTCACTCAACTGAGCCATACATGATGGGCTGTTCTCTCTGCCTCAATGATGACTGCGGTGTGGGTACCACAGTTGCCTAGGTAACTGACTCTTTACTGGAATCCACAGATATCTGAGGGATGACTAACTTGAGATAAATGTTCCAGCATCTCTGTCTTCATATCTCCATGTCCTCTGGGACTGCAGATGCTGATCACCTAAGAAACACTATTCAAAACTATAATTCGGGTAAGCCTCGCTACTGCCCACTGAGACTGCGAGTGTCCACCCCTTCCTGTGTTTTCCCACCAGCTCGCACATCAGCCATGCCCTGGCTTTATCAGAAGGCCCAGACAAAACCACAAGGCCAGGATGTGATACAAGAGGATGAGGCTGCAGAAGGACATGCTCTGTAGTTCCTGGGCTCACGCACGGCTTAGGGGCCTGCAAAGCTAAAAAGCAGACTGTGTGCATGGGGGAGGGGGGAACTGTGTCTGATAGTAGCAGGCATCTGCCAGACTTTACTCAGTTCCCAGAAATCTAAAAACAAGCAGACAAATCAGTACCGATGCTTTGCTTATTTAGTGCCCGTCTCATCCTGTCCCCAACACACCACAAGCCTGCAGCAGCTGAAGTCATGAGCACAGGAAGACGTCCCCCCACCAAAATGAGATGGAGCGTGTTGCTAACGTACGGCTTGGTCTTTTTGTTTGTTGGCTTTGTTTTCTGTTTTTTTCCAAACAGGGCTTCTCTGTGTCAGCTTTTGTGAGTCATTACCCATGTTGGGGAGGCCTTTTTTTCAGTTGCTGTAGCTTTTAGTCACCCACATTTCTGTAAGGAACCCCAATAAACTCCCTGACTCACCAGGCTGGATTTGAAAGGCTTTGCTCCTCCAATCTGTTGCTGGTGCCCTGAGGTAAACAGATATTATTCTCTGGAAAAGTCACACACACACTGTTTAACACACAAACAATGCAGAACTGAGATAAGGACACGGACAAAGCTACCTCCAGCTAAGGAGGAAGTGCTTGGCTCAGCCGGCTGCTCAGCTTCAACAGGGGAGCAGCTTCGAGGGAGAAGCAGGCACTGAACAGAGAATAGCAAAGCCAGAACCTGCCGTGTCAGTGACCCACTCCTGGAAGTCAAAGAGAAGAAAGGGCTTTTGGTGGAAGGTCTGGCTTTCTGGTCAACTGCCTAAAGCAGCCCAAAGCAAACAACAGAGAGGCACGGTCCCTCCACATCCACATCGTGGTGTCCAACCAGATCATTTAATACCACATCCCCTAGAAAAGCAGTCTCTCTGAACAGTGTTCACTGGAGTGAGCTATGGTTACTTCAGGCCTCACAGTCATTTGTGAAGAGCCTTGACTGTATGAGCCTCTAAGAATGAGTGTGTGAGCCATCCAGGCTCCCCCTGAAATCTCAGGAGAAGAATCTGATCTCAGACTGCAGAACAGAGACTGCTGCATGCCTCTGAGTGTCTATGGCTGCTGAGCATCTTAGGCATCACTTGGTTGTGGCTGTCCCACTCCATATGGCCTTGCTTCCTTCACGTGTTCTATCTGTCTCTTCTCCACACAGCAGTCAGACTAGGTTTGCAATCCACTCAGCTCAGCTCTAGGAAGATCTCTAAAAAATCAGACATCCAAATAACCCATTCTGGAGTCTTGCAAAGAACGTGAATTTGGAGAGGGACATGATCCAATACAGATAGTTGACCCTTATCACACACGGGCCCGGGGAAGCACGGCTCAAAGAGACTAAGGTTCAAGTACACACATTGCTCACTACATAGAAGGGGGCTAGACCTACTAAGATCCGTGCAATGCCGTCTGAGGTCAGGCACTGGACCTTGCCTTGGGCACTGCCTTGGGAGAAGAAGCCCCAAGGAAAGCCATCTCTGAAAGGAAATGTGAAAGCAGGGATACAATATAAACAAACTGCTTCCAGGTGACATCATGGCCTTGGCCAGGAGGGTCCCAGGCCCAGGCCTCCCTTTAACATACTACACCCAACACCCCAGGATTCTGAGTTAGTTATTGCTATGCGTGTGTGATATGGGTGTGTAAGCCACGGTGCACACGTGGAGGTCAGTTTTTCCCTTCCTCTGTTACATGGGTTCTAGGCATCAACTCAGGTCACACAGCAAGTTCTTTTACCTGCTGAGCCAACTCATCGGCCATCCTGACATCCTAAAGGTCAGCTAAGGGAAAACTGGCTTCTTTAGTCAAAAGGAAGAAATCTCTTGCATGGATGGAAACCCGTCATTTCAAGATAAGTCTAAACCTGAGCCAGACTTGGTGACCTGTGTCTTTAATCCAGTCGTGTAAGGATTAGGCAGAAGCAAGAGAACCTAGACCAGTCTACGTAGTATTTCCAGAGAATCTTCACCAGTCTACAGAGAATTTCAAGCCAGCCTGCCTACAATAGAAACCCTGTCTCAAAAACAGAACCAAACATAAACCAAGCTACCCAAAACACAAAAGAGATATTCAGTCAGACAGGTCACTAACCTGGCATCGGCTACCCTGACAGGAGGCAGGGCCACCCTTAGTCATGTCTATAAACCATAACCCACACTAAAGAAACACAATGCTTACCTCTTTGATGAGCTAATGCACTTAAAACACACACACACACACACACATCTAAAATATCTCTTAATCTTAAAATTCCATATGTATATGTGTTTTGCCTACATGTATGTCTGAGCACCACAAACACTGCCTGGTGCCTGTGGAGGTGTGAAGAGGGTGTCAGATCCTCTGGAAGTGGAGTTAACAGTCTGTTGTGAGTTAGCGTGTGTGCTGGCAATCAAATTCCAGTCTTCCAGAAGAGCAGCCTTAACTGCTGAGCCATTTATCACAAAGCAAGCTTCTTTCTTACAATGTTTGCTTGTTACTAAGACAATGGCTCTTGTAGTCCAGAGTGGTCTCAAACTGGCTAGTAACCAAGGATGACCTTGAACTCCTGATTGTCATGCCTCCCTCTCCAGAACCCTGAGATTACGGCAAGAGCCACCACTTCCGGTTTGTGCAGCACATGAAATGGAACCTGGAACCTTAAGCATGTTAAGAAAGCACTGTGCTAATTTACACATTCCCAGGCCTCATTCTTGCAATATTCTATGAGTTTGACATTATATAAAAATAAAAAGTTGCTGGGCAGTGGTTGCTGCACTCGGGAGGCAGAGGCATTCCAGGACAGCCAAAGCTGTTAACATAGAGAAACTCTGTCTTGAAGAAAAATAATTTAATTAATTAATTAATAATATTATTTAATAATATTAATTAATTAATAATAAATAATAAATAAGCAAAAAAACAACATTATTAAAGGTTACCTGTTGCCCTTCCAGCCTTACACTCCCTGACGGAATTTGGAAGCTTAATCTCATAAACAAGAAGGTGTCCAGACACTTGGTACCTGGAAGCACCCACCAGCTGACCTGGAGTCACATGGGACGGGCCCACGTGACTAGAGCCCCAGTCCAATATGGCGGCGCCCAGGGGGCGCGACCTGTTCCTCCTGCCCTCGCTGCTCGGCTTGCTCGGAGTGGCGTGGTGCAGCCTGAGCTCGGGGTGAGTGCGGCTGCCGGGGCCGGCCGGCTGGGGTTCCTCGGGCACAGCCCTCCGAGCTCACGATCGCCCCGTCCCCGCAGGGTTTCCCGAGACGATGACCTGCTGCTGCCTTACCCACTCGCGCGCTCACGTCCCTCGCGGGACTGCTCCCGGGTGCGCGCCGGCAGCCGCGAGCAAGAGAGCTGGCCCCCGCCGCCCGCGACCCCTGGCGCCAGCCACCGCGCGGCCGTGCGCACCTTTGTGTCGCACTTCGGGGGCCGCGCGGTGACGGGCCACCTGACACGGGTCGCCGCGCCTCTGCGCACTTTCTCGGTGCTGGAGCCCGGGGGACCCGGAGGTTGCGCGCAGAGGCACCGTGCCACCGTGGAAGACACAGCCGTCCCGGCCGGTTGCCTCATCGCCCAGAACGGTGGCTTCTTCCGCATGGGCACCGGCGAGTGCTTGGGGAACGTGGTGAGCGACGGGCGGCTGGTGAGCAGTTCCGAGGGGCTGCAGAACGCGCAGTTCGGGATCCGGCGCGACGGGACCTTGGTCACTGGGTGAGGAGGTGGAGAGCCCCGGGGCTGTCGAGGTCAGAGGGTCTCTGATGTGCTTTTAGAGCCATGCCTCCGTGCCCAACCTAACCTAACCAAGGTTCCTGTTATTCAACTTCAGAGTGGAGACGCTGACAACTTCCTTGAAGTTTATTCGTGTGTCCCTGAACGCTTGCTCTGTGATCAAATCGGGAGGCGACCGTGAGCCTGAACTCACAGTTTGTGCCTTAGCGAACTTTCCCTAAGATTAGAGAAAACAAACATTTCCTGTTCGGTGAAGCCATGGAACCAGTTGGAAATAATATAGAGTTTATGGGGAAGTCCCAGACAGCTAGCTGGAGGCTTTTTGCTATCGCAGATAAAAATCCTGGGTAGGCAAGGAGCTAGGAATGGCATCTTTGACTGTTCCTGTTATCTCTTGAAATTTGACTGCAGCCAGTGGTGACAGCAGGCAGACGGGAGTAGAAGATTGCGCCATCTAGTGTCCCAAGTCTGGCTGCAAAGTGGGCTTTCCCCAGTTCTTAGTAGCCTCTGGTTGCAGTTTCCGGCATCCATCCGGTTCTTCATATTTCAACAGCAGTCAGCGCCACAACTGTTGGTCTTGTGTTATCAAAGACCCTAAGAGTTCTTCCAGTTACCAGGCCTTAAGTTTCTTTTCCCTGGCTTTGTCCTTCAACCTCAGTGTTTCGTCCTCTCCACGCTCCATATTTCCCTTATTCCTCTCTTGGGCTTCCCTTTCAGACTGTTCAACTATCTTGCTGTCATGGGCCACTTCAGTTCCTGCTTACCTCTTTTTTTTTTTTTTTAAATATGTGCATCTGTGTGGGCCCACATGTAGGCCAGAAGTTGATTTCAAATGTCTTCAATTACTCTGTTTTATTTGCTGATACAAGGTCTGAACCTAGAGTTCACTGATTCAATTAACCTGGCCAGCTGCAAACCCCAGCTGGCTTCTTGCTTCCCCGGTCCATCCCCCAGCACTAGGGTTACAGATGTGCAATGCCTGAGCCAGCTTTACATGGGCGCTGGGGATCCAGACTCAGGCCTTCATGCTTGGGTGATTTTACCCATTGATCTATCTTTCCAGCCCATCTTAGCTGCCAAGCAGCTGCCTATTCTGTCCATTTGTAGTTCACTGATACTTTATGTTATCAGGTCAGGGTCTTTCATTGTGTCTAATGGAGGTGCACAGGGGAGGCAGTACAGGAGAGCGTCTTCCAGCTCACTCCCTGACTCAACTGAACACTTGCTTATACATCCAGAGGGGGGCTGTCTGCACCTATCCCAGCACACCCCCCATGCAAATGAAGGCTTGCGTTTGCACCAACCACAGCTTTGCTTCTCTAACACCCATTACAGCAGTCTTGCTAGACTACCAGGGGATATGCGCTTCCTCTGGCCAAGGTAGGAATATTTGCAGGGTCACCGAGCAAAGAGTTTGGCACAAACTATTTGAAACAGCCCTGGCTGAGGCTATGCCTTCAGGAACCTGAGCAGTCGGGTAAAGTCTTTGTGTGACTGTCTCGGAGTGTCTGTGGAACATTCCAGACTGCTGCTGCTCACATAAGGCTTGTCTGCTTGGCTGTTTGACTTTTGCTTAAGCAGCCAGGACAGCAGAGCCTAACAGTTGCTAATTAGTGAATCAATTAGGAAAATTACAGAAAACCCTGGAGCTGTTCCTGCCTGTGAGTGAGCTTCTGGCCTCCCTGCTTCCAGGTACCTATCTGAGGAGGAGGTCCTGGACACTGTGAATCCCTTTGTGCAGCTGCTGAGTGGAGTTGTGTGGCTCATCCGCAATGGAAGCATCTACATCAATGAAAGCCAAGCCACTGAGTGTGATGAGACACAAGAGACAGGTCAGGAAGGGAGTCGGCTCTAGTGCTTTCTCTTTTATCATTATTATTATGGTTTTATTTATTTATTTTGTGTGTGCAGAGGAGGGGGCATGTGCCATGGTGTGTGGGGGAGGTCAGAGGTCAGCTAGTTCTTTCCTTCCATGTGAGTCCTGAATATTGGACTCAGGCTGTCAAGAGTGATGGGAGGCACCTTTAACCATGGAGCCACCTTCTTGGCCCCAGGATCAGCTTTCTTGAGATCCAGGAACAGTGTGAGTAGGCTCCTCTTCATTGTTCCCAAACATTTACTGAGCATCTATTCCGTGCTGAGTGCTATGTGGAGTCATGAGGCTTTAGTCTTACTTAGAAGGGAAATAAGCTGGAAAGAATTGACAAGTGCCAAGAAAGAGAGAGGAGAGAGGGAACCTGTGGGGACAGATGTACAGGTAGGAGAAAAGTGCTGGAGATTCGTGGCACAGTGACCTCCGCTTAGCCTTGGAGCTTGTCATAAATGCAGAACTATGAGTTCATTCACCTTAGCCCTCCCTTTCAGAATCCACTGGTTCAGAAGCAGGCTCTTCCTTGGTGACTCTGAGGGATGCTTAAGTTTAAGAGACACTTGGGGGTGGGCTGGTGAGTTGGCTTGGTCAGGAACGTGCTTGCCCTGAAAGTGTGAGAACCTGAGTTCAAGCCCCAGAAAACACACGAAAAGTCAAGTGCTGGGGTGTCCCAGGGATGGGAGGTGGAGACAGGTGGGCCTCTGAACAGCCAGATAATCTAACCTATATGGAGATATTCCAGCCTAACAAGAAACCCTACCTCTAACAGAAAGTGGAAGGCATCTGAGGAGCAACACCTGAGGTTGTCCTGTTGTCCTGTGACTCTCACAGGCATATGTACATTCACACACAGCTCTATGTATAAAATGCTGAGGGTGAGAAGGGATGCTTTGGTCTTGAGAGTCTCTGGCTATTTCGGGGGGGGGGGGCGTATCTGAAGAGACTATCTTTGGGTCCAAAGAACAAGCTGTCAAAAGAACTCAGGACAGAGACATCCAGTTCCCAGCCAGAGTGCGGAGTACAAGGCCTTAAGGCAGGGAGAAGCTGCTAGGTGAAGGGGAACAACAGAAATGACATTATTAGTGTTAGTTTCACACGTGAGATCAGACACACACACCACATGCCACACGAGAGTTTATTCAGGGGAGTTGCCGAGTGGGTACGAGGGAGAGAAACAGGAGAGAGAGACAGACAGACTTTCACGTGGCATCTGCTTTTAAGAGAGCAGGTGGGCACCACCTAGCCACACCCAGGGGTGTACCCTCCATACATGGTGTTCTGTCGCGCCATGTTGGGTTTACCATGTGGCCACTATGTGCTGTGAATCCTTACAATTGGCGTCTTTCGAGGCCTGTGGGTTTTGTTCTACTAATGTAGAGAGGTTTCTGCTGGAGACTGAGGTCACTCTGGATGTGGCGTGGAGGCTCACTGGAGGTAGACCTGGGATGTGTCAGTGATCCAATACTTGCCTTGTGTGCGTAAAGTGCTGGGCCCCTTCCCCAGCAAAAAAAAAAAAAAAAAAGTCGAAGAGCGTAGAGAGCCCAGGTCCCCTGGAGGGCTGGGTAATCAGCAGGTCCCTTCTCCTCCAGGTTCTTTTAGCAAATTTGTGAATGTAATCTCAGCCAGAACAGCTGTGGGTCATGACCGGAAGGGGCAGCTGGTCCTCTTCCATGCTGATGGACAGACAGAGCAGCGTGGGTAAGTCCCAGGAATCCTCGGGATGTTTGCACTCAGTTGCCCCCACCTTCTAGTCTCTTGGGTAGTGGGTGGGACATTTTAGAAGTTTAATCCACCCCAGTAGGAGTGATGTGTTTACCTACTGACCAAAGGGAGACACTTGAGCCAAAGCCCATGGGGGCTCAACTACATAACCCCTCTGCACAGCATCAACCTGTGGGAGATGGCAGAGTTCCTGCTGAAACAAGACGTGGTCAATGCCATCAACCTGGATGGAGGTGGTTCTGCTACTTTTGTGCTCAACGGGACCCTGGCCAGTTACCCCTCGGATCACTGGTAAGAGCAACTCAGCCACCTTTGTGATCGAGGAATCCCTGGCCTTACCTCCAGTATTGAGACCCCACTGTGTACCAAGCTAGGTCTCCAAAAGTGAGCAGAAGAGCCAAGATCTCTCTCCTTGGGGTGCTGCATGGCCCACACCTGGGAACCTAGGACAGTAGTCAGGATAGTGAAGTAAGAGCTGAGGGAATGGCTGGCCGGCAGTGAGGGAGCCTTCCACCAGGAGGCACAGTGAATGTCAGGAGGCTGGAGCTATTGCTCAGCAGGGAAAGGGTTTGCCTTGAATGCAGAAGACCTGAGTTCAAGCTCTAGAACACACACAAAAATTCAAATGTGTGTGGTACAACTGTGCATCCCCAGTGTTGTGGAGGAAAAGACGTTGAAGCTGATACTCAGACCAGCCAGCCTACCCTGTTTTGACAAGGTCCAGGCCAGAGAGAGATAAAAGATAAAATACTTTTTTTTAAATGGTGGATACCTAAGGTTGTCCTGACTCCATATACACATGTGCCTGTGCATCCTCTGGCATGTGTGTGAACAAACATGCACATGCAGGATCACAAGTGTCAGGATAGAGATCAAAGCAGGCTGGAACGGCCTTCATAGGCCGCAGCAGGGACTTAAGAGGCCAGTTGGAGCCAGCACCAAGGCCAAGACCTCTCCTCACAATGAATCCCCCACAGCCAGGACAACATGTGGCGCTGCCCCCGCCGTGTGTCCACCGTGGTATGTGTACATGAACCCTATTGCCAACCACCCAACTGCAACGGTCACGGGACCTGTGTGGATGGCCGTTGTGAATGCACCGGCCGCTTCTGGCGGGGTGCCACCTGCAGCGAGCTAGACTGTGGCCCCTCCAACTGCAGCCAGCATGGACTGTGCACAGAGAGTGAGTGGGGAACCCACAAGGAGGGTGGTGCTCTGACGGGACCCCAATTCTCTCATGCCAGGCCTGCCTCTGCCTTCATCTGGCCTCCACAACCTTGCTTTTGCAGCTGGCTGCCACTGTGATGCTGGATGGACAGGATCCAACTGCAGTGAAGGTGAGGGCCACCTGGGGGTGGCCTGGCTGGGTGCATGCAACTGTTATAATGCCTTCATCCCTTCTTCTGGCTTGATAGTTGCCTCCAGAACCTCTCTCTTCACATATGTCTTCCCTGGATTTACTGAGAAATCCCCACCAAGTAGGAGGCCAGATTTCAGCACTGTCCACTCCATTCCAAAGACCAACAGCAAAAGCCAAGGTGTGGCCAGGCCACACCACTGAGGGAGATTCACCAAAGTCCTTAACATCTCAAAAGCAGCCCCTGGTGTTCCTAGGCCCGGGTAGTGTCCCTCCAGAATCAGCCTCAGTGGACTTCCCATGCCCTGTCTCTTCATTCTTTTATGATCATCAACTCTAGAGCCCACCTTAAATCCAGATGATATATTTGTTTTTTATTTGAGATGGGAGCAGCCAAGTCTATCCTCTAACTCACTATGTAGCCAAGGATGACCTTGAACACCTGTTTCCTTCTTCTACCTCCCAAGTGCTGGGATTATAGGCATGTGCTGTCATACTTGGCTTATAGGGTACTGAGAATCAAACCCAGAGCCCTATGTATATCAGGAAAACTCTGAAACTGAGCTACAACCCTGTTTGCAACTGGGTTACCTTTTAGGGCTGGTCCCAGAGATCAGGGGACATCTCTTTCAGCATGCCCTGTACACATCCAAGAGCCAAGCTGTTCTACAACAAGAGACCTTGCCACCCAAAGTGAAACCTACCCCTCACCATTTCCTCTCCACAGGTTGTCCTCTAGGCTGGTATGGACCAGGTTGCCAGAAGCCTTGCCAGTGTGAACACCAGTGCCCCTGTGACCCCCAGACTGGCAACTGCAGCGTCTCCCCAGGTACAAGGCCTCCTGGAGCCCTTGGAGCAGGTCTGGGGTAGGCAGACCCTCTCCAACTCTGCATCCTCTGTCTGGTGTCTTACAGTGAAGCAGTGTCTCCAGCCAACTGAGGCCACACCAAGGGCAGGGGAGCTGACCTTCTTCACCAGGTAGGTGTTTCAGGAGCATCCCAGATCCTGTCCATGAGATTTGGCATCTGCCCAGGCACCAGCCAGAGCAGGGATTTGCAGATGATCCTCTACTTTGTAAGCTCGGGGACAGTCACAGGTGAAACTGGCATCTGAGAGTGAGTGGGAAGGATCCAGGCCACTGCCTGGTGGCCAACTGTGGGCTGGATCTCCCCTCACCATAGAGAGTCAGTTCAGATCTTGGAGCCAGGCTGTAGAGACAGGAAGGACCCGCCTCTTCTGGACTCATCCATGTGTTCAGGCTTTGTGTCACTACTGCTTTCTCGTCTCCAGCCCCATCCCCAGAGGGCTCATGGGAAGGGTTGTGAAGCTGGGGGTGTGGCTCACTGCAGATGGTTTGTCTGGCATGCAGGAAGCACTTCATAGGCCAGGTGTGGTGGCACATGCCTATAATTCCAGCACTAGGGAGATGGAGGCAGGAAGATCAGAAGTTTAAAGTCATCAGGAGTCTAAGGCCAACCTGGGATACATACCACCCTAAATAAATAGATTCTTGAGCTGGACCTTCTGGCATAAGCCTGTCATCCAGATACTCAAGGAGGCTGAAGTGAGAGGATACCAAACTCAAGGCCAGCTTGAGCTACAGATTGAGCTCAGGACCAACCTGGGCAACTTAGTGAGACTCTGTAACAACATAAAAAGTAAAAAGGGGGCTGAGGTTGCAGCTAGTGGTAGATCATTTGCCTAGCATGCACAGGCTTTAGGTTCAATTCCAAGCTCTTCAAAAAACTACAGTAAGTGACATCAGAAAAGCATTAATGTTCATATTAGAAGTGTGTATGTGTGTGTGTGTGTGTGTGTGTGTGTGTGTGTGTGTGCATGTCACACCACAACCTTCGTTGTTATTCTCAGTATCCACCTTGTTTTTCACTGGCCCGAAACTCAAAGGTTAGGTTAGACTAGCTGGCCCATGAGCTCCAATCTCCAAGCGGTGCATTGACAGTCTGTATCATCATTTCTGGCTTTTAAAAAGTACTTTCTAGTGATCAAACCTGGGTCTTCATGTTTACAAGACAAGCATGAGCCATTTCCCCAGCTCCTGAAATATTTTTAACATCCGAGAATGTCTCTCTTATTGCCTGCATGTGTCTTCAGTATGCCCCAGTTCCCACCCAGCCCACTGGGCTCAGCATCCCCTTAGTGGGTCTCTTGCTGCCCCAAGGCTGCCCCTCCACCTTGCACTCAAGTGTCCCTTCTGTCCTAGGACCACGTGGCTGGCACTTACCCTCATCCTAGTTTTCCTGCTGCTTATCAGCACCGTGGTCAATGTGACCTTGATCCTGGGCTCCAAGGCAGAGAGGAACCGGCACCTCGATGGGGACTATGTGTACCACCCACTGCAGGAGATGAATGGTGAGCTGCTGGCTACAGAGAAGGACCAAACAGAAGACACTTTCACCCCCTTCAAGGACTGATGGAGACCTGAGCTGCCCAATGACATGCTCCAGATAACACTGCTCCTCACTTTTATGGGGAAGGATGTGAGGCCACTGGCATGGATGCTGCACATCCTACTCCTTGCCAGGCTGTGCCCCACATGTCCCCGTGCTGTGGCTCATGCCACCCCAGCAATACGGAGCTCTGGAGAGCCTGCACCTGCTTCCCTGCCTGCCTATGTCTGCTGCCCAGAGGCCTGTCTCCCACAGGGATCTCGCCACTGCCAAAGACTCTCAGGAGGCAACTAGCAGATGAAACTCTAGCCCAGTCATGGGAAGAGTGGCCAATTCTCCTGGACCACCCACACAGGGGTGGAGTAGAAAGACTTACCCCCCAGCCCAGCCACTGCATTCTGCCTTTTATGCAGCCTCATTGCTGGATTGCTAACTAGGATTCTGCATCCTGATGCAGGAAGCTCCTCATGAGAAGGCATGGGGAGGGAAGGGAGTCGCCATGTTTACAGACTTTCTATTTTTGTTGCTCTGCTCCAAAAAGGAGTTTTCTAATACTTGAATAAATTGAGATACTAAAGCAAGCCACTGGGTCTGAAGTCCTGCACATGACATAATTACATCATGAGTTCCAGGACAGCCAAGACTACACAGAGAAACCCTACCTCAAAAAAGAAAGAAAGAAGGGAAGGAAAGACAGGAAGGAAGGAAAAGGGAAAAAAGAGAAAGAAAAAATAAATCTCCACCAGAGAAATCACTCCATTATTTTCAACTCAGCTTCAGGCAAATTCTTAGGAGAGGGGCAAAAGTCAGGCACATTCTTTGCCAAAATATTGCACGTATGATCTCTGTCCAGTTTCTACTATTACTCTCTTCTGAAAGTTCTTGATCTAGGCCTTCATAGACCACATTGCCTTTCATATCGCCATCCTCTGAACTCCAGCTAGAATGGCCCATATATCTTGTTTATGACATTTCTCGTAATCCAAAGTCCCAGGGTCTTCCACGCTCCTTTCACAAGCAGCATGGTCAGGCCTGTCACAGAAATATTACTTCCTGCTACCTACCTTTGTCTTGTTACTTCTCTATTGCTGTAATGAAGCACGGGACCCAGACACCATAGAAAGAGAGTGTTTCATTCAGCTTACGGTTTTAGAGGGTTAGAGTCCATGATGTAAGAGGAAAGAAACAGTCGAGAGATAACATCCTGATGCCAGGGAGAGGGGGGGAGGGAGGGCCTGGGGAGAGGGATAGAGATTCTGGGAATCCATGAGGTTTTGGTTTTTGGTTTTTTTTTTTTTTTTTAAACTTCAAAGATCATCCCAGTGCTATATATCCTCCAAGGCCTTCTAAACACACCTCCTAAACCTTTCCAAGCAGCTCCATCAACTGGAAAGCAAGAATTAAAATATAGGAGCCAATGGGGACCATTTCTCATTGTGGTGGTCTGGTCTGGTTTGGTTCTTGTCAAGACAAGATCTCATGAAACCTAGGCCAGCCTCATACTTCCTACATAGCTGAGAATGACCTTGAACTCCTGATCCTTCTACGTCTACCTCGAGTTCCAGAAGTTCAGGCATGAACCACCACAGCAGGTTTATGGAATGCTATGGAACCCAGAGTTTTGTGCATGCTAGGCAAGTACTCTGTCACTAACAGCCACACCCACATCCATACCATTTAAGTCAGTTGTCCGTGTTAAAGTCAGCCTTCCAAATTCCTGGCTTCTCTTTAGAAGAGCTCACATGGACAACCCTTCTGTCACTCAGGGTAGTGACTTGCTGTGACCAAGTGACTTGATCAATGACCAAATAGTAACATTCTTCTCTTGCCTTTGGTCTGAATGCCTTCCCCAACCTGCCAGCCCAGCAACAGCTTTCCCAGTCTGTGACCCCCACTTAGTGTGCATCAGAGTTTATCACTCCTGGCCCATGAAGGGACTTCTGAGTCTGTGCTACTGTGTGCTTAGCCTCTGTGAGAGGACAGATGTTGTATTGGGTTCGCCGGTTCCGTGCAGGCAGAGGTCCTAGACCCACAGACCTGTCGCAGGAACTGTTTAGCCGCCCGCCGCTCGGGTCTCCAGAAACGACTCAAACGCTTTTTATTTATTTTATGCTGTTTGGCCTATGGCTCAGGCACATTGCTAGCTAGCTCCTATATCTTAAATCAACCCATTTCTATTAATCTGCGTGCCACATGGCGGCCCGTAGCTCACCCGTGTTCCTTACATGTTGCTCTTTCGGCGGCTTCCGCGCGGCCTGCCTCTAACTCCGCCCTGCTTTTCCTACCTGAACTGACTCTCCTCCCACCTTTTCTATGGTGCCTGCCATGACCCATCAAACAGCTCCTTTATTTAAAGATACAGCACACACAAATGCATTCCCACATTTCCCCCTTTCTCTCTAATCAAAAAGGAAGGTTTCAATTTTATCATAGCAAAATTACATATAACAAAATAGCTATCAGGCAAGAATTACAGTTATAATATCTAGTCTATTTGTATTTAGTAAAATTAAAGAAAATACTCTATCATCTATCTTATCTTTATGAATCTAAAGTTTTATATCTAATATATCTTTTAAATGACTAAGAAAAACTGTACATATAACTATCTAATCTTCAACTACATCAAAGACCACAGAAGGATATAATATTTACCCAAGTAAACCAGAAGTGCAAACGACTTCTAAAATCTAGAAAGGACAGAGATGACACCTATCTGCCTGGACAGTCACCCAAAGTTCCTTTATAAAGTTGGGGCATTCATCTTCAGCCTACAGGCCCAAAGTCTCTTTTCATTTCAGTGAAGCAGGAAATCCGCTCTGCCCATTTTGGCACAGTTTATCCGTTGTTTCTCCTTGAGTCTTGAAGAATGTCTGACAGTTTTCTCTGTAAAGCAGGAACCTGAATGATGATCTTGGCTTGTTTTGCCAAAGTCCAGAGGTCATCTTCTTATGGAACCTGCATGTCCAGTTTAAACAGCATACTGTCAAGCAGTCAATATAAAAACAGTTTCTTCTCCAGTGGCTCACCATCACCACAAATAGATGAGACTCCATATGGAGTTTCTTCAATGCCCACCTTTCTGTTGAAGTAAATTAGTGCTGCCAGGAACAGACCTGTCTCACTGTCTAGAAAAGTCTAAGCTCTTAAAACATTTTAAATGCCATATTCTGTAGGTCTTAGAAGTATTTGAAGATTATCTATCTAATTGAAATATATCTTTGTATACCTAAAAATCTTAACTAACCTAACTATAAGTTTGATTATCAAAAGTGACTATTAACCTTTGTTTTTTAATTATACATTACAATTTTAAAACAGTTACATGAACATCATACTTTAAACAAGAATAGAAAAACACATACAGCATAATAAAATTGACTTTAAATTTGTATCAATAAACCAAAATCTATACCAATGTAAAGCAGTTTGAGATTAACAGCTGATTACCTGTAAATTTAATAATCTAATTTTTTAAAAAAGCATTTACATACCATATCCCCCGTTTCTTCTTAGAAAGAGATTGACTATGACCATTAACCATTTATAATGAAAACAAACATTTAGAAACAATATTTGGGGAATTTGGGCGAAGTTATCCATTACTACTTCCTGCTGATTAAGGGGCGTTGAAAATCTCACGGATTGTTGAGACTGGGTCATAATCTGTAGTTGTGAAGCTGATCTGGCCATCTCTTTTCATCAGAGGTTTTTTCAGGGGGTCTTGGTTGATGAAACCATATTTGCCTGGAAGCAATCCACAGGTTCTCATCTGTGGAGACAGAAACAGAACTCTTCCAAAGCAATAAATCCTTAGACACAAATTTCAAAATCAAAATACCTTTAAAATATATATTCTTGTTTAACTTAGTAGCCTTTGCAATCCATTGTCTTTCTGCAGTTAGCTCATTAACAGTTAAAAAATTAAAAGAAAACACAATAATAACCAAAATCCAGATTTTGTGTCTATTTTCCATCTTTACGTGGCTTATTATCTTTTTATTACTTTACTTCTCGCTTTAAAAACTTTTTCTAACCTCTTTCTTTTTTCTCTGAAGCCTATGTACCTTTTACAAACATTGTAACCCGTTTACAGGTTTTCTTTTTATCTGAATCTGTTTTATTGTGAATCCTTATTCATCTTCTAACCTTAAGAGCTTTTAAAACACATTCTCCAAAAAGAAGCACAGTTTTTGCAAATTAGGCTGAATCACTAAGTTTTCTTAAACGGACCGTAAACAGAGCACACCTAAGAAAATGCTGCCACGAAGAAAATTTGTTTCTCTTTTGTTCAAAATAAGCAGAAATCTAAAATCAATCACATTACTGAGTCTTTTGTTAGTTTTCAGGAACCCGCCTGATTGTAGCTCACACTGCCTGTCGCCAGCCCGCCGCTGACGCCATTTTGAGTGTGACCCGGACCATGCTTTGTTTGTACAAAGACCCGCTCCACACACACAATTTGGAAGCTGCCCTGGCTCAATTTATGTGATCTAGAACCCTTTGTAATCTTTCTCAGGCTCTAAGTGGATAATCGGCCCACGTTGGATGCGCCATCTGTTGTATTGGGTTCGCCGGTTCCGTGCAGGCAGAGGTCCTAGACCCACAGACCTGTCGCAGGAACTGTTTAGCCGCCCGCCGCTCGGGTCTCCAGAAACGACTCAAACGCTTTTTATTTATTTCATGCTGTTTGGCCTATGGCTCAGGCACATTGCTAGCTAGCTCCTATATCTTAAATCAACCCATTTCTATTAATCTGCGTGCCACATGGCGGCCCGTAGCTCACCCGTGTTCCTTACATGTTGCTCTTTCGGCGGCTTCCGCGCGGCCTGCCTCTAACTCCGCCCTGCTTTTCCTACCTGAACTGACTCTCCTCCCACCTTTTCTATGGTGCCTGCCATGACCCATCAAACAGCTCCTTTATTTAAAGATACAGCACACACAAATGCATTCCCACAGACAGAGCTTACAAACATGTTTGTGTTTATTATCTTTTCACTGTGCTACTTCTGGGAAGATATGAACAGATGTCTGTAGTATGAGGTTTCTGGCCCGAACTTTCGGGCCTAGCCTCAAGTATCATGTATATCACCCACAGACCCGCAGAGACACACAGATGCTTACAATAGTTTTAGGCTGATCGGCCTAAGGCCCAGGCATATAACTTGCTAACTCTTTACCCTTAATCTAACCCATGACTCTTATCCTGGTCAGCCATGCGGCTCGGTACCTTTTCTCAGAGCAGCATAGTTGTCCTCTGTTTCTTCTGGCTTCTCTCTGGCATTCTGCTCTGTTCTGTCTGTTCCTAGAGTCTTCTTAGTCTGGTAGCCCCGCCCACACTTCCTGTCTGCCTTTGGCCAATCAGTGCTTTTTATTTAACTCATAGGTGGGGACAATTATTTATAAAGGAACAACATAATCCCCCTACAGATGTCTATTTATGCTAGGTAGGACCAACACTGGCAGAAAGGGTCTGTGGTGGCATGCTCTGGTGCCCTAGTAAACTGAATAAACTAAGCCCTGTGTACCACCCTGTGCCCTGAAAAATACTTTTTTTTTAATTTGCCAAAGAGTTCTATCTTTGTCTACCCAACATCTAGTCCCTCTTTTAAATTTTATTTTGTTGAGACAAGGTCTGTGGAAGGTTTGGGAGGCCCCACAGGATTGGTACAGGACACACCCAGACACCAAATTCTCAGTCTCAGGAATGAGTCAGTGGACAAATAAGAGCGTAGACCTTGGGGGCTAGCTTCAGGAATAATCTAATGGTTTAGCAATGGAGAGGAAAAAAGGGGCAAACCTGTCTGTGCTTGGGTCTGTTAGAGCCCTTCATTCTGGCTGAACTAAAATTTGCAATGTAGCCCAGGCTGTACTTTAATTTCTAATATTCCTCCTTCTTGGTGAACCAATAAGCCTGGTTTTTGTTTGTTTGTTTTTGAGACAGTGTCCTGATATGTAGCCCAGGCTAGCTTCAAATTCATGTTCCTCTTGCCTCAGCTTCCCAAGCAGTTGTGTACACCACACCTGACTTATTTCCATTTTTTCTCATCACAGTCCAGAAGGACCTAGGCAGATGGTTTGTGTAGGAGGTGGCTCCAGAAAGTGCTAGCAGGGGACAAAAGAGAAGAAGGTATCCTCTTACAAGAGAACACTGGCACTGCACAAAGACAATTTCTATACTTAAAAGCCTGATCTAGAAAATAAACATGTGTGTGTGTGTGTGTGTGTGTGTGTGTGTGTGTGTGTGTGTGTGTGTGTGTCCATGGTTCATATTAGATTCTCAAAGAAGCTCATATCTTGGGAAAAATCTGGAATCCAGGAAACAGAGTGAGGGTTTCACATTATGTCTCCTGGGAAACATCTTCGTAGGTCTGGCAGGATGTGCCTGTCTCCCTGTCAACTACCATCACCTCCTAGCAGCTGTGGCTTGTGCCACCAAGGCCCTGCCCAAACTCCCATAAGTGGCTGCTTCTGATAAGACAGTACCCTGGCATCCGAGAGGTAGCACCACAGGAGCAGCCCTGGGCCACAGGGAGACTGGAGCACGTTTTGCCCTCTCTGGTTCAGGCTCCCAGAGGAGGCCTCAGGGGAGGGTTGAGGCCTGAAGCAGACATTGGCAGGGCCAGCAGCTCAGCCCTGAGCCCAACCTGTTCCCTCTTGGAAGCTGTCTTCCTCTGGAACATCTTTCTCCGTGGCTGCAGAGAAACCCATGGGAGAACAGCAGTGAATGAATGAATGAATTAATGAATGAATGAACGCACGCACGCACTGGTAGTGGGTAAGAATGGTCCTCCTTGACTAGATGCCATTGCTGAGCTCTAGGACATCACACAGAGGAGTCAGTCATCCTCTGGTCTTCCACATGAAGCCCCAGCATCATAATGTTCGTCACAGCAGCCGGCACCTCTTCTTTTAGCTGTGTTGGGACAAGTTCAAGCCTTGGACAGGGCCTTGCACTTTTCTTAGGTGAAAAGATCAGCTATAGCTAGATTCTCAGGAAAATCAGCTGGGAAATTTTTGGGCTTGGTTGTGGTGGTTTTTTTGTTTTGTTTTGTTTTGTTTTTAATTTTTGAACAGGGTCTAGCCTTATAGCCCAAACTGGCCTGGAACCCACTACCCAGATCAGACTGGCCTTAAATGTGTTTAAATGCTCCTGCTTCCACCTCCCAAGAGCTGGGGTTACAGGTGTGGGCACCACAGATGGCTACAGATGAGAAATTCTTGAATTAGGCCAGCATAGGCACCAGGAAGTTGACAGCAGACAATATTGAAACATAAAAGGTTTAATGCTTCTGTCAAATCCAAGGATCAAGCAAACATTCTGTTTCTCTAGCAGCTGCTCACTGAAAAGGAAGATGTGCTTTTTGACCAACTAGTTTTTCTAAGTTAAGGAAATGTCCAGGGATTCCAAGATAGAAACACACCCATCACTTCAAACTCCCTTGACCCCAACAGTTCTCTCCCTGAGTGTACCAGGACTCACTACGTGCTCTCTGTGTGTGGAGGCCTTGCCAGCCACCTTCTTCTCATCTGTTCCAATGTCACTTGCTGAGGTAGGCACCGCCGAACCATTTTAGAGATGAGGTAATCGAGGCACAGAGAAGTCAAGTCACCTGCACAAGGTTTCACAGCGAGTGAAACAGAAACAAAGTCTGGGATTTTAAGGCTGTAGTCATATAGGTATAGGACACTATGATCTGGCCACAATGGGCTAATGAACAAAGTAGTGGGGGGGAACAGCATCATGTGTTTGTATGCCCTGGAGTAAAGGAAAGGCCACAAGCTAGGCAGGCCCTCCTCGGGGACATTTTGTGCATGTGTGTGATATATGTGTGTGCATATGTGGAGGCCGAAGATTGACATCAGGTGTCTTCTCTATTTTCTTCTCACTTTACTTGAGACAGGGTCTCCCCTTAAGCCTGGGGCCCACCAATTCGGGTATAGTGAACGAGTGCCAGGTTTCCTCCCGTCTCCACTGAGCACTGGGATTACAGGTGTGCTTCGTCTCATCTGGATTTTCCCACAGCTGCTGGGGATCCAAACCCAGATACTCATGTGTGTGCCACAGCTATTTAACCAGCTGAGTTGTCCCCGAGCACCCTTGGGCTATTTTTAATCTCTGGCTTTCCAGAATGCCAATTTAGGAGGACACAGTGGATACCACCACAGCCATCTGCTGGTGCTGTGACCCAGCTTTCCTCCAGAATTTTTTTAATTGTACGTACATTGCCGTTTTGCCTGCGTGTAAGTCTGTGTGAGGGTGTCCAGTCCCCTAGAACAGGATGTCCAGACAGTTTCAAGCTGCCATGTCGGTGCTGAGAATTGAACCTGGGTCCTCTGGAAGAGAAGCCAGTACTCTTTCTTAACCTCTGAATCACCTCTCCAGCCTCTCCCCCCCACACACACACACACACAAAGGATTTCTTATTCCCCAGCCACTGCTGGTCTAAGTGAAAACGCTTGGGCAAGAAGTATGAGTGTGACTTGAGCAGGGTCAGTCAGAATCTTTTGGGAGGTTGTAGTCAGGGACCAGTCTTTCTCTTAGACACTGGGAACCCTGTGAGTACTGGCTTAGAGCTGCCTTTCAGCGGGGAGCCTAGGGTATGAGGCAAACATGCAAAGAGATGTGGAGTCAAGAGGCCTAGATGCAGCAGAGAGCCCTGCTGGATCCAGCCATACCTGAGGCCTAGGTGCAGCAGAGAGCCCTGAGGGATCCAGCCATACCTGCAACAAGGCCCCTCGAATAAAGGACCAAAGAATGCCTCTTGTTCAAATCGATTTTTGCTGGGGGTGGGAGAAGCAAAGCCTTTCAAGACTCCCATTGCTCTCATCTCTTTACTATGTCTGGTGGGTAAATGTGCCAAGGCTGCCAGACAGCGTCTCCCCAAAGCACTTCTAGGGTAAAGCTTTGGTTTGAGGCTCATTCAAGGGTCACTGGGATGGGCTGTGATGATAGACTGCTTGCCCAGAATTTATGAAGCCCTGAGTTCAGCTCCCAGCACTGCAGACAATAGATATAGAGGCACACACCAGTATTCTCAAAATTTTGGAGACAGAAGCAGAAGGATCAGGAGTTCAAAGTCATCCTTGGCCTTACATAGAGTTCAAGACTGGGATACAAGAAACCATGTCTAAAACAAAACAAAAAAACAACCACCACAAAAATGGGCCTAGAATGTGGCTCAGCGGCAGAGTGACTGTCCAGCAGGAAAGATGGCTTTTGGGAGGCCTCACTCAGTACCACAACAGCAGCAGATAATTAACAACAGTAATCGAAATAATAAAGATCACTGAAAATGTCACCAATTGCTCTTGATAATTTGAAAACAACTGATTTTCAGTGTCTCTCTGGAAGACAGACACACACACACCCTGCTGCAGTCCTGTGTCTCACTGCTGTTCCTGAAGAGCAGCACAAGGAAGAGAGGCTTTGCATTAATGAAAGGCTCTCCCTTCAGGGTCCATTTCCTACTGCTCTGGGTTTGGGGCAGGTGCCATGCTTGCTCACCTGGCCGTACAGATTGAAGCTACCCCTTAGCCTGGTGAGCTATAAAAATGACCCCCAACTCTAAGCAAGGCTGACAGAGAAGATCAGTGAGGAACTTCTGGGCCAGGTTGGGCCTGAAGCTGTGCATAGAGCTTCCCTTAAGCAGAACCCAGGAGGTGGTGTATGTAGGTCAGCATTGGTTGGTAGAGGTGGAAACGGGTGTGGACCAAGGGAAACCAGAAATCCTGAATTCTATGTGCTGTGCCATGAGTTTTAAGCCACGCTGTAGGCAAAACACAAAAACACCAAAGGGAGGTCACAACTAGCAGAGAGGTCACCAAGCAGTGACCTCACCTTCTGCGGATCCAGGAAATGAAAAGAGCAAGTCCTTGGTCTCCAAGAAGACCCACTACTCTCCACAGAGTATCTGGGAAAGTAACATCAATCTTGGAGCCCCTGAGCAACTCTGGGACAGAGACAACCACCTCCACCTCAGGGGATTCCCAGTACCATGCTGAGACCCGATCCAACCTAACTAAGTTCTCTTGGGCTGACCAGGAGTGTTCTGTCACTCGGAGATAAAAGAGCTTAGTTTTTTAAGAAAATCATAAAGGAACAACGCCTTAGGAGGAAAAGGGACTCTGGAGGGGAACAAGGACGTCTGGGGTCACCCCATCACTGCCTGGAACTGGGCAGGAGCCCTGGGCTTCTAAGTTCCTCGAGGCACGGTTGAGTGCTCCAAAGAGTAGATCGCAGAAATGAGGTCCATAGCAGGTTATTTCCTGACTCCTCATCCTTGGACATTTCCTTGGACAGTGCTCAGCCACAAACAATTAGAAAACCAAGTGCTGACCATCTTCCCAGTCACTGGACGCCCAGTAGTCCTTTAGCCCACCTTGCCCTTTCCAGACCACATGATTGGCCCCAGAAATAGTCCTGTAATCCAGGCTGGCCGATCACTACACTGCATTCTATCCCCGAATCACAGTGATTGGTCCAGATCGGATATATGACCACGCTGGCAATCAAGTGCTGTTCTCAGCGCCTGACAACTGTGATTGGCTTAGAATGGACCCAGGCCCCAGCAAGCTAAGGCAAATGGCCTGGAACTTTGGGAAGGGAATTCTCTTAGGCACTCTCCTAGGAGATGAGGGAGGGCACCTTGATTTCCCTTGGTGGAAAATACCTTCCCTTGATGGAAAGATCCAACCTATTGGAAGTACAATAAACGGTGGGTGAGACCAGACCCAGACCCTGTCCCAGTCCAGATCCAAGACATGGACGATGGAGCATCCATGAGGTCTCAGCTTTTAAAAGAAAGTCCAAAGTATAGAGTCTGCCCTTGTCTTCTCAAAGGCACCGAAGTAAGGCTCCCTCTGCACACAGGCAGAGAGCTGGATCTCTGCTGTGGGATCCCCAGACCCCAGCAGTGGCATCATCCAGCATGGTCCCAGGTGTCTGGACTGGCTCTCTTCTCATCCTGAACACTGCCCGATACCAGAAGCACTTGGGCTGCCAGCAGTTCCCAGACAGCTATCTGGACACCAGTGAGTCACTGTGGGACTGGCCAGAGGAGGAGGTGGTGGCGCTAAGCTGAGAGAAGCGGCTGGTGCAGGATTCCAGGCTGGACATGGAGCCCCTGGGGAAGAAGCATGTGTACACCTTAAGTTATCTCCCAGGAAAAAGCTGTTAATACTGCAAATGAGGCCCCAGGGCTCCTTCCTCAAGACAGCTAATCACCACCAGGCGCTAACAAATGTAGAAAGGAAAGTCGGTGATGCCTTAATGAGCAAAGAGGACCTACCAGCTCCCTGCACCTAGTTCCCACTGACCAGTCAGGTCTGCTGCAGCCAGGAGCTGCCTGAAAACCCCACAGCCTGGGAATATCTCAGTCCCAGATTTGTTCTCTCTGGTTTTCTTCAGTTAAAACGACATATGGTGGCACAAATCTGCAAACCCAGCAGCTCTCAAGAGGTGAAGGCAGGAGGATTGTGAGTCCCAGGTCAGCTTGGGCTAACAATTAAGCGCATTCCAGATATCAAATCAGGATGGCCAGAAAGAAGTTTCTAGTTTCTTTTGGTTTTCTGAAATGGCTTCTTATTATGTAGCCCAGGCTAGACTCATACTTGGGATTCTCCTATCTTGGCCTCTTAAGTGTACATATAGCTACATTTGCTCTTTACAAGTGAAATATGGACTAGTTCCATTGGTAAAGTGCTTGCCTGGCATGCACGAAACCCTGGGTTTGATTTCCAGAACTACACAAAGCCTGCACCCCTGTGATCCCAGCACTCAGCAGACAAGAGGATCAGGAGTTCAAGATCATCCTCAGCCACATAGTGAGTTCAAGGCCAACCTAAAGTTCAAGAGACCCAGACTCAAAACTAGTGAAAATTAAAATGAAATATGAAAAGGGGGAAGAAATTGAACTTGCTGCCTGCTCCACCTCCAGGCTCTCTGCTTTATTCTGAGTGACTACTGTATGCCGAGTGAGCCATATCTTCAGGGGTTCCCATCTAGCAGTTGGGCTTCCTAAACCTCAGGGAGTTGGATTGGCTTGTCTCCTCAGTACAAGGCAACTGGGAAGCTAAGTGTTTGTGTGAGAGGAGGGGCTTAAACACCCAAAGTAGCAACCAGTAGACAGTTATCTGTAAGGCACCATTCTCGATGCTTAAGAGTCCTTGAAAACTGAGGGATCTAGGAATGAAGAGCGGTCCCTCCTCTTCCCTCCTGGCCTGGCACTAAGGTCCTTGAAGGGAGGCTCTTCTGCTACAAAGGGTCAGTATTTGAGCCTCTTTCTCACGATAAGAGCTATTGATGTCCACCCAGGAGAAACCGACCCCAGGTCACTGCATAGTCAGTCAACAGTCACAGAGAAGCCATGTCTCCAGAGCTGGCAAAGTCCCAAGCCTCCCTACCTAAAGTCTTGGGATGCCAGCACTTCACAGTAGTAAAGGAGTTTGCACTTGGGACCAGGGCTGTGCAGAGCTGTCAGGACATCATCCACACCTGGGAGGCTGCAGGCCACACTCTCAGAGGGACTGTGAATCTGCCACTGGAGCAGGTAGATGCCGGGCCACTGAGTCACGTGGGAACCCTGAAACACAGAATCCACAGTAAGACCAGGTCCTCCTGGGGAAAAGGTAGAGAAATGAGCTCCCCCTGGAAACAAGGTGGGGACATGAGTCCCTCAGGTAACAGGCTGGGGAGCTGCATCTTACTGGGGATGATCTGGGAATTGGGTTCTCCTGGAGACAGGATAGGAGGTTATGCCTTTGTGGATTTTCTGTAACCAGACTTGAGAAAGGAGTCTCATTCTATTTGGTCTTTTCCAATACCCCAGGATATCCTTCACAAGTGCTTAGTTAAGCTTCCTGCTTAATGTGAGGCAATAGACACGAGGTGTAGGGGTGCAAGACAGCAGATGGATTTGTGGGGTGCTGTCTCCACTGATGAGGTGAGGTCTGTAGTCCAAGGACTTCTGAGAAACCACTAGGAGGGTGTTATGGAGAATGTGTGGATGGGCAGGGAGTGAGAAGGAGCTGGGGCAGCTCCAAAGAAACATTGTGGGGGTGTTCAGTGGGATACTGGGAGCTGGCTGTGACCAGCAAGAGTCATTTGTTCCACGGAACCTTCAGTAAGGCCCATGGGGCTCATGGAGCCAGAGGACTCTCACTGTGTATGTTGATGTGTGTGTGTATATATATGTGTGTGCAAAATAGTGTATACAAATAAGCATCTCTGTGAGTGTGTGTGTGTGTGTGTGTGAGAGAGAGAGAGAGAGAGAGAGAGAGAGAGAGAGAGAGAGAGAGAGAGAGAGAGAGAGAGAATATGTCTGGGTGTCTTTGGGGTGTCTGTGTGTGTGTCTGTGTATATGTGCCTGTGTGAGAGTGTGTGTCTGTGTGAGTGTATATGTGGTTTGGGTGGGTATCTCTGTGTGCATATATGTTCATGTGTGAATTTATGTGTAAACGTATATATGTGTGGGTAAATATGTGTATGTATATGTGCATATGTACATGTGTGTGTCTGAAAGAGAGAGAGTGTGTGTAGGAGTATAGCACTCCACCTATAACACTGGCCTCATGGGGAGATTGTGAGGATGAGCAAGGCAGCTTACAGCCCAGTTATATACATCTATGTTCTAGCCCTAGACCCATGGATTTTCAGCTGTCATGGAAACAGTCATGCCACACTCATAGGAGGCAGGAGATGTAGACTCCAAGCCCTACATTTAGAACTTAATGATGGGGGTGTTCAGAAGATTCTGAGGCCAGGGTCTTGGGGTGCTGGACATGACTGCTGACCTCGGGTCCTTAGCACTTGCCCTCCTGTGTAGACCTCCTCTAACTCCATAGTGCCATGAAATCTCATGCTCCACCCTCTTGCAATCCCTTCCACCAGGGACATCATCTGGTGGGACTCTCCCAGCCCCAGCCACCCTGAAGGCCCTGTTGTAGGATGTTTCTGGTCCAGACTTTCTGGTCTAGTCTCATGACTGAGACTTTCCAGCCTAGCCTGGTGGTCCGGACTTTTAGACCCACAGTCCTATAGTCCCACTGAAACACACAGATGCTTGTATTAATTGTACGCTGATTGACCTGGGGCCCAGGCATATAATTTACTAATTCTTTCCCCTTAAACTAACCCATGACTCTTATCCTGTTCAGCTATGCAGCTTGGTATCTTTTCTCAGAGCAGCATAGTTGCCCTCTGCATCTTCTGGCTTGTCTGGCATCTCTGTGGCATCTCTGTCTTGATCTTCCTGTTCCCAGAGTTTTCTTAGTCTGGTAGTCCCACCCATACTCCCTGCCTGCCTTTGGCCAATGAGCGTTTTTTATTAACCCAGTAGGTGGGACAACTATTTACAATGGAACACAATCCCCCGACAAGGCCCCCTTCTGCAATGAACTTATATGGTGAAGAAGGACTTTGGGTCCCAAAGCTCCATCCTTCACCCACCATGAGGTGATGGTTAAACAGTGTCCCCCGCAAATCCATGTCCATCCAGAACCTCAGAGAGATGACCTTACTTGGATACTTCTCCATTTTTAGCTAAGGATTTAGGGTCAATCCTAAACATAAGCACTGCTGTCCTTATGGGAGAAAGGAGAAGGGACTTGAAGTACAAAACAGAGCCATAGAAGGTCGGGGTGGGACTGCAGTTATGTGTTCACAAGCTGAGGACCCATCAAAGGGGCAAGAAAGAACCCATCCTCCAGCCTTTAGGGAACCTCTGCGGGTTTATTGACTTTGGACCTGTAGCTTCCTGAATTTGGAGACAAGCATTTTTGTTTTATTTGAATGGTACCAGTGATAGTCATTTGGGGCCCAGCCCTGCACCATGCTTGTATGTGGTTGTGCATGAGTGTGTGTGTGTGTGTGTGTGTGTGTGTGTGTGTGTGTGTGTGTGTGTGTGTGTTCACACCTGGCTTTTCTTCCACATAGATTCTGAAGATCAAACCCAGGTCTTTGTGTTTACAAGAAAGACAAGCACTTTGCTGAATGAGCTATGGTCCCAGCCTCATTTTGGTCCTTAAATGACCCTTTAATGATTTCTTTTCCTCACAGAGAAACTGAGGCTCCAAGACCTTCCCCTGGCCTCCAGCTGCCTCTTAGTTTAGTGCCCTATCTTCTCTCCATGTAGCCTTCTGGAGTCAGGGGAGGAGCCTCCCATTACACAGACACTATTGGTCTCTCTCTCTCCAGTTGCCCTGCAGCGTCCCAGAGACTCCAGAGACTGGGAGCACACCCACAGCTGTCTCTCTAGAGACCTGGAGGAATGTTTAGTTCCCCATGCTGAGTTAGTAACCAAAGCCCATGCTTACACACCTGAATGCTCTGACCTTCCCGGCAGATGAGCGGTGCCTCTACACGGCTGTAATCTGCCCCAAGGACCCAGTTCTTGTCCATCAGCTGGCCACTGGCTCTAACCCCAGGCTCCTGAGGACCAAGCTTTGGTGCTTGCTTTATATGATACAAACTGAACACCACGTCTCCTCGGAGGATGTCAAAGTCCCAGGTGATGACTGACTCCCCTTCTGGAATCTCCATGGCAACCTGCATAAGGGTAGCAGAGGTGAAAGAGTCTCGGGGTCAGGATATTCTTCTCTGGTCATCTAGCATTCTCCCTGTGGTCAGGATGAGGTGCTAAGAATCCCCCACTATCCCTTCCTCCCAGAACCCCACCTAAAAGGCATGGTCACTTGGGATGAACTGTAGGTGCCAGAGATTCTCACCCATCCCATGTCCCCAGGCTTCTTGGATAGAGCTGAAACTGAGCAACAGAAATCACCCCACACCCAATTTGAAGGAGAATGATCCAAGACACCACCCCACCATGCCCTCCCAGACCAGGTAGCATCTGATGGCACCTCGTGGGGGGTCCCACGGAACACACTGGCTGCGTGGTAGGTCTCACTCCACTGCCGTAGCTGGTCAGCCTGCTCCTGTTCCTCTTCAGTCATATACAGGGACTTGGGGACAAGGCCGCCTTCTGGAACGTTACACTGAGGGGAGGTTTGAAAGACTTAAAAGGTTGACAGGTCAGGGTTGCCTCACGGGATGCACAGTGAGTCCTGAAACAGCTTAGAGTGATGACCCCTATTGAGCTGGGCAGTGGATCTTGTGACATCACCCTCTGAAGCCCTCAGAACCAACAGCAAGATAAGATCCATTATTCTCATTTAATGAAAGAGGAAATGGAGCCTCAGAAGAGGTCAGGCTGCTTTCTTAAGATCACACAAGGTGAATGTGGCTGACCAGGGTACAAAGCTACGTCTGGGTCAAGCGTGATGGTACTTGTGATACGGTACATGCCTATGATCCCAGTATTCAGGAGGACCTCAAGTTCTGGGACAGCCTACGCTGAACAGTGAGACCCTTCTCAAAACCAAAACAAATGGTCAGGTGAGGTGGTTCAGTTGGCTAAAGGCACCTGTCATCAAGTCTGAACCTGAGTTCTGTCCTCAGAACCCACATGTTAGAGGGAGAGACTGATTCCTTCAGGCCTTTCTCCAGCCTCCACATGCATGATGGTATCTGTGTGCCTACACACACACACACACACACACACACACACACACACACACACACAAAGTAAGTCTGGGGGAAGACCCCTGCACTTTTAGTGTCTGGCTTGGAGTGGGACACTCAGAGTAGGGGCAGTATCTTTCCTTCAGCAGTAGGAACTGACCAGGGCAGGGCCTGAAAGCTTCTACAGATGTCTTGCAGGCAAAGGTGCCCTGGATGGCCAACCCTCAGATCTCAAGCAGCAACACACAACATTTTCCTTGTTTCCCTTTGAAAGCAAAAGGATAACAGGGTCCAGTCCCTGCCCCTTGTCCTTCAGGAAGTCCTTGAAAGAGCTGTAGGCTGGTTGCCCAAAAAGAAATCATATAACAGTCAAAATGGACAGGGTCCCTAAGAAAACCATTTTACTGGCAAACGGCTTGCTACCTGGTGTCTGTGCTGGGGGTGCTGATTGGCACACCCATAGATGGCTGTGGAAATGGGATCAGGCCCAGGCTTGCCCTCCTGGGAAGCATAAGAGAGTCTGGATGGCTTTCCCTGCACCTTTCAGATGTATTTATTTAATTGATTTGTGTGTATGAATTATGCACACATCACACATGTGGGGGAAGGTCAAAAGGTACCATTGGGGGTATTGTATTGTATTGTATTGTATTGTATTGTATTGTATTGTATTGTATTGTATTGTATTGTATTGTGGATCTCCCATTATACTATCTATTCCTTTAAGACAGAGTCTCTCCCTGAACCTGGAGCTCAATTCTCCTGATAAGACTAGAAGCCAGCAAACTGCCTCTGTCCTCCTGCCTCAGACTGTCCTGGATTTGTGGCAGTTAAGAATTCTTATCTTACTATGTAAGTACTGGAATCCAATCCCAGTCCTTAGCAACTGCTCCTTTTGAAAATGTTAACGTTTCTTGTTATGTGTATGGGTGTTTTGCCTGTATGTGTGTTGCTGTGTCACATGCATGGGTGTCTATGGGGCCAGGAGAGGGCATTAGATCCCTTGCGACTGGAATTTAGCTGGTTATGAGCCGCCATGTATGTGCTGAATCAAATCCAGGTTCTCTGGAAAAGCAGGCATGGCCCTTAGATGCAGAACCATCTCTTCAGCTCTAGCAAGTTCTTTTAAATGCTGTGCCATCTCTCTCTCCAGCCCTCACTGCCTTTGAAAGAACCAAAGGAAGGCCCCACTTCAAGAAGTGTCACCTCAGTGAGGAAGCTTCTACAGCCAGCCCCGTCTCCACTTGAAACCAACACCTCCCTTTGGAGACAGTAAGGGGGGATCACCTGAGGTGTTCTTCATCAGCTTCCCAGCCCCAGGAGTCTGGGTTCCCAGGCTCCTGTCCAGCTCCTTTCTGGGATCCATAACCAGCAGCCAGACTCACCACGCTCTCTCCTCCCAAGAAGTCAGGGATCACATCCTTGTCCAGGTAATCCACCAGGCCGCCAGGACCCTGGTAATTGCTGCCACTGTAGATAAGGAATTTCCGCCTTGTATTCTCATTGATGAAAGGGCTTACCTGGGGGCAGAGTAAGGGAGAGGTACAGAACAGAGAATCCAATCGGTCACTTTACTGGTTAACTTTATTTCATTTTATTTCCTGGTTTGGTTGTTTACTTTTATTTTATTTTACTTCTTGGTTTGGGGTTTCTGGCTTCGTTTTGAGAATTGTTTCCCTCCGTAGCTCAGATCAACATCAAAACTGGGTTTCTTCCCACCTAAGCCTCTTGGCTGCAGGGTCTATAAGCGTGCACCACCAGACCTAGCTCAGAAATGATCTTTTAAAAGGCATTTTTTACATGTATTTACTTGAGGGTGGGCATCTGTGGAAATCAGAGGACAGCTTTGTGGAGAGTTCTTCTCCTCCTGAATGTGTTCTAGGGACTGAAGGGGGGGGTCAGATACTCTTCTTTCCAGCTGAGCCCTGTCACCACCCCTGACTTGATCTCACGCATGGCATAAACTAGGCATGGTGGCCCATGCCCATAATCTCGACACTCTTGGTGATAGACCCAGGAGGATTAGAATTCAGGGTTATCCTTGGGTGAGTAGTAAATCTGAGACTAGCTTGGGTTAAATAAAACCCTAACTTAAAAAGGGGGGAGGCATTCCAAAACCACAGACGTTACACTTATGTGCATTTGTACCATTCCTTTAGAATGGAGCAAGATAGAAAACTTAAAAAGAAATCATATCAATTTAAAATATAGTTACTTTAGGACTGGAGAGATGGCTCAAAGGTTAGGAGCACTAGCTGCTCTTCCAGAGGACTCAGGTTCAATTCCCAGCACCCACATGGTAGCCCACAACTGTCTCTAACTCCAGTTCAGAGGACCTGACACCCTCACACAGACACACATACAGGCAAAACACCAATGCACATAAAATAAAAATAAATCATTAAAAATATATATATATCATGTCAAGAAAGTACTGTTAAGTGAAAAAGACACCTTGGTGATAAATATATTAATCTAAGCTTACAACCATTAGGCAGCCTTACCTGCTGAACCCCACAACCAGCCCTGACTTAATTTTTTTCTTGAAACAAGGTCTCACTATGCAGACCTGCCTGTCCTAAAACTCAATATATAGATCTGAATAGCCTAGAACTCATAGAAATCCTCCTGCCTCTGCCTCCTGAGTATACACCACTAATCCCATTGATCTGGTCTTTTTGAAGTGAATGATTCAGGCTGGGGACATAGCTCAGTCAGTAAAGTGCTTGTCACACAAGCATGAGGAACTGAATTTCGATCTCCAGAACACACACAAAATAACTAACTAAATAAATAAATGAAAATTTTAAAAGCTGGGCTTTGTGGGAGCCACTTGTAAACCTAGTGCTTGGGGGTTGAAGTGGGCCTCTGCCCAAGTGAATCCCAGGGACTCTCTGGCCAACTATTTAGGCTAATGAGTAAGTTCCAGGTTCTGTAAGAGACTGCCTCAAAGACTAAGGGAGAAGCTCCTGATGAAGGGTACTCAAAATCGACCTCTGACTGTTCCGTGAATGCACATGTGTGCACATGCACCTGACACACTTGTTTGCCCACGTGAATACAAACCTATGCACCTAAAATTTAAAAGCGCAGGATTCTCAGGCTTTTGGTACATCCATCGTGTCATAAAAACCCTACCATAACCCAGTTATATTTCCATCTCCTAGAAAGGACCCTGACAACCTTGGATCCGCATCATCTTCGCAGATCTGTGCATCAGGGTCATTCAGGTATTGAATTCACCCGCTGTGAGACACCCCCCCCCCCCCGGCTCCTGATCTCACCAGCGTCCACAGCACCGGGAATACGCGGGGTGCACGCACGATGAGCAGCCGGCCCAGGGTCTCAGGATAGTTGTCCTCCACTACCTCGATCATCCGCAGCAAGGCCTTAACCCCCGGCCGCCACAGATGCCGCATGTTGAGGCCCTCCAGGTCCAGTAGGCAGGTCCAGGAGCTGTTGCAGACACAGGACCTCAGACCCTGCCACCCCACAGGGCCTCCAGCACCTACCTACAATTCCCCGCTCCCTCTACCCATCCTCCCAGCCCCCACCCCTGCCTTTCCCTCTTCAGGTACCTGGGATGAAGCAAAGGGCTAGAAAGGCAAGGAAGACAGGACACTTTCACAGTCCCTATAGGTTACTCAGCCCAGGAATGGAAATGTGCTCGAGGAAGAGGGAGGCAATGGGTCACTAGAGGAGACAGGTCACATCTGAGCTGAGAAGGAAGGTTGGCCTTAGGAAGCAAAGGGAAGGAGCTATGGAGCTGCTAAGGGTAGAAACCGGTAAGGAACAGCTCAAATTAGCTCAGCCAGAATCCCAGTTTCTCCATCAGCAAAACCCAGGACTGAGCCCTGCCTCACCAGATCATTGTAAAAAATGAAGGGGTAGTAGCACTGTCCTACAGCGCCTAGCCAGCTACCTGGCCACACAACTACCTGCACATGCGCAGTCAACGTTAGCTAGCCTGTTTTGGGGGGTCTTGCCTGATGGGACGGCCGAACTGTCTTGTGTTCCCTTCACATCTCTTCTGTCCTTCCTCGTTGACAGAAAGAACCTAGAAGGCAGGCATGTACTGACCACAGCTGACTGTGTTGCTCCACCCACAGGCCCCTGGCGCCAGCAAAGGATCCACTCACGTGCTGCAGCAGCGCCTCCTCGCCCACAGCCTTCATCAGGCCTTTGGTGTCCATCTGGCCCAGGCGCAGGATGTAGAGGGGACGGCCATCTGTGCGGGTGGGCGGAGCCCAGCAAAGAGAAATATGTCTTTTAGGGGAGGGTTGACAACAGGGCCGGTCAAAACTGTGCACAAGAACATAACTCTCCTCTTAGGAGCAGAGGTCAGGCTGACAAGGGACCCCTATGCTTCCTGTGCCTGCTTCTGATGGCTGCTGGGCACCCCTTATGAAAACCCGAACACAATGACTCATTCAAAAATGGAGGAGGAAGCCTAAATCTGATGTGGGGACACCTGCACCATCTTGCAACCTTTTCTGCCTAAAACTGAAATTAGCAGCTTGCTTCTTTTTTTTTTTTTTTTTTTTTTTTTTTTTTTTTTTTTAAGGGTTGGGAAGATTATACAATCAGTAAAGAAAGCACTTTGCTATGCAAGTGGGAAAACTTTGTCAATGCCCCATCCCATGTCTGTCTGTCTGTCTGTCTGTCTGTCTGTCTGTCTGTTTTTAAGCCAGGAAGAGCCATGAATAGTGAGTGAAACACATGAGCTGTGATACTTCCCTTCAGTCCCAGCAGGAGGCAGAGACAGGTGGGTCTCTGTAAGCTTGAGGTCAGCTTAGGTCAGCTTGATAGCACACAGTTGTGCTACCGATTCAGAGTTGAAGCGTCCCTGGGGTTTCTGGCCATCCAGCCTACTGCTGTCTAATCACTGAGCTCCTGGTTCAGTGAGACACACACCCACATCAAACAATAATAAGGTTTGTCTTCTACACTCACACATGCACTGTGTCACAGAGTTAGGGATGCTCAGCCGCAGCTTCTGGGGATACGGAGTTGGGTCCCTTTCAGTGTTGTGTCCCATTTCATCTCCTTATCACCAGATAGCCTTACCTTCTGCATTCCTACCTGAGTACACCATAGTATGGATTCACCTTGACCTCAAAGTCAGAAGCTCCACTCAGAGAATGAAACTCACTGAGCACAGGTACCTCCTACAGCAGGTCCTGCTCACAGGAGCCAGCGCTAGGCCGGTGCTCTGATTATTCTATTTCTTGTTTGCCCCTGTTGTGGTACTAGGATTGGACCCAGAGCCTGAGGCAGGCAGGTGTCCTACTACCAAATCGTATCCCAGCTGGCTTTTCCCTTGACGTTTTGATGTAAAGTCTCACTAAGTTCCCAGGCCAGTCTTGAATTTTGTAGACAACACAGGCTTTAAACTTGTAATCTTCCTGCCTCAGCCCCTGAAGCAGCTGGGATGTCAAGCCTGAACTCCTAGGCACAACACTGTCAGACATTTTAAACAGCAAAATGACAACAACAAATCAAAAACTGGGAGGTAGAGAGATGGCTCAAGCAGTTAAAGACACATACATACAGGCACACACATACACACACACACAGACACACACAGACACACATATATACACACACAAACACATAACTATGCACACACAGACACATATACACACTCAGACACATATACACACACAGACACACACATATACACACACAGACACACACATATACACACACAGACACATATACACACACAGACACATATACACACAGAGACACACACACATACACACACAGACACATATACACACACAGACACATATACACACACAGACACACACATATACACACACAGACACACATACACACACACACACGCATTCACACACACATAAAAATAATCCTTACAAAACACAAAAATGTCACAAGGAAGACACAAGAAAAGGACACTGGTTTAGAATGAGGCAGAGACAATAAATGGGCTAGAGAGATGGCTCGGTGTCTGGGAGCACTGGGTGTTCTTCTGGAGGACTTGGGCTTGAATCCCAGCACCCATTCAGTTTACAATGGTCTGCTGCTCTAATTCCAGGGGACCCGATACCTTTTCAGGTAAACATGGCGTATACATACATGCAGACAAAATGCCCAAATATATAAAACAAAGGTTAAGAAAAGAAAATACAGCATGGACTTGGCCAACCTCAACAGAGAATCCTGTCTGCTAGAGAACTGACTCTCTCTCTCTCTCTCTCTCTCTCTCACACACACACACATACTCTCGCTCTTGCTCTGTGTGTGTGTATGTGTGTGGGTGTGTATGGTGTATGTGAGTGTCGAGGCCAGAGGTCAACATCAGATGTCATTCTCTGTATCTTTTAATTAATTAATTCTCCATCTTGATTTTTTTGTTTGTTTTTTTTTTTTTTCAAGGCAGGATTTCTCTGTGTAGCCCTGGCTGCCCCAGAACTCTCTATGTAGATCAGGCTGGCCTCGAACTTAGAGATTCTCCTGCCTCTGCCCTCTAAGTTCTGGGATTAAAGGTGTTCGCCACCACCTCCCAATGCCCATCAAGTTTTTTTATGTGACAGGATCTCTCGTCAAACCTAGAACTCACCCATTTGCCTAGATCGACCAGTGAGCCTCAGATAGCCCCCTGTCTCCACAGTGAGACACGGACAGACCTCCGTCTCTCCATCACTGAGACCACAAACACATGCGACAGCACCTGGCTTTCCACTGGGGATGGTATTTAACTTGGGGCCTCATCTTGCGTAGTCATCACTTGTGGGCTGAGCCATTTCCCCAGCCCTTCAGAGACTAAAAACTTTCACCATTCAATGCATGTCCTTGAACAAACTCCTAGATCTGGGGCTTTCAAATTAGCAAGTAGGGAGAGTTCTCAAATATGAAAGCCATAAATAGGAGTCAACTGCATATTAAGAAACCACCCTGCCTGTCCTTCAGAACTAAGCATTTGCCATTATCAGCATGTGCACCATTTTCCATGAAAGACCTTAAAGAACACAGTCATTGGCCTCATGGCTTTGTACTTTTTAAATCTGGAAAGGATATCTGAAGTAGGAAGAATAGACCCCCCCAAGAACTTTTGTCCATCAGCACCTTCAGATGGGACCTAAGTTGTAAACAGGGCTGCAGATGTCAATTAAGGATCTCAAGATGTCATCAGGATGGATGTGGGGTGAATTCTCAATGACCTAGGGCTCCTGTGAGGTGGTGAAAGGCCATACAGAGGCACCCACAGGGATGTACATGTCAAGTGGGAGCCGAAATTAAGAACAATACAGCCACAAATTCAAGGGGACATCTAAAATTGAAAGAGGTGGCATAGGATTCTCCCTAGAGCTTCTTGACCCCATTTCTTTCTTTCTTTGTTTATAAATGACAGGACCTCCAACACAGGCTGATTTTGAACTCACTACATAGCTGAGAATAACCTTGAACTTCTGATCCTCCTGCCTCCACCTGAGGGTTGGGATTTCAGATGTGTCCCATCGAGCCCAGATCTGTGGAGTGCTGAGGATCAAACCTGAGGCTGTGTGCATGCTAGGCAGCATCTGCCAAATGAACCATGTCTCTAGTCCTGCAGTCTTCTGAATCTCAGACTTCTAACCTAGATCTGGCATCTGGTGTTTCAGTACCAGCTTGCTATGGCTACTTGAGTAAATCCATACTATATTGACAAGAGTGTGAGAGTGTGACATGTGATGGCCCTGGGGCAGAAACATTTTCCCAAGACCAAAGCCTATGCCTAGTTCATCTTCTGCATATCTGGGTAACATGTCACAAGTATCTCCAGGTGCCCCAGAAATCTAAAACGGAGCCTGAGGTGTCAGCATGGGAATGCATCATTTAGAATGACCTCGGTATTCACACATGGCTCAGGGGTGGGACGCACCTATGTCCTGGTAGTGCCAGCCTCCAGCATAGAACTCCTGCAGGGGAGCAGGGGGCTTCCAGGTCTGCAGGAGGAGATCCACCTGGTGCTGCTTCCGCCAGCTCAGGGACTGGCACAACATGTCCCGGGCCTTGTCCAGATGGAAGTCTCGTGCCCGCAGGAAGCGCAGGATGTGTTCATCTTTGGGGATCTGAGGGACAGAGAAGAGACGAGACCATAGAATGGTACTTTCAACCCTTCAGATAGTGTGACAGAAATGAGAACAGGTGCGGAACAGCTGGAGAAAGCAGCCCAGAGCAAAGAGACATGAGGGAGGGTGTGGTGTCTGTGGGGAACACTTGTGCACTGTGGCTGCCTGGCATCTCTCCCTGCTTGTCTTGGAAATAGCGTCTCCTTTCTCCAGTCTACCCCTCCCCTTTCCCCAATAGAATGTCAGTGCCAAACCAATCCTAGAACAAGCTGTCTTTTCTGGGGTTCTTCCTTTGAGCCAGAGTCTACCCTGATCATTTGACGTGGATTAGTGTTTGTGACTTTATGAACAATGTCCCCATTTTACATTTGCAGGCATGGAAGCAGACAGGTTATACACCATAAGCCAACGCTGAGCAACTCTCTTGTGTGGCCCCAGGACTGGGGAGGGAAAGGTAACAAATCCACGCTAAGCAACAAGTTCTGATTCGGTAGAGCTGCTGGAGACGGAGGTATGTGGTGAGCATCCATGTTACCAGAGGTAGAGCTTAAAGGCAAATTCTAGACAATCGGCAATCACCCTTACTATGTCATATGACTCATAAAAGGACAGGGTCCACAGTCAAATGAGCATGTTACAATACAGCTATGATTCTCAACTGCACATGATACTACATGTGCACACACTCACACACACACACACACACACACACACACACACACACACACACACACACACATATCCCCAGGGGACATATGCCCATGCCAAGGGTCATTTCCAATTGTCCTACCTGGATGGGACACGGTGCTGGAATTTACTGACTGGAGACTAGGGATGCTACCAGGCACTCTACAATACACAAAATAAACACCGACTCCAAAGAGCTTTCTGGCCTCAAATATCACTAGCAGGAGGGTGGTGGCATCAGTATGTGTAAAGGTCAGACAGGACAGATGGAATATGGATGAATCAAAATGTAAACTTTTAGTATTACTGATAGCATAAGCTTGCTTATCTTTCCTCCCCACCACCCTAGACTGATTCTTGTCATTAAAGTGCATGCCGAACACCCACCTTGCCTTTGTGAGTCTCCTGTAGCCAGTGCCGAAGCTGGACCAGGCAACTCTCCTGCATGGGAGTGAGATGGCCCAGGCATCTCTCGATGTAGTCTGCATCCAGCTTGTCCCCTTGAGGGAGGAAAATGGCGATTTCAGGGCAGGGGAAGAGAGGAGGTCATCCTCTATCTCCTTCTCTTTTCTTTCTTTCTTTCTTTCTTTTTTTTTTTTTTTTTTTTTTGAGACAGAGTCTCGTGTACTGGTCCAGGCTAGATTCAAATACACTATATAGCAGAGGCTATCTTTGAGCTCCTGGTCTTCCTCCCTACACCTCCTGCCAGGCTACAGATATGTGCCACTGTATCTGGTGTCTTAGGGTTACTATTGCTGTGAAGAAACACTGTGACCAAAGCAACTTGGGTTTATTTAGTTTACACTTCCCTGTTCACCATAGAAGGAAGTCAGGACAGGAACTCAAGAGGGGCAGGAATGTGGAGGCAGGAGCTGATGCAGAGGCCATGGAGGGCTGCAGCTTCCTGACTGGATGTTGCTCATCATGGGTTGTTTGGCCCGATTTCTTCTAGAACTAAAAACCATCAGCCCAGGGGTGGCACTAACCAAATGGGATGCCCCACCCTAATCAATCACTAATTAAGAAAATGCCCAACAGCCAGATCTTATGGAAGCATTTTCTCTATTGAAATTCCCTCCTTTCAAG
Source organism: Phyllotis vaccarum (assembly GCA_033318265.1). Classification (NCBI taxonomy): domain Eukaryota; kingdom Metazoa; phylum Chordata; class Mammalia; order Rodentia; family Cricetidae; genus Phyllotis; species Phyllotis vaccarum. Next base: position 68,821,781 of record JARWLC010000016.1, on the reverse strand, counting down.
TAATTCTAGCTGTGTCAAGTTGACATAAGACGAGCCAGCACACCTGGTGATGTGGGTCTTTACCACATGGCCTACACTCTGTGTGGCCTTCTCTCCTTGCCAACTGTCTGAGCTCCGGAATGTGGTTCTTAGCCAGGCTGTGGGGAAACTCCAAAATCATCTTTCTAAACAGCTATCTAGATGGTTTTGAAAGCTTATGCTGGGGAAATCTGGACGTTATCACTGGCAGAGACTTCCCTCCAGGATTTGGTGTGGAGATGATTCTCACATTCTGTGCTGAGGTCTGATGACTGCTAACTCTCCAGCGTTTACCTTTTGTTCTTAACATCTTGTCATGAGCACTTTCTACACTAATAAAGACTGAACTGTCCCCAGGCACAGTGGTGCTCACCTATAGATTCAGCATTTGGGGAAGAAGCAAGAGGATTAAGAGCTAAAAGTCAGGCTGGATCATGCGAGATAAATTTATCTCAAAAATAAATAAATAAGCCCAGGCATGGTCCTAGGTCTGACCTCGGGAGGCATAGGCAGGCTGATTTTTATGAGTCTGTAGCCAGCACATGGTCTACATAGCAAGTTTTAGGTCAGTCATTTTTATTTCTGTCTCCAAAATAAAATAAAATGATGCTATACTATGTATATAGTACATTTTTAATTCCTTGAGTATAAAAGTATACCATATTATTTATAAATGAAATTAAATGTTAATATGTGCACACACACATGCACACCTAAGAAGGGACACACACCTGTAATCCCAGCACTAAAGAGAAGAAGGCAGGGGGATCAGGAGTTCATGGTCATCCTCAGTGCCATAGAAAATCCAAGGCCACCTGGGCTATTTGAGACTCTGTCTTAAAACAAACAAAAAACTAAGGGGTTTGTGAGATGCTCATTAGGCAAAGATATTTATTACCAAACCTGATGGCCTGTGTTCGATGCCAAAACCCCACATGATGAAAAAGAGAAATGAATCCCACGGATTGTCCTCTGGTTTCTACATATGAGCTGTCACACACACATACACACAACACACACACTCACTCACACACACTCACATACACTCACACACTGTATGATTTTACATACTATATGATTTGTATTAAGTTCTAAGGTAGGCTATAATAGCATGCATCACCTCTGTAAGAGCAAGGTCATCCTCAGATGCTAAATTCAGAGCCTGCCTCTGTCCCAAACAATAATGAACCAACATTACTAAACATACAAAAGCATTCATATGGTACTATAAAATCTGAGGGTGTGCATGCTATTCTTGCAACTTTAGTGAGAAATGGATGCATGACATGCTCCCACCTGCCCCATATTTTCTTAATGTCATGTTTGTTTGCTTTAATAAGATTCATTCATTTATTAGATATACAGTGTTCTGTCTGCATGTATGCCTGAAGGCCAGCGCAGGGTGCCAGATCTCATTACAGATGGTTGTGAGCCACCTTGTGGTTACTGAGAATTGAACTCAGGACCTCTGGAAGAGCAGTCAGTGCTCTTAACCTCTGAGGCATCTCTCTAGTCCCCCTATGCCAGATTTTCTAAGTGTAAGTATGCGTGCGCACATGGAGGGGGTTGGCCCTCATGTGCCATGTGTCTCTATCAAGCTTTACAAAATTATTGAAGACTCCAGAGAGTAGGAAGGAATATTCCTCCCTTTCTTTCATGTGGGTCTGTGTGTATAACAGATGCACGTGTGAATTTGTATACATATGTGGAGGCCAACCTCAGGTGTGGCTCCTCAGGTTTTATTTAAAGCAGACTCTCTCACTGGCTTAGGTCTCTCCAGTTAGGACCAATTAGGCTCAGCTGGCACTTTTTCAGTGGTGGGTGCCACCCTGTCTGCTGGTTTTTTATGAGAAGTCGGGGGGATGCAATTCATGTGTACAAAATAAGCTTTAATACACTGGACTGGCTCTTCAGCCCTTCCTTCTGATTTTACATCCTCAGGTTGGTTCAGATGTTTAGCTACCATGATCTTGCACTTACTCATGCAATTAAAAATATCCTCAAACCACCAGAGGTCAGTTCCTGGTCTGGAAATAGATTGACTCTGAGAAGTATGGGGGAGGGAAGGGGGAGTATGAGTGAGTGCCAGACTGTCCCCAACCCTGGCAACCTATAACACCTCTCCCTCCTCTCAGGGAGCCAGGCAGCGTGGCAGTCTTCCTAGAGCCAGAAGTGAGAACACAGCCTTGGATATTGGCTCTCTGCAGCCACCTACCATCAGCTGTGGCCATCTCAAGATCGGGGTCTGGGGTATCACAGGGTACATCTGTCACCATGGAGTTGGGACAGTGGTGCACATCCTGGCTGCGGGTATCTTCCTCCCGGACTGGGGCAGGTGTCCAACGTGGAATGTGAGATGTTCCCTGGGAAATGAGCTCATTCAAGTAATGCTCAATCACCTCCTTCCCCTGAAAACAACAGACCCAAAGATGTCACCAAGCAAGCGGTACTGTGAGGTCACCACACCAGCCCTGAACCATACATGCTCAGGTCTCAGCCCTGATGTATTGCTATTGCACAGCTAAAATATGGCCAAGATTGGAGATGAGCAAGACTAAACACAGAACAAATGTAAATAGCTTAGTTTTATATTGGTAACACATCAAGAAAAGTATATTGCCAGAGGCAGACTGCTCGTTCGGCTGGTGAATAGGCCACTATCTGACCAGGAGTCTGAGGCTATTGAAACAGCAGTGACTTTGTGGTGCTGGGAGTGAACCAAAGGTCTCCCACATGCTAGGCAGGTGCTTTACCACCCAACTACACCTCTAATCCCTCACTGGTAATTCTAGGCAGGTGCTCTACCATTGAGTCGCACCCTCAGCCCCCCCACTGGAATCCTCAGTGGATTCCAGGTAGGTGTTGCATTACTAAGCCATGCTTTTGGTCTCAGTGACACTTTATGATCTGGTTCTAGGAACTGAATCTGGGGCTTCACATTGCTTGGCAAGTGCTCCACTACTGAGCTGCCTCCAGCTGTTTATCTCACTGAGTTGCCTAGGCTGGCCTTGAACTTGCTCTGTAGCCCCAGACTTGAACTTGCTGCAGCACCTCAGAGTGCTGGGCCAATGTAAAGATGCCTCCAGTACAAGCCAGTTCTTCCCACTAATGACCTCACTGATGTGGTCATGACTCCAGTGGCCCAGGAAAGTCAAGGCTGCTGCCCAGTGTCACAAGGGTTGTGGCTAGTATGGTCTCCCTCACCCTCTTGACATTGGCAGTGTACTGCTTCATGGCGATCTTCTCCAAGGTGCTTTCAAAGCCAAAGAAGGACCGGACATCCAAGGAGGCAGACTGCTCGAAGCAAGTCCAGTCTTCATTCTCAGGATGAACCTGCAAGATGGGAAGGGGCCATCAATGTGAAGGGTGCTGTACCCTCTCTCTCTTGTGGCCACCACAGCCTGCCATGGACAGCATTTCACACCTAGACAATGATGTAAAGTCTAACTGTGGGGAGCCAAGAGCCCTTTCTCAAGCTGGGTCTGGTGGTACACACCTATAATCCAGCACTGGGAGGCTAAGGCAAGAGAATCAAAAGTTTCAGCTAGCTTGATCTACATAGTGAGTTCCTGGACAGCCAGAGCTGTGTAGAGAGACCCCGTCTCAAAAGAAAAAAAGAAAGAGAGAAAGAAAGAAAGAAAGAAAGAAAGAAAGAAAGAAAGGAAGGAAGGAAGGAAGGAAGGAAGGAAGGAAGGAAGGAAGGAAGGAAGGAAGATAGAGGAAATCATATACACAAAGAGATAAATTGTGTATGTATAATGCTCAGATAATTTATATAATCTAAATTATTATGTGTTTAGATATATTTCAATAGTTATGTCATATATCTATATACAAAGACATCAAATATTCTTATAAATCCATAAATATATTGATATATGTTATCAATTAAAAGAAATCTTAGTTGGGTGACACACACCCATAATCCCGACACTCAGGAGACTGAGACAGGCCAGGAGACTGTGGAGGGGAGACTGGAGGGACAAGCAGGGCGGGGCCCTGGGACAGCATCAGGACCACAGGTAGGCCAGGGAAGCTCACTCACTGTGTAACGGCAATTCTCCTGCACTGTTACTCGGCTCGCAAAGGTTTCATTGTGCGCATCTATCAGCAGTGTTCTCTCTCTCCAGTTCAGGACGTTTCTCTGCACAAAGACCACGTGCTCCACGCCAGCGATCTGCAAAGGAGGAGCCCATGGAAGAGGAACTGGCCCGCCGGCCACCCACCCTGAGCTCCTGCTCCCACACATCTGAGTTGCCCCTTAGCAGGGACTTCAAGTATCATCTCCTGTCACTCCCTAGCCTAGCCTGTGTCATTTCCAATCTAGAAATGCACCCTGCTTCCAGTCGGAAGATCCCTGCTCTCAACCACCATCCACATTGGCTCAGGCTACACCCAGCACAGAATTCAGGTCCATGGGCAGACACTCAGCCTTGCCCAAATAACTCCCACCCTGAGGACCCTCAGTGCTTTATACTGCCGCCACCATCAAGCTAAGTGTTCCCCCACCCACACACCTGTGGGAATCCTTGGTCCTGCCACAGACAGCCTGGCCCAACCCAGCCACCTCCACCACCCAGCTATGGCCGAAACCCTGAGACCAGCTCCCCACTCTGCATCCCTGGATTCTCACCTAGCTCTGGTTCCCAGACCCTGCACCTGAGCTCTCTGACTGCTAGATCTCAATCAGGGCTCCAGCATCCCCATTCCACCACCCTTAAACACCACCGAGACCCCAAGCCCATGCTCACCTTTCGCAGCAGCCGCGGAGCGTCCACACGCAGCCTGCAGCTCCGCTCTACAGTGTGCACAGCCCCGTCTGCACTTCGCCACTCACCCAGGATTTCACTACCCAGGAAAACAGGAATGAGGGGGCAGGTGGGGAAGCGTTTCTCATAGGCCTGTGGACAGAGCGGACAGTCAGAGCAGAACTTCCTTCCTGAGAGGGACTGTCCCTAGGCAGAAGCACCCAGCCATAATGGCAACACGCACATCTTGACTCCTTTTCAAAGCAGTGATAGAGAAAGAGGCCCCGTGGGATGCTTTAAAAAATTTTTCATTTATTTATTTATTTTGGTGGCTTTGGGGATTGAACCCAATCGGGCAAGCATGCTAACACTGAGCTACATACATCCTCAGACTTTTTTACTTTTTTTTTTGAGACAGTGTTTCCACAAGTTGATCGGCTTGACCTTGAACTCACTCTGTAGTCCACAGGAGCCTTGCACACACACACACACACACACACACACACACACACACACACACACACACCTGCAACGGTGACACAGTCTGGGTCACTAGGTCCAGTTCCCAGCTCAACACTAAAAGAAAAAAAATTTTTTTTTTTCTCAGAAAAAGCACCTGACTCTTTCCAACCTGAGCCAGGCACAGTGGCTTCCACACAAATAAGGATTTTCAGGCAAATAAGGACTGTTCTGCTATCCACAAGATGTTAATGGGAATACACCTCTGATACTGACATGAGCATCCCTGGAGTGGTTTAAAGAACGTGACCCTCCTCTGGCAATCAGAGAAATCTGGAATTTGCATTAAGACATGGGAGTCCAGACGTGCACATTAAGAAGGAATGTTCCATGTAATACGCATGTGTGCTTGTCCAGAAAACATAATGAGAGTGTGAGAATTCTCCAAACAATTTGGTGACCTATGACCCCATTAGCACATACAAAAACCTACAGTAAGCATAGATGAAAACTAACTGCAGAGTGGGCAAGGTACTCAGCTGCCCTGCAGGTGGGAGAGAGAGAAAGACTCAGAGACAGATGAGACAAAGAGACAGAGAGATAGAAAGTCTGATAAAATGCAACACCCCTTCCTGAGTCCACACACACACACATACATGTACACACACACACATGTACACACATACATACACACACACTCACATACACACACATACATGTGCACACACACATACAGACACTCAGACACACACTCACATACACTCACATACACACACACATGTACATGTACACACATACACACACATGTACACACATACATACACACACACTCACATACACACCCCAATAAACTAGCAGCCACATAGGAAAAACCCATAGTCAATTTCATACTCAAGGGCGAAAGACTGAATACTTAGCCCAGTAAGTAAGAAATAAGACTCCAGGTTCTCATCATTTCTATTTAAAACTACAGTTCAGGTTCAGGCCAGGAATTCAGTTTGAAGGGAAGTGAAATTATTTCTATTTATAGATTACATTATGTTACATAAAAAAACCTTGAAATATTTCTCCCTGCCCTACACACACACACACACACACACACACACACACACACACACACACACACACACACACACACACGCACATTAGGACTAATAATTAAGTTCAGTAAGGTCACAGGATACAAGATCTATACATTAGTACAAAACCAGGCTGAGAACTTAGCTCACTGATGGAGAGCACGTGGTTGGCCCTGGATTCTGCCCCCAGAATCACAAGACAGAATCTACAGGAATAAATCTTGTGACCTTGAGCTAGGCAATGCTTCTTTAGCTGTGACACCAAAATAAAAAATGAACTGGACATTACTTGAGACTTTCTTTGTGCCTTTAGTGGACACCATCAAGAAAGTGAAAGCAGAGGCTGAGAGATAGCTCAGCTGTTAAGAGCAACTGCTGGTCTTATAGAGGTCTCTGGTTCAATTACCGGCACCCACAACCATCTGTAGGTGCAGTTCCAAGGGATCTAATGCTCTGTTTAACCTATTGGCCTGAGGTGTGCAGACATACATGCATACATGCACACAGGCAAAATTGTCACACACATAAAATAAAATTTAAAATCCAAAAGAAAAGAAAGCAAAAGTAAAAAGGTTTGGAAAAATTGCTCAGAGGTTAAGATCATTTAGTGCTTTAAAGAGAACCCGAATCCTAGATCAGGTTCCCAGCCCCCACATTGGGTGGCTCGCAGCTGCCTTTAATAGACTCTTCTTGCCCTGAGGACACCTTGAAATATTTCTCCCTGCCCTACACACACACATGCACATGCACACACACACGCACGCACACATGCACACGCACATGAGCACACACAGAATTTATTGAAAACTTTTTAAGAAGAAAGGACGATGAGTTGGCAGGTAAAGACACTTCCCAACAAGCCTGATAGCCTGAGTTTAATTCCCCAAACCTACACGGAAGAGAGAATCAGCTCCCACACACACATCACATACACACACATAATAAATGCGGAAAGTTTAAGTAAAGAAGTGAGAAAAGGATTACGCAATGTTAAAATGAACCAGGCGTGGTTGCTCACATCGATAATCCTAGCATTCAGTAGGCAGGGCCAGAAGAATCAACAAAAATTCAAGGCCTGCTTGTTTTACATTGTGAGTTCCAGGCTACAAATATCACTCTGTCTCGAGGGAGGAAAAAAAAAAAAAAAAAAAAAACCTAAGTGCACATCCATAGTGCTGGAATTTAGGAAGTGGACTCAGAAGGATCACCTCCTAGCATGTTCAAGGCTAGCCTGAGATACATGAGGCCCAGTCTCAAAATTTAACTGATTAACGGTAGACAAATAAATATCTTATGCAAAAGGGTTTGTGAATATAGACATATAAATTCAACTATAACTATTGCTAGCGAGTATTTCCAATGTATGTAGAGAATATAGCTCTATGATATGTGTCTATAACTGTGTGAGTGTGTGCAGAGATATGTATGTTCTTTATACAAACATATAAGTAGTTAAAATATGTTTCTCATCTTACATATGAATATATTTATCATAGGATATAAAATGGATGGTTTTGGGAGACAGAACTCACTGCCCAATGTGTACTAAGCATACATTTTACCAGTGAGCTATGTTCCCAGCCTTGTCATCAAAGGTTTTAATTTTTTTCATTTTTTTGAGAGAGAATTTCATGTAACCCAGACTGGCTTTGAACTCACTATGTATGGAGTATGACCCTGAAGTTCTGATCTACCTTCTGGGATGACAGGTGTGCACCATCTGACTAGTATGGTATATTTTCAGTGTGTGTGAGAGAGCGAGAGAGACAGAGAGACAGAGAGATTCATCCCATGGAATGCTTGTTTCAGTCATGATGAATGAGTCCCTGCCTAGGTACTAATTCTATCATGCATGAGCTGTGTGGCTTTAGGAAGGGCACTTAGCCTCTCTGTGCCCACGACAAAGGGTTGTTATGAGAACTGAGTGATGTTGTAGAGAGAAGCAGTTGGGATCCTTCATTATAGTTGTTCAATACCCAGTGAGCTTCCACAACAATGAGCCCACTAAAGCGTGTCCATCAGGCTCTGTTCCTAAAACTACTTCAAGTCCTGGAGGGGGTACTTCTAAGTATAGAGGCCTTCCCTGGAGTGCAAAGCTGGTGGGGATGGCTGGAGAGGACCCCCAAGATAATGATGAGTGTTCAGAGATGACAACACTCTGTGCAGTTCTAGAAGCTTCCAACCCCTCTCTTTGAGTATTGGAATGATGATCCTCAAGAAGTTAGAACTTTTCCATGAACCTTATGCTAGGAGAAGGGTAAGGCTGAAGCCTGGTGCCAGTAAAACGGGAAGCTTGTCTCCCAGGAAGAGATGTCACACAGTTCTGACAAGTTGTCATACCACCTTGCAGGAGAGACTGGAGCCCAGACAGTGATGAGGAAGTAATGGATGTGTGTGAGACCACACTTGATCAGGACAGCAGAACCTTGAAAGACCTCTTGTCCTCTACTTAAATCCAAATCTCATGTCAAGACACCAAAGATGGTCTGGAGTGGGGGCTGGGGGTAGGGGAGTAGGGGAGAGCTCACTGTTGTGGAATAATCTTTTTGTACACTGTGAAGACTTGTCGCTCTGACTGGCTTAATAAAGACACTGAATGGCCAATAGCTAGGCAGGATTTTCAGGACAAAGAGGATGCTGGGAAGAAGGTAGAGATGCCAGGAAATGCAGAGTAAGCAGGATGGGCAATATAGAGATGAGATAATAAAGCCACGAGGAAGAAAGTAAATGAATAGAAATGGGTTAAATTAACTTATAAGAGCTGGTTAGAAACAAGCCTAAGCTAAGGCTGAGCTTTCATAGTTAATAAGCCTTCGTGTCATTATTGAGGAACTGACGGTCCCAACAAAAAATCAATACACAGGTCAGTGGACCTCTAAATAGGTCACACTTCTTCCAGTGTGACCACAGCGAAGAGATCCCCTTCTCTGCTTTTTACTGTTAGGTTTCTGTTCAACTTACTGAGGATGGATAGCAAAGCCTGCCTGTTAGAGCCTCTGGGTCTGAAACGCTGACTCCAACAATGCCAAGTGACAGGCAGGGCTTCTGAGAGAGACCCCTGAGAACTGTGTGGTGCCCATCACCCAGGACAGGCTTTTCCCCTCCCAGTGGATGGTATAAGAGCCTGCAGGGACCCTGGGTGGGCACCTGCTCCAAGCCCAGCTGGCCCAAGACCCTTCCTTCCTCTAGGCCTGAAACAGACTTGCTGTTTCCAGACGAAGTGGTGTCCAGAACATAGTGACGGCCCAGGGTAGTAGGACAAGCTGGCTCCTCAGGCACCAACTGCAGGAAGGAGAGCAGGGCTGGCTTAGACTCCGCCTCTCCTCTGAGTAGCTGCTGCAGAGCACTATCCTCTGAGCATAACAACCCCCATTCCATCAGACCAGCTGTTCCTGTTTGCAGAAATTGTCACTATGCAATAGGCTGGTGCCCTTTTGACACTTTATGTGGAAGGAAGGAGTGGGCAGAATCATTGGCCCTTACTTATTCGCATGCAATTCTGCCCTAAGTGCACGTGGGGGGGTCTCGGGTGGTGCTAAAGAATATGGTGCATATAGCTTAACTAAAAGAAGGAATTCAGCTGCTGTGGGGAAGCCTTCATCCTCACTACAGAATCACCTTTCAGTGTAGTATCTTTGGGGTCACACACACCCCCGTAAGCAATCTCTCACCATTGCTCTATAAGTTCCCCATATGGAACTTTGGTGGAAAGGTACTTTGGCACACCGTTGAGACCTTATTGTGGGGGGTGTAGATGTTGCTTCTGTCTCCCCAGGGAAGGAATGCTCTCAACAGTAACAGCTGTGGCATTTGGGAAGTGGGCAAAAAACTGATGCAGGAACTCAATAGACCTGGTGTCCACTGCCGCCTACCTAGGGACCTTGGGTAAACCTCTCGGAGCCTCTATTCATCTTTAGAATGAGATGATTAAGTTCCTGTATCACCAGCAAGGATGTCACTGATGGAGAATCAAGCAGGCCTGTCACCACAGCAAGTCCGGGCTGCGCTCCGGCTGGGAGCTCTCCTTTGTATCATCCTAGGGATGATGTCTTCTTTTGACTAATTAGGAAGCTAGAGCTCACTGACTCACTGATTCGCCCCAGGTCACACAGAACGAAATGATAAATTTGGACTTGAATCCAGAGTACCCAGCCCCCACTCTCCTCCAGGAACCCCTTGCTCAGCATTGTTCCTGTGGGATGCTCAGAAACAGAGCCAGACATTGTGCTCAAGGCCTGTCCAGCCACATCTTTCCCTTCCTTCCCCAAGACTTCCAATTCCTGGCAGGCCAAGGCTGCACCACCCTCTGCCTTGGACTACTGCCAAGTGCCCACTACCAACCCCAGGGAAATGAGTGGGCAAAGGAGCAAGCCCTGAGCTGGGGCGGCTCTGTCGGTAAAGTGCTTGCCTTATGAGCACAAGGATTGACTTTTAGTTCCTAAGAACCCATGTAAAAGAAGCTGGGCAAGGTGGTGCATGCTTGTAATCCCAGCGATGAAGAAATGGGCACTGGAGGCAAGAGGGATTCCTAGAGCTCACTGGCCAACTAGCCTAGCCTTTTAGGTGTGTTCCAGCCATTGAGAGACCTCACCTCAAAAAATGAGATAGATGGCACCTGGGAAACAAGACCTATGGTTGACCTCCAGCCTCTACATATGTAACTGCAAACATGCAAAGATTCTCTCTCTCTCTCTCTCTCTCTCTCTCTCTCTCTCTCTCTCTCTCTCTCTCTCTCTCTCTCTCTCTCTCACACACACACACACACACACACACACACACCCCTTACATTCCTTACTTTGGCCTCCATTAACCCACCTCCCACTCAGCCCCCAACCCTGGTCCAGCCACACTAGCCTCGCTAACTCTGAAATGCATCCAGCTTGCCCTGCCACAGGACCTTGCACCTGTTTCTCTCACACTTGAAAAGCTCATCCATTTGATGAGAAGAGCAGGAGGCATGACTCACCAGGACTTTCTGGAGGGAGCTACCCTTCCTCCAGGGAGTCATCCAGGCACCTCCCCTGCACAACTGTCTCTTCTCCATCCTTTTGGCCCATTCATTTCCTTGACAGGTCTTATCAGCTCCCCTAGTGATAGACATGCATATGGGATGGGGGTGTTATCATGGCCTGCTTCCCACAGAAGTCCTCAGCCCATCCTGGCTCCTTCCCCGGCACACAAATGACAATGCAGCCAGGGAACTCATATCACCATGTCACGGCCCTAGAACCACCTGAATGGCATCCAGGGAAAGAGAATAGGCCATAGGCTCAGCACCAAAGCCAATGGATGGCCTGCTTGCCACCGGGAGAATTCCATCTGGAGACCCCAGATAACAGGTTTGGGGGTGCTGGCAGGCAGCAGGGGATATAAAAGAGAGGGTCCCGTCTTCACCCTGAGGCCCCAGAGCTCCACTGCAATGGGAAAGGCAGACAACCCAAAGCTACTTGCCAGCATTGAGGACAGCGGCCCCCCAAGGAACACCAGACATTGCTGTTCCCCTTACAGAGTACTAACCACAAGGTATAATGGTATGGAAGCCCAGGTCCCCCCCCCCCTCACATTTCTATAACATTCCCCCTCTGTGGAGGCCAGGGAAGGCTGGTTGGCACACCTCGACTGAGCCACACTTTCCTGCCCCTCATATTTCATGTTCTTGTCCTAAAGCCAAGAAAATAGGCTGTTCCAACTACAGAAAGATATGCCACTCCTTCTTACACCAGAGCAGAACATTCTTACAGGAGAATGTCCTAGATCGTGGACACTGCTCAGGAAAGCATGCTTGAGCACCTAGCAGTCCCAGAAAGGTATGTGTGCAGTGCAGCTGTCAGCCTGTCACTGTGGCAACATGAGCAGTCAGTCACTGTGAGTCAGTATGGAACACTCCAGGCATTTCACACGCCACTCCTTCCAACCATCCAAGCAAGTAGGTAGTACTCCTGTGGATATGAAGAAACCAAAGTTCAGAGAGGCTGAGTCACTTGCCCACAATCACACAGCTTGTGAGGAAAGATGCTGGCATTTGACCCTCTGGCAGCCAAAGTATGGGTTTTGGGTTCTTGCATTGTGTTTTCTCTTCAAGCCAAATGGTCCACGTGGTGAGCATGCACACACATTTACACACACACACACCCTAGATACACACAAACAAACACACATGGGGTGGGGGGTAAGCTCATATTCTCAGACCATGTGCAATGCAGCCCTGATACTCTATTCCATCGCTTCTAGTATAGTTGTTCAATCACTTGGGAGAGTCTGCCCTCCAGACTCCGCCCCTGCAATGAGCCTCTCTGAGGGTCCATATCCCCTTCCTACGTGGGCTCAGAGAAGGAACCAAAGTTCAAATACCTGCCTGGTGCGTAACACCGATACTTGAAGGTATCGGGATGGTGGAGCACTGTTCCCAGCAGTGGTTTCCAGGACCTGCCTAGGCTGCAAACCTGCTCACACAACCTCTGTCCCTGCCAAGGGGCCTCAGCTACCAGCTCATGTCTCCATACTTGGCCTGCCCACCCACTAAGGAAGCCTGAGCCTGTCCAGACCAAATAGGCATGTGGTGTGGCCTTCTGGGGTCACAGGGCCACAGAAGAATCAAGTTACAGCCCCTTGGTCAGGTGGTGGTGGGGGTAGGGGAGGGTGTTGAACAGCCAGGCTTGCCTGCATAGCAAGAGAACAACTCCAAGGCCCAGACAGAGCCTGTCCTAGCAAGGCCATATCCTATGGGGCCCTACTGTGCAGAGAGAGACTGATACCTTTAGGGAGAGGAGACTAGAGTCAGGCAGGTCTTGCATTCCTGACTGGATTCCCGCCTCCAGGCAGCAGAATTTTAATACAACTTTGCCCTAGCTATGGCTTGAATGGATAACATCCTCCTCTCCCACAAAAGACACATTTCGAGTGAGTTTCACTTGGTCCCCAGTGAAACATTACTGAGAGGCTGCAAAGTCTATAAAAAACTGATGCCTGGGCTGGACAGACAGGTCATCAGGTAGGAGCTGTTCTTCCAGAGGATGTGAGTTTTGGGTCCCAATACTCATGTTGGATGCCTCACAAAACTACCTGGGGGATCTAATGCCTCTGGCCCCCATGGGTACCTGTTCTTGTGTACACAGAGAGAGAGACAGAGACAGAGAGAGACAGAGACAGAGAGACAGAGACAGAGGTTGGGGCTATGGGCTAGGAGGGCAGGGTCAGTGAGATGCTCAGAAGGTAAAAGTACTTGCTACCAAGTGACCTGAGACTGGTCCCCGGTGCCCACTAGGTAGAAGAGCGCCGACTCAGAAGTTGTCTTCTGGCTTTCACACTTGCACCATGGCACAGACACTGCCCCCACAACCCAAACTAACAAGCACAGACATTAATACAACATGGATGAAACTGAATGAAATAAGCCAAACACAAAAGGGAAAACATAGTATGGTTTCTTCCCTTCAAGATACCTAGGATGGCTCAGTCTATAGACAAAGCAGCGTGGAGAGTCTCCAGAGCCCAGGTCAATGGTGGGACAAGAGGTATTTTGCAAGTAGTCTCAGTTGAGCAGTAAGAGGCCTCTAGGGGTGTTAGTTGCCCAGCAATGCATTTGTCCCTGATGTCACTGACACTAGACTTGAGACAGTTGCCATGGTGGGGGTGTTGTTTTGTTGCTGCTGTTTATGGAGCTGAAGCTGGAACTCAGAGCCTCCTGTGTGCACAGCACATGCTCTGTCACTGAGCGGCAGCCCAGCCAGCCTACAGCAGTGAATTCCGAGTCACGTGCGTTTCACCATGAGAGACAAGTGCATGCTTCTGAGAGTACGTCTCAGCACCAGGAATGGAATCTTGAGTGTGTTTGTTTTGGTTTCTGTACCAAGGTCTCTATGTCTGAGTTGTTGACTGCCCAACCAGGCCTGGCAGTACACATTATCATCACAATACTTAGAGTCTGGGTCAGAACTCAAGACCAATCTTAGCTGCATATTGCATTTGAGCCTTGGCTACATTAGAGCTTGAGGAAAAGGGACAGAGACAAAAAAATACCTTGAAAGTGCCGGGGGACTGGAGAGATGGTTCAGGTGTTAGAATATTGACTGCTCTTACAGAGGACTGTGCTGTGGGATTATGCTTTTGTATACTGTAAACATTTGTCACTCATATTGGTTTAATAAAACACTGATTGGTCAAGTAGCTGGACAGGAAGTAGAGGCAGGGCAACCAGACCAAGAGAATGCTCGGAAGAGGAAGAACAGAGCAGCAGATGCCAGAGAGAGAGACAGGAAGCAAGATGAGAATGCTGAGCAAAAAGGTACCAAGTTACATGATTAAATATAAATAGAAATATGGGTTAAAGTATAAGAATTAGCAAGTAATAAGCCTGAGCCACAGGCCAATCAGCTTTTAATTAATATAAGCCCCTGTGAGATTACTTGGAAATGCTGGTCTGGACCTCTGGGCTATGCCAGGCTAGAAACTTCTGACTACAGGACTGAGGTTTGGTTCCCAGTCCCACATGGTGGCTCACAACCATCTACAACTCTAGTTCCAGGAGATCTGATGATGTGGGAATGCCTTTCTGTATACTGTAAATATCAATCTTTAAATAAAGGAGCTGTTTTGGGCCATGACAGGCACCATAGAAGAAGTAGGAGGAAAAATCAACATAAATAGGAGAAGCAGGGCGGAGTCAGGCAGATCGAACAAGCCATCCAAGGAACAACATGTAAGGAGCACAGGTGAGCCACGGGCCACATGGCAGACAGATTAATAAAAATGGGTTGAGTTAAGATGTAAGAGCTAGCTAGCAAAGTGCCTGAGCCATAGGCAAAACAGCATAAAGTTAATATAAGCTTCTGAGTCATTTCTGGGGGCCTGAGTGGCGGGCGGCTGGCGGCTAAGGGGTCTGGTACGGCAGGGTCTGGGCCTCTGGCCACTCGGGACCAAGAAACCCCATTTGCAACAATCTGACACCCTCTTCTGACCTCTGTGGGCACCAGGCACACATGTGGTACACACACACACACACACACACACACACACACACACACACACACACACGCACGCACGCACGCACGCACGCACGCACATTATATACAGTTAAAACACTCATACATAAAATAGTTTTTTAATCTTAAAAAAGTTTATTTGTCTATCTTTTAGATGCCAGACATGGCAACACAAAACTATAATCTCAGCCCTCAGAAAACAGAGGCAGGAGGGCAGACAGGAGTCCAAAGCCACCCTGGTATCACGGTATTCATAGGGGTTCCAGGTCAGTCAAGAGCTACAAAGCAAGAATGTGTCTCCAGAGATAAATAAACTGGATGTGGTGGGGCACACCTTTAATCTCTGCACTCAGGAGGCAGAGATGAGTGAATCTCTATGAGTGTGAGGCCAGCCTAGTTTACATAGAGAGTTTCAGGCCAGCCTGGTCTACATAAAAAAAAATAAATAAATAAAAAATAAAAATAAATAAAAAAAAAAACCTGTCTCAAACAAACAAACAATTAAGATACATAAATAGGGACTGGGGGGATGGCTCAGTGGGTCAGAATGTACAAACATGAGAATCTGAGCGGGAATCCCAACACCCAGCACTGTTATTGTCAGAGAAAAGATAATCACTAGCACTGCATTCAGTGAGAGACCCTGCCAAGGTGGAGAATAATGAACAGGTGTTCACAGACACTGCACCATACACATGAAGAAGAGAAAGAAAACCTGACCTTCCAGAAAGCTCTTTAATAAAAAAAAAAAAAAAAACCCTTAAGAGGAAGTAAACAAGTCAACAGGAAAATGCCACCCTTCTGATGCAGGAGAAATCAATGAACTAGTGCCTGTAGGAGCTAACGTATGCAGAAAATGATAGCTGAGGACCTCCGTTAGCCTGGTGCAGGCCTCTGACATCAGCGGACTCTTTGCTGGGCAGTGGATAGGGACAGCCCAAATCAGAGTTCATCACCAAGGCGGGATTGCTTCCCTTCAGTTAGCAACCAGATCAAATGATGCCCTAGGGAACTCATTTAATCTCTCCTAAATAAGGCCCCAGCTGCTTATTAAAAGGACATCCACAGCAACCAGTCCACTGGAACTGCTTTTGGCCTGGGCTTGCAAGAGTATCCGGCCCCTTATTAATGGTCCATTTGCTCAATTACATGCTGTGTATCAATACAGCATGGCCAAGGTTTTAAATATTTTAACACTAAATTGCAGGAGGATGGAACCACGTCTCCACAATCCGTGGAAAATAAACTGCTTACGAAATTCCACTTCAATCCTCTTTCCTCCTTACATTTGCAAAACTAAAGAGAATTTGGAACCCAAGACAACTTAGGACAGTAGCCACACAAGAAAGGACAAGGTCATTTCTGCAGCCTCATGGCCAAGGGTTGCTCAGGGCTTTTCCAAATGCCACAATGGAAGCTCACTCTATGAAGTAAGAGTCTCTAAATTCTGGTCCAAGCTCTACTGTGTGCTGGGTGTTACTAACACAGGACAAAATGACATCAAAAGTTACAGGAACATACTGTTAGGTTTGTATGGGGGTAGGGGCTCCAGAGGGTACAGAGAGTTTCCTGAAGAATAAGGAATTTGCAAGGGTTACTAACTCCATGGATGGCCAAAGCGGCAACAATATGGCAGACGCTCTACAGAGCTCAGGCTCCAGCTCCACTGGCAGGCAGCATGGTGGAGTCTCAGCCATGGAGGGAGCCTCATCTGGGTTCAGAGCTCTCTGCTTCCCAGGCAGGAGGCAGGGAAGGGACTGGGGAACAGAATGTGTGCCCTTCAGTGAAGATGCACTTCCCAGGTGAGAAGGTCCCAGTGGGGTGCATGTGGGTATCTGTGAGGAGGCCTTGACAGTGGGATTCTAACACTACATTATCACACACAGGAAGGGGAAAAGTCTCTCACCCTGGGGTCTGAGGTTTGCTTCTTGGTCTGGGTCAAGAAACTTCAGTGCAACTCATAAAGCCAAAATCTCATTCAGAGAGAGTTTTGTTTTGCTAAAGACATCTCAAATGGGAAAGTCCAAAGCAACAAACTGTGGCTAGTTATAGTATGTGAACAGAGCATAAAGCTTTAAGTTTCAACCCCAGCCCTACATTTAAAACAATGAGCTCATTGAAAGATTCTATCTCAAATAAAGCTGGGCCTCTCACCCTTGTCCCTCACAGGCTGTTCACTAGGCTGCCTCAAAATTTCCCCCTTTTAAAATTCCATTTAGAACTATATCAGATCAGCCAGGTTGTGGTGGTGCACACTTTTAATCTCAGCACTAGGGAGGCAGAGGTAGGTGGATTTCTATGAGTTCCAGGCCAGCCTGGTCTACAGCGCAAGTTCCGGGCCAGCCTGGGCTACACAGAAAAACCCTGTCTCAAAAACAAAACAACAAAAATCAGATCATTCAATGTGTAAATTGCCTTGCTAGTCATAAAATAAAATACGGTTTAAAAACTTTAAGGGACTAGGGAGGTGTTCAACAGTTAAAAGCATGTACTTTTAAGCTCTTCTCAAAGACCTCAGTTGTGTTCCCAGAACCCATATCCGGAGGCTTACAACTGTCTCTAACCCCACCTCCAAGGAGGTTGATGTCTCTGGACTCCACACCCACCTACACTTGTACATACCCATCCATGGACACACATGATACACATGATTTAAAATAAATCATGCACACTTTTAATTCCCAGCACTGGGGAGGCAGAGGCAGACAGATCTATGTGAGTTCAAGATTTGCCTAGCTTACATAACAAGTACTGGGCCAAGTCAAGTCTATATAGTAAGACCTATCCCCCAACATTCTCCCCCCAAAAAAAGTATTCAAAGGGGCTTTTAGTAAAATAAAGGTGGGGAATGGTTGAGAAAACATGGTACCTGATGTAGTGGGATTCAGCACTTCCCTGACCTAAAGACATGGCCTCTGGGCCAGTGCAGGTTTGGAGTTCACCTGCGACCTTCGAAGCTGTAGCCTTAAGGCAAAAACATCTTAAAGTTCTGGTTTCTAAGAACAAGGTTCTCTCTGCTTCCCTACTGTTTGGAAAGAAGGTGCGTTCCATTCATCTAGACAAGTGGATCGTTCCAACACCCCTTTCCATATATATCATAAAATGCTTGAATAAATAAAGACCTAATAGTCTAACTCCTTGTGATTATTAATTGGGATTATTAATTGGGCCACACTTGGCACCCAATATCGGTTCTGTCCCCCCTACAGAGTAGATAGGACAACAGGTAGATTATTGGATCTACTGGAAAACAGTTATTAAACAAATACAAATTGTACATGGAGCCATAAACAGTTTGCACTGATACAAATGTGAAATTATTTTATATGCCTGCTTAAGGTAATTTGTATATTGATACAAAATTAAGTCTGTATTTGTCAAATTTTACATGTGGTTTTAACCTGTTTAAAATATTTTGCACATTAATGCATATTAAGCATATTGTTGTCATTTCCACTATATAATGTCTACCTCTGTTTAATTATACTAGTTATAATATATACATTCTACCTTTGTTTAAAATATTTTGTATAATGGTACATATTTAGGATCCTGTTATCATTTTGCACCATACATTACCTTGTTTAATGTTTGTCTGATAGTCATATTTGAAGCATTGTCCCAAAACTGTACATCTGTTTATAGATTTTCTACTTTTACAATATACGCTTCAGTCTTCAAGATGATAAAAATCACAAGTCATGGTTGCCTATGTTTGCCATGTACTAGTCATGTTGTTTAGGTTTTTCAGATCTATAAGATATGTCAAATAGGTAAGAGTCTTAAAACACTTTTTAGACCTAAAAAATGTGGCGTTTAAATGTTTTGTTATTCAAAATTTGGCTATGAGAGACACGATGTTGAATGTCAAGGACACCCCACATAGCGTTGTCTTCCTCAGCAGATAATGGCCTGTTGGGCAAAAAAAACCTGTCCTTGCCTCAACTATGGACAGTAAGCATGCTGTCCACTCTAGACGAGCAAGACAAAAGACAAAAAACTACTAAGACCTGCTAAGACAAAATAAAATAGTTTCTCAAAATATCCTGCTTCTAAAAAAAAAAAAAATCTGTCAGATATCCTAGGCCTGTAAGCCAAAAAATGAGATACTCCAACTTTACAAAAAAGATGTAGATAACTGTCCAGGCAGATGATTCTCGCTGTCCTCTCTTACCAATTTTCAGAAATTACTCTCTGGTAATTTCAGCTTACCTGGGTATATATTTTCCTTCTCAGGTCTTTAATGGGTTAAAGATCAGACAGCTTCTGTTATGACAATTTCCTATCTCAGCTTAAGAGCATTTAAGTACTAGATTCATATTACTCAAGATAAACAGCTTTAAAGTAATCTCTCATCTTGTCACGTATGAATATTCTAGACATTGAATATATGTTTTGTGTCTGTTGTTCTAATAATTGTAGGTTTACTTCGTTTATGTCAAAGCCTCTGCTTTCCCTCTACTGGACATTGCTTGATAATTGCTTCTATTGTGTATTTATATAGCTGTATAGATGAGTTTAAAATGTTCTTATTAAGACAAAAGGAGGAGACTAATGGGATTCAGCATCTCCCTGACCTAAGGGTGTGGCCTCTGGGCCAGCGCAGGTTTGGGATTCACCTGCGGACCTTCGAAGATGCAGCCTTAAGGTGTGGCCAAAAAACAGCTTAAAGTTCTGGTCCCTAAGAACAAGGCTCTCTCTGCTTCCCCACTACTTAAAAAGATCTATTCTATCCATCCCGACAAGTGGATCATACCAATATCCCTTTCCATGTATATTGTAAGTTGCTTGAATAAATAATGACCTAATAGTCTTTCTCCTTGTTATTATTAATCATGCTTATTAATTAAACCACAACCTGACATCAATGGTTGCCTTCTCTTCACATGCACATCCACACGGTAGGTACATATATCCCACACACACACACAAATACACACACCAACTCCTTTCTTATTTGAAGCTCTCACTATGTAGCCTGAGATGGACTTGAATTTACGACCTTCCTGCCTTATCCTGCCAAGTATGAGCCACCACACCCAGCTTTAAAAAATCCAAATTCTGTGTGTGTGTGTGTGTGTGTGTGTGAGAGAGAGAGAGAGAGAGAGAGAGAGAGAGAGAGAGAGAGAGAGAGAGAGAAGAAGAAGCCTTCTTCCTCCACTATTCTCCATCTTATTTTTGAGGCACTAAGACTGGAGCTCAGTGCATTTCTTCTAGGCTGACTGACCAGTGGGGTCCTGGAGATCTGCCTGTCTCTGTACCCCCATTCTGAAGATTAGAGATGCACACTATTGCACCCAGCTTTCATATGAGTGCAGGGGAGTCACAGCAAGCCCTTTGTCCACTGAGCCATCTCCCTGAATCAAATAATCTCCACATTTAGGATGTTGATGCAGGAGGATTGTTGTGAGCTTCAAACCAGCCTGAGCTACAGCCTGAGTGAAATCCTGTCTCAAAGTAAAATCAATCAACTGGGCCAAAGAGACGGCTCCGTGAGTAAAGGTGTCTATGGTAATACTAAAGACCTGCGTTCAGTTCCCAGAACTCACATGGTAAAAGAAAACTTAATTCAAACAGTTGTCCTCTGACTTCCACATAAATCTATTCTCTCTCTCTCTCTCTCTCTCTCTCTCTCTCTCTCTCTCTCTCTCTCTCTCTCTCTCTCTCTCTCTCTCTTTCTCTCTCCTCTCAAATAGCATAATAAAAAAATTTTAGAAATCTTTCTGGAGAGACAGCTCAGTGGTTGAAAGCTTTAATTGCTTTTCTAGAGGTCCAGGGTTCAGTTCCCAGCACTCACATCAGGTGGCTCACAGTCACCTATCACTCCAGTACCAATATGTTCTGGCCTCAGTGGGCGCCCACGTACACAAGATACAAATAAACTCCTACAGGCATACATACACATGAATAAGTAAATGAGTAAATCCTTTAAAAGTTTTAGAAGTCAGTTTGTAAATTAATAGGTGTTCTGGGAGATTTTTTTCAGCTTCTGCTGGTGGGATTTGAAGCATGAAGGGGTGATTCGATTCTCCAGACACTTCTGTCAAACAGAAACCAACTGGTCAGCAGTCCTCAGATGCCTGGAGGCAGCTGAGTTCACCCCCATTGGTCCAGCCTAGAACCCACGCTGAGGGCAGGCATCAGCTGAGGAACGGAACAAAGAGGGTCATTAAGGGCAGAAAAACCTCTTTGTGCCTCCAGAGCCACAAGTTCTGCCTAGTTGTGTAGCTATTTGAGGGACAATAGCATTTTGTCAACAGATAGCAAAGTGTCTTTGTCTGCGGAGAAGCTGCAAGATCTGGACACAGACTCCAACAGGACGGAAGTGGAGAGGAGGAGGCGATGGCCACCCTCTAGAGAACGCTTTGAAGATGGCTCAATGCAATTTGCTATTTAATTTGTTTGTTTATTTGTTTTGCTGATTTGGTTTGGTTTTAGAGACAGTGTCCTAGTACCCTCTACGTAGACAGGGCTGGCCTCAAACTCAGAGAGATCCTCCTGCCTCAGCCTTTCAAGTGCTGGAAATGCACTATTTTAAAACCTTCCTTTTTCTTCTTCTTTTTTAAAATTGGGGATGGGGGGGGGGAATTTGAGATAGTGTCACAGGTAGCCCAGGCTAGCCTTGTGTAGCTCACAATGATTTTAGTCTCCTGAGCCTCTTGCTTTTACCACCCTCCCGCCTACTGCTATGCCACCACATCTGGTTGTGAATATTTTAATAACCTATGCATGCTAAACTTTAGTTTACATTTATTAAGCCCACACAGCAGATCATTTTTCATCCTGTAGACACGTGTCTTGGCTTCATGACTGAAAGGTCTGGTTTCCAAACAACTCCAGAAAGTGAGGACAGGCTCTCTCCTCTACGCAGGGAATGAGTGGATCCTGAAGCTTCGAAAGTGCAAATAGCCATGAGCAGCAGCACAGGATTTATAGTCACCTTCCTTATCTCCCTCAGAGCTTTTTTTAATGTTTAAATTACATTTACTTAAGAGGCTGTGCATGTGGAGGTCAATGTGTGGGATTCGGTTCTCCCAGTATTCGGGTGCCAGGGATGAAGCTCAGGTCACCGGGTTTGAAGAACGGCATCTTTACCCAGTGGGTCATCCCAGCAGCCTTTTCTCCTTTATACAGAGTCTCAAGTAGCTCAGGCTAGCCTTAAACTCATGATGAGATGAGGATAGCCTAGCCTCCTGCCTCTAAACTTCTAGACTGGGATTCTAGGTGAGCACCACCATATGAAATTATGAGGTGCCGAGGACTGAGCCCAAGGCTTTGTTCATACTGAAAGAAAATTTTACCGACTGAAATACAAGCCACATATAGTGTTTTTCTCCTGATTGGTATGGAGTGAGCTTTGTGCTGGGACGTGCGCACACACACACACACACACACACACACACACACACACACACCACATACATATACACACACATACACACACCACACACACACACTACACACCATACACACCACACACACACCATATACCACACACTCACACACATGGCACCCACACACACATACACACACCACACACCATACACACCACACATTCATCATATACTCCACACACACACCATACACACCACACACACCACACATACACACCACACCATACACACCATACACACACATGCCATACACATATCAGTTAATCACCATGACAACATTTTGCCACAATGTAGCATAAAACAGCGTGGATTCGGTGCTTCTGACCAAAGTGGCTGAGTCTCACCCTTGGAGTTACAGCTCCATGGCAAAGAAGGGGAACCCTCCAGCCTGCCTGGACAGCCAGAACTCATGGCTCATTCCTCGTCATCAGAGCTTGCTGTAGGAGCTTCCAGGTACCAATCAGTTCACTCAATCCACGGCTCATCACTTGGAAAGCCAGGGATCCCCATTTTAAAGATGGGCAGTAGAGGGTTGTGAGTAAAGTAACCTGCTTCAAGGCTACCCATCCTGTCAACCTCCCCTCCCTGGGAATCGGTCATGTATAATGACACCTTTTGCAGACCTTTATCTTCTATCTGACTAGAAAAACATAAGCAAGTGGGCTCATTGAGTCCTGATCAGACAGGACACATGTGCAGATCCACCAGCTGAGATGGGTTCTTAAAAACAAGGTTGGGGTTAGCAGTAGAGGTGGGGTGTAGCAGAATGGGGAGACACTGGTGTTTAGGACACTAGCAGGGGTATCCAACCCTTGATATTCATAGGATGTTGTAATCCACTACTATATTGGGCCACATTTTTAGCTGTCCTGAGATACATGAAGCCTATGGGCCACAAGTTGAACACACTTGCAAGATATTTCAGTATAATTCCTTATAAAACCTTGTCTTGTCTTTCTGCGTCTCTGCTCGCGTGCACTAGGCATGGAACTCAAAGCATTCTGCAAGCTCAGCAAGCATTCAGCACTGTGCTTTGCCTTCAGCTCTAGACCTTGTGTGATGACCGGAATGCCATATGTCACGGGTACCTACTATGTGTCAACCACACGGCTTCTGGGACACCGGTCACTTCTGTTACTCTCCACCACAAGCCTGTGGCCATTTCTGCCCCCATTTCTCCAAGGAGAGCCTGAAGCTCCAGGAGTCAGATTGGTGGAACCCAGAGAAAGACCCCAAGGCAAGCCCCAGCTCTGGCCTCAGTGAAAAGACCTGGCCCAGGAGGCCAAGAATCTGGGGAGTCAGTCCTAGGCACCTAATTAGCCCCCTGCAAAACATGCAGATATATCTAGATACTCTGGCTGAAAGGCTATTTCTCCATCCCCTATTTTTATTTCTGTGTAACCCAGGATGGCTTTAAATTCCTAGTCATCCTGCTTCAGCCTCTCCAATGTTGGGATTACAGACACATACCACCACACTAGATCTTGTATTCTATCTGGTAGGCAGGATTCCAAGAGTCATGACAGATGGAAGAGGGTGGCCAAGCAAAGGAGTCAGGGCAGCTGGATGGTTTAGTACTTCTTTCTCATTTCATAGTCTGAATGTCCTCTCTCCTTCCCACCATAGCTGACTTCCAGTCGCAAAAGGGGCCAAGAACCAGGTGTCACTCACCGCCATGACCAGCTCAAATGGGTACTTGTACACTCGAACAGGAGACTGGTATTTTTGCACCATGTTTGAACTTAGACACCCCCAGGTCAGGGTGAGCACAGATCCTAGGAATAAAGAGTTACTAATGAGGTGGCAGCTCCCCTCCTGTGAAGCATGGACCCTACACTGTCAGGGCAGTCCCAGCCCTCAATGACCCGGTCCACCCTTCTCCCAACCCTAAAATGTAAGGAAACTGATATGATTGCCTGCCGATCTAGTTTGGGCACCCGTCCCCACTATCCACCACCCCACTGCTCCACACTCACTCCACCAAAAGCTAGAAAGCACGTCACACCATCTCCCCATCCCCACTCTTTTAGAGTCCTCAATGCCACCCACTCAAACAGGCACATGCATTTCAGTTCTTACATTCCCAAGACTGTCCTCACATTCTCCCCACGATTTACCATGGATATCTTGCCCTATTGCCCACCTGCCACCCCGGCATTTTTGTATCTGCCAGTTCATTTGTCTCTATGATACCCTGACACGTCCACCCTTCTGTACATTTCCCTCGCCCTCCGCTCCCACACGGAACAGACCTTGCACACGCAGCACAGAACTTTGCACAGGCACTCAGCTCCCTGTAGCAACTCCACACACACGCACACTATTCCCCAGGTGCGCACCCACACACAGCTATTCAAAACACGCATGCATGCATGCATGCGCAGGCCTCACAGCCCCGCTCACCCTCGTCGCTGCTGGAGACACAGTACAGTGTTCTGGCACCTGCTTGACCAGGGAGCTGAGCTCACCAGAGTCCCAGCAGGCACCTTGCCCGGAGCGCCGAGCCTTGGAACTCAACAGCCTCAGCCTTGCACCAGCCTCCTACTCAATCCTACAAACACGGTGGCGGGGCCCGCAAAAGAGGCACCAGAGCGGTGACAGACAAACCCGGCCTCGAGAGCTCCAGGACCCGGGACAGCGGGAGAACTTGGTCTGGTTTGGCCCCGCCCTTACAGGCTTACCTTGCTCCCTGATTGGTGTGATCCTAACCCAGCCAGACTCCTCCCCTTCTCTTAAGCCCTGCCCCTCGGTTTTACCCGTCCCTCTCTAGGTCACGCCTTCAGCCCCGCCCTTGCTTCCAATTGGCCATTTCTCGGGAAAGCCCCGACCATATGGAACCGCTCCTCAGTCGCCCAGACTCAGCAAAGGCTCCGCCCCCAAACCAATCTCCGCCCCCATGAGGACCCAGCCCCCAGTCCCGCCTCCCCGCCCCACCCCCAACCCGCTTCATCTACATCTGCTCATCCATATGGTTCAGAGCAGCCTCACTGAGTGTAACCTCCCCTTCATCCCACTGCACCAGAACTTTCTGTTGTGGTTTGGTTTGGTCTGAGGCGGAACTCACACTATGAACAAGTCCACCCTCGAACTCAGGGCTCTACTGTCTCAGCCTCCCTAGTGCTGGGATTACGGATGTGCTCCACCACGCCGGGCGCACATTTGGCCTTAATTTCAGCTCCTTCTCCTGGTCTCGCTTGCGAGGCTGCAGTGATCCAGCCCAACCTTTCCGCATGCTTCACTCTTCACACCTTTACACAGCGTCCACTGTCAGGCCCTCGAATGTTAAATAAATTCAGCAGGCTCGTGGCTCAGCAGTTAAAATATGTACCGCTTCTCCAGAGGAGTGGAGTTCGATTCCCAGCATCCAGGTCAATTGCTCACAACGCCCTGTAACCCCAACTGCGGGGGTGGGGGGCTCCAGCTCCTCTGAACTCTGCAGGCATCTGTACTCATGTGCACATACCTACACATACACATAATTAAAAATATTCAAAATAAGTCTAAAAATAAAGTAATATTTATCTGATAATTTAGACACAGTAAAAAGTGCCGAGGAGGAGATAATCAGGAAAGGAGTGCATTGCGGTCACCTTGGAAAGGAGGCCTTTGCCCGTTCTTGTAACTTCAGCCCTATGGAAACCCTGCCATTCTTCCCAGGGTACCCAGAAACCAGCCTCACTCCCATCAGCCCTCTCTTTTCCCAACCTGCTGCTTCACTTTGCAAGAGTAAAGCGGATGGCCCCAGTATCCTCATTCTATTGTCGTGGCTTCCCAGGTAATGGCAAAATTTTAGCAGGACCCAGCAGACGGCAAGTGTTTACAATGTCAGAAGTCGAGATACCCAGACTTACCACAAGGTGGTAGCAAAAGATAACCCAAGTTGCCGCGGTCATCGGTTCTGTGTCCAGGTGTCTTATTGCTGGACTCACTGACCTTTTCTCTGTCCCCGAGGATCAGCAAGACGCACAGTGACTGTAACGGTGACAGCTCGTGTTTTCCCAACACCACAGTTAAGTCACAACTTCCCCTGCTCCAAACCTTGAGGAGAAATGTGACCGCACTAAGAAAAAGAGTGGGTGTCGTTGATGGGTGCAGGGGAGGCTGAGGAAATGGAGTATGTATGTGGACCTGCACCAGCGCAGGGGACGCGAATTAATAATATTGCCACCTTCACCCATATACCTTCTTCGGTTCTGCTAATTATTCCCACCACTTTCATTGTACGTACCCTTCCAGATACTCTTCTACAGACTTTGAAATCTTAATCCAACAAGAGGATCAGAAGTTCAAGAGTTATCCTTGCTACATAATAAGTTTAAGGTCAGCATGGGCTATATGAGGCCCTGCCTCAAAACAATAAATAAATATGGCCTGGAGAGATGAGTCGGTGGTTAAGAGTGCTTGCCACTCTTACAGAGGACCCAAGTTCAATTCCCAGCATCTACACGTTGGCTTACATCTACCTTTAACTCCAGCACCAGGGAACTCAATGACCTTTTCTGGCTTCCAAGGGTACCCGCACACATCACATACACTCACACAAACAAGTAAAATAAAACAAAAAATAAGTCTTAATAAGTATAAATAGTAAATTGGCAATGTGGGTCTAGGGAGATGGCTCAGCGGGTAACAGCATGTGCTGAGGGGAGACTGGACTCCAGAGCATGCATGGGAATGCCAGGCAGATGTGGCCCACCCACCTGTGTCCAGAAGACGTAGATCCCTAGATCAGGCTTACTAACAGAATTAGTGAACTTTGGATTCAAGTCAGAAAGAGTCCCCACCTCAAACCTCAAAATATAAGGCAGAAAGTTCTTTAAAAGACACCTAGCCAGATGTGGTGGTGCACACCTTTAATCCCAGCACTTGGGAGGCAGAGGCAGGTGGATCTCTGAGTTTGAGGCTGGCCTGGTCTGCAGAGTGAATTCCACAGTTGCCAGGGCTACACAGAGAAACCTTGTGTCTTCGTCAGGATTACTATTGCCATGATAAACCTCATGACCAAAGGAAATTTGGGGAGGAAAGGGTTTATTTGGCTTACATTTCCATGTTAGTGTTCATTATCAAAGGAAGTCGGGACAGAAACTCAAGCAGGGCAGGAACCTGGAGGCAGGAATTGATGCAGAGGCCACAGAAGGGTTCTGCTTACTGACTTTTTCCTCATTGCTTGCTCGGCTGCTTTCTTATAGAACCCAGGACCACCAGCCCAGGGATGGCACCACTCTCGATGGGCTGGGACCCCCCACATCAATCAGTAATTAAGAAAATGTAGGCAGGTTTGCCTACAGCCCAGTCTTACGGAGGCGTTTTCTCATCTGAGGCTCCCTCCTCACTGATGACTTCAGCCTGTGTCAACTGGACATAAAACTAGCCAGTACAGGCTGTCTCACAAAAAAAAAAAAAAAAAAAATAACAGAAGAAGATACCTAGCTTCCCATACATTTGCACACACAAACATCTGCATTCTCATGCACACACGCACAGTAAGGTAAAATACATATAACATAAGAGTGCCTATTGTTACCACCTTACTGTGCAATACAGCAGATCTGTCCATCCACAAGGCTTTGTAATCATCATGACAATGTGGCTTCACAACACTACACTCTTGAAGGATACCTACACCCATGGAGTAGACTCTCTTCTCAGCCTGCCCCAGATGCTGCTTCTGAGGTTATCTCATCTGGCCACCGATGTCCCCTGACGTCCGAGAATCTAGATTGTATATTTTGCTGTAGCTTTGTTTGTTTGTATGGTTGGTTAGTTGGATTTTTTATTTTTGGTTTTAGTTTTGGTTTTGGTTTTGGTTTTGGTTTTTTTTTTTTTTTTCAAGACGAGATTTCTTCTGAGTAGCCCTGGCTGTCCTGGAACTTGCTCTGTAAGTCAGGTTGGCCTTGAACTCACAGAGATCCATCCACTTGCCTCTGCCTCCCAAGGTGTGCTGCCACCACCTCCCGGGAAAAAAAAAAAAATGTGTTTTCTCCAATGCTCAGCACATAGCCCAGGGCCCCCTTGTTGTACTTGTTGAGGACCCTCTAGGGCCACTCAGGTCACAGTCTGTGCACAGTTGCTCAGGTTGTAACAATGTCCCATAGTGTTCCTGGTGACTTTGTAGCTTTGATTGGACAGGAATGGGTCTCGAGGGGCTGACCCAGGGGCCTGTACAGTCAGTCCCTGCCCACTCTGATCCCCAGCCTGTCCCAAGTCTTTTCATTTCCATAAAGGCTTCCGGACTCCACCCAGAATCACCTGTGAGCCAAAGATCACATAAAGGTAATAACTAGCAGAGATGAGGGGTACACAGGGCTGGGTGGCTCAGCAGGCAGTGTGGATGCCTTCATAGGTCCACACTAGTAAATTCTGGCCCTCTGCTCACAGATGTGTGGCCATGCTGTTCCCCTTTCTTTCTGTTTCACTTTAAATTTTATTTTTATTTTAAATTCTCTCCCCCACCCCATGTGTGTGTGTGTGTGTGTGTGTGTGTGTGTGTGTGTGTGTGTGTGTGTGTGTGGTATGTGCGCATGAGGATAGATGTTGGCAGAGCCAGAGACATTGGATGCCCTGAAGCTGGGATCAGAGGTAGTAAGCCTCCCAACAAGTGTACTGGGAACTGAACTCCAATCCTCTATAAGAGCAGCAAACACTTAAATGCTAAGCCATTCCTCTCATTTCAGTCTCCTGAGACCCGAAGTTATAGGAGTGAGCTACCCACGCAGAGGCTTGCCGTGGAATAATCTTTCTATACACTTTGCGGATGTGTTGCTTTGGTCAAGAATCTTGTTTGTTTTGTTTTATCCAGAGCTGGGAATAGATCCTCTGGGCTGCTGGGCAAGGGCAATGTCCTTACCCTCCCTTCCTTCCTTTCTGTGACTGAGTCATACTCCTCTGGGGCCAGGCCGCGTTTCACCCATCTGCTGACAGTGTGGCTTTCACAGGTGGGTAAGAAGCACGTGAATAATGGGAGATATTTCAGACAGACAGCCTGCCAGCCAGAGCAGAGTCAAACCTGGGCGATGAGGCACTTCCTCTCATGGCTACATCACCGCAGGGGCCTTCATGAGTTCTGAACCACACTCCCTCCAATTCTCTGGGCTGTTTTTCATTTGGACGATTGGAGGTTTTTGAGACAAGGTCTTATTCTGTAGCCCAGTCAGCTCCAGGTGACTCACTGGGTCATCCAGTCTGGCCTCAAACCTGCAATGACCTTTCTATGTCAGTCTCTTGTGTGCTGGGATCTCAGGCCTGAACAACTCTTTGGTTTTTTGTTGTTCTTTATTGAGACTATGTAGCCTAAGCTAGTTTCACTTCACATTCCCCTGCCTCAGCCTCCTGAGCCTCCAACAGGAGGTGTGCACCATCATGCCCAGTCCTTGGGTTTTGAAAACACCTCAAAAAGAGCAGAGACAAAGTATGATTTAGAAGCATCTCTGCCTGAGCAATGTCCTTATTGGGCCCTGGGTGGTCACTGCCTACCCTTTGGGTATATGTATTTGGAGGGTATCTATGATGGGAGGACACAAGGCCTGGAAAGAAGACCCTCCTTGGTCCTTCCTGTCTTCACTGAGGTCCTTTCCTCTGCCTGTCTCCAGAGATCTTGATGGACACTTCTGTCCCACCACCAGTCACTTCCTAAATAACCATACAAAGACTTAATATCAATTATAAATGCTCTGCTGATAGCTTGAGCTTGTTTTTAAGCTAGCTCTTATAACTTAAACTGACCCATTTCTATTAATTTATATGCTGCCCTGAGGTTCGTTTACCTCATGAGCTTCCCATCCTGCTCACTCTGTGTCTCATGGCATCTCCTCAGACTCTGCTCTTCTTTTTCCCAGGATTCTCTCTATCCCCAAAATACTGCCTAGTTATAGACCAATCAGCGTTTTTATTAGCAGTGAGAGCAACACACCCTCACGGTGTACAGGAGCAAGCCTCATTGCTCGTTCCTGGGTTGCCATCACAGACCATAAACTTGTGACTGAAAACACAGTAAAAATTCCCATCTCACAATCCTAGACGCCTGAAAGCTGAAATGGGCCCCACTGGGGTTGAGGTGGGTGTCAGGCAGATGCTGGGCATGGAAGTTGCCAGGAAGCAAACAGCTCAACCTGACCCTGGATTCAGAGAGAGACAAAGAGCCAGGTCTGTGGCACATCAGACTTCACTGAGCACGTGATAGGGACAGGATGAGGATAGACCTGAGTGGGCAAGCCAGCCGAACTGAGGAAGGAGGATATTCACAGGGAGGCAGCGGAGGAGAAAAGATCGGCTCTTCAGCATCTGAGTGTGAGAGCACAGATCTTCGGGATTGTCTGTTTAGCCTCTGGCTGTTGTGCTTAGAATAGACTAGTGAACAAGAGAGGAGGGAGGAGGGAACATGGAGGAAGGGATGTGGAGGAGGGTTTTGGAGGAGGGGGAGTGGAGGAGGGCATGGGGAGAAGGGGGAGTGGAGGAGGGGGAGTGGAGGAAGGGTTGGGGAGGAGGGTATGGGGAGAAGGGGGAGTGGAGGAGGGGGAATGAAGGAGGGGGTGGGGAGAAGGGGTTGTGGAGAAGGAGGTGAGGAGGAGGGGGAGTTGGAGAGGGAGAGTGAAGGAGGGAGAGTAGAGGAGGTGTTGTAGAGGAGGGGTAGTCAAGGAGGGGGTGGGAGAAGGGGTTGTAAAGGACGGGGTGTGGAGGAGGGGGTGTGGAGGAGAGGGAGTGGAGGAGGGGTGGGAGAAGGGGTTGTGGAGGACCAGGTGTGGAGGAGGGAGTATGGAGGAGGGGGAGTGGAGGAGAGGGAGTGGAGGAGGGGTGGGAAGGAGCAGAAGTGGAGGAGAGAAGAGGGACTATCCTGAAAACCTGGAAGATGAAGAAGGACCTGAAAACAGGGAGGAAGAGGAGCCTAAAACAGGGAAAGGGTGCCTGGGAGGAGGGAGAAGGAGGAAGGGCCTGGGAACAGAAAAGAGGAGGAGGGGCCTGGGAGGAGGGAGAAGGAGGAAGGGCCTGGGAACAGAGAAGAGGGGGAGGGGCCTGGGAGGAGGGAGAAAGGGGAGGAGTCTGGAAGCACACAGAGTCTCCTGCAGTGAGGGAATGAGGAAGAGTAGGTGAGGGGGTAAGGCCTTAGATGTGAAGCTCAGATGAATGCCACATGTGACAAGGTTGACTTTTGTTGAATGAAGGGGAAACTGAGGAAGGAGAATCTCATTCCTGCACGGGATCATCCCCCACAGGCCAGACAGAAGCCTGTGACAATGACAGAGCACAGGTCAGCAGGGTCCTCATGATCCCTGTGGGATTTTGTCCACAGGCTTGGTCAGATCACACAGTGCCATGGGCTGTACGATTACAACCATGTGCACAGAGCAGGCTCCAGGCTCCTCTGTTCTCAGCCTGAGGGGCTGCTGCCTGGCCTGTCAACCAGCTGACTGTCTAGAGCTACTCAGTATGACAACACACCCAACACACAGCTCGACACGTTTACATGAGAAGCCTTTGACACTTCCACATAAGCAAAATAAACGGTCAGACTGTCAGCCCCCCAGTTACACCTGATGGCAGAGACCTGTAATCGCAGCCACTCTAGAGGCTGAAGCAGGAGAATAAAAGTTCAAGGCCAGTGTGGGCTACAGAGTAAATTCAAAGCAAGGCTGGACAGCTTAGTGAGAACCTATCTCAAAATATAAATAAATATTTCTTTATTTTTATTATTTTGTTTTCGTTTTTTTTGAGACCCCGAGGTCTTGATATGTGGTTCTGACTGTCCTGGAACTCACTATGTGGATCAGGTGGCCTTGAACTCACAGAGATTTGTCTGCCTCTGCTAGGATTAAAGGCATGCACCACTATGGCTAACTACAAATAAATAAATAAATGAATGAATGAATGAATAAATAAATAAATAAATAAATATTTTTAAAAGTTGGGGTATGCTCAGAAGGACCCTTGCATCCACGCACCCTGTGCTCAATCTTCAGAAATGGAAAAGAAAAATCCCAGCAGGAAGTAGCTGACAGCTCCAGGTTCACCCCAACATCTCCCAAGCTGGGGAAGGTCCTGGATAGGGTTCCTCCCAGGAGCAGGAAGGGCGGGGCCCTTTGTCAAGGATGACCAGCCCACAGGCAAGGATGGGCTGGGAGGAGGGATCTCTGTCCAGAGCTGGTATCTTTTCCCAGGCCTGGTGTTGAGCCCTGAATCTGTGATCGGAGAACAGCTGGGAGAGCAGCCAATGGGCACTTGGCCACTGGGTTTCAGGCTGGAATGTTTGAGCTCAGCAGAGAGGAAACAAAATCAAAGTGAACCTAATGGGCAGATCATGGCAGGATGGCCAGATAGAGACATAGTTTAATCACATCCATTCACACTACATCACAGGCTTTCCTTCCTTGAGACATAACATCTCCCACATTCCTGCTGCCTCTACACCTTTCCAGCTGTGGAGGTTGTTCGCTTATCAGAGCTGCTTGATTACAGCTCAGTGTATAAAGTATGTGCCATGCATGAGGACCTGATTTACAGCACCTACATAAAAGTTGGGGCTGGAGGGATGGGCTGGACTTGGCTTAGCAGTTAAGAGTGTTTGCCTCTCTTGCAGAGGACCCAGGTTCATTTCCCAGTAGCCATGAGGCAACTCAAAACTGGTTGCAACTCCTATTCCAGAGATCCAATGCCCTCTATTGTACCAGGCACACATGATGCACATGACACTCGTTTACATAAAGTAAAAATAAATGCAGTGCATTTATTTTATTTTTACTTATTTATTGGTTTCTTGTTTATTTGTTTATTTTTGAGACATGGTTTCTCAGTGTAACTCTGGCTGTCTTGGAACTCACACTGTAGACCAGACTGGCCTCAAATTTGGATATCTGCCTGCCTCTGCCTCCCAAGGGCTGGGATTAAAGGCACACACCACCTCTGCCTAGCTCAATATGTTTTTTAAATGGGATGGTAGAGCACACTCATAGTTCCATTTCTGGGAGTTGCCTGACCAAATCAGCAAGGCCCTGGTCTGAGTGAGAGACCCTATCTCAGAAAAACAAAAAGCACCCAATGTAGACAGTAATTGAGGAACACTTACCCAAGGCTGCCTCCACATACACCTGCACACACAGGTGTGCAATGCACCCCTGCATACATATGCACCCAAACACAAGAATATGCAAACGCATGAATACAGAGAAAAGCAATTGTTGCCAGATGCTTTCCTGTTCCATCATCTTCCCAATAGGAAGGACTCTGCACACGGAATGTGTCTTCGAACTCTTAGACAGGACAGACAGAAGGTGTTGTGTAAATGGATGGGTGCACAGGAAGGAGGCACAGGGGCCACAGATGTTAGGATTCTGTTCTAGCCCCTGAAGCCACACCCAGCCAAGGGCAATTAGCCTGGCCCCACCATACTTCCTTTCTCCCACCATTCTAGATGGCGCCCTCCTCAACCCCCTCCTTTCTCTCTTCTTCTCTCTTTCTGTCTCTGTCTCTTTATCTCTTCTCCCTCTCTTCATAATAATAAAGTCTGTCTCCAACTGTGCCACCACCTTTCACTACGCAGGGCATGAGGCCTCTATCCATCGCTATCCGCCAGCCACACTGGGTAATACTCAAAATCATAACGTGACAATGGGCCCATCTCCTTCCCTGGCGAGTTATGCAGAAGGACACGAGAGACCTATAACTGAGGGTCAGGGTCTTCTCTTCCTCCACACCCTCAGGCTTGAGTCTGGTCACTTTTCCCTCCGTGTTCCTAGGCCCCTACTTTGCTGGACTGCTGTTTGGAGACCTTGAACTTACCCCATCTCCTTTCCTATCTTGCCCTGCTTCTCCATAACAAAGCCCTGTGAGGGCCCCACCCTAATATCATCACATACTGAGTTGACTTGTTGAAAAATATCTGCTTAAGAAGTATTGGATGATGTGATGGGCTGGATGTGACACAGTTGCCTAGCACACAAACCAGGTACTCTTGTAATTCCAGTACTTAGGAGGGGGAGGCAGGAGGATTGGAAATTCAAGGTCATCCTCAGCTGTATAAGGAACTTGAGGCCAGCTTGACTACATGAGATCCGGTCTATAAATGAATACATACATATTGGGTGAATGGATAAAGAAAGTTTTTCTCTAACTGGTGCTCTGAGCATCTTCCCCAGGGACCACACTCATCTTCCCCGGGACCCCAGGTTGAGAATGCTGAAATGTCCAGCAAGTGGTTAATGTTTGTAACAGTGGGAATGTGGAGGCTGGTGTAGGGCATGGTCCTTAGTCTGCAGGAACTGCCTTGAGAAGCATGTCATGATCTTAGGGCTACAGGTGAAAAGCATGGAGAAGCAGCAGCTCATTCATCATCTCCATCAGGGTTTGAAGGTGGGTGCTTGAGTCGAGGCTCATCAGACAATCAGCTATGATTTTAATTACCTGTCATTGTTTCACATGCACGTGAGGTATGTGGAGTTGGTTACGGATGCTCCCATTTTGCACATGTGAAAACTTGGGCTCAGAGAGTTGAAGATACTTTCTCAGGGTCACAAAAGAGTTGAAAGAACTCAGACTGGAAATCTCACCTCCCAGGTTCTTCTCATTTCACAGAGAGGGCAAATCACCTCCCCAGGGTCATACAACTGGGAAACTGGCTGAGCTGGCTTTTGAACCCAGATGGGCTTCAAGCTGGTATGATTTCTAGTTCTGTGCCTTGTAGCCTGACTCATCTATCATTTGAGATTCTGGGCATTGGAAGGAACAAGGCCCTGACCTTCTGACCTAAGCAGCCCTAGGGTCATTCACACCCTAGACACTGGTCCAAGAATGCAGCTCTACTGGTCTGGTCTGCATGAGCCTGGCAGGGCTCAGAAGGGGGGTGAAGCGGGCAGCAGGCAGGAAGAAGCCGTTGGGTGTGGACAGGAGGCAAAGCAGTCTGTCCTGCAGGGATGCTGTGCCTGGCAGAGCCTGTTCAGCCCCACCTAAAGCCACTCTGCCTTGACAGGATAACCTCCTTGCAGAGAAACCCTCATGGTGAGTGTAAGAGGACAAGGGATGATCCTAGAGTGAGATGCCTGAGCTTTCGATTTACTCCTTTGTGGCTAAGCCATATAGGGAGAGGGCTAGGGTTCAGAGCAATTACCATTCAGCAGTATTGGGAGTTGTCTCCATATTTTGGCAACATGCACAACTGTACAGGTGCATACCTGAGTGGAGGAAGGGTAGCAAGGAGTCATGGGAGCCTGTCCTCCTGGAGTGACCACTGGGTGGGGCTACCCATCAGGCGGGAGGAGGCTGTCAGGGGCCCCAGTGGGTGGGGGCCTGAGGTGAATGCTCTAGGCGTGACTCAGGAACAAGAAGACTCAATGAGTCACTCTAGACCCTCTTCTGTGCCTGCTTCCAGAACTCTTGCCAAGGGGACTCCAGGGATGGGGGAAGCAGCTCGGGGTTAGGGGTGAGTCAGCCCATGTGAGCTGAAGGGCCAGCTTGACTTTCCATCCAAAGAATTGTCCTACAAGAAAAGTAAATAAGTGTTACACAATAGAGGGCGAAGCTGGGCCAGCCCCCTCCTGTTCTCTGGGAGTGTGAGGAGGAAAGAGGTCTCTATACCTAGGACTCTGAACACATACATCTCTTTGCACTGACTGGCCCCTACGTATTAGGTGAAGCAGTCCAGAGTGATTAAACCACCTGTTAAGATCACACAGCCAGGATTCAATCCCAGGCTGGCTTTGAACTGTGTTTTTCAGATAGTCCCCTGACTACCTGCTTCTATGTTCCAGAGGATGGCTGCTCACTAGACAGCAGCTTTCATCTGGTTTTCTCAGTGGGAAGAGTGTGGTACTGATAAAATGCAGTTTCTTGGGTCCTCTAAAGACTCATTCAGCCATAATCTCGGGAGGAGAAACCTGAAATTGGACATAGGGCCTTACCACCTGCCAGGCAAGCAGTATAGCACTGAGCTCCGCCCCCAGCTCTTCTGACTTTTTGTTTGGAGGCAGGGTCCTAGCCTTGAACTAACTCTGGAGCCAATTTGGGCCTCAGCTGAAGTGACAGGTCTATGCCTCCGTGCCAGTCTGGAATCTGTATCTATCAGTAAGTACTCCCCAGGTGTAGGTGGAGCCATGTAGGAAATGAGAGAGGAACTATCCATGAGAGGACTGACCCGGGCCTCCACCCTGGGAGGAGAAGGCTCCATCCTGGTTCTGTGAGCACAGCCCGCTGTTCCCCCGGCTGAGAGAATGTTGTTCTTCCTGTTTCAAACTGGTTCAAAGTGAGTGTGGAGTGTATATTCCTCCTCAGCTTCTGGGGAAATGCCGAGCACAAAGAGGGTCTGAGTGACCCTTGTAACAGTGACAACGGCAACCATGAAGTCCCTCCCTTCCAGCTTTGGAAAGGGACAGGTGTGAGAAGCCAAGGGTCACCCTGCAGGTGCCTCCCCGGAGATGTTTGACCATCTTGGAACAAGTCTACTCAGCTCCAGTGCTAGCTGCCCTGCCCCTGCCACAGCAGAGGGATGAGTCACTTGGCAGAAGACAGTTTGGCAGTGTCGAACTAACCCCATCTGGCCCCCAGAGGATGTACGGGTGAGGGCAGATTCCCCATCCCATCCTGCCTGCCCACAGATGTGTGTGGAGCACATGTACACACACACACACACACACACACACACACGTGCACACACACCCATGCATGTACACACAGCTGCCCCAGCCCTGGGCGGGCTATTTTAGAATGTAGAACGAGAAGATGGGTGAGGGCCAAGTGGAATTTCTCCCTTAATCTGCTAATTCCTTCCAAAACTCCTGGGCTGAACCCAGCTGAGTCAGTGGGCGCCAGGCCCAGCTGCCCCGGGCCTGGGAGTGGCTATGGTGGGTAGAAAGAGGGGTGTCCAGATTTGGGGTGCTTGCAGCTGGTGGATGGGGCCACAGACCAGTTAGGCACTGTAACTCTCAACATGGCTCCCTTCCCAAGAGAAAACGCCAAGATACCAGGTCCCTTCTGAGCAGGGAATCCCAGGGGCTTCACTTCACAGGGAGCACTCAGGAGAATGGATCATCGGAGACACACACACACATACACACACCGGTAAGATATTATCAGTGTTGTTATTCTGCAGTGCTCCAAGCCTACAGCCTGAAGCTCCTCCGCCAAACCACTTCATATTCACCCACTCACTCACTCACCCACCCACGCACCCAAAAATAGTTGAGAAAGGAATGTGAGTGTTCGGGGAAATCTGGAGTTTTGTTCAGAGCTGTACCTGGCATCCAATGAACTGTTGGCCTGTCACAAAGGACACATCCCTGTTGAGCTCTGTCTAATCACTCGGGCTGTGCTAGGGGCTCGCTGTGAAGGATCTGGCCTCATGGCAGACACTCTGCTTTACCATTTCATAGATGGAGGCCCGGAGAGGTAAAGGGGCTTGTTCATTGTCCCCACCGCTGAAAAGAGACCAAGACAAACCAACAATGGTTTGTCCTGGCTGCCTCCCCTCTGTCCCCAATGAAGAGTGTTGTTCATCCTCAAGAGAGTGAAGGCTAACAGCTTTTCATGGGTTCTTCCTGAAGTTTTCTGTGTTTACAAAAGCAGATTGTACAGGTATTCCCACCACCAACTCTCAAGAGCTGCTATCCTCATCACAACACCCATAGTTTAAAAAGTAAATTTATTTTTTAAGTTATGTGTATATGGGTGGGTCTATGTGTGGGTATGTGCGCATGACAGCAGGTACCTGTGAAGTCCAGAAGAAGGCCTCATATCTTCCAGTGCCAGAGCCAGCCAACATTGGTTCTGGGAACTAACGGGGGTCCTTTGCACAAGCAGTATGTTCCCTTAGCAGCGGAGCCAGCCCCAGACTCCCACCCCAGCACCAACTGCCTTATTTTTAAACCATAACTGGAGACAGACAGATGAACTTGAACCCAAGTCTCCTGATGCTGTGATCAAGGCTCACAGCTGTTCATCCCTTTCCATTCTCAAGACTTCATCTCCTCATTTGAACTCTAAGCCCTCTGGCTGTCTGTGGAGTCTCTCCAGAGTGCCTCTTCCCAGATGAGCCCACACACACACCTAGAGTGGCACCGAGTACTCTTAGCTGTCTTCCACTCTCGCTCCCTACCAAGACTATTTTCCCTCAGCCAACAAAAATGGAGACGATTCCCTTGCTGCAGGTTGTGAGCTCCTGGGATGCAGGTACTGGGTAAAACTCCATGTTTCCACCAGCCCCCTGGACGTTTGGGCAGGATTGTGCAACGTCGCTATTATCAGCCAGCACTAAGCAGCTTTCATGGCCCACCATGGAGTCTCTATCATGCCAGGGCCCGGGGTTATGAAAGTTACAAAGGATATTAGTGTCCTCCCTAGCTGGCCTGGGTGGTGGTAGTGGCAAAGCTTCCTCCTTGTTTGAGCTAGCACTGTGTGCCAAGCTCTTTGGTGAATAAGCTTCAGGAATCCCCTATAGCCCTTCCGGATGCGGGTCGTTATCATCCTTCGGCAAAGGAAGAAACCGAGGCAGTAAGTAAAACACCGCACAGAGAAATCTTGACTGACTATAATAAATGACCACAGGATCTGAATTCAGTACCACGCTGTGGCTGTGGCCATCATCAGTCACATTTCACCCCACCGCGAGTGTGATTTATTAACCACACGGGACGCAGAGACGGGGTCCAGTGTCCCACGTCTGTCTGAGGTTCCAACTGGGAGTCATCAAAAGAGGAGTGTCTTGGCAAACCCAGATAAGCCCTTCGACCAGGGGGCGCGCTAAGCCCGACGTGCAGGATGGGCGCGGCCTGGTGTTCTGGCACAGGTGCACTGGGAGTCCCGGTTCTGGCTACCGGCTGCGCAGCCTCCGCAGTGCCAGGAGGCGGGGGCGGTGTCCGGCGGGGACCTGGGGAGCGCGCTTGAAGCCCCGCCCGCAAGGTAAGCGCCACCTTCCCGGGGAGCGGCGGGCCAGCGAGTGGCGGGCGATCGCCCCGCCCTGTCCCAGTAGTGACCGAGAGCCACGGCCCTCCTCACTAGGGGCTCCACGAGCCGCCGCCGCCGCCGCCGCCTTTTACCTGAGCCCGCCGCCCGCTTTCGGTGCGCGCCGGGCCTGTTGCAGCGTCCCTGGTCCCTCTATCCCAAGCGCCACCATGCACTCGCTCTTCAGGAAGAAAAATAAAGGCAAATACAGCCCAACGGTGCAGACCCGGAGGTGAGGGGGCACCCCGGGCTGAGATGCAGGGTACTCGGTGCTGAGCCAGGAGGTGGGGATGCGTGGAGACGCCGAGCAGAGGTCCCTCTGGAGCTGGGAAGGTCTGCCTTGGTGGGATGGGACTGGTGAGGGGCACCAAGTGTATGCACAAGAGACTCTGTAGCCCCAGGATGCGCTACTTGGGGACCTTGATGGTGGGGACTTCAGTAGGGAGTATAAGGATAGGGTGCTTCCCCGAGGAACTTGTAGACCCAGCAGGTGCTGTTGGCGTTGGACTGTGAGAGATGGTGACTCCAAGGGAGGGCCACCTGTCCTCTCTCCGGCTGCACCTGCCTGCTTGCCTTGGAGCATTCAAAGGCCGCGGGAGGTGCAGGGGCCGCGGGGGCCCAGGCTTAGGCATTCCCAGGCTCTCTGGAGTCACCGCTCCGCCGGACTGGGTGGGGACCGGCCTTTTTCTCACTGCATGATTTCTGAGGGGTGTGGCTCCCAGCGCTTCCCCATCCCCCTAGCTCCGAAACTGGCCTCGTCTGCGATCCCTGGGTTCCCAGGGCCGCCCGAGAAGCGAATGACATGTCTTGATGCGTCTAGATGGAAAAGCAGCCCACGTCGGTTTTGATAAGCCTAATGTATTCACTCGCTTAATAACCGGTTTGGGGGAGACTGGTGGAGTTGCTGAGATTGAGGGAGGGGGTGGAACGCAGGCCTCTCCTTGATACCTCACTAGGGGAAATGGAGGGTAGTCCCCCAAAGAACTTCAGGCAGATGAGATGTAAAAAATGTCACAGCTCACCTGGCTGAGGGATTCTACACCTAGCTGTTCTCCACTGGCTAGGAACTGAGTACTTCCTCCCCTCTCCCCAGACTCCAGAGAGGAAAGACGGGATACACTAGGTCCAGAGCTTCCCCACTGGCTGCCTCAGCCATTCAACCCAGATCCACCTATGACACAGGTGCCCTGGGCACTGCAGTGTAAATTGTAGCCTGCACGGTCATATGCTTTCAGAAACTCTGCTGCCCCGTGATATCCCACTGACAGAGCTGTTTGAAGCTCAGAGTAATTTCTTCCCTTGTTTTGAGGTACTCCCCCCACATCAACCCTGTCTTTCACAACCTCAGAGACTGGGCAAGGCCCTTCATACTGCTCCTCTGTGGCGAATCCAGCTGGCTGCCAGACTCAGTTGGGGTCCCATCCAGTCCTTGTGCTGCTCTCTTGAGTATTACACAATCTTATACTCCATGCCAGTCCCACAAGGGGTCAGGCCCCTGTGGTCCTCAGCAGGAGAAGAGTCACACATCCCAGGAGCTGAGCCAGGTCCACCCCCACACTCTCAGCCCTCCAGCCCCGAAGGCCTGGGCTTGGACTGAACAGCAAAGCCAAGAGAGCAGAGAAGGAAGGAAGGAAGGAAGGAAGGAAGGAAGGAAGGAAGGAAGGAAGGAAGGAAGGAAGGAAGGAAGGAAGGAAGGAAGGAAGGAAGGAAGGAAGGAAGGACTCCATCTTTTCCAGCTGCAGGGTCTCTGAGAGCACTGTGGTCCTGCCATCCTCTTTGTCCTTGGCTAGCTAACTTGACATGGACCTTAGCTCAAAGGTCTCATGCTTCCAGGACAGATGAAAGCCTCCTTTGGGCTCCCATAGCCTTGTGGTCACTCAGCCCTGAGTAAGGACTAGACACTTCATGGTCTCCCAGGCCTGGGTGCCCTCTGTTTGTTCCCACCCTCTTGCTGGAGGACTAGATCCTGACAAAACTCCAGGGTAGGGCCACCTTGTGATCTCTCTCTCTCTCTCTCTCTCTCTCTCTCTCTCTCTCTCTCTCTCTCTCTCTCTCTCTTTTTCGACACTTGCTACGTAGCTCAGGTTTACCTTAGAACCACTGTGCAGCCCAGCCTAGCTTTGAACTCCATCCTCCTGTCTCAGCCTCCCCAGAGTTATGACTATAAGAATCTGTAACATTGGCTGGCACCCAGCCAGCAGTGTAGTAAACACAATAGTGGTGGTGGTGGTGATGGTGGTGGTGGTGGTGGTGGTGTATCCACTTAGTGTTCTAAGCTGCAGTTGCTAGCCATGGGGAACACCCCTCCTAAGTTATTTCCTCATTCTGCGTTCTCAATGGCTCCTCTGTTGCTGTTTGGAGAAGAGTGAAGTCCTGGGGGGAGGGCCTCAGGTCCAGAGAGCAGAAGGCTTGCTGTTCATCCCGCTGCTATACTGGTGGACAGCTCTGAGCCTCGGTTTCCCTGCCTACAAAGTATGGGATGGTCATCATTTCACCATGGAGGGCTGAAGAAAAAAAATTCCCAGCATATCACAAGTATCCAGGCAAGGGTTATCAGTGTTTTCCCAAAGCCCAGGGACCCAGCAGCCCTGAGGGAGCTTTACACTCAGGCATCCAGAGGCTTGGACAGCACAAGTTCCTATCAAGGAACAGAGAAACACTCTCCCTGTTTGTCTGCCTTTTTAGCAGCTGACTGGGGTGAAGGGGTGCTAGGCAGGGTGTGAACCCACTGCTCCTGTCACCCTGGTTCCTAATGACAGGTGTGGAAGTTGGTGTTCACACCTGAACTAATGACAGGGTCAGGTTTGGTGGTGCAGGTCACAGGATCGCACCTAGGCTAGCAAGAGGTCCTGGAGGGTGGGTGCTCCCACACCCTCGGCTGTACAACTTAGTGGGGATTCTTGATCTTTCTGAGTCACCTTCTCACCTGGAATGGGGATAACAGAGTGTCTGCCAATGAGTATTGGCTAAAGATTAGTGAAATAACCTAGAGAGGAGGAGTAGGAACGTAAGGCAAAGATGATGATGATGATGGTGATGATGATGCAAATGTAGGGTCTTTGTGACTGGGGCTGTAGGTCAGTTGGTAGGGTGCTTATCTGGCATGCAGGAAGCCCTGGGTTTGGATCCCAAAGCTGTATAAAAAAAAAAAGCATGAAGGCACATGCCTGTTGTGCCAGCACTTGGGATGTATAGGCAGGAGAGTCACAAGTTCAAGGTCATTCCTATTTGCATAGAGGGTTTGAAGCCAGCCTAAGCGGCATGAGACCCTGTCTGCAAACATAACAGCTGCAGAGGATGTGCCTGTTATACCCAGGACAAAGCATGAGCAAAGCTGAGGGAAGCCTTGACCACTCTCTGCTCTGGGGATATCAGATGAGATTAAGTTTAAGCAGGTATGACCACATGACAGTTGGATTGATGGGACCAGGAGGACAGAGCGTCGTATTAGCCAGACTAAGTCTACAACTCCCACTCACTCTGTGCTCTGGAATTGTGTAAATGAGGTTGTCAGGTGGGAGGGCATCCAGGTCAGGGAAGACTTCCTGGGAAAGATGTCTGAGTGAAAAAGTTAAGGTCATCTGGCTTTGGAGACTGAATCCACAGAGAAAATAACTTGACCTCAGTGGGTGGTCTCTGTGAGTTCCAGGCTAGCCCAGTCTACATAGAAAGACCTTGTCTAAAGAAGGATATAGAACTTATCTCACATCCACCTCCATGTCTGACCATCATACCGTCTCCCAGCGGCCTGACTGTGCCACCCAGCCCTGTCCAGTATTCAGAAGAGGGCTGTGTTAGTTACTAACACACACACACACACACACACACATACATACATACAACTCGCTCACACACATACACACATACTCGCACACACATACACACACACACCTATACACACATATACACTCATACACACACACTATCTGACAATGCAGCTTAAGAGGTAAGAGTTTCCTTTAGCTCACAGTTCTAGGACAGAGCCTGTCACAGTGTAGTAGTGACAGGAGAGTGGGGCAGCTGGTGACCCTGCACCCTCGGTGGGCAGAAAGGAATGGATGCTGGTGACCCTTTTTCTTCAGTCTGGGACCCCAGCTGGTGGGATGATGGGTAAGTCTTCACACCTCAGCTAACCTAATCTAGAACTTCTCTGGCAGGCATGCCCAGAATTTGTCTCCAAAGTGATTCTAGACCTTATCAGCCTGACAGGCTAAAGTAACAGTGTGAATCCTAGGAGGATCCTGTGTGTAGAAAGAAGATTGGTGAGAAGCATTTCTTAGGGCACCCTGACCATCTTGGTGGCTAAGAGTAGTGTTTGATGTCCACTAGGCGTGAGTTCAAATCCAAGCTAGCACGCCTTTCTTGAACTGTGTGACCTTGAGGAGATCATATATCTCTGAACCTTAGTTTCATCATCTGAGCAATGGGCATGGAGATACAAACACCACTTGGACCAGCTGCTGAGTGGATCAGCAAATTGACTGTGTGATGGGCCCAGCTCTGGAGCAGTCTCAGAGGGAGTAGCCACTGCTATAAGGGACATGAACCTATGCCT
Organism: Phyllotis vaccarum; assembly: GCA_033318265.1. Taxonomy (NCBI): domain Eukaryota; kingdom Metazoa; phylum Chordata; class Mammalia; order Rodentia; family Cricetidae; genus Phyllotis; species Phyllotis vaccarum. Next base: position 68,777,630 of record JARWLC010000016.1, on the reverse strand, counting down.
AGAAGCCTACCGGGCAGGAGACTCAAGGAGGTCATGTGACAGTGACAGATGGAAGGCAAATGATTTAGGAGAGGGCCTGTTAGTGAAGCGCACAACCCTTCAGGTACCTGGGTGTCTTGGGCAGAGTGAACTTGCTACTTCCCTGCGCTTGCCCAGGGCCACATGGCTGCTATATGAGAACGTGTCATTCTGACTGCATGCCCACAGATGGACTGGGTCCCACTTCCCAGAGGTAAACAATGAAGTTGAGCGTAAAGACACCACCCTGGGCTCACAAGTAGGCTATGCTGGAGCCCAGTTCCTGAGGAGGAATCCCACCCCCATACCTGAGGCTGGTGGCTGCCCAGTCCAGGAACTCTCAAGGGAGATGGCAGAATATTGACACCAGCTCTGTAAATACTACTACTCTGTCCTCCACCATTGATCTTATGGATAGGGTTGGAGAAAGTGTGTTCAGGGAGGGTGTTAAGTTACTATGGAGAAGGTGTGTTCAGGCAGGGTGTCAACTTCTTATGTAGCCTTGAGTTCACCATATATCTCAGGCTGGCTTCAAATTCATTCTGTAGCCCAGGCTGACTCCTATTAACTATATAGCTCAGGTTAGCTTTGAGCTCATGACAGTTCTCCTGCCTAAGCTCCTCATGTGTTGGGATTCCCTTCATGAGTTTCCACATCTGGTCTGGCTGCTCTCCTCTCTGCAAATGATGTGAGTAAATCAAGAAATCTGGGACGGAGCTGGGCTCAGCTCGTGGGCAGTACTGCTAATGGAAGTGGTGGAAAGGCCTTGTCAGTGGCCAGCCTTGGGGAGAGGGAGTTTTCTGGAAGCACAGCTCAGTCAACACCCTATAAGTATTAGTTAACACCCAAAGCTGAGGGGATGGGGATCAGGTACTCCCAGGGTACAGCAATCCCCTGAAGGCAGTGTGGGACCACACTGGCACTGTCTGTCCCCTCCTGCCTGCCTCAGCCTGTCCAGGCAACTCAACGGAAGAGGTAATTGGCCTCCGGCTTTGTTCTTTCTGCTTGTGAAGCCTAAACCTGAGAGGCCTCCTGCTGCCTGATTCTCCCTTAAATGGCTCCTCACTCCTGCTGCCCTCAGAACTCACAGCTCTCTCTTGAGCCCTGGATGCCTGCAGCTGCCATTAGGCGATCCTGTTCTAACCCAAGGGTCCATCTCCCTGCTGCAGGCAGGGCCACTACTGCTTGTGATAACAGCATCCTGACTGTTTAACTTGACTCCTCCTTCTGGGACCCTGGCAAATGCCATCCTGCCCAGCGCGAGTGCTAGCCTGTCTCCATGCTTCTCCTAGCCATCCACAAGGCCTCTGCCCAGGCTGTGCCTCCTGCCTAAAGTGTTCCTTTCTCTGCTGCTGCTTCTCCTTGATTTACTTCCGTTCCTAGGGGAGCCCGCCCCCCCCCCCTACTGGGATACACCCATCCTCCCAGCCCATTGTCTCACCTAAGTCAGTGTTATCTCAGGGTCATTTGGGCTTGTGTGGTAACCTACTGGACCATGAATGAGAGAATGGGGCAGCCATCAGATCTGCAGCCAGGGAATGGAGATGAGTAAATGGGGTGGAGTTCTCTCTGGGAAAGGGAATACTAGGGCTTGAGCAGTATGGTCCCACCCCCGCCCAGTCTCTGTCCTAGGCTGGGGGGAGGCAGAGTAAACAACAGGTAAGTACTGAAATATAGGAAGGAGAGGGAAATGGGGCATCTGAGCAGAGCCCAAAGGCAGGCAGGAGATGGATTGATATCATTTCAAGGCAGTTGTCTCCTCATGGGGTCAGGCTGAGCAGGCAAAGCAAGTGGATGAAAGGTGAGAGAGGACATAAGATGCTAAAATGCAGGAACAGCAGCCAGGTGTGGCGATGCAGCAGGTGTGGGGATGCACTGGGTGTGAGGATGCAGCAGGTATAGGAATGCAGCAGGTGTGGCGATGCAGCAGGTGTGGGGATGCAGTGGGTGTGAGGATGCAGCAGGTATAGGAATGCAGTAGGTGTGGGGATGCAGCAGATGTGGATTCAGCAGATGTGGGGATGCAGCAGATGTGGGGATGCAGCAGATGTGGGGGTGCAGCAGGTGTGGGGATGCAGCAGGTGTGGAGATGCAGCAGATGAGGATGCAGCAGATGTGGGGATGCAGCAGATGTGGAAATGCATCAGGTATGGGGATGCAGCAGGTGTGGAGATGCATCAGATGTGGAAATGCATCAGGTGTGGGGATGCAGCAGGTGTGGGGATGCAGCAGATGTGGGGATGCAGCAGATGAGGATGCAGCAGGTATGGGAATGCATCAGGTGTGGGGATGCAGCAGCTGTGGAAATGCATCAGGTGTGGGGATGCAGACCTGCAATCCCAGCACTGCGGAGGCCAAGGCAGGAAGATTGTGGGTTCAGGGATAATCTAGGCCACATAGTGAGACTTTATTCAAAACAAACAAACAAAAAAAGCAACTAACAACAGCAACAAAAATGGAAAAAAACCACAAAGCAATTTTGTTTGGATGCAGACAAACATATGCATTAAAATATAAATGGGGTGGCTGGAGAGATGGCTGGGCAGGTCAGAAGACATGTCACTCTTACAAAAGACCTGGGTTCAGTTCTTAATACCACATGATGGTTCACAAGCTCATGCAACTCCAGTCTCGGGGGGTCCAGTGCCCTTTTCTGACCTCCTTGAGCACCAGACACACTTGTGGTGTATAGATGTACATGCAGGCAAAACACTCATAATAAATATGTAAAAATTAAAATTATATATTCCTGAAGGGAGGCTAGAAAGGTGATATAAGTGATTTAAATTTTTTTCCAAGAAAGCCTGAAGTGAATATGGCCATGAAAGGACATTCACGTAGTCTTGGTGGCAGATATAGGGGTGACCATTTACTTTTGGTACTATTATGCTAGCTTGATGGGGTCATGATGATTTACCTCTCAGAGTGACAGTCTAATACCCAGAGGCACCATGGTTGACTTGAGCCCTGTAGATACCATAGGAATCTTCAAGACCAACTTCACGATCCAAAGCAACTCAGTGTGTCTGTAATGAGAACCAGACACTCTGAGGCCGGGAGATGGGCAACCTTCCCTGGGCAGAAACAGTTCAGGCCTTAAAAATAGAGCAGGAATTACTACCCCAGCAACCCTTCCCCAGGATTAATAACTGGGTGTGGGGGAGTTTATTGTGTAATAACCATAGATGTGACTAGTGGGGAAAGTATCAGTCAATTGGCTAATCAATCTGGCATTTGTTGAACATTACCTGTATGTGGCTTTCTCTTAAAATTTTCTTCCGGAGGAGACTTGGAATTTTTCTCATCTGTGTTGTTCAGCTTTAACCATTCCTGTGCTTCACTTCCTTGTCCTGAGCTCTGGCTGTATTTCAGAACACCCTGAGGAGGTTTACCAGGATAAATCTTATCTTAGACTAAATGAAGTCCAAACCTTCCGAGGTGGTTGTCTTTGTTCTTGGGCTGTGTACAAGTGACCACAGTAGTGATACTGATGTCATTCTCTGTCCTGTCTTTAGGGCTGTGTAGATTACACCTTCCCTGTTCAGTGGAAGCTTCCTGGTCACTCTCTGTTTCTTCCTTGTATCACTTAGTTTCAGGTAGGTCTTAAAGGGTCATACAGGTCAGGCCTGGTAATGCACACCTTTTGTTTTGTTTTGTTTTTGAGAAAGGGTTTCTCTGTCCAGACCAGGCTGACCTGGAACTCACAGAGATCTGTCTGCCTCTGCCTCCCAAATTCTGGGATTAAAGGAATGTGCCACCACCAGCAGCAGCGATACATACCTTTAATCCCAATACTTGAAAGGAAGAGAGAGACAGATTTCTGTGAGTTCCAGCCAGCCTGGGTGGGATATCCATCTGTCTTTGGACAGATAGGGTCTTGTGTAGGCCAAGCTGGCCTTCAGCTTGCTATATAGCTAAGGATTACCTCGGACTCCTCATTCTCCTTTCTCCATTTCCCAAATACTGAGATTTCAAGGATGAGCCATCAAGCCCGAATTATGAGGTGCTGAGGAATGAACCCATGCTCTGTGTGTGTTAGGCAAGCACTCTGCTAACTTGAACCAGGTCCCAAGTCCCTTAATTAGAGAGTTTAACTCATTTATGTCTATTGTAGTGATCAATGTGTTTGGATCCAGTCTGTTGTATTGCTGTTTATAGTGCTTCCTTTTTTTATTTCTTTGTTTTTATTCCTTTTTATTGGACTGAGCTATATTTCCCACAATTAAATTCCCAATTAGATCCCAAGAGTACCTGTAATCCTAGCACTCGGGAGAATTGCAGGTACAATATGAGCTTGATCTTCAAAGTAAGACTCTGTTCCTACTAAACAAAATCAAACAAACAAAAACCCAAGTTTGATTATGAGATCTGAATAAAATTAATGAGGCTGAAAATACATTGACTTAGGTAATCGTCCTAATTATAAGCACTGGGGTGTCATCCTAGCCCTCCTATTAACCTAGAAAGTTTAAGACAATAACATTTTACTCATCTTTAGGGTGGGCCCATCTGTAACCCTTAATTCCAGGGCTTGCATAAGCTTGGGGCTCAGGATATAGGCATTAAATGTACCAGCCATTTTATGACCTGTCTATACTTCATATCTCCAGGGGCTTATGGTCAAAGTCCTATCCCCAGGGTCCATGACAGGGGAAGGGAGATGTCAAGAAGTTGGGGAACAGGAGTGAAATGTTCAACGCATTGAATGTCTCCAGATTACCTGCTGGACTGCGGCAGTTCTTAGATACATAAGAAGACTGTCTCAAATGGAGTTAATAATAACAATAACAACCGCATTAAAAAAATAAAAAATCCACAGGGCAATGCCACTGACCCCTCTTGGGTACAGACTTGCAATGTGTTAGGAGAACCACCAAGGCCCGCACCACACCAGCCAGCTCTGAAGCTCAGCATTCCATGTTCGAGGGAACCAATGACACCCATCTTGGCAGGTGGCTTGAGGGTCAGAGAAGGAGGGAGCGTGTGTCATCACTGGGTGGGGAATGTGGCCCAGGTTCCTGTGATGCTAGTTCCTAGCACTTGAAAGTCCTGTTCAGAAGGATAGGTGGGGAGTCCCTTGTGGTCACATCTAAAAGAATGACTCAGCCTCAGTTTACCGCCACTGATTGTTACCTTGCCTGTTACCTAGGATTAATTGTACTGACAGAGTTGCCAACAAGATGTCAATTACCTTGTCACTCCTGGTAGCAAATGCCTCACCCCTCTGTCCCTGGTGTCTCTTGTCACTTTGTCTGGGGTGAGGTGGGAGTGGCTTAGTATCGATGTCCCCCTTGCACCGGGGGGGGGGGGGGGGGGGGGGGGGGGAGGGGGAGGGGCACTGTTTTGGAGCCCAGCTTTTTAGATCTGAATCCTGATACTATAGCTTCTTTGCTGTATGACTTTGTACAGGTTTCTAAAGTCTGCTGAGCCTCGGATAATGTCATCTGGAAAGAGAGGTGTAGGAAGTACTGATGTTCTATAAAATACCTGCTAGTTCAGTGCTGCTGGGGGAGCCCCAAAAACATGCAAGGCCTGGAATTAAGGGCCACTGAAAAGTAGTGTGTGGTGGTGTGCCCCTGTAATTACAGCAAGGAATAGGGAGGCCAAGGTAGGGAGGCCAAGGCAGAAGGATCGTCAGCTAAAGGCCAATCTGAGCTACACAAGGAGATCTGTCTCAAAAGCAAAAGCAAAAACAACAGCACACACAGACACACACACAAGTACACACTTAAATAAAATGTGCAGAAGAGGGGCTTGTTATATAGCTCAGAGAGTAAAGGTACTGGCCACCAAGTCTAATGACCTAAGTTTGGATCTACATGGTAGAAAGAGAATCAATTACCCTGGGTTGTCCTCTGACCTCTGGATATGTGCATACCCATATTCACACACACACACACACACACACACACACACACACACACACACACACACACACACACTAAAATGTAATTAAAAAAATAAAGAGCCCAGCCCCAGTAACTCTACAGTGCTACCCTTCCCAGGTCCTTAGATTTTAATAAAATGACACAATGCAAAGGCTGAGCAGGCAGTCAGCAGCTAGTGCATGCCCTGCATTTAACTCTTGACATTCCAGTCATGTTCCCACTGTGTAGAGGAGACCAGGTTGGGGGCTCTACCACACCCAAGAGAGTTTCTATCGGACCTGATGCTCCAGGAGCCAGTGTGTGTTGGTTCCTGAGGCCAATAAGACCCAGGATGGCAGGTGGGACCTAAAATGTACTGTGGCTGTGGCCTACTGGAGGCTCTGGGGAGGAGAATAGTTCCTGGGAAGGGGTGTGCATTCCCACGTTCCAGGCATTCCTGCTCAGATGGTTCCCCACCTGCACACACCCAAAACTCACCAAGACTGAATTAACCCCAAAAGGGAGGAACTGGAACAGGACCAAGGGCTCGTGCCTAAGAATTGATTCAGGCCTGGAGAGTCAGGGGGCTATGGCTAAAATGAAGGTCTCACCTCAACACAAGGAAAGGCAGGCAGGGACAGCTGCGGTGGAGGGGTGGCAGAGACCTGGCCTCTCCAGGGTCACTAGGCAACTACTGGCTCTCAGCATGCCTGCTCTGAGGAAAGGCTGTTTTCTCAGTCTGAGATAAGCCAAGTCCTCAGCTCTGCCCTGTGTCCTGTGTCCTGTGTCTTGGGGGAGGGGGCAGGGTGGGGCATGATGCTGCAGCTGGTGTCTAGATAGATCTTCATATACTAACCCTTTACAGTCAGACTGGGGTCTGGTTGTCAAGGAGCTGGAGGCAAAGGCCTGGCCAGTGTGTGTGTCTCGAGGTGGAGCAGGTGCCCGAGAGCAAATACTGACTTTATTAAGTATCCTTAGGTACCAGGCCCTGAGCGAAGCAGACAGATGCCCTGAGTGTTTGCCTGGTTCATTCTAATGCTACCCAGAGGCCCCAAGACCTCCGGGAGTCATGCCCCACCCCCCAGGCCACATGACTTCCATGTGAGGCTTGAAAGACTTCATATGAAAGATTGTGAGTGACCTGGCCTTCTCTCCTAGCTGTTCCCATGCTACAGATGGGAAAACCAAGGTCCAGAGACTCTAAGTCACTGACAATACAATAAGTAGTGGGAAACCCAGGCTTCTGACTGGTCTGTGTTGCTTAATGAACAGCTCGGCTCCCCCCACCACCACCACCACCCCTGGCTGTGGAAAAGGATACCCTGTATAAAATAACAGTTTGTCAGGAGTCCAGTAGGACAGCGTCTGTCACGACACCTGTATCCCTTCTTAGAGTGTTTGTGTATGGGTATACCTAGTGGATGTCCCTGTTTCTGGCTCCTCTGGTGGATGTCTTTGCTGGTATTGACAGGATTAGGGATTGTCCTGGCCATGCTGTGAAATCACATAGCGCAGGGCTCAAATTCCAATTTCCCACTTTGTAGGTATTACCACTTCATCCCTCGGGTAAAGCAGGCCAAGCTGTGGCCACTGAACTTCTAACAGCCAGTGACAGAGCCAGGACCAATCAGTGGCTCCCTGCCCTGCCTCCTAGGTTGCTCTGCTCCAGATACATCTTCCAGACACAAAGAAATAGCTGTTTCTGTTTCTGTCCCCAGAAAGCTCTTGTCAGGTCCTCATATTCTCAGATCCAGTCCTGGTTATGTTTATTTGTCCCCATCACCTATGTCTTAGGGTATCTGGTGCTCTGATGAAACATCACGACCAACACAACTTGGGGAGGAGGGCGTTATTTGGCTCACACTTCCACATCGTATTCCTTCATGAGGGAAGTCAGGCCAGGAACCTGGAAGCAGGAGCTGATGTAGAGGCCACGGAAGGGTGCCACTTACTGGCTTGCTCCACATGGCTTGCTCAGTCTGCTTTCTTACAGACCCCAGAACCACCAACTTAGGAACAGCCACCCACAACAGGCTGGGCCCTCTGCTATCAATCACTAACTAAGAAAATGCCTTACAGACAGCCTGATCTTATGGAGGCATTTTCTTAATTGGGGTCCCCTCCTCTCTTAACTAGCCAACACAGGCTCCAAGGAGGTACCAGCAGCCTCCTAATCAGTCAGGCCTCACTGTGTCCTAGGAAGGAAGAGGGGTATGTGAGGGCCCCACTGGACTTGGAAGACCCTCTCAGCTGGCAGTCCTTTCCCACAGTCAGGCCTGGCTGAAAAGGTCATTTCTTGGGCCTTCAAAGTTCTGGAAACCCTCCCAATCCTGCTTCTTTACAGTTGATGGAGTCCGAGCCAAGGCTGTCTGTCAAGTGACAGACATTTCTCAGGCCTCAGAATGACCCCTCCCTGACTGCCTCAGGTAGAAGTCTCATGGGCCTCACTCAGCCCCACTCAGTTTGCTGGAAACCCCAGAAATTCAGAAGGGACCATGCTCCTTTAAGGGAAATGGACATTTGTTCTAACTTCTCTAGCTTCTAACTTCTGCCATTAAGTTCCCAGGAGCCTTCTGCTCCTTTCTGCCTGCTGTCAAGGAAGTCTCTGTGTTTCATGGCCTTGGCCCACCTGGGCATGTGTTGGCTGAACTGTAGGGTGGAGATTGTGGGGGTCACTGGGAAGGAGTCCTAGAAGTGGCATGGTGTTGTCTTTGGTGACAAGTAAGAGGTATCTGGACCCCCCTGATGAGTGCTATTGTAGCCTGTAAATCTGGCTTACTGGACCAGAAAGGCAGTAATCAAGCCCCACCCCTGAGAGGGGGGTTCACATGCAAAAGCCACACATCTTATGGTGACAATGGCAGCCTCAGTTCATTTTAAATGGCAATTCTAGACGGAAGGACCATGCAGAGAATTGGTGACACCAGAGGCATTATTACTGCTGAGGTGCCAGGCCACCCATGGGCATTCCAGGAGCGTGTTGGGTGTCTCTGTACAGTCAGGCAGAAAGTAGTACCCCACTGAGGAGCATGAATGACCACAGATCTTTGAGCACTACCCCTTCAGTCCTTGATCCCCATAAACGTCTTTGAAATTCAGTTCGGATGTCAGATACAGCCTTTAACTAGGCAGCAGGATGTATTGATCCCATTGTAGGGATGATGAAACAGGGTCATGGGATAAACTATTCACTGGGAATAGTAGTACAGGTACCACAGCTCCTGGGGAAACTAAAGCAGGGAGATCAAAAGTTCAAGCCCTTCCTGAGTGCTCAGGAGTAGAGCACTTGCCTAGGATGTATAAAGCCCTGGGTTCAATCCTCAGTACAAAACAACAGGTCCATTTGGTTGGTGCGGTCAGGATCTGAGCCCTGTTTAGTTACAGATTCAGGTCCTCCATGTGATTCTGGATGGTGCCTTTACTCTGAAGTGGCCTGGGCAATGGGCAGACGGAGCTGATGGCTTCTGAGACACCTCCAAAGTGCACTGACCGCCCCAACCACCCACACCCCTACTAACTTCTGAGCATGGAAGTGAGGCTGGGCATGCCCTTTTAGTGAGGTACTTAGTAGCCTAACCATATTCTGAGGGTGGGTGAGGGGGTATACTTGGTTTCCCTGTTCCGACCAGGTGGTGGCCAACTGTGGGATGGGACAACAGGGATGGGGTGGCGGGAAGGGCTGTACCTCGGGTACAAGAGCGGGTGCCCAGTGTAGTTCATCACCGAGATTAAAAGCCCAGCCTGCCAGGCCTGTTCCTATACCCTCCCTATAGGTTCACTCCCACATTCCTGTGCAGCAGGCGCGAATTCTGCAGCTCTTACATGGTCAGGTCATTGCTCTCTTACTCAGACCCCAGCACAACACAAAGGCTCACAAGAGTCTCTAACTCCAGTTCAAGAGGATGCAACACCCCCTTGTAGCTTCTGTGGACACTCACACACGTGGTATGTAGACATGCGTACAGGGAAAACACTCATACACATAATAAAAATAAATAAATAAATTTCGGGGCTGGAGAGATGGCTCACCAGTTAAGAGCATTGAGTGCTCTTCCAGAGGAACAGTTCAATTCCCAGCACCTACCTGGCAGCTCACCACTGCCCGTAACCCTAGTTTGAGGAGATCTGACACCTTCACACAGACATATGCACAGGCAAAACAGAAATGCACATGAAATAAAAATAATTAAAAATAAATAAATTTCAAAAAAAAACTAAAATAAATAATGCCATTTATTTTAGAGGGAAACAGGATTCCTGAGCAGTGTTATATGTTCAAGGATCTGCTCAGCACTGGGCAGGTGACAGTCAAGACTCCAGAAGCACTCACTAGCATCTTCCAGTTGCCTGTGGTGCCTGTCCCTGAGGAGCCAAGCCAGAAAAGTTCAGGTTCAGGCTGGGTTGTGTAGCCGTTTAGGCTCAGCACGCTATATCTACCTTCTGCTGCCCCGGCTGACCAGTGACTTGGTGGCTCCGCCTTTTTAGGGTTGTCAGGGCCTGCTGGCTCCTCTGGCTTCTTGCTTCTGCTACTCGGCCTGGCCTCACCCTCAGCTTCACAGGTTCTAAGGTCACAATAAGAGGGAATGCAGCAGGGGACAGTATCTCCCAAGAACACCTCAGTGAGCCTGCTTATGTAGCTGGAGGAGGGGTGTTTGCACCAATCACAGCCTCTCATATGCAAATAAAGGTGGTGTTTGCACCAATCATAGCAATCCCTGCTAGACCATTCCGGAAGTGCTCCCTCTCTGGGTAGACAAGGTCAGCTCCAGTTCACTGAAGCTTGTAGCACGGAAACCTTCAGGGCTGGAACGTTCGGCTTTGATCAATGAGTGGTTTGCTAAAGATGTCTACAGATGTTCTGGTCGGCTGGTGCTGGTATGAGGGCAGTTCCTCTGGCTATTTGACTGACAGTATTTTTGTTCAAGGCCAAGAGGGCAACAAGCCAGAGTCCAATACCATCCCCCAAATCTGTGTTTATTTACAGGGAAAATAAACGCCAGCCATGCTGACAATATAAACTTAGCGACGCTAACAGAGATTTCGACAATGCTTAACACCATTGGGTGCCCAAGTAGAAGGGAATACATTCACCTGCCTCCCTTCCACCACTGTAAATAGACTTTTGTTCATATCGCAGGGATGGAGTCCTGGGCCTCAAGCATTGAACCAAACCCCAGACTCACTCTAATTATTCTTATTGTTATTAATCTGTTGTTGATTTTTTTTTTCTGAGACACAATCTCACCCTGCAGAATTTCCTATGTAGACCCCAGGCTAGCCTTCAACTTGCAATAATGTCCCTGTCTTGGCCTCTGGGAACCCTCCTGGCCAATCTCTTCAGAAAGAGATTTTATGAGACAAAATATACCAACTCCGTAATTCACTCACTTAGTGGATGCAACTCACGAGGCTTAGTATGTTCACAGATGTGTACAGCCAACGGCACAAGTAATTCTAGAACATTTTATCCCTCTCCACTCCCCAATGCCACCCTGCCCATCCTTAGCACTCCTGAACCCTCTCCTGGGTCATTTCCCAGCCTCATCTAATCCACTTTCTACTCCTGGGGATCCCTGCACTCTGACATTTCACATCAATGTGTCCTTCACATCGGGTGTCTTACCAAGGGTTTTGTTCACAAGGTTCATCTTTATAGTAGCAGGTGTCAGAGCTTCCCTGGCATTGTGGTTGAGCAGTACAGATGGAGACCCTAGTGGATGGAAGCCAATAAGATAAAATACATAGTTATTTAAAGAAGAGCAGAACCCTAGCCCAGGTGCCAACATGGATAGACACTGAACATGCTATTCATTTACTATGCTAATAGGAATCAAGTTCCCAGGACCCCATATTACAGGAGTCAGCGCATGAAATATACAAACCAAGGAAACCTAAGGTTCATTTTGATCATGGATTCCACTTAACACATGCTTCTGTTTCCTTGAAGAATCCCCAAGCCTTGACTTCTCTCTCTTTAAAATGCCATATCTCTGGGCCAAGGTGCTCTAGATAGTTCTGCATTAAGACTTTTCTTTCCTGGTGATTCTAGGCTGTGTCAAGTTGACAGTTAAAATTAAGTGCCACAGCTAGGGACATGCAGGAGGCTTACTTCTCTTGACAAGCATGCCTTTGGAGTGATTTTACCCCAGCTAGGGAGGTGCAGAGGACTCACTTCCCTTGACAGCATGCCTTTGGGGTGACTGTCTTAGTTGTTACTTGAGGGTAAGAGAGATGGTGCTCTGCAGGCGTGAAGGACAAAGGGCTGCAGTCAGTGTGGGTGGGAACCTTGGAAAGAGACACATCTTACAGGCTGCGCCATGTGGAAAGTTTATTAAAGACAGGGAAGAGAGGAAAAAAGAGTGAGTGGGAGGCACACTCGACCCCAGTGGGAGGAGAGAGAGCAAAAAGGAGACGGGGTCTTCTTATAGATAACCTTAGAATGACATCAGGATGCTGGGCCTGGGCATCACCTGCTTATTGGCCAGGACTGCATGGAGAGGGTCAGAAAGCTAACAGATGGGCCATGTTTTCCTGGTCCGTTGTTTCAGTCTCGTCTGTTATGAATAATGTTGGGCAGACAGAAGCCCCATTGTCTCTTTCTTAGGTTTAGATCCAGGGGCAAGGACTAAGTGGCTTCAGTGGCAGGTCTGCATTCAGCTGTTGGTTTACTTACTGGTTTGTTTCAGACAAGATGTCTCAGCGTAGCCCTGGCTGTCGTGGAACTTGTTATGTAGGCCAGGCTGGTCTTGAACTCACAGAGATCTACCTACTTCTTTCTGCCTTCCAAGTGCTGGGATTAAAGTCATGTGTCACCATACTCCACTTATTTATTTGTTTGTTTGTTTATTCATTTATTGTTTGTGGGGCAGGACCTCATGTAGCCCAGGCTGGTTTCCAATTTTCTATATATTGGAGGATGACTTTGAACTCCTGATCCTCCTGTCTCTGCCTCTGGAGTGTTGGGATTGAGTGTGAGCTACCACACTTGACTTTATTCTGTGGTGTACAGGTACAGTCACAGGAGGCCACCTTGAGACAGGGTTTCTTAATGAGCCTGAATACCTCTCTCTCTCAGCCAAGCTGGCAGCCAGCAATTGTCCCTTCCTTTGTCAGTGCTAGGGTTGCAGAGGTGTGTGGTGCCATGCCAGCTTTTACATGGGGACTGAGATCCGAACTCAGATCCTTTCTGAGGCATCTTCTCAGTTCTTCCCTTTCTTCTCCCTTTGAAGACAGGGCCTCAGATACCTCCTGATGCTGCAGGCCTACCTTCTAAGTTCTGGGGTTGTGCTTTACATATTCAGTTCCTTCCACATCTCCATACCGTCTCACATTCTCCCCAGCTGCACATGAGGCTGGGCGATTTCTCCATGTCCTTGTTAGCAGCTGATACTGTTTTCCATTATTCTTTATTGTTATTATAACCATTCCAAAGTGGTTAAAGTATGGCGGTTTTGAGAACATGGCATCTTAAACTAACCTATGAAGCATGTGCTGTGTGTTATAAGGCCCACAAAATTGTCCAATGGAGACGGTAAGGACATGGACTCTGGGCACTGCCTCAGTTGGAATCCTGGCTCTGTCATATAATTACTGTGTGACTCAGGGAAGGTTACCTAACCTCTCTGGTCCTCGTTTTTTCACATCTATCAAGTTGGGATAATAATATGGTTCTCCATCATGCTAATTACAGGATTTTCGGAAGATAATATTGGAAGGGAGTAAAAACCTGGCATGTAGAAAGTCGATATTGGCACCTGTTGTTATTATGATGTATGTTGTTGCCCTGCGTTGGGTCATGTGGCTTTCACAGCATCCATCTGGGTAGCAATCAGTGTTCAGGGGGAGAACTGCTTCTCTCTCTTCACAGCTGTGTGACTCCAGGAGAGGGTTTTGATGTCTCTGAGCCTTGTTTTTCTTATCTACAAAGTTCCGCACAAGCCTCCCTAAGGATGTGTGTGAGGGTGATGCAGAGGTGCTGCTGTCTGGCCAGTCACTCAGCCAGTGCCAGACTAGCAAGATGCTTTTGTGCTCACCCTCATTCAACAGATGGAGAAACTGAGGCCCAGTTCCTGCCTAGAACTGCCCAAACTCCAGCTGGCCCCTCTTGATCCCCAGCTCTCTGTGCCCCACCCTGTATACTGAACTCTGCTGGAACAGTGATTATTTCCACAGGTGACCAACCTGTGGTGATGCCGGCTGAGCACATGACAGATTCTCTGAGGAGAGTCTGGGGGTCCTAACAGTGGCCTGAGCTAGCGGGAGAATGGCAGGGACAGCCTTTCCATCTCCAGATGCAGTGGATGGGATGCTGATTAGTGGTAGGAGCAGGGAACTCTTTCTACAGTCTGCTCAATTGAGGAACAGGAGAGCAGAGTGGGCCCTGATCCCAACTCTCTGGGGAGCTCATTGTATCCCTCCTGACCTGGCTTCTGCATAACCTCCCCCTTCTGATCCCTCTTGGCTCATCCCTCAAGCACCAGGGTCTATTGCTGGGCTACTTAAAACCTCTTATTGGCTTGTGCCTTTGTTTGAGTGAGGGAGCTTCCTAACTGCCTATACTAACTGAGGTTAGTCCTTGAGTGACTTACAGAGTGGGGGCTCCTGGGCCTTTCTTTGGGAAAAGCTGCTTCCTCAGTTGATTATACATAAGCCGTGGCTTGAGTCTTGTCTGTGAACGTCCATCCCATGTGCCCTGGCCTGACACAGGGCAAGCCCTTAGCAAAGCTGAGAAGGTGGCCAGGTACACAGGAGCTTCCACTGGCTACTGTCATTTCGGCCCTCAGATTTGGTGCTGGTCCTCAACCACTGGTGGGTATCCAGGTCTCTATGAGAACCTAAAAACCACCAGCAGCAATAGTATACAGTGTCCTGAGCCCTGGAGACCTGACTCTGGGGTTTTAAGCAGTGCACAGGATCCTCCATCTCTTCTGAACTAGGAGAGCCATTTTGAAGATCTACCACCCTACTTCCCACAAACCTAACCCAAGGGATGCACCCAAGATCCACTTTTCTCCGTAGACTCTCCATATTGGACGTTCTGGCCAGGAACCCAAACTTTTCCACAACTTTCAAAACCCATCTATACAATGGAATCTTACGCTGCTCTGGAAAGGGGTAGATTTTTACCATGTTTGTGACTGGGGTGGATCTCACAGATACCGGAAGAAGCCAGACATGAAGGGCCACAGATAAAACATGCATCATAAAATGCACACGGACGAGTCGTGGTTGCCAGGCTGGGAAGAGAGAGGGAGGTGTGGAGCAGTTGCTGATGGGCATGAGGTTTTGGGGGGTGACAAACACATTCTTCAATTAGATAGTGGTTATGGCTGTGAAACTCTAAATATACTAAAACCCACTGTGTGTATATTCTTAGTGGGTGAGCCAATGTGGTGTGAATTATGTCTCCAAGAATATACTGAACTTGGCCAGTGGCCTGTTCCTATTATCTTGTTATCAGCCAGCCAGCCCTGTCCTTCTGCTCTGTTGAAATCGTGGGTGGGGAAAGAGATGTGCCAGGAAAGGTGGGGCTGGGCTTTAGCATTAACGAGGCTCTAGGTGCTACCTCTGAGTGACTGAGTTGTGATAGCAGAGGCAGCCACTTAGAGTAACCAGTCCTGGGCAGGCCTCGGGTACCAGACCTTTAGCTCTACATATGTTATCATCTTTTTCCTTTTTTGGTTTTAACCATTCTGGAGATAGAACCTAGAGCCGAGTTAATGCTAGGGCAGGCGCTCCAACGCTGTCCTGAGCCTCAGCCCTGTTTTTTTTCTTTTGAGGATTTGAAGGACTGATCTTCCTTCCGCCGTCTCCTTAGTAAATGGGATGACAGGCCCGTACCACCAGGCTCAGCCATATTCCAACTCAGGCAGGCCTAGGTCACTGCCTCTCAGTCCCTCAAGTGTTCCAGCTCTTAGGTGGGCCTAAGAAACCCAAATTCTGACCAGGTGATGGTGGGGTGTGCCTTTAATACCCACCCTCAGGAGACAGAGGCAGGCAGATCTCTGAGTTTGAGGCCAGCCTGTCTCGTGTTACAGGACAGCCAGGGCTACACAGAGAAACTTATCTTGAAAAGCCAAAAAAGGAAAAAAGGAGAGAGAGAGAGAGAGAGAGAGAGAGAGAGAGAGAGAGAGAGAGAGAGAGAGAGAGAGAGAGAGAAGAAGCCAGAATTCCTCAGCCCCTGACATCTTAACACTTAACAGCTCTCTGCTGCCACCATTGTTAACCGCTGTTCTGTGGCCTAACCCCATCTGCCCTCAGGGCTGCTGTACCTAACCTGAAATTTTCAGGGGAGGCAGCATAGAAGGAACCTTCCAGCCAAGTCCCCAAGTGAGGTAACACCTGCTTATGTAGGCAAAAGAGGCATCTGCACCAATCACAGCACACTCTACATGCAAATGAAGGTTCATATTTGCACCAGTCACAGCAGCCCTTCTGATAGACTGCCAGGGGAAGTGCTCCTGCTCTGACTTGGGTAGGAATCTTGGTAGGCTCATCTTGAGTTTACCAAGTTTTATGACATCAAAAAATCTAATGCATCACTGTTTCAAACAGTTTTGAATCTGGCTGCCTTCAGGAGCCATGACAACCAGCTGTGCCTGTCATATTGTTTATTTAAAGTGTCCATGGAATGCTCAGAACACACAGAGCTGGCATAAGGACAGTCCTGCTATCTGTCTGACCCACAGTCTTTTTGCACGAGGCAGCCAGGCCAACAAGGGGAGTCCATTCTCAATGTCTTTGCTTATTTGCTGTACCATGTACATCAGCAGCATCTCCAATAAGAACCCAAAGGACTATCATTAATACTCATAGCAATTTTTTAAACGGATTTCAACAGTGCTTTAAGGGTTAGTGTTTCAACTTGCCAAGTACCAAGAAGAGTTGGGTCTTCCTCATATATGTCTCAGTTCAAATATGGAGGGTTTGAGTTAGGAGTGGAAGCCAGTCAACACAAAGAGGCCAACTTTTGGAGGGGGGAACCATAAACAAAATATTAGTGCTTTGACAGCACAAATAGAAGCTTTAAAGCCAACAAACAAATTGAGATCTGGTACTTCTGCCCAGCTCACTGTTTGTGGTGTTACTCTCTTTATCCTGTAGGGACAAGCCAGCTCCTGGAATTCTGAGTTGGCAGGTTCTGCTTGGGGCCTAGGGTGGGCCAGCCTGGGAGGCTGGAGGCGGGGGATCTGCACTGAGTCCCACCTTCTTGCTCTTTCCATCCACAGCATCTCCAACAAGGAACTCTCAGATCTGATTGAGCAGCTGCAGAAGAATGCGGACCAGGTGGAGAGAAACATTGTGGACACCGAGGCCAAGATGCATAGTGTGAGTGCCCAGCGGACTTCTTGGTCTTCACCTAGTAACATCTGCCCCGGGTCACCTACATCCAGAAGTCGTTGTGGTTGCTACAAAGCAACAGCTCTTGGCATCTGGAGAGTGGGGATCAGGAACCTGTAATACTCAGTCTATCTAGCCCAGGGCCTACGAGATGCTGAGTTCCTGCACTAGGTCTTACTTAAACTAAGAAATTGGGGGGGGGGATGGGAGAGGTGAATTTAATCTAGTAACACAGTTGAGGGGTTCTTTGGCTTATACTTTTCTCAAGGAGCTTCTGCCAGGAGGGGTTGTGCTTTTCCTGGGCAGAGTCTTTCCCAAAGTGCTGTTTCCCTGTGGGCAGAGCCTCCCCTGAGTGGAGTGTCCAGGTATGAAGAACTCTTAGAGGTCTAACCTGGGGTAGGATCTGCACTTGTACTTATGGAGGAATGTTTCCACTGTCTGACTCCTTCTCGCCTAATCAGGGTGTTGCAGGTTCCAGGAAACCCACAGGGGCTTCACAGAGACACCGAGGACAGTTTCCCTCTACACCTCCAATGCCACAAGACAATCTGCAGCCTTCTTTACTGGGGAATGCACATCAATTTCCTATTCTTTCTCCTCCACACCAGAACTCCAGTGCTGGGGAGGAAACCCAGGGTATTGCGCATGCTAGGCAAGTCCTTCTGGCCTTCTAGCTGAGGTGCTCTAAGAACTGGGTATTAGACAGTGACAGCCAGCCCCAGGAGTGGCCGCAGGTGGGATTGTCAGACTAGACAAAGAATGTTGAGAAGCCGGGTTGCATTTGAATTTCAGAATACCTTCTCCCTGAGATCCAGCGGGCCCTGGTACTGTCCAGGGCTCATTTATACTCTAGTGTGGATTGCTGTTGATATGGAATTCAAGTGTAGCCAAGAGCTGTGTTTCATCTGGCATCTTAGTCACCAAATGACTAAGAGTCAGCCCTGAGTAGTGGGGGCTAAGGGTGGGGAAGTCATGGTCTGCCAGGCCCCACTTTGTCTAGCCTCTGCTGTGGACACTCCTGCTCCCACAGCCACTTCTGAAGGATAATGTGTACAATCCCAAGGCCAGAGGATAGGGTGGGGGCAGCAGGTGACAAGTAGGGAAACTGGGTCAGGAAGTCAGGGGTTATGTCCTGGCCCAGGATGGCCCTGCAGGGACTCAGGAATGGGGCCATCTTCCCCCTGCCTGAGCACTCCTGGAGGGCTTCTCTCCAGCCTATATCCCCCACCACTTGGGATATCTCCCTTGTGCCTCTGTGGGGTTTTTTTTTTTCTTCTTCTATCCCCTCTCCTGATGCTCTGAAATGGTGTTTTGTTTGTTTTTCCTCCCTAAATGAAAATCATCTTGGGGTGTGTCTGTTTTTCCTCACAAGCAGAATAGTTTGTACTCATTGCTAACATTTTAGGACAGATAAACAAAATGATGAGGGACATTAAAATCCCATAGAACCCATCCACAGAGGTGGCCAATCCCCCCCCCCCCCGTGTGTGTGTGTGTGTGTGTGTGTGTGTGTGTGTGTGTGTGTGTGTGTGTGTGTGTTAGGAGGAGGAGAGTGCATGTTCCGGCTTCCCTTTGGGTTTGTCCGATGAGTGACTCAAAGTCAAAGTAACCATCTTCCTGGGACAGCGTGCACCAAAGCTGAAAAAACAGAAGACACTCCCCACCCCCCCAAGAGAGGGTTTCTCTGAGTAGCCCTGGCTGTCCTGGAACTCACTCTGTAGACCAGGCTAGACTTGAACTCAAGAGATTCGCCTACCTCTGTCTCCTGAGTGCTAGGACTAAAGGTGTGCAGCAACATAGCCCAGGCAGCAGCCACTTTTTGAAGAGTACATGGCCCAACCATTCCCTTCCTCTGCCCTTCCCCCCCCTCTCTCTTTCCCCGCCGCCTTCCCCCCTTCCTCCTTTCTCTCTGGTTTACAGAAGGCTTCATTATTTATTCATTTTATCACCCAAACGTTTTTCCTCAGCTTTTCAATTTTATAACTGGTGGGAGTAAACTTAAGTAACAAACGTAACTGGGCAAAGGGCAATAAGTATAATGTAGGCATCATCCCCATCTCCAGGAGCATCCTTCACCCTGCAGCAACTGCCCCCTGCTCTCTCCTCCCCAGTCCCAACCACTCCCCTGCTCTGACTCTGTGTATATCCCTGTGACAGAGCTATCCAGTGAGGTGTCCTGTGTGCAGATGTCTGCTTCAGACAAGCCTGAGGGATGGAGTAGTGTCTCTTCAGCACTCGTCCACCAAAACTTTCTGGTACCCATGCTGATTGACCTCACTCTACCAGCTGTCCATCAGTGAGCCTGTCAGGCACCAGCCCTGACAATCCCTCTGGTCTGAAGGACCATTTTATCAGGGTGTAACTCACAGAAAAAGGCCAGAAGTGACCCTCATCTATGAATTCACCCCTGTGCTTTGGTAGATAGTCACCTAGGCAGGATAGAATACCTGACAGGAATTTTCTAGAAGCCTTTGGTGCTTGCCCCCTAGAGGCGACAACCACTCCCTAACCGTTCTCTCTGTTAGCTGGCTGACTAACTAGTCACTCTTAGTCACCTGCCCAGTGTGTCTCCTTACCTCAACCAGATGTCTTCCACCCGTATCATCTGTAGGACTCAGTAATGATTAACAGATTTGCCTTCTGAAGAATTAATCTTTGACACTGTGTCTGCCCAGGGTAGCCTTGCATCTGTTAGTGATTGAGAGAATGAAATTCCGCCCAAACAAGCTTGTGTTCCCTGCCCTAGGTCAGGAAAGCCTGGTCCACCAGCCTTGGACTCCACAGCCTCAGCTCCAAGCCACTGGGGGAGCCGGACTCCCTTCTCGCTCTGACTCACCAGATAGCCAGGGGTGGGAAGCTAGGATACCATCTCCTCATCCATGAGGAGCCCAGGCCTCCTGTACCCGACACTGTGGCATCTCTGTGCCCATCCCTCCTTTTGCCATTTCTTTACAGGCTTTTATTTTTTTCTTTCTCAGTTCTCAGGATGGAGCCTGTTAAGCACACACTCCACTGAGCTGCACTTCCTTGTCCTTAGCTTTGCTCTCCTCTTCCTCCTCCTCCTCCTCCTCCTCCTCCTCCTCCTCCTCCTTTTAGTCAGAGTCTCACATCTCACGTGGCCCAGACCGGCTTTGAACTGACTGTGTAGTGGAGTCTGGATTCTTTTCCTTCCCTCCTTCCCTTGTGTGTGGGGGTTTTATCATCTACCTATCTATCTATCTATCTATCTATCTATCTATCTATCTATCTATCATCTATTGATTGTGTGTGTGCCTGTGAGTGTGCGTGCATGTGTGTGTGTGTGTGTGTATGTTCACACCAAGGCACATGTATAAAGATAACAAGACAACTTGTGGGAATTAGTTCTCTCCGACTACTGTGCAGGTCTGGGGATGAGCTCAGTTCATCAGATCTGGTGGCAGATGCTCTACCCACTGAACAATTCCATCAGCTTCCTCCTCTGGTTTTGTTTTTGGCTTTAAAGAGTTATCTGTTTTTGTTGGATGTGTCTGGGTGTTTTGCCTGAATCTATGTCTGTGCATCACATTCATACCTGGCTCCCATGAAGGCCCAAAGAGGCCTTTGGATCTGGAGTAACAGATGGTTATGAGCTGCCATTTGGGTGCTTGGAACTGAATCCAGGTCCTCTGCAAGAACACCAATGCTCTTAGCCGCAGAGCTGTCTCTCAAGACCATTTCCCTTTGGTTTTTATCTATAAAGGCTTGGCTGACCTCGCATTGGTTCTCCTGCCTCAGCCTCCCCGGTGCTGAGATCACCTTCATTCACCGCCCTACCCTTTCTCTGTCTTTAAAAAGTGATGACTTTTTGCACCTTACAGGGTCGGCATGGTCTGAGTGTGCCATCCAGTTCTCTTAGGACCTCTGTAGAGCGGTATGATGTTAAATGCCATGGGCTCGCTGCGATTTTTTTTCATGCTCTGTTCTAGTCTTATGCCAGGCAGCTGTCTTTCTGCCTCCTTCCCTGGAGTGTGTCCGTTAGTGAGTTTTCACTGTGGACTCCCACACCCCGACCACTCTGCTTCTCTCCAGTGTTGTCTCCCTGGTGAAATTGCCTTTGCCACTGCATACCCAACCTACTTTCTCTCTTCTGGGTTTTTTGTTGGTTGGTTGGTTGGTTGATTGGTTGGGTCTGTCTTTCTTTTCTTCTTTTGTCACTGAGACAGAATGTAGGTCCTTGTATCTGTTAGGCAAACACCCACACACGGAACTGCTTCCTTTCCATCCTCAACTTTCCTCTTCTGAAAATAGTAGAGATGGGGACCCCAAAACCGACCGGTGAGAGGCCATGATGCTGTGGGTGCCCCTGTGTTGCCTATCATGCCTCAGTCTACTCACTGCCATCCTGGCTTCCCGTGCTGAACTCTGATTAATCTCTGGATGCCATGTTGGTGCTAAAATATCAGCAGACTTCATGGCTGCTGGAGTAGACGACTGTGTTTAGATGTACTGTCCTGGAGAGATGGCTCAATGGTTAAGAGCACTTGGCATTCACTCAGAGGTCCAGTTTGGTACTCAGCACCCATGTTGAACAGTTCACAACTGCCTGTAAATCTAGCTCCAAAGGATCCGATGTCCTCTACTTGCCTCTGTAGGTACCCAAACATGTGCGCGCGCACACATAACAAATACAAAATAATTCCTTTTAAAAAAGAAAGAACCCCCATCTTGTCAACTAGTCGTTTTTTCTAAACAGAGAGATTCTAGACTCACAGGGAAGCTATCAACCCTAAGTATCTACCACCTACTCTTTCTTCCATCATTCCCCACCCCTACCCTGGGGTCAGCCCAGCTCACCCACGTCAGGTGCTGTCATACACTACTCTATTCCAGCGTACACCTGCTGCAGGGCTCCAGAAAGTCCTAACTCAGACATAAAAGGAGCCGTGTGATTGGCTCCTCCTTGGAGTCCTATGCTCTGAGCCGTGTGATTGGCTTGTCTTTGGAGTCCTGTGCTTTGGGTTCACAGATCATGTGACCAGCCCTTCCTGGGCTCTGGTTCCCCGAGCTGGAGCCAGGGAGCCCTCTCACTGGTGATCATGATGGCTTGCTCTCTGTCTTTCCTCAAGACCTTTGCACATACCTTTCCCTCTGCCTAGAACATACTTCCCTTCGAACCTTCATCCTAGGTTATGTCAGCACCTCAGAGGGGCTTCCTGAGCTGGAGTGAAAAGTGTGTCCCGTCGTCCCCTCTCTGGTGCCTGTGAGGTCTCCCAGCGTGGGTTGTGAACACCAGGGAGGCAGAGTCATGCCTAGGTACCAGCGGAACCATTCACCCCTGTGTCTTGGCCTCCAGCTGTGTTCACTGAGTGCCAGAGGGGCCCCCAGCTGGCCCTGCGCCTCAGCCCTTGAGGTATCCCTACAGACTGGGTCTCCACTATTCCTTCTCAGGACTTGGCCCGGCTGCAAGAGGGGCAGCTTCCTGAGCACCGGGATGAGCTCCTACAGAAGGTGTCTGACTCAGAGAAGCTACTGTATGTCCTGGAGGCGGATGCGGCCATTGCCAAACATATGAAGCACCCACAGGGGGACATGATCGCTGAGGAGTAAGTCCCTTCTGTGTGTGTGGTCCCCAGGGGGCATGCTAGGCTGGGGTCCAAGCAGAAAGGTTGGCATGTTCTAGCTCTTAGTACCACTGTCCACTGTAGGGTGTACACAGCACAGGTGGACAGCAAATATGTGCACCAGAGCCCTTAAGTTATACTTAGTGACAAGGCTGTAGCTGGGGACTGAGGCTTGGAAGCTGATATGCCCACTGCTTCAGGACTCCATCGTCTTTGTGTCTCCTGAGCTTATGGCCCACACTGCAGTTCAACATAGATGAACTAGCATCCACCCTATCAGCTCAGGAATCTTTCCATTCTCTCTGTGTGTGTACCTAAGTGATACATCCCTGCCTCTGCCCGTGCTGGGCATGTGCTTCAGTGAACAGTGGTCTTGTCTATTTCTCCCAAAACCTTCTATAGTAACACTTCAGAAAACAGAGAGGGAAGGTTGGGGAGATCAGATAGAATGAACAGCATGATTCAGAGGTAGCCTGGCGCCCAAGGACACTGTCCACTTCTCCAGGTCACTGATCTGAAGCCCAAGCTGAGACCCAAAGCCTCTCTGGGGATTACATATTGACCATGTGGGCAAGACCCACTAACATGGTATTATTCTCCCATGTAGCATCCGACAGCTGAAGGAACGTGTGACCAACCTACGGGGAAAACACAAGCAGATGTATAGCCTGGCAGTGAAGGAGGCTGACCCCAAGGTCAACTGGGCTGCACTGGTGGAGGAGAAGCTGGTATGGCTTGGAGCAGGGTCATCTCACAGCACTGGCCCTGATGAGTAGGGGTCATCATTATGAAGTGTCCTGAAATTGCATAATGAGAGGGATAGGGCTCTGAGAACAGTGGCCAGCCTGGCGTCACACAGTCAGACCTCATTCCCTGACAGCTGTGCCCCTCAGGCCTAGTTCGTTGGTTGGTATCCTAGCAAGATTATGTGGGCAGACTGTAGAAGCTCGTCTCCTCCAAGGTGAAGCTTGTGTCAGCCACAGCTAGGCATGTCTCAACAGCTGTTAATAGTGTAACCCTGAAATGAGACTTCCCCTTACCTGTCTATCTGTAAAATAAAAACAGTGGCCAGGGTCCCACAGGTCATATGAGATGAATGTATCAGCAGTGGTCTAGATAGATGCCTACCACCTCTAGAAAAAGTGAGGAAAATTCCTAGATTCCTGCGGGTTTGCTGAAGTCTGGCCCCAGCCCATCCCTTCCTGGTGTCTCTCCACCAACCCACCAGGACAAGCTGAGCAGCCAGGGCTTTGGGACTGACCTTCCTCTGGTGGACAGTCAGGTGGAGCAGCACAACATATTCCATAATGAAGTCAAAGCCATTGGGCCCCACCTGGCCAAGGACAAGGTGTGTATGTGGTGGAGTCCTAGAGGTATGGGGTGGAGAGGGGCACACTTGGTCTAACCTTATTCCTTGGCTCTACCCACAGGAACAGAACACTGAACTGGAAGCAAAGTATCAGAAGTTGCTGGTGAGTAGTGCTGGGGGATGGGAGAGGACAGAGGCAGGGGGCTTATGGGCTGGGGCTTGGGACACCATGATCTTCTGAAGGTGATGCTGTACTCCAGTGATACCATGGCAATCTGTGAGGTGCTAGGGATGGAAACCCAGATCCATGCATTCTAAGTGAGAACTATACCAATGGAGCTACACTAAGCCCTACTCAATTCTTTACGCAGCATTACTACATGCCATGTAGATGCTATGTACTTCCTAGAGTATGATTCAGGCATTATATGCACATGCACCTACATGCATGAATGTGTGCGTGCTTGTCATTGTTTTTTTTTTAATATTGTTTTATTTTTGAGACAGGGTTTTTCCATGTATCCCTGGCTGTCCTGGAACTCACTTTCTAGACCAGGCTAGCCTCAAACTCAGAGATCCACTTGCCTCTGCTACCTCTGAAGTGCTGGGATTAAAGGCACGCACCACCACCGCTGGGTACCATTGTCCTTATTCTACAGGATTAACCACAAGCCTCCCAGTCTTCCCTACTCCTTCTTTGTCCTCAGAGGCTTCAGATGCTTCTCTGAACATAATCATAAGGAGCTGAGATGTGACTTGGTTTGTAGAGTGCTCTCCTAGCAGGCACAAAGCTCTGGGTCCCATCCCTAGCACCAAATAAAATCAAGCATGGTGGTGTACATCTCTTTCTAGCCCTTGAAAGAATAGACAAGAAGATTAGGAGGTTAGGTCATTCTCAGCTACATAACAAGTTTGAGGTCAGCCTAAGCAACATGAGACCCTATCTCAAGTGAAAAAATAAATAATAATTTAAAAAGCAAATGTAGACAATATGGCTGCCGCTTATTGAGTGCCAGTCCCTATGTCCTGTGGATGAGCACTTTACAGATGGCACACTGAAGCCTCAAGGAAGAATCAGTTCACTGCTATATCCCCGTACCCCAAACCAAGCTATGCATCTAGTCAGTGTTCCATAAGTACATGTGAGTGAATGTTTCAGAGGACCTGGTGACTTATCCAAAGGGGCCTGGCTGGGAAACGGCCGAGGTAGGTGGGGAAGCTGAGCCAGGTCCCAGTCATGTCTTCATCTCAGGCTCATCCCACAGGCAGCATCACAGGCACGGCAGCAGCACCTGAGTTCATTGCAGGACTATATGCAACGCTGCACCAATGAGCTGTACTGGCTGGACCAGCAGGCTAAGGGCCGGATGCAGTATGACTGGAGCGATCGTAATCTTGACTACCCCAGCCGCCGGCGCCAGTACGAGGTGGGCACAAGGCCAGGTGAGGTTCTGGAGTGGGCCACAGGGTTGCCAAGCCAGGTGCTGACCCCACCTGCTTCCTGGCAGAACTTCATCAACCGGAACCTGGAGGCCAAAGAAGAAAGAATCAACAAACTGCACACTGAGGGTGATCAACTGCTGGCGGCCGAGCACCCGGGGAGGAACTCCATTGAGGTGCGTGTGCCCCTGGAGAGGGTGCTAAGTCTAGGGTTGCCCCTGCTCGAGCTGGGGGCTCCTAGCTGCACCCCAATGAGCCATCTGTCTCTGTTTCTCCAGTTGCCTTGTCCTTCTTCCAAGCTCTGCCAGGACTGCAGACCTTGCCTGGATGTGGCCTGGCCCTGGGCTGCAGACCTTGCCTGGATGTGGCCTGGCCCTGGGCTGCAGACCTTTGCCTAGATGTGGCCTGGCGCTAGGCTGCAGACCTTGCCTGGATGTGGCCTGGCCCTGGGCTGCAGACCTTTGCCTGGATGTGGCCTGGGTTGTTTTCTTAGAAGGGACTGCCATGCAGACTGTCATATGGGGTGGCACATGTGCTCACAGATCTGGAAGCTGAACTGTGAGCTCCAGGTGTGGCCTGTGGTGCGCTCCCCAGAGGCTCCTCTATCTCTTCCATCAGTGGCTGGTTCCCTCATCTTCATTCGGGAACTGAATCTCTCCTAACCATGCCGGCAACTCCTTGCTTTTTCTTCTACCAATTTGTGTCTTTTTTTTTTTTTCTGTTGAAACAGTCTCCCTATGTGGCTGGTCTCAGACACACTCTCTGTCTCTCTGTCTCTCTGTGTGTGTCTCTGTCTCTCTGTCTTTCTCTGTCTCTCTCTGTGTGTCTCTCTCTCTGTCTCTGTCTCTCTCTCTCTCTGTCTCTCTCTCTCTCCTCTCTCTCCCTGCACCTGTATGTTGGGCAGGACTCTACAGCCCTCTTTGTGGGAATTTGTTAAAGGCACAGCCCCCAACTTGGTTGTCCATGGTAATTCTCCTTGGCTTCTCAGTACATTCCTCTGTCTTTGTCCCATCTGAACATGAGCTATCTATCTACCTTGCGGGGGATGGGGGTAGGGGTGGGGAGGGCTTCACCTGGGGGAGAGCCCCCTTTCTCTACCCTCCCCACCTGGATTCCCAGAAGTCCCTCTCCCGGCATTTGAGCCTCAGTAATGTTCCTCTCCCCCGGCAGGCACACATGGAGGCCGTGCATGCCGAGTGGAAGGAGTATTTGAATCTACTCATCTGTGAGGAGAGCCACCTGAAGTACATGGAGGATTACCACCAGGTACCTGCCTGGCTCCAGGCGTGCGAGATGGGTTGGGAATTCCTGGGTGCGTGCAGGGCCTCTTGAACACATACGGGGGTCCTTGGACAGCATTCCATGAGTGAGTTCTTGTTCTTCTGCCGTGGGATCAGGAAACTAAACTCGGGTCATTATGCGATGCCAGGAACACTTTTACCTGCCGAGTGATCTCACTAGACCATGGTTTGATTTTTTTGACATTGGATCCCATGTAGCCCAGGCTAACCATTCTCTATGAAATACCGGTTGAACTTGACTCCCAACCCTCCTGCCTCCACTCCACCTGTTGGGTTTAACTTTGCCGAGTTATCAAGCCATGCTTAGAATTAAAGTATGGTTAGGTGCTGCTTCACAGTACAGTTACCTTCTAGGAAATGCATGGTTGGTTGATTTTGTTAATGCACAAACCCTTAGAGTATACTTACACCAGGGGTTTCACAGGATGAGATGTTTGCAAGGTACCTGTCATATGAAGGGTCTTCACCTGAAGGCTTGCATGTGACTGTATTGTTAGGGTGTTCATGGCACACAGAGAGAAACCTGAACTTACTGGAATCTAAAGGAACACAATATAGAAGTGGGATGTTGGGGAGCCGGCTTCTTCCCCCTGAGATCTTGGGGAGCCAGGCCAAAAGGAGAGCGTCTTATGGCTCAAACGGGTCACATCTTAGATTTAGGGTGAGTGGGACCCAGGTCCACTTCAAGGATGAGCATGAAACCAAGTCAGAAGCCTAGGCACTGTGGTAGCTTTCTGTAATGGTTCCCTTGGGTCTCCCCCAGTTTCACAAAGACATGAAGGATGCCCAGGAGCTGCTACGCAAGGTGGACTCAGACTTGAACCAGAAGTACAGTCCTGACTTCAAGGATCGGTATCAGATAGAGCTGCTGTTGCGAGAACTGGATGTGAGTGACAGCATGGGACCCTGTCAGGCCAGAGAAGGCATCCCCACACTTCTCATGCCCTAGACCCAAGCAGATTCTCCAGTGCCTGCCCTCCTGGGACATGGAAGCTGACCTCACCTGGCCCTGCGCTGCTCTTATAGGACCAGGAGAAGGCTCTGGACAAGTATGAGGATGTGGTGCGGGGGCTGCAGAGGCGAGGGCAGCAAGTGGTGCCGCTCAAGTACCGCCGTGAAACACCGCTCAAGCCCATTCCTGTGGAGGCCCTCTGTGACTTCGAGGGTGACCAGGTCAGTCGCTATCTGGAATCCTAGGTAACCTGGATCTACAGCACACAAGTCTTTGGAGTAGCTAGGTGTGGAACCTCAAGCAATCATCTCCCATGGGTATTACTCTCTGTCCACCCTTTTGTCTGGGGTAGATATGCTCCCCCTCTGGCCTTTCTCTGCCCATACTGCCCTGTCTTCATCTCACTGGCTCAGCCACTGTAGCCATTCTACCTGGAGGCTTGGGGAAACCCTTCACCTTGCAATGTGAGCCACCTCTAACCAGTCCCTGTAACTGGAGAATGCCAGCTTCTCATTGGCCAGGTCTCAACCATATGTCCATATAGAGAATAGAATGTATAAGAGGTGTGCCTCTAGGACTAGGGATGGGCAGAGGTGGTTCCCCAAAGTGAAATTAAGAGGCTGGGCATGTAGCTCTGTGAGTAGAACATTGATCTAACTTGCATGAGGTCCTGCAGTTCAATTCTCTGCATTTCAGAAAGCAGGTACTGATGATGCACACACTTGTAAGTACAGCATTTTGGGAGTAGAGGCAGGAAGATCCGATATTCAAAGTATCCTTGGCTACACAGTAACTTTGAAGCCATGTTACAATCTTACATGAGACCTTGTCACAAAAACAAAGTTGAAGTTGACATAGAGATTGGTGCTGAGCTAGCAGCCAACAATGCTTTCTTTTGCTGGCTCCATTTTGTCTTATGGCCTGAGTAAGAGGTGCGCTAAGACTCCCTGTATGAGTTAAGAGGGCAATGAGGCAGAGGGAGACTGGGCTTTCAGCTCTGAGATGAATCTTAACTGTTGGGTCTGTCCCACCAGGGCCTGGTCTCTCGGGGCTATAGCTACACGCTGCAGAAGAACAATGGTGAGACCTGGGAACTGACTGATAGCACTGGGAAGAAGCTGACTGCCCCAGCTGTCTGCTTCATCATCCCCCCGACCGACCCTGAGGCTTTGGCTCTTGCTGACAGGTAGAGGCTCAAAGGAGGGCGTGAGACCCATACCTAAGCTCTGCAGGCTTCTCATATTGCATCTCTGGGCATTCTCTCAGTGGACAGTAGAGTGTGACTTATACCTTGTTTTATCTTTGGCACAGTGGCTGTGCCTTAATCCACTGCTATTTCAGTCAGCAATTGTGACTCCACAGTTAATCAGTCTACTTCTCTGGCAGCTCTGTTGCTGCCACTAAAGGTAGCTTTAACTGAGTCTCGATCATTCTATTTATAAATAAGACTCGAGATTCAAAGGCTGGGGTGAAAACCTACTAGCTCAGAGAGGTTAAATAGTAGCTAGCTAACCTTCTCTCCTTAATGGCATCTCTGAAAGAGACTTCTTCTGCTCTGTCAAAACAAAAAAAGCCGCACCTCTCAAAATCCCTCCCTACTACTTCTGGTGCATCTTTCTGTCTCTCCCGGATGTTCTCTGAGAATCTGTGATGACTTCCTGTCAACTAGTTGCTGACTCAGCCTCCTGACCCAGAGTTAATCTTATAATTAATGCAAATGCAAACTCAAACATCACCCAACCACACGGCTTATCCTGGCCTTCCTTAAAGGGTCCAGGAAGAGTGGTAGCTTTAGGCTGGCTTGCTGAACTGGATGTCTGTCTAAGGGTTAGTATAGCAAGCATTTTCTCGTAGTACCTCTGGGCCTTTGGAAGCCATAAAGACCCTGCCTGTAGCACCTGTATGCTGCTTCTTCGCTGATTCAGTTCCTCATTTTGCAGAGTTAGTAGGGTTTCCACACCTCCCCTCTGTTTTCAAGCTCTTCCAACACTTCATCTTGCTAAGATCTGTTTTTGGACCTGGTTGGGCCCTGGTCCCTTAATGTCAGCATCTTGTGGCAAGTCATTCAGTCACTTGAGAATTCTTTGCTCAAGTGAGTAGACTCAAGGGAATGAATGCCTTCATCCGTTCATCTCCCAGTTATCAAGTACCTACTGTGCACTGCCCCCTTAGAGGTCACGTGTTAGAGAACACTAGTGAACAGGCAGTTTTGGGTAGCAGGGTTTGCAATGAAAGGTAAAGAAGAGAAACAAGAACAAACACAGAAGAGATCCACCCCAAACCTTGTCACAGCAGCTCACATGGTACTTTTATTGTATTACTTACTGGATGGAGGGGCGCCCGTGCATGCAGCAGCACATGTATTGAGGTGAGAAAAACAACTTGCTAGAGTTGGCTCCCTCTTTCCACCATGTAGGTTCTGGGGATCAAACTCAGGCCATCTGGGCTTGGTGGCAAGTCCCTTTACCCCCTTAGCCATCTTGTCAACCCCACAAGTACTTTTGACTTCAAAATCCTCCAAGGAGCTGCTTGGCTCCAATGGGTTGTTGTCCAACCTAGGCTGGGGACCTGGAAAAAGAGTAGAATAAGGCTTGGGTCCCCAGTCCGTTCTTTGTTCTCACAGCCTGGGCAGCCAGTACCGGAGTGTGCGGCAGAAGGCAGCTGGAAGTAAGCACACACTCCAGCAGCGGCATGAAGTGCTAAGGACAGAGAACCCTGGAGGTGGGTACCAGGCCTTCCTGCAATGGGTCAGGGACATGGAAGAGAGGCTGGACTAGACAGTGCTGTGCATGGTGACAGGTTTATGCTAGAGGGCCGAGAGAGGGAGTCCAGGCCAGCCAAGGTCCCAGTGCTTTTCACTGTCATCTCTGATTTGTCTTCTCTCTGACAGATGCCTCAGATCTGCAGGGGCGACAGCTACTGGCTGGCTTGGACAAAGTAGCCAGTGACTTGGACCGACAGGAAAAGGCCATCACAGGGATCCTACGGCCACCGCTTGAGCAGGGACGGGCAATAGAGGATGGGGCTGAGAGGGCCCAGAACCTCGAGGTAATCCCAGGCTGGAATTAGGTTGGGCCCTTGGCTTTTTGGGGTTCCTGATCAAGGTTCTATCTCTATGGCATCTTGGGACATACAAAGCATGTGCTGGATAATTATGGAGGGATCAGGCTCCAACTAGATGTCCTGTCCTGGAAGTTGGCCATGCCCCCAGATGTGACCTAGGACTGCTTCTGGATAGCTTTTCAGCCTGAGATCATGACCACAATAATAGGTCACAATAGCAGGAACTGGAATCCTAACAGGTACCTGCTAAGTGAGGTTATGGGCAAGAGGTATGTGGGCTATGAATTGCTGGCCCATTTCACTTCTTTTTTCCCTGAGATAGGCTTCTGAAACCAGGCCAGGGTTTCTAAAGTAAAGGCCTCATTTGAGCACCACTCATACCAGGGAAGATGCAGCTGTCCCCATTTATCACTGCCTACTTTCACGTCCTTCTGCCTGTAAATTCTCTGTGGTAGGGTCTGTCACCCCTGTTTTAGAGAGAGGTAAGAGTTCAGAAAAGTTCAGTCGTCTCTGGTGCCTGGCATAGGGGTGAAGGGCAGAGAGACACAGGAGCACAGGGGCACAGGGGCACAGTATGCTTTCGCAGACTCTCTGGAACCACAGGATTGGTACTTCATAGTATCTGCCTGGAAGGCTGTCCAAGGTTCCATGGACTCTTCCAGGAGGGGTGTGTAGATTATCAAGTGTCCAGTGACAACTTACTCGTTGTCTGAGTTACTGTCTTTAACCATGCATGCACTGTACCAGGTGCTCATTAAAAACATGGACCCTGAAGCTAAGGTATCTGCCAGTCAGGAGCTTGCCTTGCATGACTCAAATACAAGAATGAGGTCCTGAATGCAGTCCCTACCACTCATAAAAAGCTAGGCATGGTGGGACACCCTTGTCATTCCACTGCTGAGGAAGGAGAATCAGGAGCATCTGTGAGGTTTGCTGGCTGTCCAGCCTAATTGACAAGCTCCAGTTCCTGTATCAAAAATCAAACATTAACAAACAAGAGAGGTTCTGTTTGTAAAGCTCCAGAGCACAAGCATGAGGATCTGAGTCCAGATGCCCACCTGTGTTAAAAAAAAAAAAAAAAAAAAAAATCCTAGCATGGTTGCACTTGTTGGTAAATCTGACTTTGGGTGAAGCTTGCTAGGCAGTAAGTCTAGCCAGCCAGTACACACTGTTCTCAGTGAGAGACCCTGTCTTAGAAGACAAGATAGTGATATGGAAAGAACTAGCATCAACCCACATGCACCCTGGAACCAACCCAACTCTACTCACTCCCCCCCCCCCCCCCCCCCCCCGTCTGTCTCATTCAACAAAATAGATGGCTCCCAAGGAACACCTGAGGGTGACCTCTGGTTTCCCATACATGCACATTTACACACCCGTGTATGTGTAGATCCACACACACAAAAACAAACGAAGGAACAAGAATTACTAATTAGACCCCAGAGGAACACCCTGGGGAGGCGGGTATTCTCAGCCATTTGCGCCATCCCAGGGCAAATCGTTGAGGGAAGAGAGCTGTTGGGCTGTGGTTGACCTGGGCAACCTTGATCCCCATAGAACATTGCCAGTGAGCTGCTACAAATTGAGCCAGAGAAGACACAGCGCACAGCCGAGTGTGAGGCCTTTGTGCAGGCCCTCCCGGGCAGCGGCACTACACCCTTGCTGAGGACCCGGATGGAAGACACCAACCAGAAATATGAACGACTAGTACAGTTGCTAGATGCAGCCCAGAAGAAGTAGGTGGCAGGTGGATAATAGGATAGTCACGGTGGGGCCAAGGGGCCACCTGACCCCTACACATATGATGTTGACTTGTGTTCTTAGGGTAGATGTGGCTAATCACTTGGAGAAGAGTCTTCAGCGGGGCAGGGAACTGCTGGCCTCACATGAGAACCGGCTGACCCAGGATGACACAATGCCGGAAAGCGACCACGTGTTGGATAGCAAGAGGCAGGAGCTGGAGGTAAACCTAGGATCTAGGGACCATGGGATCTTTTCTCTGGGCTCAGGACAACTACCTCCATCACCAGATGAGGGTGTGAGGGCCTTGAAGGTTTGGAGTATCTGGTGTGTCAAGCTGGGAGTTATAAACATAGGCAATGGCATCTCTCTTGGCTGTACTTAGGGTCTGTGCATCCTGAGGGGGTTTATTTAATATATTTTATATGCATGAGTGTTTTTACTGCATATATATCTGTGCACCACCTGCCTGGTGCCCGCATAAAGCAGAAGAGGGCATAGGGCATCGATCTCCCTGGGACTAGAGTTACCATGTGTTTACTGGGAATTGAACCTGGGCCCTCTGGAAGGGTAGACAGTGCTCTTAGCCACTGATTTATCTCTAGCTCCCAGCCTGGGGTGGGGGAGGTAATTAAGGTTAGTATTTCACAATGTGGGTTCTACAGAAAACATGTTTCTGAAGCTTTGGTAAGCACATGTGGCCTCCTAGGCCTACAGCTTCTGAGCAGGTCTACAGCTTGACCCCAGTGGCCTAGGACACAGCTTTGCCCCCCTGAGCACTGAGTCAGTGGCCTGAAGCAGTCCTTATATATCTCCTTTTCATGTCCAGCTTTGAACAGAGAGAGTGAGCTCAGTGAGGACCTCATGGTTGCAGAGCAGGCACATATGCCACCCCATTAACAGTTTGCAGGTGACTTTTTCAGAGCATTGTTTATTGTAATTAAAAAAATTGCAAAAGTGGCCCAGATTTGATAAGCATGGAGGCCGAGACATCTTTCCCGCTCCTAGATCTGAGCCTCCTCCCAAAGCAGGAGGCCCTAGTGCCAGGCTCTTAGGAGCTCTGGTATGACACTGCTGTCTCTTTGCCCATCTGGCAGGCCATGGCTTCTGAGCTTCAGACCCAGAAGTCCCTCCTGAGTGAGGTGGAACAGAACCTGCAGGTGGCCAAGCAGTGCTCCAACTCACTGGCCAGCCGCTTCCAAGAGCACTGCCCTGACCTGGAGCGCCAGGAGGCAGAGGTACACAAGCTGAACCAACGTTTCAACAACCTCAGCCAGCAGGTGGAACACAGGTGAGGGATACTACAGTGTGTGTGTGTGTGTGTGTGTGTGTGTGTGTGTGTGTGTGTGTGTGTGTGTGTGTGTGTGTGTGTGTGTGTGGCGCATGCCCATGAACATGTTTGGGGGGGGGGTTACAGGTGCATGGGTGTTCATATGGAGGCCAGAAGTTGGTATCTGTAATCATCCTTGGTCATTCTTCTTCTACCTTATTCATTGAGGGAGGCTTTCTCGGGCAAGCCCGGAAGTCACCAGTATAGCTAGAACCACACTGGTCACCTTGCTCTGGGGACCCCGTGTCCACCTTCTATGGTTGAATTTATAGTTGAGCC
This sequence comes from Phyllotis vaccarum, assembly GCA_033318265.1. Lineage (NCBI taxonomy): Eukaryota > Metazoa > Chordata > Mammalia > Rodentia > Cricetidae > Phyllotis > Phyllotis vaccarum. The sequence goes on along the minus strand of JARWLC010000016.1, from coordinate 68,743,409 downwards.
ACACGTCTACTCAGAATTTACATGGGATCTGAGGATCCAAATTCCAATCTTCACGTATGCACTGCTGTTTTCCCAGCCTATTTCCTCTTCCTAAAAAGAAAGTGGCACACACAAAATAAGAGAGTTAGTGCAATGTCCTCAGGTGTGCGCTTGTGTGAATGTGATCCATGTATGTGTGTGACTGTTCATGCCATGGTATGTGTGGAAGCCGGAGGATCATTTTGGATGTCAGTCCTTAATTTCCATCTTGTTTACAGGGTCTCAATTCACCATTGCATAAGTCAAGCTGGCTGCCTGGGAGCTTCCTGGGCTTTTCCCATCTCCTCCCATCTCCCCCCATCATCTCCCTGTAGGAATACTGGGACTATGGATACCTATAGCTATCTGGCCTTTACATGGGGCCTGGAGAGCTGAACCCAGATGATCAGAATTGCTTAGCATCGGTGTGGATCATTGCTTATCTTTCTTCGATTAATGAAGGGCTGGGCTCTGTCAGTGATGTCTCTCCTGCACGTCTGCTTGGGTGCTAGAGTGGTCTATTCCTTGTAAGTCTGTCTAGGGCTGATGGGCTATGATCATTTCAAAGAACTCGGTGTTTCCAGAGCATTCTCTCCTGTGTTCCTTTCCCGTGGCTTCCTTTATGCAGCTTGTATTGGGTTTAACATGTCCCCCTCTTATTTCTGGAGCTTAAATCGCTGTTTCAAGGTGGTTTCACTTTCATCGTGTAAGCATTTACCACTGTAAAAGTACTGCGTTTGCAGCACCCCAGCAAAGCTCAAGTTTTCATCTTGAGGGAATTGGAGGATTTTCCAGCCTCTGTGGTGGCCTCCCTTGACTTAAGTGATACACATCTGGTCCTGTGCTTGTCAGGATGTAGTGACCATTTAAACTTTGTTCAGTTCAGTTACAGTTGGCTTTTCTAGTCTCTTAAAATTCAGTGTGGCCAGGATGATAGCTTCAGTGAGAACAGTCCTTGTCACATGAACATAAGGACCTGAGTTTTATCCCCAGCACACATGTAAAAGGTATGTGGCATGGTGGTGCAGATTTATAATCCAGATCTGGGGAGTTGGAAACAGGTGTATAATCCCTTGGAGATCACTGGCCAGTCAGTCTGACTTATTTACCTACATACATACAAACCAAGAAAGACCACCACCCCCCAAAAAAACTGAAGTATTGTGAGGCTTCTGCCTGCTGTGTAGACCCGATTGGCTTTGTCCCCTCAGGGCCAAGAGCCTGCAGAGTGCCAGGGCTGCCTACAATGAGTACCGCCGTGGTTATGACCAAGTGCTCCAGTTCTTGGCTAACACCCCCAACTACCAGCCTCAGGAGACAGACAGCCTCAGCCAGGTGGAGACCAAACTGAAGAACCAGAAGGTACGATGGCTGTATGTTTGGGAGGATCAGAATTCCTGAAGCCCAGTGGGGCAAGACAAAGGGTTGGACTACAGCTTCCAGCATCACCTCAGAAGCACTTCATGTCTTGTGTGCCTCTCCCCTCTCAGTGCCTTTCCCAGGGCTTGACCCTACAGATATGCATGTGGCTTGGCTACATGGTACCTAATGACCAAAACATCAGAAACTCTGTGGGGGAAATCTCATTATCAAAGTTGGCTTCCCGCCTCTTCAGTGCCACAAGGACCTCAGAAACCCAAGGGACTAAGTGACTTAGTCAGAAAAATACTTGCCATGCAAACTGGAGGATCCAAGTTTGATCCTCAGAACCCACCTAAAAAGCCGCCATGCTAAGCATGCCTATAATCCTAGCACTGAACAAGGAGGAAAGAAGGACCAATGGATCTCTGAAACCCATTGGCCTGCAAGCCTTTGACAAATTGATTGAGTCCCAGGTTCAGTAAGAGATCTCATATCAAAAAATGAGTAGAGGAAAAATAGTCCTAGTCACCTCTGTCTGCTGTGTAGACCCGATGGATTTGTCCAATCAGGACAGATACATGATGTATATATACCTCTATCCTCCACCTGTGCACACACGGATAGACAGACAGAAACAGAGAGAAATTCTGTGGTTGATATTCAATTTGCTGTCCTTTCCTGGGCTTCTCTTCATTCTCAAACAAGCTCCTCAGGCTAGGCTCACAAGCTCACTGGAAGGTTACATGCGCTGTCAGAGGCATTTCAGAGCACAATAAACATCTGTTTCCTGGCATAGATAAGCATCTCCATGGCCCTTGCTCTAGGCCTTGGAATTGCTCTTTGTGGTGAACAAATGTATACAAGAAAAGTCATAATTACACTTGGAACTACAGCATGTTGACTTTGGGTTCTAAGGATTCAGACTTCTAATGGGTTTGTGTTTGCATGCACACACAGTTCGGTTTGGTTTCTGGTCACTTTTGTTTTACAGAACTTGCTTGATGAGATAGCAAGCATGGAACAGGAGGTACAGAAAGTCTATGCAGATTCCCAGCAGTACCAGCAAGCTGTGAAGGTGAGCCACGAACCCTGTAAGAATACACAGGAGGGGCTCCACATTAAAAGATGCAGAGAAATCTGGGTGGGTTGTTAGGAAAACAGGCAGTAGCCATGTATAGATCTGGCCCCTTCACAAAAAAGTATGGCACCAGGCGCCCAATATCATCAGAGTCTCTTTGAAACAGTCAACTCTTTGGGGGTGTTTACCCTAAAAGAAAACAATAGAACAATGCACACCGAACAAAACTGTGTGACAGCTCTATAACAGAGAAACAAGCTAGCAAAGCCTATAAACGTCTGTGTGAATGATAAAGCCTACTTGATGGGAAATGTCAAGATCTTTGATGGAGGAATGGAGAAAAGGTTCAGGATGCCGTGTTCACCTTGGCAGCATCTGGCCCCTGGGCCTAAGGGAAGGCCTCAAGAGTCACTCGGCTGTGTCTCTGCTGTAGTAGGAACTGCAGGGTCATTTGTCTTGCATGCATGTTGCTGAGTTAGCAACTTATCGTCACTGTCTTGGTAGCTCTCAGGATCTCCTGGCGGCCAGCTCAGGTGCAGATGTGAGGAAGATGTGCAAGAAAAAACCCAGCTCCTGGTCAAGGGCAGGTCAGGGTCCTTAGAGGAAGCATGAATCATTGCAATTTCTTTTTTGCTGCCGTTTGCTGACTACTGCACTGTCTTCCTTTAACCCAGGACTATGAGCTTGAAGCAGAGAAGCTGAGGTCCTTGCTGGACTTGGAGAATGGACGGAACAGTCACGTGAACAAGAGAGCCAGGCTGCAGTCTCCTGCTGCCAAGGTGAAGGAAGAGGTGAGCTGTGAATGCAGACTGCCAAGGGCTCTCTGCATGCAGGCCTTTGTGATACTTGTAGAAGAGCAGGAAGGACTTGCTTTGGGGCAGTGTTATCAATATGCCTGAGAGGTAGCCTGGTAGGGGTTCTGGCCCAGTGCCTGACATATGGGAACTCCCATCTTGCTCCCCTGTGCAAGGCTGTAGTGGAGAACAATACAGACTGCAACACATTTGAAAAGAGTACTTTGAAAGATTTGCTCAAGGGTCATGGACCAAAACTAGACCTGGGTCCTCTACCTCTCCACCAATGAATGGAGCTATGGGTAGGCATGGGAAAGGACCGTTCTTTTCCCCACTTTCCAGCCTCTTCTGGACCTGTGTCTAAGTGCCCTATTTTTCTCCCAGCCTATTGGCTTGCCTGCTAACCACACTCCTAAATTTCTCTGTAGGAAGCTGCTCTTGCTGCCAAGTTCACAGAGGTTAACGCCATCAATAGACAGAGGCTGCAGAACTTGGAGTTTGCATTGACTCTCCTGAGACAGGTAATGCATCTTAGAATCTTAGAACTACTTCAAATTGTCCTACAAGATAAGAAATCAAAGATCCTCTGCCTCAGAGACACAGCTCGTGAATGAAGCGTGCCTCTGTTGATACTTCTGAGAAGGACCAAAGAGCATGCTTGCCTGAGCCAGCATAGCTGACTTCCATACCAATCCAAAAGATGTTTGCTGAGGACCTATCAAAGGTTTTTTTGTTTGTTTGTTTGTTTGATTTTTTATGAGTGTTTTGCCTGCATGTATGTATGTGTACCGCATATGTGCCTGATACCCAAGGATGTCAGAAGGCATTGCATCCCCCAGAACTGGAGTTTCAGATGATTGTGAGCTACCATGTGAGTGCTAAGAATTGAACCTGGGTCCTCTGTAAGATTAACAAGTGCTCTTAACTGCTGAGCCATCTCTCTAGCCCCCAAAGTTATTTTCAATGTCATGTTTATGTTTGTGTGTGTAGATTCACATATGAGCAGGTACAGGCACATACGCATTATGTGGAGGTCAAAGGACAATTGAAGTGTCATCCTGAGAAATATTATCTACCTACTGTGAGACAAGGTTTCCTATTGGCTTGTAATTTATCAGTTAGGCTAGGCTAGCTGGCCAGCAGCCCCAGGAGCTTCTAGTCTCCACCTCCCTGGTGCTGGGATTACAAGTATACATATACTAAAGCACCACATCCAACATTTTCATATCTGTGCTGGCAACAGCACTCAAATATCTGTGCTTTCAAGGACTTGATCCTTCCAGACCCAAAAATTAGGACTCAATGACATTTTGTGACAGTATTATATGACATACCAAGAAACTAGAATTCAGATTCCTCAGCAATGTGCCGGCTTAAACTGTGTTTAAGCAATGATGTGGCATCTTGAGCTAATATGGTACTCTACCCCTCCAGTCAGTAATGGCGGAGCAGACCACTGTTTGTATAGAAAAAGTAAATGTGGAGCTCACTAAAAATATACATTAAAAATGTCTACAAGGACAACAGACACCCCAGAGAGACAGGGCAGAGGCGGAAGACTGTCACTCCAAACTCCTCTGCACCTGCAAAATTTTGTCTTATTCATTTTTAAGATTTATTTTTTTTAACAAAAACCTTGGGGAAACCATCCCCAACAAGGTTTTCTCTCAGGGTTCAAGAGGTTCTCTCCTGCCAGCAAGGAAATAACTATAGGTTAAAAGATGTATTCACAATATTCTCTTTACTGGCACAACAATGGTAACAGTGGAGGCACAGGCTTATATGCTCATGCACACAGTTATGCTTTGGCAAGGCAACGTGGGGCTTGCATCCTCAGGGTCACAGAGAGGGATGATAAGGTTTACACCCAGGCAGTAACTGGGTTAAGATTAGAGCATCAAAGCCACCTAAAGGGGGGAAATCATGTGCTCTAACTACAATCCTAAATGTGGCTAGGCATAAGGTTAAGAGTTTATTGTTCAGCAAAAAAAAAAAAAAAAAAAAGAGCAAAGGAAAGTTCTGTGCTGTTTCCATAAGGTCTCCTCACAGCCGCTTTTCAGAAGGGCGGGGTGGATGTTCTCGGTCGCTAAGTGTTCTCACCTTCTAGCTGCTCTGGTCCTATGGTGCAGCACTTCAGAATGTTTAGCACCTGCAACTGGAAGTTGGCCGATTACCTTTTTTCTTATATCACAAACAACCTTTAAGTTAGGATCCTGTGTTAAAGAATCCAGGTGCAAGTAAGTATAGGGAGTTAAGGGCCTCAGATTAGTGATGTTAGCTCTGGATAGCTCTCTCATCTGTGTGCGGGGGGATGTGAACTTAGGACACACCAGTGTGTCATGTCCTTGGATGTCTGCGAAATGTTTCAATTGAAATACTTTGTCCGAGGGCTGACTCTGTCCAGATGTTTGCTAGTAAAGAAAATCGCAGGGAGAGCAGAGATTGAGTCTGCTCTGGGCAAAGGAACAAAAACCTGATTTGTGAGAAAAAGAGATCTTGTCTGTGTGACTGTTTTCACACACGGCTAGGAGAAGTTATCCATATGCCCCCAGATGTATGGGGGAAGTTTTGCCAAATAAATGATCAAACACACCACTAAAGGTTCCTGAGAAATTAATTCAAGAAAATAACACAATGGGAAAGCTATAATCACACACAAGAAATCCTCTGGAGGAAACAGATAACACATTCAAAGGCAATTAACACCAAAACTCCCTGAGTTTTGGCTTTACCTCCACCAGGACTCTTGACTCTGACGGGTCAGCCTTGTTGGCGCCAAATGAGTTTCCTATTTCATATTTCTGTGGCTCCTAGCGCTTTAAAAACAAACAAACAAAAAAAAAACACTTATGCATAAGGTGCTCTAGCTACAATGTACACCCACATGCTGGAAGATGGCATCAGATCCGATTATAGAGGGCTGTGAGCCACCATGTGGTTGCTGGGAATTGAACATGGGACATCTGGAAGAGCTGCCAGTGCTCTTAACTGCTGAGGCCTCTATCTTTCAAGCCCCTATTCACTTTTTAAAAGAGTAAAAGTAGATCAGAAGATCACAGGACAACTAGCCGACCTGTTCTAGGTGAGCAGACCTGCCTGCCTCTAACCACACATTCATCGTCTTTTCTGTCACAGCAACCAGAAGCAGGAGTGACCCGGGAGACCCTGCAAGAGGGCAAGCTGGGTTCCAGCATGGAGGAAACATGGAAGATTAAGAAGGAACTGGAGGAGGAGATGGAGCGAAGGCAGCAGCTGGAAAATGAGGTCAAGAGTGCCCAGGAGGAAATCCAGACCCTGAAGGACCAGGGGCCTCAGGAGTCACTGGTGAGGAAGGAAGTGCTGAAGAAGGTGCCAGACCCCATGCTGGAGGAGAGCTTCCAGCAGCTGCAGCAGGCCCTGGCTGATGAACAGCACAAGAACCAGCTGTTGCAGGAGGAGCTGGGGGCACTACAGCTTCGGCTGCAGGCCCTAGAGCAGAAGACCAGGGACGGGGGACAGGAGTATGTGGTCAAGGAGGTCTTGCGCATTGAGCCAGACAGAGCCCAGGAGGATGAGGTTCTGCAGCTTCGGGAGGAGTTGGAGGCCCTGCGGCGGCAGAAAGGTGCCCGAGAGGCTGAAGTGCTCCTTTTACAGCAGCGCGTGGCAGCCCTGGCTGCTGAGAAGAGCAGGGTGCAGGAGAAGGTCACCGAGAGGGAGGTGGTAAAGCTGCAAAATGACCCTCAGCTGGAGGCAGAATACCGGAGGCTGCAGGAGCAGCAGCATCAGGAAGGCACACTCAGGGAGAAGCAGGAAGAGGAGCTGAGTTTCCTGGAGGCCAAGCTCAAGAGACTGGAGAAAGAAAGAGCCATGGCAGAAGGCAAGATTACCGTCAAAGAGGTGCTCAAGGTTGAGAAAGATGCAGCCACAGAGAGGGAGGTCAATGACCTCACCCGCCAGTATGAAGATGAGACTGCTAAGGCACGCACTGGCCAGCGGGAGAAGACAGAGCTTCTTAGAAAGATATGGGCTCTGGAAGAGGAGAATGCCAAAGTGGTGGTACAGGAGAAGGTCCGAGAGATTGTGCGGCCAGACCCCAAGGCAGAGAGTGAAGTGGCCAACCTCCGCCTGGAGCTGGTGGAGCAGGAACGCAAATTCAGGGGTGCTGAGGAGCAGCTGAAGAGCTACCAGAGTGAGTTGGAGGCCCTACGGAAGCGTGGGCCACAGGTAGAAGTCAAGGAGGTGACCAAAGAGGTCATTAAATACACGACTGACCCCGAGACCGAGCAGGAGCTACAGAGGCTCCGGGAAGAGATCATGGACAAGACCAGGCTAATAGAAAGGTGTGACTTGGAGATCTACCAGCTAAAGCAGGAGATCCAGGCCCTGAAGGACACGAAGCCACAGGTGCAGACTAGAGAGGTGGTCCAGGAGATCCTGCAGTTCCAGGAAGACCCTCAAACCAAGAAGGAGGTAGAGTCTCTGCGTATAAAGCTGTCAGAAGAACAGAAGAGACAGGTAGACCTAGAAGGGGAACGGGCATCCCAGGAAGAGAAGATCCGACGTAAGGAGGAAGAGCTGGCACAGGGCAAGGAAAGGGTTGTACGCCAGGAGGTGGTACAGTATGAAGATGAGCCAGACTTAAGAGCCGAAGTGGCCACCTTCACGGACAGCATTGATGCTGAGCTGCGACAGATCGACAAGCTGTGCATGGAGCTGCGGAGGCTACAGCACCGCCGAGCAGAGCTGGAGAGGCAATTGGAGGAGTTAGAACGTGAGCGCCAGGCACGCAGGGCAGCTGAGCTGGAGGTGCAGAGGCTGCAGCAGCGGCTGGCTGCACTGGAGCAGGAGGAGGCCAAGGCTGGTGAGAAGGTGACCCACACACAGAAGGTGGTGCTGCAGCAGGACCCACAGCAGACCAGGGAGCATGCCCTGCTCCGAGCCCAGCTGGAGGAAGAGCGGCACCGGAGGCAGCTACTGGAGGGCGAGCTTGAGCCCCTTCGGAGAAAGCTGGCCACCCTGGAGAAGACAGAGATCAAGGAAAAGGTAGTCTTCTCTGAGAGCGTCCAGGTGGAAAAGGGTGACACTGAGCAAGAGATCCAGCGGCTCAAGAAGAGCCTGGAAGAGGAGAGCCGAAGCAAGAGGGAGCTGGATATGGAGATGACCCGGCTGGAAGCCAAGTTATCTGAGCTAGAATTCTACAACTCTAAGTCATCCAAGGAACTGGATTTCCTGAGAGAAGAAAACCACAAGCTGCAGCTAGAGAGACAAAACCTGCAGCTGGAGACGCGGAGACTCCAATCAGAGATTGAGATGGCAACAACAGAAAGTCGAGATCTGAGGAACGTTACCACACTAGACCCTGGAAACCACCTCAACTCTAGGCTCTGGTCCCTGGAGAAGGAACTGGATGACCTCAAGAAGATGTCCAAGGACAAGGATCTGGAGATTGATGAATTGCAGAGGCGTCTGGGCTCTGTGGCTGTCAAGAGAGAGCAGAGGGAAAACCACCTGAGACGCTCCATAGTGGTCATTGACCCGGACACAGGCCGAGAGCTGTCCCCAGAGGAGGCTCACCGGGCTGGGCTCATCGACTGGAACATGTTTGTGAAGCTCAGAAGCCAGGAGTGTGATTGGGAGGAGATATCAGTGAAAGGCCCTAATGGGGAGTCATCAGTGATCCATGACAGGAAGTCTGGCAAGAAGTTCTCTATTGAGGATGCTCTTCGCAGTGGAAGGCTAACCTCTGCTCAGTATGACCGCTACATCAACAAGGATATGTCCATTCAGGAGCTGGCAGTCTTGGTTTCTGGGCAGAAGTAGGCTCAGCTCTTTTGCCTGGCTTGCCCCTACTCAGCAACCTCCTGGGTATCTTCTGTTCCCTGGTCCTCATGCAGGCTTCTAAGCTGAGTGTTTTATCTACAGTCTATCAGGTTGCTTACAGCGCAGCGATTCTAATACCAGCTGACACTAGCTGGGTAGGCAGTTCTCAGCTAGCATTAGTCTGGGTGAGTGACCTGCTCCCACTGCTGATTTATAATCTTGATATTCTCTTCTCTTCCTTTCTTATATGTTCCCATATTCAGTGCTTATGGTTGGGAACTACAGCACAAAAAAATATTGCAGACACACCAACAGCATGGGTTTTAGTGTCACAGAGATAGAGGGGGGAAAGGCCTCCCTTCTGCCTCTTTCCAGATTGGGTCACTGGGGATCAAACTATCAGCATGAGACAGACTGGGATCTACACTAGAAAATGTGTCCAGAATCCATAATGCTTGGCTCTTGGTGCTAAAAAAGCTAGCCAGGATGTGCCAGAAAGACAGGCATCAACAACTGTTTCCTAGTTCTGAAAAGATCTTAGTAATAGATGGTGTGCTGCTAGCCTTACAAGTCCTCATTATCTCATTTAGATATATGAAAGTTGATTGTTCATCAGACAAAATTTATGCTTCTCTGTTATTCATGTATTATGTAAGAAAATGGGAAGTAATAGGGAACTTTATTTATGGCATGAAAATAAATATCTGGTGGTTTGATTCTAACTCAGAGCAAGTATGATTTTTTTACAGGAGGCCAATCATTGGCTCTCAGCCACAATGGGATTCCATACACACCAGGGCTCCTATGCACTGAAGAATCACTTGCAAATACAATAGAAACAAAAGAATGAAGACATTTTGGAAACTTCAAAACAATTTATTGAGTTGCTTTATACAAGATTAACAATTTCCACACCATCCCCTAACACCAACATAGTTGCCGCACAAAAGCCACAGCCCCTCTCACACCTAAGAAACGGCCACGCCTGGTTAAGTGCTCAGAGCCTTGCACCCACCAAAGAAACCCTTGCATCCCACTGTGCACTCTCTACCCCCACCCTCTGCTATAGCCGGGCTGCAGGTCTCCCTGGCCATGGCTGTTTAAGTCACTCACTCTTTCATTACCACAAATAAAGCATAAACAAGGAAAAGAAATCTCATAAACTCCCCATCAAAGAAACATTTCCCTGAGGCAAGAGGCATCGCTAGATTCCTAAAGATGAGGGCATCCTGTTCTAGCTGCACACGCAGTGGCACATGGGGAGGAGGGAGCACCAAAGGGGTCGGGTGCTGGGGCCCATTGTTTGACGGGCAGAGGAGCCTGGAGAGTTCCCACTGCTTAGCTTTGCTGGCGGCCTCAGCTCGGCTTAGAGCTCAGCTATACAAATCTCTTCTTTGGCTCTTTTTGCTACTACCTAAGACTATTCTGTAAACAAACTGGAAATCCAAGTTGCAAAAAATATATGTAATAAAAGGATAAGGAATCCATGTGGCCCAATGTGAAAACAATTGGTTCTTCCATACAAAAGGAATCAGAACAGAGGCCGGACCAAAGAACTGACAAAAGTCTTGCTCCCAGTAAGGTGGAATAGGCGGCCACCTCCATAGGAATGGAGAGCCACTGAGTCCCACAGCCTTGAGGCAGGAACCAAAAGCACACCTGACTCACCCTGGATGCAAAATCAAAGTGTTGATCACCTTCTCAAATGCTGTCTGGCTAGGCAGTCCGCCAGACCCACTCTGGATAGGCAAAGGCCCTCCAAGTACATATGAAATAGCCACTGGTGTGATAGCCTAGTGATGGAAGCTCTGCAGTCACTATCTTTGTCCTCTGTCTACTCTCCAGACCCTCTGCACATCCCCCCAAGTCCACACAGAAACTCACTGTCTGGAGAGCACCAGTACCCCAAACCTGTTCTCTGTGACAGATTCTTCCGAGAAGCCTGACCTGCAGCTCCACCAGATAAAGATTTCTAATAAGACAGAATAGAATGTCTACCTGGGACCTGGGACCTGGGACCCCTGGGCTCTTAGTCACAGAACTGAGGGGCTCCCTGCAGCCCACCTGCATCAACTCTAGAAAGACAAAATAGAGCTGTAGTTCCATGGGAACCTGGGATTTGGGGGCTCAGATGACTTTCAAGTCAGGACAGCACAGATTATGATGTGCAGTCATAAAAAACCCAATTAAATAAAACTGTCTTAAATTCAGACTAGCTTTAAAAAAGGTCTTCATTTCAGATCCACTCAGGGGGCTGAATGGATAGATTCGAGTTGTCAAAGTCTGCTCCACCAAAAAGGCACTGGAATTAAGTCTTCCTATAATGTGATGTGTGAAGAGCAGTCCCATTCTACCCAATGCATTCAATGGTAATGACGAAAACAGCCCAAGATAGTGTCTTTAAAAATCCTACCACGATTGTTGAATCAATAAAGATCTTTTTCTCTATAAGAGCTTCATTGTCATGTTCTGAGAAGAAACTGGCACACATTAGATGTTCTTAGTATTTTGCAAGGTCTCCCACCTGTGGCTCTGGCCTGAGCCTTGTCTTCTTGAGCACACAGCCTAAGGATGGGACAGAATCACAACCATCCAGGGATTCTACTGTGGCCAGAAGGAGTCCCTGACCAGTAGGGAGTCTGAGATACACCAAATGCCAGGAGTTGGGCAGACCTAGAACCCAGTAACCAACAGATCTGCCACAGGAGCCCATGCACACCGTGCTTCCCAACACAGTCTAGGCACAGTTCCCAGCCCAGAGCTGCCCCCTGATGTCGTCCAGCGACAAAGCCATGAGGCCCAGAGCACCAGGTCAGTAAGTGCTTTGTGAGCAGCAGAAGCTGCCCCTTGGTTGAAGGCCCATCAGAAGTGCTAATAAGTGCTCCACTGCAAAATTGTTCCTACTCCAGGAAGAAAAGCAGTTGGGCAGGAAGAGCACAGCAAATGTCTGTTATCAGAGACCTACATGTTGGGCTTCCTCCTAGACCTACATCATTTGATTCCATCCTCCAAAGTGGTCACAATTTCCTTGGTACAACAGGCCCTTTCCCATGAAGCTGTGAAGCATCTGGAAAAGAATAAGCAAAACAGAACATTCTTTAAGCACATCAATTCCTTTATGAAAGCATAAACAAATTTCATAGGGAACTAAGTTGCAAATATCCCCAAACAGTGGCTGTGTGCATTGCTACTTGCAGCAACCTACATCATGCATGAGCACTAGCACTGTGCAGGCCGGGGGCCATGGAGCACTGTCTATGTCTATAGAACAGGCAATCCGCAACATACTTAGGGCCACTGCAAGGCCTGATGACCACAAAATCTAGACAATGTTCCTTCTCTTGCCGTCAAAATGCGCTTAGATACCAGAGGACAAAGGCAAAAGCAACAGCATCCAGTCCACCCGGGAAGAAGCGAAAGCAGAGCAGAAATATGTCTCAGTTCCCTACTAACCCATTTTGCATGGCTGCTCTTCTGATTGCCTCCAATGGTTTTTTGTTATTGTTGTTTTTCTTTTCCTCCCTCTGGTAATGGACACTGGGTGTTATATGTGTTAGGCAAGTGCTTGACCAAGTGCTACAACCCAACCCTTCAGATAGCTTTGGAAGACCAAGGAGGGAAAACAGGCAAATAGTACAAGAAATGTCTCTCTTTCCATTTCTATCAGTCTCCCTCCCCACTCTGTTGACTGTTTTCAGTGGCTCTTCAATTACTTTTGTTTCTTTCAAAGACAGCCAGTTCCAAAACAAGGCTCTCTGAAGCTGGGGAAGCACCCACACTGTACGTAATTCAAGTGGTATAGTCACCAGTGTAGAGAAAGCCCTCAGATGTGTATGCTTCTTCAGAGAAAAGGAATGACTATTGACACTGGCTTTACTCCTCAAAAAAGCCTCAAAGGATTTCTTACTGTGGAAACTTACAAACTCACCTTCATCCTAACAAGGCCTCTGGCATTCGCTACAAGGTTCTCAGCTTTAAGGTGTGGGTACAAGGACGCACAAGCAGATTAACAAAGCAGACAGGGAGCTGTGAGCCCATACTGTCTATGAGCAGGTCAAAGGCACACATAGCCCCAGAGTCTGCATCTGACCCCTGCCCTATACAAATCACCATGTTCCTAAGCTCAACCCTCCTTTCCTAGTTTATCTCTGGGCCCTGTTTGGAACAGGTCTAAAGTGCTAAAAACACTAAGTCAAAATCAGGTTCTCATCAGGATCTTAAGAGAAAATCCCATGAGGTGTCTACATGCAAGAATCCAGGGATCAGGACAGAATGAGGCCGGTTCACTTATTACAAATGCCTGCCTATAGCAACTATTTCCCATCCTCATGATCTCAAGCTGGCTGTACATGTATTCAGGGCTTTTAAAGCTTCCTTCGTCCAGAAGTACCATTCTGTCAGGAGACACTGGCTTTTTTCTAGTGTATTTCCAACTCTGTTTTAAAGGAAGGTTTCCACCAGAATAGATTGAAAGCTGCTTCTCTTTTGGTACCTAGCAGGTGTGTAGTGTTTCATCATGAAGGCTCTGAAGTGTTTGTTTAACCTTGAGACAAGAGCCACAAATACCTTTCTTCTCTTTAAAAGCATGTTAAGGGTTGGAGCACCTCTGTTTCATGCTCAGGTTCTACAAGTGTCACACAGGCTAAGTCAGACCCAGTGGCCATTCTAATAGGAAACCAGGAAGAGCATCTCGTAGTACAGGCTTGTGTTATTCTGGAACCCAGAGCTAAAGAGCCAGAAAAGACAAAAGACAAAGCAAAATACAAAACAGTGATGATGAAGCAGAAATGGCTAAAAACGCCGGCGGCAAAGCACTGAAAGGTGGAGAGGTATGGCGCATAGGGCGCATGGGGCTCATGACACACTGCCCATCTGGCATTTACCTGGCAGACTCTGTGGGACATGGGTGGACACAGCAGCATGTGGGAGAGGCGCTGTGTGGGGTGGGCTGGAGTGCAAGCCAGCCAGAAGACCTGAGAGAAAACAGGAGGGGAGAGAACAAAACACACACATTGAAGACAGAACAGAAAAGCAGCTTGGGAGATCAAGAGCCCCAGGCAATCTGTGGGCCAATCTGGAACAGAACAGCTCTACTGGGCACTAAGCAGCTTCCCAGGACAGAGGGTGCTCCTACACTCACACCAAACACATACAGGACCCAACATGGCACACAACATAAGAACAGAGGCAGAAGATAAGAACTTACTGTGGCTGAGGCCATGGTGGAAGGTCCCAGGGGCTGGGCCTGTAACAATGGCATCCTTAGAGACCCCTGCTTTGGCAGAAGAGTCTGAACTGAAGGAGAGCACATGAAGTGGAAAAGGGGTTATGATTCCCAGTGAGTTTGAGTTCATAGCCCCCGGAAGCTTGGGGTTGTTGGACTTATAGGATGGAGACAGCAGGCTTAAGGAAGAGGTGTTGGACAGCAGCACTGCCCCTCCGGTTCCTTTCTGGGGAAGAAACACACAATAAGAACCTTACCTGTGTGAGTAGCTACTACTCAGTACTCAAAAGAGATACGAGGAAGTCTCTATGAGCCAGCATCTAGGGCCTTCCAGGGTACAGAGATAATTTTTAAAATAGTAAGTGTATTTCATTTATGAAGCAGAGAAGTAAGATACCATGTATGAGCCTGGTGGTGGCACAAACCTTTAATACCAGTATTCAAGAAGCAAAGGCAGGGGTAGGGAGTTGGGGGAAATGAGGGTGTGTGGGGGAGGGCTGTGGGGTGCGCTTATCCACTTGTCTCACTTAAATACCTCAGGAAGACCATGGACTGTTACAAAAAGCATAAATCTTGATAGAGATCTTTACCATGGCTGCAAACCTCAATCTTACAGTAAATAGAAGTCCTTGTTCTGTTTTTAAGACAGGGTCTCATAATAGGCCCACACTGGCCTATTATGTAGCAGAGAATGACACTGAACTTCTGAATCTGCTGACTCTAACTCCCAGTCCTGGGGTTACAAGTATATACCACCATGCCCAGTTTGTGTGGAAGCTGGGGATTAAATCCAGGGCTTTATGCACGTAGTCAAGCTTTCTACCGAGTAATAGCCCCAGCCTATAATGTATTGTCAAGGAAACATTAAGTCAATGGTTTCCCTTTTTCCTTTTTTGTCCTATCAGGAGTGAATGTAGGGTCTTGTACATTCTAAATAAACAAGTGCTCCACCACTGAGCTAGAGCCTCAGGTCTGAGGCCCAAGTTTATATCCCCAGAACTCATATAAAACTGGATGTGGTAGCATGAGTCTATAAGTGCACCTGTAAGATAAGAAGTCCTATAAGCTCAAAGGCCAGCTAGCCTGCTACAGCAGTGAACTACAAAGAGATTCTGTCTCAGACTATATAGAAGGTGAAGATTGAACATACCATAGCATATATGTGCCCCACTCATACAAACACATATGCACACATACCATTTTTTCTCTCCTGGAAGCTAATGTGCACAGTCACTAGTTTTGAGACCTTACTGGACTGACCTGTCTACACTTTTTTTGTTTCCTTTTTGGTATTACAAGACAGAGTTCCTGGCTGCCCCAGAACTCACTATAGGCCAGGCCAGCAAGCACCAACACCACCACCTGGCTTATGTGCTTTAAACTGCTGAGCCATCTTTCCAGATCTCTTTTCAATTTAAGACAGGGTCTCATGTATGCAGGATGGTAGTCTCAAACTAGATATGTAGTCAAGACTAGCTTTGAACTCCTAATTTTTCTGCCTCTATCTTTGAAATTATAGATGGGCAACACTAACCAGGCCAGACTTCTAGTTTTTCATATACATCCCCCACAACACACGTTCCCTGCCAGATTTTGTGAAATAACCATTGACCTACAGAGTTCTTTCAAGCCAGTCATAGAATTGCAACCAGAACGTATGTGCTAAGGCATAAACACCGACTATCTGCCACCTAATAGCTGAAGATACTTCCATCTTTGATTCAGAGGGTAGAGACAGGTTCTGGGGCTCTCTCTACTCTTCACAGGATCAATCTTTTCAGGGACACAAAACCAACAGCTATTCCCTTTCCTTTTCCCTTCCAATTTCCCTGCTGACAAGACATTCAGGTTCTACTGGTCCTCCAATCACCAGTAATAGTGAGACTAAACAGGAAATCCAGTACTCTCTCTTGTGTCTGGTCACCTGATCACACTTACTGTGCCCACCTGACTTTGTTTCACCATATTTGCAGACCAAGGCAAGGCAGGCAGACTTGTTCCCAAATCCCCTGTAGTTGGGGCAGGTTGCAATGCTGGGATACTCACTGGCAAGGAGGTAGATGATGTCACACTACTAACTGCAGCTGGCTTCAGGGAGGAGGTCAGTAACTTTGCCACTCCCTGGGTCCCCCCACCAGAATCTCCATTTGGACCTCCAGGAGGAGCCACCAGGGTCAGCTTCTGAGAAACAGGTGTTTTTTTCACAGCAGAACTTGGGACAGATCGGCTTGAAGGCTGTCCTGCTGAGGGAGACTGCATACCAGGGAGCAAGGTCCCAGAAACTGAGCTCTGAACTTGGGCTCCTCCAGGGGATGTACTGCTAGAAGAAGCCCCATGTTTAGAGACTGAGCCAGTAAAGGGGTTATTCTTATAAGATGGTCCCACAGAGCTAGCTGGATGCTGCTTTGCTGGATGGCTCAGGGTAGTGGAGGATGAGGCTGTGGTCTTATGAGAGCTGCTACTAGAGGCTGGTGAACTTCCAGAGGAGGCTGGCATAGTAGCATGGAAGGCCTGGCCTTTGGCTGCTGTCTTTACCAGCTGCAGAAGGGAACGATGACACTGTGGAGAAGCAGCCTTTGGGCTTTGCAACTTGTTGACAAAGGGGGCTGGGGGTGTGAAGCTTTTCTGCTGTTGAGTGCCTGCATGAAAGACTTTGACCTGGGAGCTAGGCATGGGAGCTGCTGCCTGGGGTCCATGAGACGTCCGTGGCAAACTGTGGTGCTTTGCTTTGGACTGGTGCAATTCAGACATACCCTTGCTGAGAGTAGCTTGGCAGGATAGCTCTTTGTAGCCAGAACTCTCTGGTTTTTTCTCCTGAGAGGACTGCCCCAGTGCTAGAGCCTGTTCAGCCAGAAAATTGAGAGGTGACTGCAAAGCATTAGTGGGTGGTGGTGCAGAAGAGCTGGGCTTTGCAAAGTTCCGTTTCTCCTCTGTACACAAAACACCAGCAACTTTTTCTGTGGGTGTTTTGGAGGGTGCAGGCAGTGTGAATTCAGAACTACTGGCTACTCTGCTGTTCAATACAGCTAGCTCTTTAGACACAGCTTCCACAGAAGAGGCTGGATTCCGGACTAAGTCTTCATCCAGTGAGTCCTCCAGGGTGACAGGAACAGGGTCAGTGAGGCCACACGTTGCCTGGGATGAAAGCTCTCTGTTGGTTGCACTAATGCTCAGGCCTCCACCCTGATGTTCTGAGAGCAAAGTAGTGGGACCACCAAGCTGTCCTGATGAAATGGAAACTTTTTTATCAGGCTTAGAAGATGACTCCTAAAGGAAAGCAGAAATGTTCATAGAAGTATTCAAAGGTACCAATAGTGGCCTGTTACAAAGATGTCAACAGATGAACTCAAGCTTACTGGGTTATTATAAGTCAAGTGATGGATGAGAATACGTATCACGTCTGCCTTGCCTTGTAGTATTATCTGCCATGTGTCTAGCTGGTGGAGGTTGATTTTAGGCCAACATGCTTTGTTACTAAGTATTCACATGCCACGGTAAAACTTTTCTTTTAGTTTCTGGAATAGTATAATATTTGCTCAGGTACTTAAGTTGGTTAGTTTATATCAACTGTCTAATACAATAGTTCACTGTGGAAAAGGTGATCTCAGCTGAAAAAATATCCACCCAAGATTGGCCTGTGGGCAAGCCTGTGGTATATTTTGTTTTTGATATAGGAGAGCCTAGCTCTCTTTGGGTAGTGCCACTCCTGTGCTGGCAGTCTTGAGTGCTATAAGAAAGCAAGTTGAGTATCCATAAGGAGCAAGTCAGTAAGCAGCATTCCTCTACAGCCTTCGTATTGGTTTTTGTCTCCAGGCTCCTGCCCTGCTTGAGTTGCTAACTTCCCTGGATGGTGGACTATAAACTGTAGCAAAATGAACCCTTTCCTCCCCACGCTGCCTTTAGTGATATTTTATCACAACCACAGAAAGCTAACTGAGACAGTCTGCAGGCACTCCTACTATGGTGAGTGCTTCTGGCTGAAATCAGACTAAGGAGGATTACTTTCAATTAACTTTCTTTTCCTCAATATATGGCTCCCTAGCCATTCTCATGGGAACAGGAATGGGATCTATATCATTGTTCCTGCATACCAGTAATTAACACTGTATATTCTCACATACTGTAAGAACCTTCCAGGTACTCAGGAATAAACAGTCTCTTTAAGCAGGGCTAAGGGAACCCCAACCCTCAACTGGCAAAAGTTTGGCAAGTACCAGAGTTCCCCACTGAGAGGTTTCTGCAATATCTAAGATGTTTTTCACCTATCTGTGTCCCATCCATTGTACTTCCGGGTAGTTCTCCCAGGTATCTAAGGAAGCTACTTGTCCTTCCAGCTATTGTTACAAACTAACTAGCGCACAGCAGTGTACTTCCTCCCCAGGAGATCTACTATGAAGCTGAGCTGAGACATTTACAATGACTCTAGGCACTCCTTTAGAGCTGCTTCAAACTCTATTGAGTCCCATAGGAACTGAGCTGGCTGAATACTGCTGTGAAAAACTGAGGTGAGAGAGGGTTAAGTGGCTCAGACGTCCACCTTGTTCAAGAATGCCGTCTGAATAACTGTTCTCAGTGAATCTTACAAGCTGCCATAATCACTCAAGAGATTTCCTGAGCCTGGCTTCAGAAGAGTTGGCACATGGCCAGAGCAAGCTGACTCACCTTCACCTTGATTTTTGAGGAAGCTATTACTTTTTTCTTGGCCCTGTTCAAAGAAATGAACACAAAAATGGTTCAAAGGAGATCTACAAAAGGAGATTAAAATAGAAGTGTCCCAAGAAATAAAATTCTGAGGTACTTACAAGAGTGATGTCAGGTGCCCATGGCCTCGTCGGCTCTCCTTAAATAGAGTCCTGAAAATAAATAGACCGGGGGTATCATAGCTGCCCAAGCATGCCACAACTCTGCTTCTAGAGCTTTCCTGGAGACCCTGATCCTCAGTGGCACTTAATCTAGATGATTAGTAAGCAACAGTCCAGCTGAGGGGCCTAAGGGCCTAATATGGCCTCACCAACTCACCTAAACATCTAAGCTTTACCAAGAAAGTCAACGGCTGTGTTGCAACTTCTTAGTGCCACAAGTTCCCAAAGACATTGGTGCCTTTCTTACTGGTGCTCTAAATACACCCAAGGAAAAAATGTGAAGTAGCACACATCACATGCCCTTTTTTTCCCCCAGAGAAACTCAATAAAAATTATCTTTACATAATCTAATGTATAAGGAAATACAGTAATTCCCAAGGTTCTGTGATCTGTCCAAATCAGTGATGAATCACTTGTCTTTATAAAGCAGACCCATTCTATATAAAGTAGACATACTCCATTCATGGGTGGCAACACGTGAAGGAGTTTCTGGGAGAGAAGTCCAACACTACACTCCAGCACAGAATCAGCACTGCTCCTTGTGAATAAAACTTTTTGAAACCATAAGTACCCAAGATGACTTTCATCTCTCAGGCTCTAGTACAGCCATTGCATCAAAACAACAAAGCCTATCCACACTGTGAGGAAATAAGAATCCTCCAACTAAAGTAGCACAAGGACTGAATTCTTGTAAAATCTCTCCTCTAGGTTAAGAAGACTCCTTATAGATCCTAGTATGTTCGTCGGTGCTCAAGTGACATCAGAACTGCATCAATGAGACAGTGACTTCTGAGGGAAAGAATCACTGTCAGCCCAGACTACCCTACCTCACCTGGCCTGCATCCAGCCTTTGGGCCAAAGAGGCTTGACCTCAGCATCCAAAAAAGCTTTCACACAGTCCTCCCAGGCCTGGGCCTTGCTGTTCCTCTCCAGATCACGGCTCTCCAGTTTGATCTTCACCACCTGGCACAGAAGCTCTCTGAGAAGCAGACAGAGATCAGAAACTTCCCACCACCCCAAATGTTGTTTCACAGTTGCCACTGTGTGCTTTCAGCAACCCGTGAAAGTAATTAATCCTAACCTTCATTAGCAATATGGGGACAGGCTCAGACACTGGTCTCATAAACCCTCCAATGACGCAAGGTCCCAGTTTGTGCACACCTGATTTCATCATTCCACTGGAATTTCTTCCGGGGTCCCATTATCCTCCGGCCCCCCTTTTCTTCATCTTCTTCCTCATCAGAACAAATCCGTTCTCTCTGCTCCTTGTCTTTCTCTTCCTCCAGCATCCTACAGAAGGAACAGAAGAAACCCTGAGGCCTTCCTGCCCACCAGCTTCTCCCTTCTCCTTTCTCCAATATTCTTATAGATTTATGACTGGAAAGTGTAAAAAGCCTAGAACTGTGCTGGAAATGTAGAGATATTGAGAAGTATAAAACAGAGACAGGGACCCAGAGAGATGGCTCAGTGGTTACGAGCATATACTGCTCTTTAGAGGATCCAAATTCAGTTTCCAGCATCCAGCTTACAACCACCTGTAACTATAGTTCCAAGGTATCTGACTCTCTCTCTGGATGTGGCAAGTATATGCTCATTTCCACACAGACTCACACATATACAAGTAAGTTTAAGAAGGGGCAGAAGGAGACAGGAAAATAATGATGCCCAAGTGAGATGGGACACACTTACTTAGCAACCTTTGCTTGTGTGTGTGCTTGGCATTCATCCTGGTACTTGGCCACCTGCTCAGGCATGGCCCTACAAATGGCATCCTTGAGCTTCTGGAGTGGTTCCTTTAGGCGCCCACCCTGCAAAGAAAGAGCACAGTACAGATTTGGCTCATGCACCACTCTAACATTGAGGATCCAGAGTGGACTATCAAAAGGAGACAGTGCAACATAAGTGATCCCTATGCAGACTCTGCTACCTACCTGTTCATAGAGGTGAAGTTTCCGAGCACGCTTAACCAAAGCATCCTTGCTGCAGGGCAGGAATGAAGCCAGATACGCAAATACCCCAGAACGGATTTGGCTAGTCAGCTCCCGGGTTTGTACCTCTATGCTAAAGAATACAAAATACTCATTAATGCCCCCCAGTTTGCTGCAAGTTTCTTCTTCCTTAGGTTGCAGACTGAAGAAGAAAGCTAGTCACCAAAAGCAGTCTGAACCTTATCTTGATAGTCACACAATATAACCAAGTGGCCACTGCAACAAAATACCCAGGAGCAACATAAGGAAAACTCTCAAGTGTAATGAACTTGGCTAGGAAAAGGGGGTCAAGACTCTTAGGTACAAGACCAAGCCAAAGACAGTCAAAAAGGCAAAGCCAAGAGCTAGGCAATGGTGACACACACCTTTAATCCCAGCATTAGGGAGGCAGAGGCACAGGCACTTGGATCTTGAATTTGAGGCCAGCCCAGGCTACAAAGCGAGTTCCAGTATAGCCAAGGCTACAGAGAGAAACCTTGTCTTGGAAAAAAAACTAAAAAATAAGAAAGAAGAGAGAGAACTGATTTTTTTTTTTAAATGAGCATTAAATTTCATAAACAAAAAAACATAGAAGTTTTAAAAGTGAAAATAACAAGTTACTTGGGAATGTGAGGAGCTAATTTTTTTTAATTCAGAGTATTTTGCCTGCACATCTATGTGTTTATCATGTGCACCTGGTACCCATGAAAGACACAAGAGGGCACTGGGTTCCCCTGATCCTAGAGTTAAAGAGCCAGTTGTTAAGAACAGTTGTGAGCCACCATGTGGGTGCTAGGAAGCAACACAGGTTCTCTGCAAGAGCAATGGCACATTCTCTTGTCTACTACACCATCTTTCCAGCCCTTTCCAGCATTTTTTGCTGTTTTAGTTACTAATTTTACCCATGATCATGAGATTAGGGAAACACTCACCTCTCTATAGTTTCTCCAGATGGACAAACAGGAAAAGCCTACACTTTCTGTATATGGCACACTCAAGTAGGTTCTTTGTTGACTGTTGACACAGAACTCTCATCTGACCTCAGCTGTCCTTTGAGGCCCTGTGCTTCCTGAGGCTAAAGGTCCATCCACATCTTATTTAGTGGAGGCCATCTGTGGGAACATTCACAAGTCTTGACAACTGTTCTTGCATAGACAAAGTCTTCTGTTGGCCTGACAGAGATTTGGTTTAGATCTGTAAACTTGTTGTTCTTTTAAATCTAGTTCACACAGCAAAACCTCAGATGTCTGGGCCTCTGGGCAAAGCATGGTAGGATGGGAGCACAAGTACAAACAAGGATAAGCCTGAAAGGCACCCAATGCAGATAAAACCTGAGGTTATCAGGCCATCACTCATTCTTCTGGATTCTCTCTCTTTTCATCTCATACTTGCCAAGAAATCCTCTTCCAACAGGCCATGGCATTACATATATTACAGCATTTTAATAACATCTGTGGCTCAAGATTAGTAAGCCTATCATTTTGGACACAGGAATATAGTGTCCCTGTTTCATTCTAAATAAGAAAACAGAAAAAACAGATACTCACTCTAGCAGGATGCCATTAATATCTTGAGTGAAGAACTTCTGTTTGCTCTCTCCCTCAGCAGCTCTGGCAGCCTGATTCACAGGAGAAATAACAAGTATTAGTGTCCTTTCCCCAGGCATCCCTCACACTCACCAGCAGGCACAGAGTCACCTACCAACAAAACATTCATTCCCCGCCATCTTCCTAACTATACCCCACCTCAGATAGAGGTTGTCCCAAGGAGTTGCAGCACTTGTGGGCATGTTTCTTGGGACCTACAATACTAATTGGAACAGAAAGCAATGATCTTGTGGAATCTGGTCAGGGACCAAATGAACCAGCAATCCAGCTTCTGTGTCCAGACTCTTACCAACCACACTGTAAATTGGGATTTTCTATACTGTCAATGGTAGAAAAGTGACTAAGACCATCAGCAAACCTACAAGATTTAAACAGTGGTTCTCAACCTTCCTAATGCTGTGACCTTTTAATACAGTTCCTCATGTTGTGGTGACCTCCAACCATAAACTTATTTTTGTTGCTATTTCATAACTATAATTTTGCTACTGTTATGATATGTGATGTAAATATCTGTGCTTTCTGATGGGCTTAGACGACCCCCAAGGAGTCACAACCCACAAGCTGAAAACCACTTATTTGAAGGCTTTTATATGTCAAAAATTATGCAAAGCAGTAAAAATACTGTGTACTTCCAGCCATACCTAGCACCCAGAGAGAAGCTTTTTACTTGAAAAGAAATTACTGTCTACTTCAGTATTTAAGGAAATATTTTGAAAATCTGTAATATACTTATAGTATCTCACACCCTGACTCCTGAAATAATACATGATAATGAAGATGACACCTTGGGAACAAGCCTAGAGATCCCTGAAGTGACCAAAAGACTATAAATCTGGTGGTTCTCACTCTTGGAAAGTTATCTAGGCAGCTTTCCCTACCCCAGAAAAATAATCACAATCTTGAGAGTGGATCTGAGAAGTGTGTGTTCTTGAGAAGTGAACCATCAGCTTTCTCAAAATAACACATAGTGATTTTAATGAGTAAAGAGGGTTGAGAACTAATAAACTAAACAAAAAAAAATGCTAACCTGAGAGATTAAGGCAAAACAGTTTCTGAAATCAAACTTTACTGGGGACAATAAAGTGACTCTGTAGAATAAATACATAAATTTCAACTCTTCTGTCTTCCTCTAATTGTAGTCTCTGGGACCCTCTAGAGCCTCTGACTCCATTAGGTCCTTTACACCCTGCCTGCCAGAAACAGGGTTCAAAAATTGAGACTGACCTTTAACTCCTGATCCTAAGGCCTCTACCTCCCAAATGCTAAGATCAGAACCAAGCTAGAATTTCTTGCCAAAACTTTATTCTCTCTTGTGGGTGTTGAGATTATAGGCATAAGCTGCTATGCATGGTTAAGAACATGTGCAACTTCTTATATATTCAAAAATATTCAGTGCTTTTCTAGGACACTGAGCCTCTATTAATTTGATATTTGGGATTTTTGCTGGGATATTTGAGTTGAGTTTGCTCCCCTCCCACTTTGCATTGCAGAAGATAAAATACAGGGCCCTCACGCATGCTTTTCAAGTCCTGTACGACTGAGCTACAGTCTCAGTTAATATTGAAAAATAAAAATTGAATACTGTGTGCATGTTTTGAGTGTGTGTATTCCCATCAGCGTGGTTGCTTGTGTTTGTACTGATGCAAATATAGGCTAGCAGACCACCTCAACTGTTGTTTCTTAGGAGCCATGGTTACTCTTTAAGGCTTCTAGAGAATCAAAAGCTGTGTCCTCATGCTTGTGTAGCAAGCACTTCATTATCTTACTAATCATGGTTTTCTTTTTAAATTTTTTTTTTATTTAGACCAAGTTATTCTTTTGCTTAAATGTATATTACTAGTTCTAAGATCCAGAAGTATCCTTAATCAATTCAATCTAATTTCTCAAACAGATATTTAAACGTCATATTGTTCTCCAGATCCATCAACAGTTAGTTTTCAAATAAATTTTCCCTTTCTGAGACAAGTTTTTATTAAGCCAAGGATGAACTTGAACTCTGTGTTTATGTGCACTGTGTGCATGTGTGTGTGGTGTGGTATGTATGCACACATATGTGCACAAAGAGACACCAGAGGAGCATGTCAAGTATCCTTCTAATCACTCTCTGCTTTGCTTCCTTCAGTAAGGTCTCTCTCTGAACCTGGAATTCAATCAATGGTTTTGGCTAGGCCTCTGACCAGCAAGCCCCAGTGACCCTTCTGCTCTCCCTCACCCCAGCCATGAGGATTAAGGTTGAACTCTTGACTCTCCATCATCTCCTCTAAGAACTACCATGACAAAGGCATGCAGTACCAAACTCAGCTACAAATTTATTTTTAGATATTGAGCCATTTTTCCAGTACTGCAAAAGCTTTCTGCCTGGATAACCTTTTAAAAAGTTTCTTTCTGCAGCTTTTAAAACTGCATTGGTTGTATTTTAGAGGATCTGGCTTTACAGTAAATTAGTTAGGAGTTACATTTTTAAATAAATTCAAATAAAGACCAAATGAAGTTGGGCTTGGTGCAATACATCCACAATCCTAGCTGCTCTGGAGGCTGAAGCAAGATTCCAAATTTGAGATAAAGCTGAATAATAACTCATCGAGGCAAGCATGAACTACAGAAGGCCTTGATTGGGAGGTCCAACCAGCATCTGGCTAGACTAATGTGCTAGCTGAATGCAGTCACAAGTGTGACCTCAGACAAGATCAGAAAAGAGCCATTTAGCTAGCCTAGTCAGGAATAATATGTGGTTAAGCACAAGTTTTAACATTCCTTTTAAATTTAAGCAATAGAAATGGACATGTATCTCATCTAAAGTCAAGATTTAAAATCTAATCCTACTTTTTAAAAGAGAGAAAAATAAAATAGGAAAGAAATAACATGAGAAAGACTTAAATTTCTACCAACTTTAATTTTGGGGTTGAGATAAATAAGGTCTCATGCCGCTCAAGCTGATCGAGAACTTCCTTTGTTGCAAAGGATGACCTTGAACAACATTCTCCTGCTACCACCTCCCAACTATTGGGATTACAGTGAATGCCACCATGCCCAGATTTCTAATTTAAGTTTTAAAATGTCATGCTCATTTCAAGATCTAGCATAGAACTCTTTATTAAGGATACAAATATCTACATATGGCTTTTGCAATTCTATGTAATATTCTGTGTCCAAATACATGCTTCTCTGGAAAGACTACCTTGTCAAAAAAGACTAGGTAGGCATCCAGACACCCATGTACACATATGAAGGGCTCCAGGTGCAGCAAAATCTGTAATGCCCAGGAGCCATTATTCAGGAGAGACAACTTGTCAAGTAGCATGTCTAGTCAGAGAGGCTTTCTTGTCTCAAAGTCCAATACTGTTTCAGGCTGTGGTACTTCATTCACTGAACCTCCCCCTCCCCCACACCTCCCCCCCAAAGTGAAATAATAGGTTACTACTCTGATCACAATCTACCATGAGAATGAGGGCATACCCAAGAATTTTATTTTGGCTTTTCTGTAAAATAAACAATGGTCTACATTGCTTAGTCCTATTAAATTTAATTAACAAAACTTTGAGAGACTACAAAACAATGTGCTTACAAATTATAGCATTGAAAAAAAAAAGAAGAAATTTTTTAAAACATGAATTCTGAACAACAGACAGTATGCTCAAACATGCCAAGTGCAGATTCAACTGCTCTCCCTTCAATATCATATTAAGATATATTATGTGTCCCTGACATGGTACAATTCATTAAAGTATTATATTCCAGAAAAACACTTATGTCCAGTTATTACACATGGGCTAACAAAGAGGAACCACAAATGTAAATAAAGTGTTTTGTTTGCTTTCTATTTAGTGTTTGAATATCTTCTCTAAGAAAAACATTTCTAGATGAAGCTGACATTTTATGCTGTCCTAAAACATGAATATTTATTCACAATCTGAAAATGCTGTAAGAATCACAAGTTCAAAATGGACAGCTGTTGAGCACAAATACTCCTGGAGCTACAGTTCAAATTATAGTGCCTATAGGGAAATGTTATTTTAATGAAAGGCAATGGTATCAAAACTAATGATCCACAGTTAGATCACAGCTAGTAGTAAATGACTGAATTGACAAACACTGGCAGAAAAGAGAAGCACAGCTATCCCATACCCACGACTGCCTACAGTGTTAAGCTCCCACTTGTCACCTGCAGGTGCACCTGAATACTCCTGATGATACTCAACACAAGGGAGCAAGGAAGACCCAATAGAGCTAAGCATGTGCTGTGTTTGTACATGTCTTTACAAACCAGTGACTTTTCAAAATCTTTGGAAGAAATCAAAGGTGACACTCTACCTCAGCTGCCTGCTGCCAGCATTGGGGCTAGACAGCCACAAAAACAAAGGTAAGTTGTGAGAAATAAACGAATAGGCACAAAACAGAACGAGCAAAGTAAAATTTCCAGAAGTAAAGTAATTAAGAGGTGGAAAAAATAAAGCCTGGTGGACAAAGCTTACATTGTTTCCTCCTTGGGATGAGATAAGAACTTGAGAATTTTACACTTTTACTTCCCAACTCTTGGGCATCAAGCATCACAAACTGTAGAGTCAATGCCAAACTACCCAAACAGCTTCCAAGAAAGCCCACCCATACTGTGTCCCCATACCTGAGCCAGCTCCTTAACTCGCTTTTCCAGGGGTGTTGGCAGGCCTTCAGGGAAGGAAGAGGGCTGTCTGAATTCCTGATCCAACCCTACTCCAAGGGAATCACTTTCATCATCCATATCTTGGAAAGGGCTTCCTTCCGGAGACTCACTGAGCAGGTGCTCCAAGTCCAAATCCGTCAGGGAATCCATGGCAGTGGCAGCTTGGAGCAAGTCATTGTCAGAAGTGGAGCCAAAGAGTGAGAGCAAGGGGTCAGAAGTGCCCTCCAATTCCCTCAGGCCTTGAGCTTCTATTGATGACACAGCTACAGGCTTATGCTCCTCCTCCCTCTTTTTCTGAGCCTCTTTCTCCTTCTGAAATTTCTTTAGCATCTCTCTAACACTTAACGACCCGGAGTACTTCTTTTTCTTCTTCTCTTTACTGGCATTGAGGGCTGTGAAGCTGGAAGCAAGAGGGAAACTGATTACTCAGGTTGCAGGACTCTCCATGAGAAATTGAGTAGCCTTTGCCCCTTCTCCCAAGAAAGCGTCTTCACAGAAGACTGTTCTGTCAGTCCACACTGTTATCATGCCTCCATCCTGTTGGTATACAGAACTCACTCTTGCTGGACCAAAACTTGAGTTGAGTACAGATTAGCAACAGTGTCGTATAATGCTAAATATCCAATGGAGTATTAAGAACTATTGCCAGGCTGGAATAAAAGTTAGCAAACAAATGGGAAGGACAAGAAAAGGATTTTAAGGAAGAAAGCACGAAAAGCAGAAAAAGAACAGCAGCAATTTCAAGTCACCAATGGGGAGCACAAGACAACAGCAGAGACAGAAGAACTGGGGCAGAGAGGAGTTCTAAGAGAACAAGGAACATCAGCAATCACGTGATGACAGAAATAGCCCCGACACTGACAAAGGATGCAGGCCCACGGGCTATCTGACACACAGGGATGGGAGTGGCCCACTATGCCCAGAACAGCCCTGTCGGAGGAAAGGGAAACAAGAGTCAGGCCCTAGAAAAAAGCTGCTGCTTCTCACCCCGCTTTGGAAAACTTGGACTTTTTGGATTTCTTTTCCTTGTCGTAGGTGTCATCTTTTTTCTTCTTCTTTATCTTTTCACCACCTTCTTTCAATTTCCGCTTCTGTGAATTAAAGACAAGGCAGTTACACATCTCCCTGAGTCAGAGAGCACGTACACCAGACAGCACTGGCCTTGCTCTGAATGGAGAACATCTTATTTCCTTCATGAACAAAAAAGGCTTCTCTCTCACAGTTCCTAGGACACGAACCTAGAACATCAACAATCAAATGCAGACCGTGGTGGCTATTCTGAAGACAGATTTGGAATGGGCTGTATTTTAAATCATGAGCAGTGGTAGCAAACCCTAAAATATGCTCAATCTAAGGCTGATCACTTTTCAGTGGGTGACAGTCCCAGAACTAGAGTCCTCTCCAAGTCTGTAAGAGAAAGAGAAGCCAGTAGGAGAGGGTACAGTTCATTAGCTCATACCCTCATGTTCTCCTCACTGAGACCTATTTGGAAACATGACCCTGCTTAGGCTGCTAGAGCATCTTGAGACATGGATGAAATGACTGAGATCTGACCAGTATCCCCCATTCACATCACATGAGACAACTTTACCTTTCCATCAGTCTCCTAAGCCATCCTAAGAGTCTACATATTCTAGAGTCACCTAGTGATCTCACAGTTACACCAAAAAGTATTTCTGAAATCCAAAAGGAAAAATATCCTAACCTTTGGAGATTTTTTCTTCTTTTCCTTAATGAAGTCATCTTCAGATTCTGAAGCTTGTCTAAACTGCAAGGTTCCCGAGTTGATGTAAAATCCTCCATACTTTGTAGTCAAAGAAGCAGGAACAAGTTCATCATACTGAGGGGGAAACATATCATCAGCTCCCATTTCTGGTTCTACAGTTCAAGGTACAAAGCATACCTTAAGAGATGCAACTAGGATTTTCTGTCACTCTTTAGACACCATGCTAAGATATCCTCTGCTCAATCACTAATGTGCAAGCTACGAGGTATTTTGGAAAGGAGAGATTGTGACTTTCATATGAAAAAAACAAAGCCTGGGTCCAGGAAGTTCCTTCCTCTCAAGTTCAGGGTTGTTGTGCTAACAGGACACACTGAGATGTCACAACCCTACCCCACTGTCAGTATCATACATTAACTACTCACCGCCTCAGAGTTATCGATGAAAGAATCTGATTCATCATAGCCATACCCCATATCAATCAAATCCTGTATTCGGTCTTTCCTACGTTTCTTTCCACCCTGAAATTTAAAAGCGAGGGGTAACGTGTTTTTGATAAGTACAATGACTTAATGTTGCCTTGAATCTCATCAGCTGGTGATTAAAGGTTGAAGCACTGAAGACATGTACTACTGTTTCTCTCCTGTCTTGTGTCTCTCATACACTCACACTCCAACACTCCCACCACCTCCTCTAAAGACCTCTGAAAATAGGACAGATTTATATCTGTGTAAATGGCTTAAGACAGAAGAATGAAATAAACGTTGACTTGCTCTGTAACAAAACACATCCTCTATGGCCTCATTTACCCATTTAACTCAAACACTTCTCCTTCCACATAAGAAAGAGTTCTCAACTTTTATGTATTTGTTTAATAGCTGTATTCTCTTTCCTCCCAGCACTAAATGAACATGAAAATGCCTGGAGGCTGCTCTCACTAAGGAGGTTGCTGTCTTGCCAAACACAGAAATCTTACATATTTTTCTTCAAATTTCCGTGCAAGGGCCTCCACCTTATGTCTTTCTTTTTCTTCATCGTTGAAAGGATCCAAAACATCTTTTTTCTGGAAAGAGATCATTCCACAAAAAATAAGTTACACACACACCCAAAGCCATAATCCTGGTTAAAGAACATCCAATAACTACCCAATACTTACAAAGTGTGTAATAAGAACTATTATTCAGAAATACCAAGATAGAATACATGTTGCCATCACACCCTGTTTTATTGCTTAAAAATTGCTTAAAATGTATCACCTCATTATAATCCTGGTTACTAGAAAGGCAGAGGCACAAGGATTTCAATTCCAAAGCCAGTCTGACTACAGAGTGAAGTCAAGGCTAACCTGCATTGAGAGCTCTTCTTAAACTTTAAAACAAACAAACAAACAAACAAAAAACAAACAAACCAGGGCTAAGGGCCTAGTTTAATGTTGTTGTCCTTGCATGATCAAGGCCTTAGGTTCAACCCCAGAACCATGCATTAAATAAAGAGAATGAATATGTAATCTCAAGAAAACTTGACCAAATATCCACAAGTGCCTAACAACCGGGTTTCAAGCAGAGCAAAAGACCTTTCATGTCTACCAAACTGTGTTCAATAAAGTTGATTCTTTTTGTAACCGTTTATTTTAGGTACTTGAAAATATTTTAAAGGGTCTATATATGCTTCATAAAACTTCTAAAATAGTCAAGGTTTGAAAGGTTAAAAATGATGTCTTGGGAGATAGCTCAGAGATTAAGAGTACTGTTTTCACTTTAAATGACTTGGATTTAATTCCCAGCACCCATATGGCAGCTCATAGTCATGTCTGACTGGAATCTCTGCCTGTGATAGAACAGACACACATATGCAAGCATAAAGCCCATATACATTAAATAAATTGATAGGATAGATAAAATGGTTTTAGAGTGTTTCTTGTTTTGTTTTGTTTTGTTTAAGACAGGATTTCTCTGTGTAGCCCTGAAACTTGATCTGAAGACCAGATTGACTTCAAATTCAAGAGATCTTTCTGCCTCTGCTTCCCAAGTGCATCAGCACTGCCTGCAAAAGATTTGTTTTGTTTTAAAGTTAAAGCCATGCCTTCTTTGACCAGCACTTATACATTAAAATTGAAATGATACAGAGAAGATTAGCATGGCCCATTACAAAGATGACACACAAATTCATGAATAATTCCATATTAAAAAAAAAAAAAGGTTAAAAGCCCACAGAATGTAATACAAGTTCTTGACAGTCATTCTGTCTTTAGGAAAGTGATATGCCGGGTTTGGGAATTCAGCCCAATGATAGAGTGTTTGCCAGTTAAGCACAAGAAAGGGACCAAAACCATAAAAATAGTAATAATCAAACAAAAACTTAAGGAACTCAAAAAGTTATCTGAGTAGTATTTCTCAAGTCAAACACTGATTCAAGGAATTCCTGTCCTTGGAAACATATTTTCAAGCGTCCACTATTATAACCCTCTTTTCTGCCAACTTCAATAATCATTCCAAATATTTCCATCTAGTCTTCTAAAGTTTATTTTTAACCTATAAGCTTACTCGTGCATTTTTTTAATCAAGTACATTTTTCATAACTGGATTATGTTGTTGGGCAAGGAATTCTAATATTAATAGAGATTACACTAAATATGCTAAGTCCTCAGAGTACAAATGAAATACTGAAAAATGGATGTTTGCTTCAGTCTCTAAGTCAGACATGGAGGTACAAGCCTATATTCTCAACAATTGAAAAGCAAAAGCAAAAGAAGAGAGTTCTAGGCCAGCCCAGACTACATAGTAAAGTACAGTTTCCAACCTCAAACAAACAAAAAAGAAAAAAAAAATTTCTTTATTCCTTCCTGTCTACTAAAACCCACCCACCGAAAAGATCAGTTACATGATTTACAGTGTGTGTATATATATATTAGAATACTGTGATACATATAAAATACAAACACTTAAATGGTAATAAATGGCTGGGTTTTATTTTTAAATTTATCTTTATTTTATATGTACAAGTGCTTTTCCCTGAATGTATATATGTATAGTATGTGCATGCCTGGTGCCCCAAAAGGTCACAAGAGGACATCAGAACCCCTGGAACTAGAGTTACAGATAATTGTGAACCCCCATGTTGGGTGCTGGGAATGGAACCTGGGTCCTGTATAGAAAAGAAACCAGTGCTCTTAACCAAACCTACATGAGCTGTTTTTAAATAACAGGCACTTATTTATATCTTCTAATATTTCTACAATAATCACATATGACTTAAATGGCTAAAATAGCTTTAGAAATTCCATTTTTGAGTACTACCCAATACAACATGAACTCTTCAAAACTAAAGCAACATACGATTCAATTACTACTTCTGGACCTAAGGTTACCTCCAAACACATCATCCTGGCCATTACTAAGTACAGCCAAAGCCCTCTGGGGCTTAAACCTCATCATATTTTGACTTCTGCTACCTATTCTCCTGGAATTTTCTTTAACTGCCCATGAGACTGTATATTCCCATGAAGCAGGAGCAGTCTTTTCCACATTTATAGGGTCCTCACCTCACGGTGCAGCAGCACTTCCCATTCTAAGGAGTTTGTGCTAGCTCAACTAACACGTAAATGTATCAGATTATACTAAGGATGGGAGTGGGTACCCAGGACCTCATCTAACACTTCAAAACAGATCCTCTTAGAACTTGTAAAACTGACTCAGGAGTTTAAAACTACGTCCAGGAGTGATTCCCTTGAAACTTTATCCAAATTTCTCTGTGTAGATTCCAAGCATTTTTCTGCAATACTGAAAGTAATATGGAGCTTCTCTATACCAGCTGCCAAAATAGAAAACAAAAAAACAAGGAAAGTTCTAATTTCAATTACTCTACCCGTTTGGTTTGAGCCCATGGATAAATGTTAACCTACTCCGGCTAATGTCTCTTTCTCCTAAGGAAGAGGATACCATCCTTAAATTGAAAAAGGAACTGTAATCAAATTTTAAATTCCTTTTCTCATCCTGTTTACTGGCTCTTATACAACATGACCCTTGGTATAGATGCATTGACTTTATCCTGTCAGTAAGATATCAATCAAGACCATGTTTGGACTGGAGATTGGCTCATTCCCTAAGAGTACATGCAGAGAACCTGGAGTCCCCTTCCAGCTCCCACATAGCTCATAACCCTCTAGCTACAAAGGGAGCCAGCTCCCTCTTCTATGTTCAACATGCAACACACAAGGTACAGACACATGCAGACCAAATATTCATAGATATGAAAGCAAATAACGGAGCCAGAGAAATGGCTCAGTGGTTGAGAATGCCAGCAGCACACACATGACTCACCATCATCTGTAACCCCAGCTCCAGGGGATTTGACACCTTGTTCTAGTCTCTAGAGGTACTGGGTACACATATATACATTTAGGAAAAACACTCATAACTTTAAAAATAATAAACACATTTTTGGTCAGGTGTGTGTTAATCTCAGCACCTGGTAGGTGGAGGAAGAAGGTTCCAGAATTCAAGGTCATCTTGCTATATGTAAGGTAAGAAGCCAGTCTGGGATACATAAGACCCTGTCTTAAACAAAACAAAACATAACCCTATACATTTTTATTTAAGAAAAGTGAGGAATTCTTTTACTAGACAGGCTTTCTCCAAACACCCCTAAAATGAGTCAAGCTAAGTGAGTAGTTGGCACTGAGACTTACCAACATGATCTCACTCCACCCTCACACACTGTGAGCCAGGTGCTGGCCTCATCCTTGTTCTAGCAAAAGTCACTCTAGAGACCAAAATGCCACAAATGTGATCCTACTTTGTAGGGGATTGTGTTATTTCATGGTAAATAATTGTTCCACCCACTGGTTTAATAAAAAGCGCTGATTGGCCAAAGGCAGGCAGGAAGTGTGGGCGGGGCTACCAGACTAAGAAAACTCTGAGAACAGGAAGCACAGAGCAGAACACCAGAGAGAAGCCAGAAGAAGCAGAGGACAAATATGCTGCTCTAAAGAAAGGTACCCAGCCGCATGGCTGAACAAGAGACAGGTTAGATGAAAGGTAGGGAGCTAGCAAGTGATATGCCTGGGCCTGAAGCTGATCAGCCTAAAACAATTGTAAACATCTGTGTGTCTCTGTGGGTCTGCAGGCCTAAACCTGGAGATTAGGCCTGAAAGTCAGGGCCAGAAACCTCCTATTATACTACTTAATTCTCCTCCTAGCCTAACACAGTATACTAATATACAGCAAATACTTAAAATGCTCTTCATCTAGCTCTTACTCATAATATATGATTCTACATAGATACAACACAAAGATGCAAAACTGGGCTTGATTGACAATGTCTGTAAGAAAGGGGAACAGTATTCTTTGAGGCAAGAAGTGTTTCTAGTCTCCTGGTAAATGTTCTATTTGTTAATTATGTACAGGTCACATGGCTATGCTTAGTTTGTGAAAACCCACAAATTTTATCATACACACTCTTTCCATGTATATGTGACTCAGGTAAAAATTGGATTTTTTTTTTTTAAAGTTGGCTCCAGTGGTGTAAGTATGTAATCCCAGAAGTTAGAAATCTGCCACAAGAGAGTCTTAAATTCAAGGTCATCTGAGCTAAACAAAAAGACTGTGCTACTTTGTTTGCCAGCTTGACACAAGCTAGAGTGATCTTGGAAGAGGAACCTCAACAGAGAAAAGGTGTCCACCAGACTGACCTGCCAGCAAGTCTGTGCCAGTATTTTCTGGATTAATGATTGACATGGGAATGGGTCTGCTCTGGGTGGTGACACCCCTGGGCATGTAGCCCTAACTAAGCAAGACAAAAGAAGCAAGCCCAAGTATTCTTCCATAGCTCCCCGCTTCTGTTCTTGCCTTAACTTCCCCTCATGATGGACTACACTGTAAACTGTAAATGGAAATAATCCTTTCCTCCTCCCCAAGTTGCTTCTGGTCTCTTAAGTTACAACTATTGAAAGCAAACAAAGACAGTGTTTCCAGCTATACACATACACTAAAAAATGTTAATGAGCCAGGTGTGGTGGCGCACACCTTCAATCTCAGCAGAGGCAGGCAGATCTCTGTGAGTTCAAGGACAGCCTGGTCTACACAGAGAAACTACAGAGCAAGTTCTGGGACAGCCAAGGCTATACAGAGACACCCTACCCTGTCTTGAATGCCCTCCAAATTAACATAAAAATGTGTTGCTTCTTTTATTTACATAACCAGCCATAACTCAAACTGGCCACGGATGTGTCATATATTTTTCTCTAATAGAAGTCAGTAGAAGAATTCTTAAAAGAATTCTTTCCACCTAGTACTCGCTCTACATGAGTTGTGATCTTGGGGAAGCCTAGCCTTACTTCCCAGACATAAAGGCCCAGGTGAACACATTGGTCTCATCATAACAGGTCTGCAGAGCAACTCTGGGTCTACGAGAATGTACCTTGTCGCCAGAATGAATGCCTTTAACCTTCCCTCGGATGTTCTTCACCAGCTCTGGGTAGAAGAACTCTGGACAGCGTTTGTGATCTGGTTCAAAGAGGGTGAGTGTAATCCGAACAGCAGCTGCAGCTGGCTCACAGTCTTGATGCTGTTCTGTTCCTCCAACCTCCTCTTTCCTAGACTTCTTCAAAAATGCAGGATTCAAAGAACCTGGGAGAGAGGTGAACTGGACCCTGTGGGGCTCCGACATGGCTACAGTCTTAGCAGGTGTCACTGCATGATTTCTGTTAACATTGAAAAGAAGGGCCAGGTCAAACCAAAATAACAAAGATAGACATTTTCAAAATAACAAAAACAGTTGTCAATTGCACAAATTTGAAAAAAGTCCTTGTCAAGAAGAATCCCCTGACAAATTATAATTGCCTTAACTTACTTAAGTAAACAGTTGTTTTTGTTTTTCTATTTGAATTTTTTTCCTATTTTAGAAACCATCCAACATTACATAATTCAAGTCAAAAGCCTTGCAC
This sequence comes from Phyllotis vaccarum, assembly GCA_033318265.1. Taxonomy (NCBI): domain Eukaryota; kingdom Metazoa; phylum Chordata; class Mammalia; order Rodentia; family Cricetidae; genus Phyllotis; species Phyllotis vaccarum. The sequence continues at coordinate 68,707,372 of JARWLC010000016.1, read as the reverse complement.
TGATGCAGTCAAAACTTGTTTGTTTTTTTTTTCCTCATTTCCTTTGTGCCTAGAAAACCCTTTATAGACTATATAGAGGCAATCACCCAGTTAAGTCCTTTATAGATAGGTTAGTAACCTTAGATCATATTAAGTTGAACTTAGTATGATCTAAGGTCTAAAACCAGGCTCTACCTTGTATTTTACCTAGTAGCAATTACTGAATAATCTTCCTTTCCCTGCTGATTTGTCACAGACCAAAGCAGATCTCATATACTTACAGCCAATGCTAAAAGCCCTACTATGTTAAACCAAGTACTTGAGAGATTCTTTAACAGGTACAGCTCTATTTTGAAAACTCTTATAAGTTTAGTATACTAAATTAAAAGTTCATCTTTATTTTCTTGTCAAAAATAGTAACTGGGAGCTGGAGAGATGGCCCAGTGGTTAAAGAGCACTTTGTTCTTTCAGTGGATAAGAGTTCAATTCCCAGCACCCACATAGCAGCTTACAACTAACTGTCTGTACCTCAAGATCTGACACCCTCACGAAGACATACATGCAGGCCCGAAATACCAATTCACATAAAATAAAAATAATTTAAAAAATAATAATATAATTGGTTATTAACCTATTTCAGATCAATTTTAGAATTATTCTTGCAAGTCCCCTCCAAAATGTGGCTGTACTTTGTAAAATAAATTACAAATATGAATTAATTTGGGATGATTTTTCGATCTCCACATATATGTATAGGATATATTTAAAATTCATTCACCTCATTATCATTATAAAGAGGCAATATAAGCTTAGTTAAGAAAGTAAAAACTATACGAATGAGTTTTAAAAAAATCATTCTAGCCAGGCAGCAAAGACATAAGCAGTAAGTAGATAGGCCTGTATAAAATGTTTATCAACATGCACTAGGATCCTGGAAAAAAGAACCCTAAAAGAAACTTCCAAGGGCCTGAGAATATTGTTGGAAATTCACTTGGCTGTGAAAATAAACCTGAACTAAAAGCTAAAGGATTACATGCTCCCCACTGAGAGAAAGCAAATCTTACTTTAAGAATCAGATCCTAGCCTTTCTATTTACCCAAAAATTTTAAAATGTAGCCTCCTCTCAGTCCAGGTTTTCAGAGGGCACAACTCAAATGGACAAAGCTAGTGATACTCCTGTTAGCTATAATAGCCTGTGAAAGCCTTTGCCAGCAAGGAGACAGGACTGGGAAACAAAGTAAATCACTCTTAACTACTCTACAAGTCAGATTTTGGTTAAGTTTTATCATCATCACAACATACTACTTTGTACTTGGGCTAGGGCATTGGAACATTTAAGACATATATTAAAAGTCATGTTAAGCTTATGATTTAATTCCAAATGCTTAAGAAAATGTAATTAAATTCTAAAGTCCACAAAAGAACCTGAATTGCATTTATACAACTAAATTTATGAGTTATGATCTTGGAAAGAGCTTACTATAGGCCCCCAAGTCTACCTCTTTAGAAATAGGAAGTAGCTGGACTGTGATGGCACATGCCTTTAATCCCAGCACTCAGAAGAGGCAAGTGGATCTCCAGGAGTTCAAGGCCAGCCTGATGTACAGATCAAGTTCCAGGGCAGGCAGGGCAACACAGAGAAACCCTGTCTTGAATCCCTCTCCCCCCAGAGAAAGAGAGAAAAGAATATGAAGTATCTGAGAGAATTAAGAAAAAAACTACATGTAGTTTAAAACACTTAAGAGAATTTAATTAATCTGGTTTAAGTGCTAATTGTTTAAGAAAATTTAATCTGTTTAAGCTGGTGCTGTCTCAAACATCTGTCCAAAGTTTTACTCTCACATGCATGTATGTGCATGTGTGAAAACTTACAGAAGGTGGTTCTTTCATTTCATCGTGTGGGTTCCTGGGACTGAATGTAGGTCTTCAGGCTTGGAGGCAGGCACCCTTATCTGCTGAGCCATCTTGCAGACCCTCAAGTAATTTTTTGACATGTAAATTCTTAAATTTTGAAACAAAACATTAATGAAATTTTACAAGTCTTAAAAATAGCTAAGAATGGGCTGGAGATGTGGCTCAGTAGAGTGCTTTCTTACTGTACTTGAGGCCCTGGGTTCAATTCCCCAGTGAATTAAGCTGGGAATGGTAATATACATCTGTATATCTCAGCATTGTGGGTGTGGAGGCAGGAAGATTAGAAGTTTAAAATTACTCTTTGCTACATGAAGAGTTGAAAGCCAGCTTGGATTACATGAAACTTTTCCAAATAAAATGACAAAAAGAAAAACACAAACCTAGAAATTGGGGGCTTTGGGTTTTTTCAAGACAGGGTTTCTCCATGTAGCCCTGGTTGTGAAATTAGACTTTAAATATCTGAATGAGTTGAGTAGGGGGGGGCGGCTTTAAAAAAAAGATTGTGCCTAGGGAGGTGGTGGAACATGCCTTTAAATCTAGCAGAAACAGGCAGATTTCTGAGTTCCAGGCCACAAAAAAATAAATAAATAAATAAATAAATAAAAGAAAGAAAGAAGGAAAGAAAACCACCCAGATCATGCAAAAGCCACTGGATTCCTCTATCTCCAGGTATTCCTGGAACTATCTGTTTTGTTCTCATAAATATATTCTTTTTAACCATTTTACTGTTTGAAACAGAGAAACTTGTATGCTAATTTATCATTTTTTCTTATTTGATGGCTTTTCTCTTTTATTGCAAAATGCAGTTTTATTATCTACAGAAATGACAATGTTCTCTTACATTTATTTTGTTTGTCTTATTTCATCAGCTAGAATTAGACAATGCATCCTTTGCTCTAATGGGATTACTTCTAGGTCTGGTAAAGATTCACATTTAAATACATGACAATCCTCTTTAATTCCTCCGAAATTCTAACTTCTAAATGAAGAACACTTGTTGAACTTTATTAAGTAATTTTTATAAAATATTAAATACACTTTAAATGGTCATTTTGTGTTTAAAATGCCACATTGTAAATGGCAGACAGTCCCTGCAACTAATCTGTGGTACTTCTGGGAAATTTGTTTCCAGGGAAAACAGGGTGAGGTCGACCCAAGGCACCCACCGATTCTCCTCCCTAACTGCCCCCAGTGCAATTTACAATCAAAGCCTCTACATGGGGACACTGCCTTGGGGAGGGAAATGGCCACGAACCCGACACCTTCCAAGCTGGCATTGACTCAAGAGAGTACAGCTGAAAGGTTAGCCCAGACTTAAGTTCACAGACCCTCCCCCCGGTCGTCTTGTTCGGGGATTGAGACTTTCTTACTCAAAAGTCAGGCTTCAACCCAGTCTGCGGAAGTTAAGAGTAGCCGCCCTACGCCTTGGCAGATAACAGTTTCCCACTAAGCTGTCATCTCTTCCAGCTGTCACAACTTCTTGCAAAGTGTCACACTACTTACAAAGACTAGCGCGGGAGGCTGGACCGGACCGCGGCACAGACACCGTCGTCCCCAGAGCCGACGCGGACCGCAGACGTCCCCCCCGCGGCGGTCCTCATGCCGGCCCGGGACCCCCGGGGCTGCAGCGCGGCTCAGCGGCCCGCTCCTGAGCGCTGCGTGCGGGCACGCGGAGGGCCAGCGCCGTGGCCCATGGCCGGGTCCCCAGCCCGTGGGAAGGGGAGCCTCTCTACAAACCACCGCTTTCTCTCGCCAGCCGGGGGGGGGGGTGGGAGGGGTGAGCCGAGATATGCCAAGTCCACGTCCAAGAAAACAACTCAGGCGACGCCGAGGACGCTTGGCGCGGACGCCGCTCCGGAAACCGACCGTCGAGCGGGGCGCTCCTCAGCAGGCTGGGGTTCCCGCCCCGAGCGCGGGCTCGCGGGCAACCAGGGCCTCTCGAGTCCCCGGCTTGGACCGAGACGGGATTCCAGGCCGCGCCGGGGTCAGTCAGGGCAGCACCCGAGCTCCAAGACCCATCCGCCCGGCACCTAAGGCTCGGGAACGGCCCGGGGCCCGCGCCCGACCAACGGCCGTAACGGAAGCGGCGAGAAAGACTTGAGGTGAGTCCAGAGCCCCGGAAGCGAGGTGGACAGCTCACTCGACTTCCTTTCGCGCTAGTCCGGCCGCGCCGCGGTTGCTTTGGACCGTGGACGCTTCGTTGTCACGAGCCGGAGGGGAGGAGGGGGCAGGAGCCTGGAGTCTCCGGGCTTCGACGCGCTGAGAGCGCGGCGCTCAAGTCACGTGTCTCCGAGCCGCCCAATGAGCGCCAGCGGCGCGGTGACGTCAGCGCATCCGCTTGGCGGATGACAGCAGGCCCCCGTCACGTGGTCAGGCCCACTCCAATGGGCGGTGCCGCGGCGACCTGAAGTTCCCGGCTGCCCGTGCGGCGGCGGTGGTTGGGTGGTAAGATGGCGGCTGTGAGTCTGCGGCTCGGCGACTTGGTGTGGTGAGTCTCGGCGGCCGGGGCTGAAGGGAAGACGTCGCGAAGCTGTTTTTCCTGGTTACAGGGTTGGCGGCTGGCCCGGGAGTTGCTTTATTATGCGCTCCTGGCGGCGGAGAGTGGGGAAGACGGGGTGCCGCCGCGCTTGCGAACGACGCTTGGGCGGAAGGGGCTGTCCGGTCCCCGGGGGACCGAGGCCGAGGGTGGCCGCGGCGATCCGGGCTCAGAAAGCTGAGGCCATCCCAGGGGATGGCCACGGCTCTGGAACCCGGACGCTGGCTGCCACTGCAGAGAGTTCCGTTGTCGTGGGTTCCCGAGTTCTGGGGTCTCTCCGATGCTCCTCTCAAAGCAGGAGAGGTTACTTGGCGGGGGATAGAGCCGTCCAAATCCGCGTTCCCGTGGGACAGACGTGGGCTCACGGCTCGGTTTTAGGTGGCGAAATCCGACTGCCCGGCGCTGCCCCGTGAACAAACCGAGAGGTGGGGGACTTCTCCTTTGCAAATGATGGCGAGGCAGCGACCAATGCCTCTCATTCTGTTCCTTGTGTCCCCGACAACAGCCAGAGTCAAGACTGACCATTGTCTCCGTGAAGCTGCGTAGTTTCCCGACCTAGATGGTTTCCATGATCATTTGTCAAAGGAAGGCTGATCATGTGGTGAATTAAAACAGACTTAGGGAAAGTGTGTTTACAGAAAGAACTGTTTCTAACCCTGTCACTGGGAGGCCCCCGACTAGTGACTCTTAATGGTTTTGTTATAACGTATGCCTTCTCAGTAAACGAATGCACAGACCTCAAGCGTGTGTGCGTGTGTGTGTGTGTGTGTGTGTGTGTGTGTGTGTAATTCTGTATTCCATATTTCATGAACGAGGGTCCTGAGCCCAGCTGTGGAAGGCGTATTAAGGACACCAGTTTGTCTGCTTTTGTTCTGGCCCTTGAAATGCCAGCCTGGAGTTATAGGAGCATAAATTGCTTGTTGAGTGGGCTGAAGGAGATGGACTGGCTTTTCCAGGGCAAGTTCTGACTCTGTGTTATTTTCTCTAGGGGGAAACTGGGCCGGTATCCTCCCTGGCCAGGAAAGGTGAGTGTTTTGCTACTGTTAAAGGAAGACATCTGAAGTTGAAGTTCTGGGTGTGGGAGAATGCTGGGTTTCCCTCAATCTCTAACACTGGCTTAAAATGGGCTGATTCTGATAAAACTTAGTATTTTACCCCTAGTTATCAGTCGGCATTGGAAGGCTTATCACAGACCAGAGTGTTTAATGGGCAGTAATCATGTCTTCAGTTAGAGATGGTTTGGGAATTTTTTTTTTTAATCTTGGAGATCAGTTGTAATCAGAACGTAGCATTATGCTTAAGTCTAAGAAAGAAGAAACAGATTCTCCAGGAAGAGGGAAGTCTAAATGTAGGTTAGTGAAAAGCCAAAGTATTTTTGTCCCAACTAAGTTTAAATCTTCTTCCCCTGTTACCATATGTGCTGCTCCAGTGCATATCTGCAGAAGTTGACATTCCAGATTTTTTGAGAGGTGATCCATCATAGCTTTCCAAATGTTCTAGTTTTTTTAATCTTGATAGGAATCCAGAAAATGTCTGTAGACTCTTTGCAATATGGTGTTTCCTGTGCCTCAGTGGTTCTTTATTTTCACCATTTCCTGTCTTAACTCAGGCTGCATTGAAAATATTTTGAAGAATGTTTTCTGTTTCTTCATTGATCACATATCACATGGGGGGTAAGAGTGATATTGCTGTTAGTTTTAACTACTTGTATGCCAGGAGCCATTGCAGTAAAAACTGTGTCTACCTGTTAGCTGTGGGGAATTTAAGAAATATTCGCACATTTCTTCACATCACAATAGAAAAGTGCCAGATACAGGACAAATATAAAGCCTTACTTTCTTTTAGGACATGGTTCTTTTTAAAATGTTTAGTATTTTCCAGCCTAGTTAGAGCTGTGACAGATTACTGTTCTGGTAGACTGCTGAGTTCTCATAACCTGTTCTCCCCTTTCACCCTTCAGATTGTTAATCCGCCCAAGGACTTGAAGAAACCACGTGGAAAGAAATGCTTCTTTGTGAAGTTTTTTGGAACAGAAGATCAGTGAGTAGTATTCCCTGAGCATTCGTGTTGCCTTTGGATGCTCCCTTGTGTCTGAGCTGCTTTGGGACTATTCTGAGGCTCTTTCGTTCAGGCTTATGGCTGTGTGTGAAAAAAAAGGGCACCTTATTTTGGCTTCATGCCTAAATAAAAGCTGGTATTGTTTTTTTATCTAGCAAAAACTATTCTGGGCCAATAGTAATGTCCCTCAGGTAAGAACCAGAGTTAATAACTTTCTACATATTATAGGCATATTGGAGTAGTTTCTATATTATCAACAGTTTCTGTTTACATCTCTCATCAATTTTTTTAAAATTTGTGGCCTTGTGGATGTAACCTAGAGCCCTTGCCCATGCTAGACAAACCATTGACCACTGAACTACATGCCCAGCTGATTTTTTTTAAATAACCATGTCGCATAGTCTATTTCTGAGGTACACTGAAAGGGAAGATATTATTTGATAAAAGCACTTGTTTAATCCTGTTCTCATTTATAAGACAAATAATTTACTGTGTCATTAGGTCTATTTCCCTATATGTACTGAGTGAAGAGTCTAGAACCATTACTTTGAGAGTTTTTTACATACAGAAAGCAGTTTAAGAAGTTACACAGAGGAAAGAATGTGTGTTAACTTGAATTTGCAGTGATTTGTTCTCCTCAGTACAAAATGGGCGCCTGATTCTGGCCAAGTAACCTGGTTTCTCTAAGCAGTTGTTTTTGTGTTTATAATTGTTAAAAGAATTTTTAAACTTACTTTAAGTTTAAAAAATATGATTTCTCTGCTAAATCTTACACTGGTGACTAAAATATTGATTCCTTAAAAGCAGCATATAATATTATATATGAAAGTCCCTTACAAATTGCTTCACACATTCAGGAGTTTGTGTGTCAGGGAGCTCTACCAGGTTTCAGTTTACAGAGTAGGTTGACCTTCAAAATATAGATGTACCCTGCCCCCATTTTTTTTTCACCAGCCAACTTACCAGCTTTGTGGTGGTCGTGTTTCAAGGAAGATTACTCTGATTGTAAGAGCGGGGCCTGTGGAAGAGGGAATGTTGTTCAATGCTGTGAATTGAGATTGGACTATAACCCAGTGGTTGAGCACTTGCCAATCATGTGCAAAGCCTTGAGTTCAATCCCCATAATCACCACTACGCCCCCACACCTGCCTTAGGAAGGAAAGTGTTACTGCCATAGACTGCTCAAAGAAGATTATCCTGATGAGAAAAACAGGTGTTGGTTATATTGCTGTGAGTCTACATTCCATGGTGCTGGATGCTGAAGAATTCCTAGGAGAGGAATGTTGCAGCCTTCACCTTTTGGGAGCTCAGTAAGGGAAAGAGATTTAATAATTCAGCTGGGATAGTGTGCAGAGTAATCGGGGCTGGAAGAGGATGAGATCAATGGAGATCAGCAAACTCTAGGAAAGTTGATAGAAAACAAGATGGGGATCCAGTTGCAAAGCATGAATAGAGTTTGAATGATCTAAAATGAGGAAGACAATGTGGATCCTACTGAGTTATGGGAAAGACAAGGCTTCTTGCCTGAGGTAACTGATGCTAAGGAATCACAGGCAATATTATTAGTCACACTTATAAAATGGCTAAATGAAAAATTTGACATGTCCAAAAGAAATGTGGGAACTCATTCAAATTATTTGAGGTCTAAAAGCCATTTTTTTTTTTTTTTCTGATGCTAAGATTCTAGAAGGATATAGTGGCTTCTGTATGTACACAAAATACTAGAACTAAGTAAGACTCTGGAAATCAGAGTTGAATAAACTTGAATACGCAGTGATAAAGGCCATGTGCTGAGTACATGCGCAACAACTCGATGCTGGTAGTGATGGTATGATTTCTACCCAATAAGCTCTCTTGAGAAGGTACATAGCAAGTGAATACAAAGCAACTAGTAGCTGTAAATGACTTTAAGCCTCTTTGATGGAGATCCACATTAAAAATATTTTTTGAAGGTCTCAGGATGAAGCTAGTAGTAGAGTATGTGTTTAGCATTCAGGGGGCCCTGAGTTCAATGCTTTGTACTTCCCAAAAGATGAAATCCTCTGTAGGACTCAAATGCTTGATTATTTGTTTAGTGGGCAGTGAGCAAGTGATAAAGGTTTGCAGTACTGCTGTTAAAGACACTGGTGCTCAGTGTTAAAGCTGATTTATTTAAGGTGGGTACTCTCTGGGGGTGACATCTCCAGATCAGGTGGTGACAGCAGAGTACTTGGGGAAATAGCTTTGAAAGAGTTTTCTGCCTATCGTATCAGATAGCTGATTCTACCTGCTCTTGATTTAAGACAGCCATTTCACCTTTCTAAACCATAATCCTCATATGGGAATGCTGTGTGAGGAAAAACAGCATCACTTCTAACATGAAAGGATGTATTTTTCCACCTTTGTACTGTGACTGTCCAGGAAAACTGTGTGCAGTTTAGTTGTGTTTCCCAGAAGACTAAGTAGAGCTAGTCAAGATCCAGAGAAGGGACATGTCAGCCAGAAGACTGACTTAGGTTACTATGGAAAAGCAAAGCCTGAAAATAACATGGTCAGGAATTAGGAACCAGCTAGTGGCCTTCAAGCGTTCTGCAAGGAACACCTTAAATGGAATGTTGTATGACTGTTCAAGAACAGCACAATGACTCCTATGTGAAGTAAATCACTTTGGAGGTGGTATAAGCAAATGATAAATGAATTTTTTAGAGATAAAAAGTAATTTCTAAAGGACAAATATGTCTGTGGCTGGATGGAATCTTTAAGGTTGACATTAGGGATAGAGGTAAGTATGACCCTGGCCTAGAGAATAGTTTCCAATCCATACTGTTACATTCCTGAGAAACGTAGGATCCAGTCAGACAACAGGGTTTCAAAATTGACATGTGAATTAATGTGAATTAATGTGAAAAAAATGAATTAATGGAAGATACATGTAACTAATTTTATTTTAAAAGGACCTTTATAGCAGAGTGCATACATAGTCTCGAGTAAGATTATTAATATCTTATGTGGTCCTGGAGAAATGGCTCAGCAGTTAGGAGCACTTAACCCGTAACTTGTTCTTGCAGAGGACTGGATTTGGTTCTTGGTTCCCAGCACCCAGGTGACGCTCTGATTTCCAACCACATTAACACACATGGCGCACATATAAATAAAAAGCAAAAATGTTAAGTATATATATATTATATGCTTACAATAGATACTTAATATATTATATGTATACATATATATCCTAAGGTTTTGGGCATCCTGGCTTTTCCTTTTCTTTCTTACTAAAACAACTAACAAATTATGTTGGCATCCCACAGTTAGAAAAAGATGGCCAAACCTACCTCATCAGGCCTCCATGTTGAGAAAAAGACTTAATGAGATGGATTCAGCTCTCCAAAATATACCTTTCCCAATTTACTTTAAAATCTAAGTAAAAATAACTTCAGCATAGCTTTATTAACTATCCCATATGACCACAGTTAAACATCAAGAATCAGTGTGTGAGAATCTACCTTGGACAAGTCTGTCTTTGGTTGCTGCTCATCAAAGAAGAGATGAGGCTCAGAGTTTAAAAATTTGATTCAACATTGGGGAGATGGTTCCTTGGTTTAGAGCACTTGCTCTTCTGGAAAACCCTAGTTGTTCCCAGCGCCCATGTTACATACCTCATAATTACCTATAACTCTAGTTCCAAAGGATCTGGCACTTTCTGCTTTTTACTGGCACCTGCACATACTTCAAATGCAAATAAGTAGAAATAAATCTTTAAAAAATTTTTATCAGCAACAAAAAGTTTTGGTGTTTTTTTTTTTTTAAAAGTCAGGCCTTGGAGAGATGACTCAGTGGTTAATCCTTTTCTAGTCTTTGTGAGTACTAGTCACACACATTGTGCACAGATATATATGCAGGTAAAACACAGATACACAGCAAAATAAAAAAATAAATCTTTAAGAATGATGATAAATCAAGGAAAGGCCCTAAGGACTTTTTCCCTTTAAAAGAATACTATAGGCAAACTGGATAGCTTGTGACTAGAGACCTCAGTTTCCGTGACAATCTTTATGGCTAGTTCTCTCTTGCAAGAAATGGATGGGGTGGTGTTCTGACTCTTCTCACATGTGGGCCAGGGGTTAAATGGTGAGATGTCCAGGATCCCACACTCAGGAGCTTTTTATATCAAGCTTCATATGAGGTGAGCTAGGCCTGGCTGATGTAAACTGTAAGGTGCTAAAATCTGTGGTTAATAATGAAGAACGTACTGGTTTGAACTTCTTTACCTGGCATTGATCAATCCACTCTCTCTACAGCTGACACCATTTAATAGTTGGAGAATTGAGCTGAGTGTTGTGGATATTTGACTGGTACAGCCTGCCCCTGTGTCAGGGCTGTGTGGTAGCTGGTTCTAAACAGAATAGATTAGACTTTCCTTCCCAATAACAGGAACAGCTCATGTCCAGAAACTGACCCCCTCCATGGCTGATGACAGTGCTATGAGTGAACACGTGTCCTGTGATAGAATATAGAGATTGGTCCATAGAGAAGTGGTGACTATTGCTTAACATAGACAGCACAGCTAGAAGTTCTCGTTTGGCACTTGAGGATGTTACCAAGAATTCTGGTTAATTTTCGGTTGCTGTGACAAACACGGCAACCAAAGCAATTTCAAGGGAGGGGTCCTTCCAATCTTAATCCTCTGAGTCAGTCCGTTTTTGAGGGAAGTCAGGCCGGAACCATGAAGGAATTCTGCTTACTGGCTTATTCATCCAGTTTTCTTAAACAGTCCAACATCAACTACCCAGTTGTGACACTGCCCACAGGGACCTGGCCTCCCCTATCAACAGTCAAGACATTTCCCCATGGACTACAGGCCAGTCAGAGTTGTCATTTGAGACTCCCTCTTCTCAGGTTTGGTTGTGTCAAGTTGACAATAAAAACTAAACAGTTTTCTAAATCCATCTTATTGAAAGTCTTTTTGTGGGTTTTGTGGGGGGTAGTGATGGTGATTTTTTGTGTTGTTCTTGTGGTTTTGAAGCAGCATCTCTTGTAGCCTACACTGGCTTAGAACTTCTGCTCCTCTTTCCTCCACTCCCCAAGTACTGGAATCACAGGAGTGCACAGCCTCTTTATGGTAAATTCTGCTTGAAAGATTGCCTTTGTGTGAGTATGTCTGTCTGTTTCCTGGTGCCTTCATTTCTAAATAGCTTAAAATTGGAGATGAACACGTGCCATCTTCAGCCTCCTGAGTACCACTCACATCCACATAGAGAAGGAGACCCATATAGTCTGATAGAGGCTTTGTGCTCCTGTGTCTTTTTATATATTGTCCTCATCCGGTCCTATCATTGTGTGCCTCCATTTCAAAGCTCCAACCCTGGTTCTTGTTTTTAAGCAGTGGCTAAGACATGTGTGAGGTTGTCATAGGTTTTTTTCACTTAAAAGAGCTCCCAAAGTACTGAAATTTTTATTTATGTGGAGGAATCTGAGAATGACTTAGTGGCAGATCTGGAAGTATGACAAGACACTGAAGAACATGCTGTCAGCCATGCCAGATAAGCTCACACCAGCAGGTTTGCTACTACAGCAGACCTCTAAGCAAAGAAGTCTAGGACACCTGCTGAGCAGTTAGAATGGTCTACATAAAGGTCTTTACAATTGATTTGTGGATTCCTGATAATGTTAATGGTTGTTATAATGAATCTGAAAAAAATATTCTTTTTCTTTTTTGGTTTTTCAAGCCCTGGCTGTCTTAGAACTCACTCTGTAGACCAGGCTGGCCTCAAACTTAGATTTTCCTGCCTCTGCCTCCCAACTGCTGGGTCTAGAGGAGTGTATGTACCACCATGGTCCAGCTGGCTAGTTTCATTTTTGTTGGTTTTTTGTGGGTTTTGGCTTTTGTGGTTTGACGAGGGCTTGGGAGTTGGTTTTATTTTGTTTTTGTTTTTCAGTTTGTTTTTGAGAAAGTATCTCACTGTATAGCCCTGGCTGGACTAGAGATCTGCCTGCAACTGCCTCTCAACTGCTGAGAATAGCCCAGGTCAGTACACTAGTTTCTTGGGTTATGCCATACATAGTAGAATCAAGAAATTGTGTATCCCTTTTCTATAGCTAGTAGCATATTACACATTAACAAATCTGTGACTGGGTTGACCTCACAGATTGCCAGTAAGCTTTTTTCCAGCATTTACTACCACAGTGTGTGATTAACTACCTTGTACATAAAAGTAAAACTTCATACTTTAGGCAGACTGGATGAGCTTGATAACTATTTTTTTGACTTCTTAATCTATGGCAAAGTAGTTTGAGCAAGCACAGCTTCCTCTAAATCCCAGGAAAAGGTTGTAAGGACAATCATAGATTTGGCTCACTGTGTAAAGAAAACAGCTGTGTAAGGCTGAGTATCCAGCTTATTGGTAGAGCACATGACTAGCATGTGCAAGCCCTGGCTTTATCCTAGCACCACCCTTCACCCTCCCCCCAAAAGAGAACAATCTTTAAACTGTTATCACAAGAGCTAGGACTATAACCAGTAGTGTTTGCTTAACATACGTAGTGCTCTGGATCTGATCCAGACATGGTAATACACACCTCTAATCATAATCCTAACACTCAGAAGTAAAAATAAAAGGATCAAAAGTTACATATAGAGTTTGAGGCCAACCTGGCCCACATGAGAGCCTTGCCTCTAAAAATTAAAGTTAGTGTGAGGATGAATAACTTTAGTTCCAGGGTGCAGAGACAGGCAGCTCTCTGAATTTAAGAAAAGCCAGTGTTACATAAGAGACACTATCTCAAAAAAAAAAAATAGATAAACAAATTTATATGCAGTATAAACAAAAGACCAGCTCTGGTGATGCTTTAATTGAAGCATTTGAAAGGCAAAGGCATGCAGATCTTTCTGCATCTGAAGCTATCCTAGTTGGCAGTGAAAACCAAGGGTCTAGTGAGTGCCAAGGTACACTCTGCCCCTCCCAAATTATTTATTTATTTATTACTTTTTTTTTTTTTCAAGTGTTGAAGAGTTACCCAGCCAAGGGACTGGAGGGATGATGGTTCACTGGTTGTGTGTGCTGGCTGCTCTTCCAGAGGACCCTGGTTTGATCCTCAGCACTCTCACTGCAGCTTACAACCTTAACACAACTATAACTCCAGTTCTGGAGACACCACCTTCTGACCTCAATGGGTAGTACCAGGCACAAAGTAGTATATCAACATACATTTAGACGAAACATCCATACACGTGAACTAAAACAAGATGAAATAGTTGTTTATTTAGCAACTTCCTACCCGCTGGCAAGCAATCCTTCTGGCCCTTAAAAATGGCTGGAAGGTATGATGGGAGGTATCATTTACCAGCACCAGTTTCATACCAGCCTCTGTTGCTTTACTGTTCTTCCAGGATTAGAAGTATTACTGGGGTTCCAGCTAAAAGACATGGCTTTACAGTGTGACCGCTCTAGAACACATTTTGTTTGGGTGGTTGAAGTGATTCAGGTGTGGTTTGTCTTCTGGGCTCTGGTGAACTGGCATTTTATTGACTCTATTCTGGTGAGGCAAAATGTCTCTCTGACACTTGGTCGATTTCCTGGGTAGATTAACATTTCTCTCTTTTATCCTCTCAAAGTCATGCTTACATTATCACTTCATTTGAATATTTCAAAAAAAATCATTATTATCAAGGAAAATTTCATTATAGTTTTTCAAAGTCCTGTCAGGAAGGTTAGTGAAATTTTGTGTGTGCTCTTTCTTCATAGAGAAGTCAGAAATCTGTTTAAAACACTTTGGCCGCTCAAAAATGGGGGTTGATTTCTTGGCACTTCTTCATCACAGAAATCTTTATTTACCTTTTCTTTTTTTTCTGATTCAGAATTTGGTGGGAGGAGGCAGGCATGGCAATGACAAAAAGGAGTGAATGGGTTATTGCCTGTGGAGCATCTGACCTAGTTTACAACTCTGTGAAAGGTGAACAGTGTGGGATTTGAGAACCGAATCTTTAGGCTTCATCTCTGACACTGGTGTGGTCTCAGAACTGAGCCACCAGTTAGTACTGCAGCTTTATTGTCTTTACCTCTGTCTGTAAAATTCTGTAAATACAGTGAGAGGTAGGGGTTAGGGTCCCTGAGGACATCCTGGCCAGCATTAGGGGATCAATACCTTAGTCCATGTTTCCTCTCTGTAGATTGGATTCATGGCTCTCTTGTCAGTTTGCAAGCTATAGTTGAGCTGGCCACTGGAAAACATCTCACTTTATTGCTGTGCTTTACCCTATGTGCCAGAGATCAGTGTCTTTCCCTGTGTGTTATTTGCCTTAGCCATAAGTACCATGCCTGCCCTAGTGTGCTGTCTTGAACTTGTGGGCTGAGGTTTCAGGACTACTATATTTGTTCTTGGTCCATCCTCACAACTGCTGCTACAACACTCAAAATGCAGGAAGATGGAGGTAGATTAAAAAACACTTTGGCCATTATGGGTGAATATTCTCTGGTTTTCTCTAATGAAAGAAACTTCAGCTATTGATGTAACCCAGTTTCTATAGCCTTAGCCTGACCTACTTTTTGTGAAGGTTATGCTGTGAGACCCTGTGAGTATTACAGGGGAAAACATGTAAATTAACCCATACCCTGTCAGATACAACTGATACCTGTAATATATTCTCATTTGCCCTTGGAATCTAAAACATTATTTAGAGAAGCTGCAGAAAGCCTAGTGCAGAAGACTTGCTCAGGTTCCATGACCAGCTAGATACTCTAGAATTAGCAGCTGACTGCTTTTTTTTTTTTTTTTAACTTTAATGAGATACATGTTGACAGTTAAAATTAACAATTAGAAGAGTTTGTTTTGCCTTTCAAGATGCATGCTGAAGCTGGAGAAGTGGCTCAGCAGTTAAAAGCACTGGCTGCTTTTCCAGAGGTCCTGAGTTCAATTTCCAGCACCTGCATGGTGGCCCACAACTATCTGTAATGAGATCTGGTACCCTCTTCTGGCCTGCAGGCATACATGCAGACAGAACACTTTATATATAGTAAATAAATCTTTAAAAAGAAGAAAAATGTCATCTGAAGCCTTCATTTGTGCCTGCTGTTTTCATTGCCCTCATCCCAAACCATATGTATATATGGATTAGTAGCCATGAATACATCATTTAAGAACAAATATAGGCTGAGTGGCTGCAAATATCTAAACAGCAAATTTTAGGTGTTGCATTTGGATAGAATTCTCAGTTGATAGTTCAGTCCTTAGCACCACCTGTTATCCCAGCATTTGGGAGATGGAGGCAAAAGAATCAGGAGTTCATGAGTCCTGGTTACATTCCTGACTCTAGATTCATGAACAGATTTTGTAAATCTTGTTCAAATAGTTGATTAAACCACATGTGATGGTTCATACCTGTAATTTCAGCAATCAAGAGGCAGAGATAGGAGGAGTGCCTGGTCTACATGATCAGAGATCATGAGAGCTGTATATTGAGAGCATGTCTCAAAAAATAGTTGATCAGAGCAGTTGTTTCCTCGTGTGAAAGTGTTGCCCTGGCTTACAATGCTTGGGATTATCCCTGGCCTTCATGCTGCACACTGAAAACAGCAGGCCATCTGCGGGCTTCTTCTGCAGTTGCAGGTTTGTGGTCGGGTATGGAAAGCTGGTGAATGAGATTGAAAATAGAGTGTTTGACCCTGATTTCACTTAAGGAAAATTCTGGCCTGTTGTGGTTCTGTTTTTTTTTTTTTTTTTTTTCCCAAGAAAATGTACTTTAGGTCATAAGAGTTTAAAACAAATGGTTTATACTTCTTTCAATTTCCAGCTAAAACAAATGGATGTTCAAATCCTACCCTGATATCAGGAATGTGTTGCATATGCAGTATGGATAAAACTCTGTGTGTGTTTTCTGCTAGTGCCTGGATCAAAGTGGAACAGCTAAAGCCTTATCACGCTCATAAAGAGGAAATGATAAAGATCAACAAGGGCAAACGGTTCCAGCAAGCTGTAGACGCTGTTGAAGAGTTCCTCAGGAGAGCCAAAGGGAAAGACCAGGTGAGAAAGACTGCAGCAGTCCCCTCCAACATCAGGCCAGTGTCTTTGCTTGGTTACTAACAGGTAAAATGTGTCACAGTCTCACTCCATTCCCATGAGATACCTAGCAAGACAACTCTGTGCCTGTGGCTCACCTTTGTGAGGTTAACTTTTTTCTGAGACTTTTAGAAGGAGTAGCTCAACTGGAGTGCAGCAAAGAGCTTAGGGACACAGCCACCTCTTGGCTTTGGGGCTGTGGACAAGTGACATGATTCTCTTTTTTAACACTGTTTTTTCATTGCAAGCAGAGGTGAGCAAGGATCCTGTTTCTCAGGGTGACTATGGAGACAATTCACAGAAGTGCCAAAAGCATTACATGGCCCATTTGGTTGTGGTCATCATTATTATTGTTGAACTTTCAGACATCATCTCACACTTCTGATGACAAGAATCGGCGAAATTCCAGTGAGGAGAGAAGTAGGCCAAACTCAGGTGATGAGAAACGCAAGCTTAGCCTGTCTGAAGGGAAGGTGAAGAAGAGCATGGGAGAAGGAAAGAAGAGGATGACTTCAGGATCTGCAGAGAGAGGCTCCAAATGCCTTAAAAGAGCCCAGGAGCAAAGTCCCCGGAAGCGAGGTCGGCCCCCAAAGGACGAGAAGGTTTGTCTTACCACTGTAGCATCCTAGACTAGTACATTTCTGTGTAAAGTAGAGCCATGCTCTTAAGTATGAATTTGCTCATCTAGTGGGTGTGGAGTCCTTGCCATGGTCTATAAATGAAGTGAAAGCAAAATGCACAGACATAGTAGGAGCAGGAGAGCAGTCTCCTCAGTTGCTTAGGTACACAGGCCTGGCCGGGGCAAGGCTAGCAAGAAGGGAGGGAGTAGCCTGGTGGGTAGAAGGAAGAGGCAGCAGAAGTATAGTTAGGTTTATACTGGGTCACAGAGGATCACACAGTAAATTCAAGATAGTGGAAGCACCTAGGAAGCTAGTTATTGAGATGGCATGTGTGCCAAGCTGGGCCTTAGTAGTTGTGAGGACAGAAAATGGGGCTACCATAAGAGGTGGTAGCATTTCCTGAAAGGAGTTGGGGAGAGGCATGTTAGAGGGAGCCCTTTCATGATTTGGCTGCTGGTTCTGTGGAGGAATAATGATGTCAGACTTCACTCCTAGAAGATAGTGCTGTTGCTTTCTTACATGATCAGGAGTTAGGAAATGGAGCTGTCTCACAGAAGAAAGAGATAGTGCTTTGTGGCTTTTGGAGGGATTTGGGGTTTGCTGTTGTCACAGTTTACAGAACCAAGGGTAGAGCCTGGAGCTTTATGTATGGTAGGCAAGCACTTTACCACTGAGCTACATTCTAGCCTTTAGTTCTTTTTAGATTTATTTATTTATGTGTGGGTACTGTCTGCATATACAATCTTATGCCAGAAGAGGGTATCAGATCCCACTATAGATGGTTGTGAGCTACCTTGTGGTTACTAGGAATTGAATTCAGGACCTCTGGAAGAACCATCTCCATCTCTCCAGCCCTTGCCTTTGTTTTTTTGAGTGTTGTGTATTTGAAGTATGACCCAAACAGTTCTAGAGCTGTAGACTTAGGAAGCCATCTTGGATGAAGAACACCCTAATCCATTAGGCTAGATGCACTTGTCTTGGGAATATGAGGTGGGGTGGGTGCTTAAGAGTCTGCACTACAAAGAGCTAGTAAAGTTGGAAGTGTGGCCAGATGAGACCAAGAGCGAAAGGCACATCTCTCACCTTGTTTCTAAAAAGTCTTGAATTTCAGGAAGTGGGTGGCCTGTGAATTGTGAGGAGCACACTGGGAGATATACAACCAAGATAAAAGGAGCAGAAGCCAGATGGCTAAGGAATAGTGGGTGATAAACCTTAGTGAAACACTAGACACTCAAGCAAGACTCACAGATTCAATTAAACACCAGTGAATGGGGCACAGAGCAATTGAAGCTGCCTTGAGTTTGCAAAAAGAACAGGAGAACTCATTGCATCTTGGGGCTGGCTGGCCCAGTATAACTCTATGCACAGGGTGCCTGGCCAACTGCTGCCATATTGACTGGTTTCCTTTTAGAGGAGCTGGAAATAGAGAATTTTGTGTGAAACACTCTAAGTTTAAACATTTGAATCTGACTCACAAACACTTTAGGGTTCCTAAAGAGTATCTTCAGCTAGACTCAACCTGATCTGCTTCTGTGGGCCACTGATGGGAGAAGGTTCTTTACACTGTCCTAAGGTTAGTTAAGAGAGCAGAAAGAAGAGAGCAGGAATCCCTATGAGCATGCTTGGGAGGCAGGGAGCTTCTAAGAACTGCAGGCTCGGTGGGTGGGGGACGTGGCCTGATAGGAGCCCCCAAAAGGTGTAATGGAGTTTTCAGTCAAGAGGGAATTGGAGCCATCATGTTTTAACTGTCTACCAAATTAAGACTGTCTTTAGGTAAGCTCCTCACAGACTCCTGAATCACCCTTATTAGGTAAAGTACAATGAAGAGGTCCTATGTTTGGATTATAACCTATGACTTGCTGCAACTGATTGACTGTGCCAAGTTCTTTTCCCTCAGTTTCCTAGTATGATCCTGGAGCCTCACAGGTCTACTGTGAGAATTGTGTGAGTCCATAGGTCATGCTAAGGACCATGTCTGGAGAGCAGTGGTATCAGATCCAAATCCTGAGTGAATGGTTTTCAGGATAGAAGCCAGGTGTGCAGTGAGAACTGAGGTGGAAAGTCACTTGAGTCTAGCCCTCCCAAGATCCCACCCAATCTACTTCTCCTATCCCAAGGCTTCCCGTCAAGCTGACAAGAGAAGCAGTCCACCCTACACCAGGATAGGTCATTTGTGTGGTGGTGACTTTTAACCAGGTTTCACTAGGAGAACAATGTGCTCTTGAGCCCTAGCTAGGATTTTTTTTTCTGGGGGTTTTGGGTCTGTGCTCAGTGCTTCAGAGAGTGCCCTGGCACTGGATGACAGTGCATCTGATCTCATCTGTCCTGAAGCAAAAGAGTGTGTGTGGGTGTGTTGCCATAGCATTTGTCATTTGGCTGGTGATAAACAGTGAAGCACAGTCCTAGCTGCAGAGTCCTAGGTGAGTGCCATTCTGTGATGGTGTAATCATCTGCCCCTGAGGAGAAGTGAAAAGGCCAAGCTTGATCTCAGAGGTGTCAGATGCTTGCCTCAGACAAGGCTGAATTTATGTCTAGACTTCTGTTTCAGATCTTGCCTAGAGGCTTGCTCCCATGTCTTGGCTGGGCTCTCCTTTCCTACATCTAAGCTAAGAACTACAGCTTTAGCCTCAGATGAAGACCACGCCAGTAGAAGTGCAGTCAGACCTGTGGTACTCCTGAATTTTCACACTCAAATCAAGAAGAATGAATTAGGCATAGAGGTCTTTCCTTCATGTTTGGATCATGAGCTATAAACTGCTTGTTTACATTCTGTCATCCCTGGAGCTTCACTGTCCCAA
Source organism: Phyllotis vaccarum (assembly GCA_033318265.1). Classification (NCBI taxonomy): domain Eukaryota; kingdom Metazoa; phylum Chordata; class Mammalia; order Rodentia; family Cricetidae; genus Phyllotis; species Phyllotis vaccarum. The sequence continues at coordinate 68,687,435 of JARWLC010000016.1, read as the reverse complement.
CTTTATTGAATACAATTTATAATTCACCAGCCTTGTGACAGATGCTGTGTAGTGACTTGATTGGAGGCTTCTGTGTCAGCTCAAATAGAGACCATATCTGCCACTGCAGAATGATCTTTGGGGCAGAAGCACACTAGCCTCTCTCTATTTCACAGATGCTTATTTGGCAGCTTCAGCACAGGCTACATGTCTAGAGAGAAAGCCTAAGAGGTATACAGACATGGCCCTCTCAAGAAGAAAGATCCCCACTTCCCACTTCTCCTATCTATACTCAGCTTCATCTACATGCCAGCATAATTCCCATGGTGGAAGGAGAAAACTCTTTGTAACAATACCAACCCCGAGTCCAGATTGCTGGAATTTGAATTGTTTTGTGTGGTTTATTTGTGTGTGGGGGGGAGGTTAGTTGGTTGGTTTGGTGTATGTGTATATTTTGAGACACTATGTAGCCTTGGTTGTCCTGGAACTGTGCAGACCAAACTGGCTTCAAACTCAGAGATATGCCTGTGTCTGCCTCCCTGGGGGCTAGAATGAAAGGTGTGTGCTGCCATTCCCAGGACTTTGAATTTTTAATGTGTCTCACAGTTGGCCAATGCTACTTGATCTCTCTGCACTTGAGTTTTCTGTAAAAGGAAAACAGTATTAGTTCTCCATTGTGAATAACGGGTTACATGAGACCTTATATGTAAATTACCACTAAGATGACTTTTGAAACCTTTGAAGTCCTGAGGCAGGTTCGTGTTTGGGGTATTTGAGATGGGAAGTGGGGTGTGGGTAAACTAGAGAATGGCAAAGGTAGAGGAAGAATTAGGACTCAGGACTAGCAGTGGTGGAGCACACTTTTAATCACAGCACTCAGAAGACAGAGGTAGGCGAAGCTCTGTGAGTTTAAGGCTAGTCTTGTCTACAGAGCAAGTTCCAGGACAGCCAGGACTATTAAACAGAAACACCCTGTCTCAGGAAAAAAAAGAAAAGAATTGGGGTTTGGGCAGATATGAGTGTGGAGTAAGGCTGGCTGAAGGAGCCCTCCCTGAAGGCTGCCATAGCAAACTTTAGCTTCATTGTAAGAAATGAGGGAGGAGAGAGACTAGGCTGCATGAGGCCAGAGAGGGAGCAGGAGATTCACTTTTCAGCTGCCTGCTGACAATGATTATGGTATGCCAGCTAGTTTGGTACAAGTGACTTGGGGAGTGCACTTTGAGTCAAGGGGGAGTCAGAGTAGTAGAGGAAGCTGGCATCAGAAAGGTGCACTGTCTGTGGGCATATGGGCATTCACCCTGGTATCCCACCAAGGTGGGTGAGATATGAGGTATTATCACACTGATAGGAAGGGCTTTGCCCAAGGGAATGGTGTGGCAGATGAAGAGCTGCTCACTTGAGACCATCCAAAATATATTCTGGTATTCGTCATGGCTTTCAAACCTGGGCAGGTCTCCCAGCAGTACAGTGCAGTTGTTTGTGACAGGGTAGATTCCCTTTGGAGCCACTGTTTACTTGCCATAAAGGATTTCCCTGTAACTTGCTGGCAGCTTCCTAAATAATCTTCCTTCTTGTAACATGAGTGCTTATGAGGGGTTTGTGATTACAGGACTGGAGAAGAAGGCTCACTTTGTGTTTTCAAGAAGCACTTGCCCTTCTTCTCCCACTTAGAGCCTTGCTCAGGGGATTGGCTTGAACTTAAACTTAGACCATGGCACTTGCCAGGAGCTTAGTTCAATGCTGAGTGTGGCCAAAAGGGAAGCAAAATATCTTAAAGTTCTCTCTGCTTTTCTCCTATAGGACCTCACCATCCCTGAGTCTAGCACTGTAAAGGGGATGATGGCTGGACCAATGGCTGCATTTAAATGGCAGCCAACTGCAAGCGAGGTAAAGATTTTTTTTTTTTTTTTTTTTTTTTTCTGCTAGTAGAAATGGGCACAATGTCAGAAAAAGCACACATCAGATTTTCTGGCTTTGCTATGTGATCCTATTTCCCTTCCCCCTTTTCTGGTTATTTGGTTTTGTTTTATTAGAAAGCAGTATAGAAGTCTAAGTAGTCAAAACTGCTATCTTCTGTCCTTAGGGTGCTCAGTGTTTTAGGTTTGGGGTTCTGTTCAGCACCATATGTGGGATTATAGGCCCACTGTCATTCTTACTGTTTGAGGTCAATTGCTTTTGTAAATTTATTGTAAATACCCTTCTCTTCCATAAATACTTCTCCCCGTCTGTTTTGTTGCCGCCGCCACCACCACCATCTTTGAGGAGATAGTTTTTTTTTTCTTGGGAGAGTTGAGAAGGTCATTTTGTTTTGTGACAGGATATTCCTAGGTAGTTCATGCCAACCTAGAAGGATCTCAAACTAGAGATCCTTCCACCTCAGATATCCAGTTAAGGTGCTAGGATTACAGTATGTAGTCACTACACCCAGATAATGCGGTTCTGAAGATTATGCCCCTGTGATCAGAATTGATCCCAGGAAGCCCATCCTACCAGGTGTGACCTCAGACCCAAGGAGACCAGAGCTCTGAAATTAGAAGAGTCCTAGGATTGCTGTGGCTTGTGCAGCCAGGTCAGCTGCACACCTGGTAAATGCTAAGTACTAAAATGGAGGAGAACTTTGTAATATTTTTCTAGGGTTACTAGAGTGATTGATCTTAACCTATGGAAATATCTAGAGCTTTTTGGTACATGAACCCATTTTCCCTTACCTAGAATGGCAGTTGATGAAAGAAGAGAAAAAGACAGCATTCTAGAGGCAAAGACAGATAGATATATGTGTGCTCAAGGGACATTCAGAGCTTCAAAGTGAGAATGTCTCAAAAAACCAAACAAAACCTGTGAAAAGAGGTCTTGGAGGAAGAACTTGGTGATAAAGTACTTGCCTAGAGTGGGCAAGGCCCCTACATTCAATTCCTGTTATAAGAAGTTTCCCAACAGCTTTGAAGGAGACTTTGTTGGAGGGTGTCCCTCTTCTAGTCAAGAAGTGACTTTGGTAGAGGATAGCTCCTTTGATTTCCTTGTCTTCTGATTTCAGCCAGTCAAAGATGCAGATCCTCATTTCCATCATTTTCTGCTGAGCCAAACAGAGAAGGTGAGTTCTCACTTGGAGCAGACCTTGTTAGGACTGCCATAGCAACAAGCTAATAACAGTATAGGCCCATGATTAAATCAGGTGCCAGTAAAGTTTAAAAAAAGGAAAAAAAAAAAACTTTCAGGACTCAGCCACTTACTTATACTGCTGAGACTCAGCAGTTGCCTTCAAAGTCTAAGGCAGGAGAAGCTAGACAAAGTCTAAGGCAGGAGAAGCCTGTCTCCATGAGGTTTCCATGCTGACTGCTGCCACATCTTGTGGCTCTTGGTCAGGATAGCTTCCCAGCCCTGTGACTATAGCAGGAAACTTTACTAAAGTTTGTGAGGCTGGGCTTTGGACCAAAATTTGCGAAGACTCTATAGAAATGATGGGCTTTGGGGTGGGCAGATTTGATTTCCAGCCCAGCTTTTACTGACTAATACCATAATGAGGCACATAAGTTGACACTTCTGGTGCTCAGAGTCAGGTAACGACCTTTAAAAAAGCTATGTGGGGGTATTGAGTAATGAATGTTTTTCTTTGGATTTGTTATAATTATGCAACAAAAAAATATCCTGTTATCAACTCATTTTAGGCCTACTTATTTAGGGAATTACCGTGGAGAACTGTTGTACTAAATTCTTTTCCTTCCTCTCTATTAGCCAGCTGTCTGTTACCAGGCAATTACAAAGAAGTTGAAAATATGTGAAGAGGTATGTAGGCTCCCTGCATTCAAATTTTTATTTTACCTGTGGTCTGTCTCACCGTGTGCAGAGACTGCTAGATGATTATTTGTGTTCCCTATCCCTAGGAAACTGGTTCTACTTCCATCCAGGCAGCAGACAGCACAGCAGTGAATGGCAGCATCACACCCACAGACAAAAAGTAAGACCTTGGATGATGAGGTGTGGAAGCTCTGGATTCTGTTAAAGCTGGGGAAGTGACACCAAGGGAGCCCTGAAGGGTTGTGTCCAAGCCTGATAATAATGTGGCAACAGTTTGACTTACCAGAGGAAGTTGTCATTCCTACCTCCACCTCCCAGGGGATTCTTCCCTTGGGAATAGGCTCAGGTCTTGGCTCCCTAATTATCAGTGAGTCTAAGCAACTATTTCAGAAGTTCTCTGAACCTCCCAAAAATATGACTTGCAAAGCACTATCTTAGGCCCCCATCCTTGGATAGGGCTTCTCAATTGGTAGAGTATGTCTAGAGTGCAGCCCAAGAATTTATTTCCTTACATGTAGAAAACTGCTCCTGCTACCATTGCTAGTTAAATTTGCCTTGCCTGATGGGAGCTCCAAGATTAACCATGGTGAGAGACATGCAGGTTTTTGAAATAAAGCCCTGTGTCTTGACTTACCTATTTCTCCCTGTGTCACCTCCCTGTTCTTCTCATGCACCTGTTAGTTGCTGTATCCAGATGTTTTCTGACCCATCTAGGCCTGAGGTTCAGAAACGTCTCTTATACCTGTGGTCCCACAGCTTTTGTATGAGATTTCTGGCCTAGCTTTGTGGTTTGGATCCACAGACCCACAGAGACACGGATGCTTACATTAATTTTAGGTTGATTGGCCTAAGGCCCAGGCATATAACTTGCTAGCTCTTGCTCTTAAACTACCCATGATTCTTATCCTGTTCAGCCATGCGGCTCATTATCTTTTCTCAGAGCACCATAGTTGTCCTCTGCATCTTTTGGCTTGTCTGGCGATACTGTGGCATATCTGCTCTGTTTGTTCTTCCTGTTCCCAGAGTTTTCTTAGTCTGGGAGCCCCACCCATACTTCCTTTCTGCCTTTGGCCAATTAGTGTTTTTATTAAACTAGTAGGTACAATAATTATTTGCAGTGTAACAACAATCCCCCTACACATAGCCACTTATGAAATAATCATTCAGAGACTTAATTACAAATTGTTTGGCCTATATCCCAGGCTCATTACCTACTAGCTCTGATAACTTAACTCATTTCTATTAAGCTGTATTGTCACATGTTCTGTGGCGTTACCTGTGTTCCATTACATCTTGCTTTCTGGGCCACAGCTTGCAGATCTCCCCTGACTCAGCCCTTCTTCATCTTTATCTCTGCTTGGATTTCCTGTCTGCCTCTAAGCAGCCTTGCCATAGGCCCAAACAGCTTCTTTATTAAATGATAATAAAGCATATCCACATTGTACAGAAAGACATCCCATATCACTTCCCCTTTTTTAATCAAAAAAGAAGGCTTCAATCTTAACATAATAAAATTACATATAACAAAACAGTTATCAATAAGAATTACAGTTACCTTATCTAGTCTATATTTAGCAAAATTAAAGAAAATATTCTATCATTTATCCTATTTTGGTGAGGTAAAGTTTTATATCTAATTTACCTTTTATCATAACTTAGGAAAATTATAACTGTCTAGTCTTCACCTCCATCAAAAACCACGAAAGATATTATATGAATAAATAAGAGGAAAATTAAAGCTATATGTGACTGACATTGTCATGAATTTATGGGGATGAGATTTTTTACAACAGTGGAATACTCAGATTAACATTCCTCCAATCTCAGAAACGAACCATAAAATTACACGTTTCTGGGGAAAAATATTAGAAGGTATTATGAGAAACAATCACCAACCATTCAGGTTTTATGGAAACAAAGACAACAGCTGCTTATCTTTCAAAGGCACCCACAGCTCTACATTTAAAATGGTTAACAAATAAGCCTACATGGATTCAGCAATGGCCTTTCACAAATTGTAGGCCTTAGAGCAGTGGGTACAGCTCAGCATATTGAAGAATCAACTGGCCCTTGGAATTCTCCAAGAGTATTATCAAAAAGAAATCTGGAAAATGATAACAGATCTAAAAATCAGTAAACAGGTGATTCAGCCAATGGGCTCTCTATAATCAGGAATTCCTTTGCCTCCTCTGTTACCTAAAGAATGGCCTATCATAGTTACTGACTTAAAAGCCTGTTTCGTTTTTTCACTATACCACTACAAGAAAAAGACAGAGAAATTTGCCTTTACAATGCCCACTTTTAATAATTGTCAGCCTGTAAAGAGATATCAATGGAAGGTTCTTCCATAGGGAGTATTAAATAGCTTCATGTTGGGCACACAGGCAAAAGGGAAGAATCTCTGCCTTCTGCCTTATATTTCTTTCCCTGCCCAGCTATTTCACTTCCTTGTTCAGCATTCCTAAAGCTAGAATTAAAGGTGAGTGCCATCATCATTTGGCTCTGTTTAGCCTTGTCACAGAGATCCAGAGGATCTCTGCCTCCCAAATGCTGGAATTAAAGGCATGAGTTGCCACTTCCAGACCTTCGTGGCTTGGCTCTGTCATCTGATATTTCAGGCTATTTTTATTGATATACCACCACAGTTGCTTTCCACCTTGCCTAGATAATGTGCCCCAACCTTCCAGAAACTCAGCATATCTTTTGACAGTTAAAACTATTGAAATTTCTAAGTTATACAGGTCCTTCTTCAACTCCCCTATGCAATTTGCAGAAAATAGCAGCTTGGTAGAGGCACATAGAGCCCAGAGGTGGTGGTGCACACCTGTGGTCTCAACACTTGGGAGGCTGGGACACAGAAGGATCAGACGTTCTAGGCCAACGTGGGTTACTTAGCACAATAATGACTCAAAACAGAAAGGTGAGGGCCAGACATAGAAGGTAGGTATCCCATAAGGATTGCATTTGTTTTAAAAAAAAAAAAAAAAAAAACAAGACAAGCACAGAGCTACTAACTCAAGTCTTCATATTCTCATCAAGAGCTTAATTGCCGCTCAAGGCAATTGCTTTGTTTCATTTTGTTTGGTTTTTCAATTTTTCGAAATGGTTTTTTCTGTGTAGCCTTGGCTGTCCTGGAAGTCACTCTGTAGACTACACTTGCCTTAAACTCACAGAGATCCACCTGCCTCTGTCTCTCAAATACTGGAACTGAAAATGAACTCGTGCCACCACTGCCTGGAAAGGCATCTCTGTCTTAGTATGAGTTTGAAATCAGCCACACAAAGCAACTGAGCCACATTAACCCACACTGACACAGAGATTATGGGATTGTCACTTGTCATGTTGGAAATAGTTCATTCATATATCTATTGGGTTTCCTAAATCACAAAGGAAAGAAAATTACCCTGTCTTGCTAGGCTTTGTAGGAGAAATTATACCACACAAGACAACTATGAATGGCAAAAGTCTCAGTGTAAAACTCAGTGTTCAAAGAATGCTGTTTTGTTGAAATGAGACAGGGGGTGTTGAGTACTGTGTATTACTGCCAGAGTAAGGGAAGCATCTGAGTAAAGGAGTCATCTTCCAATGGGGCCTGCAGGCAGGATTCCAGAGTGTGCCAAGGCTGCACAGAGCCTTTGTAGGGAATCTACAAATAATGTAGAGAGCTGAGAAAAAAACAATAGAAAACCAGCAAATAGTAGAATTTCTGAAAGAAGAAAAGCATTTAATTATTGTACCATGCAAGAAGAAATAAAAGTATATAAATCCAGCTGGGTATAGTCGTCGCTCAGGATGCTGACACAGGAACATTGTTCTAGTTTGAGACTACTGAGCAACATATCTGAGCTACAAAATGAGACTTTCTCAACTGAAGAAAAAAAAAAAGTCTGAGGAAATGACTCGATTGGTGAAGCTCCTGCCTGTCACATAATTCAGGAACCAAATTCTGTCCCCAGTACCCAAATGAAAAAGCCACACATGGTAGTGCTTACATCTAATCTCAGTGCTAAGGAGACAGACAGGTAGATCACTGGGGCTCACTGGCCAGCCAACTTCCCTGACTTCGCAAGTTTCAGGCCAGTGAGAACCTTACCTCCCAAAAAAGTAGTTTGTGTCTGAGGAATGACACTCTAGGTTGTATCTTCTGACCTACACATACATTCTCACAAAGTACAAGAACCAGAAAAGACATTTAGGCAAGATGAAGATCTCTGTACAAGTATTTAAAGATAGCAGTAGAAGCAAGCAGTCCCACCAAGTTCTTTAGAGACAGGAAGTGTACCATGAAGTGTCTGGCCTGTGGTCCAGACCTTCAGTCCCACAGACACATATTTGTATTAATTTTATGCTGATCAGCCTATGGCTGTGGCATACTGTTAGCTAGCTCTTGCTGTTAAACTAACCCATGATTCTTACCCTGTTCAGCCATGCTGCTTGGTAGCTTTTCTCAGAGCAGCATAGTTGCCCTCTGCATCTGCTGGCTTCTCTGGCGTCTCTGGCATCTCCTTGAAATTGTTCTGGATACAGAACTCAGAGGAAACTGTAACAGAGATGCTCTGAAATGCTGAGTCATCTGAACCATCCATTTTTATTGGAGACTTTTCAGAGGGGTCTTCCTTGATCAAACCTTATTTTCTTTAACCAGGAATAAATCCACTGCCTTTCATTTTCTATGGAAATAAAGAGAAAACCTTTTCTCCAAATTAGCTTATCTTTTGATTTCAAGTTTAAAGTCAACTTACTCGTAAGATATATAGGTGGAATTAATCCAGCAGCATTTATAATCAAATGGCTTTTAGAAGCTTTAACTACTTCATTCTCAGTCAAAAAACTTAAAGACAAGACAATAACATACAGTAACCAGATACTCTTTGTATTTTCCGTCTTTATGTGGCTTATTTTTTTTTTACTCTATTTCCTTTTTAAGGACTTTCTCTTCCCTTTTTCTTTTCTCTCTCAAACCTAAATATATTTTTTAAGCACACTCTGAACCATTTAGAGTTTTTTTAATCTGTCTTTCCTATATATCTCTTATTTCTTATTTTGTTTCTGACCACACCTTTAATCTGTCAAGGTGTGGCTAAGGATTATAGGCTTGGCTAGGATGGCTGGCTGGCTCCACCGGCTCCTAGTCTAGCTTCATAGAATTTAGCTTTTTAGCAGAAGTACTGGTAGGACCGACAGTTACCACTCTGGGGAATTGTAGGGTCTGTATAATCATCAAGTAAAGCACTGCCATCTGCTGCTCATGAACTCGACATTTAAGCATTTGGCAGCAGGGCCTCTTGAAAGACTCACAAGTGTTTTGCCTCTAGGGCTGAATCAGGAAGCTTCTCTTTAAAAAGCCAAGCCTCTGCTTGCCTCCAGAAAACAGCTGATCCAAAAAATACCGCCACTAAGAAGCCATCTTTGACTCTGTTCCTTTTTTGCCCTTATTAACAGAAAGAAACCTTAAATCCACCAATACACAGCTCCCTGCTTACATTGAGGCTCAGGAACTAGACTCCTTGTTCAGTTTAAATTGCATGCAGCAAGCACGCCATTTTGTAATTTAATCCCATACATCAGTCAGTCTCTTTACCAATGCCCACTTGAGAGACACAACTCGGAAGCCGCTTTTGGCTCCATTTCTGTGCTCTAGACCGTTTTTAAGATTTCTATGGCTTTATGTGAGTATAATTTACTCATGTTGGACACCATTTGTAGCATGAAGTTTCTGGCCTGTGGTCCAGACCTGCAGACCCACAGTCTCCCAGAAACACGTAGACACACCCTTGTATTAATTTTATGCTGATCAACCTATGGCTCTGGCATATTGCTAGCTAGCTCTTGTTCTTAAACTAACACATGATTCTTATCCTGTTCAGCCATGCTGCTCGGTACCTTTTCTCAGAGCAGCATAGTTGTCCTCTGCATCCGCTGGCATCTCTGCTCTGTTTTTCTTGTTCCTGGAGTTTTCTTAGTTTCTTAGTCTGGTAGCCCCGCCCACACTACCTTTTGCCAATCAGCATTTTTATTAGACCTGTAGGTGGGACAATTATTTACAATGTAACAATATAGTCCCACTACAAGGAAGAAATAAGTAGAGGAAGTTAAAGGTGGGTAGAACTTGCCATCTGCATTTCAGTCACAGAAGTTGTGGCTCATTAAGAAGGCATTGGAAACAGTGCTTTGGAGGATGTGGGTAGAGCGCCTGGAAGAACAGATGTCAGGGAGAGGTAGTGAATACTACTGTCAGTGCCTCCTGCATTCTGGGAGTCACCTGGCTAGCAACACTTGGTGGTTTGTGGATTTGAGGCACACTATGTAGTGGTCTGAAAGTCTAGTGCATGAAGCTGCTGATCATGAAGCCATTCAGGAGCTGAAAACAGCTCTGTGCTTTGTCACTGGGGTGGAATCAGAAGCTCAGATGCTGTATCAGAAGCTAGGAGCCCACCATTGGGCCATGAGCCATGGATGTCATGTCTCTGGTGGTCAAAGATTTAGACGTGGCCATATGCATTTAGGGGCCCTTGTTGACCAGAAAAAGAGGTACAGTGCTAGACCATGTCTTTTAAGCATTGCCTAACATAAAACTCCCCTGGGTTTGATGCCTAGGGTCATAAAAAGGAAAAAATAGATTGTTACTTGTGCTGCAGGATGGACATGCCCTTATCTGAACCAAACAATCTTTATTTCTTTCAGGATAGGATTTTTGGGCCTTGGCTTAATGGGAAGTGGCATTGTCTCCAACTTGCTAAAAATGGGTCATACTGTGACTGTCTGGAACCGGACTGCAGAGAAAGTAAGTACTATGGATGAGATTTGTCACTTGAAAGGTAGAGTAACTGAGGGTAGTTACTCAGTGTTTCTACTCAGTGTTCTGCACCCAGGAAAATGAGCTACCCTTAGTCTAGGCAGAGGGATATAGAGGATGTTGTTATAAAGTTTAAGTATTTAAAACTACTTAAGGCCTACCACACATGATGACACATGTCTGTAATCCCAGCACTTAGATTGAAGCATGAGGATTGCCTTGCATTCTAGGCCAGCCTAGGTTATATGGGAAGTCCCAAACCACACTGGGACTTTTTCTCAAAAATACAAACAAGAAGCCTGGCATGCCTGGTAATGCCTTTAATCCTAGCACTCAGAGGCAGGGGCAGGCAGATCAACGAATTTGAGGCCAGCATGGCCTACATGGAAAGTTATGAGAAACTTTGTTTTTAAAAAGTGAGTTTCGAAAGATGACTCAACAGTAAGAAGAATGTACTGTGTACTACTCTTCCAGAGGTCTGTGGTTCAGTACCTAGCATATAACCACCTGTAACTCCAGCTCCAGTAGATCTAATGTCTTCTTCATCAGGCTCCTGAACACTTGTATTGTGTGTCCATACACACATATTCACATACATAAAAAATAAAATCATTTAAAAAATACAAATAGCAGCAGTAGCTATAAAATGAAGGGTGCCCTATTACGTGGCATATGAAGGCAGACCAGCTTCATCCTGTGTAACCACCACACTATATCTATGATGTGGCCCATTGTAAGCAGGTTGACCAGCAAGGCATTCTGCAGTAGTGATCTGCTGCAGGAAATGAGAGCATTGTTCTTGCATGGAATGAGAACCAGAGACTAGAAAGACATGTGGTATGCTTTAGCTCCGTGAATGATAAATAACTACAGGGGTGAAGTGAGAGCTGGCCACTAAATGATGGGAGAATATTAGAAAAAGTGACGATTAACAAAAAAATGCACACACCCCCAAAAAAGCCAGGAGGTGGTATTGCACCTTTAATCCCAGCACTTGGGAGGCAGAAACAGGTAAATCTCGGTTAGTTTGTGGCCAACCTGGTCTACAAAGTAAGTTCCAGGACAATCAGCCAGGGCTGTTACACATGAAAGCCCTGTCTTAATAAACACAAAGCAAAACAAAAGTCTTAGGGGCTTGGTTTGGTGCTGTGTGCCTTTGATCCCAGCAGAGATCTGGGTTCAAGGCCAAATTGGCTTACAGTGTAAGTTCCAAGCCTGCCAGCGCTGCATAGTGAGACTTTGTCTCAAAACAACAAAATATTATTTTATGGTCTGGAGTGTAGGTCAGTGCTAGAGCAAGACCCTGGTTTTCTTCCCCAGTACCTCCAATCCCAAAATTGGTTTTAACTGGATCAGGTGCCTTTCAGGAACAGAAAAATGATTGAGTTTTGTGGGGAGCCTGAGACAGTAGGCTCCAAAGGCCATGCTTTCCTGTTATGCCAACGTGGTCAGCATTGGGTAAATTCTATAGGGACCTAAGCCAGATAAGAGCCTAAAGCTCCACTGTAGTCTCTGTGACTCCAGCATTCTCATGAGGGCTTCAGTTGCTTCAAGGAGGGGAAGTAGGGTGTCTGGGCACGTGCTAACTGGATGTTTGCCTTTGATACAAGTGCCTCTGGGTACCTGTTTTCTTGATTGGAAAACATGGACAAGAGAACAAAGCATCTAAGAATTAAGTCAGGTGAGCCCAAATTCAAATCACAGATGTGCTGTTTACCTTTAATGGCAAGACACTCTGCTTGTCTCTACCTATGTGAGTAGCAGAGAGAGAATGCCTGCTTCATAGAAAGCAGAAATGAGCCAGCCTGGGATACCTTGCAAGTTGAAGGTTAAGCTGAGCTAGAATTAGACACTCAGAAAAGCAAAAAATAAAAACAAGATTTCTCTATGTTGTCCTGACTCACTGTGTAGACTAGACTGTCTCAGAGTCACAGAGATCCTTCTGCCTCTGCCTCCCAACGGCTGCGGTTAAAGGCATACATAAAGTGCATTAATTAAAATGCATAAAGTGCACATAAAGTGATTAAATAAATCCTTAAAAGGAAATAAGTAGTTTGGGGTTTTGTTTTGTTTTGTTTTAAGTATTCCTTTTGAGACAAGACTATATTGCTCTAGCTTTGCCTGGAACTTGATATGTGTCTTCAAGGCTGACCTTAAAAACTCCTCGACATCCATCTTATTTCTCCCAAGTGCTAAGATTAATGGTGTACACCACTACATCTGGTCTTAAGGTTTTATACTTATTTTATGCATATGAATGTTTTGCCTTTAAGTGTGTATGTATACTACGTGCATGTCCAGTGCCTTTGGAAGTCAGAAGAGCATTATTGGATACCCTGAAACTGGAGTTACAGAAGTTTGTGAGCTGCCATGTGGGTGCTGGGAATAAAACCCAAGTCCTTTGGAAAAACAGCAAGTGCTCTTAACTGCTGAGCCATCTCTACAAGTTCCAGATTAATAGTTATTGGATAATAATTTTCCAAAACAAAAATTAGACAATACTGAATGTCCACTAACTATGCTAGAACAGACAGATATGGTTTAGTGTGTTCAGTGGGTAAAGGTACATGCTGCCAAGATTGACAGCCTGCATCAATCCCCAAAGCCCATATAGTGGGAGGAGAACTGAGCCAGCATATTGTTCTGTGACCTTCACATGTGTACGTGCATGCACATGCACACAAAATTAATACAATTCAAAAAATAAACAAACAAACAAAAAACATTTTTAGAGATCCTGAAGAGATGGCTCAGCAGTTAAGAACACTGCTTACACTTCTTGTAGAAGATACAATTTCAGTTCTAGGACCCACATGGTAGCTTACAAAATAGTATGCCCAAGTTATTCTGATTATCTTTTTTTTTTTTTCTTTTTTAGTTTTTCAAGACAGGGTTTTTTCTGTGTAGCCCTAGATGTCCTGGATAAATAAAGTTGGCCTCAAACTCAGATCTGCCTGCCTCTGCCTCCAGAGCGCTATTAAAGAAAGATTAAAGACGTGTATCCCCTTTGCCCACCTTTCTCTTTCAATATATCTTATGAGGGAAATGTACACCAAAATACCAGTGATCTGTTTTACAGGATATTCTGGATGCTTTTAATTTCAGACCAGCCCAAAAGGGAACCGGTGGTCAGGCCTAAGGGACCATACAGTAAAGTCCTATTCCCTCTGCATTTGCTAGTGGCTTAAGTCACTAGGCTGGTTTTGCCATGAGTTCTCCCAGCACAGAGGAGCTAGACATAGGTGCTGTTCATATCCTGCTCTTCAAACTTCAAACAAAAACACTGACTTTATGTTTGTGTATTGTTATAGATACCATGTCTCTAGAAAGTCTATAAAGTCTCTGTCCTCTTATACTCAAAGGTCAGGCCTCCAGCTCCAGCATCGCAGGACCTCAGCCCCAGCCTCTTGCGTTGGGAGACCAACTAGGGGTTCACACATCTCTGGCCTGCCCGGCATGTTTGTTGTGCATTGCATGCAGCTCACGTTAGGATCTGTGACTTTTGCAGTGTGATTTGTTCATCCAGGAGGGGGCCCGCCTAGGAAGAACCCCCGCTGAAGTTGTTTCAACTTGTGACATCACTTTCGCCTGTGTGTCGGATCCAAAGGCAGCCAAGGACGTAAGGATCCCCTTTCCCTCTGCATCTCAGGTCATAGCCAAGAGAGCTGGCCTCCTCCCCTTCTCCCCTGCACACTGAGTGAGTGTTTGCATGTGGGGGGATATCCCATCTGGGGGCCATCTCCTATTGGGAAAGATATTGTCAAAGTTGAATACAGACTTCCTTTAATTCAAAACAAAGAACTTTTAGGGTCCTTAAAGTCTGCTGAAACATTTTTCTGAACTGGTTCCAGGTATTCTATTGAGCTAGAATGTTTGTGGATGAGATTGCCTTTCTTTGGTCCAAGGGCCAACTTCTGTTTTTAACTATTGCTGTATTTGCATGCGTTACAGAGTCATGCACTAGTGATCGATCCTATTAAACTGTGAGTGATCTAGTCCAAAGAAGCCCCATATAAGTAATGAGATTCTGTCTTTTAAACCATTGGAAGAGAACACAAAAATAAAAGAGAACCTTCTGGATTTTTTTTTTTTTTTTTTTTTTTTTTTTTTTAAAGAAAATCTCACTATGTAACCCTCACTGGTCTGGAACCTACTATGTGGGTCAACCAGGCAGGCCTGGTAATCACAGAAATTTTTCTGCCTTTGCCTGGAATTATTTTTCTGTCCCATACATATTAAATGGCTCTTTTCTTTTCATTTTTAATAGTTATTTTCTGATCAGGAAGTGAGCCCCAAAGAAACAACAGACTGTGTTCTGCAGGGACTTCTGAGCACTTAACTGCAAGCCTGGGCTATTGCTTCTCCATTGTGTCCCTACAGCTGGTGCTGGGCCCCAGCGGTGTGCTGCAAGGGATCCGCCCTGGGAAGTGCTATGTGGACATGTCAACGGTGGATGCGGATACAGTCACCGAGCTGGCCCAGGTAGCAGCCTTATCTAGGCTGGCTCTGGATCATCTTTTCAGTGGGAGCCCAAGACCCAGGCTGACCACACCCAAGTACGGGCAGTTTGGTTACACTAGAGCCAAAGCCAGAACGGACGTCGGGAACCTTGAGACTAGCCTCTTGACTGGCCCCCTTCAGAGCCTCAGCTGGTTGGAACTGCCATGGAAGGTCACTGCAGGCTAGTAGACAGGAGGCCCCATGCTGTCAGCCCTCCTGCAGTGAGAAGCCTCCAGACTGCCAGTGTGGCCTTTTTGGCTTAAGCAACTGTCTACAGTTGAGTCTAGCATAGTGTCCTTCTCCCAATCTTCTGGGCCCACTTGTATTCTGAGGGTGGCTGAGTTTAGTGATGGGCAGGGTACAGTGAGCAGGAATTCAGCCAAGTTATCTATATGGCCATGTTTTTCTTTTGGTCTCTAAGGACCAGAACGCTGGGAAACAAGATGCAGACCCTAGCTCCCTTCTTCCTTTCAGTGACTCACTTCTGTTTAAAGGATAGTCTGTCTGACCCACTATAGTAGTAAGCTTTAGAACCTTAGTGTAGATAGCCACATGCTAACATAACATACCCTGTGTGAGGCACCATGACCCCCATGTTTGGACAAGCAAGACCCATCTGAAGCTATGGCTTTTCTTACAGGTGATTGTATCCAGAGGGGGGCGCTTTCTGGAAGCCCCAGTCTCAGGGAATCAGCAACTGTCCAATGATGGGATGTTGGTGATCTTAGCAGCTGGAGATAGGGGCTTGTATGAGGACTGCAGCAGTTGCTTCCAGGCAATGGGGAAGACTTCCTTCTTTTTAGGTAATATATCTGCCCACCTGTATAGACATATTGGACCTGAAGGTTTGTGGACAGGGAAGCACAATATCTCTCACAAGTAGGGACACTGGTAACAATGTCTGTCCCTCATGGCCTTCCCACCAGGCTCTCTGAAAGAAGGCTTCTTTAGTCAGGCACAATGAGTACCTGGCAGGAAAAGAGACCTGTCCTTGTCCAGGACAGATGAAAGAGGTTTTCAGGGTGCATGGGTAAGAACAAATAGAAATGATCTGTCTTTAGAATTGCTGAAACATGACCTTTGCTTGCAGGTGAGGTTGGCAATGCAGCCAAGATGATGCTAATTGTGAACATGGTCCAAGGGAGCTTCATGGCTACCATTGCTGAGGGCCTGACCCTGGCCCAGGTGACAGGCCAGTCACAGCAGACACTCTTGGACATTCTCAATCAGGGACAGTTGGCCAGCATCTTCCTGGACCAGAAGTGCCAAAGTAAGTCACCTTTGGCCTTTCTTCTTGCATTTTTTTTTCATTAGAACAGAAGCTGGGCCAGACCATCTAGGAGAGAGAGTCCTTTTGTGTATGGTTCATTGTGTTAAAAGAGCCCCTTTACAGTCAGTCCATGGTCAGGTCAGAGGAAGCCCAGAGACATAGTGAATGATTTTCAAGGCCCCATACTGACATTCCTGGTCTTTAGGAGATGGAGAAGGATAGCCCTTTGGAAGGGCTGGAAGTGAGCCTTATACTCTAAGGCAATTTTTATGTAGGTCTTTAGGCTTCTAATGAATGGCTTTCCCTCCTCAGATATCCTACAAGGAAACTTTAAACCTGACTTCTACCTGAAATACATTCAGAAGGATCTCCGCCTGGCTATTGCACTGGGTGATGCAGTCAACCACCCCACCCCTATGGCAGCTGCAGCCAATGAGGTAACTGACATCAGCAGGCCCAATATCCTTCTCTAGTTAGTTATGTCTGTCCTGTTTGCTGCTTAGCTTTTCTTCCCATTTTATTGAACAGGATCTTGTAGACCCTGCTGCTCAGCCTCCTGAGCACTGGGGTTACAGGTGTACACCCCCAAACCTAACACCTAACTTTACGTTTGCTTTTTGAGGCAGGGTTTCTCTGTGTGGTCCTAGCTGTCTGGAATTCACTCAGTAGACCGGGCTGGCCTTGTACTCTGGCCTCTGCTTCCCAAGGACTGGGCTCACAGGCATGAGCAGCCTACACTGAACCCAGGAAGGAGAAGAACATCATGTGTAGAACTGCACTGTTTCTGTTTTTAAATTAGGATCTGAATCTTTTCTGTGTAGTCCTTAAAGAGGAGCCCTAGGTTCAAGGCCAGCCTACACAACTAGTGATAGTCAGCCTCAGAAATAAGTTTAAAAAGGAGGCTTGAAGATAGTGGTGCAGGCCTTTAATCCCAGCACTTGGAAGGCAGAGGCACATGAATTTCTGTGAGTTCAAGGACAGTCTGGTTACAGAGCAAATTCCAGTCAGGGCTGTTATGCAGAGAAGACCTGCCAGAGGTGAGTGAGAGGGGGCAGAGGTTGAAGATAACATTTCTTGGTAAAGTACTTGCCTAGCATGTACAAGACCCAGGTTCAATCCCTAGTAAGAGGGAAAAATTACAAATGGACTGTGAGTTTGTGCAGTGGCTGGTTTGTGTTGTGCAGTTCTTGATCAAAGTGGTTGACCATATATTTCACTGTGGGATTCCTGTTACTCTCCTTTAATACCCTTTTCTCACAGGATTTCATTTTATATAGATCAGGCTACCTTGAATTTCATTAGGCAGCCCAGACTAGCCTCAAATTCACAATCCTGCCTCAGTGTTCGTAGTGCATTACCACATCTTGGCTAAATTATGTCTTATTTACATAGCCTATGGTTGGAGCTTGCATTTTCATCCATCTCCAATATCTACCAATTACAATGCTTTGTCCGTTCACATCATCTCATATAATGTAATGTATTATATATCACATGGTCACTTTTGAGAAGTTTCCTTTGGAAAAGGAGTCCCTATTGTCCTGACTGCTTCTTTATGCCTTAGGCTCACATATTCTCTCCCATCACTCCTAAGTAGCTGGAATTTTAGTTTCCACTTAATTTCTTTTTTTAATCACTTAAATTGGGTACTAGTATCCACAGGGACTTAAAAATGTCAGCTCCCCCTAGAGATACAAGCAGTTGTGAGCCACCTAAAGCATGGCTCTCTACAAGAGCAGCAAGTGTTCTTCATCACTGAGCCATCTCTGCATCCCCCATTTAATTTCTAACCACAGGCTCTTGCAAGGAATCCCTTTTGTATTTTAGCTTCTTCATAAAACTCAACAGGCAAGAATCTAGAAATTCTTTCTAGTATCAGGACTGGGTCTCCATATAATAGCTCTGTGGCTAGAGACTAACATCTACCTCTTTTTTTTCCCCCCAGGTATACAAAAGAGCCAAGGCACTGGACCAGTCTGACAATGATATGTCTGCCGTGTACAGAGCCTACATACACTAAGCCTTGCCTACCCATCTACCCCTCCCATCTTTCCCTTGGCCTCTCTTCCCAAGGTGGGGTCAGGGTTCTGGGACTTAGCTCTGGACCAGTCAGCTGTCTCCATTTCCTTTTATACAGACTTTGAGACTTGCATCAGCACAGTAAACAGCAGCACTCTCCCTCCCTGAGACCCTGGGCAGGGATTTGAGGGTCTCCACAGGTGGCTGTGAAGAAGCTCTTGAGCTGGCATTGACCCTGGAGTAGGAGGCTGTGTATTCTCTTTTTGTTTCTCTGTCTGTGTCACACACACACATACCACACCACACACAGAAACACACACAAATATCACACATACACACACTCTTACTCACTCACACTCATCTCCCAGGATAGAAGCTGCCCAGAAACTGCTGAAACTGCTGCCTGGCTGTTCTTCTTCCAAGCTTATCTTATCTCAGCCCCCTTCTGGTCAAGGGACTAGAGGAACTAGAATTGGCAGGGAGCACAGGAAGCCTTCTCTCAACTTCCCCAGGAAAGAGGCTGGCAGAGGGTCTGTTTCCACCCCCCTCCCCTGCACCTCTAGAAGGAGAGGCCCCTGAGCCATCATGAACCAGCAGACTCCCAAAGGAGGCTCTGTGGGCCTCCATCTGAGGAGGATTTTCCTGTAGACACTACCATTATACAGCAGCTCCTAGAAACGTCGTCGTTGTGAACTGAAAAGAGACCAGCGTGGCCACACAGACACCTCTTCATCGGGGCAGAGCCCATAGGCCTCTCCCTGGCTGCTGCTGGCTCTGGCTGGAGCCTGCTCCTCCCAGGAGGTCTTGTTTGGATTTGCATTCCAGCCCATGGGAAGAGGGAGCAGTGGAGTATGGGGGAGGCTCCTTGCTCTTTCCGTTAATGGCAGTCTCTTCAGCCTGCTCTACACAGGTCTCCTGCATGCCCCTCTTTCCCTTTTCCTCCCATGGAGATAATATTTCTGTCCCATCAATGGCTGTTTGGCCCAAACCCAGACTGACCACACCAATAATAAACATTTCGTAGATGAGCGTTTCATAGGCTGGGCTTTTGAGATGAAACCTCACTTCTGCCAGTATCAATGCTTCCAAGGCCTGGGTTTGTTGGGACAGAAGAAAACTGGGCCTTGTTCTATTAACCTAACTGCCTCTCAGAGGTGGAGCCAGTCATCGGTAGGCCCTAGCATTTCTCCTCGGAGAGGGGACCAGAGAGGCTTAGAGTGTCACTTGAGAGGAAATCATCTGAGGGGTATCTGTCTTCCTCCTCATGAATTTGGATTTCCAAAGCCACAGTTTGAATTTTCCACTGGGAAGAACCTGGGATAAGGATCTCAGGACATGGGCATGGAGCAATGAATGCTGTGGAGTTCAGTACAATTGCTCATTCACTGGGATGCTGAACCTGTTTCTGTCTGAACACATCCTGTCTTGGTCCTGGGGGTTGGGGGTAGGGAAGAAGCTGTAAGGAAACCGGTTAGTCAATGTTGTCTTAATATTGTTGACAATTCTGTAAAGTTCCTTTTTATGACTATTTCTGTTAAGCTATTTCACCTTTTGTTTTGAAATCCTTCCCTTTTAAGGAGAAAATGTGACATTGTGAAAATGCTTGTAAGAAAGCCCCTCCTCTCCCTTTTCCTTTTAATGACAAATCTAGGTGATTAAGGTTGTGAATTTTTATTTTCGCTTTGTTTTTGATGAGCATTTGTCTTTCAGAATAGGATTGTGTGATAATGTTTAAATGGCAAAAACAAAACATGATTTTGTGCAATTAACAAAGCTACTGCAAGAAAAAAAGAAAAATAAAACATTTCTTGGTACCACAGCTGTGCCCTTTGTGCCAGAGCCCTTTGGGGACTTAGAATGGTATCCAGAGGGCATCTGCCCCCAGGCTCCTTCCAGTGCCAGCCCCGAGTCCCTGCTGAGCGGGCGCCACCTGGCGGCACGATGTAGGGACTGCGCAGTAAGGGGCAGCCCTGCTAGCCAATGGGTAAGCAGTAGAGCTGCGTTCCTTGCTGTAGCGCCCCGCCTTCACGGGTTAAGGAGGGCGAAGCGCGGCCAGTAGGCCTGGTGCGCCGTGATCCGGTGGTAGCTGGCTGTAAGAGGCGTATCCAGCTCGGGGGCGGAGCTTGCGCCCCATCTGCCAATCGGTCGCGGGGGGAGGAGAAGGGGAGGGCACGGGTTCGCCAAGCTCCTAAAGACCCGTACGGCACGGGGCGGCGGCGACGATGGCGACCACGACGGCTGCGAGCGCTGCGGAACGGGCTGTGCTGGTGAGGCGCGGGAGGTGGGTGGTGGGCAGCAGGGACGGACGGGTTTAACGCCGATCTATGCGCAGGAGGAGGAGTTCCGCTGGTTGCTGAACGCCGAGGTGCACGCCGTGCTAAGACAGCTGCAGGACATCCTCAAGGTAAGCGCCGGTCACTCCCGGCCTGCCATCCCTCTTCCCACCTCAGCGGCGGCATTCAGCTACCCACGCTCCAGAAGAGTTACAGTCCAGGCACAGGCAAGGTGGCGTGTGTGTGTGTGTGTGTGTGTGTGTGTGTGTGTGTGTGTGTGTGTGTGTGTGTGTGTGTGTGTGTGTGTGTGTGTGTGTGTGTGTGTGTGTGTGTGTGTGTGTGTTAACATGGGGTCTTGAGCGAGGACTAACTTTGAAAACAGTGACATTTCTCCTATGGGCATGGTCGTGATGAAAGCTTGCAATCCCATCACAGGAGGGTGAGGCTAAAGGATCACGAGTTAGAAGCCAGTGGTGAGCTACATAATGAAACACTGTCTCAAAAACTGATAAGTAGAGCCCTGCTGTGATCCTAGCCAAATTACCCACATCTCTAGCCTGTTCTCTCGCCCTAACCAGGCTCACAGAGCTGTTGTGAAGGTGACTTATATTGCACAAAATGCCTAGCACGGCAACCTAGGAAAGCATGTTACTATGAGTATTGCATGACCCCATGCCTCTGCTCCCAACACGGTATCACAGCACTCCAGTACTTCTCTGATCTACCTGGATGCTCCTGATACTCAGGGCTGTGGAATGAGCAGGTCTGAGCTCACAGAGGCTTGATAGGGCAATGACAGAAGAGCCAGGTCAGCCCTACCAACCCTGTCCTTTCCCCGGCTAATCTGACAAGGTATCTAGGCCTCAGAATGGAGCACTGGCCAGACTGAGGTGTTGGGACTGCCCTGTTTTCCACAGGAGGCCTCTCTCCGCTTCACTCTCCCAGGCCCCAGCACAGAGGGACCTACCAAGCAGGAGAACTTCATCCTGGGCAGCTGCAGGTGCGCTGGGTTGGGCAGGAGCTTTTGGAGTAGCTGGGGGAGGGCGCAGTAGCAGGCGCTTCCTGACTCCTGTGTGTTACAGCACAGACCAGGTGAAGGGTGTGCTGACTCTGCAAGGAGATGCCCTCAGCCAGGCGGTGAGTCGGCCCCGCCCCGTGCCCCCCCCCATTTCCTAACATTTCTGCTGGTGACAAGGATCAAAAATGTTGATGGTCTCTTAGGCTTTGCCACCAGCTAGCTGCATTGTTCTGAACAGGACCCTTGTCCTCTCTGGACCTGTTTCCTTATGTCTGTAACTTGAAAAGCAACCCTCACACTACCTCATGAGATAGGCATATAGATTCAACAAGGGACAAGAAGTGGGTGGCATTACACTTAGCCTAGCATCTGGACCCTGTGATATCTAAGCACTGACAGCCTAGGCAGGCTGGCCCCGGATCAGAGATGAATCAGCATCAGAGCTATGTACTATGCAAGGTCTCAGGCACTGGGGGGGGACGACTTGATTTGATTTTACAGCACTCCCTCCCCTCTCTTGACCTTCGCTTTTGCTGCTTTGTGGTTCTCCTGGACCTCAATTCCTACTTCTTGACATTCCTGTTCACTTAACCCCAAAGTGCCTCAGGCCTCAGCCACCCATCTTCTACATTCCTAGCTTCAGTGGGTCAGGAAGGACAGGGGTACCTCTGCCTGCTTATCATACCCTGGCCCATAGGATGTGAACTTGAAGATGCCTCGGAACAACCAGCTGTTCCACTTCGCCTTCCGGGAGGACAAGCAATGGAAGCTACAGCAGGTGAGGTCATTGCCCAAGCCTGACTCAGGCCCTGGGGCAGGCCCAAGCTTGGCCTCCTTGGGGTTGCCATCTATGGGAAGTCTGGCAGTAGGGACTTTGACCCCAGCGAACATAGGCTGTTTCCTAGCAGAACTGGGGTGGTGGTGCCTTGGGACCCCAGAGCCTGCTCCACATGAGGGATGCGACTTTGGCCATGTGAGGACAGCTTCAGGTCCCTTTGAATGTCACTCAAGAGGGGCTTCCCTTGTACCTGAGGTCATTCACAGGCCCTCTGCCTACCTATAGGACACACATGGGCACGTATACACACAGCATGGTCTGCTGCTGCTCTGTGGACCAGGGCCTTTGCCTGTGTGTGTTGCTTTGTCTCTGTTCTACCCTTTTCTACTCCTGTGGCTTTTTTTTTTTTTTTTGTGGGGGTGGGGGTGTTTTTCAAGACATGGTTTCTCTGTATATCCCTAGCTGTCCTGGAACTTTCTCTGTAGATCAGACTGGCTTTGAACTCAAAGATCTGCCTGCCTCTGCCTCCTGAGCTCTGGGATTAAAGCCGTGTGCACTGCACCCAATCCTGTGGCCTTTCTTAGTTTAGAGGTCTCCCATCCTTGCTTGTTTCCTGCCTTGAGCCCTGCAGGCTTATTACTTTGTGGATGTACTAGGGTTATTTTTTTTAAGTAGTGAGCTACACAGGGCCAAGAGCCAACGTGCCATGGCGGCCAGGACTGTCTAGCACCTGGCCGTCCAGCCTCAAAGACTTTAGTTCTGGAGGGTATTGTGACCACAGGTGGCACTACCATCTCCTGACAGGTTGGCCCTGTGGGGTCCTGTGTTATGGGATGAGGCTGAGAACCCAGAATGTGGCTGCCCTAAAACTAATAGACTTTGGTTATTGGGGGGGGGGGGCTGTTCCCAGATCCAGGATGCCAGGAACCATGTGAGTCAAGCTATTTACCTCTTGACAAACCGGGATGGGAGCTACCAGTTCAAGACAGGAGCCGAGGTCCTCAAGGTGACTCTTCCTGTCCTACCTCCTTCCTCCAGAAAACAGCACCAGTCCCATGTTCCCAGGCCTCACTAGAAGCTGCACCTTCCTCAGTCAGTGCTCACAAGTCTGTCCACAGTTATTGGCTTGTAACCTGAATTGCAGTTATCAGGTCTGCTTCTAATCCCCGGGCCTCTTTAAATTCTTGCTACTCTAAGCCCCCATTTGCTGACATGATCAAAGCTCACCTGTAGTGGCACTTATAATAATTTCAAGTGAACTGTCCCATTCCCCCAGATATACCTGTTAGTAGTCCTACTGTAGTAGTGATAGCAGTAAAAACTGTTACAGACAAAGTCACATGGTATGTGGGACAGCTGACTCAGAGCCCAGGACTCTAGCTTTCTCTAAGATGCCCCAGGTAATAGGCCCTCAGAATGTCAAGTACCCCCCGCTGGGCCTGGGAACCATGGTTACCTGGCAGGAGCAGAAGCTACAGATGATGTTGCTAACAGGTGGTAGGGGGTGGGACACCATGGCGACCCCAGCTGCTACCACCCCAGTAGCAGTGGTGACCTACTGTTCCCAGCTCATGGATGCTGTGATGCTGCAATTGACCAGAGCCAGAAACCGACTCACTTCTCCAGCCACCCTCACCCTGCCTGAGATTGCTGCCAGTGGCCTCACGGTTAGTGTCTCAGACAGCCCCTGCCCCAAGAAGATGTCCCTACTGAGAAGCCCAGCCAGTGGGAGTTCTGTGCCTGGACAGTTTTCAGGGTTGAGTTCTTAACTTCCATCCTGTGTCCTGCCCACAATGTTAACCCAATTTTTAGCCAGTGGCTTGCAACCCAGCAGCACATGGAGATTATGGGGACACATGGGGAGCCTCTGGTGTCCCAGCTTATGGAAAAGCACCTGAGAATAGGGCGAGGGTCCCCCGCCAAGGTAATTCCATACCCTGTAGTGGTATAGCCTGAATTAGGAGACTCATCCTTCCTCTCCCCTCCCCCAGCGGATGTTTGCACCTACCCTACCCTCTGATCTACTAGTCAATGTCTACATCAACCTCAACAAGCTATGTCTCACCGTGTACCAGCTGCACACCCTTCAGCCCACCTCCACCAAGGTAAAGTTCTCCCCGTCTCCCAGTGCCCCCATACCCGCCCTGCTGATGACCTTCCACCTAGACCTCACTAACTGCTGCTTCTGCCTAGAACTTTCGCCCCTCTGGAGGTGCAGTGCTCCACAGCCCTGGGGCCATGTTGTAAGTATACAATAAGATGTCCTGGAAACCTTTCCCACACACACACACCCCTGCATCCTGTCTCCAGGCCTACAATCAGGGATCCACTTGTCATCTTTCCCCAGTGAGTGGGGCTCCCAGCGCCTAGAGGTGAGCCATGTACACAAGGTAGAATGCGTGATCCCCTGGCTCAACGATGCCCTGGTGTACTTCACTGTCTCCCTGCAGCTCTGCCAGCAGCTCAAGGATAAGGTGCGTCCAGAGCATGTGGGCAGGGGGAGGCGGGAAGGAGGGCACAACACATCCTGGGGCTGCATCATACTTCCTAAGTGCCCCCAAGCTGTAAAGCCTGTTATTGTATACACGCAAGTCGGCTGGTCCCCTTCTGTAACCTTGACATCTCACCTGGGTTCTGGGGAGTAGAGCACCCCACTGACCACACCCCCTAAAACTAATGGACGCCCTCCTACACTTGTTGTTGACTACACCTCCACTCTCTGCAGATCTCTGTGTTTTCCAGCTACTGGAGCTCCCGACCCTTCTGAGCAAGCAACTGCCAGAATCCTTCTCCTAGGAGAGTAGCCCTGCCTTGTAGTCCTTCCCAACACATAAACCCTGTAGTGCCAGTCACTGTCAGGCTCTCCCGCCTCACCCCTGTGACACATTTGTACTGCCGGAAGCAGATATTAGAGGCGCCTGGAGAAAGGGGTTCTCTTGGTTATGATGATGAGGAAGGGCCTTCCTGGACACTGTGGGAACCTTTGGACTATGGGTGGGACCAGGCCTGGTTTCTCTCTCCCACTCTCTCAGCTCCCATTAGAAAGTGAGGGGTGGAGGTTGACACTGAGCTGTGAGTTGCAGGAAGGAGGAGGGACCCAGGCAGGGGGAAGTAGCTCTGTGAATAAGCTGCAGCGCTGTTTGTTATGGTCTGTTCTGTGACCTCAACCCACCTCTAAGAAATAAATAAAGGTCAGATTTTGACTGGAGCCTTCTCTTCTGTCTCCTTGCTTGGTAGGGACTAGGTTGAAGGACCCTGGTGATCAATGGCCTCCCATGTTCCTATGGTCTGATTTCCCCCACTCAACACCATGGCAAGGCCTTTGAAGTGGAGTCTAACCTGGGGTTTACCATCCTCCTGCCTCAGCCTCTTGAGTGCCGGTGTCACAGCCTGTGCCCAGGCAGAACACACCTTTGAGAAAGGGACTCCTGGCTGCAGAGTGGCCCTGCGGAATAGTGGCAAGAGTCAGCCTCGGAGTTTAGGCCCTGAGTCCAAGAGGGAGCCTCGTGTGCATGGTATCCACCACATGATCCATAGCAGAGGTTAGAACACAGTCCAGACTCAAGCTTTGGCGAGCATTGGCTTTGTTACATGTCACCCCATGCCAAGGTCTACCATTAAGGTTCCAAAGCCAAGTTATCCACGCCCTTGGACTTTTCCTGCAAGAGAGACAAAGAATCCTTGTAGGTAATACAAGGAAAGCCCTGCCTGAACCCTCTGCAGAAGATCATGCCCCTTCCTGTCCCACTTAAGAGGCTGCTGTGTGAGATCTTGCTGACACCCGCCTCTCTCTGGGTTTGTCATCCCAGGCTCACCTTCCAGGGGCTCACCTTCCGGGGGCTGGGAGAGGTACAGCAGCAGCAGCAGCAGCAGCAGTGAATAACAACCAGTAACAGCATCAACACCACGGTGCCTGGGGACCAGACAGACAGGCATCCAGATGTGGCCCCTGCCCCAACACCAGGGCAGAGCCCAGGATCAGGTGCCACACTCACCCACAAATATGAGAAAGACCACAAAGGCAGCGATGTCCCATTCAGACTGGAACAGCTGGCGGCTCTTCAGCCTCCCCAGTACCTCTTCTGCAGTGGTCTCCAGCTCCTGCTTCAGCTCATCAGCAGACAGTCCCATCTTGGTTACCTGCCCCAGCGCCCCAAAGGGCCACCTCAGTCCAGCCCTTCGATCGTTTACAACCTTGACGCTACCCTAAGATGACCCCTGATCTCTACAGCCTTCCTCTGCCTTCTGCCCTGTGAGCCCTCCAGCCTCTTTTATGCCCTCTGCTCCAGACCCAGTACCCCTTCCCTGTCACACCTCTCTCCCCTCCGATGGCCCTTTTAACACTCCCCACCCTTACCTCACTCCCCACCCTTACCTCGGCAGCCTCTACCCACCCACCATCCCCTTACCTTCTCCTTCCCTTGCAGGTTTCCAGCGCCCCACCTGCCTCTAGCGGTACCCTCCCCTAAGCCAGATAGGTCCCAGGGTCCTGGGAACTCACTGCTTCCTGCTTCCGGATCCACACCATCTGAAACCTTAGCAACCAGCCCCGCCCTCCCTTTGGAGCCAGCTGAGGCTGTAGAACTGGCAAAATCCAGTGCCAGCTAGCTGCAGGGGCCAGGGAAGAAAGCCACAGGCACTCTCATTTGCTCTGTACCCCAACTTTTTTTTTTTTCATGTATTCTCAGTATCCTAGGCACCATGACCAGGTCAACTTATAAAAGAAAGCATTTAATGAAGGGGTGAGGGAAGCACAGTGCCAGAAGCACAGAGTCCACAAGGGCCTGGGGCCCTTGACCTTGGAACCTGGTCTATCTCAGTGAAAGTAGATCTCACCTTCCCAGGGACTTTTGGTACCCGAGGGTCCAGATGCTATTCTCAGCCTACAGGCTTGTGGCTGTATGACAATTTCTTTTTGTTTGTTTGTTTGTTTGTTTGTTTGTTTGTTTGTTTGTTTGTTTGTTTTTCAAGACAGGGTTTCCCAGTCTGTCCCTGACTCTCCTAAAACTAGCTCTGAAGACCAGGCTGGTGAACTCACAGAGATCTGCCTGCCCCAACTGGGATTAAAGGTGTGCATCAAAATAGCATGGCTATGCCACTACCACCCACTTTTTAAAAAGATTTATTTTTTGTGTATGAGTGCTTTATCTGCATGTATGCCTGCACACCCAAAGATAGCATCAGACCCCATTATAGATGGCTGTGAGCCACCATCTGGGTACTTGCTGGAAACTGAACTCAGGACCTCTAAACCACCTATCCGTCTCTCCAGCCCTGACAGCAATTTCCTCGTCATGTGGCCCTTAACTGTTTACAGAGGGGAGGTATCCAGTATTAAGCCCCTTACCTTACACAGTGTACACCTGACCTGGCTTATTCAGAGCAATACATACTAAGGAGATTACCTCACTCTTCCCACCTTTCCAAATGTGCAAATGGAGTGGGAACGTAGTACAGCTGGTAGGGCGCCTGGCAACGTGCAAGACCTTGGATTTGATCCCCAGCACCACATGAACTGGATTTGTTATTTCAGTACTTAGAGTTTAAAAAATAAACAAAAAGCAAGATTTTCCCCAACTACTTAATAAGTTTGAAGCCAGGCTAAACTACTTGAGACTCTGTTTCAAAAAAAAGAATTAGGGCCAGGCCTTGGTGTTGAACACCTTTAATCTCAGCACCGAGGAGGCAGAAGCAGTTGGATCTCTGTGAGTTCAAGGCCAGCGTGGTCTACAGGGTGAGCTTCAGGACAGCTAAGGCTACACAGAGAAACCCTTCCTCAAAAAAAAATTAAAATGGCTCCACAGGTAATAAATAGTGCCTGTTAACAAGCTGAGCACCTTGGAGTTCAATCCCTGGGATTCACAGGATGGAAAGAGAGGACTCTGTCAAGTTATCACCTCACCTCCCCATGCATGCTGTGCCACATGAGCCCAGGCACCCACACACACACACAGAGAGACAGTAAAACAAACAGGCTACTGTAATATGAAGCAACTAATGAATGTCGTACATGCTCCTACTGGACTGTTTCCACTGCGATGTACAAGCTCAGTGACTCCGAAGAGAGCATGCAGACCCTCTTGATTCTATATGTCAGTTTATGATGTCAACTGGCTGGGCTGTGGAAGGAGATGGCTAGCTCTTGCTTTTTCTAGCCTGCAAGACTCTGCCAATGTGTGAACTTAGGTACATCCTCTGAGTTTTAGTAGTCTTGTCTGTAAAACTGACCGTGAACAGTGACTGCTTTTGGGTATTTGTTTGCTTGTTTATTCTAGAGAAGGGCTCCCTCTAAGTAGACCCGGCTATTGTGGAACTCACTATGGAGACTAGGCTGTCCTTGAACTAATAGAAACCCACCCCTAGGATTCAAGGCTGTGCGCCACCAAATCCAGCCTCAGGGTATGGGAATTCCAGCATTGATGATCTCATGCTTTGGGTTGCTTGTATTTCCTGGTGATGAAATAGCAAAAAAAAACTAGGAAGACCTGTTGGCTGGCTCACAGCTTCAGTCTATGGTAACAGGATCTGTCCTAGATGGCCTTTCTGTTGCTGTGATGAAACCCCATAACCAAAAGCAACTTAGAAAGGAATGGGTTTATTTGGCTTACATATCCGGAATCACAATCCATTGAGGGAAGCCAAAGCAAAGCTTCAAACAGGGCAGGAACCTGGAGGCAGGAGCTGATGCGGGGCCAACGAGGGGAGTTGCTTACTGGCTTGCTCCTTGGGGCTTGCTCAGCCTGCTTTCTTATAGAACCCAAGGTCGCAGACCAGGGATGGCCTCCCCCACAAGCTTCTGGGCCCTCCCCCATCAATAACGAATTAAGAAAATGCCCTATGGGCTTTCCTGTAGCCCAGTCTTATGGAGGCATTTTCTCAGTTGAAGTTCCCTCCTCTCAGATGGCTCCCTGTGTCCAGTTAATATAAAACTGGCCAACACCATACTGTGTCTGAAGACAAGTACAAGGTGGGGGAGGAGCTCAGGAGGGAGTGGACAGAAGAGAGCAGAAACCGGCTGAAGCTAGGAAAGGTGAGGTGAGTCCATGGGTGCAGGGCCCATAAGGACAAGCCATACAGCGCGGCCACCAGGAAGCACAGTCTGGAGCTGCCATGCCTGTCCACCTACGGTCACCTGGGAGGAGCCGCCTAATGGTTACAACAGAGGCCTGAGGCCTCACAGAGAACATTTGTCAACTTCTCCAGACATAGAAACCTTAGGACTTGCCAATGCCAGGAAAGAAGCTGCGGAGAGATCAGGAGGGTGAGGAATGGAAGAGAATCTCCCCGGCTGCTGCTCCGGCTTGAGTAAACTCATCCAGCTTGGGAGGCTATGGATTCCAACCTTTAGTGCCAAAAATAAAGACGGAGATGTTCGCAATTGTATCTTGTTTTTATGTATGAGTGTTTTGCCTACACGTATATCTGTGCACCATGTGTGCAGTGCCCTTGGTGGCCAGAAGAGGAAATTGGAAACCCAGAACTGGAGTTACATATGGTTGATTCCCCCATGTGGGTGTTGGGGATCAAAGCTAACTCCTCTGGAAGAGCAGCCAGTGACCTTAACCACTGAGACAGCTCTCCATTCCCAGATTCCTCAATTTAATTGAAAGAAAGAGGGTGGAATTTTTTGCGTTTATTTACATATTTATTTACTTATGAATTTATTTATTGTGTGTGTACATGTTGTTGGAGGCAACACATCCCAATCCCATAGTGTGTGTGCTGGAGGTCAGAGGACAGCTCATGGGAGAAGAGTTCTCCTTCCACGTGTATGTAGATTTGGGGGATTAATCTCATATCATCAGTTTGGCAACAAGAACATTGGACTGGCTGGTTTTATGTCAACTTGATGCAAACTAGAGTCACCAGAGAGGAGGGAACCTCGATGGGAAAAAAAAAAATGTCCCTAAGCCTGGTGGTGGTGTCACATCCCTTTAATCCCAGCACTTAGGAAGCAGGGGCAGAGATTCCTATGAATTCAAGGCTAGCCTGGTCTACAAATCGAGTTCCAGGACAGCCAGAGCTGTTTTATACAGAGAAACTATCTCAAAAAAAAAAAATCAAACATAATTTTTAAAAAATTAAAATGTAGATGTTAAGGCGGATCTCTGAGTTGGAGGCCAGTCTGGTCTATAGAGTGAGTTCCAGGACAGCCAGGGCTACACAGCAAAACCAGCTCAGGAAAAAAAACAAAAAAGAAGGGAAGGAAGGAAGGAAGGTGGGGGAGAAGAGGCCTCGTAAGACTTGGCTGTAGAGCTGGGTATGGTAGCACACACCTTTACTCTACTCACAGCACTCAGGAGCCTGAGTCAGGCAGATCTCTGAGGGTTCTAGGCCACTCTGGTCTACAGAGGGCCCACCCTATTGTGGGTGATGCCACACCTGGGTGGATGGTCCTGGGTTCTATAAGGAAGCAGGTTGTGCAAGCCAGTAAGCAGTACCCTTTCCTGGACCCTGCGTCAGTTCCTTCCCTGCTTGTGTTCCGACTTCCTTTGATGATGAACTGTGATGTAGAAACTCAAGGCAAAACAAAACAAAACAAATAGACAAACCCTTCCTCCCCAGCTTCCTTTTGTCACAGTGTTTTATCACAGTAATGGTGACTTGAGACATCTTTTATTTACCCTACTTGTAAATCTTGCTGCTTGGTAACCCCCAGCAATCTGAAAGTTTACAGGTCTTATACAGGCATTCCTATGCTGAAGCTCTACCCTTGCCATCCCACTCTCTCATCCAGTGAGGGGGTTGCACAGCCTTCCATCTCTGAGGTTTGTAAAATCCTCACTCTGGTCCAGGGAATGTATCCAGTCACTCTGTACCTGTTGCTGGGAGCTGTGAAATCTTTGTCTCAGGATCTGGGCCTCTCTACTATGGGGCTAGCAAGTAGAACAGCCCAACCAAAGCTTGTATTACAGAAAGCCCTCCATGTGGTACACACCTGTAATCCTAGCACTTGAGAGATACAGGCAAGAAGATCAAAATTCAAGATCACCCTAGTTATATATGGGAACTGAGAGCAGTCTGGGACGTCCTGTCTCAAAAGTGAAGCGTTATGTGGTTCACTCAAGAGGGCAAAGTAGCCAGGGCTTTTCATTTATTTTTTTGGTTTTTTCAGATAGGGCTTCTCTGTTAGCCTTGTCTGTTCTGGAACTCACTCTGTACCAGGCTGGTCTCAAACTCACAGAGATCTACCTGCCTCTGCTTCCAGAGTACTGGGATTGAAAGCATGTGCCACCCACCAACTGGCTATTTATTTATGTTTAGTGTGTGTATGTACAGATTTGTATATGTATGCACATCTGTGTGTGGGCAAATGGACAGAAGTCGATTCCATATTCTCTTGAGCTAACACATCAATCATTTTAATAGGCCTCAATATTTTAATTACCTCCCTCTACTCCATATATATAATTATCTCCACACAACGCGGGAAAATAACAGACCATATAATCAATCTACAGCCCTCGCAAACTCGAGAGCTTACACTAATATCCCTAATATCACTAATTGTCAGAGTTCTGCAATCATTTCCCACCTTATGTTTGGAGGAAGGATCTCTCACTGAACCTGGAGCTCACTGGCTAGACTGACTGGTGAGAAGTGGCTTGGAGAAGGAAAAGACAGTAATTCAGCCTTTCGTCTGCAACCCCTGCCCTTTTGGCTGAGGACTCAGACATTCAGACTGAGGATTCCTGAGCAGCTGGCTGGGTGAGAAGTGGCTGTAGCTTGTTCCTCTGTCTCTCTGAACTCTTAGCTTTTCTCCAATACCTGGCTCTGGGTTTTTTTATTATTATAAGACCAAGTAAAATTATGCAATAGTGCCTGCCCTTTAAACAAATATTTTTCAATTATTCTGCATGTATGAATATTTTGTCTGTATACATGTCTGTTCACCACAAGTGCAAAATGCTCCAAGAGGCCAAAGAGGATGTCAGATCTCCCGGGACTAGAGTTACAGATGGTTGGGAGCCACCATGTAGCTGCTTGGGATCAAATTTGGGTCCCACTGCTGTAACTGACAAGCCATCTCTGCAGCAGTGCCACCCTATACCCTTCAAAAAGACAAAATCAGACAAACAACAAAAACCAAACAGGATCTAACTGTGTAGATGAAGATGACTTTAAGTTCAAAATCCTCCTGCCTCACCCTCTCAAGTGCTGGAATTTCATCATGCTCCTCTATACCGGTAGAGGATGTAGCCCCAGAAACAGGAACAGGTTTCCTGCTGCTCCGGCTCAGCTGCTTCATTGAACTTCAGACTTTTACTGTCTTGTCTGTCACCTGAGATGAAAATCATGACTTTGAATCCCGGGGTCCCCCAGTAGGTAGGTGCCAGACACAGGTTTATTCATGGGGTGCCAGCAGGCCTCCTTCACAGTTCCTGAACAGAAGAAATCTAAGGTGCATGGAAGTGGAAACTGCCTTTACCAGTCTTGATGGGGGAGCTTCCTGGGACCCTGGGCTCCCGTCTCTGGCTGGGAGTCTTGTGTACTGAGGTTAGGGCCACTCACTGCCTGGTGTTATGGCTTAAGTTGGCAACAGGCCTTAGTCCCTCCTGCCTGACAGGGAGGGGGTGGGTCACAGGAAGGAGGAAGAAGGGCAGAGGCTTAGATTCTGTGGCTAACTGCCAGCCCTCCCCTCCCCCTCAGGGTCTGCCAGCTGCTCCCAGCTCCCCAAGGGACTCATCCACCAGGTGCCACATGAGACCATTTCTCTTTCTCTGTTGTGTCCCCTGTGCTGCCCACTGGTGCTTGCCTATTGGAGCCTGCCCCTCAATCTCTGTTCGTGTGTGTGTGTGTGTGTGTGTGTGTGTGTGTGTGTGTGTGTGTGTGTGTGTGTGTGTGTGTGTGTGTGTATTTCCTTTATTCAAGACCTATCCCTATCTCTTCATCTCTCCCAACTCAGCTCTTTGTCCCCTTGGGGAAAGTGAAGGATCTATCCAAAGCCCCTTCCCAAGTTCCCTGTTGAGATATAAAGCCGCTTCTCCCTAACTGTGGCTCTTTAGGACTCCAGTCCAGCAATAAACACGAGGGTCTGAGTGGGAAGGTGATTGACAAGAGTAGGCAAGGGTAGATTTCTGAGACAAGAGTGTCTCAGAATGAGGACACAGTCTTCCCAGCCTGAGGTCATGAAAACTAGGTGGTATAGAGTATAGACAGGAGCAACACACTCAGTTATGGTTTGGAAGTGAGGACTCCAGTCAGGTATCGTAGTAAACACCGATAATCCCATAACTTGGGAAACAGAGTCAGGATTGCCACAGTGTTAATGCCATCGTGATCTGAGCTACATAGAGAGTTCCAGATTGGCCTAATCTACAGTGTAAAACTGAGGGTTGGTGGCAGCAGGATGGACCAGGATGTGGCTCAGCTGGTAGAGTGAGAACCCTAGGTTCAATCCCTCACGTAATTTAAAACTGGGCATGGTGGTACATCTGTAATCCTTGCACTTTGGAGGTGGAGGCAGGAGGATTAGGAGTTTAAGGTCATCTTCAGCTACAGAGTGGATGGAGGTCAGCTCTATAAGACCTTTTCTCAAAAAAAAAAAAAAAAAAAAAGTTTACACAGAGTAGTCCCTCTGAGCCTCAGCCCCAGCAACACAACATTTCTCTTCAAAAATTCCCCAATAACAGGCACCATTGCATCCTCGGCCCCATGGATGAGAGGAAATCGCCCTCTCCCAGCTCTTCCAGGCCCTCCAGCCCCAGGACGCCGCCACCCTGTGAGATGCTTGGTCCTGTGGGTATTGAGGCTGTTCTGGACCAGCTAAGGATAAAGGCCATGAAGACTGGATTTGAGTTCAACATCATGGTAGTAGGTGAGTCAGAGCCAGAAAGAAGACTCAGTAGACATGGCTCTCTCCTGTCCTGACCTACCAGCTCACAGAACAGTCGACATTAAGTCTACGAGAGATGCTGAGTCATTAGATACAAAACCACCCGTAACTGGATTATTACCCCAGCTGAGGGTAACCATGGGTGAGGGTCTTTCCAGACACAGCAAACACAAATGACCTTGTTCTACTGCTGATGCTTATGTAGTCGATGACTCAGAACCCACAGAATGGAGGACAGAACCAATTCCCAAACGTTCTCCTTTTGTCTCCCTGCACACACATGTGAACACACACACATACACACGAGCACACACACATACAAACACATACACACACGTGAGTGCGCGTGCACACACACACACACACACACACACACACACACACACACACATTGAGATATATATATCCTAACATACATACCTTGACCACTGTGTTCTGTATCTCTCAGGGCAGAGCGGGCTAGGCAAGTCCACCATGATGAACACGCTATTCAAGTCCAAAGTGTGGCAGTCAAATCTACCCAACCTGGAGGTACCCACGCCACAAACGTTGGAGCTGCACTCTGTGACCCACGGTAAGTGACCCTGCCTGTGGCCATGGGCCCTGCCAGGGCCATCATCTTCCATCTACGCTCTTCCTCTACAGTCATTGAAGAAAAAGGATTGAAGCTGAAGCTGACGGTGACAGACACACCTGGCTTTGGAGACCAGATCAACAATGACAAGTGGTAGGTCCTGTGGTGTGCAGCCCCTGTCCCTAAAGGGTCTGTGAAAATCACCTCGCCCTCCAAAGCTGAAGGGTGCTGAGTATGTACAGGTCTCAGTCAGCTGTCTAGTACATGGCTGGCACCCAATAAAAGTACCAGAAATCCATATGGCTGTAATCCCTGCACTCTGTCAGCTGAAGCTGAAGAGTCGTGAGTTCAAAGCCAACCTGAGTAATGTATCAAGACTCTTATCTCAAAATCAAAAATGGGGAGAGAACTGAGCAGGCAGCTTGGTGTCACAGTTCCACATTAGAATGCTTGCATAGCATGTGTGAGGCCCCAGGATCAATCCCCAAGAGCAGAATCCATCAGGCAGTCTGTAGTGTTGGGCTGACAGGAGCCCAGAGTAGGAAAGCCCCAGCAGAGGAGTTAGACAGGAGAGATGGTCCCTTCAGTGAAATGCATGCTTTGAAAGCTGAGCTTATCCCCAGAACCCACGTGGGGGAAAAAAATCCAGGCATGGTGGTGCATTCCTGAGATTCTATTTTTGGGAGGCAGAGAAGGGGAACCCTATGAGCTCCAGGTCATTCAGAGACCTCTTAACATGCAATGGGAAGTTGGGTGGCACCTGCCTTGTGCTTGTCTGTTGTTTTTGAGACAGGGTCTCACTGTGGAGCTCTGTCTGCTCTGGAACTCACTATATAGATCGGATTGACCCCAAACTCTCAGAGATCCACCTGTCTCTGCCTCTCAAGTGCTAGGGTTAAAGGCATGCATGACCACTACCCAACTGACTGACCATGGCAACTCTTCTTTTAAATTTATTATTTATTTGTATGTATGCACATTGGTACTTTGCCTGCATGTAAGTCTGTGTGAGGGTGTCAGATTCCCCTGGAACAGGAGTTAAGGATAGTTGTGAGACACACCACGTGGGTGCTGGGAATTGAACCTGGGTCCTCTGGAAGAGCAGCCAGCGCTCTTAACTGCTGAGCCATGTCTCCAGCCCCCATGGCAACTCTTACAAAGAGAAAAACTTTTAATTAGGGTGGCTTACATTATCAGAGGTCTTAGACCATTATCATTATGGTGTGATATGGCAGCATGCAGGCACACATGGTGCTGAAGAAGTAAATGTGAGTTTACTTGCTGGTAAACAACTGTCTTTTAATGACCACCCTTCCCTCACCAAGCAAATTTTATACACAAGATGTGGTACATTTAGTAAACCCTGAAGGGTATCCCCAGCTCCAGTTTTTACTTTTTGTTTTGAGACTTGGTTTCCTTAAGTTATCCAGGTTGGCTTTGAATTGATAATCCTCCTGCCTCAGTGTCTTGAGTGGCTGGGATGACAAGCTGGTGGCACCAGGCCCCAGTCAATAAGTGCTATTACTGTGCTCGCTTTATGAGCAGGGAAGCTTAGACCTCAGGTGAAGAGAGAGACATGTGTGACTCTGAGAATGTAGATAGACAACCCAGAGGCCAGGAGGTGTGGAGTCCTGCGGGTTGGTGCTGAGGGGACCATCTCTGCCCCAGCTGGGACCCTATTCTGAGCTACATCAACCAACAGTATGAGCAGTACCTGCAAGAAGAGCTCCTTATCACCCGCCAGCGACATATTCCGGACACCCGTGTGCACTGCTGTGTGTACTTCGTACCACCGACTGGCCACTGGTGAGGTGGCCCACTGGCTGCGGGAGTCACCTTGATGGGAGGC
Organism: Phyllotis vaccarum; assembly: GCA_033318265.1. Taxonomy (NCBI): domain Eukaryota; kingdom Metazoa; phylum Chordata; class Mammalia; order Rodentia; family Cricetidae; genus Phyllotis; species Phyllotis vaccarum. The sequence continues at coordinate 68,650,748 of JARWLC010000016.1, read as the reverse complement.
TCACTTGATGGGAGCTTTGGGTTGACTTTCATCCCTCACTCATCCATCCATCATCCCCTACTGTCACTGTACCGTCCCGGGCAGCCTACGGCCCCTGGACATTGAGTTTCTGCGGCGGCTGTGCAGGACTGTGAACGTGGTGCCGGTGATCGCCCGGGCTGACAGCCTGACCATTGAAGAGCGAGATGCCTTCAGGAGCAGGGTGATCTGGGTACCCAAGGCGGAGCTGGGTCAGTGGGCAGACAGCAGAAGGAATAGTGCGCTGATGTCGCTTTTGCTTGGTTCCCCAGATCCAGCAAAACCTGAAAACTCACTGCATCGATGTGTACCCACAGAAGTGTTTTGATGAGGATGTCAATGACCGGCTCCTTAACAGTAAGATCCGGGTAAGATGCTGTAAAAGGTGCCGAAGGCTAGAGACGCTAGGGCCATGGAGTTTCTTCCCACTCATCCTTTTGATCTGAAAGCTCATCACTTTCTGCAATTTCAGGGATTCGGTGTTTAAAGATTCTTTATCTGTTCACAAATCTGATGAAATGGCTCTCATCAGAGAACCCATAGAATGGGAAGATATGTTCGTCAGTCATGGCTTTACCTGGAACTTACATTCTAATACATAAAGAACCCTTACTACTAAATAGTAAAAGACAACCAATTTAAACGGACAAGAGAAACCAGATACGACACGGTGGAACACAGCTCTCACGTGTATACCCACACATGCACAAACACAGCCTCGAGTATAAATGTCGTTACAAATTATTAAAAATTTAACCCTTGGTTACCCAGGAGGCTGAGGCAGGAGGATTGTGAATGCAAGGCCAGCCTGGATTACATTAGCTTGGGCTATATAATGATCCCTTTGCCTCAAGAAAACCAAGCCAAGGATTCCGGGGCTGACAAGTTTGAATTCTTCTTTTAGCCACAAGTGAGAAAGCGAGTGTAGGACCTGGCAAACTGCCGTGCAGGTGGCCAGGGGTGTTTTTGGTTCTTTGAGTTGGACAGTCCGTGGTGCAACTACTCAACCCTGCAGTGTGTCCCAAGAGCAACTCCAGAGGAGACAAGACCGATGGGCTTTTGTGCCAATAAAACTGCATATTCATAGAGTGTGTGGAGGCCCTGAGCTTAGCCCCCATCGCCACAGAAAAGAACCATCCCAGATCCTTGGGATATAGCTCAGAGGTGGAGCACACACCTAGTATGGACAAGGCCCCAATTTTCATCTCCAGCATTCCAAGCAATAATAATAAAATTAAATAATTTTTAAGTTGATGGAGAACGTGGTGGTGTATACCTGTAACCCAGCACTCAACAGGTAAAGGCTGAAGAATCAGAAGTTCAAGCTCATCTTTGGCTATGTAGTGAGTTCAAGGCCAGTCTGGGATACATGAGATCTTGTTTAGAAAGCAGATTTTTAAAATTCAAAGACTAGAGGCTGACAAGAAAACTTCAATAATTATTAGTGTTTCCTTCAAGCTGAGAGACTTTAACTCTTGAAGGAAGAAAAGAACCTCTTCTTATAAGTGGTCGTCTGACCTCCACACAAGTGTGTCCCCCCTCCCCACAGACAGCAGACAGACAGACATGGGCTAGAGCAATGTCTCAAAGGTTAGGAAACTAGATTCTTTTTCAGAAGACCCAAGTTCTGTTCCCAGTGCTCGGATCCAGCAACTCTCAATCACCTGTAACTCAGCTCAGGGGATCTAATACCCCTCTCATGCACTCACATGCACATACCTTTATGAACACACACACAGAGAGAGAATTTTAAATATTTATCTTTAATTAATTTATTTATTTATGTGTACCTGTTGTAATCCATCAGATCCCACCTGACTATCAGAAGGGTCCTTGGTGTGAGAAGCATGTGGTCTGAGAAATATCAGAAAGAGTAAGACCAGAGACAGAAAACTTAACTTGGGGTTTCAGAGTTTACTCCACAGCTTATTTTTATAGCTAAAACAGGGGAGAGGAAGACCTCCCCCTCTCAAGGACACCGTGTTTCAAAGTACAAACACATGGAAACACCTTAATTCATAAAACATAGCCACGCCTAATGGAAAAGCATCCTGCCATTATGCCTCAAAGAATAAGACACCTGGAAACCATGTCCTTGGCCAAACATTCTACTATGCAGCCTTGCAAGGCAAAACAGGCTGGAACTCTTTGACCTCAAGTCATGGTAGCAACTAGCCACAATCTGGAATCTTTGTGGGCTCCCACATGTGTCTGTACATGGGCCCAAAAAGGTGAGAGAGATTGATACCCTGAAGCTCAAATTCCCGGCAGTTGTGAGCTACCCGCTATGGGTGATGGGGATCCAATTTATGTTCTTCTGCAAGAACGTGTGCTCTTAACAACTGAGCCATTTTTCCAGCCCCTGCTTTTAAATCTTTTTTTTTTTTTTTTTTTTTTTTGAGACAGGGTTTCTCTGTGTAACAATCCTGGCTGTCCTGGAACTCACTTAGTAGACCAGGCTGGCCTTGACTCACAGAGATCCACCTGCCTTTGCCTCCTAGATGGCTGGGATTAAGTGTGTGCCACCACCACTCGGCTTAAGTCTTTAAAAATAAATACATAAATATAAGTTCAAAAAACTCAAAGCTGGGCATGGTGGCACACACTTTAATCCCAGGTAGAGGTTGGAGAGTCTCTGTGAGTTCAAGTCCAGCCTGGTCTGTTCAGTGAGCTAAAACAACAATTAGGGTCCCCTGTAAGACCCTGTCTCAAAATTCAAATAATAAATTAAAAAATAGGTTTAGGATGGTCTGGTGAGATGGCTCAGTGGGCAAAGGCATGTGCCACCACACCCATCCTTACGAGGAATTCTTAAAAGTTTATGAAGGAAAACATTCCAGATGGCCAGTTCAATTTGGACATCATCTATAAGGGGCCAACTCCTGCTATATACAATTCCTATTTAGCCCCTGATTATAACTTCTGAAAACCATTGCTGTCTCATTTCTAAGTAAGATATTTGATATTATAGACATTATGTGCTGTGTGTGTGTGTGTGTGTGTGTGTGTGTGTGTGTGTGTGTGTGTGCATACACAAGCATATGCATGAGCTCACACCGGGGATTCAAACTCGGTGTCTTGTTCATGCTAAGCTCTGAGCCACACACTTTCCCCCAAGACTGCGGGAGTTAATAACAGCGCCATTTCCTTGGGTTACTCCGCTGATGCTTAACTGTGCTGGGCATTCACCATCAGCTGAATGGCCCTGCACCAGCATAAGGGTAGCATGAATTCCGGTTGGTGTTTTGGGACTTCCTAGTTTTCTGTGCGTGCCTCCTGCCTCAGTTTCTTCTCCCTCTCTCTTAGGAGCAGATCCCTTTTGCTGTGGTTGGGGCTGACCGAGAGCACCTGGTGAATGGGAAATGTGTTCTGGGCCGGAAGACCAAATGGGGCATCATTGAAGGTAAGTTTGGGGACACAGTAGGCATGCAGTAGGTATGGGGTTGAAAACAGGGAATGCCACACTGACATCCACAGCATCTTGCACACCCCTTGCCTGGTAGCTGCCCAAACCTGGAAGACAACCTTGGGCTTCCAAAATCGAATGTAGCCCCTCCATGTGCATGGCAAGAGGATTTCCCCCTACTTCAGCTCCTTGATTCATTATTATTATTATTACTTACTATTGTTATTAAAAACATATGGAGCCAAGCACGGTGGCACACTTGTAATCCCAGCATGGGACGGGTGGATGGAAGGAAGATCAAAAGTCCAAGGTCATCTTTGGCTACTCAGCAAGTTTGACGTCAACCTGGGCTATCAGAGACCCTACCTCAAAAAGAAAAAAAAAATGAATTTTGTCTTTGGTGAAGGCTGGGTTCACTAGTTTAGCAACTATTTGTAGGAGTCAGGACCCAGAGATATAAAAATAAATAAATGAGTGAATGAATGAGCCAGGGAGGAGAAGGTGGGACGTGGCAATAGCAGATTTCAGAAGGCACCCTAACATGCAGCAGCTGTGTACTTTGTACTGGGAGTACAGAGCTCTGCTAGGCTCCATGTCTTGCAGTGGAGAACATGGCACACTGTGAGTTTCTTCTCCTGAGAGACCTGCTCATCCGGTGAGGTGTGGGGTACCCTGTGTTCGGGGGGGCTGAAAGCAGGGGTGGGGGGGTTGTCTAGGACCATTATGGCCTCGGCTGACTCGCCTGCTATCATTCAGCTCTCATCTCCAGGACCTGAAGGACATCACTCACAATGTCCACTATGAGAATTACCGGGTCCTCAGACTCAATGAAAGCCACCTGCTGCCCCGAGGCCCAGGCTGGGTGAACCTGGTCCCTGCCTCCCCAGTACAGCTGATGTCCCCTGGACCAGGGAAGGCCCGAAAGCGAGCCACCAAGGATTCCAGGGAAGATGAGTGGTAGTGGCCCCAGGCCTGCTAGGCTTCTCCACTTCTCAGCAGCCAGCCCCCAGCACATACCCATGGAGTAGAGCATCTATGAGAAGCCAACGCTGCTTAGTACAAAAAGCTGTGCTTTAGCAACTAAAGCATTTGTAAAATGTGTCCCCCTGGGCCAGTCTGATATAAAAATATGATTCTTGGGGCTGTGGATGTGGCTCAGTTGGTAGAATGTCTGATACGCCTGGCTTTGAGCTCCAGCACTATGTAAAGCTGGCAGAGCGCACATCAGGGTTCGGGCTACCTGTCTTTGTGTCTTCTTCTGTGGCTCACTGGGTGGCTGGCCTCTGGGTCCGTCTCCTCTCGTCCTTTCCCTTTCTCCCACATTTCTTTCCTTTTATTCTTCGTCTGCCGACCCTGCCTATTCCTTCTCCTGCCTCACTATTGGCCATTCAGTTCTTTATTAGAGCATCGGGTGTTTTAGACAGGCACAGTAACACGGCTTCACAGAGTTCAACAAATGCAACATGAACAAAAGTAACACAGCTTAAAATAATATTCCACAACACGGGTCTACAGATCAAATTCCAAAACAGCCAAGGCTACACAGAGGAGCCCTAACTTGAAAATTCCTCAACTAGATAGCCAATTTGAAGCCATTCTGGGCTGCGGTAAAATGTGTGTGTGTGTGTGTGTGTGTGTGTGTGTGTGTGTGTGTGTTGTGTTGAGGATGTAGCTCAGTATTATTTACATAATAATATGGTAAATATAGTGGGTGGTGGTGGCACATGCCTTTAATCCCAGCATTTGGGAGACAGAGGCAGGTGGATCTCTATGAGTTCAAGGCTAGCCTGGTCTACAGAGCAGGTTTCAGAACAGCCAGGTCTACATGGAGAAATCCCATCTTAGAATATGATAAGTATATGTATTTATATATTTATACATTGCTACTCAAAGGGTGAGACATGTCTCTCCCACTAGACTTTAAATGTATATTTATTTTAAATATGCATTTATTTAAGTATGTGTGTGTAGTTAAGATATTTAAGCTATTAAATACACTTTAATAACTGGTCCTCTGGCCTAGGTCTGCCTGTTTCTGAGATTTCAAAACCATGAGATCCAAGGTAGAGGTAGATCCATGCTGTGCCTCCTTCCTCCCCAACCCCTCAAAACAGAGCCTGGCACTAGTCAGGCTCTTTCTTCTCTCGTGACCTCTCACTCTTGGCCCTGGCTAAGCCATGAGAACTTATTGCTGCCCTGCCCCAACATTATTGGCGGCCTGACCTTTGTCTCCCCTGGATCTTGGCTGCCATTGTCTTGTAGTTGGTGGGGAATCCCCAAGGGACAAGACATTTAATTCTTCATTTGCCTGAAGCTCCAAACCTACACTGTAGGGATGGCAGTGTCACACTTGTAGTACCTAGAACATGCCTGCCACAGTCAGTAAACATGAAGACAGAGATACACAAGGGGATGAAATATGGCCTCAGTGATGAGGGCCCTTGGCAGAGTCTGTGAGTTGTACTCTCATAGAACTCTCTGGAACTTGTAGGGGGACTATGTTGTTCCATTGTAATTATTTGTCCTACCCACTGCTTTAATAAAAATGCTGATTGGTCAAAGGCAGATAGGAAGTATGCGTGGGGCTACCAGACTAAGAAAACTCTGGGAACAGGAAGAATAGGGCAGAAATGTCAGAGTTTCCAGAGAAGCCAGCAGATGCAGAGGACAACTATACTGCTCTGAGAAAAGGTACAGAGCCACATGGCTGAACAGGATAAGAACCATGGATTCGATTAAGGATAAAGAGTTAGTAAGTTATATGCCTGGGCCCCAGGTCAATCAATGTACAATTAATGTACGCGTCTATATTTCAGTGGGACTATGGAACTGTAGGCCGGAAAGTACAGGCCACCAAGCAAGACCAGAAAGTCCAGGCCAGAAACCTCATACAACAGGAACTCTCAAAAATAGATGGGCTGCGCTGGGGACAAGACACAGTAGATCAAGTATTTGTTAAACAATCATGAGGATTTGAGTTTGGATCTTCAGCACCCATGTAAAAGCCCCAGCACTAGGTGGGGGAGGAGAAGCCAGCCATTATAGCCCAATCAGTGAGCTCAAGGTTCAGTGAGAGACTCTGTCTTAAAAATAGAGGTAGAGAGTGACTGAGAGAGGCACCTGACACCTACATCTGGCCTCCACACACATGTACATACACACACACAAACACACATAAGGCACCCACACACAAAATAGCTGAGCATTAGGTGGAACATTTGTCTAGCATGCACAAAGCCATGGGTTTGATCTGTAGCAGACCCAGGCAGAGAGAGACAGAGAAACATGCTGAGGTGCACAGACCCCACATGGTGGGGCTACTTCTTTAAGCCAAGAAGCTTAGATAACCCTTCACATCCAGGAGTCAGGGGATATTCAATGGTCCTACAGCAATGGTATTATCCCAGATACAAAAGATACCTGCTCATTTGAAGAGATGGTTCCACTGTTAAGAGCACCTGTCAGCCTGGTAGAAGACCCAGATTTGATTCCCAGCCCCCACAGGACAGCTAACAGCTGTGGGTAACTCCAGCTCCAGAGGACCTGACACTTTCATCTGGCCTCTGAGGACCCAAACACACATGTGCACACATTGCAGGCAAAACATCTGCACAGATAAGAGAATTCATACCTCCCACGAAGCCCTCTGTTCTGACTAGTTTCATTTCAACCCTGACACAAGCTAAAGTCTCCTGAATGGAGGGAACATCAATTTAGAAAAGCCCCCATCAGACTGGGCTACAGGCAAGTTTGTAAGGCATCTTCTTAATTGGTGATTGATGGGAGAAAGCCAGCCCATTTTGTGTGGTACCAGCCCTAGGCCAATAGTCCTGGTTCTATAAGAAAGGTTGAATAAGCCAGTAAGGAGCACCCCTTCACGGCCTCTGCGTCAGCACCTCCTGTTTCCAGGTTCTTGTCCTGGCTTTCCTCAGTGAACTGTGTTTCAAGATATGTGAGCCAAATTGATTCTTTCCTGGTCAAGTTGCTTTTGGACACCGTGTTTCATCACAACCGTAGAAACTGTAATTAGAAAATACTCCTTAATTAAAAAAAAAAAGTTGAACTGGGCATGGTGACACACACCGTTACAGCACCCTGGAGGCAGAGAGAGTTCTCTCAAACCCAAGGCTTTGTGATTGCTAGGTAAGCACCCTGCCAAGTGAACTGCATTCCCAGGATTCTTCCTTACTGCTCCCAGACCTTGCCATGTGTGTGCCCCGTGGTTTATTTTCTTATTAGTCTCCCGCACTGGAGAGCCAGGTGTCTTAAGGTATCTATTACTGTAAAGAGACACCATGACCATGGCAACTCTTATAAAAGAAAACATTTAATTGGGGTGGCTTACAGTTTTAGAGGTCTACTCCATTATCATCATGGCAGAACATGGTGGCCTGCGGACAGACATGGTGCTGGAGAAGGAGCTGAGACTTCTACATTTTGGTCAGAAGGTAACTGGAAATGAATTGTGATACTGGACTTAGCTTGAGCATAGGCGACTTCAAAGCTCACCCCCACAGTGACACACTTCTCCATCAAGGCCACACCTCCTAATAGTGTCCCTCCCTTCAGGGGCCATTTTCTTTCAAAGCACTATAGTATGGGAGAGCAAAAATTTTCTAAGCTTCATTCCTGTTTCATATCCATCCCCGTGTTTAACATATAGCTGGTGCTTAGCAAACAATGGACCTTAATACTGCTGTTTGTTTGCTTAGTGAATTCACAAGCCTGCCTCTCTACCCCTGCCCTTGGCTAAACTCCAGGCTTAGGGAACTCCTATCCCCAGGGTTCAAGTAAACACACACCACTCATAACCACCATATCAGAGGCAGCATATTGCTCCATAGAGGTTGAGACATCACCTAGGAAATAGTAAGTTCGGAAGCTTCAGATGAGCTTCGGGCGACTTGGCAAAGCCCATAGTATTTCGTGAGCACACGCCCTTTGGCTCAGGAATGGAATCTCTAGGAATGGGTATTACACATAATACTGCTGCTGGTTGTCGAGTCAGCTCCATCGTGGTAAAGGACTGTCTTACACCTTTCCTGTCTGTCAGTACTAACTTCCCTGTTGTGGTGTTTTGGGTTTGAGACAATGTAACTCAAGGGGGGCTTTGAGATTGCAGAAAACCTCCTGACGTGAGAGGTAGGAGGCACTCAGCTTGGCCAGTGTGCAGTTTTCGTTTTCAAGACAGGGTTTCTCTGTGCAGTCCTGGCTGTCCTGCAAATCGCAAGGTAAACCAGGCTGGCCTCGAACACACTGAGACCTGCCTGCTTCTGCCTCCCGAGTGTATTGGGCCACCACCACCCCGCTCAGTGAGCAGCCTCTGAACATAGGTCAAAGGATGATTGTGACTTTCACGGTTCAGCGTGAACGTCCCGTTCATCATCATGAATACGGAGGCTAAAAGTGCGCAAAGGCCCACAGGAACGCAGCAGACCAGGTTCCAGAGAAGCCAAAACGGCACTGTCCCCAACTCTCGAACTTCCTCCAGCTGTCCTCGGCGCGCGGTGGGGTCTGGGAAATGTAGTCCGGTTGTTAGGTCAATCTAAACCCGCCACTTCCACTTCCGGAGCCCCTTGTGGAGCATAAGATAGACAGCTCGGGAGGATCCCGGCTGAGAACTAAGGGGGTTGGGGCGGACCCTGGGGAGCCGTGCTGCATCTGGCTAAGTCCAGGGAGTCCTGCCTGTTGTGTGCGCCGTGCTGCTGATCCTCAAAGGCAGGGTGAACGAGAATGGACCCCTGAGCTAATGCTGCGAACTAACTAGCCTGGGGCCAACGTGTAGAAGTAAAGGCTTGGTTCTCATCCTGTCTCTGGATTTCTAGTGTGCCGGTCCCTATGTGAAGGCCTAAAACTCGAGAGTTGTGGCTGTTCGTTACCTGTGGAGATAACTACAGTTTTACTAACTTAGGTAATAGATTTCCTATTTTGGGGGGTGAGGGTAGTTCCAGATGGGTTCTCTGTGTAGCCTTGGCTGTTGTATTCTGTTAGCAGAGGCTGGCCTCGAACTCAGGGATCTGCCCGCCTGTCTCCTAAATGCCGGGATTAAAGATTTGGGTTACCACTGCCAGCTTGTTTTTGTGCTTTGGCCTGATACTTGTCAAGTAGGCTAGGAAGGCTGGACGTAAAGCCTCAGGCATCTGTCTACCTGTCTCTGCCCCCCTGGTGCTGGGATTGCAAGAGCAGGCCACCACACCCGGCTTTTTCTTTTTTAACGTGGATTCTAGGAGTCAAACTCAGGTTTGCATGCTTTCATGGCGAGCCCTTTAGCAACTGAGCTATATCATCAGCCCAGTGAGACCACAGAGAAGAATTTCAGGATGAGTCATTATGATAAAACGTTTGAGTTAATTAAGTACTTTACGGAGCCGGAGAGTAGCTAGGTAGTTAAAAGCATTAGCTGCTCCTCCAGAGGACCCAGGTTCAATTCCCATCACCCACATGGCAGTTCATACCCGTCTGTAACTTCCAGGAGATCTGACACCCTCACATACATGTAGGCAAAAGACGAATACATAAAAGTAAATACTTTTAAAAGAAAAGAAGACTTTGCAGCCAGGCATGGTGGCATATGACTTTAATTCCATCACTCCAGAGGTGGATCTCTGAGTTCAAGGACAGCCTCCTCTACACAGAGTTCCAGGACAGCCTCCTCTACACAGAGTTCCAGGTATGCCAGTACTACATAGTGGGACCCTGTCTCAAAAAAAAATTATATATATATATATTCATATATATATGAACATAGATTTAAGCACATAAGTTAATAGGCACTCAGGGAGAGTACACACCCACGCATGGGTGTGGGCTTCTCAAGGTACAGACATGCTTAAGTGTCTTAGCAGTAACTATACAGTCTCAGTAGCTTTTGAAATTATGCTCTCCACAGTGCTTCTAAAAGAATTCTCCTCCTCCTCCTCCTCCTCCTCCTCCTCCTCCTCCTCCTCCTCCTCCTTCTCTTTCTTCAGGAAATGAAATTATAGAGTGGTTCTTGAGGTACATAGGCCTTAAGGTGCATAGGATTACAATCTAGCAAGGAAAAATCATGGGTTACAAGGTCATACAAGGGAATTAAGACATCTTTTACCTTAAATGAAGTGGTCTTAGAAAATTGCATGTTTTTAGCTGGGAAAAGGGGCCCTACTTCGTTATATATGCTTAGGCATCAAGCATGGCTCATTGCCCTTTTAGCATTTTTATTTGAAGTATCTATGTGGGAGGAACATTGTCTTCACGTAGGTGATCTTCACAGCATTTTTTAAAAATCGAGTTGAATTCCTTTCTCTGTCTCTGAGTGTACAGACTCTGGGCTTCCACCCCAGCTCAGGAAAGAGAAGAGGAAACAGACAGAGCTGATCTGGAAAGGGGCAGTCAGGGTTGAAGTCACTGAAGGCACATTGGCATTGATCAGAGAGACCTCTGTCTCTGGGCAGATGGTGGCAGAGACATTTAGCATGTATTTTCCACTTCTGCTGCCAACTGGGTTCTTTTGTTACCCAGGTTGCTTGTATATTTAAGAAAAATAGTCTGGAATATCAGAGGACAGAGCCTGGCCTTGAAGGTGCCATTAATCCCATCATTTGGGAGGCAGAGATGATCTGGATCTCTGAGTTCAAGGCCTCAGGTGGCCTGCGTCTTTAATCCTAGCTCTAGGAAAGGTGAAGCAGGAAGTGAAATGGCTGGGTGGAGACAGAAGAGGGGAGTCAGCTTCACCTACCACTTTCCTTTTTGGGTGAGAACTGAGAGGTTAGTGTGAGAGGATTTGGGAAGACAGGCCTGAGGCGTTGGCTGTGGTTTGTTCCCCGTCTCTCTGATACTCCAGCTTTTCCCCAATATCTGGCTTCAGGTTTTTCTTATAGTACCAAGTAGAGTTCATGCAGTAACTTAATAGGGAGAGTACCTGCCTAGCATACACAAGGGTCTGGGTGAGATCCCCAGCACCCTACCGACCCGGTGTGATGGAGTGGGGGAATCTTAGCACCTGTGAGGTCCAGGCTGGAAGATCAAAAGTTCAAGGCCATATTGACAGCACAGCTACTTTGAGGCCTGGCCTGGGTTACACGAGACAGTCGATGGAGAAAATGAAACAACAAAAAAGTGTATGCCTTTAATCCCAGTACTCAGGAAGCGGAGGCAGGAGGGCCTTTCTGAGGAGACAAGTCTGTTCTGCATAGTTCGAGGACAGCCAGAGTTACAGGGAAAGACCCTGTCTCAAAATTAATAAGCAAATAACACATTTTCAAGGTTTCTTCCATCGTGATTTTCCTACCCCTCGCTCGGGATTGGATGAATTGGAAGAGTTGCTTACAATGTCACTACAGATCAGCCTATAAACGAAGGCTAATGGCCTCTCGGTGTATCTATCGTAGGCAATGTAGTCCTCTTCATGGGCTGAGCAGCCTGTCAGGTCTAGTCCTCAGGAGCCAGTCTATGACAAGCATTATGGGCAAGGTAGTCTTCATGTTGTTGGCTGAGTCAGCTGCTGAAGGTGGTATTTTTCCCACTCCTGATATGGCTGCACAGGGAAGATCAGTCCCATGCTGCTGTGCCTTATCTATTCTGCTGTACAGCCCCAGTGTGAGGACCAGGATGCCTGAGGCCAGAGTCTGACCAATAAGGCATGATGCTCTCCACAGCCAAAACTTGAGAAGCCACCAGGCCCAAAACTTGTGATGCTGGCAGAGTCAGTGCAACAACTCTGCCATGGTGGCCACCATGAGGACATGGCCGAAGTACCTTCAGTGGTACCTAGGGCACAGAGCAGGAGGGAGGATGCATGTGTCTCCCTTGTTACAGCCCCGTAGCCTAGTGACTTCTGTAATGGACACCTCATAGTTCAGTCAAGATGTTGGCAGGGATGGTTGTCCCCACAGGAACTGGTGGAGAATCTATCCCCACTTCCAGCTTAAAGTGGCTGCTAATGCCTCTTTAATTGGGTCCCATGACACCTTCCTTCCTCCTTCCACCCCCGCCCCCATTTTTATTTTGGTTTTCCCAGACAAGGTTTATCTGTAGACTAGGCTGGCCTTGAGCTTGGGGTGGGGGGGGAGATTCACCTGTCTGTTTACCAAGTGTATGCCACCACACCCAGCTTTAAGGTTGAATTCTGAGGTCCCAGGAGGCATGGATCAGGGGGAAGCCCTCTGCAGTTTCACTCCTCAGTAAATGTCAGAGTTGTGGGGGTTTGCATTGTGGGGTTTGTGTAGCTGGCCCATGACTGATGTCCAACCGGCATCCTCCAACCATAATTCCCTCTAGATGTTACAAAAAGAAAATGTTGGGCTTGTTAAGGAGCCAGTGGGGAATTGGGTAAGTTCGGGGTCCCCTTTGCAGATTCAGAGCTGCTCTGGAAAAAGGAGTTGCCTGGGTGGGAATACTTTCTCAAGATCTCATCCTCCTGGGAAGCCTGGGGATTGAACACCTGTCCTTAGAGTGGGAAGCCTGGGTTGCCTCATCCCTCATTATCCACTTCTCCAAGCCTGTAAGGTGAACTTGTGTGATCAGGCCACATTCATGCTTGAGTAAACACTTTGGCAGTAGTTACTGAAGTTATAAGGCAGCTGTGGAGTTCTGGGATGTACCACCCAGGTAGTATGTCTGTTCCTCCTGGCTGAATTTATTTTTAAAAAACATCATGTGCAGGGGCTGGAGAGATGACTCAGCAACTAGGAGCACTTATTATTCAATTCCAGATGACATGGCAGCTCACAATTGTAATTCCAGTTCCAGGGGATCCATTATCCTCACACAGACATTCAAATATGCAAAATACTAATGCACATTAAAAAAAAAAAAAAAAAAAAAAAACAGTGGAGCTAGAGAGATGGCTCAGTGGTTAAGAGCACTGGCTTCTCTTTCAGAGGTCCAGAGTTCAATTCCCATCACTACATGGTTATTGTTACGGAATTATTTTTTTATGTTGTGAAGATGCATCTTTGCCAATGTGTCTTCTAATTGGTTTAATAAAGAGCTGATGACCAATAGCTAGACAGGAAGGGGTTAGGTAGGACTTCCAGGGACAGAGAGAACTCTGGGAAGAAGAAAGGCTGGGTTACCAGCCAGACATGGAGGAAGCAGCATTGGCAGTACAGAGAGATGAGGTAATGAGCCATGCCACAGAAGGTAGATTAAAATAAATGTTATAAGATAGTTATAAGAGCTGGTTAGGAACAAGCCTAACCTATAGGTGGGGCTTTATAACTAATAAGAGGTCTCCATGTCATTATTTGAGAGCTGGCTGGCGGAACAGAAAAAGTTATAAATGGTGGCTCACAGCCATCTCTCAACCATCTGTAACACAGTCCCTAGATGAACAAGCAGACAAAGCATCCATAAACATTTATCGTGTATATGTTTGTGCAGGTGTGTGCATGTATGTGTGGAGGTCAGAGGACAGCTAGTTGGTTGTCTCCATCACCTGGGGGTCTCGGGCAGCCAGCACGGTTAGTGCCTCTTTCTGTTGAGCCCTCTCCCCAACCCCCAGGGTGTGATTTTTGATATTTCATTCTGTCTGACCACCCACTTTGTGTTTTCACCATCACTCAGGACCCAGGGCTGTGACTCGGTTTTTCTTCATCCCAGGTCCTAACTCCACGTTCTCTGCCAGGTCTAGAGAATGAAGCTTTGGTATAATACTTATCTTCTAAACCAGCCTCAAGAGCACTCAGGGTGTACATAGAAACAGCAGAGGCACCCAGGCCTCCTGCCCACGAGCTAGCACAGGCTGTACAGGGAACTGTCTAATGGGCATGTGCATTTCTTTGGCTTCTCAAATGGAGCCCCCCCCCCACTGGGGCCCTTCCTTTTCGGGATCAGGGCCTTGTCATTCCTGATGAGGAAACCTAGGGGTTTCAGGTGCTAGGTATGTATCATGAATGCACTTCACCCAGTCCTATAGGTGAAGCTCAGTTTTATAACCGCCCAGTCCCCACCTTTAGTCCATTTTACTTGTTTTCCTAGCCCCTCTGATCTTCTGCAGATCTGGCTTTGGTCCCTCCCATGTCTGCTTGCCCACCACCACCCTCCAGCTCTCCTTGGAAGCCAGTGATTGACAGGCACAGTTGAAATTGCAGCAGAGTTTATTTCCTATTATTATGAGTCATTCTAACATTAAGTGGGGTGGAGTTGGGAGAAAGAAAGTAGGTTTAAGACCAATGAGGCACTTTTGCTCCTGATGGCTAAGTGGAAGCTGCTGGGCAGAGGGTGGGGAGGCCTGACTTGCATGTGGTTTCTAAAGGGTTGGGACTAATGGTGCAGTTCCTGTGGCCGTATCAGACAGGGTTTGTGGATCAGTATTCTCTGGCTTGATGCTGGTTACCAGTGACAGTTTGTGATCCTGCCATAGGACCCGTCCTTTGTGTGGCTCAGGACTTGACACTAAGATCCTCGCCTATCTTCAGCAGCAGGACAGCTAACAGTGACACCAGAGGAAGCTCCAGTGTCCTCACAGGAGGGGGGTGTCGCACAGCCTTTATTGGGTACCAAGCAAAGAGAGTGGGTACCGTTGCATTTCACACAGTGTGACTTCTAGTGTTGGAACTCCTGGTAGGGATGGTGTTCCTTCCAGACTAGCAAAAATCAGTGCCACCTTCAAGTTGGAATGACCTGGAACCTATGTGTTCTTCTTTGGGTAAAAAGACAGAGAAAGCAAATTTCAGTTGTCCCCTTTTTCAAAAGGCTCATCAGATCTGAATGGGTGTGGACATATGTGTTAACTTAGTCACAAAATACCAGGAATCCAGGAACCCGGAGAAGGTCTCTATAGGAAACTATAAATATGTTTAAATATGGGATCTGGGGATGTAAGCTCAGTGCTAGAATAATTACCTAGGATACATGCCCTGGATACAGTTCCCAATACCACCACAATGAAAAAGTTTAAATATGTCCCAGCCCCCAGAGGCCCATGCTATTAAAAACAGGCAGACTGTAGAGGGATGGAGCATCAGGGCTGTGTGGATAGAAATCTGCCACGCTAACCTGATTTTCAGGTCCTTTACCTGAGTTGAATATAGCTGGCCCATAGCAGGTAGCTGCACCTCTCTGGCTAGCTGTGTCCCAAGAGGGTCCCTTAGATCCAGGGCATTCTGTTCCTCAGCCCAGAGCTTTATGTGTTTCTTCCTCCCAGTTTGTGATGCAGCTGTATCTTCTGGAGCCTGAGCCTTCTGGCCCTCAGGACTGTCACTAGTAGACCTTTGGGATGGAGCAGCCCCCTTCCGAAATGCCCTCAGCTGCTGGAGAAGCTGGCTCTTCCCACTACAATCCCTGAGAGACAGGAAAACCAACCTAATCCCTGTCACCTGAAGGCCAGACCTCCCAACACCAAAAGAAGACAATCCTATGTATTTTCAGATCTCATTCCTAAGCAAGGGCATGCTTCCCACAATGCCCAACAGTCACTGCAGTTTGGTTAGGAAGCATGGGAGATGACAATCCTTGTGGATTTTTCCCTTAGCAATGGGCATTGTCTTGGCTAGTTTCATGTCAACTTGACACATGCTAGAGTTGCCTGAAAGGAGAGAATCTCAATTAAGAAAATGCCTCCATGAAACCTAGCGATAGCGCATTTTCTTGGTGACTGATCAGGTGATTGCAGGTGGTGCCTGAGGGTCTGTGCAAGCCAGTATGCAGCATTCCTCCATGGCTTCTGTACCAGCTCCTTAGGGAATTCCTGCCCCTGCTGCTTTTGCTGATGGACTCTTATATGGAACTGTGAGTGAAATAACCCCTTTCCTTCCCAAGTTGCTTTGGACATGGTGTTTCATCTCAGCAATAGGAACCCTAATTAAGATGGGCATCAAGCCTTTGCCAGAAGCAGCTGCATGAACACAGTGATCCCACCCAACAGGAGAGCCAACAGAACAAATGTTCTTAGCTAGATTAAATCCAACAGATGGAAATGTCTGGAAAGCATGTGGGCTGGCACAGTGAGGCAGGATTGCTGTGAATCTGAGGCCAGCCTGACTGCCTGTCTTGAAAGAAACACTATGGACCAGAGATGTTCTTAGGGTAAGCATTCTCCACAGATGTATGGCTAACTTCCCATCTACACAGAAGGGAACATTTTTAACATCCAAATTCTGGGCCACCACATGGCTGCCACCAACAGCATTTCCTGTGTGCATTGCCTTGGAATCCTCTGAAGTAAGAGCTACAGTCTTCTCCTATATCTGGATAAAGCCATCAAGGCCTGAAGAGATGAAGTGATAAGTTGAAGAGCCAGTCTGAGTGTGGCCCAGGTCTTCTGACTGGGCCTAGGACTGGGGCCTGGCAACAAGGCCTCAAAGCAGGACAAAAGAACACACAGACCTTGACTCCCTTTCCTTGAATGAGCAAGGCCTTGCCCTGGGGTATTGTGGGAGGAGGAAAGAGTTGTCTATGGGCTTCACCTCTCCTGAGTGCTGCTATATCACAGTCTCTGGCAAGGAACCTGCCAACACTTGACACCCAGTTCTCCACATTCTACATCTGAGCTCTGTTACATCACATCACTCTACAGCCTGGGGCTGACATTCTCAGTACTTCAGGCATCTTCCATCCACATTTCTCATTCACCCTGTGGCCATGGTCTGGGCATGTTCCTGACTGAGGAATGCTCTTTAGTTTACAAGCTCTTTTCACATTTGGCTAACAGTTAGCCCTGTACTTTCTCTTTATTTGTACTGATACCAACAGCAGGGTCAAGATCAAACCAGGGGGCTGTTTTCAGAGGCTGGACTAAGCTGTTGCGGGGTAGAAAGGTTGATGTCACTCATGATACCTGGATACAACAGTATGGCCACACAGGCTTCCCTTATGCCAGGTCATAAAATACAATGATACCCACGCCATCACACCAGATGCTGGCCCACATGTCTAGGAGGCACAAGGCACAGGGAGAGAGCTTCCTAAGGCAGAGGAGGAAACCCCAAAAGTTACCTCCATTTCCCGGAGGATGCCCCCTGTACTGGGCCTGCTGTCTCCACATCTTCCTCCTCACTGTCAGAGGAGATACATTCAGAGCTGTAAGTACAAGATGAGTTCTCAGGATGTGCCCCGGCCACCTTGCCAGACCTGCCTCTCACCTTGGGACCACACTGGGAATCCAAAGGAGTGGTAGCTGGTCAAGGCCAAGGGGCCTGGGCCATGTGCTGCCACTTGCTGAAGGGAAGGTACAGTGTGCTCAACCCAGATGAGCTCTGTCTTCTGTCCCTCCTTCCCACCTGCAGGCACAGTCCACTTTGTACCTCTCCTGGGACTGGTATTCTTTTGCTTCTGATGGCTCTGTCTGCCGGAGGTCGATAAAGATGGTGGGAGGCTCTGTCTTCATCCTCCTACTCTCTACCAGCTTCTGGGCTGCCTCAGTGTGAAAGCCAGGCTCCGCTGAAGCACTTCTGCAATGGGAGGGGTAAAGTGATTCCTGCCACCTGCTGGGTGGGTCCAATCACTGTGCTCACAGCAGCTACTGAAGGTATGCCCGTTGTATGCTGGTGGGTACTTGGAACCCATCTCTTCTCAAGGCTAGCATTACTCCACAGAACTGGGCAAGTCTGACATGTGTATCAGCTAAGTTGGTGGGCAGGCCTGTCCAAGTGCTCAGGAGGCTGAGGCAGGAGGATAGAAGTTCAAGGCCAGCCTTGGCAGCTTTAAAAAATAATTTAATTATATTTTATGTGCATTAGTGTGACGGTGTCGGATCTCCTGGAACAAGGAGCTACAGGCAGTTATGAGCTGCCATGTGCGTGCTGGGAATTGAACCCAGATCCTTTGAAAGAGCAGCCAGTGCTCCTAACCCTCCAACCATCTCTACAGCCCCTAGGCATGTACTTTAAAAAAGATTTTTGTGTGTGAGTTCTTTGCCTCCATGCATGTTTATCCTATATTTGTATGCTTGGTTCTCATGGAGGCCAGAGAGGAAAGGCATCAGATCCCCTGAACCTGGAGTTACAGACAGTTATGCAACACTGTGTGTGTGCTGGGAATCAAACCTGTGTCCTCTGGAAGAACAGCCAGTGCCTCTAACCACTGAGCAACCTCTCCAGCCTCTTAGCAAGACTTTAAAGATAAAAAGTAAAACCAGAAGTCTTGGGATGCTGTGCAGTGGTAAAGCATATGCCTAGCATGTGTGAGGGCCTGAGTTCAGTCCTTCTATCATAAATAAACCATCCATCTGCTCCACTCAGTTGAGGACCACTTACACAAGCTAAATCATTCAAATAAATCCATAAAATTAAACAGTCTCATCCCATTAGCCACATTGCCAGGTCTTTAGTCATGTGGAGCTGCTGGCTCTCATACTGAAAAGCAGTCTGTT
The DNA here is from genome assembly GCA_033318265.1 of Phyllotis vaccarum. Taxonomy (NCBI): domain Eukaryota; kingdom Metazoa; phylum Chordata; class Mammalia; order Rodentia; family Cricetidae; genus Phyllotis; species Phyllotis vaccarum. The sequence continues at coordinate 68,632,032 of JARWLC010000016.1, read as the reverse complement.
CTTTCTGCCAGCCAGGCAGAACCCACAACTTCAGGGGAAAAGCCTCCAGACTCCTGAAAACAGTGGAAGCAGCAGCATGGGAAAAGCAGGAATGCCAGGCCTCAGGGCCCCCATCTCCATTGCTACTATCCCCAGCTTCACTCTGACCTCCTGCTGTCCTCCTTGTCACAGGTGGCTGCCCACAGTCCTTCCATCCTCCCACACAAGCCAAACTATAAGGTTCCAGGAAAAGGTTCCCATTGGCCTGGCTGGGTTCACCTGACCAAGGTTAGACTAATTCTTTTGGCCACTATGGCAGGGTTATGTAATAATTCTGTTGTTCCCAGGGAAGTCGGGGTAGCTAAGTGAGCGTGTCTATAGGGTTGGGGAATGAGACATCCAATAGACAGCTCTGCCACTGAAGGCCTGGGAGAGGCATGGCAATCTGAACCTCAGTTTCCCCATCAGTAAAAATAGAGATAGGGGGGCATTTGCCTCATTAGATTCCTTATTCAATGAGAAAGTACATTCCAAGTGCCCCACCAAGAGGCCCAATTAACACTGCCTAGAGGCAGGTTACTTCTAAAGAAATGGCTGTGTGTGGTTGATGGGACGTCCCACCTGCTTCTGGCTCCCTGTTCTTCTGTGTCTTGAGGCTTGTCAGCAGATACCTTCCAAGTATGGTTGCAGACTCTGGACTGAGTGGTACACAGGAGGGCCAGCTGCTCCAGGAGTGTGTCCTGGGAGAGTCCAGTGGTGTGCCCTGGGGATTGCCAGGAGAGAGGGTTGCTTAGCTCAGGCTGGGCTCTCAGCAGCTGATCTTCAGGCTCCAATGTGCTACTGCCCTGGTTCTCTCTGAGGCTCCACTTAGCAAAGACAGGGGGTAGTCATACCTTCAACATGGGGCTGCTATGCTTGAGCCTTGTGATATAAGGGTCACAGGTGACCACAGTGAACAGATGTTTGCAGCTTTCAAAAAAGTAGCAAACAGGCATGCGTGTGTGTGTGTCTGTGTGTCTGTCTCAGGGATGGCGGCACTTGATACTGAACTCAGGGCCTTATGCATGCTACCAAGCATTCTGTCCTTGAGCTATATCCCCAGCCCCCATTCATCTTTGACACACTGGATTATCTATGAATAGACTTTGTTCATTGAACTGAGTGCACTCTGATGAGCTTGATTTAGCTAGACCCCTATTGAATATGGGCTGTTTCCAGGTTTTGTTCTGTTTTTTGTTTGTTTGTTTGTTTGTTTTGTTTTGAGTCAGGGTTCTATTGTGTAGCCCTGGCCATCCTGTAACTCACACTGTAGACCAGAGTGGCCTCAAACTCACAGATATCCACTTGTCTCTGCCTCCTGAGTGCTGGGATTAAAGACATGTGCCACCACTGCCCAGCAAGTTTTTAGAGTTTTAAAATGCACAGCAGTGAACCTCCTGGAGAGATGTTCATAGGAGAGATTTTCCAAATGAAGCAGCTCATTTGGGGGAAGTGGCAATCTTACCACATGGGCAGAAGAAGCAAGATCAGCAGTTCAAGGCCAGGTTCAGCTACATAATGAGTCTGAGCCAGCTTGGACTACATGTCTCAACAAAATAAAACTAAACAAAAAGAAATAGCCTTCACTTTCAAGTAGGACGACAGATATATGACTGTTAAAGCTCCCTAAAAGGGAGCAAGAGTCAGGTTCTGCTTTCCCCCAAAAGGGGAAGCAGAAAAGGAAGGAAGAACAAGAGTGGGCCACAGGGCAGGCCCATTTGAAGGCCTGAACCTCCTAGCTGAGCAGGCCACTGTATGTATGATGAATGAGTAAAGTCTCTTACAGGACCAGTGAGTGTGCCGAGAGCCTGGCCCATCCCATACCCCCGCCCGAGAGATGTGGAAGGAGGTACTTATGGGGATTCACTGGGACTTGAGCATTGACGGTCAGACCTTGGTTTTGGCAGTGGTCAGCAAACCACCACGCAGTTCTGGGAGCACTGTCGCCACCATGGCTGTCTTGTTGCCTGGGCAGACTCTGAAGAATGTAATCCAAATCCCAGCCTTCAAGTTGCTGAAATGATAAAAACTGGCATTCCAGGGCTGCAGGAAGTCCTGCAGGAGGAGCCCTTTCACAGCAGCTGCAGCCTGCAGAGGGATCTGAGTCACCCATTGTAGTGAGGCAGGCAGACATAGGAAATCATTTAGTTTGGGGTTGCCCTACCTTCACTGTAGTAACTTGGCAGTGAAGTTCCTTCACCTGCATGTACTAAGCTTATGCACACTTCTTCAGAACTCCATACCTAGCAACCTCAGAACTCCCCTGACACCCCCCCCACACACACCTGCATCAAGCTACATGTATTTCCATCTCTCTGGAGTATGGTGTAAATCTCTGCCCCCCCCCCAACTCTGTAACAATCAAATTTAGACAGTTTCCATTCAAGCGTATTCCCAGTATATCTAGGTATGAAGAAGAGAAGGGATTATCTTGCCGGAACTGGTTTTGTGTGTTTAAATAGTAAGAAAAAACTGTGTCTCTACTAATCTTTTGGAGAAAACCCCCTATTTACTATAATCTTGTACCTGTGCATAACTAGGTATTCATAATATTAAATCCAATGAATTATGGAAAAGGAACATGTGCAGTAGGAAAAATGAATATACAATCTTATCAATCAAAACAGAGGGCTATCAAAACTATGCCCCCCTTAGTAACCAATCCCTCCTTCCTTTAGACCCCATAAAGTAATGCCCTGTTGAACTTGACAGTATATAGCTCTTGACTCAGTTGTCACCTATCTCCAATAAAGTTACCTTGTTTCCTTTGCACATTTGTGTGAGCTGTTTTCAACTCTCTGGATAAGTGGCCAAGGATCTGGAAGTGTCTATCTCCAAATACAATAATAGAGTGACAGTTGGTGGAGTTTGGGGGCATCTAGCATCTGAATGCACTGTTGTAAATTATTATGGACTAAGCCCTTTAAGGTGAAACCTGAATTCTCCCCCACACAAACACAAGGGTTTCCCTGTGTAGCCTTGGTTGTCCTGGAACTTGCTCTGTAGATCAGGCTGTGTCTGGCTGTGACTGCTGGAATTAAAGGTACTCACCACAACTGCCCAGCTGGACCTGCATTTCTGGCACCTCTTCCTTAACTTTCTTTTTGAGTCAATACTTTTGGGTGCAAATATGGATAACCTTGAGGAAATCTCATTTTTTTTTTTCAAACAAGATCTCATTATGGTTGGCTGTGAACTCTCTATGTAGCCAAGGATGATCTTGAATGTCTGATCCTCCTACCTTTACCTCCCAAGCTCTGGGATTCCAGGCCTAGTTACCACATGCATTTTATGCATGCAAAGCCAACACTCTACCAGCCTCAACAGTGTGCCAGGGCTAGAGCCACACTGCAGGGGACTGGCCGGAGGGCAGGCTGGGCAGTGAAGACACCTACCTACCTGGAGTGAGAGCACTGGACACCCTTCCCCTTCCCATGGCTGCTTCAAGGGTGCTTCTGGCCGGGGTCCTGATCCTGCAGTCTGGCCTTGATCACCACAGGCTGGGTTCTGGGCAGCCTGGGTCACTTTCTGAAGAATATCCTTCTTTATCATCCTCCTCCTCTCCCTACGGAGGGCTCTGAGCTCTGCAGAGTTTTTAAAGTCAGTATTCGAGGACTTGGTCTTCAGTTCTCCTTCCAAAGGAAAAGTGGTTTCTTCTCCCTGGGAAGTCCATGGAGGACTCTGGGATACTTTAGGTTTAGACAGGCTTCTAAGGTTGCCTTCCTGCCAGGGTGGGCCCTCCTCAGCCTCCACAAGAATAGGGCTAATCTTGACACAGCTCTCACAAGACCAGCCAGGACCTCTTCTTTCCTGAGGGGCCAAGTCCTTCTGTCTTACCTTCTGTCCACTTCTGGGTTCTATGGCTAGTATCCTAGGACTCAGAAGCGGCTAGAGAAAAAAAAGGCATCCTCTGAGCACCTGCAAAGACATACTTGAGAGAGAGAGAGAGAGAGAGAGAGAGAGAGAGAGAGAGAGAGAGAGAGAGAGAGAGAGAAACAGACACACATAAATGCACAGAGAGTGTACACACGCATGAACACAGAGAGAGAGAGAGAGAATGCATGGTAAGTGGAGGTGAAAGGGTAGCTGAGAGCCAGTTATTTCTTTCTCCTACGTGGGTCCCAGGTATGGAACTCAGTATCAATCAGGCTGAGAGAGGCGAGTGCCTTTTCCTACTGAGGCATCTCATGGGCCCCATTTTGACCCTTTTCAGTTCAACAACTTGTCACGTCATATAGACATTAACACTATTTCCAAAACAATTCCACTCCTTCTTGTCCCTCTCACAGAGGAGTTGGTAGTTCTCACAGAAGAGTAAACACTTCATGAAAGTCATGTCACCTAAACTGACCAGAACCCTAGCTGCCTTTCGGATTCTCCTGGAGAGGACGAGGTGTCACTTTACACTAGCTTCTATGAGTGGTGGTCTTCTTCAGTCTTTGCATACCCAGTTTGCCTCAATGATGCTACAGAGAACTGAGCAGAGGAGGTTACCTAGAGTTGAGTGGCTCCTGGAGCCCATCCTGGCCTTTAGAGTTGTGTTTTTGGCCTCTACGGTGTTTTCATTAGAAAGTATGTTTAGCTCAGCCACATCAACAAGAGTTAACAGGTCTGACAGGTTGGGGTAGCCAAGGATAAAAGCTATGGATGGGCTCTATTAACATAGCAATCCATTCACATCATCAAGCCACTGATGTTTTGGAATTTTGGTTTGTTTATAATTTTATCCATATGGATGCGTGTTTGTGTGCACTGTGTATGCAGGAGTCCACAGAGGTCAAAAGTAGGGCACCTGATCTGCTGAAACCGAAGTTACAGTGGTCGTGAGCTACCATGTAGGTGAAGCCAAACCTGGGTCTTCTGCAAGAGCAGCAAGCTCTCTTAATTACTGAGCCATCCTCTCCAGCCCCTGCCTTGAATTTTTGATGCCCCTGCCCCAGCTTCCAAGTAGCTCAGATTATATGCTTAGACCTCAGGTCTGGAAGAATCATTGGATTTAGACAAAGGTCTTGGTCTCCCCCAGAGATATGAGAGAGAGAGAGAGAGAGAGAGAGAGAGAGAGAGAGAGAGAGAGAGAGAGAGAGAGAGAGAGAGAGAGAGAGAGAGAGAGAGAGAGATAGATAGATAAGGGGAGTTCCTGAGACTGAGAACCCAGGCCTGTGCTGTGCTTCCCACACTTCCCCTGACCTCCTACTAGGGTAGCCAGCATTGGGCACCACTGTGATGGCATTTATGGAACACTTCCCTTCGGCTTCCTGATGGAGCACTTAGTCACTGAATATTTAGTAACCTTGAATATTCAGTAAGCTTGAGTGGCTATGAGTTAGCTAGGTTGGGGAGAGACCACTGAGACAGGCAGCTGTGACAATGACCAGACAGTACAGAGTGTCTTGGGAAAAAACAAGCAAGGTGTCAGGTGGCAAAAATCGGACAGAAAATTCTTGACCTGGGAGGTGCCATGCTCATGTGCTGACACCAGAAAGCTAGGCTGTCCTTGGGGGAGGAAAAGGTAAAGCAGTGGTTTTAAGCATTTTAGAGCTACACTGTCGTGGAATCCTTTTGAGATTTGCAATCAGCACCCCCACCGCTCTCCAGGGTACCTGGCATAGTAGGTCCCAAAGCCCATGTCCCGCAGACCTCAGGTGAAGACTCCTCCCTCCAGGTCCCAGGCTCAACACCAACAGGGTTTTCAGCCAGCTCCTCAGCCAGGTCTGGAATGAGGACAGGCTGGTTCCGCTGAAAGATGAAGGGTTCTTCTTCCTCACAGTCAGACTGCAGACAGACCAGGGTTCAGAGGAAAAGGCAACCGTGCTTTGCCCAGCCTCCCCAGGAGCGTCTGGAAGATTGCTTCTCTACAAAGGGCCACGTCCTGTGCTGCTTTCCCCACATGCTCAAAACCAGGCTCAGCAGCCTCATCTGGTGAGATATGACTTCCTTGTTTGACAGGCTATGCTCGAGATCTTGCATACAGCAGGTACAACATTAATGCTGGCACTGAATGATGGTGGTGAAGGGGTAGCTAAAAGTGGAGGTCAGCTCACTTTTATACTGACTTATCCCAGAACACAGGAGCTTTGGCTAGCTGTCTCTAATGGAGAGAGGCTGACACTGGCTGCCATCTTACAGGGCTTCTTCACAAAACACTGACAGCGGTAGGGCACTGAGGTACCGTCGTCACCTACACACTGGTCGATGCCCAAGTCTCAGCTCTGTCATGTTCATCTTTGCAAATCCCCAGGTGGACACAATCAGCTGACGTGCTTCTAAAACCCTTGTTCTTCACCCTAAATGTCCTATGCCAACCTTTGTGCTGAGTCTCTGACCAGTGGATCACCAGGTGTCCTATTTATCTGTGAAAATGGCCATTAGTACTATCAGTGACCCCCAAACCACCTCAAGTGACAGAATCCCTGCAGGACCATCTCATGGGGCCCTGAGGAGGTTATTACTACTCTCAGAGGTTGGCACGGGTCCAGACCTGACCCAACAGAGTTGGAGCTGCACAACAGTAAGTCAGGATAACCTGATATCAAGTCCACCTGGGTCCTACCTGGGGGTCAGGACCACTGCGGGAGTGAGCCTGAGGGTACAGGACACCGATACCCACTCCAGAGTCTGGCAAACCCAGTATCTTAAAGGAAGTAGGTCCCCAGAAGTAATCCCAGAGATTGATGAGTGAAAACAATATGGATCAGAGTGCGGTCTGTAAAGAGGAGTACTCATGGGTGGCCTTGCCCAGACTGGACAACTGACATTCAGAAAGAAGCTCTTCCTCACCAAGGAGTCTGAATCCAGGGATGGCAGCTGATCTTTGGCAGCCTTAAGGATAGCGTCCCAGGGAGAAACTGGAAAGGACACCACGTCTTTGTCTTTGGATGCCATGGGATCCCAGGATCAAAGGATCTGTCCTTTGTATATCATCATCAGAGGAGCCCTGTGGAGGACATGGGTGAAGTGGCAGTGTCTAGGTGTCCAAGGACAAATTAGCATGGTAGCTTTTCCAAAGCCTTGATCATCTAAAGATAAAAATACACCTGCAGATTTCTATTTTCCACCAATTTCCTTCCGGTTCTGCAAGCTTGTGTTACTGAATAACAGGACTATATGTATAGATGTGTATAGTGATAGTACACAAGAGCAAGGTGTCTATATACATGTGATGTGCTTAATGATGTGTGTATATGAAAACAGAGGTGCATATACTGGTAAGTTACAAATAAATACTTATACAATACATACAGATATGTATATTTGTGGTGGTTTGAAAAAAATGGCCTCCATAGGGAGTGGCACTATTAGGAGGTGTGGCTTTGTTAGAGTAGGTGTGGTCTTGTTGGAGGAAGTAGTGTCACTGGGGGGAGGGGTAGGCTTTGAGGTTTCCTATGCTCAAGCTACACCCAGTGACATGGTTCACTTCCTTGTTGCCTGTGGATCTCTCAGATGAACTCTCAGGCCCTTCTCTAGCCACCATGTCCTGCCACAATGACAATGGATTAAACCTCTGAAACTGTAAACCACCCCAATTAAATGCTTTCCTTTGTAAGAGTTGCTGTGGTCATGTTATCTCTTTACAGCAATGGAAACCCTAACATATATGTGCATGTATCTCTATGTTTTAGATTTTTAAATATATTTTTATTTTATAGGCTTAGGGAGGTTAAGGCCTGGGAACGAACCTCTTTGGTAGACCATTTGTCTGACATACATAAGACAGGACATGAATCCAATTCCTAGCATTGAGAAAAGGAATTTAGGGGCTGAAGAGATGGCCCAGCAGTTAAGAGTGTCCTCTATTGCTCTTGTAGAGGACCAGAATTTGGTTTCCCAAACCACAACTACTTGTAACTTGAACCTCGGGGAGATCCTATGTCTCTGGTGTCCACTGACTGGTACCTACACTCGAATACATGTACTCACCTTCACACACATACATATTATTAAAAATATGAATCTTTAAAAATGGAGGGCTTAAGATCCATTACCTCGGAGATTTTGTTAGTTATCACTGAAATGAACCGTTGGCCCAGCCCCACCCTTTGTATCTCATCCTAAAGAAATTTGCTCGGCCCTCAGTGACTTTAGGATTATGGGGTGAAGGCTAAACGAACCAGGCAAATCAGCTAGCAGGGAGGTAAGTGAGGGCTTTAAGCGTCCTGAATTGAGAGCCGCAGGTGGGGACGCTTTCCGTGTACCCACCAGCGGATGTTTCATAACAGGAGCTCTGGCGGTGGGTCCAGAATGACGGAGGTGGAGAGTGCCACCCAAGACTGATCGTCCTTTAGGTGCGCAAAGCGGTGGGGTTAAAGGAAGGCTTAATTAACCAAAGAGGACAGAGCCTGGGCTAGCTCCCAGGACCGAGACGCTTACAGTTGGCTCCGCCTCCCGCCTAGCCCCGCCCCGCCCCGCCCCGCGCCAGGCGTCGTTGTCATGGGGACTGGAAGGCCGTGAGACCAACCTGCAGGTGCTAAAACCGAGGGGAGACCCGAGCTCCCTGACACCAGCCGGGATCCACCCCTCGTCTCGTGGGTTCCCGCGACCTCCTACAGCCCTGTCCCCGAGCTGAACGAGACCACCGACCGCGACCTGACGACAGAGACAGCCGGCCTCTCGGCCTCGGGAAGACCCCCTACTCGTGTCTGCCATCTCATTGGCTGCTAGGGCGGACCAATAGCAGGACGTCGCCACCTTCCCGGGGTGCTCCGCGCGCCCCAGCAATCACTTCCGGGGTGGGACGGGCGTAGGGCTGTTGGCCGGTGAGGGGACGTGCAGCGGCATCGGGAGGGTGGCGCGGGAACCGGAGGCCTTGCAGGTAGGCCGGGCCCCGGCGGGGCTCTCTGAGAGGCGGTGCCTGAGACGCCCTGAGTCCGCTCCGAGCGGTGGCCAGCCCCGGCGCTTGCAGGGCTTGAGGACGCGGGCTCCTTGGTACTCGACTGAGGGGTCACGCCAGGTACCTGCCAGAGTGTCCAACCACGCGGGAGCCTGTGGCGGTGCACGGTCACCGGGCGGGCTCCTTGGTGCTCGACTGAGGGGTCACGCCAGGTACCTGCCAGAGTGTCCAACCACACGGGAGCCTGTGGCGGTGCACGGTCACCGGGACCCAATAGGTCCGGAATCGCGTCACGCTTCTGAGCTGCAGGGACTCCCTCGGGACCTTGACGGATCTCTTGAAAGAAAGCAGTGACAGTTGCCCCCAGGATGGGATTCTTTTTTAAAATAATTTTTTGAAAGAGTAACATGTTTCTTTGCTGCTACTAAAGTTCTAGTAGTGCGGTGCAAAAGGCATAGAAACATTTGCTTTACCCGAATCGAATTTTGAGGAGTTGGATTTTTGAGATTGGGTGGATGGGGTTCTGTGTCGACGAGGTTGTCCTGGAACTCATAGAGATCTGTCTCCCAAATGCTGGGATTATGGCTTGAGTCACTATGCCCAGCAGGTTCGGGGGTTTTTTTTGTTTTTGTTTTCTTCTTTTGTTTTTTTTTTTTTTTTTTTTTGAGTAAGCATCTCATGTATCCCACGTTGGCCTTGAACTCCAAGAGCTGGTAGTTTCCCCGTTAGGTGAGCATGAGCCTCTTCTCTTGGTTCAGGCTCATAAGTGTCGTCTGTGAGCTCAGGCTGTGCAGCATGAGAAAGTAGTGGTTTTACTTCACCGCGCGCGCACATACACACACACACACACACACACACTCACTCATTGACGGGCTTGCAAACTGTTCCCCAGATTGGTGGGGTTTGTATGTGTTGTCTTTTTTTTTTTTTTTTTTTTTTTTTAGGGCCATGCAGGATATTTATATGTGATTCTTATCACTGAGATATATCTTTAATTGCCTTTCAGCTTTTAAAAATATTTTGATCTCACTAAGTTGCCCAGGCCAGTTGTGATTTTGACCCTACTGCCTCCATGTGGAAGTGTGCTACCAGGCTCAACTTTGTCTGAATGCTAGGGTGTTTAGGGAATTAGTACTTTCTGGGTTTGCCAGACTCTTGAGTGTGGGTATTAGTGTTCTGTATCCTCAGGCTCACTCCTGCAGTGGTCCTGACCCCCAGGTAGGACCCAGGTGGGTTCAATTTCTGACTTGCTCTTGTGCTGCTCCAACTCTGTTGGGTCAGGTCTGGACCAGTGCCAACCTCTGAGAGTAATAATAACCTCTTCAGGGCCCCATGAGATGGTCCTGCAGGAATTCTGTCACTTGAGGTGGCTCCCAAAGATCTTTAGAACCAGTGGTCACTTAGCTGGATATGATGGCACGTGCTTTTAAATCTCAGCAAAGACAGTTGTATCTCTGTGAGATCAAGTCCTGCCTGGTCTACAAATTGAGTTTCAAGCAAGTCTGGGCTACACAGTGGGACTTTGTCTCAAGACAAAACAGTGGCCCTTTGCACAGGTTGAGTAGAACTTGAAACCAAGGCCCTAGTCCCTGTAAACTGCCATTATAATATTCTACCGTTCCCCCTCGTTCCCTTGGTTGCCATGCTGGGAATTAGATTCAGGACGCCTTCTATAGTGGGGCAAGTGCTCTAGCAATTGAATTGTATCTCAGAAGTCTCCTCTCCCTTTTCTGTACTGGCTTCCTGCTAGGAAGTTAGTGGCTTGGCTTTGTTTGGCAGGGATTCCCCAGAATGAAGGGCTCACATGGGCATCATTCTTATGGTCCATCTTTCCTATTTAAAGGGTTGCATAGGTAGATTCCTGCTCAGGTAACATTTGTTGAGCACCAGGAATCACATTCTATAGTCTGCTTAGGGGCTTTCTTCCTCCTCCCTCTCTTGTTTTACTCTTCCTTCCTCTTCCCTACTCTTCCTGTTCATTTTTCTTTTTTGGAGATAAGTTCTTGCTATATATCCCAGGTTGGTCTTAACCTCACAGTCGTGTCCCTGCCTCCCAAGTGCCATAGCCTTCTGCGTGGTTTGTCTGAGTATACAAGTGCTCAACCAGTGCATCTCTAGTCTTTATATGCTTTTTAAACTTTGATGTTTTATTTTTGTTTGAAATTATGTGTGTATATGTGTAGTTTTTTTGTGTATGGACATGTGCATATGAGTGTTAGATACCCCGGAGCTAGAATTACAGGCAGTTGTTAGCTGCCTCATGTGGATCCTGGGAATTGAACTCAGGTTCTCTATAAGAGCAGTACATGCTCCTAACCTCTAAGCCATCTCCAGCCCTGTTGTGTTTGAAAAGACTTAAAATTATATGTATGCATATATCTGCATGTTGGTGTGTGCACACTTGAGTACATATCCTCAGGGAAGCCTGAAGGGGCTGTTGATTGATCCTCTTACTGCAGTTACAGGATGTTGTAAGCCACTGGACACAGGATGAGGGAATTGAACTTGGGTCCTCTGTAATCGCACCTACGCTCTTAAAACCTGAGCTGTCTTTCTGGGTCCCACCCTTAGTATTATTGAGAGAGGATTTTAAATTTTGCTGCACACCCAAATTCAGCAAATAATGCTAAATAACTCAACTTACACCATTTTACTAGCAATGGAGAGGTTCAGGTTCCTGGAAAATCTGTCTGTGGTGAGCCCGCCAGTGGCTCCATGATGGCACTGCTACTTGAAGAAAACTAAGTCAGCTTCAGTGGCTTTAGTTTCTTAGGAATGAAATGTTAGCCTGCCGTTGTAGGAGTATTTCATCCTTGAAACATCCAGGGAAGAAGAACTAACCCCCAGGCCTCCCTCTGCAGCAATGTCTGAGCTCAGTGATGAAGCCAGCGAGCCGGAGCTCCTGAACCGCAGCTTGTCCGTGTGGTATGGGCTTGGCGCACAGGTCAGCCGAGAGGAGCTGGATGTCCCCTTGGATCTTCACACAGCTGCCTCCATTGGCCAGTATGAGGTGGTGAAGGAATGTGTGCAGCGGTAAGAGGTCTTGGGGAGCATCCCTTCACCTCATATTTTAATTAGCATTTCAGTGCCTTCAGTTCCCACAGGCTGGAGTTTTGGAAGACCTCAAGCCCTTTAATATATATGGATTAGGCTCACGTGCTTGTTGAAGATGTCTTTGATGGCTCATATTAGTTAGGCACTTAAAACTTACATTGTGGCCTATGTTATAAACACTAATTTATAGTTTACTTCAACCAGAGACATTGGGGGTTTCCTCTGACTGTGGAAGACCCAGAGAAAACAAAAATAAGGTTGGAAAACCAGCACCTGGGTCCTTTGACTACAGGTTCATCGTGTTTCCCCAGCTCTCCTCCCTCTGGCACAGAGGTGAGAGGCTGCCCTCCTGTCTTCACCGCCCACCTGCTAGCTCTACCAGCCTGCATTTGAATATTTAGTCCCAGAGCCTATCTCTCAGTCCATGTGGTCTGAAGGTTCTGTAGAAGGCTTTTTACTTCTTTGTGCTCCACCACACTTTACACTTAGTTTACCCTATGTGCTCACTTGGTACTTTGGTGAGATGATGTCTCTCAGACCTCTTTGTGCCTTGTCAATTCCTGATGAGTCAGAGGAAAGCCTCATAAAGCCCCCTTGGCCAGTAGAGTATGAGAGCTCTCAGTCTAATGGCCTCAAGGATGGGCAGTGAGGTGTTGGGTCAGCACATGTCCTCATAGGGTGACCAAGAATCCGCTGTCATTCTTTGGAGTCTCAGGTTCTTACATGTTCAGTGTCCTGTCCCAGAGTAGCCCAAAGACAAGTTCAGTAGAGAAGCAGGCTTGCTCATGTGAGTCCAGGCTGAGGCTAAGGCTGAGGGAAATTGGAGGTCTCAGAGAACAGGCTGAAGGATGTTAGCTTTGCTGAGGCACTTGCCTCTGCTCCCTGTGTAATTGCCACTTGTAAAGGGAGATAGTGCTGGATGCCAAGTAATTCCAGTGGTTCTAGAAGTATCTGCATGTAGCTTTCCAGGCAGGGCTTCAGGTCATTTCAGAATGACCAGATGGCATATACCAGACCAGAGTCAGCAGGAGCTGCTAGTGTGTGGGAAGTAGCTGCCTGACTTAGTATGAATCCCATAAGAAATGCTGATCATACAACAGATTGTCAGTTGTCAATTACCACTGGAGGCAAGAACTGGGAAGGGGAAGGCCTGGGGGGATTAACTGTACCCTCTTTGGAATAGGCGCTGGCTGTTATAGAATGGGACTCCCATTCCCAAGCCTTAAAGTCTGAGAGCCCACCCCTCCCTTCTGCTTTCCTAAGTGAAAATGCATTTCTATAGTTATGATGGAAACCAGTAAGGAAAACAGGATACTCTGGCGACAGACTTTTCTATAGTGGAATTGACCAAAAAGCAATGGCGTTTCTTGTCCTCAATTTCTTACTCCTCCCTTGGCCTCTTCACAGCTCTGCTGATTTATTGGTTATTGATTTGGTGGCTGGTGGTTAAGGTGTCTCAGCCTCACACTGATAAACAAGGCAGCTAGTCTTGTCTGGTGGATCATTTGTGTTGTAGGGTATTTGACTAGCTACTCCTCGGATGTGATGACTAGAAGGAATGAGTAGATATTGCCTAACTCCTAGCTTGAGCCAATGGTGGATATTGCTGTAGTTACAGCAATGGAGAGTTGTTGGCCTTGCCATGAGATGGTAGAAATGAGGAGGGTATTACACTAGAGATGGCTGGCTATCTTTTTTAAGACAGGAGTCTTACTATATGGCCCTTTCTGGCCTAAGACTCACTTTGTAAACCAGGCTGGCCTTGAACTGACAGAGATATATGTGCCTTTGTCTCCCAAGTGCTGTGAGTAAAAGTGTGTATCACTGTACCACATAGTTACTTTTCTTGTTGCTATGACAGATATTGATAAAAGCCGCTTAAGGAAGTAGAGTTTATTTTTGCTTGGTTTGTTGGTACATTCCATCATGGCAGAGAGGCATGGTGCTCTGCTTTCTCCTTTTTATTTAGACTGTTAGTACAGCCCATGAAATGATGCTTCTTATATTTAGAGCGGCTCTTCCCACATCAATTAACCCAATCTAGGAAATTTCTCAGGCCTGCCCAGAGGTTTATCAACTTCAGATTCTGTCAAGTTGATAGTCAAGATTAACCTTTGCAAGAGTTTAAGACAAAGGGTGGAAACATTTATCCGCCTGCCTTCTCCCTACCTAGGAATGCCTCAGGACAGGTGATTACTGCACCTGGCTCTGATGAAGCCCACATGTGGGATGCTGGGAATCTCTGGCATATCTTGCATTTGTTTAGGAGGGAGTTAGATCTGAATAAGAAGAATGGTGGTGGTTGGACCCCGCTGATGTATGCCTCCTACATTGGACACGATACCATTGTCCACCTGCTGCTCGAGGCAGGGGTGAGTGTGAATGTGCCGACCCCGGAAGGGCAGACTCCACTGATGCTGGCCTCCAGCTGTGGCAACGAGAGCATCGCCTACTTTCTGCTCCAGGTGAGCTACGAGTGGCACAGGCCCAGAAACCCAGGGCTCCCTGGCTGTCCTGACAGGACATGAGATGCTGCAGGCCACAGTATGCATATGTGCACATGTAATCACTTAAGATTCATTCAGCTGAAGGCCTGGTGGGTGCCTCCCACTCACCTGCTCACCTTTCCTGGAGATATGAGGTGTAATCCACATACTGTTCTCTTGAAGCAAGGTGCAGAGCTCGAAATGAAAGACATCCAGGGTTGGACTGCACTCTTCCATTGCACCAGTGCCGGCCACCAACAGATGGTCAAGTTCCTCCTGGACAGTGGAGCCAATGCCAATGTGAGGTGATTGTTGCAGCTAAGTGGTCACAGGAGTGGGCTGGGTTTCGTCCAACTCTAAGCAAGGAGGCAGGGTCATCCTGCCCCAGTATGAGAGGTAAGATGGAAGAGTGGCATGGATAGTCCATGGGACTTGGTGCATATCTGGGCCCTGAGCCTTGTTTTATCTGGAAACTGAGGTTGGCAAGGTCCATGTCAGAGCACTGAAAAATGGTAATTGGATGATGTACATTAGATGCCAATTCCTTTGTCTTTCTTGTCTTTTTGATTATCATCATGGAGATGAGGCTTTGAAAACTACCATAAGGTACATGTGTGTTAATGGAAGCAAAACCCTGGAGCTCATGTTTGCTAAGTCAGTGTCCTGTCACTGAGTCATACTCCAGTCCCATCATGACCAACCTATCTCTGCCTTTTTTTTCTTTATCATGTGTGAGAGAAAGTACCCACTTGTTCATGGTCCAGGGAGCAGATGCATATGTGTCATGGCATATGTTTGGAGGTCATACAACTTTTAGGTCTTAATCTTTGTCTTTCTTCCTTGTTGGAGATAAACTGGGTACCCTGGGCTAACTGGCTTATGAGCTCCTGCCAGGATGGGCGGGATATGTGCAGGGATTGCAGATACTCGCCTGATGCTATCCTGGTTTTACTCTTGTCAGGCGAGTGCTTCTACCCACTGAGCAATCCCACCAGTCTCCATCTTTATTTTCACAAGAAGGAGTTACTGCGATCTGACACATGTTATGTAAAAGTCTTTTCACAGCCAGTACCAACTGAGCCTCCACCTGATGTTGGCATGACAACCTTGGCTCTTGGTGCCTGTTGGAACATACAATTAATTCTGAGTGACTCTAAGGAAGAAAAAAAAGCTACAAATTAAAATTTAATATTTTAAAATGACTTTAAGATATATTGTGACTTGAGTAATGTTAAGATGTGAAGAGTATGTGTCTTCCAGTGGTTTAGAATCAGGTTTATTTAGAATGATTCCTGGCTTCTAGTCCAGCAGGGAATGAGGAACAGTGAAGGGGCTGTTTGAACAGTGTTACAGTAACAGAAAGCAAAGACAGATTGTTAGTGTATGGGCTTATCAGAAATAACTCATGGGATGAGACTTGGGTAGGTAGGAGGAGACATTAGCATCTGTGAGAAGTGAACAGTAGCTGCTTTAATGTTATTGCTTACTAAGTTTTTTGAGGGAGGGTCTCTTGAGATATCCTTGGATGTCCTGGAACTCACTGTGTAGACCAGGCTGGCCTTAGAGATCCACCTACCTGCCTTTACCTTCTGTGTTCTGGGACTAAGGGCGTATTCCATCAGTCCTGGCAATAGCTGCTTTTTTAGTGTGATTAAAGTGGGGTTTATAGTAAGATAAGAAGGGTCTTGAGGGAAGAAAGATGGAAGAGCTTGGTCTTTGGGACTGTTAATAAACCAGAGGGAGTTAGTAAAGCTCGTGTAGTCTGTTCCCATCTCACCTCATTGTACACTCATTCTTTGTGTGCAGTTGGGGTGAGTGTTGAGTAGGTAGGTGTTTGTACATGCATGCACAAGTGCATGTGTGTTATTTCTTGTGAATCATCCACCTTTTTTAATTGGGACAATGTCCCTGACTAGGACTTAGGTGTTCCCAGTTTGGACTAGTTGCCTGGCCTGGGATCTGCTCATTTTCCCTTCCAGCCCTATGATTACAAGCACACACAATCATACTGACCTTTTTACCTGATGCTGGGAATCAAGCTCAGATCCCAGTGCTTATGTGGCAAGCACTTTACCAACTGTGCTACCTCCCTAATCCCAATATCCTAGCAGTTCTAAGTGCATGGGAGTCTAGACCTGAGCCTGCAGGGGTCTGCTCTGCATGTAGGTGTCTTGGCTTGCTTTTGTCTTTGGCAGGAGAGTTTGTTCATTGCCTCACTCTCTCTACTGTCTATCTGACCTCATTTTGCAGGGAGCCTGTTTATGGATTTACTCCTTTGATGGAAGCAGCTGCCTCTGGCCATGAGATAATTGTGCAGTATTTTCTGAATCACGTAAGTAACTATTTATTCCTTTGTAATTTAGTCACAGCAAATGGGAATCATTGATGAAACTAAATTCTAACTGGGTTTCTTTTACATGGAAACCTATGTAGTCAGCACATGTGTGTAGTTCTATCTGTGGAATAGAACACATTTGTGGAAGTCTGTTTTCCCCTTCTATAAAATAGATTCTGGGAACTGCACTCAGGTCCCAGGCATGGTGGCAGGTGCCTCTACCCACTGAGCTATCTTGCTACCCTGTATGGAGTACGTTTTTATTGCAAAATGTATAGTGGTGAGTTAAACACATTTCTATTTTATAATGATTTTTAAAGACACATTTTGTTGGTTTTTGTTTTTGTTTTTGTTTTTTTTTTTATTTTTGAGTCAGGGTTTCTCTGTGTAGCCTTGGTTGTCTTGGAACTCACTTTGTAGACCAGGCTGGCCTCGAATTCACAGAAATCTGCCTGCCTCTGCTTCTGGAGTGCTGCAATGAAAGGCCTGCACCACTCCCACCCAACTGAAGAGCATTTTAGAAATGATGAGAAACTTTTTAATCCTGCTGCAGAAGAGTAAAACCTGACCTTGCACATGCTATATAAACTATCACTGAGTTAGAGCCTTAGCCTTCTGAGTAATTGGATTGACCTGTGCCAGCCAAGCTGTGTAACTGGGAGAGCAAGAGGGGAGGGGTCAAGTGTTAGTGACAGTGTCGCGTGTGAACCTCAAAGGACTGTGACGTGACACAACTTCTCAGGAAACAGTCTGGTGACTCCTCCAATAGATACAGTTAGAATTACTATAGCATTCATCAATTTTCCCAGCTGTGTGCCCAAGAGAACTGAGAACCTGTATCCACATAGAGCTTGTACCAGTGTCCACAGCAGGAGTCTCCCTAAGAGCCCCAAAGGGGCAACAGTATTCATCCTTTGAAGTTTACTTTTGTTGTTGTTTGGTTTGTGGGGTTAGCATCTCATGTAGACCAGGCAGGCCTCAGAGCTACCTATCTAGTTGACAAGCTGGCCTTAACCTGATATTCCTTCCTCCACTGCTCAGGTGGTTTAGAGACATTAGCCACTATCCCATGATGTGCCTTTCTTCTCTCCATGGGTTTTGGGTGTCCTGTTTCTGAAATTGCCCTCATTCTTCAGTTCCCATCCAGCTCATTGACCCTGCCTGCTTCAAGTTCCTGTGGATTACAGAGTGTTGCATTTATCTCTTAGGTTAAATTCCTGGAAGAGTCTTGGAGCCCTGTTTTATGTTCTGAATTCCTTCTCCTTTGTACTCCAGAGCTTTGGTGGCCAGCCTACTACCACTATGGTATTAGACTGGATGGCTAAGGCTTTTAAAGTAGAAAATTTATTGGGCTTCTCCAGTTTCAGAGTAAGGCTTCCAATAGCATTAAAAAACTTTGATGGGTGGTGGTGGCACTCTAGGGAAGCAGAAACAGGCAGATCTCTGTGAGTTTGGGGTCTCCCAAGGATATACAAAGAAACCTTGTTTCAAAAAACAAGCAAAAAACTACAACCAACCAAATTAAAAAAAAAAAAAAAAATTGCTCTGGAGCCAGAGTTTGAGGCAAGTCTGCCTTGTCTTGGAAATCAAAACAAAAAAGAAGCCTAAAGCGGGATGAATGCAGTTGTCAGCTCACTACCATTCTTACATATCTGCACCTCCAGCTGGTGATATATTGCTACCCATGTGTAGTGTGAGTCTAAGTTAACCTCAGCTCTGACCTCAGCTAGGTTATCCTAGCACTTCAAAGACGGAGGATTGTGAGTTTAAGGCCAGCCTAGGTGTACAATGAGACCCTGTTTCAACAAGACAGGTATGGTGGTATACGTGTAATGCCAACAGTTGGGAGGTAGAGGTAAGATCAGAAAGTCAAGGCCATCCTTGTCTACATCCAGTCTCTCAAAATCAGGAGATAAGAGATGCCAAGTTCAGTTTGGGAAGATGGGTTGAATGACAGGTTATCTATCAGGAGACAGACATGGGGGTGTGGAGGGTGAAGGTGGGTCTCTGCCTGCAGGTCCTAACTTCCTTCTTTCTCCTTGCCAGAACCATTGGCATCTAGCAGGAAATACTCAGGAGAATGGTTTTTTTTTTTTTTTTGCCTTCTTCCTTGTGAAGGAGACAGAAAGTTACCAGCCCCCCTCACCTCTGCCTCCACCCAGTGGTATCTCAAACCAGGGGAAGTAATTATAAACCTACTTTATCATTTCTCCTGGCCAGCAGTCCACCGAGCTGGGGTATTTGGTGAGGCGTTTCTGACTCTTCTTTCTTGAACCTTCTTAGGGAGTCAAAGTAGACATAAGAGACCACAGTGGAGCCACAGCCCGGATGCTGGCCAGGCAGTATGGTCATATGAAGATAGTGGCCTTGATGGATAATCATTCACCTGC
Source organism: Phyllotis vaccarum (assembly GCA_033318265.1). NCBI lineage: Eukaryota > Metazoa > Chordata > Mammalia > Rodentia > Cricetidae > Phyllotis > Phyllotis vaccarum. Next base: position 68,612,922 of record JARWLC010000016.1, on the reverse strand, counting down.
ATTGCCTAAAAGCCTTTACCGGAGCCCAGGTACCTCATTTGTTCTTGTGTCCTGATGAAGTCAGGGTTGCCCTGAGCAGAGCCCCTCCCTGGGTCCCCTGCTTTGTTCAAGTTGAACTCTACCCACCCTGAGCCCTTTTCTTCTTACCAGTTCCATTGTGGAGCTGAAGTTGAGGCCCAAGGCCTAGGGCCAGAGAATAGCAGACTTTCTCACAGAGAGCAGCACTACCTGCCAGCTGAGATTACTCACACCAAGGCTGTGCAGCCTAAGGATAAGAGGAGGAGGCAAACCTCACAGAGAGGCTCCTCTGACTTACAGTTCTTAGTTTTGGCAGAATTGTGCTGTATATGTTTTACATTTAAATAATTAGGTGTCCTTTATTGCCTCTCCAAGTTGAGTCATAACCAATTTTTATTGAAGCCCCAGAAGTCATGATGGTCATATCCCTTCTAGCATTTGTATTTTTTAATTTTTTACATTTAGAACTGATTTCCAAATGGTCACATGGTTGTGCCAGCATCATTCAGCATGATTGACATGGGGGTCAGATACAGCATCTTTTTCACACATTGAATTTCTATCTTATTAGGGTCTCTCGTAGAGTTAGATTCTGGTGGTCTCTGTATCCAGGCACCTAAACCACAGTTTGACCAGAGGCATTTTGTTTTGTTCTTCAAGGCAGGGTTTTTCTGCAAAGCCCTGGCCATCCTGGAACTCACTCTGTAGATCAGGTTGGCCTCAAATTCACAGAGATCTCACCTGCTTCTGCCTCTATAGTGCTGGGACTAAAGGCAAGTGCCACCATTCAGCAACCAGAGGCATTTTATAGTGTGTTTTAGAACTTGACAGTATTTCCTCAGTTATTGCATATTTACTATTCTGTATGAACTTGAGTTTCAACCTGTCTCCTTCCATTAAAAGTGTTAATATTTTAAGACATATGTGATGGTGTACAGGTGCAATCCCAGAATTTTGGGTTGAGAGGCAAAGGTAAGGGGTGCAAGTTCAAAACCAGTTGGACAACACAGACCTGGTCTCAAAAAACCATGTAGCATATGTGAAAGTGAGCACAGGCAGTGTGTAAACTCATTGTCTGTGTGGTGTCAGCTTGTCCTAAGAACATAGGCTGTGTTATGTTTTCAGTGCACTTTTGATTTTTGGGTTTTTTTAAGGAAGGCTTAAATTTTCCTAATATATATTTTGTTTGTAATTAAGTTTATTCTGAAGTATTTGTCATCTTGACTGTTCTTGTAGATGGGCTCAGTATTATTTTCCTTGTGGTTGATGCCATTGCTCCACCTTTTGGGTATGTCCATGTAGAAGGCAGTTGACTTCCACTTCTGGGAGCTTGCAGGTGCTATCACACTCTGGAGGTAGAGCTCATCCTCTGCCTGTCATGCTTTTGTGCCTGACTTCATTCAGCTGCCAGGACCTCTAGAAGTGTGCTAAACACTGGATAATGCACATCCTTTCATAGGCCCTTGGCTCTTGGAAGGTCTGTGTACCTTTTACCATATTAAGAAAGTTAAGTCTCCATTGTGGATATATATTAGATATATTGTGCATCTAATAAAGTTTGCGTGAAGATCAGAGGACAGAGTCAGCCACAGATTCAGCCATGAGGGTCAGGAACTGGTGACACAGGCCTTTAATCCCAGCACTAGGAAGTTTGAACCAGGAAGTGATATTGCTGGACAGAGAAAGGCTTAAAGGTGGTGGAGACAGGGTTCAGCCCATCCCTTTCGGCTGAGCTCTCAGAGGCATTCAGTCTAAGGATTCATGAAGTCTGGCTGAGGAGCTGGCAAGATGAGAAGAGGCTGTGGTTTACTCCTCCCTGATATTCAGCTTTTCCCTGGTATCTGGCTCCGGGTTCCTATTATAAGATCAATTAGGATTTTTGCAATACTCCATAGATTAAGATATTCCTTTTTATTTATTTATTTTTTAAGGTCTGATAATTTGTTACCCATGAAGATTTATTTTTTGACTGGAGTCATGCTTGGAAGCAGATTCTCCCAGGAGAGTCTGTATCTTTGGCAGCCTGTACCTGGCCTTTTTCTTTGGCTTCTTTCATTCTCTTGGCCCAAAATTTAGCATATTCTGAAGCTTCCTCATTTTTCATAGTGTGCTGTTCCTTCAGAGCAGTACATCCACATTTGTGTTGCAAGATGCATGAAGGAACAAGACATCTTAGCTGCTTTGGTCCTGGGCTTCTTACCTTCTTTAAGGGCTTTCTAACAAAATACTGGAAACATCATCTTCTTTAGAGGGATTTCAAAGTTTTTAGATTCTATTAGCTCTTTGGACCCTAGCTGACAAAACATTGCCATCTGTCAGGCTAGTAATATTTCTTTTCCTGTTTGTTTGTTTGTTTGTTTGATACAATAACCAAATTGAATGCTTAGATTGGCATCCACAGCACATCCCCTAATAGTCTAAGCTTCTTTTCTTCAGTTCTCTTTGTTCTATAACAGGTATGTCCTCATTCAGCAGCAGGCGCATGGTGCTATGGGTCAAAGCATCTTGCTTCATGGGAAAACTTTGTATGTTGTTCCTACCATTAGACCATATGACCCTTTCACTTTTCACCCAGAGCATCAGCAGCTAGTCTGTGGTCATGTGCAGCTCACAGAAAGTACGAAGCTTGATTTCAGTCCGCTTCCGTGAGTTTCTGACCTAGTGGCTGGGAAGGAAGTATTTAGATTCCTCCTTGGGAGTGCCACAAAAAGAAGGTTGATATTGAAACGGGATTTTAACCCAGGTCTTCATTCTTGAAGAGCAAGCACTTTACTGATCCATCTCCCCAGCCAACTCATTTAATTGTCACTGTTTGCCTTTGCTAGTGAAAATCTGGCAGAAGATTTCATTTTTTACTGGCCATATGGCAGGAGTTTGGAATATAGTTGTTAGTTTTCAGGAATTCTCTAATTTTGATTTGTATTTTTAAACAGAGGTTTTGGTATATTTTTGGTAGTTTTTAAATTTTTAGATTTGAAAGTCCTTTTAAAAATGGTTAATGTCTCATCCTATTCATTTATTAGAACTTACCTGCCTAGAGAGTTATTACTCTTTCCACTTTGAGACCTACTGATGCCCTTTTTGCCACCTACGAGTCAGTGATTTTAAATATCCCATTTGTGGGAAAAGGAATTGTGTTTTCTCAGCTAATTCCACCTTCCTGCATTTGCTGTAGTTTCTGGGAGCCTTGAGAAGTTGGTTCAACTATAGAGGACTGAAACTTGGTTCCCAGAGTGCACATCTGCTCAGAAACCTCTGGAATTCCAGGGGACCCAGTGTACACACACACACACACACACACACACACACACACACACACACACACACACACACACCACACCCCCCCTACACCCCCTTACCTGGATGACCCATTTTAACATCTCAGCTGGCAAAGCTAGGTGGAGGAGTTTTGAAGGGCTTTGCAAACAGTGAACAGATGTCATTTACTTCCTTAGAAATCATTCAAACTGGAAATATGAACATGTTTATTTAATAAGTTGTGATCAACAGTACTATTTTTATGAAGCCACAAGTTTATTTATCCCTTCAACCTAGAAGAAGATTCCTGATTATAAACAGTATGGGCTTACAAGAAGCATTTTTTGAAGTAAAGAGTAAGAGTGAATGATGGTTTCAGCTCCCCAGTGTAGAGCAGTGGCCTGCTACTTGTGATGTCTTCAATGTGGTCATGGTGAACTGTTTATTTTTTACTTTTGTGACACAGGATCTACCTCCTAGGTGCTTAGACTGCACCAGCACACCCAGCCCAACACACTCTTTTCTTAATTTAATACTGTTTGCTGGTTGGGCTGGAGAGATGGCTCACCAACACTTAAGAGTATCTATGCTTTGGGGGAGGGGTTGTCTTTGTTTGATTTAAGACAGGTGCATAAGGAGACCAACAGAGGGCATTAGATCCCTTGGAGCTAGAATTACAGATGTGAGCTGAACTTGGGTCCTCTGCAAGAGCTGTTTAAATACCCTGAAAGAGCAATAGTTAGAGTCAGGTATGGTGGCACAGGCCTTTAATCTCAGCACTAGGAGGCAGATCTCTGTGAGTTTGAGGCCAGCCTGGTCTACAGCATAAGTGCAGGATAGCCAGAGAAACACTGTCTATGTAGGCTCAGGCTGGCCTTGAGCTTGCTGCAATCCTCCTGTTTTGTGTCTAATACTGAAGTTATGTATAATGCTACCTACCATACTCAGCTCAGTATTCTCTTGAGATTTTACCTTTAGTTTTGTGTGTGGATTATAGCAAGTTCATGGCCAGCTTGAGCCTACATAGTGACTGTCTCAAAAACACACACACATTCCCTTAGAGTTTAGTGTTGGTAAATGAGCTCATAATTGAACCAACTGTTGTAATTTTCATGTCTGACTTATAGAAAAATATGAAGATCTGAGCTCTTCGGATGAGTCCTGGCCTATTCCTCAGCGCCAGCGGCCGTGTCGAAAGAAGGGCCTCAGCATCCACGAGGGCCCACGCGCCCTGGCCAGAATCACAGCTATTGGACTTGGAGGCAACACCCAGACCAACTATGGTGAGAGCCACAGTTCCCAAAGCTCTTGGGTGTCATATCCCAGGACTGTCCTTGGCATCCCTGACCTCAGGCTACAGTAGGATTGGGTACTATGGGGTAAGGCTTAGAACTGACCCAGAACTGACCCAGTGATAGGCTCCAGGAGTCACTGCTAACTCCTGGCACTTGGTTTCATTTTGTGGATTTTCTTGTGGTTGGATGTCCCATTTACATAGGTGGCATAGCAATTGTGACATGTAAGGATTTTAGCCCCACTGCCCTGGCTTTGCCCACATTCTGATCCGAGTGGCTGGAATTGCAAATGTGGGCCACATTTCTTTGCTGCTTTGCACATTTTCTTTCCTTTTTACCCCATTGCCTGGGCTTGTCGTGGGCTTGCTATCTTCCTGCCTCTGTCTCCCAAGTGTTGGGATTACAGATGTGCTGTCATGCATGCTGGAGTTGGAGTTTGTTTGCAGAACTGGGGTGGAAGCCCAAGGCCCTGTGAATACTGTATCAGGTCCACATTCCTCTCTTGGCTTTCTCTGGCAACTACATTCAGGGAGTCTACGAAGCTGTACTGAATTGTCCCTTTCCTAAGTCACCGTCTCTTCCTTCCTATCTCTCTTTGGCTGGGTTTGGAGCTCTGGAACAGTACTTGTCTAGCACATAAGGCTTCAGATTTCATTCCCAGCACCATCAAAAAAAAAAAAAAAGAGGAGGAAATCCAGAGTTACATGACATCTGATGGACGGGGGTATGCATGTAAGCTTGGGGGGTTTTTACTAAATGTACCCAGATAACCTTTCAATTGACAAGTCTGTAGATCCAGCCTTGTACTGTCTGTAGGAGGATTTTTCTGTCCCACTTGCCAGTTCCCAAATCACCACACAGACCTCTTATTAATTATGAAAGCTCAGCTGATAGCTTAGACTTGTTTCTAACTAGCTCTTACAACTTAAATTAACCCATTTCTATTCATTTACTTTCTGCCTCGTGGCTTTATTACCTTTACTCTGCCCATGTTGCTTTTCTGCTTCCTCTGTGTCGGGCTAGCAACTCCTTCATGACTCAGTCCTTCTTCCCAGCCTTCTCTCTGTCCTCAAAGTGAAGTATCTTCACACAGCGTAGAGAAATATTCCACAACTGCCTGCTTCTGCCCTTAGAAAAACAGTAGCAGGTGCTAATGGGAACTGGCCTTACCCTAGGTGCTAGCCTCAGCTACACCAAGCTCATTCCCTGTAATATGCAAACTAATTTCTCTTGGAGCATGACCAAGCTACTGTACTAGGAGATGAGGTGGCAGCTGTGGGGCTCCCTCACCCCAAGAACCCTTGGAGGGGTGATGCCTTCACTCATACCTGAGGGGTCACATGCCATTCTGTATACAGAACAAGTTCCTCCACGGGGATATGTGACCTTCACCAGCAGTGATAAGAACACCTTGGAAGTTGAGGGCCTCTGCTACCGAGATGTCACCTCCCCCATTAATGAGCATGATGTGGAGAGCAGCAGCAGCAGCAGCCGGGGTATGCACTCCCATCCTGTTGGGTTCCCATAGAGGAGATAGAGAAGGCCCCAGTTCTTGTGAGGGCAAGCATCTCAATCCAGGGTTCCCACAGGCCAAGGAACAATTACGTACTCACAGGGTCAGTGCAAGGACTTCTGGAAATCTTCCCTACAGGAGGCATGTGCTATATCACGTTCCTGTTATGTGCCAAGCTGTGTTGTAGGTGCATGAGATTTATGAGCACACAATTAAAAATCCAAGGTCTGCCCATCCTGTAGTATGGGGTTGTGACAGGCAGCCAGGCCAGACAAGCAGTGCAGAACTGTGCAGAAGGCAGGTGAGAATAAGCTAGTACAACACAGGCAGCCTCACTGGTGAGACCTGTCACCAGGCATTTTCTGTTACCAGAGGAATCCACTTTCGGTGCCAATCTTGGGCCTGTGAGGAGCAGCAGCAGCGATGGTCTGGCAAGAGCCCAGGGGCTCAGCAGTGAAGCCTCCATAGAAAGCAATGAGGTAAAGGCCCTCCTTTTCGTTCCTCCCTTGGTGTTATAGGAAATAGGTGAATATTTGAAGTGTGTCACACCATGCCCAGAGGGCTCCTAACCTTGAGTTGGGGGGGTCCAGGCTGCAGGGAAGTCAGGATAGATTTCACATGTTACCCTGCCATGAGTGAAAGAGGCCAGAGGTTAACAGCCAGGTACGGGCTGCTCCAACACACACCTTCCGCTGCAGGATTCTGATCATGCCCGCAAAACCTCGGTTCGTAAACAAACTAAGAGTTATTTGAAGAGTAAGAGCCGCTACAGCAACAGTGATTGTCAGTGGCCTTCCAACACAGGAACTACATGTACTCAAGGGTCTGAACCCCAAGCTGAGAAGTCCCTCTACTCAGGACCTCAGGTGAGACCATCTGAGAATCCAATGGCTGCATGGTTAGGGAGGTGTCACTTCTATGACTGCGGGGTGGGTATGTATGTATTCATGACAAGGTACTGGGTTCTCCCCTCAAGACTCAGGATTCCTGATAAGCAGCAGGCCAACTGTGGGGTTGGTATTCTTTTCTTTCCAGGAGCAGGGGCTGCCTGTTCCCTTGCTGTCTGTCCTGCTCTCTGGGTCTCCTCAAGCTTAGGGAGATAGTAATGGCATGTGGTATGTACTTAGCAAAAATGTGGTCACACCTTCACTGTTGTCTGCCTTGGGGGAGCATGTCTCTGAGGTCATAGCTCAGCAGCTCCCTAACAGCTTGTAAGCTGGGGCTGGCTTCTGCCTACTGCCCTTTCCAGGGTTTACGCCTGGAACATAGACTCACCTCTCAGTTGTACAGGCATGTTACCAGTTGTGCTGGGATCTCAAGGCTGTTTCTCTGAGGAAAGAAAGTGGTAGTGGAGCAACCTTGGACCTTTTTTTTTTTTCCCCCTGCATCCTCAGTAGCCAAGCATGGACCAAAATGGAAACTAGACATTCTGGTGTTGACAGCTAGTTGAGAGGCTAAGCAGTTGAGCTCAGTAGTAGCTGACATGGCAGGGTCAGCAGACAGCCTGGCTGTCGGTAGCCATTTATTCTGAAAAATGAAAAGCTTATGCCATCACCAAGCACCCCCTCACATGGTGTCTTGGAAACAGTAGTGCTGAAGGCCAGGTGGGGTCAGAATAATCACAAGGATGGCCATGCAGACATGGACTCAGACTGGCCCCAAATTCATCAGGATAAGGGGGTGGGTAGAGCCTTTCTGAAGGGATCAAATGTCCTGAGACACAGACCTTAAAACCAGGAGGCAGAATAGTAGGGAGTCTCTGAGGCCCCTCTTGAACCCTGGATCCTTAACTCCATCAGCATTCTCTGCTGCAGGAGGCACTGGCCCAGAAAAGGGCCGTGTAGGGGCTCTAGCCAGGCCTGAGGTCAGAATTTGGGGGAGACCAACTCTCCATCCCTAGTTCCAGCCTCCCAGTTGTCTCCTCCCTCAGGACCTTGCCACACTACTGGAACAGATCGGGTGTCTGAAGTACCTGCCAGTGTTTGAGGAGCAGGATGTGGATCTTCGCATCTTCTTGACCCTCACTGAAAGCGACCTGAAGGAAATCGGCATCACGTGAGTTCCCTAGTATGCCCCACCCCAATCATCTCAGCCGTCCTTCCAGCCTGTCTAGACAGAGGCTTTCTTCCAAGTTGGCCTTTGTGCCCCAGAACTCTAAGGTGACCTTGCTGTTGTATGCTGGACCTTTGAGCTTTGTATTTCTCAGTTCACCTTTTTGTGATTTTTAACTTTTTTCATAACTGTCACAGTTCTGGAGTTAGTATTTTTATAGCACAGGTTTCTTATTTTCTTAAAGCTTGGATATAAAATCTTTTTATAGTTCAAACCATGTAATATACCTTTTGTTCCAAAACATTCCGTACACAAAATTGTCGTTTGTATCTTGGCTGTAACTCCTCATGGGTGACTCTCACACTTGAAGTGCTCTCCCCTAGGTGGCTCTCGTGCGGCAGGCGTCCTGTTCTCTCTCAGCAGGGCTTCCTCAGTGTTTGCCTATCTGGGAATGTCTGAATCTCTCCTGCACTTTGGAAGGACAGTTTTGCCAGGTAAAGGATTCTTGGTGACAGCTGTCTGCTTTGGCACTGCGGCTGCCCCAGCCTTCCAGTTTTAAAGGAGAATGTGCAGGTACTTTTATTGAGGATCCCTGCATGGAACAGGTTGCTTTTCTTTTCTTGCTCCAGGATTCTGTATGTCTTTAGTTTGGTTATGTGTCCTGGTCCATCATCTGTGGAGTTCAGTGGCTTCATAGATGTTCATCTTTCATCAGTTGTGGAAGTTTCCAGCTGCTAGCTCTCAGACCATACCTGCCCTCCCTGTCTTACGGAGGTACTCATGGGAGCTCTCCTGGCGGTTTTTCAGTCTCGTTCCTCAGACTGAATTTCCATTCTGTTCCATTTTGCTGGTTCCTTCCTTTACCCGCTTTGGGCTGCCTGCCTGTTTTAGGCTTTACTTCAGTTACCATACTTCTTTACTTATGTTTTACATTTTTCTCCGTTGTATTTCCATTTTGTATTGTTTCCACATCATCTTTTAGGTCTTTGATAATCTTTAAGATGGTGTTTCAAAGCCTCTGTCTAGCAGATCTGCTGCAGGGCTTTCTTGGGACTTCTGTAGTTTGTTTTCCTAACTGAACCATATTCTACTTGTCTTTTCATTTTATTGCAGAAAATAGATATGTAAGTCTCATGAGGTAGTAACCATTAAAGTCAGGACCTCCCCTTTCCCTAGGATTTGCAGGTCTGGTTTCATTTGGCTGCCTCTGTGTAAGCACTAGCTAGAGGTTGAAACCTGTAGGTCCCCTCAGAGCCTGCCCTTTCCCTAGGCACATGTCATGATGCTAACTTTCTGCCCATCTGTAGTTACTTTAAAACAAGCTGCTTTTATGTAGTCAAGGGTGATCCTGAACTCTTGTGTCCACCTTTCAAGGACACCAATGTTCTAAGCGTGGAGGTACTTTTCAGTATCCTAGTCTTTATTGTCTGGCTTCTACACAGGAGAGTGGAGAAAGGTGCTGTCCCTTAGACCCACTATGCATTCCCCTCCCCCCATCTTCCCAGCCAGAGTGAGTGTGGCTGATAGCAGTGGTCCTTAGTGACCACTGTACTTTATTCCATGCTCGAGACTGGGAGGACAGGGTCTGCCTTGCCTACCCTGCTTCCTGCATGCTGGATCTGGATGGCTGCTGCTATGAAGAGCTGGGCTTAGCCTAAGCTGGCTGTACTCACAGTCACAGCCTGCAGTGACCTCCAGGCTGCCAATGAACTTGTCTGGAAGGGGAGATCTCCCTTAAGAGCACAGACATAGTTGTCCAAGCCTGGAGCCAGTGATGGTGGAGGCTTTTGGACATTCTTGTGCAGGATCTTCTGTCACCTCTCTTTCAGAGTTAGGTGTTCCCTGGTGACTGGCCTTGCTGGCAAGGCAAGGTTGGTACCAAGGTTGCACATGACAAAAGCTGACATACACCCTCTGATTCACTACTTCAGGTTGTTTGGGCCTAAGAGGAAGATGACTTCCGCCATTGCCCGCTGGCACAGCAGTGCCCGCCCCCCTTGTGATGCCCTGGAGTTGGCCTATGCTGACCGGCTAGAGGCTGAGATGCAGGAGCTTGCCATTCAACTGCACAAAGTAAGTGGAGAGTCCAGGCAGGCTTGGACACAAGAGACAGAGTACATCTAGAGTCATACCTTTATAGCAGAGGAGATAGTGTTGGCGGGTACTAGAGACAGGACATTTGAAGGGGTGGATGGAAGTCAAAAGTCAGATGAATGTCGGAGAGAAGAGCAAGTAGCCCAGGCAGAACCTTGAATTTATAGGATGGAGCCAAAGAAGCAATTCCAAGACAGGTAGCCTAAAGAGACTCTGCCCTTTGGGGGAATCAGCAAGACAGGGTCTTGGCCTCTTGGCTTAGGCCCTCTAGCCTGGTATTTGCCTGCAGTGCTGTGAGGAGGCAGAGGCCCTGCGTGGCCAGGTGTCCCAAGAGCAGGAACTGCGGGCTGTAGTAGAGAGCTGTCTGCTGGAGCAGGATAGTGCCCGAAAGGACATCCATGCCCAACTGCAGGAGGCTCACACCCTCGCCAAGGATGCTGCCCTTGTCCTGGACCAGCTGCGGTAAGTGGGCTCACACACTCAGGTAGTCACCACCCACACTTGTCAATCTTCATCCCTTCCTAATCCTCCAAGTAGATGGGAAGTGGGGAGAAACCACAGTGCCTCTTCCTAAATTTCCCGGCCTCTGTTCCTCACAGTGCAAGCCTAAAAGCAGGTTTGGGGGTCAGCATCACTAACCAGCACTCCTTCCAGGACTTAGGTGTTTTTTGTTGCCCACTGTTTGGGCTGGAGTTGATGGCAGGACCTCTTCCAAATTAACATTTGGTCAAATGTCTGACAGGGCCTGTCAGGCTGAGCTGTCAACTCGAGTGAGGCAGGACCAGTCCCCCAGTGAAGCTACCTTAAGCCCACCTTTTCTCTCAGCAGGTAAGAAAGCAATAGCCTGGCTTTGGACTAGGACAAAGGTGGTGGGCAGGAAGCCTTCAGCTAAGTTCCAACCAGTGGGCTCTGCATGGCAGTTACAGTGGCAATCCTGTCCCCAGAACAAACCCACTTATGAAAAGAGATGCACTATTATACATAAGGGGTAGATGACAAGTGTAAGGGCCTTTGTTTCATGGCTGATTACACTGTCTCTAAGGCCTCTAGTGGATTTGTGCAGCTGGGGCCCCCAGAGTTGAGCTCTACTTAGGCCTGAGTCTTAAGTGACAGTTGTTAAACTTGTAGCTGGGTACATCCCTGTATTAGTGGTAAGGGCATACCCGTGGCCAACCTGCTCTTTTGTACTACAGATTCCAAAGGTTGGCCTATTCCCCTGCAGGCCTTGAGCCTCCCTGAGTTGTCAGGGGCCCTAGAAGATTGTGTCCATGAGATGGGTAAGTCTCCAGGAGGGCAGCCAAGGCTTTAACCTAACCCTTCCTCAGACACTCTTCCAGGAACTGAGACAGAGCTGGCCATACCCAGTCAGCTCTGACCCCTCGGTAGTCTCACCCCAGCCTGACCCCAAGGCCACCTATTTGTAGCACCCCGAGTTTCCCTTCTCCCTGCTGCCAAGACTTGACTCAGAACACTAACTGGCCCTATCCTTAGGGCAGGCATTATGCTCTGTAACACAGAGCCTGGAGAAGCTACAGACGCTGAATGGGAAGAAATGGCGGGAACCGTAGCCAGGAGGGATGGTGAGAGTACCCACATGCCCATGGGCACCCTGGACCACCTAACCTTCCTGTACCCTCTTACCAGACTTTTCTTTTTAATTTTCTTTTCTTCAGATTCTGACGTTGGGTGATGGATCCACCCTGAAGTTATTATATGTGCCATGCAAGATGGGGCAGTGAGCAGATGGCTGTAGCAGCCCAGGGGATGAAAGACCAGCCCAGGGTGCAGCTGTGGTCAGGATAGTACTCCAGTCCCTGCCTGGGCAGCTTGGACTGGCCCTGAGGGAGGATGAAGGGCCTGGCACCAGATCCTGTTGGAAAGGCTCCAAGTGGGGAGGCAGCTCTGGCCCAGACAGGGCTGTGTGAAGAGAGGTTCACTGAAGTTGGTTTGGTCTTAACATGAGGTCTGGGGCACCTAGAAAAAGTGCTGTTTGTTGGAAAAATAAAATTACTTGTAAGTTGGAGGACTCATACATATGACATTATATGCCTGGCTGTCACCAGCAGACCCTAGGTTACCCATCTATGGTCACTTCTGATCTTTCATGCCCGGAAACCCTAAAGTGGAGCTGGCAGACAGCCTTTCTTGAGCTGTGGGAGTTTTTTAGCCATACCAGTGTTTCTGGACAGACATTCCTGTCCCATAATGGTGTAGCTGTTTTCCTTCTGTGCTTCCATCTACATCACCACCACCAGGCTGAACTCAAGCTACTAGCCAGAGTGGTTGACCTTGGGGTTCAGAGGCTGGTTGTGTTCTTGGACCCAACCTCCACACCTCAAAGATATGGCCGGCCACCCAGAAGCATACATGAGCATCAGAGGAATGGCTTTATTGTCTTGCTTCCTCAGGTCCACAGAGTTGAGCCAAAGCCCTCCTGGGGAGAACCAAGCCACGTGGGGTATAGCCACTCTGAAACCAACCCACAGTTCACACACCAAGAAGGAAAAAAAAAAAACCCAAAAAAACCAAAACAGAAATCCAAAAACCCAAGTGAACAACAGCCTATCGAAAGCTGGATCAGGTTCTGGGCTAAGGGAAGGAGTGACCTAACATGGGTTACCTCCAGTGAATGAAACCTCTGACCAGTTCAGGAGCCATGTACCAACCAAATGCCTTAGAAAAGTGGGCTCTAGCTTGGCCTCCACCTGTCATGAACAGACTCACACGGGACAGTCTGAGTCTTGGGATAGATATGTGAGAACATCCTCAGCTTAAAAAGCCAGGTCCAGGCCACCCCACTGAACAACCTGAGAGGGTAGCTAGGTCCCAGGGACTGCTTGGGACAGAAAAGATGAACAGCTGCCTGCTTGTCCCTTGCAGTCAGAAGAGATGCAAAACCAAACACACTAGAAGGCACGCTTCTTGGGAATTCCAGGGCCTGTGGGCAGAAACAGCCAAGGGAGGACAAGAACCGCACAGGAACCTCCTCAGGATGAGGCGGGGAGCAGCTTTTCTAGGGCCTTCTTCTGTTTCTCTGTGGCTGAGGCCAAGGCCTCAGCCAGCTTTTCCGAGGGCATCATGTTGAGTACCTTAAGGGCAAATAGGAGCTGGTACTTGGCAGTGCTGACGAAGGCATTGCTCAGGAAGTTAGGAAAGCCGCCTACTCGATCCTTCTGGGTGTACAGTGGGACCCGTACAAGGCCCAGCACCTGTGGGACAGAGGGCATGGGTGGGGCTGGGCTCTCCTTATAGAGAGGTAGGGCTGGCAGAGAAGCCTGTCAACGACCAGTCTGCCAAAAAGATGGGTCAGACCCGGGCAAGCCTGGTTAGCAGTAAAGCCTATGTACTCCCTACCCTGTCTGCCAAGACCCATGATCCCTGGTCTCACTCCAAACCCCTTAGACCAGAGAATCCACAAACCCCAAAAGCTTTCCCCTTACCTCAGGAGAGAACCCCAAACCCTATAACCTAGCCTTTTTAAGTCTGTCCTCAATTTCCCAAGCAGACCGTGACCATCCCTTCTTTCCAATGATCCCATGCCCCACTCCCAGGATTGACAATGGCAGGCAGCAAGGCAAATGTAAACGGCCCCGGACCCAGACCCCCAAGTCTCTTCCCACCCAGTGTGGCAAAAATGACCCTGAGGGGCATTTGTTACCCATCGGTGCCTTCTGTGGTGCCAGAGCCAAACCTCAGGAGTGGGAATGGGGGCGGGCCCCCGGCAGTGGTCCCACCTCTAGACCGTGGTCCCGCGAGTGCACAGCGCTGATCTCCACAGCATGCAGCTGCTCCAGAGTCAGCTGCCGTGCATACAGATGTGCCACCACACGTTGTGGACCCTCAGTCAGGTGTGAGCTCAGGTAGTCAGCTTCGGTAAGGCGCAGGCCGCCCAGGCCCAGGCCCAGCACCCGGTTCAAGCCATCCTCCAGCGACCAGAAGCGCCGGTCCACAAAACCCCCAGGGAAGCCCAGCAGCCCGTCGAAGCGCATCTGCATCTATAAGGTAAGCGGGATAAGGACGCGAGGTCCACAGGGCGCCCCAAGCCTGTGTCTATCCACCCGCCCACCCAGCTCCTCACCAGCACTGAGAATCGCATGGGAATACGACCGAAGAGCTGCCCGGGGTTGGCGGCATACAACATGGCGTGGCACGAGTGGCTCCAGCCGGGCCCCAAGCGCATTGCTTCTTCCCGGCTGATCTGCTTCAGCTCCGGAACCGTCGCGGTCGACATCTTGATACACTGCAGGCCCACCGCCCAAATGAGCATGCGCGACCCCGCCCACGACACACAGGCCCAATCCACGTGCATGCACGTGCATGGGCCCGCCCCCACCACTCCTTAGAGCCTGGGGTTGAACCCAGATAAGACTGGAGCCCCTGGCCGGATGGGGGTGGGGGTGGGGGTGGGGGTGGTGGAGTTCACTACCATCCAAGCTGCAGAGACGACCGCACTCAAGCAGCTAACTACAATTCCCAAAATGCACTGCGCGGAAGCCAGGTCATCAGAGGAAGGTACGCTGAGCATCAAGATGTACCAGTCTCAGAGTCCTAGACATCCCTAAGAGGGCAGCTGCAAGTCTCAATATCCACCTCATCTCTGAGGGTGCAGATTTTTCCCTGAGCCTCAACCCCGGGCTATAGCTCCACCATTGCCCTGTGAAACCACGCCCTTAAAGATTTAAGCTTCTAAGTGAACTCCCTTTGGCCACCTCGGCACATGGCTGTGCTCTGGAGACATCTGAAGAGCTGGGGTGGTGGAAGAACTGAAACAACCTACCCACTTGGAGGCTGAGACCCACCAGTTGCTCAGGAAAGGTGAGCCGAATTCCACTTCTGGCTTCACTCCAGACAGAGCAAACAACAAAAGCAATAGCAATAAACCCTTGCCTGTGCCTGGAAGGGGTACTCTGTCCTCTCACATAAACGAAGGTGACACCAAAGTCTACTCAAGAGCTACTACTGTAAATTACTCAGTGTCCTGCCACTACATTAAGGACCAACTGCTTGCCCACGGTGCTGTGCCAGAACAACGCCCACGCAGGATATTGCTGCATGATTTTATTACTATAAATATACAGTAAAAACAACCCCAAAACTAGCCAATCAGAGTTCAACAAATGATAGCACATGTGAATCTGAGACACGTGAATCTTCAGTCTGCATCCCATCTTTCAAAGTACTGGCACCAGTACCATGACCAGAGGCCAGGTTTTTGGCAGGTGAGGGGTGGGCATGCACATGCTGACCTGTGTGCATATGTGTGCGTTCAGCAGGAGAGGGCAGATGGATGTGCAGACAGGGCTCTGCTCACAGGCCTACTAGAGACCTGGCCAGCCACTGCTAAAAAGGGAGCAGAGGCAGAGCCAGAGTTCAAGGGGGGTGGGGGGGCCTCCATGCACTGCTACAGGTTGTCACCTGGGTGAGTGGCAGGGCAGCTATGTACCTGACCACCAGGGGAGCTGCACTGCCTCAGCACCTCTGCCCTGGGGCCACCCATAGACCCTTTGCCTTAGAGACAAAATATCACTGGTCCCTCCCTGCTCCTAGGTGGGCTCTAACGGGAGCCTTAGACAATAAACTACTGTCTAAGAAAAACTGCCAATGGATCTGCTATGGGAGCTGCTCAGCCTCTTCCCTGGCAGGCAGTTGGCAGTGCTGCCCTGCAAGCGTGAATACCTCCATATGGGAGGGATGTGAGGAAGTGAGGAAGTGAGTGAAGCAAGACCTGTGAGGGAGTACTGGATACCAACCAGTGCAAATGGCTGTGCTATTAAACAATCTGACTACCCAGGTCTTGCCCCAGCTGCCAGAGGTCTCTAGTAAGGACTAGAACAGAACAGGAGAGGCCTGGAGACTCCAGGGAAAGTCACTCATGGACAGGACATACATAAGGTAAAAGCAGCAGTGACAGCCTGGCTGTCTTGGAGGACACACATGGGACAGGCAGACAGGCACCGATTCCTTCATCAACCGTAACCTGGGTTGCCCACCTTCCAGAACTTCACTCCACGGGTAGATTTTCTCTTGCTGGTTTGCTAAGTGCTTAGTTAGAGCATCAACCTTGGCAGCTGGGGAGCCCCTCTGGGGCCTATGGCCCATGGAGAAAGCTGCTGTCCTTCATCTTGTACCATTTACAAATATATCGACCATAGAAAAGGAGGGTGTGTGGAGGAGCAGTCCACTGTGCAATTTGATCAAGGTTCACTATGGCCCCTCAAAGTCCAGCGGCCACATCAGGTGTGCAGACAGGAGAGGCCAGGGTATCACTGGGCTCCAGGGAAGCCTCCTGGCAATATTGGGGACACTGAGGGCTCTGTGCTGCTAGCTGAGCCAGGCTCTCAGAGGGGGTTCAGCTCAGTAGCTCCAGGCTCAGTACTAGAGCCACTCAGCAGAGGCCAGGGGGAGCTGGTGGTGCCAAGGCTGTGTGGCGTCTCCATGGAGATGGACCATCCTGTAAGGGGGGGTGGGGAGAGAAAGGAGGGGTCATGGACTGTTGGTCACATATCTGTTCCCATCAACCAAGAGCCTCATGGGGGCAGGACCACCTAGCATCCTCTACTTCGTGACCCAGGCTCATGCCACCTGGCAGGAATAGATGTGACCTCATAGAAGGCTAGGGACCCTTCAGTCCTAGGCAGTTCTTTACATATGTCTTCTCTACTGGGACAGATAGTAAAGCTGCAGGCACAGGGTAGCTGTGCACCACTAGCCCAGGGGTCTCCTGTGCTGGACTACCATTCCTGGACCTTAGCAGCAGTCTGGCCAAGAGCATTGCAACTGGGTTAGCTAGAGTTCAGCCAACTCTAGCAAAGGGAAAGTGAACAGATAGGAATAAAGCAAGGTGGTACTTGAGTTGTCTGAGTGGGCAGCTCCACTGGAGCTGAAGAGACCTCAGAGCCCATCTGTCTTCTAGAGGTCTGCTCTGTAGTGCTGTGTGGTATTTTATCCAAGGGCAAAAGTTGTTTTCAGAAGCATCAGTGACACAGACAAACCGGTCCTGCTCATTTTTAGGAGCTGTGGCTTCACAAAAGGCAATTTTATGGTTCAGTCCCCAGCTGTGACCTAGGTTTTAACAGCTAAAGTCCAACCTAAACCTCAAACAGCTACCCCTTTCTCCTGCAGAAGCTATAAATAACAGTGTTTTTGTTTCAGGGGGACAAGCAAGTCTTGAGAAACCATGAACCCCAACAAAACCAAAGAAACTACACCTGGCTCCCTGGCTGATGGCAGAGGGCTGCAGCCTAGAGATCTGGACACCAACTGGGCACTTCCCAGACAGGCTGTGTGAGCCTGCAATGGTGCCATCCTTCTGGGGAATCCTGACACCAAAGGCTATCAGCCTTTCTGTAAGAACCTTAAGAAGAAAGAGCCCTGCCTGTAGGCCGAGTTTTCAGGGATGCGGCTGTAACCAGATTTCTCCTCTCCTCCCTCCCTCTCTCCCTCCTCTCCCTCTCTCTCTCTCTCTGTGTTTTGCTGCAGAAGGTTCCAAAGACAGGACAGGTTCTCAGTGGCCAGATAAGGGGGCAGAGGCCATAGTGACAAGTAAAGGAAGGCATGACGAATACCCTCTGGACAGAAAGCGAGAGGGTTTTTTTAGTTTTGAGACCTGGTTTCTTTGTGTAGCCCTGGTTGTCCTGGAACTCTATATAGACCAAGCTGGCCTGGAGCTCAGAGATCTATCTGCCTCTGCCTCCTAAGTGCTGGGATTAATGACATGTGCCACTACATCTGGCATTAAATTTTTTAATGTTTATTTTTATTTTCATTTTATATATGAGTCTTTTGCCTGCATGTATCTCTGTACAGAAGTTGCATGCCTGGTGCTCAGAAAGACCAGAAGAATGTGTCCAATCCCTTGAACTGGAGTCATAGATGGTTGTGAGCTTTCATGTGGGTGCTAGGAATGGAAGCAGAGTGTTCTGGAAGAGTAGCCAGTACTCTTAACCACTGAGCCTTTTTTCTAGCTCCTCAGAATATAACAGACCTAGGACAACATACACGTTCCATAGACAGGAACATTGATGGGAACAGGTGATCTGGTACAAATTTGAACTACTACTTAAACCATAGCCGATGCAGGGGGAATATATACTAAAAGCCTATCTGGGCTACAGAACAAGTTCAAGGCCAGCCTAGCAAATTTAGTAAGACCATCTCCTGGGACCTGTAAAAAAAATTAAAGAGGACAGGGGATGTAGAATGCCTCCTATGTAGAATGCCATCCCCAGTACTGACTTTGTTTTAAAAAACAACCACAGTGAGACTACTGTGTGCAGTCCCCAGGATGCTGCTGTTCCACACGTTCCTAGGGTCCTTAATCCTTCAACTCCTTCCTCCTACCAGGGACAGCAACTCCAGAAACCTGGGCTGAGTCACTGTTCAAATGACCCTACATTACTTCTTTGGAAGAGCCTGGGTGGGCACCAGTCTGGACAGGAGACAATTTGGTTGCAAAGCCAGGACCCCAAGAGGCCACCTTTCAGACACAAAGATGCAGCAGCCATCAGTGGGCTCTGGACTCTGAATCCAGAAAAGAACCCTCAGGGAATTGGGCTCTTTTGCAGATATACCCAGCCAAGCCACCAGAAGTGTGGAGGAAAGGTCACGTACCAGCTTACTCCTCTATACCAACAGAGCAGGACTCAGGACCCAGGGCTGTGCAGAGAGGAGGGAGAGACAGATGGAGCTCAGTTAGCAGAAAGACATGGACTTTAGTCAGGGGTGAGAACTATCTAGAAACAGACTGCCCATTCATCACCTGCTGCAGTACTAAGTATGACTAGGACAGGTCCTGGACAACTTCCTAGCCAAGAGAGAGATGTGTGTGTGAAGGCAACAGGCATAGCTAGCTCTTCCTGTGGCTATGAAAGCCAGACCTCTGAACCAGGCAGAGAATCTAAGCAGAGGCACCTACTTTTTCACTGTTTTATGGATTTCCCCAGCCTTGTTTTTTCCATCTCTGAAAGAACTGGATTCAATGAATTTAGCTGCATCCAGGGAGGGGTTAGTGGTGCCACTGTCAGAAAGTAAAGACACTAGCCACATGTCTGTTCCTTACAAAGATGAAAGACATGCAGCCTTCTCTGACAAGAGCCAGCAGAAAAGATAGTAGGTGCCATCGTGCAAGGAGAAATATGCAAGTGTGCACAGCTGCCACAGAGCCCCTTCCCCTCGCCCTCCAGTGCTGACATTCAGTGGTGGCTCCAAAGGGATGTGCAGAGACAGCAACCTGGCCTACTGTCACAGAGTCCTGCATAATGGCTAGTTCTCAGAGAGTGGCTGAGATCCAGAAGCAGCTCCTGTAGAGAGCTGGCCAAGGCCTCTCTTCTCCAAATGTACACAGATATAGAACCTCTGGCTGAGACCCTTGCCTACAGACATCTCTGTGGCCAGGCCTAATGAACTGCAGGTCACAGAGGGATAAAGTATTCTATGCTGGACAATAAAGGAACCTTCAGGAACATCTGTAGGGGCAAAGCTCACACGGGTGACTCAAGAGACCCAGGGACCTCTCCTCACCCCCAACTTCACCCATTTTACAATAAAGATGGGCATTTGAAGTGCTTCTAGAACACACTGGAAAAGCTGATTCCAAACATGCTTCACCTATGGGCTTTTTTGGATAGGCCATGCTGGTCCAATAAGACCCATAGCTACTCTCCCACACCTGATAACCCTCTGTCAGCCTCTATGGATCATTTTACACCCAGAAGATGGGGGTAGATGGGAAGCCCTTTTCACCAAAGGATGTCACAATCACCCAATACCAAGAGGCCCTGGAAAACAGAGCAACCCTGACCTCAGGGCCAAACAGAAAGCAAAGGAATTTTCCTGACATGGAGTAGCCCATATCCTTAAGTAGCTGCTTCTAAGAACCGGTCTCAGAAGTATAATAGCTGTTTGTCGGAATTCCTGAGACCAGAGCAGTTCGAAGTTTGAGAGACCCACTTCTACCCCAGATTTAGAGCCCAAAGTATGAACCCCAAGTGTGAAGCTAAGGACCTCATTCCAGCAGGGCAGGAGGATGAACTAAGTGACAGCCTGTGCCTTAACCTTTAGAAAATAACAGTAAGTCCCTGGCCCACTGCCAATGGCTAACTGATGTACTGCCACACTTGGCCAACCTCTGGCCTGACTGGAAATGTGCTGCTGTACACCTGGGTACAATAGGTCTATCTGCCATGGGCCACAGACGAAGACTATAGTCTCAGCAGGAGATGGGCCTCCTTGGGCCTCAGCAGGCAGCCTGGCCTGGCTTGAGTCCTGCTGTGAGGATTAGCAGAGTACAACTTACAGTCAGAGAGACTCCCCTTTCCTCTCCCTACCTCAGAGACAGAGCTAGGCTGTGCCCAAATGTCTACAGAGGACTTGGTGCCATTACCTGGTAGGTAAATGTCAGCAGGAGGACCTGACTGGCTGCAACCATGGTGCTGGGGGCTGCCATCCTGCAGGACATCATCAATAGAGGGCACTCGGCTCCCTGAAGCAGGCAGAGGAGAGAGATCAAGACACACAGGTAGGGACAGGTCCTTGTGGTGCACTCTGACTGCATAAACTCCAGGGAGCACATGGTGAGTAAATGCATGAGGTGGGGAGTTCTGTTTCAAAACCCAAAACCAATCTGTCTGGTGCCAGGTGGTAGCTGCTTTTCCTTGAAGCAGTCAGGAGTGGCCCTTCACCCTGTGTAGTGGTGGGCTGTAGGCAGGTTTCTGGAGCAGACCTGAGGACCATGGCTACTTTTACCTCACACAAGTCCTCAACAGTTTAAGACTGAACTCCCTGTTCCTGTAGGTGACTTTTCTGCCTAGGTAAAGAGTGCTCAGAGTGTGGGAGGAGCCTAGGCCCTAGGTGGGAAGCTCAGGTCCTCCCTGCCTCAAACAGAAGACAGAAGTACAAGGCCAGGGTAGAGGGGCTGAAGACACACAGCACACTGCTCCAAGAGGGCACCACCTCACTTACACTCAGAGCCCAGCCCCTGCAAGTGGGTCTCACATGGGGAGCCCTCTTAGCAGGATGTAGGGCACAATAGAGCAGCTGCAATTATATGGGTTGGGAGTACATCACCGTTCTATGGGCCTCATTACCAGTTAGAGCAATGTCTAGCCAAGTGGTCTTGGGCATCCTTAGATGCCAACCCTGAACCCTGCAGAGGCAGGCTTGGGGCTCCTTACCACCCAACATGGCAAGCAAGAGAGATGGGGGAACCCAAGCCTCTAGGCTACCCATTAAGCCCTCTACTATAGGGATGTGAGAAAACACCAGCTGTCCTAAATTCAGGAGGAAAAGAGACAGGCAACTCCAAAACACACGAGGACAAATAACTCCCACATCTGGGCAGCCCTTCCTGGATACACACGAGGTGCTGGCCAGTGACACAATGCTCTTACCATCCCTGCACATGGACCATCCAGGTTTCTGAAGGCAAGAGCTGGGAATCTGTCCCTCGCCAGGACCTAAAGCTTACCAAGGGCTTGGGGACATACCTGGAGAAAGGGCTCACCTTGCTTCAGGGATGGCTCCTCTGCCTCCTCTGTTCCCAAACTCTAGGAGACAAAGAGGAAAGATCTGTGGTGCAGACATCCTCAGACAGTGGGCAGCAGCTGTCACTGAGGATACAAGGATGCCACTGGAAGCTAGGCTTTACATGTGGTCCTGCTTACGAGCCCTCAGAGTGACTCCATCACAGTGTGGCAGTACCTAGAGGGCTAGTCAAGCCTCAGGATCATCAGCAAGGGAGCCCAAAGAAAGCCAGCCAGGGTCTCACCAGAAGCAAGCCTCACCTCAGGGGAGCTGCTCTCCCGCAGCGCAAGCTCCACACCGCTTGGTGGGAGAGGAGCATCTGAGTCTTCCGAGAGCCTCTCCTCATCCTCCTCATGGATGGGGGATGATGGAGACCGCAGGGTGCTGGAGAGAGGGAGGAAAGCCGGGTTGCAGGGCACTGAGATGACATGCCACACAGAGTCAGCAGCCTTTGCATACATACCTGGAGACATGGTAAAGAACCTTTGGGGGAGAGGTGGCACTTCTGCAAAAATTCAAAAGGCAGAACCGCCTAGCAGAGGCTCCTCAGGGAGAAGTGTACTTCAGTACAGGCCTGAACAAAAAGGTGGACCTACCCAACAACCCTCCACCCCCAAAGATACCAGCACCCGCCTGACAGCTGGACACCAGAAGAGACACTGTGAGCCCTAGGCAAACAGCAGAAGGAACTGAGCCTTTGGAGTTACTCTGCCATGTCCACATAGTGTAGGGCCTGGGCAGTTTACAGAACACATACCTTTTTACTTTTCTCCTTAAGGGAGTCATTGCCACCCATGCTAGAGCCCAAGGGAGCAAGGCTGACTCTTGGGCAGCACTAGAGAGGTCCCTTGTGATCCTGAGGATGAAGCTGGAGTTCTGCGCTAGAGCATGGGTGGCCTGGCATGCACATGGCCCTTGGATAAACTCCAGAAACACACAGATACACAAAAACCCACCTCTTAGAGAAGGCTAATATCTAGGGCACATAGAAGCTCAAAAAGCTGTACTCCAAACAATCATCATCCAATCAGTAAATGAATCCAACGTAGTTTGCAAAAGACATACAGCTCATAGTAGGGGCACGTGCACTTAGGAGGCACTTAGGAGGTCAAGGCAAGAGAATCAGGGCTCCTAGGCCAGCCAGCCTTGGTTGCATGAGAGCATCTCAGAAAAATAAAAAATAAAACTGCTAGGCATAGTGGAGTAGGCCTTTAATCCAAGCACTTTGGAGACAGAGGCTGGCAGATCTCTGAGCTTAAGACCGGCCTGCTCTATAGCGAAAGTTCCAAAACAGCCAGGGCTACTCAGGGAAATCCTATCTCTAAAAATATTTCTGACCATATATGTATGTACGTACATATGTGTATATATATAGTAATATTTGATGTCATTTGCAGGAAATTAATGGAACTAGAGAGTATATTAAAGAAAATGAGCCATACTCAGATTCTCATATGCAGAACTGAGATTTTAAGATAAGTATATTAACATGAAGGACATGAAAGCAGCAGGGGACAGTGGGGAAGAAGCCAAAAAGAGGCAGTGACAATGTAACAATGTAGGGTAATGATGTGCACAATGAGACTGTCGAGGGAGAGGAAAGGAGCCGTGGGGGGAGGGGGAGGGGTATAAGCACAGTAAAAATACAGATGTATGAAGATGTCAGGTGATACTAACTATGAACAGTAAAAAAGAGAGACAACTTAGCAAAACTATTCATTTAAGTTCTCATGCTATTATAAAAAGTGGCTACCACCTTATGAAGTAGCCAATACAAATAGATGCACAGGCAGACCACCTTATGAAGTAGCCAATACAAATAGATGCACAGGCAGTGGAAAGAGCCACTGCTCAGAACCTGGAAAAGGAGCACACATCTGGTGCAGCAGATGTAAGGTGGGCTGGCTGGTTTTATGTTAACTTGATGCAGTAAGATGTGGAAGTGTAAGGCGAATGGACCCTTCCTCCTCCTCAGCTCTTGGTCCTGGTGTGTTATCACAGCAATGGTAATCCTAAGACACAAGGTATAGCTGCCTCACACCTCAGTGTCCCAGTGTCAGCTGTTACTGCTGGTTCCTTGGTGACATATGCTTATGTGACCAGCTGGTGTGGCTTGAGGACTTGGGGACACCAGGAGCCTCAGCCCAGTTTTCTGATGTTCTGTCCTACACGGTGCTGCTGGCTGTGATCAACTAGAGAAGAGTCTGACGGGCTGCTGAACCTTGTGAGTCCCAGTGATCAAGAAACAAAACGCAGAGCTGGAGAGATGGCTCAGCAGTTAAGAGCACTGGCTGCTCTTCTAGGGGGCCTGAGTTCAATTCCCAGCAACCACATGATGGCTCACACCCATCTACAATGGGGTCTGATGACCTCTTCTGGCATGCAACTGTATACATATTTTTTCTTTTTAAAAAGAAACAAAATGCATCATAAAGTTCTGCAAATCCCCAGAGAAACTGCAATTCTCACAAGCACACATTAGCAGATCTTCATACTCTCTTTCACTCAATGTGATTACACACCTCACTCAGAGAGACTGGCACCGGCCTCACCTGTCTGGAGATTTGCTCTGTGGCTTGCCCTTTTGTAGGCCACTTTCTATGATTCGATCGAGTCCAGCGAGAGGACAGCTGGCTTGGGACAGACCATCCGAGATGCCTGAGTAGGTGATTTCCTCATAGAGGGGGGCTGATGGGATAGCCGGGGAGACAGCCCGTAGACCATTGAGTGCCTCGAGCAAGGAGATGGGCTCATAGCCAGGTGGGATGCTGTCAGAACTCTGTGGGGACAAAGCCAGTGAAGGCCCAGCCAGGCTCCTGCCCACAGCCACGAAGCCCCAGAAATGGAACATTCTCCTCCCCAGACCTGCTTTCCTGACTGTCTTGCTCATGCTAACCTCCCAGGAACCTAAGCCCCAATTCTTGTCAAAAGCTACCTTTGCAGAGTACAAGCTTATCCTATTCAGGAGTCTCTCAGCCACCAGTGCCAGCACACACCCCAACACCCAGACATACAGAATGATAGCAAGGTCAGCAAAAGCTACTATCGCCATCACTACCAAGCCTTTACATGGCTTACTGTTCCCAGCTTGCAGGAGAAGAAAGTGTGAGGGGTTAGTGACAGGAGAGAAGTCAGGAGCAGGCAGAGCAGAGCCATGACAGGCAGAGTGTCACCAGTGCTGCCCTGGCCAGGGAAAGTATAACCTACGGGGACCCCACACAGGGTGTCAGTGGGAGTATGGATCAGCACTGTTACTGAAGTCCCTCATCAGGAACAGATGGATTTAGCAGGGGGAAGAGAGAAGGAACGTGCCCCAGCTTCCAAAGAACAGTCAGGCCATGGAGTGCTATACAAGGATTGTGCTGCATTGCTCCCATTGGCTCTCACAGATCAAGTAGAGGGGCAGTGCTCATACCTCCTACAGAAAGCCCTGGCCCGCCCCTGCTCAGCACTGTGGGTAACAGGATGGGGCAGCACTCCTAGGGAATGTGGTGTGCCCCAGACTGGTGGTGGGCCTTAGTCCTCAAGCTAACACTCACCTATCTTCAATTTAAAGGTGAACAACTGCCCCAGCCCTGCACTTTCCACAAAAGACAAACTCAGCTGCTTCCCAGGGTTATACGAGCTTTCAACAGGCCCTTGCCAGGCCAATGAAACTCCAGGAAGAGGTCTGGTCTGGCTGCTACCTGACTTTTGCTCTCCCTGTCTGGTCCCTGGGGTGCAGGGAAAACATCAGAAAACCAGAGTCCTCAGCCCAAAGAGTCAAACTTCAAGGGACAGCCAGCCAGGAGTGCAAGAGGAACAAGCATGCGGGGAATGCCATGTGCAAAGGAACAGCGACATCAGTTCCCCTTCAGTATCCATTCCACTGCCAGCAAGAAAAAAGGGAAACAGGGCTCAGAAGCCATGACGAGCAAAGCTGGCAAGAGGGGCGGCCTGAGGTTGGCTACCGCCTGGCACCAACACCAAAGAATGGGCTTTGCGCCAACAGACCTTCAGCTTTGCTTATTCCACAAAACTCCCTTCCTGGGCAGAGACACCGGGACTGGGGGGACTGGATTTGACAAAGTGTGTTAAACATATTAGCCTGGGGTTAAAATGACCTCCCACACTTGTTGATTTAAAAATAAGGGTCTGGGGTAGAACAGAGC
The DNA here is from genome assembly GCA_033318265.1 of Phyllotis vaccarum. Classification (NCBI taxonomy): domain Eukaryota; kingdom Metazoa; phylum Chordata; class Mammalia; order Rodentia; family Cricetidae; genus Phyllotis; species Phyllotis vaccarum. Next base: position 68,587,021 of record JARWLC010000016.1, on the reverse strand, counting down.
TCTATGACCAAACACACTTACTGTTTCCCTTTTAGGTTTCTTGCTGGCCAGGGAGGCAGAATGCGACTTTGATTTTTTAAAGGGACACTGTCAAAATAAAAATCACATGTTTTACAACTTCTACCTCCACATGGCAAAGGGACTGGCGGGCGAGGCAGGCCTCTGGTTTACTGCCCTCCATGCACGCCCAGGAATTCTAAAACTATGGTTGACCTTAAGATGACACTCAGCACAAGAAAAATTGTGCATGAGGGCCTGCACAGGCTGCCTGAACGTATATAACCAGTTCTGGGAACACAACCTCAACCTAACCTACTCATGATCTCCGTCTCCCCAGAGCAAGAGATCTTGAGCAGGTGGACAATAGAGTGGCTGGGCACTCAGGTTCACCATTATCTAAAAAGACTCTCTAGAGACCTCATCTAGGCATTTCACAGGGCAGATGGCAGAGAACAAGAACCCACTTAGATACTTGGAACTCTGCAAAAAGCAGTGTTTGTTCCTAGGGCAGATTAGAGCTTCTGGCTAATTACAAATCAAGGTCACACCCACCCCATAACTGGCTCACCCAGGATAAGAGGGCAAACTGGAAGGGACCCATCTGACCCTAAACCACCAGGACAAAAGCAACAAGCCCAGCACTGTTGAGCACTAGTAGGACCCCTCCTTCACCGGGCAGCCCCACCCCAGAGACCAGCAAGCACATGGTTGGTAAGTGTAAGGCTCTTCAACCGAAGCCCACATAGTACACTAGAATAAAGACATGTTTCAGGGGTCCTTTTGTGTGTGTGGGGAGGGAGGGGAGGACTAGAGAGGATGACACACAGGACAGGACGGAACATGAGCCATTGAAGAGGAGGTGTTACACCTCTAGTCCAGGTGTTTGAACACAAACTCAGTTTTTGAAGGAAAAGGCCAAAAATCTGCATTTCATGGGACACGCTTTTAATCCCAGCACTCAGGAAGCATAGACAGGCAGACCTGAGTTCAAAGCCAACCTGGGCTACAGAATATATTCCAGGATATCCCGGATTACATTGAGAAACTGTCTCAAAAAACAAAACAAAAATGTTGGCCCAGTTTTCAGAAGTCGAATGTGAGAATATATCACATCTGCTGAGCTTTCTAGTTGTAAATAAAAGGCTAAGTACCCAGGATGCCCAGGCCACAGGTTTACCTCTCTTCTTTTTAAAGTGGAGGCAAGGCCCTCAAAAGCCAGCAGCGGTCTCTGCAGCAGGTGCACTTGGGAATCCAAGAAGGCCTGGGTCCAGACTGGACTCTCTATTCCCCACCTACCTCAGCTTTCCTACAGACCCCCATCATTTCTAGGCATCTCTCTCCCCATCTCTGAGCACTTCTGTATGAGTCTCATCTCTTCACTTCTGTCTTGCTTGTTAGGTCCTAGTCTGCCTGAAACAAGCTATTGGGCAGTCAGTCTACAGAGGCAGTCTCCAGGCTGAGACTGAAGCCAGCCCACGGGCAGTGACATACAGATGGCCCTCGGAGAGCGTTGCCTAAGCAACAGTGGAGATGGTGGCAAGCATTCAGCAGAGCTCAGAGAAGGTCCCAACCTCGCCCAGCAGAGTCTGATCCCTGATTAATACCTCCCAAGCTGCTGTGGGGGCCATGCCTGCCTAGTACGCATGCTGAAGGAGGAGAGGCACTTACAGAGTGCTCATCATGGTCCACACTCTGGGCCAAGACAGGGCTGAAGGAAATGGGAGACAGGGCCCCTGGTTTCTTCCGAACAGCCCGGATCTGCAGGAGAGCTCGGAATGCTGTGGCAGAAAGAAAGAGAGGCATGTGAACAAGGACCAAGTCTTCAGAGGCATGGGCAGATGCTCTAGACTGTAGACAATGCCACTCACAGTGCCCAGGAACAAGGAACATGTTTCTAAACCAGAGGCAGAGGGGACCCTTAACAGATGGAGTCCTGGAGAGCCTCTAAGGGCAGGCAGCTAAAAGACCAACAGCTATTTAAAGACCCCTCTATTCAAGACTGGGGACCATAAGGATCTCCAGACTACATGCTCCTGCCTGTGAGTACTTCCAAAGGCAAGACAGGAGCAGGGAAGCACAATGCATATCACAGAGACAACTAGGGCAGACACCGGTTATTTGGCAGACCTTTCTATTACGACACAGGTCATTTCCTAGTGACAGTTCTGCCCACAAATGTGCCATAAATCAGGATCAAATAAAATATACCTATCAACCTGAACCCTGGTGCTAAGGAATCAAACCAGGTCACAGGACAGTGGCATTTTTATCCACATGTGCATTGTTCAGTGTGATCCCCACTTTCTACCAAGAACAGGCCAGTGACACCTCAGTCTGTAATAGGAAGCTTCCATTTCCACTGCCTATTTGAGAACCCCAACTTGAAGCCATGCCATACATAAAGATTTCACAGACCCAGTGGCAGATCCTGGTACCTGCAGTAAGTTCTGAGACCTTCTAGGTCCCACAGCAGAATCCTTTCTTCCTATTCTTCCAACCTCAGCCCTACACAGAGCTGCCATCCTGACCATACCCCATGACTCTTATGGTTTCCCATCTGCTTCCAGCACTGGATACAAAAGCGCACACCCTGTATGCCCTGTTCATCTGGGGTTCCTACAACAGCCTCACGGTACCACCGCCATCCATACTGGATACATAGCAACCAGGCAAGGAAAGGCACGCACTGAGGGGTGGGGCTGGGACTCATGGCTCCTTATCTGCAGGAGTCTAGGACACAGACTTGCTCCAATCCTGCTCTGTGCTCTGGGTCCCAGATTACCCCGGGTGGCCATGACAAGCTGGGATAGTGGTCTCATCTCCACTAGCAGCATCAGTTCCCACAGATGAGGCCTTCAGGGAGGTCCCGGGATGCCCTGAGCAGCTGTGGGGCTCACATGAAGAGTGCTGAAAGTACTGTTCCAGAAAAAGCGAATCCTGGCTGCCCTGTTCACTGCGGACCACCTCTGTAAGAACGGTACCTCTCCTTTGTCACACATGGGCACCAAAGCCTGCCTCACCTGTGGTTCCCTGTCCTATCTAAGCTGGGTCTTCCCCTGGACACTGGTGACCCCGACCAGGTACTATATTGTCCCTCTCTGCATATGCAACCTGTCCTGTGACTCAGTGGAACTGCCACAACGCAAAGTCACACATTACATGGACTCTTAGGGGATAACCACCATGACGTGCTGCTTTCAGAAGAGCCAAAACCCTACCATTTTGGAATGAAGAAGCCATTTTTAACACTTTATCAGTCATAAGCTTGGGTGAGCTTCCTCAGAGTCTACAATGTTGGCAGACAATCTGACCACAACCCAGCACAATGTTCTGCTTTTGATTCACTTTAAGATTTTCAAAAATAGTTCCCATGTAACCTTGACAATAGATTTTGTTCAGAGCCTGATTCAGGTGTTACCACACATCTGCCCTGCATCTTCCCCTGTCCTGGAAGTAAAAGGCTCAACATCATCCCTTGAGTGAAAACCCCATGCAAATTCCATTTCTCGTAAAATAGGTAGTGCTGGTCCCCAGAATGCCTGAAATGGTCAGCCCCAATTCTCCTGCATCTTTCACAAACAGAGCACTGGGTAATGCTCACGCAGCCGGCAGATGGGGCAGTTGTTGGCCTGGTAGCGCAATGTGTCAGCACAGGAAGTGCAGAGGCACAGGTGACGGCAGGGCAAGATGAGCGTGTCACGCAGGTCTGACAGGCACACCACACACTCACTGCTGTTGTCACTGTTCTCATCGTCAGAAGGCTGTGGAGATAAGGGCTGTGTGTCAGAGGCTTCACAAAAGCCTGAGGGTGGGCCCGATGCTGCCTGAGCACACTCTCCTGTGCTTAAGTGTGGCAAAGGAAGTAGGAGGTGTCAGGGACACAGCAGAGCTCTTCAAATACGGTGGGGGAGGGAGGGGGGTGGCAGGCTCACATGGAGGGAAGAACCCTTGCAGCTCCCAACTCCAAACATGACAACTCTTTCTGCTATAAAGAAACAGACAAAGGACAGCACCAAACCACGTGTTTTTACAACAGCTGGGACTGTCTGTTCAGCCAAAGTCATTGAGCAGCTCTAACTTGGAAATACATTCATTTATATCAACTTTCAGAAATCATGGCAGGACCCGAAGGTTAGTGAGCAAATGTCTTAAACATGGCTTGGGTTAACTGAACCTGCTTATTCATTAAACACTGCCATATGCTGCCACAGAAACCAGATGGCACACACCTTTAATCCCAGCACTTGAGAGGCAAAGGCAAGCAAATCTCTTTGAGCTTGAGGCAAGCCTGGTCTACAGAGTGAGTTCCAGGGCCAGAACTACACAGTGAGATTCTGTCTTGAAAAACTAATGAATAAACTACAGATGGCTCTGTAACCAAAAACTCCTGACAATTTGGTGATCTAAACAACATGCTAGTCTACTTGCTGGAGAACGAACAAAGCATTCCAAACACTGTCTTCTGTGGCTGAGGTGTATGAAGTGTCCCTCCAGAAGGCTGGTGGTTAGACTCTGAAACCCAGCTCGTAGAGGAGGCTCCAGGAACTCTAGCTCGTGTCCAACTCTTCGTCTCTTCTGTTTCCTAGCTGCCATGACATGAGCTACTTTGCTCCACCTCACCCTCCCTGCCACAATGCACTGACACTTTTAAAACTGTGAGTTGCAATAAATCACTCTCGTATGAATTGCTGTTTCTCAGGTAGTAAGTCAGAGACACACAAAAGCATGGTTGGCTGAACTGCTAAAAAGGGATTAAGAAAAAATGATGGACTCTGGGGTTCTGGATCTCCAGGGAAAGCAACAAGTGGGCTTCTAAAAGGCAGACAGAATCCCAAGGCATGCTGTCAGCCTAGAGTTGAGTTAGCTGCCCTCAAGAACACACCTTGGTCTCCTGGTTGTTTTTATTCTCGATGCCATAGATCTCCTGCAACAGGTAGCTGACACGGTCCACCTAGAGAGCAGAGAGATGTGCTAGGGTTTAGTCAGTCTCCACTAGTGGGCTTCTCTGTACCTAGACCACCTCCCAAGCCTCAGGCTCCAGGGGAAGTGTGGCTGGAAAGACTGTGTGAACTATTGAACCCCTCCTCCTGAAGAAAGAAAAATGCCAGGAACAAGAGGCAGAAACCCCTACTCTGTGCTAAGCTCAGCACAGAGGGATCAGGGAATGAAGTCAGGGGTCCCCCATTCATCCAACCATCCATCCAGAAAGCATGGCTCAAACTGCCCACAATTATCCCCATTACCAGAGAATGAACACTTTGAACCTACTGTCACTCACAAGAAGGCCAGGACTGCTGTCTGTAGGCAGTAAACAGCAAGCCGTGCAACTGTTCTTTCCAAGACCAAAGGTCTCATGCTGACCTGTCCTGAAGTGCCCTGGTTCCAAAATTCCATAGGCCACAGCATCCCTCCAGAAAGTCAGAATCCTGCTGGCTGGCTTTCAGGAAGCAAATGCCCCCACCCGTAGTGGGGTCTTCTGCCCAACTAGTATCATCAGGGTCTGAGCCTGCCAGGGTTTACTCTATCCCTCCTTTAAAAGGCTAACTATACCCCACACTCTAGCTTTAAGCAGGTCTCTGGCACTTGGGTAGCTACACACAAGACAACTATTCACCATGGCCTTGGAATACAGGCACCTGCCTGTCAATCAGTCTCATGATCAAGGTCTTAAATGGATCTGGTTAGGCATCCCAGTAAATTCTCATATTGTTCAAGAGGCCCTATGTAAGATCACGGAATGTATGACACCCAAGAGAAGCTTTCCCAGTTTCCCCTGTGCCCTGGGATTCCTCCCCTCTCGGGGCTGAAAGAGTCGATTGAGTGTTTTCCCACTGCTGGTTTATTTCCAGTCATCTGTAAGTAAGAGGTGGCTGCCATATTTCTGTTTCCTGTCTACCCTTCTCTCCTCTGACCCTCATTTAGCAAATACTCACCAAGAACTAACTAACTGCATTTCATGCACTATGGTTCAAACTGGACAGGACTCAGGGACCTGTACTGGTTGCTGAAGCACAGGGCACCTATACAACCTAGGCATACAAAACACAGACCCCAGTATCCCAGAGCACAAAAGGGCAGCCTCAGGCAAGTGGCTCCTACATGACCAGAAAGAACAGCCCATGGAGTCTAGGCATGTATTCACACTTGCATTATGTGTGTGCTTTTTGTAACCCAAGAGCCCATGATGTCTCGAACTTACAATTTGCTTCTGCTTTAACGGCTTCACAGAGAAGCTGCCATCCACATGCTGCAGGGGAGAAACACAGTTAATCCCAAATTGGCCCCTCCAAGTGCTCTTGCCCAGCCAGGTGAAAGCTAACCCACATTCATGGCTGGAAATAAGAAAAAGGTAAAGATAAGGAGCCAGACCACTAAGTCTAATGTAAGAACAAAATGGATATAACCAGTGTGTTTAATGATACACAGGGAAACAGACTACTCAGAGTTGGAAGGGCTTATTAAGGTATTAGAACTGAGATCTTTGTATTAATTAGTTTTGTTATGCTTTGAGTCAACCAAGACCAGCACTCAGGATTGTTCGGTAAAGTTGATGAGCACTTATGGAAATTTCCAGAATGTGGTACTACAAAAACAAACAGGCTTTTTTTGTTTTGTTTTTACTGAGCTCTAAATTACAAGCACTAAGCAAAAAACCTGTCAGTGATAGCCCATTCATTTCACCAGATCCTGCTGTGAGCACATCTTCCAACTTGATCCAAACATGGGTGCTCAACAAGTGACTGGCCTCTGTTCAGCACATTCATTGTCCCCTGCACTTCTGGCCCCAGAAGTGTGTGCTTAGGCTCAGTTGCACAGAGCCCAGAGTGGTCCAGAGGCCCAGGTCATAGTAAGAATGGGCCCTGCACTGACAGCACACCTTTGTCAAGAACCCTGAGTCAGCAGGAAACAAGTGATCCCAGGCCACTCTTGGTGGGGCCCTTGTCACCTGGGCTCCAGTCTGAAGCTGTCTTAGCTGTAGTATTGAGAAACACAAAGGGCCTGAGGGAACCCTTTCTCTGGGGCATTATCAAGCAAACATGTAACACCTAAATTGAGGAGGCAGGAGAGGAGGAGGGGGAGAAGAGAGAGAGGGGGAAAGGAAGAAAAAGAGTACTCACACATAAATACATACACACATGCACACACACACATACACAGGCACACTACATACTCATACACACCATATATATATACATATACTCACACACACCATATATATATACACACACACCATATATATACACACACTCACACACACACCATATATATACACACACACTCACACACACACCATATGTATACACACACACCATATACACACACACCATATACACACACACACTCACACACACACCATATATATACACACACATCATATACACACACTCACACACTCTCACACACACACCACATATATACACACACATCATATACACACACTCACACACTCTCACACACACACCACATATATACACACACACTCACACACACTATATATATATATATATACACACACACACACCATATATACTCACACACACAGTCACAATCTCATCCTCCATTATTCACTGAGCATCTATATTGCAGATTAGGTACCTGCCAGCTCTGTGATGACAATGAAAACCCACTTCTGTCCTGGCACAAGTAAGAACAGTAAAAACTGCTCAGAGGGGACAGGAAAGGCCTCCTGTAGGGATGAAGCCTGCCCAGCTCTATCTGGACTTAAAGCTGTAGTCAGCAGCAAAGGCAAAAAGGAGCAGACCATAAGTGAGGCAGATGCTCGGACCAGGGAAGGCCAGTGCTGGGTGGCTAGAGAGGAGGAAGTCAGTCTCCATGTGGACATTTTAGTCTGCGCTGGCCGGTTCTTCAGGGCCCTACGAGGCTGGCCTCCACCTAGAGCATTCTACGTCACCACTCTAAAACCTCTTTCAACAACCCCCAAGAGGATGCTCAGCCTCAGCACCAGTATCTTGGGAGCTCTGCACCAACGCCCTGACACCATACCTCCCCGAGTGGTGGGCAGGATGCCACTTACCTTCTCAAAGGCAGCCAGGAGCACATGAGCATGGCCAGTGACTTCCACAACTGAAGTGAGAAAGACAACAGAGAGGCCTAAGGGAAGTTACGGCAAGGACTCCCACCCTTGCCCTGCAGGCCTGACTTCTGGGTGCCACATCCTCATCTCGCCCACATGGCAATGCTGTGAAGGACACCCTCCATTTCCAGAAGACCCCACACACTTGACAAGGAAGATGAAGACCAACAGTGCTCACCATCTCCTTCATCCACCACGGCCTGTATGACTACTGGAAACACACCCCGATCCAGGTCAAAGTTCAGCTGAGGAAAGGAGGCAAAGGGGGTCATGGACATCAAGTGGTGAGTTGACACCCAGTGACACTAAACCATGTAGGCCACAGTTTTTGACTGGCTCTCCAAACAGAGACTCCTTGTGAGAGGAGGTGAAGCTCCCATCCCTCAGTCCTTGACAATCACTCCTCTGCTTTCCTGGACAGTTCCTATAATGGATCATTTAATGTCTGTCTTTTTGTGCCTAGGTTTTCTTCACTGACGTGCTTTCCAAGTTCACTCAGAATCCCATTCCTTTTTGTGGGTGCACAGTTATTCTAGGGGGGTGGGTAAGCCACATTGTGTGTGCCCATTCACCAGTTGATCTATGGGCTATTGTGATTGTGTAGATTGTGACCACTGTGAACAATGCTATCACTTATCTGTTTAGGCTCTGTCATCTAGTCTCCAAGCTTTTAGTTAAATTTAGCTATCCAATTGTTAGATGAAAAGCATCTGGCTTAACCCTACCAAAGATGAAATGAGAGTGAGGGCATTCACTCTTCCCTTTCTCAAGCCACCCCCCTTCCACTGACCGAGAAACCCAGCCCTGGTCCGTCTTCACCCACTCCACTGGCCCTGCTAGCACAGCAGTGCTCCGGAATTCACTGATCCACATCTGGGGGAGACTCCTGATCCACATCTGGGGGAGACTCCTTGTAAATACTCTTGGCTCTTGTTTCTTCCTATCACTAAATTGTCCTCTGTCCCAAGCTCCCTGATAGATAAAATCCATTCTCCTCACTAAGGAGTTACTCAGAGAATGGTCAATGGGCCAGGTGTGGTAGTGCATAATTCTAATTCCAACTACTCAGGAGGCAGAGGGTGGTAATCTCAGCAGTGAGGCCGTGTCTCAATCAGTGGTGGTGTACTCCATTAATCCCAGGTAGGAGGATCTCTGTGAGTTAGTTCAAGGTTAACCTGGTCTACATAGTGAGTGCTAGGCCAGCCAGAAATACACAACTTGACCCTGTTTCAATAAATAAATAAATAAAACCTTGTAAACTCTGTGAGCTACTAAAAGCACAGAAGCTTTAGGGTAAGTAAGCTATGGCACGTGAATCAAACACACAACAAAAGGAGCAAGTAGAGAAAGGTCAGGAAAGTGGCCCTGGCTCAGGCCCTGTTCACTGGACAGTACTCTGCTTTACAAGCAGACCTCAGCCAGGATCCCCCACAGGCACATGGTAGAGCCGCTTCTGGCCTGTGCCTTAGAATCCTGAGCCCATGGATGACTAAGCACACACTCATTGGCCAGAGGCACATCTCTCAGCAGAACACAGAGTTCTCTTCTTCCTCAAGGTCAGGCTAAACCAGTCTGGAACACAGGACAGAAAGACCTGCCTCTCTTCATCAGAAAAATTGTCCCTCCTGGAGTGAGCAAAGGAACAGAGCTCAGGCACTTGTCTCCAACCAAGCTTAGGGCACTTGCATTTTAGCCTTACCACACTGGACCTCAGTTTTGTGTTTCCAAATGAGGTTGCTATACATCAGTTACACTGGCTTCCATAAGGAAAGGTGTGCAAATCACCCCACCAGACGAGCACTGGACTCTGCTGCTAAAGGCCATGGATGTCAGTGTTGTTCATAAAACAGGAAAAACATTTCTTCCTAGGAGTTAAGAGCATAGCTCAGGCAGGGGGTGGAGACTGGGGTGTTAAGCACACACCTTTAATCCCAGAACTATGGGGACAAAGGCAGGTGGATCTCTGTGGGTCTGAGGTCAGCCTGGTCTACAGAGACCTGTCTCTAAAAAAGTTATCAACACAGGAAATTTCCCACTGCAAAGATGGTGAGAAAGGGGTCAAAACACTACAAAAAACTTTGAGGAGGAAATGGCTATTTGAACGAGAACCCCTCCCTAGGTTCATACAGTTGAATGCTTGGTCCCATTAGTGAAACTCTTTGGGAAGGATTAAGAGGTACGACCTTGTTAGGGGAGAGGGGAAGGTTTAAAAAGTCCCCATCCACATGGCAGTGGTGGCACATGCCTTTAATCCCAGCACTCCAGAGGTAGAGAGGCAGGCGGATCTAGTGAGGTTAGCCTGGTCTACAAAGTGAGCTCCAAGACAGCCAGGACTGTTACACAGAGAATCCTGTCTTTAAGGAAAAACCAAAACAAACAAGCACCTTTCAGTCTCTTTCCGCCTGCAACTTTGTACGATGTTAACCCTCAGTCACTGCTTCAGTATTCTGCCTGCCTGCCGCTGCTGCACTCCCCACCATGTTGGTCAAAGACTAATCCTCTGATTAGTAAGCCCCCAACTAAATGCTGTCCTTAAAAGTTGCATTGCTGCCTGGCAATAGTGATGTACACCTTTAATACCAGCATTTGGGAGACAGAAGCAGACAAATCTCTGAGTTTGGGGCTAATATGTAAGTTCTAGGACAACTAGAATTACACAGAGAAACGCTGTCCCTCCCCCCTTTAAAAAGGCTGCATTTCATCACAGTGCAAGATGGAGCCACACTCAGGACTGCTGGCTTCCAATCCAGCTCATTCACTGCGAACAAGCCTCAACCTGAGCCTCAGTTTCTCATTTCTGGAGGAACAGAAGCCAGTTGTAGTGTTAAGGCTGAGTACAATGTCTGAGATAACATGCTTAACTCAACGGCTGGAGAATCAAGGAAGACTCGTGAGCAGGAAGAAGTTGCTCTGGTCTTTTGGGATGAAGACACAGGCAATAGACAGGGTAGTAGCGGGTAGCCATGCAGGGCAGTCCCAGTCCCAGGCTGCGCAGGAGCACCGTAGAACAGCAAGATGGGAACAAGCGCTGCACATTTACTCAGCAGACTGACCTTCCTGCGTTAGCACCCTGCTCTGTGATGAGGTCTCTAGTGAGCCTTCATCAGTGATTCTGGTGATGATGCTGACCACATGCTACCCTTAAAAGGTCCATAAACTAAGCCCAAGGAGAGAAGCTCTCTCACAGGAACTGCTTGTTTGGGTATTAAGTGACCTACCTAGAAAGAAAGAGCCTTACACCCATCCTAGGCTGGAAGTTGACAGGGCTCCAAGCCTGAGTGCATCCAGGGTCCTTTACACTGAGTAGCCTCCAAGCATTCTGTGGTGTTCTCAGCTGCACTGTGCATCCCAGAAGGACTCAGCTATATGGGAGACTGTGTTGTTTCATTGTAAATAATTATCCCACCCACTGGTTTAATAAAAAGCGCTAATTGGCCAAAGGCAGGCAGGAAGTGTGGGCGGGGCTACCAGACTAAGAAAACTCTGAGAACAGGAAGCTCAGAGCAGAATGCCAGAGAGAAGCCAGAGAGAAGCCAGAAGAAGCAGAGGACAACTATGCTGTTGTGAGAAAAGGTACCGAGCCCCATGGCTGAACAGGTTAAGAGACATAGATTAGTTTAAGGATAAAGAGCTATCAAGTGATATGCCTGGGCCATTGGCCGATCAGCCTAAAACTATTGAAAGCATCTGTGTGTCTCTGCGGGTCTGTGGGCCTAAACCTTGAGGCAAGGCCAGAAACCTCATACTACACAGCTACTCTGGGTAAACTTGGCACAGAAAACAATGGCCTGGGGAAGCTGTTCAGTGACTCTGGTCCTCAGGACTTACAGAGCACTACACACACACACGCACACACACACACTCCTGCTGTGTGTCCTAACACAAGCACAGAGTAGCCTTAGCCTAAGTGAGTGACAATGAAGAGAACAGGTTTCCACCACCAGAGAGAGCCTGAGGAAGCTGTTTGTTTATTTTCAAATTTTAGGTAATAAGTGTTTGACCTGCATGTATGTTTGTGGACCAGCTGAGTGCTTGGTCTGCAAGGAGGCCAGAAGAAGAATCAGAATTATAGACTGTTTTGAGCTGCTATGTGGATTCTAGGAATCCAAAGTTAGGTCCTCTTCAAGAGTAGCCAGCAGTCTTAACCACTGTGCTCTCTAGCACGTTTATTTTTACAGTATTATTATAATTATTATCATTTTGAGACAGGGTCTTTCTGTGAAATAGGTCTGGCTTTCCTGGAACTTGCTTTGTAGACCAGCCTGGCCTTGAACTCACAGAGATCTGCCTGCCTCTGCCTCCTGAGTACTGGGATTAAAGGCGTGTGCCACCACTGCCTGGCTATTTGCTTTATTTTTAACAAGAAAAAGAGAAAGAAAGAGGCTTTTGGAAGGAAAGAGGCTATTGGAACAGGAAGGAGCCCAGGGAGCCCAGTTCTTATATTTGGGGTTTCACTCAGGGGCTCCCAGGCAAGGGTCTCTGCAGATGGCTGCTGGGAAATAAGGACAGAGAAAAAAGGCTCTGACAGAACTAAGGAGACAACACGGAGTCCTGTGCTGTGTGAATCAGAAACAACAGGAAAAGGTAGTGAGGGATGGTGGCTAAACTGTCACGCTGCTGTCTGGGGACATGACAGTGGAGAGCCGCTACCTCTCCAGAACCCAGCGCCATGGCCCCATGCTCACCATGCTTGTGGCCACCAAGCTTCCCCCATACCTTACTCCTTAGTCCCTCTGCATAGCTGACCTAAGACAGAGACCTGGCCATTCCTAGGCTGCCAGTGCCAAGAGGAATCTCCCTGGGCCCCAGTATAACATACCAGCCAAAAGAGAGGAGGCAGAGGAGGAACAACAGAAAGTAGGGGCTCCCCCAATTACCTCATCATCCTTCCACTCGGAGAAGTCGATCTTGAAAGAAGGCAAGGAGAACTGCTGGCTAACACCCCTCTTGTAGTGGACCGTCTCAGACTGCAGAGAAGGATTCTTACAGCTGTACCTGAGGGCAGCGAGGCAGCCACCTAACTCCTGTGGAACTGTGGGTGTCTGCACCCACCTTCCCACCTCCTTCTGTTACTCATCTGACAGCCAGATGAGCTGGCAGCCATTTGTTTTCCAGAGACTGGGAGACTCAGTCACCCCAGATGGGAACAGGAAGCAGCCCACTTAGCCAGGTGGTCCTTGCTCTTCCAGGAGCCTCCCACTACCAGCTCTGCTCACCACAAGGCTGCCCAGTCCTGTCAAATAACCATTCTTCCAGAACCCATGGCAGCCCACTATCTCTGCAGCCTTCTGGATGCGTTTAGTCCAGAAGGATCATAGTGCAGAGCTCCCTGTCCCAGTGTTTGCCCCTAGCTGCCCACTTCTCAGTCCTAGTAAGGCACTGCTCAGGAAGAGTCATTGCACATGATGCCCACACAGGTGAGACCTTCACTTCAGTGTTGGGGTCATGAACTGAAGCATCCTGCCATCCTCATGAGTGACAAGCTCCCTGAACCATTATGCTGTACTACAGCACCTTAGCTCCTGTTGCTAGTCCCCACAGTGCTCCAAGGACCATCCTTTCATTTATGCAGAAACTCATCCCATACCCCAGCTGACCATTGGAAAACAAGAGCTGAGCCAGTGTCCCCCATTCATGAACAAAGTCATGACCTTCACTCTTCCCACCCCCAACCCTTACTTACTATCCCAGGGCTTCTCTAGGTCCCTAGGACAAAGGCCACACTCAGAGCCTGGGAAGCTGGGGGATGTCCCTGCTGTCCTTACTGTCAGGGCCAGTGTGGGAGGGAACCCCACAGATAGGCCCAGCCCAGGGTAGGAATCTCAGCAGCCTGGGCCTTCAGTGATACTCTGTGGAACCCAGAACCACCCTATTTCAATTTTTTCTGCAAGAAGTTAAGGAACAAGAAAGGACCAGGACCTAGACTGCCTTTCCTGCAATCCGAGAAGGTATTCCTGTAGGCTGGGTACTTGGGTCCTATGGCCTACTGTTTCTCTGTCTTGGTGATTTGGTGCTAGTATCACACAGACAGCAAACTGGGAAGCAAACAGGCCTCGTGCAGGTCTCAGAAAAGGTCTACCAGGATGCATCTCTGTGCAGCCATGTCTAGCTTGCCATCTATCTAGCCCATCTGGCAGCAGCAGGATCCAGAAGAGAACAGCTGATGTGGATGGGCTGGGGTTGTAGTCCACTGGACTGTGGCTCTCACCTCTCTGGAGCAGACTCCAGGGCTCATCTGCTGTGGCAGCTGTGCCCAAGGACAACTCAGAAGCAGCTCTTCTCAGGAAGGGCAGCACACCAGAGGGTCACTCTGCCTTGGGCTGTAGCAGGTCTAATCCCAAGGCTTGTGTGGGAAGAGGGCTTGTGCTGGCCACTCTGTACATCCCCTGCTGACAGCCAGGTCCTGAGTCAGTCTTTGGGGACCTTTCCTCAGCAGCTGCTGGCTTAGAGTGGCTGCTATGCCCCTATGTATGGGGATCTGTCCTCATTCTAAGCACAGGACACCGTGGTGTAAGCGGCTGCATATTCTGATGACATCAGCACAGAGCTGAGAGACACTCAAGGCTGACATGCTCAGTCCTCTTCCCTCCCCGTGCTAGATCTGAGCCTTTTCAAGGTCTTCTCCGAGGCAGGAAGAACCCAGACATGTCTATGCCCATCTGTGAGGCCACTCAGGTCAGATTCCTGCTGAAGCAGCCCCTGCCGTGGCCATGGCGTGGTTGCAATTGTGACACAACAAAATACATGTATTTGTTATCTGCCCAATCTGCTGATGTTTTCTGAGTGCTAGGTATCTCTCTATCCAAAGGAGGAGATTCTATAGAGGCTTCTGGAGGAGGTTGGTGACCAGAAAAACCAGGCCACCATTGAGACCTTTCAGCCCAATGCCCTCTCTGGGAAGGGGAAATGGCTGTGGAGTAAGCTAACAATGGAGTCAACAGGATACTGCAAAGCCTGCCTAAAGTTCAAAGTGCTGCCCCCAGGGACTCACACTGCCATGCCGTTCAAGAACTCCTCTACTGCCTGGCAATAAATGGTGATGGCCACGCGGGCATCGGCATCAAAAGTGAATTCCAGACTGTAGAGCACTCGAGGCTTCTCACTGTCCTCTGTAGGGCTGTCTGCATCGTCTTTGTACCTACCAAAAGTGGGCAGAAGATGGCATGTCAGAAGCCATAGCTCCCAAGAACTGGTCTGCCCACACAGCTGTGGGACACAGAATTAGCTGCTTGGATATGTCTGCTTTGCTAGCAAAGGTGGAGGGAGGCCTGTTTGCCATGGCACAACAAGACCCATAATCCATAGTCTGCTCCCCTTTCTTCCTGCCCCAGAAACAAGGGATAGTATTCTTGGTGTAGATGTCTTAGGTTTAAAGCAGTTTTGTATGCTACTGACAGGCATACTGACTCATCCCAGATATAGCCACCCCATGCACAGTAGGAACACAAGTGTATTCCCTGGTCTGCACACTTCAGATGCGGTGGCACCCAGTGCATTGCCAGTGCTTTCCACACTCAGGCCAGTGACACCCAGGCACAACTGCAAAGGGTGGGAGAACCCCTAATTTGATGGTTCAGGGTCCTGTTACAGGGTCTGACTGCATGTGAGAACAAAGACTGGGCCCTCTCAATATCCCTGCCCCCTTCCCAAGCACCAACCAGAGCCTCTGCACCACACAGGGTCCCCAGGAGGGCAGCATTAGGGGAGTTACCTCACAAGCCGGAGGGAGTCTTTGCGGATGTTCACCAGGCTCCTCAGGGTCTTTACTGGCTCGTGGGGGGCAGGGGTGACATAGGGAAACTAGGAGAGAAAAGTATCAGTGGGCACAGGTGACTCTAAGCAGCAGCAGAGAACAGGAGGCAGGAGTCGGGTGTTCTTGGGTTCTGGTCCTCATGTGATGGGCTGAACTGATACTGGACATACTTCTCAGAAGACCCTGGCCATTTGGCCAGGATGTGGGCAGGGACTGGCCCACACCAAGGGACTTGGTTATTCAGTCAGTGTACTCAGCTCTACACAGGATGCTCAGAAGTGACCATAGTTAGGCTTGGAGGGCATGTAACCTATGGTAGGTTACAATTCACTGCTGCCCATGAAAACAATCAGTTTGCATAGCACACCAACCAGGAAGTATTTGTGAAGACAACACATGTGCATGTATGTGTACATGCTTATAATTATGCCCCTATATAAAGTCCATATAACAGGCAACCAGAAACTGTAGCCGTGTCTGCCCATGTCTTCTGCCAGCAACACTGTGCTGGAACTTGAGAGACCAAGCTGAGTCAAGCACAGAGACTGTATATGTTTTCTATCCAACCCAGGTGGAAGCCCAACTGTCTCAACATAAAGTAAAAATAAAAGATCTGGAGGTTGGAGAGAAGGCTGTGGAGCACTGGCTGCTCTTCCAGAGGATCAGGGTCCCATTCTCAGCACCCACATGGCAGCTCACGACTACCTGCAACTCTAGTTCCAGGGGTATGATGCCTTTTTCTGGTGTCCATTGGTACTGTGTGCACACATCTCATATATATACACTTAGGCACACACCTATACACACAAAATAAACTAATCTTTAAAAAAAATTAAAAAGACTCACAGAAGACCTGCAAAACTTAAGAAGCTGGGAGCTGAAGCAACAAATGTGACCAAAAAAAAAAAAAAAAAAAAAAAAAGGTTCTAGACTAGTTCCCTGGTGGGAGAGGACAACATGTACCCAGTCCTAGCCTGCAGGATATACTACACATCAAGACTGCAGGTTAGCTACCCACTCTCTGACTAACACCGCAGAAGCCCCTGGTCTGAAGGCCACTCATGAGGCCTGAAGGATGTTCAGGGTGCATTCATTCAGCGTTCCTTCAGAGAGCCTCCTCTTTTGCCTATCATTTAGAAACTGCTCAGGGATTTCCTCCCTGGCCCTTGTTCCACTCCACTAGACCCTCTTCCTAGGTACCACTCAGACCTAGCCCTCCTGGCACTGTTGTCAACCCTCTGCCTCCTGCTGCTCTTTGCTCTTGCATACCCAGGAGCTATCATGCCTTCTTCAGTACTTCCCATCCTCACCTGACTTCATCCATCCTAACACATTTCCACAACCCATCCCAAAGCCTTTTTTTCCCTAGGCTGAGCCTCCTTCAGCTCCTGAAGGCTTACTTGTGGTGATAATAAAATCAGCCTGGAATATCAGAGAATAGAATCACCCAAAGTCAAGCCATGAAGGTCAGAGAGTGGTGACCCAGGTCTTTAATACCTTCACTCTGAGGACAGAGATCTTTCTGGATTTCTGTGAGTTCAAGGCCTAACTGTCAAGCAGTAATAGCTCACACCTTTAATACTAAGTCTAGAATTATGATACAGAGTTGAACCAGGAAGTAAAAGATAGGAGTGACCAGTCAGGCTGAGGACTCTTGAAGACAGCTTTTACCCCGACTGGCCTGAGAAGTCGGCTGGTGAGACTGACTATGGCTTGTTTCCTTTCTCTGATATCCCAGCGTTTCCCTGATACCTGGTTCCCGATTTTCCATTCTATGCTAACTAGAGTTGGTGCAATACTTACTGAAAAGTCCATTTGAGCACCCTGGCTCTAACTCCTAGGAGGTGGGCTGTCTAGTCTTACGTCAACTTTACACAAGCTGGAGTCATCAGAGAGAAGGGCCTCAACTGAGAAAACCCTGTGAGATTGCACTGTAGACAAGCATGTGGGGCATTTTCTCAATTAGTAATGTGGGAGCCCATTGTGGGATGGATTATACAAGAAAGCAGGCGAGTAAGCTATGAGGAGCAAGCCAGTAAGCAGCACCTCTCCACAGCCCCTGCATCAGCTCCTGCCTCCAGGTTCTGCCATGTTTGAGTTCCTGCCCTGGCTTTCCTCAATGAACTTATTCAGGATAAGGAAGCCAAATGAACCTTTTCCTCCACAAACTGCTTTTGGCCATGGTGTTTCATCATGGTAGTGATCACCCTACTAAGACAAGAAGCGTAACCTCAGGATTCCAGCACATACTGCAGACCAGATTCGAGACTGAATAGCTGCTGGACTCTTGACTGGACTTTCCATTCACAGCCATTGTGTATTAGCTGGAGAGGCTACAAATCATTCTACTATATCTCTTTCTGTATATATACCTTGACTAATAAACTGTCACCTTTTCACTAACCCCAACTGGCCTTCAGAGGACCCTGTACTTTGCAGATTCACTGTTTACTGAGAGTCTGGTATAGCCCCCTCCAGCCCCCGCCCCCTCCATCTAGCACAACTCAGCTCTCTGGAGTGGGACCTTTTCCTCTGTCTTCCTTACGATCCTCACCGTCTGAGAAATGAGGAAAGGGTCTGACTTTAGTCTTCCCGTCCCTATCTGAGAGCCCTAGCCATACCGGTTGCCAAAGATGGACTGAATGTGCTTAAATATGTGTTTCTTTGGCAATTAGTGCGACTGTGGCTCTTTTCCATCATTCCACAGAATATGGCTGTTCTTTCTGCTCATACAAAGGCCCAGAATGAAATCACTGACTTTGTGCAGCCTGGTTACACAAGTTCAATAATGGCTGTTCTGTCCCTCAGTGACCCAATCCTGATTCTCTCTCCGAGGCAGTTCCAGGACACACTCCAAGTCACATGCTCACTTCCAGTTCTGTTCAGATGATAGGTTCCCCGTCCAATCTGGGGTAACTCGGTGCCTGCTCATCCTCACAGCTGGATAGAGGTGACTGAGACAGTCTTCCCACTACTTGCCCCAGCCACAAGTGCCAGCCCTGATGAAACCCACCTGGACTGGACGACTGCCCAGGAAGTTCAGATCCATGTTCTCTCCAAAGAGGTAGCCTTCAGGATGAGGGGTGTCAAATTTCTCGCCTCCCATGAAAAAGTGTGAAGCAAAGTAGTTTCCTGCTTAAAAAAAGAAAATATGTTTGTTCGTAGAACACAATGTTAAGCACAACTCTGTGGGAACAACCAGGAAGCCCCCAGGGCTTCATTTTAAGTGGCTCATGATCTGTTTCTGCCCTCCACCAGCCTCTGTGAACAACTGGCCTCCACAACCTGTCTCTCCACAACCTGTCTCTCCCTGCTCACAGATGACATCAAGTTCTGGATTTGAACGTCACTGCCCTCAGGAGTCAGGTAAGCCATACCTAAAACTGCAGAGACATGTTCAAGTTCTACCCTGTACCCTTGCTTGGAAACAAGTGAGGTCTTTGTTGGTATGGTGTGGTTAGTCATGATGAACCCAATGATGACATGTGTATAAACAGGGAGGTCTACACAGAGGGAAGGAAGTGGGTGAAGATACAAGCAGAGACTGAGGGAAGCAGCTACCACATCAAGGGGAGAATGGATCCTCCAGAAGCCAAGAGAGGAGCAGGGAAGGGTTCTCCTTAAAGCCTTCCCTGGGAGCATAGCCAGGCAAGATCTTGACTCCTGATTCCTGGCCTCCCCACACACAGCTGTGATTTTAAAGTTACTCACTGTTTATGGTCATTTGTCAGAGCTTCTCAGAAATTTCCACATGATTCTTGCTCTCACAGTGTCTGTACCCTGCTTCCCAAATCTGAGCCTTGTCAAAGTTTAAAACTTGATATTGACCCGGATTCTTTCTCAGAAGTACTGAAACTTTAAGTGGTTTCCACCTAGACCCCAGAGCACTTGAAACACTAAACTTACAGGGCAGGATACATGGCACAGAGGTTAAGAACACTGGCTGCTCTTGAGAAGGAAGCGGGTTTGGTTTCCAGCATCCATATGGTGCTCACAACCATCCTTAACTCCAGGTCTAGGAGAGCCAACACCATCTTCTGGCCTCTGTGTGCACCGGCATGCATGTGGTGCATATACAAAAATGTAGACAGACTATGCATAAACATAATATAGAGTAAATATACTTTAAAATTAAAAACCCACTAAACTTGCATTTCTCTCCTGAGAAAAACAAAGAAAGGCTTCAGATGTTGAAAGAATTAAGCGTACATACTTCTGTACCTCTGAAGAAAACCAAAAGCCAGGCCTCTCCCAAACATCCAGCCTGAGGCTGGCCCACCACATCCCAGTACTCTCTATCACAGACAATGCAAGCAGAAGCCTAGGTGACCATGGGCCCATAGATGTTAGGGCTGTTCAGACTATATATCTTCAACTTCATGAGCTTCAGGAACTTCTGAGCCCCTAAATCCATGAGCACTCTTCTTAGGGTCAACGTGGGATTTCTGGGCCTCTCAGGCAACCAGAAACACCCATCATGAACCTGTGGCTTTCCTGAGAGTCACAGCCCCAGTATGGTAGTAGGTCAGGGCCCAGGAGGCCACCTCAGCTTCCCTGACTATGGGAGAGCAGGTAGGACCTAGCCTCGGCTCCAGCGCTAACATACTATGTGTATCAGCCAAACAAAAGAACAATGTTCAAACCTAATACCTAGGTTTTACAGATTGCCTTACAGTGCTCCATAAAAACTGACCTATACATACAGTCAGAAGAGCATGCTGCATGTACTCCTGGATCCTGTTTGGACAGACACACAGCACAAGCTGTGAGGACAAACAGAATGGTCTCAAAAGATATGTCCAAAAAGCTACCAAAGCATGTGAAGGCCAGGAAAAGGACCAAAACCCTGGCTGTCTGCTCCACAGTGGGTCTTTGCAGTAAACACGTGACATGGTGGCTTTGTCAATAAAGAGAATGACTGCAACATAAGAGCATCTTCCCATAGCAGCTGCAGCTACATGCAGCCCTGGTATCCTAAAAGCACTGTCTAAATGGGCGCCGATGAAGGAAGAATGTCCAGGCACAGGTGGTTTCTGATCACGGCCGACCAACCTCTATCCATCTAGTCGTGAGTCTAAGCATGGAGCAGAGGACCGGGCTTTGATGAGCAGCTGGAAAATAGCCTAGTCTGTCCCTCCCCACAGCGCTTGCGTCAAATGAATGACTGATAGGAAAGTCGCATGTGCTAAGATCCTTCTGATAGGCTGGTTCCGCTCTAGCTGGGCAGCAAGACATGCAACAGGATGCAAGGAAGCCCACTGATTGCACACATGACCTATGACCCGACATAGGACAATCTGGGCAATACTAACTCAAAAACAAACAAAAAAATGGAAAAGCACAGACCAACCTGGAGAGAGCTGAGGGTCCACAAGAAACCCTTTTGCAAATCTCAGAGGAAGTTAGAAGGACACGGAAGTGGGAAACAACTCAATACCCTTTGCAAGACCAACTACATTGCTAATTCTCCCCCATTCTCTCAGGTTTTTGTTGCTGCTTTCATCTAATTTATCAGAGAGAATATGGATAAGGTAAGAGGTTCGTGGTCTAGAGCAGTGTCCTCAGGCGTGGGGACCCCGAACCATAAAACCATTTTTGTTGCTATTTCTTAACTGTAACTTTGATACTGTTATGAACTGTACTGTCTGACATGCAGGACGTCTGACAAGTGAGCCCTGTGAAAGGGTCGTTTGGCCTCAAAGGGTTATGATTCACAGATTGAGAACTGCTGGTCTAGACCATTAAACATTTGCAACCAAACCCACTAAGCCTTTGGCTCAGACCTGGGCCGAAGGCAACTTTTTTGAGAAAAAGCAACTTGTTTAGAAAGCCTTCCCTCAGCACCTCAACATCCAACACCCTCTCCTGAGCAGGAGGGCAGAGGCCCTGCATCTCGGTGTGGGACTTCTCAGCTTGCCTAAGACCTTCGGGTCCTAGAAATGTGGACTCCTGGTTCTAAAGGTTTCACCTAGTTCAATCCCCTTCCCATATTCCAGGTACCCTCAGTGAAATAAATATCACTGCACTTGGCTCTCTGGCACTTTCCTGTGACCTGGTCCTAGGCTCTTCCTCCCATCCATTTATTAGCTTTCCTCCTGCCCTCTAGCCCAATAGGCTGTGCCTGCCTGGAATTCCAAAGTGAAATCAACTTCAACCACCTAGAGGCTGCTCTCTGTCAGATCCTCCCTGAACAATCATGAATCACAGCATGTCGTTGCTATGATGGCCTATGCAGTTAGAGCTCAACACACACCAAATGAGGGAAGACAGAGGATAATGTGTCCAATGTTTGACAACAGGAAACTGAGGCACAGAGAGGTCACAAGTTCAGGTCATACAGCCAATGAGCTGTGCCTACTGTCCCCCTGTGAAGCCTTGTCCTTCAACCACACCAAGCAAAGTGACAAGACAAAGCCACTTAGTGTGCGCACCCTAATAAGCACAGCAGCCCCTCAGGCGCAAGAGGGAGTAGTCAGCTTCAGTCAGCAGCTCCCTGTAAGAATGGAGCAAGAAAGGCAGAGAAAAAGGTGGTTGTCATGCATGGGTAAGTACAATAGTTGTTCCTGATGAAAATTCTTTTGACCCCTCACAGGACAGGTGTTGCCAGTTCACAAAGTGCTGACACAATGCCCCTAAACCCAGCTCCATGAGGCAACTGGGGCAACCTGCAAGATTAGATCATAGGTCCTAGAAGAACATTGCTCTCAGGAAAACCACCCTACCCCCAGGCTCCAGGCCTCCTGGTAGGTGGGAGGCTGCAAGGGCAGAGGTCCCTCAGCTTGCTGGCTGTCAAGGGTAGATCCAATTCGCTCTAGTCATCAGTTCACTGAAGCTTGGGCTGAGTCCACAAGTGCACAGACCAGCACTTCTCTGTGCTCTACACAGAGCTTCCCAGTCTACCCTCTGTGGCTCAACTTTCATGTAACTTTCCACAGGGCTGGCAGGATCAGGGAAGTCACCCTAGACTGAATCTTGACTTATCTGCAGACTAGAGATAAGAGGCCCAGCCATCACCTTGCCTCACTCAGGATACCTTGAGGACAAGCAGGAGCATTCAGAGGAACCTCTGGCAAGGGAAGAGCCCACAGTCCATTCACCTGACAACGCCTGGGGCTCCCACTTCAAGGGAGAAGATCAGCGGTAAACCAAGCTAACAGCAGTGTCTCCACAAGCTTAACCTATATAGCTCTTTTCTGGAAAAAGCTTCCACAACCTCCAGGATGTTATTCATTTACAGGAACAAGCTTTATTTAGTTAGCCTCCTGTATGTGTTTTCAAGGTTAGACCTAAAAGCAACTAACTAAAAATGAATGAAGCTTGTTGAAAATCAAATACTTAATAGATGATCCTAAAATTCCTCAGAGATCTGCTGAATATGGCATTTAAAGAGATTAATGGAAAAGTTTCTCATGATAGACAGGAATGCCAACTCCTAGTAGAAACCCTAAGGTGTCCAAAGAAGACAGTGGGTGCAGACTACTTCACCTGGATGTGGTAACTCTAACTGCCAGAGAAAGAACTGCCCAGTGCCTTGCCATTGCCAGGGACTTGTCCAAACTGTGGACACTGTTGGGTTGACTGTCCTGCTCTGCCTGTCAATGTAGGTTAGTTTTGCCAAATTCCTCCTCTATAGGGAAATCTCTCAGACCTTTAGGTCTGGCTGCCAAGAGCCCATGCTGGTCTGTGAGGCAGCTGAAAATTCACTGCTGTCCTGTATGACAGCTGAAACCTACAAACCGACCCCCAATGAAACCATGGGAACCTAAGTTAACTGTCCAGGTAGTGGTTGATACATAGGCCATCTGGATTATACTTCCTGCTCTAATGTATTCTTCTCAGAAGTATGATGATGGTAGCTGTAGCTCCATCAGTTTGGTATCAGCACTGACTCCACCCAGCACAGGCTGTGGCTGCCTGGTCAGTTCATTTCATAAGTAAAATCTGGCCTTAGGCCTCTCTTTTCTAGAGCCATCGCGTCTCCTGCTGAGAAAGCCAGAAACCGTTCACCCTGTTTACCTGCTTCACTCTGAAAGAGATCCACTGACAAAAAAAGGTTTCCATGTAACTTTGTACTATTCCTTTATTTAAAAGAACTTGCTCTGAAACCCTGCTCTCGGTTATCAACCACTTGCATCTCATGGTAAATGATGGAAAGAAGTGAAATCTATGTAAGTTGTTAGGGTCTAAGAAAATGGTTTAGGCTGTATACATGCAAACTGTAAAGTCTAAGGATGCGATTTAAGTACGGAAAGTGTGAAATGCTTCAGATTTCCTTCTCTCTCAGTGCTGCTGTTATATTAGGTCTTCAGAAGCTCAGAGCTTCAGTATCAATCAATGGAGTTCTAGCCAGGAGGCAGAAAGGCAGGTGGACCTGTGAATTTGAGGCCAGCCTGATCTACAGAGTGAGTTCTAGGACAGCCAGGGCTACACAAGGAGGTCCTGCCTCAAAACAAACAGCAAAACTCTTGTAAGCTTCAGCAAGTTGAGACTCGGACCCACCTGTCACGGGTCAAATGGACTCCAGGTAAGTATGCCTGTCAATCAACACTAAACTTCCCCTCTGTTACCTGCCCCTGAGGGGTGGCTTTCCCTCCCCTGGTCTTAGATCTCCCCTCCCCAAACTACCAAGACCACAGTGTGGAAGTTTCAAGTGTACACCCAATGTAAAGGTTTCCCCTCAACTCCTTAGCTTTACCTCTGTCCCTAGTCTCCACCAGTCCCAGCAGATTTCCAGCCAAATGAAGAGCATAAACTGCTCCAAAGCTCCCTACCAGCCAGCCCCAGGTATTCCTCCAGTGGCTGGATCCCAGATTGCTCCAAAGCAGCCTGCACTTCACTAGTCCCAGGTGGTCCCTGAGAACCTGGGCAGCAACATCAGGCAAAACAGATGTCCCCCGGCCTGCACTCCCATCTCCCTTCCCAGTCTTTGGCCAGCACTGCAGCCTTCCTGTACCCTGACGAAAGAGCTCTAATTTCAGGTGAGAAGCAATTATAAAGAGACAAAGTCTCTTATCAGCAACAAATGAGCACAAAGCCAGCTGATGGTGAACATATCATCCCTCACCTATAAACTATTAATATTAAGTCTCTCTGCTTTATTTAGTTCAGGGATGCAACTTCTCTGGCCTCCATCTCAGACTGGAGAACCTGCCTTCTTTCCTATAAAAGGCCCTTCAGCCACACATTGTTTTTGCCCTCCTGATCCTCTACCTGACTCCTGGCTCCCTCTCTGGTCCCTCCCTCCCTCTTTCTTCTCACCCTCCCCCTACCCACAGCTTCGTCTATCCCTTGGGTCATGCTCAGTCTGGACTCTTTCAGATGCCTCTGGCTGTTCTCTCCCCCACATCTACAACACAAACCTTCTCCTCAACCTTACATAGGGGCAGTCATGTCTTCATTTTCAGTCAGCAAACAGGTAGACAGTTGTATGGGACTCGGGGCATGAGCATTGGAAGCCAGACTGAAGTAACCCCAGGCAAGCCCACACAGCAGCCACGCTTGATTCAAAGGTGATTCTGGCAGGAGCCAGCACCTCGAGGATCATCCAGAAAACTTTCAAGTGCCACACCAAACAAATTCAGGCTGGTCCCACCCTGCTGGCTTCCCTTGAAGAGCACTGGCTTTCAAGGTCTGGGATCCAGAGGTTACCCCTGGTTTTAGTCAGGGAGCTGGCCACAGGAAGTAAGCAGTCTTTCATAGGAAGTTGCTGGCACAGCTCCAAAAATCTCTGTCCCCAGACTTCTAACTCAATGCTCTCCTGACCAGTTTGGCTAATGGCTCCCACGGAGTGAGGCTGGAGCAGAGGCCCCAGTAAAGGACTGACCTGCAATTCTCCATGGCATACTTACAACAGGGAGCATTCAGAACAAGTGGTTCCCAAAGTGCAATAAGAGCACACCTCCACACCCAAAACAAATGAAGCCTCCTTCACCCTGGGAGGTAGGCCCTCCCAGAACCTCAAGAACTGTCTCCTAGTCTCTGCTTTTAGAGATGGCAGTGAAGAAAAGCCCAGGGATCAATCTTGGTAGTCAGAGACTAGATGGCAACACCACCACAGGAGCTTCCTCCTCAGGTATAGCCACACAAAGGAGCTTGATCCAGGAGTTTCTGGGGATCTCCAACTGCTCAGGGCATCTGAGCAGAGTTAGAGGAAGGCCAATCAGCCAAATGCAGGACACTGGCAGGCTTACCAGAAGCCAGTGCAGGGTTGTTCCTCCCAATCAAGCTTCAAGACCTCCAGCTTCCATTGCAAAATGGAAATACAGACCCAGAGAGAAGCACAAGCTAACTCAGGGACAATGGCAGCAACTCACTTCAAAGCAACCAGCTCTCCCAGCAGTTTATTTACACAGCCTATCTGAGTTTGGGTGCCAAGTCTGAGCCAGGCCCCTATTGACCTCCAGGAAGTAATATGCTCTCACTCTTGACTACCCCAGGCAAGAGATAAAGGGAGCCTTCTAGGCAAGAGAGGAATGAGGGGAAAGGTCCCTGTTTTGTATATTTGAGATAGGAGTTTCAATATGTTGTCCAAGCTAGTCTTGAACTTATGGGCTCAAGCTTCTTGCCTCAGCCACTCAAGGAACTGAGCTACATTTTGCCTTGGCTTTTATACTTTTTTGGGCGGGGGGGGGGGGTGTGTGTGTGAAAAACTAGGAATAAAACTCGACCTCATACAAGTTAGACAAACATCCTGCCACTACACTGCATACATCCCCAGTCCCTGGAGTAGAGTTCTTGGCTTCTGCCTCCAACAGAGGCTTCAACCCCATCTAAGACAAGGGGGACTTGGCCTCTGCCACACATGTAAGGAAAGAACAACACCTTCCCTGGGTAAATGGAGACACTGTTCCAGAAAGTGTCCCAGCGTCTCCAGACTGGTGACATGGAAAGAGAATGTGGGCTGCCCAGACCATGGAAGGTTACTGGGGTCAATGGAACTCACACACCCGCAGAAGGTAGGTCACAGGTCTGACTACCCCTTTTCTCCACCACTTCTTCTGAGTAAGCCGGGATGTTGTGTGTTTTGCTCAAATAGTAGGGCGAAGCAAATAGCTCCACATGCTAGTCATTTAAGTGTGTGTTTATAGTGACTTACACCTGCTTGGTCCTCATCTTGGAGACCTGCCAGGCATGTGAAGAAACAGGGCTTGTGCCTCAGCATTTGCAAGAAGGAAATAGGGTTTGATTATTAGCAAGCTGTTCTGAGGCTCCATATAGGCAGGCACATGAAGTCAATGCAGAGTCCTCATAGCTGCTGTTACCACAATCACTTAAGTACTGGAGTTTCACAGAAGCCAGAGGAGAAATCCGTGTTAGAACCTGATCCCCATGTCCCATGGACCCCATACTTATCATTTAAGTCTAAAGATTCCCAGACTTGGGTGCCCTTGGCTGGGTTCCTGTCCGGCTCACTCCCTGAGGAGGACACAGGGACACACAGGACGACTCTCTGTTGTCCTATCATCTCCACAGCAGAAAGGGCATGCGAGACTCTTCGGCAAGACCACCCATCTGCAAACCTGCCAGACCAGAGGGTACCTGCCAAGAAGATCCACACTGCCTAAGGCTGGTGTGTTGTGGCTACCAAGTCCCTTACACAGGGACACTAAATCATCTGAGGAGAGAGCCGCAATTAAGAAATTGCCTCCACAAGAGCAGGCTGTAGGCAAAGCCTGTAGAGCATTTGTTTAATTAGTGAATGACGGGTACCGGCTCAGCCCATTGTGGGGTGGTACCATCCTCCAGATGGTGGTCCTGGGTTCTATGAGAAAGTAGAGCAAGCCTTGAGGAGCAAGCCAGTAAACAGCACTCCTCCATGGCTCCTGTTTGGTAGACTATGATATGGAAATGTAAACAAAGTCAACCCTCTCCTCCCCAACTTGCTCTGATCACGGTGCTTTATCACAGCAATTAGTGACCCGAGGACAGACAATGGGGGCAAATAGGCATAACTAGGGAGGGGCCTGATCAGCTCACCTGTGATCCTAACTGACATTTCCACATCTATGCCTTAGTGTCCGCAGACAATTGTGGCCATGTGTCAAGACCAATGCTCCCTAAGCTGCAAAAATTATGTTATTACTTAAGTGCTTAGTTACATCTAATATTTTCATTTAAATTAACTTGTAGACAAAGGAGCTTTTTATCATCCCTGGACCAGAGAAACAAGTATCACTTACTTTTAAGGTTAACTTTTTTTAAAAAAAAAGTACAAAATGGTAAGATTTTCAGGGGGTGGGAGGAGAGACAGGTCTTACCTTGTAACCCAGGCTAGTCTCAAACCCAATGTGTAACCCAGGTGACCTCAAACTTGTGGAAACCTCCTGTCTCCGCCTCCAGGGAACTGAGATTATAGTCATAGATCACCATACCTGGCCTTAGCTAAGAAGATTTCTAAAGATCTAAATAGCTGTAGTAGAGCCAGACATGGCAGCACACACCTACAATCCTAGAAGGCAGGAGAATAATAAATTTGAGGCCAACCTGGGTTACAAGTCCTATCTCAGGGGTAAAATAAAATTACACACACATACAAAAGAGATAAATTATTATGCTCACAGGTATAAGCAGGCAGCATAAGGATGGTCATTTTCCCCAAATGGATGAATAATCTCTACCCAAATCCAAATGCATTTGTAGAAACTGACAAACTATACAATTCCTATGGACATATAAAGGATCAAAAGTCATTTTAAGAAGAACCACTACAGAGAATTTGTACTTTTATCTGATCTCCATTAATTAGCGGGGTGCTGCTACAGACCAGGCTTTCCCTACAGACCAGGCTTTCCCAGCCTTAGCACCGGGGACTCTTTGGACATCCAAATTCTTTGTTCTAAAGGCCACTAGATGCCAGTAACACACACACACACACACACACACACACACACACACCCTGAGATTTGACAAACTATGTCTAGACCCTGCCAAATACAGGCCCCAGGAAGGGTGTGAAGGGGGTGACAAAATCATCTCAGTTGAGAAACACTGGGAAAGAATTACAAAGCAAAGGGGGAAAGAATGTTGTCCAGAAATAAACCCCTCACATTTACGGTAAACTGAGTTTTGACAAAGATGGAGAGGCACTCTGATAGGAAAAAAAAAAAAAAAAAAAAAGGTCTTTACATGAAATAAGATCAAGGGTTTGCATGGCAAATATGAAGACCAGAGTTCGGATCTCAGTGTCCTCTGTGTAAAAGCTGAGTGAGCACAGGATCCATCCGAAATTCCAACTTCAGGAAGCTGAGTCAGGGTAAGCCCAGAGCAAACTGAATAGCTACAAAAGCCAAATTTGGCCAGCACTGGGTTCACGTGAGAGACTCTGCCTCAATATACAAGGCAGAGAGCATGCGAGGAAGACAAGGAGAGAAACCCTCACACACACTTATAAGCATGCATATGACATGCACAAACCTACCACCACCACCCCACAAAATAAAGAGAGTCTGTGACCTTAAGCTAGGTATTAAATCCAAAAGCATTATTCACTTAAACTGTAATCCCAGCAGGAAAGAATCAATCCTAAACAGAAAGGTGTCCATGAGAGAGAGGTCTCATGGTAACATAGTAAGTTCCAGGCCAGGGGGGCCTACAGAGTAAAACTCTATTGGAAAACAGAAACAAAGTATCAACAAACCAAAGAACTAGCTCAGTAGTGGAGAGCACTTGCTGCTCTTTCAGAGGAACCACAAGGTGACTCACAACAACCCCTAACTCCAGTTCCAAAGATCCCATGCCTTCTGACTTCCAGGGCACCAAGCACCCAAGTGGTACACACATACATGTAGACAAATATTAACAAAAATGACTCACTCTAAAAAAAAAAAAAAATAGTTAAGAGCTGGCTGCTCTTCTTGAAGACCTGAACTAGATTCCCAGCACTCATATACATGGTAGCTCACAACTGTCCATAACTTCAATTCCAGGGGATCAGCCACCCTCTTCTGGCCTCCACAAGCACCAGACAGGAATCTGGCACACAGACATGCATGTAAACAAAACACCCATACACATAAAATTAATTCCAACACCTAGGAATGGGGGGGGGGCAAAACCTTTGTGTAATTCCAGGTTGTAAGGGACATAGTTGGAGTTGGAATAGACATCTTTGTGTTCACAGACATGCACTAGGAGAACCTGGAATTAAGAACACGGGTTTGTTCCTTCAAGGGAAGGGATCCCAGAACTTGAGACTGTAGCAGAAGATCCTAAGTTCTAGTCAGCACAGACTACACAGCACATTCCAAGTCAGCCTGATGGACAGTAAGTAGTCTGCAAAAGACATAATCATTATGTTAAGTCAAAGATTGTATGATTTAATTTATGTAAAATGTCCAGAAAAGAAAAACGGCAAAGACAGAAAAATGAACACTGATTATGCTGTTAAGACTGGCTACAAACAGGCATAAAGTAACTCTAGGGAGAGAAAGGTCACAACTGACTAGTGTGATTGTACAGTTCTACCGGTTTACTAAATATCCATTCATGGTTACAATGGATCAGTTAGATGGCACATAAATTATACCTCAACAAAGCTGCTCAGGGTAAAATAACAGGAGGAAAGCAAAGCATTCAGACGAAAACTGAATTCAAATTCAGCATCGTGAAAATTCCCTAAGAAAACTGGCCAGCATGAGATGTTAAACATTACTTGGGGAGCTCAGTGGTTAGGGGCACTGGCTACTCTTCTAGAGAACCTGGGTTCAATTCCCAGCACCACATGTTGGTTTACTCCAGTTCCAAGAGATCAAACACTTTCTTCTAGCCTTCTTGGGCACCAAGCATTCACATGGTGTACACACATACATGCAGACAAAACATCTCTATAAATTAAACATTGATACATCTAATAATTGTTTTAAAATCACTTGGGCTCTAATGATGTCTCAGCAGTTAAGAGTACTTGATGAAGTGGTGGCACAAGCCTTTGATCCCAGCACTCGGGAGGCAGAGGAAGGTGGATCTGGATCTCTGTGAGTACTAGGCCAGCCTGGTCTACAGAGTGAGTTTCAGGACAGTCAGGGATACACAGAGAAACCCTGTCTTGTTGGTCTCAGAACTGACCCAAGTTCAGTTCCCAGTACCAACATGGTAGATAACAACTGTCTGTCCAGAGAAGCCAATGCCCTTCTCCCGCCTCCACAGGCACTACATGTTTGGCACACAGACACACATAAAATAAAAATGATAGTTTCTTTTGAGACAGAGTCTCACTATGTATCCCTGGCTGGCCTGGAACTTGCTATATAGATCAGGTTGGTCTAGTCTACAGAGAGATCCTCCAGCCCCTGTCTCCCAAGAGCTGAGACTAAAGGTATGCATCACCTAAATAAACAGCTTTAAAGAAAACATCTTGGGGAAGTGGTGGCACACACCTTTAGTCCCAGCACTCAGGCAGAGGCAGTCAGATCTCTGTGAGGTCAAGGCCAGCCTGGTCTACAGATCGAGTTCAACATTTCTGTCATTCCCCAGTCCATACACTCAGATCGTGAGGCTCCCATGTTAAGTGACGAGCAAAGAAAGACACATTGTATGGTTATCTAGAAGGAAATGAAACCAACTAGCATTCCCTAGGTGTCATCCCCAGCACCAGAAACATACCAAACAAACAAAAACCTGTGGAGTGGGAAGGCCCAGAACTCAGCAATATATGAATGGCAGCCCAGCCAAGCCCTGGTGGCCTATGGATTTCAGCTGCTGTGCCAGCAACCAACTCATTAGCCACAGCTGGCTAGGGTATTCTGGGATGGATTCTACACCACCATCCAGGTTGGAAGAGTGTCTTAAGCAATCAGAAATGCCTGCTACAGTGCCAGCATTGATGTTTTATCCAACTGCCTAAGTAAAGGGACATCAGACTTTTGCTCAGGTGCCAGGTGAACTAGCTTCCCAACATGTTACATCACTGCCAAATACTGTTAGGGTCCGGGTCCATCACTCAGTTACCTTTGAAGCTAACATAGGCAGAAAAACTCTTTAAGTGCCTAGCATTATAAATTAACAACCTATTTTAGAGAAGGGAATTGATATGCAGACATCAGCCCTTGAAGTCTCCAAGGGAACCTTGGGGCTACAGCCTGCACTTGAGACAGGCCTGGAGCTCTCCCTACACTGACAAGTGCCTCCATCCGGGTGTCACTAAATGGCCAGTTCCCTTTTCTTCCATTCTGGCAGTTCCCAGATAGTCACATGAACAGAGTACTTTCTAAGAAAGTGGGCAGACATCAGACATAACAGAGAAAATGGTCTTAAAATGCATGTCCCTAGGCCAAAACAAGTCTTGAAGTATGGCCTGAAATGTTTAACAAGCTAATAAGGAAGCAGATACTTTTGGACCACATAGGAAATCCAGTCCGATTGGTCTGAAAACATCAGAAGAGCAAACATCAGGTTGGATGATCAGAAGGCTGGACTTAAAGGCCCATTTAGATGTCCAGTGATATGTCCAATGTTCTGTCCCACCAGGAAACTGTTCTGTCTAGCCACACACTCATCCATCATCAGGGCAACAGGCATTGATGGATATAGTGGGACACACCTGTAATCCCGGAGCCAGAAGGCTAAGGCTAGAGAACTACCTTGAGTTTGAAATCAGCTACACAGTTGAGCACTAGGCCAGCCACAGCCACATAACAGGGCTTTTGTCTTAAGGGTCAAGGGAGAGCAGGTACAGAAATGTGCCAAAGTTGATAGAGTGCTTGACTAGCTAGCATGCACAATGCCCTTAGTTCAAGGACCTCATAAAACTGAACAAAATAGTGCACACCTGTAATCCCAACACTAGAAGGTAGAGGCAGGAGAAACACATGTTCAACACCATCCTCAAATGAGTTTGATAAACTAGCCTTCGCTACATAAGAAGACCCTGTCCTTATTAAAACAAACAAACCCAAGAGGGAACAGAATAGGAGCAAGCCTCCTCTGAGAGCTCACATCTGATGCGGGTCCCCAACTCTGCCCTGAACAAGAGGAGAGGATACAGCAGTGCTCTCCAACCACTTCAACTATTATTCTGTCCTCCAGGGGAACCCCAGCTCCCTATCGAGCATCTCCTTGAGTCAAGGACCGGTGTCCCTCACTGGAGAAAAAGCCTGGGTCCAAATCCGAAAGAGTTGTCACAATCTGGGGCCGGTCTTCGTGCCTCGAAAGCCGGCGAGCCTCGAGGATGAGGCAGTCCTACAACACAAGGCATGCACTCTGATCCCAGAGATGCCAAACCGGGGTGCATAGGGAGGCTGTGCAAAATGACTGGCCCAAGGTCACTAGTTAGGAAGGGGCCGCACAGGGTGCGACAGTGGCCAGCCGGGATAGCCAGGGCCGCAGCCACGCCTCAGACTCCACAGGTGCCGGGAAGGGGCACTGGAGGACGGTCCGCCGCAGGACAGGGCGCTCGCTCCTCTGGTCCCCAAGCCTCCGGGTGCCCCCAGCCCCCGACCCGCGGTCCGCGCCCCCGTAAGCTCACCAGACTTCGGGGGGTAGCGATAGGCCGAGTTGGCCTGAATGTCGATGTCCTCCACGCCCGCGATGCGACGACTCAGGATGGAGCCCATGGTGCGCGGTTCGGATGACCGGCCCGAGAGGAGGGGGTGACGGCTGCAGAGTCCCTTACACGGACATGGCCCAGACCAGGCCGCACAGACGCGCGTCCACCGCCGCGGCGACACCTCCCACCAAACCCCCGCCCCCGGCCGCCCTGGCCTAGGCCTGCCGCCCCGCCCCGCCCCGTCCGGTCCTGTCCCGCAGCTCCAGGGGAAATGGAGTCCGCTCCGGCCCCGGGCGCGCAGGACCACGGAGCGCCTGCGTACTACGCTTCCCAGGATGCCCCTCACGTGAGTGGCCACTGCGGGACAAACCAAGAGGCTCAGGCTGCGAGGGGGGTACGGCTCTCTGACGAGCCTAAGCTCTGAGTCTGGACTGGATGTCGACCCCGGAATGCCTCGGTCCCTTCATTTTCTAGTCACGTTTAGAAAGTTGCGGAAGCTCCAGACTCTCCCCCATAAAACCAGTCTGAAAATCTCTCCATGCCACAGCGGCTCTCCCCACTTCCCAAGGCTCTTCTCCGGTCCTCGGCTGCAAAGAGAACACCTTTTACCTGCCGGAACTGGGTGGCCCCCAAGCTAATCCAGGAATGCAGAACTTGGTTGGGCCTTGGCCAAAACCCGGGTCATTTCTGTCAGCCAAGCCATTTACAATGGATACGTAATTTTGCAGCACCCACAGGAGACAGACTTCTCTCCATTTTACACATAGGGAAACTGAGGCACAAAGCAGAGTGGACTGTAAGTAAAGCAAGTTCAGAAGAATCACAATACCGACTGCAATTTAGAAGCCATGCCCTGGCGTTTGACTCACACACTTCTGTTAGGATGCCAAGAAATCTGTTTTTATGATTTT
Organism: Phyllotis vaccarum; assembly: GCA_033318265.1. NCBI lineage: Eukaryota > Metazoa > Chordata > Mammalia > Rodentia > Cricetidae > Phyllotis > Phyllotis vaccarum. The sequence continues at coordinate 68,552,780 of JARWLC010000016.1, read as the reverse complement.
CAGATAAGGAGCTGAGTTTCTTAGACATGCTTCCTACTTTGAACCTGCTGTACCAGAGCAGCCAGGACTATCAGCAGCAGGTGAAGTGTCAGATGGTAAATTCACTGTAGTCCACAATCCCTTGCAGATAAGATCATCTGCATCAGCCTTGATGAGCTCCTTAAACAGGGGAGAAGGGTGAAGGCTAGAGACCTTCGGCTGAGGGAGAAGGCGGAGAGACAAGTGTCCAGAGGGGGGAGCATCAAAAGCACTCAGACATCAAGAGGAGATAGGCTGAGAGGAGGATGAGGAGGTGGTGAAATGGCTGGATGATGGGATAACAGATAGATATAAGTGAACATTATAATATTCCAATGATTAAGAGCTAGCTAGCCCTGGAACCAGTGCAGATGGAGGGAGTGGCCTAATTGGAGGTCATGCTCAAGGTTGCCATTCACCAGGGACGAGTCTTCCCTCCGAGACCATGTTGTTGAGAGACTAGCAGGGAACATCCAGGGCATGAGAGGGCAGACTCAACAAGTTCAACTAAGTAAGGAGTATGAATGAGCATCTTAAGAAGCTCCCTTTCCTGGCTGGGAAACTCTTCTTATATGGGAACCAAAGTTCCAGAGTCTAACATGAATCCGGCTGCTGGACCGCCTTTGTTCCTCAAGGAGCAGGCTCCATCACCTGCCTCTACTGTGCCTCCCACCCCAGCAACCTCTTCCACCCCCAAAGAGTCAAGCTTTTGACTATCCTCTGGCTAATGCTGCTCCAGAGTAAATGTGTAAGAGATCTCCAAATTTCTTCAAACTCAACACTACACCAGCAAATTAGCTCTACCGACCAGCTGGGAATGAAAACTATAATGGCCTTGTAAACACATTTAGAGTCACAAGGCTTAACACACCCTAGTGACTACAATGACAATGTGCCTGGACTAATGGAAGCAGGGCCTGATTATCCAGGTGCACCAAGGATGCGGTTTCAATATATCTGCATCGCAGGCTGTACTGAAGACAGTCACTGGGAACTACAGATAGCTCTTCGACACTCTACCACCCTCACTGTGACCTGCCGCAGCCAATGTAAGCTGCAGAGGAACACACTCCTGCTGGGCTCCCATTCCCTCCATGGGAGGGTGTGATTCCACAGTCAACTTGGGTCACTGAGCTTGTATTTGCAACTACACTAGGAAATCTCAGTTACTCAGGATTTCAGGTTCATCAGGAAGTTTGAAAGCCAAAATGAAATGACCCATATATGACAATGAAGAGAATCAAGATGTTTGATGCAACCGGAGCAAATTTCCTACCTATAGGATCTACATTGGCAAACACTCCCCTCCCCCATAATGCTTGTGTGTAGCCCAGGCTGGTCTCCAATTCATGTTTCTAAGTACTGGGTGTGAAAGTATCCACAATCACACCCAACTCCAGGACCAAACACTTTTTATATGCTGTCATCTTGCCTGGGGGATCTATACATAGTCTTTCATTGGTTCTCTGGCATAAGTTCTATTTTCATTCCCAATTTACAGAAGAAAAAGTAAGGCTCCTCCAAGTACCCCTACTCCAGTGGCACAGTAGATAAAGGTATGATGGATAGTAGTGTCAATCTAACAGAATCTCCAGTCACCTGGGAGGGAGATGGTCCCCTGAACATGTCTGTATGGGACTGTCTTGATTATATTAATTGATGTAGAAGATACTGTTGCAACATTTCCTAAGCTGTTGATAGTGGGATCTCAGACTGTATAAAATAAAGAAGGCTGGCCCACTGAGATAGCTCCACAGGTAAGGTACTTGCCACGAGGCCTGAATTTGATCCCTCGAATCTACATGGTGGAAGGCAAGACCTGACTCTAGAGTTTTTTCTTTGAGCTCCACACTTACAACATGGCATTTACACACCTACATAAATATACAATAAATAATTATAAAATGAAATGGAGGTGAAGTGAACCCGGATTCTGTCTTTGCTGAGAACATGCCTTCATCTCTAGGAAGCATCATCATGCGTGTGCATTTCTGTAGGCAAAGCCAGCACACAAGGAAATCACACACTAAGACAGCTCTGCTTTGTTGCCATGGTGACTGCAACAAAGCCTGAAGGAAGGTGGGCAGGTTGGTAGCTAGACAGACCTGGATGGCATTTTTGACTGCTGTTTCCTCAAGTTCCTCTCTTGTGTGGGAGCTCTCTGTGCTGTGTGGGATGGATGATTCTGATGGGCCTAGGAAAGGGCCTGGTACTCCGTGTACCAGATCCAGGACACATCTTTTCGAATACCACGTTGGCCACTCTAGGGAGTGGCAGCCCCATTTTTATAGATAAGCGATCTGAAGGTGTATTTCAGCCTTACACTTGTGACATTTAGAGCTATAAGAGCAGCATCCATTGAGCCAGCAGTATCTTTCTGGCAAAGGAAGCCGAGTATTGTGTTGGGAGATCTTTTTTTGTTATTCAGGGATGTCGCACACGCGTGAGTGAACACACAGCTACTTTATCTAGGATCTCAGTGACTTGATCAGCGCACACACACACCCCTGCCCTATCTAGGCACCTCAGTGATTTGCTCAGCCCAGAAAGATCTACTCCTCGTGGGCATGGGCTTTACACTTGAAGAACAAACCGATTTTATTCAGATAGAGGGGAAGGTCACCCTGCTCCCGAGTTCCCCCAGCAAGCTTGTTTTTCCCAGGCGTGGCAGGGGAAGAAAGCAACGCTGTTTTCAGTCAGCCTTCACCGAGCTGGACAGTGGACTTTGGATTTTTTTTAGCAGGCTGGGAAGTGACCTAAGAACAGGGCTAGAAGTGTGCCTGAGGAAAAATAGGGCATTTCCAGCAACACTTTTTACGTGAGGGTGAGGGTCAGTTAAGTTGACAACCTTCTCAGTACACAGAGCTAGTCAATAGAGGGTGTATTGCTTCCTCACTAGTCCATAGGATCCTGTATTTTGTCATTTGATCTTTATTGCCTGACTCATCACCTCGCACATAGTAACCACATGATAAATATTTGTTGAATAAAATTAGTCATTTAATGTTGATAGTAGACCTTATTTTCCAGCAGCAGCAAAAATATTTTGGTACTATTGCTTTGCAAAGACCACTGCTCTGAGTGACCCCAAAAGGAAGAAGAGAGGCTGAACTACTTCCTGTGGATAGGTGGGAAAGATCCCCAAGAAAAGGAGACACTTGTCCCGCACCTACCCTAAGATAAACACTCAGCCCGCTGTCCCTTCCCCCACTCCCTTTCTTCCGCTTAGGGACCTTTCAGTCCCTGCCCACCTCCAACCACCCAATCGGTGAGCCCCTAGGAGCGAGGAGCCAGGTAGAGCTCATAAATTACCCCAGCTATCAGCTGAGCTCCACACCTCAAGGGATCGGGTGTATTTAAATGCCTCAGTCGCCCATAGTTCACTCCCCAAGCCTGCCCTTACTCCTTGGGGCAGTGAACGTGTTAGGAATGCCACATTTGTTCCTGGTTTCGGACCTAACGCCCCCAGCCCGGTTGGTTCTACTCAGCAGGGGACCAGATCAAAGGAGCGCACACAGGCCAGGGAGAGCAAAGAACCCAGGCATCACTCAGCCCAGGGAACAACGCCAGCTACAGCCCCCAACCTCCTCCGGAGGACTCTTCCCGCTTCCGGCCTGCGGCTCTCCCACCCGCGACACCAACCGGAAGCGGCATGTGCGGAGCTGTAAACACGGCTTACAACACCCCACCCCACCCCTTCGCTCCCGGCCCCGCCCCCACGCCACGTGACGCGCCCGCCCCCGCCGCCGCCTCATTGGACGGCCAGCTTTGTTTACCTTATATGGCCAGGTCCTAACACCCCGTGGCGGCCCATTGGTGCTGTCGCAGCCTCACTCAGGTGACGTCACCAGAGACAGAAAGATGCAAATAAACCGGGGCATTCTGGGAATGGCAGTTTGCGGCCGCTCTCTTAAGTGCTCCGCGCGGTCCTGGCGCCCGCAAGATTCCGGAGGGTGTTTTTTTTTTTTTTTTTTTTTTCTTTTTGCGTGGGAAAGTGGGAACCGCAGGGGGAATTTACGAGACCACTGGCCTGACAAGAGTTTCTTAAGGGCTGTCTTTTTTTGTTAGACGCTCCTCTTGCGCGACAGACCTAGCCTCTTGCAAGGATGCCTTGCCAAAGCTTCCTAGAGGTGGTGACTTCCAGCAGCGCCGTGAATGGCAGATGCTGCGGTTCACCGAGCGCTGTCTAAGTGTCAGGACTTCCGGATCCTTGCAGCCTGGGGCAATGGAGTAGGGAGCGTCCCCTAAGAGAGTGCCTACTGTGATGCTAAGCGCTGCAGGCTGCAGGACCTCTGGGACCCCATGACCCTGAAATCCGCTAGGGAAAGGGCGTCCCCTCTCCTCCCGGGTCCGTTCGGCGGGGGCGTCGCGGACTACACATCCCAGCATGCTCCGCCGGCCGCCGGGCAGCGAGGCGCGGTGAGTCAGAGCGCACAGTAAATATTTGTATTAGCCGGGGCCGGCTCGCTAATGGTGGACGCGTGAGGCGAGGCGCGAGCGCGCAGGGAGGCCGGAGCGGGCTGCGCGGCGGCGCCATGTCCGTGAACATGGACGAGCTCAAACACCAGGTGATGATCAACCAGTTCGTGCTGACGGCGGGCTGTGCGGCTGACCAGGCGAAGCAGCTGCTGCAGGCGGCCCACTGGCAGTTCGAGGTGCGTAGGGGATCCGGGGACGGCTGCGGGCGGTGTGGACACGTGCCGGGGGGAGGACCGAGGGCTTCACCGACGGCCTGGCCCGAGCCCCGGAAACGGGGCTTCGCCAGGGACCCCCCCCTCCCCAATCGGGACAGGGACCCCCCCCCCTCCGCCTTTGTCCCGGTAACGGCTGAGAACGGAACAGACGGCCGTCTGGAGGACACCCAGGGCCGGGCCGGAGGCGGAGTCGCTCCAAGCGAGCGGTCCTAGGGTCGTGTGCCCCGTGGGCGGCTTGCGGCGTGTGCGCACACGTACATGTGCATCTGTATTTACGCACGCACCGCGCTTGGGCGTCAGCGGGGCACATCGAAGGTTGTGGGCAAGTGGGCGCGTGTGTGGACGCGCAGCCCGTCCCGAGAGCGTGTCTGATGTGGGATATTGTGTGTCATGCATGTTTGGGGGGTGGGTGGGTGTGTGTGTGTTTGTGTGTAGCGTGTACATAGGTGGAGGTTTGCGGATGGTGGCCATGCTGGGTATGGTGCGATATGTGTGCACGTACGGCATGAAGTGTATGGGTGGCGTGCAGGGTCTTCAGACTAAATAGTTAGTCTGTGTATATGTGTGCCCCGCTTCAAAGGTGTGACTGGGGCGGGATCCCTATGACGGCCCCGGTGTCCTCGGACCCGATAGAGGAACCTGAACCTTGGAATGGTATACTGCCTACGGTTCACTAATTTTAGGGCATTCTAGACAGGAGGGAGAGATGCCAATCTGGCTCCCAACTACATCCAGGTTTCTCTTGGCCTGTAGAGTAGTGAGTAGTATGCCCAGTCTGTGTTACTGAGATGCCTGTTATCCTCTAAGACAAGCCTCCAGATTCAATCCTTGTTGATACCTAGAAATGAGGCCAGAGGGCTTAAAGCCATGCCCCTCACAGGTGTGAGGTCACAGCGAGAGCCAGCCTAGTAGTCTGTGTCCAGCTGGAAACCCCAGAACCTGGTTTCCCAATGGAAGCCATCCCAGAGAAGCCTCTGGGAACAGCCAGGAAACAGACTGAGGCTTAGCTTCCTGGTGCAGGGGTGGGATCAAAAACGTGCCCTCCTCCCTTCCAACTCTGTAAACCAAGCCTTTGCTCTGCTTAACCTCCTTCCTACCAGACTTTCAGGCCATTGTCCCTGTGCAGGAGACGGAGGCTTCATTCTCTAGCCTCAGTTTCCACACCCGTGGGGGTAGCAGTGTTTTGAGTCAGCCTCTAAGGCCTGAATGGTCTCCTTCTCTCCCCTCCCCCTGCAGCTCCACCCTGGGGAAGTGCCCTACTCCCCACCTCTGCCACAATCCTAATCTGTCCTGTTCGTCTCTGAGGCTGGATGTGGTAAAACTTGTAAAACCACATTCATGGCAGTTGCTGGAGCCCAGTGGCTGTGCTTACAGGGCTCCCTCCTTGCCTGAGGCTGGGCAGGCAGGTGTCCCATGAGAAATGGGCAGTGTGGAGGACTCTCAGCCCATCTATCAGTGTGAAACAGTGTGTCCCCCAGACTCAAAGGAATGGACTGAAAAAATGACTATAAAGATTAGGGAAAGTGTCCCCATGAGGAATAGGAGCTTCCTGCAGCCTTGAAACAGAGTCCTGACTGACACAGGGTAGGTTCTCTGTGCTCTTGGCTTTGCATAGTCTCCCTATAACCATATATAAAATGAAGGCTGTGGGAAACCCCACCCCCACCCACACACACCTTGACCTGAGGTATCTGCCTAGGAGTGAGGGGTTCCTCATGGTTAATCCTCCCCCTCCCTTCTGATTGGCAGCATACTTGAGACAAGTGTTTCTGGGTCACATTCTCAGACTCAGGTGCTAATGGGGGCAGAGGGTGTGGGGGAGGGGACTTTTGTGTAGCTGGGCAGATGTTTCTCAATGGAGAACTCACAGTGGCCTGTAGAGGATAGTACTGGGCACATTATCATGTTGGAGTCCTGAGGGGAGCTGCCCTTGCCATGGGATCTCCGGTGTAACCAGGTTCATTCCCATCGGTGTTTGGGAACACTGCTGTAGGGTGTCTCCAGCAGGAGATTACCAGGATAGTTCATTTGAATATACTTGTCCTGCTGGCTGAGGAGTAATAATGCTTCAAGGCTGGACTTGGCAGGCTCCTCAGGACCCTTCACCCAATGACAGCCTTCCTCACCCAGCACTTTCACAACAGCAACCAGTTTCCTCTTTTCCTGAAGGGGCCCAAGAAGGACAGAGTCAGTACAAACATCATCCTTTGGGGCTTCTTGAAGCCACCTTAAAGCTCCCTCCAATGGGTCTCCTTTTCACTACATTCTTTGGCCAATCTTGAGAGTTTGCCTAGTCGTTCAGTCCAGGATTCTGATCCCATTCCTACTTCATGCTAGCCAAGAGTTTTGAGAAAGTTACTTCATCCTCAGTTTTCCTGTCTGTGAAATGGGTGATAGCAATTCTGGCCTTGGGATTGATGATGTGTCTCTGTTTTTGTGTTTGTTTGTTTTTGAGACAGGGTTTCTTTGTGCTGGCTGTCCTGGAACTCACTTAGACCAGGCTGGCCTTGAACTCAGAGATCTGCCTCCAGAGTGCTGGGATCAAAGGTGTGCACCCCCATGTCCACCTATTTTGATAGAGCCCTGCTTGGAGAGGCTGTAGCTTGTAAGCAGCCAACAACAGGTAGCTGGGGAGTTGTCCCTAAACTACCATAGGAGCTGTGTTCAGTTTTGTGGTGGGTTCATTTTCTGGTCCATCTGTAGTTTTCCATGTTAGCGACATCCCTCTAGAGTGGGAAGTTAATACTGAGAAGCAGGTCTCCACCCTGTAGGCAAAGACTGACTCCTAAAGACTCCCCTGGCTCAGGCTGGATAGTTGGCTCAGAGGTTAAGAACACTGGATGCCTTTCCAGAGAACCCAGATTCAATTCCCAGCAGCCACGGGATAACTCACAACTGTCTATAACTGCAGTTACAGGGGATCTAACAAACACCCATGCAGGCAGAACACCATAAAAGTAAAAAATAAGATTATTTAAACCAGGTGGTGGTAGCACACATCTTTTCCTAGCACTAAGGAGGCAGAAGCAGGCAGTTCTCTGTGAATTTGAAGCCAGCCTGGTCTGCCAAACAAGTTCCAGGACAGGCTCCAAAACTAGTCCCTGGCTCACATATGAGGCTACTAAGGCTCAGAAAAGTGTGGCGATTTACCACCCATTCATTGAAGTGACAGACTCAGGCCATGATAGAGTCCATACAATGCCAAGGGTGGTAAACAATGTTTACAAGGTCTCTATTACCCTGATGTGAGTTCCATGATACCTCCTCGGGTGGTGATCACCTTCACACTGCTGGACTTAATTCATCCTGTCCCACTGGGATGTGGGGGGTAAGCACAGTCTTTCTCCCTGCAGACAGCCCTCAGCGCCTTTTTCCAGGAGACCAACATCCCCTACAGTCACCACCACCAGATGGTAAGTGTCCCCTAGAGACCCAAAAGTGGTAACACTGGGGCTCCTGGTCTAGGCAGGGGGAGGCTGAGCTTATTGACTACACCTAGGAAAACCTCAGATGGAGGAGGATGGCACACTTGGGAAGAGGGGGTCCTTGCATGGGGTAGGTCTCCGGTGTGGGTCCCTCAGAACTCAAAGAACACTGGCCCTTGGAGCTCAGCTCCAGGCAGTCTGCCACAGCTGTAATGCTGACCACAGGCTGGGAAGCCTCACACCCGAGGCATGAGGCATTGTGCCAGGTGGTATGGTCTCCATGGAGCCAGACCAACCCATCTTGATGCCTTTCCTTGTGATCTATTCCCTGGGTGGTGGGCCAACGGGGGCCACAAGCAGCCCCAGTGACTCCAAGAACTCCTGGGCACGTCTCCTTTTTAGAGGCGCAAAGGCCCTACTAGAAAGGGATGCTCAGTCTTCCCTCTGTCCTTTCTTCCCCCACAGATGTGCACTCCCGCCAACACCCCTGCCACACCCCCCAACTTCCCTGATGCCCTCACCATGTTCTCCCGTCTCAAGGCCTCTGAAAGCTTTCACAGTGGTGGCAGCAGCGGCAGTCCAATGGCCACGTCGGCCACATCACCCCCACCGCACTTCCCCCATGCCACTGGCAGCTTTGCAACACCCAGCTGGCCAACTGCAGCCTCGCCCCCAGGAGGCCCACAGCACCAGCAGTCGCAGCAGCCGCCCCTGTGGACTCCGGCACCCCCTTCCCCGGCTTTAGACTGGCCTCCTCTGGCCCCCCAACAGGCCACCTCAGAACCAAGGGCCCACCCTGCCATGGAGGCAGAGAGATAAGGGAGGCCCCTCCCCCCTCCCGGAGGCCAGGGCCCCGTGGGGTGGGGGAGAGGATGTCTCTGTGGGCCCCTTCAGCCCTCCTCGTCTGCACCCACACACCCCAGAGCCCTGGAGGGGGACTGGACTCTAGCCAGGCAGCCTTGTGCTAGCATGCACAGCCACACGCACGCAAGTTCACAACACAGGCACCCCAGCTCATGTGGATTTGACTCAAAAGTAGCTTGGGTGCCTGGTGGGCAGCACCTTGGAGACCAAGCAGCCATCCCAATGAAGATTCACCTGCCTGGCCCCACCACCTGGGGTGTTTCAGAAAATCACTTGGTGGCGGAGATGTGGCTGACTCCTGTCTTGGGGCCAATAGGCCTAGACCCCCACCCTTGGGAATGCAGAGCCTTCTCCGCATGTGTGCGTGTAGCTGTGTCTATGTATTTATATGTATGTCGCTCTTCAAAAGCAACCTAGTTTATGGGGCAGCTGGACTTTGCATGTTAGAGTAAGCCCCTTGGCCCAACACCCCCTTCCCAAGGGCCCTGCCTCACTCCACCTCCTTATCTGCCAGCATTGCTGTTTCCTGCAAAGGATTATGGGAAACTCCAGGACTCTTCTACCCATCCCCAGCACCTGTCTGCTGGGGTTCCCTGCATGCCTCTTCCCCAGAGCCCAGGGGTACCTGGTCCCCATTTCCTATTCCCCTTTTAACAAGAGAAAAGAATTCCAACCTACCACCAAGGCTCTGTAGTCTTGCCTCATATATATCCTGGGTGTCACTGGCTGGATCTGGAAGGATATGGCTAAGGTAAACATAAGCCGCCACATTCTCTCTTAGCTCCACACTACTGTCTTTGCTGTCCTGTCTACATGGTCTGGAGTCATCTTCCTTATCAGAGGCTGTCCCTGTTAAGTTTCTTAGCCTTTATTCCCTAATCTCACCTTTTACTTTCCTGATGAAATGGGTAGGTTTCAGCCCTCCTTTGAGCAGAGCTTATACCTATCTGCCTGGGCTTCACATAGATTTTCTTGGACCCTTAGCCTAGCCACCAACTCTAGGGCTTGGTGGAGCTTCTGAACCTACCTATTTGGGAGTTGCCTGCCATGTGGGCTGTGTATGGTGCAGTACATGGTCTAGTGTCAGCTTTTAAAGGCCTGTGGTGGACTATACCTGCCCTCCTTAAAATAGTGTTTCATGTGGGCAGCAGCATCACCCTGAAACTTGTTTGATACATAGGGCCAGTGTTCAGCCCACATGGCAAGTCAGATTCCAACCAGAGCCCCTGTTACTAAATAGACACTGACAGGTGGTTTTGTTTTGTTCATTTCAAGACAGGGTTTCTTTGTGTAGCCCTGGCTTTCCTGGAGCTTACTCTGTAGACCAGGTCTCAAACTCAAGAGATGCATCTGCCTGTCTCCAGGGTGTGTGCCACCACCACCTGGCTGACAGTGAAGTTTTAAGCAGTGCACCATAAGACATCTATCTTCAGCTGGAATGGAGGCTGACTTGGGCCTAGCTTCTGGGAGGCTGCTGAGAGTTGGGCCTGGGGATCTCAGATGGTTACTAAACCTTTTAAGGCAGAAGAGACTTTCATCACTTTTAGCATCTGCGCAGAGAGTGTCCCCACAGTGAGGGCTGTCCTGTTAGGCAGTGCAATGCCCAGCATTCTGGAAGCCTGCCCACGAGGTCAGGTAGCGCCCATCCCAACTGTGGTGATCAAATCCTGTGCAGGCAATGCTGGTGCACTCTGGAATGGCGGCTGCTAGTCCCATGGTTCACATGCTTAGCTGCCTAGCCTAAATAGGCCCTGGATCCTCCAGCAGTCTGCAACTGTGCTGGGTGAATAGTAGGTAGACAACAGTGATGCATGCCTCTGCCTACACTGAAAGCCGTTCGCTTTACACGTGAAAAAGGTGAGCTTTCTGATGTGCCAATTATATCTCACAGCTGTTACTAAAAATATGCCACTCCCTCTGATGAAGCAGCTAAGCACACAGCCACCAGACTCCCCATCGCCAAACTTGAGGCATGCGGCTATTTTGAGTGCTTGAATTTTTTAAGAACTTGAGTGTGGTTTTCTTTTGAGGCAAGGCCTTTCTGTGTGGTTCAGGCTAGCCTTGAGCTCTGCTAAATTCTGAGATTACAGATATGAGCCATTTTACCCAATTTAAATGGTTGCCAAACATCCTAGGTTCCAGCCTTCCCAGAACTATCTTGTTCTTGGTCCTTGACTGATACTGAAATTTGTGTGCTAGAGCCCTCCTGCAGGTGGAACCCTGGTGACACAGGGCTAGAGCTGGGGCCTAGGAACTCATTTCCCTTTGGAAGTGCAAGCCTTGCCAGATGTATATCCTGGGCTGGTCTGAACAACACAAAAGTGGTCAGGACTCATCTGGGAGAGCCAGGTATGGCTGGTGATACCTTGTAACACAACAACCCTGGACCCTCAACAGCTGAACTCACTCCAGGAAGCTGAGAAAACCAAGAATGGTCTGTGTGTTCAGAGGAGGTGTAAGGCATCCTTGGCAGTGCCTCTCAAGCACTTCCTAGGGGCAGCCTGAGCAACAGGAAAACCAGCTTGTGGGCTTATGCTTGCCTGACATTCATGAGGCCCTTCTTGTGATCCCTGTGGCACTGCATAAACTCTCAGACATGATAACACACACCTGTAATCTCCTAAGATCAGAAATTCAAGGTCATCCTCTGAAAGCAAGCCTGGGCTACAGGAGACTGTCTGAGGTAACAACTACCCTGTTAGAGCCGAGCATGTCCTGCTTGCCCAAGTGACTGGAGTTCTATTCCACTATTTAAAAATGTCATTTGCAGACCGGGCTGTGGTGACACACACCTTTAATCTTGGCATTCTGATGGCAGAGGCAAGTGGCTCACTAGGAGTTCAAGGACAGCCAAAACGACACAGAGAAGCCCTGTCTTGACACCCTCCCCCCCCCCCAAGGTTGTTCTAAAGTGTGTTTTAAGCTCAGTGTGTGGTTCCCAAAGGATATTTAGATGTATAGGAATGAGGGGAAACTTGGCTCTGACAGGTGGCAGGCTGAAGGGCTCCCTGTGAGACTGGAGGGCAATTATGTGGCTTATAACTGGCCTACACTGTTGCCTGTATTGTTAACTATGTCAGCATTTGAAGTCAGGGTTTGATGTAAAAATCCTCACTTCTGATTTACTTTGGAAAACTGGAATTTGTGACCCAAATTACCTCGAGGTCACAAGTGTCAGGAACTGGCCATCACCCCAGGGACACCACCTCTGACTGGTCGGTCCTTTCATTTCATTGGCTACATAGGTAGCTGTGAAATCCATTTCCAGCTGCTGTCTTGAAATCAGCCAGGCTCTGGCAGGGACCTTGCTTTTCACTCAGCAAATGCAGAAGGAAAAGCCTGCACAGATGGCCAGGGGGCACTGGCTGTGAACACAAGTCCACAGTGCTTTCTGTTGCTGCCAGGGCACCTTTGAACAGCCTTGAAGAGGGGACTTGTTCTCTGAAACTCCGAAATGTGGAGCCACACCCAGGGCTGCTCAGTGTCCCCAGAGTCTGTCTAGTGGCCCAGCCAGAATTCTCCAAGTATATACCAGGACAAGCCCAGCAAACTACAGTGTCCCTGATTCTGGCTACCATTCTAGATGTCTCTAAGGGACTTTTCACAGAAGTTCCTGCCCAGCAGAGGACAAGTGAGTCCTTTGACTAGGGTCTCCTGATGTGGGGAGGCCTCCTGGTTGACTAAATTTTTTTTTTTTTTTTTTTTTTTTTTTTTGCTGGAATGCCATTTCCAGTTCCTGTGTTTGGAAAGGTCTCAGTTTGTAGCTACTTCATATGTTTAGATACAATGTGTACCTCAAATGACCTTAAAAACCAGCTCTTTGGGGAGGTGGAGTGGGCTCAGGATGGCAAAGCCACATCTGATCCCATGAGAGGTGCTGGGGACCAGTGACAAAAGTCCTGCTCTGCTCTCCAGACCAGGATCCCCACTGTAGAGTCAGGTTGGTGAGAGGGTGACCTCTCTGGTATTATGAACTGGGTGTAACTATGGTGTGTCAGGAGTCTGATCAGAAAGACTCTTCCATCTGGCAGAGCTCAGCCTTAATAAACACTGGCTCTTACCAGGACAGACATTTGCCTTGTCAGTAGTTGATACAAGGTTAATGAGTTTGTGATCTTTGACATGAAAAAAGTTATTTGTGACCATTCGCCCACAGCAGTGTGGAGCTGAGCCTCCTGGTGCAGAGTGGTTACTGAGCAACATCCACCCTGCTTCAACAGCACGTCCAGCTTCACACCCTCCCACTCACCATGCCGGTGACCTCAGCCTTTGTTGGTGTTGGGAAAAACATTTTTGTGTGGTTCTATGTTTTGCCTGCATGGATATAAGTACTTCTCATGCAAGCCTAGAGGCCAGAAGAGGGCTTCAGATCCCTTGGAATTGGAGTTACAGATAGTTGTGAACCACTGTGTGAGTACTGGGACTCCAACCCGAGCCTTCTGGAACAGCCAATGCTATACCCACTGAGCCATGTCTCCAGTCCTTCCGTTGTTGTTTTTTTGAGACAGTCCTATGTGGCCCAGGCTGACCCTGAACTTGAGTGGCTGAGGATGACCTTGATCTTCTAGTATTTCCACCTCTACCCCCTGAGAGCTGGTATTACAGGTATGCACAGCCCGCCATCCCTGGTTTTCACCTTATTACAACTCAAAAGCTGACTTCCTGAGATGCCTTATGCCAATTGGACAAACCAAGATAGTTGGTCACCACCCAACTCCACACCACCCCAGCATTCAGTCTGCTCTTGCAGCTTTTCCCAATCCAAGTATTGTGCCTCCTCAGGGTTCTACTGCCCTGAGTACCTTCCCCTGTTGTGATGAGGTCAGTCACATTTCTAGCATCTACCTGTTCCCAGCCTCCAACCTGCAGGTCCTCTACTCTAGGGCTAGGCCTGTCTTTGAAGTTGAGTTCCCAACATGTTCCAAAGTAGGATGGACATTGACCTACAGGATTGAGGACTTGTCCTCTCTCCCCGGCCAGCAGGGACCAGCTCAAGTTTTGACCACAAAGGGTCTTAACCTGCAGAAAGCTACTTTGAAATGACCAGCTGGGTTTGGGATTGAGGGAAAGCTGTGCTTTCTTTGAGGACCAGTTATCCACATGCCAGGGACACATGCATAGGCACAGCCCAGACCCCACTTCTCCAGCAACCACCTTCTGCAGTGGAGGAGGGGAACAGTAACCAGTGGGTACACACAGGCTCCTGGATGAGTCAGACCTGTGTAACCCTGAGCCTGTGCAGCCACATGATCTGTCTACTACGTGGTTGAGGCAGCTCAGGGTATGTGCTGCCATGGTAGTAAATAGCTTGTGAGACTCTGCAGACCAGAGTGTTCTAGATAGGAACACTGAAGGCTGAACCTCAGTTAGCAGCCAGAAGAGGGACCAGCAAGACCCACCCATGTGGAAAATGGATGAGGCCACTGGCTACAGAGGGTCCAGACCAAGGTCTTTGTCTAAAATCCAAAAGAATTAAGCTCCCCTCCCCCCATGGTTTCTCTGTGTAGTCCTGCTTGTCCTGAAACAGCCAGAGGTTGGCTCAAACTCAGATCTGCCTGCCTTTGCCTCCCAAGTGCTGGGATTAAAGGCCACCACTGCCTGGTAGATTAAGATTTTATTTTGGCCAAAATCTCTATCTGTGGTATGGGATTAGGAATAGATAAATTGCCTAGGTTAGGACTTTCCCAGCCTCATTTGGATATCTTTACAAAAAGGAAAGGTGAGTTGGCTAGTGAAAGCCTCAGTCACAAACAGATTCACCAGAGGCCTCAGAGCATGAGAAACAGACAAGCATGCACCGCCTCAGAGCATGAGAAACAGACAAGCATGCACCGCCCCCCCCCCAACACACACCAATGTCCTAAACCAAAGGTGTCTTCCAGCACACTAGCCCTAGGTAGAATCTGGAGGTCTCCTGGAAAGCCACCCCCAACCCCTTGTCCCAGCTCCACACTCAACCCAGAGATTCAGTGCCCTCTAAGGTGAGGCAGAAGCCATGCCCCCAACCTGTGCTCAGGAAAGTTGTCTGTGTCTGTAAAGTGGGGTGGGACTCTCAACAGTAGAAGAGAGAAGAGACAGGACCATCAGGGAATGAGCTTAAGAGAGAAAAAAGACTGATAGAAAGGATAACCCAGCTTGAGAGTCCAGAGAAGATAGCTGTACTCAAACCCTCCACTTCATGCCTCAGGATTAGTCACTAATTGCCACAGGGAAATGGAGCTTTAGGGTGTGCTGTTCTTCCTCCAAGTACATGGGCTGTGAACCTGCTAGGTTCAGAATAGGTCGGCAGTACTCCAAAGGTGTTCTGCCAGTCTCCTTGTGGATTAGTTAAGACATAAAAATAAGCAAATGGTGGTGTACACCTTTAACCCCAGCACTTGGGGCAGAGACAGAAGGATCTCTGTGAGTTCGAGACTAGCCTGGTCTACAAAGAGTTCTGGAACAACCAAGGCTGTTACACAGGGAAACACTATCTCGAAAGAAAATAACAAAGAATGGTAAGTAAATGGTTGATTAATTCAAGGGCTGGGGATGCTAGAGCAGGCAAACGTGCCACAGTCTTTGGTTTGATTCCCAGTACTGGAGAAACAGTACAGTCACAGGCCTGTAATCCCAACACTCAGGTGGTAGACAAGGTCATCCTCAGCTACAGAGTGAATTCAAAGCCGACCTAGGATACATGAGACCCTATCTCAAAAATATGTAGAACCAAAGAGCTAGCTAAACAAGAGTGTTTGCTTCGTAAGCATGAAGACCTGAGAGCCCATGTAAAAGCTGGTTGTCATCTTGCACATACCCACAACTCCAGCAATGGAGGATAGGGGGCAGAGATAGGCTCACTGGCTTGCTGGCCACCAGCCTAGCTCCATGGGCAGTGAGAGACCCTGTCTCGAGGGAGTAAGGTGGAGCTTGGTAGAACAGGACACTCAGCATCTTCCTCTGGCCTCTGCACACACACAGGGCACCCACATACACACACAAAAGACAATTCATGATAATGGTCACTGGTAGAAAAGATCGTGCATGGTCAAATTTGCTCTCCATAGGAAACTATTGGCAGATACCAATCCTGACACCATCTTAGTAAAATGCCAAAGAGGGGGATTTTGTTTTTGTAGTGTGATACAGTCACATGTCTCCCAGACTGGCTGTGAACTCACTATCACTGAGGGAGACCTTGGCCAGGTCTGCTTGCCATTCCAGCTGAAGTGCTGGTGTTGCCAGTGTATGCCACCACACCAGCTTCTCTAGTGCTAGGGATCAAGCATAGGGCTGTGCACCCTAGGCAAGCGCTCTGCCAACACAAAGGGCTGGTTTTAAAACTGCTTGTGCTATTGGGGGAATTGCTTAAGAAATTCAGTTGGCTCTGTGAAAAACTTCACTCAAATGCTGTGTTATTTATGAAAAAGTTGGCTAAGGATTGTATGGTTTGTATTTTAGATACATAGTTAAACACTGAATCAACATGGGTCCCCTATGCAGACCCTTCCCCCTATATCCTGGGTCCCCGTAACCCTTTTCTGGGTCTGATCCAGGGCCCCAGATCTCTTCCTTAGAATGAAGGGGACCCCATGGTCGTTGGGTCACAGGCATGTGTCTCATGGGTTGGTGTGGTCCTCTGTAACCTGGGTGCTGGACAGGGACTCCAGCCGCAGAGATTTCGAGTGCCTGGTGGATGCAGGGGTCTCTTGCGGATCCCTTGAGAGTGGTATCAGTGGCGGTAGCTGAGGCACCAGTGGCAGGGATGGCGGCTGGGGCGCTGTTGTGGCAGTATGTAGGGAGGAAGCAGAGCTGATGTTGTTGCAGGGGCTCAAGGCTGGAGGTGAAGCAGGAGAAACTCATGCTGTGTTCAACATTTCTAGAAGCTGCTGATCTGATGGAGTTCTCCCCCCAGGGAATGGAAGCCAGAAACTGGAACTGCATTGTAAGCCATGGCAAGGCTATGCACCTCCTCTGCTCCCAGTCCTGAGCGCTTCCTAGGGCGACTAAGACATTTATCTCCGAAAATGGGCACTAGAATAGAATGATGTACCTGGGGGTGGGGTGGGGAGGCAGAGGTCTTGGAGTCTCAGGTGTCTGGACTGAGCCTCAACTACTTTGTCTTTGGAAAGGAGAAAGAACACCGCCCTGCTGAACCAGGACAAAGAACCAGATGAGGCAAACAGGAGTTGTTCTGTGAATGTTATGAACCAAAGAAGCTCAAAGGTCCAGTCCTCTCAGACTGGCTTCTGACAGCTCTGGACACGAAGCCCAAGACGGTAAATGGTCTCTTTTGCCCCACCTCTGCATCCAGGGGTCCTCTGGGGACAGGTACCAGCCAAGAAACTCCCCCGAAGGGGAATGCAGAAGCCCAGAACAGCTAGAGGCCCCACAGCCTTTCTTCTTGGCCAGAGAGCAAATGACTGCCAGGATGTGAACAGAACAAGCAAGAATGGGAGAGATGAGGGGGGCCCAGGCTAAAGGTGAGGGAAGGACCAGTAAGGGCTGGAGATGACAGAACCCCCGGTGGGTCAGGTACTCACGAGGGTAGCCTGGAGTAAGTAAGGATCCAGAGCGCACACGATCATTCAGGTTTTGAACTGGGGGACATGAAATCTTCACAGCTGAGGAGAAAAGGTCTGAATAGCTGGGGCCCATTCAGAATTCTGGCTCCTACATCAGGCCAGACTTTTCACTCTGGTGATAGCTGATAAGACTGTTGATTTTTGTCACAGTGCAAGCCCTACTTTCTTATGTGCTTCTTGGGAATGTACTACCCACTGAGAGAAGCCCTACCCTCAGCCACTGTGGAAGGCAATGGAGATGGGACTGAGGGTCTCCCCACTGGTCCAGTCTCCTCCTGAGACCTCCTTTGTGCGTTTGTGCATTTGCAAAATGCCTCATGTGGTTGCTAAGGGCAAGGAGTCTGGAGGGCCTGAAACAGAGACTGGGCTTATCCGACATTAGCCCCTGCTGTCTCACTTCAGTGATTCCTAAAGCCCAGATGAGTCCCCTCCCATCAGATCTGCCTGGGCAAAGGGCGTGGGAAGTGCTGTTCTGCCCTTGGAAATAGGGTGGGGCCTATGAGTCAGTTGCATGGTGGGTTCCTAAAAGGTATAGTCCATGGAATTTACAGATGTGACCTCATTGGAGCAAAAGATCTCTGCAGGTGTAATTTCAGGTCTTGAAATGGATGACCCTGGATTACACTAAGCCTGAAGTCCAGTGATAAGTGTCCTCATGAGAGAAGACAAGGAACCCGGGAAGAGGCGAGGGCAGGGGCCAGGAGAGACTCTGGGCAGTTCTGAGGAGCATACGGCTCAGCTTGTACTGTGACTTGGGACTTCAGATCTGGGGAAACTGTCTTGGGGCTCTGGCAGCTGCTATGTGGTATGACCTCTGACTAGTGCGCCTTTGCCTGTCAGGCTCAGTGCTCTGGTCCATGGGCAGCCCGTGGAATTCCTATGGGTTAGATGCCCTAGGATCCTGTAACACTCTTGATGTGAATGCTTTGGTTCCTGTGCAGGGACAAGCTTTAGATATATCCTTCCTAGAGGAAAACACCCCAACAGGTGTGCAGAGAAGCTCCATCTTTGTATTTATTATCAAGATCTCAGCATCCCAGATACCAGAATAACCACAGCAACTGATTTAAAATGCACCAAGGCTGGGGCCTCTTGCTGGTCTGATCCTTGGCTTCCTGGGTCTATCCCTGTTTACGGTTCTTTACCCTTACCCTAGTTTCTATGCTCCAGGTAGACTCAGCCTCCCCAAGCTCTACCCAGCTGCCACAGGGCCTGTGACTCACACTCCTCCCTCTCCACCTTCACCAACTAAATCCTCTTCCTCCTTCAAAGGTATTCAATGAACTGTCTAATCATTCCCTGCATGGACCAGCGTTGCCTGGCACAACTCTCTCATCCCTCCTTAGGCCAGCCTTTGCTAGTGTCTAGCTGCCCTTCTTCAGCTCAGCTGTTCATTTGTTTTCCACTACTGGGGGAAGAACCAGAGTCTACATCTATGCACTGTCACTGAGCTGTACCTTCAGTTCCTCAGGTCAGTTAGGGTCTGTCTGTCTGTTTGTTTTCTCTGTGTGGCCCTGGTTGTTATGGAGCTTGATCTGTAGAGCAAGCTGGCCTTGAACTCAAGAGACCTACCTGTGAGACCAGCCTGGTCTACAGGGGGAGTTCCAGGACAGCTAGAACCACACAGGGAAACCCTGTCTAGAAAAACAAAATAAAACTAACAAAAAAGAAAAGGTGTATGCAAACATGGCTGGCTGGTTCAGGTTAGTTGTTTATCTGTTTGCCACCATGGATTCTTGCCTTCTTTTATGTGCTTATAGGCTATATCCACCCTCCTACCCAGCCAACAGTCTACATCCCTTGTGCCTGGTGAGATATTAGGCACACAATGGGGACCCTACTCTTGGAAGTGACTTTTAGGGCTCCTCAGCCAGGGACAGCACTAGCCCTGAATCCCCCTGTCCTGGCCAGCAGAACCAGACCTTAGGGCAGGGATCCCAGGAAACACTGATACTCCTCACCTGCCAGGTCCTTCTCCCCAATCCGAGTCCCAAACTGGCTTGTCATTCGGCCTTTGTACAGGACCCCATTCACTCCCAGGATGTCCACCTCGGCCTGTGGGATGGCCCAAGGTTCCAAGTTAGGATCTCCATTGCTACCCCTCTGTTCTGAGCACAGATGGCCGCAACCAGGGCATGGCATCAAGATGCTCTCAGCCCAGGACTTTATCCCACACCAGGGCCTGGGTGTGCTGGTGTCTAGACTCACAGTGTCATAGTCTATCAATTCAGGGTCCCCATAAGGGTAGATTGTTGACAGTTCATGTGACTTGTGCTTGAAGGTGTTGTCATTTCGGGGTCCATCACCCCAGTCCTTCTGGGAGCCCAGACCTTCCTCACGGACTCCAAAGTTCCGGAATTGCAGCTGCTGCTGCTGTTCCCTGGATAGAGCAGAAAGTCAGCAGCCTCACGGAGGACCCTCACAGAGGCGCCCAGCACAGGCCCCAAGGCCCTGGACAGTGTCAAAAGAGGTGGGTGGTACAGCAGACAGGCCTGGAGCAATGTGAGCAAATACAGCCACAGACAATGGTAGGGTGGAAATAACCCATCCTGCTTTCTCCCGACCAGCCACACCGGGAGCCCCGGTCTGGCCTTGCCAAGTGTGTGCTCTTGACCTAGCTCCAGTGATCAGGTGAGGCAGCCATGGTGGTCTTGGATAGGTCATATAGTCTGAGTTTCAGTCTCTTTGACTGCAAGGTGGGAGATGATAATAGAATACACTTCCAGAGGAAGCCATATGACCCAGCAAGCTCAGCAAGGCTTCCAGAAAATCTTCAATCACTCACCCACCAGGAAACAAGCATGCTAATACTAGACTCCCGAGATTGTAAGACTTACGGAGAGGCCTACCCATTTCCAGTCCTCCCCCCATTCATTCAGCAGTGCTGGAGATTGAACCCAGGGCCTTCTGCATGCACTCTCTCACTGAATCTGCATCCCCGGCCCTTTTGTTCTGCTTATTTTGGGGCGAATGTTGGTTCCTATCGTCCATTGGCCCCTGTGTACTTAACAGTCACACCACAACTCCCAGGTGGGCACCCCTGGCCCTTTAGGGCTCTTGTATTGAAGGAAAGTCTCTGTTGGCAGGAGTCTTGGGCCTCCCTGAGGATGGGGGTGGGCATGGCTCTCACCTCATCAGCTGCCGCTGCAGATACTCATAGCTGTTGGCACTGGCTGGCCTCATTCGTGACAGCCCATGGGTGTTGCGGATGGTGATCAGCTGTCTGTGGGGGCAGAGGGGATCAGAGCCATGGAAGGTGCACATGGCCAGCAGAGGGCTCCAGGCTCCCAGGCCTGGAGAGAGGAAGTGTAGGAATTTTCTATCCTCTGAAACTGCAGCTAACAGCTCAAACCCGGCGTACAAAACTTGCAGCTGAGAGTTGGGGGAAGATACAAACACTGTTCAGAATATAAAGTGAAAACCAATCTGGGGCAGTGGTGCACCCCTGTAATCCCAATGCTTGGGAGACTGAGGCAGCGGGATAGCAAGTTCAAAGTCAGCCTTTACTATTAGTACATACTTTGTTCAAGGCTAAGACTACCTTGGAGTATACAATAATGAAATATATTCCTTTCTCTAGTGATAAGTAAATAATCAAAAACAAAAGAGGGAGATCCAAGAGATTTGTTACAGATAAATTTGCCAGGAGATGTGGGCTCAAAAAGGGGACATGCTGCTTGGAACGGGCATAGCAAAGGACTCGGGCACACATGGAAGCTGCCCGTCATGGACACACCAACTGTGAGAGCTCCCTTTAGATGCTAAAGTTATGTCCTGTGTATTTTGCCTCCATAAGAAAATAAATTCTAAGCAGCCTTCCAGTGAACTGGGTCCATTCCACCTCCATCTGTGCGGCCGTCACACACATGCAGAAGTGTTTACTGTACTGATGGTAACTGCAATGAAACATGTCCAATGAAACACTGATTTCCATTTTATAAAGGACAAAAAGGCACAAAGAAGCACGCACCATAACAGGGACAGATTTTGACATTCATATCCGTTCAATATTTTGTTCATATTTATATAATTTTTTAAAAAGAAAAACGGGAAAACCACACATATGGCTTGATTTCACTTATCATTTTTCAAGCTGTCAATATTTCTCCACAGCCATGCTACCCAGTATAGTAGC
This sequence comes from Phyllotis vaccarum, assembly GCA_033318265.1. NCBI lineage: Eukaryota > Metazoa > Chordata > Mammalia > Rodentia > Cricetidae > Phyllotis > Phyllotis vaccarum. The sequence continues at coordinate 68,531,080 of JARWLC010000016.1, read as the reverse complement.
CAGTGGCTACAAGAGGCTAACAAAATTCAGATAAGATCTAACACCCAGCCTGGTGGTGGTGGCGCACACCTTTAATCCCAGCACTAGCAAGGCAGAGTCAGGTAGATCTCTGTGAGTTTGAGGCCAGCCTGATCTAAAGAGTGACTTCAGAACAGGCTCCAAAGCTACACAGAGCAACACTGCCTCAAAAACAAAAACCAATAAAAACCCATCACGGAGCATAGTTTGTGTAGTTTTATTGGCCTCCTCTCCAGGAATATTCTACTGGAGAGCATTCTACAATTCAGTCTATCTGCTGTGAATGGACCTCAGCCCCCAGCTGTTTCCAGCCTTTTTACTACTGACAATAAAACCACAATGCCATCTTGTGGTTTGAAAGGAAAATCCTGGTGGAAGCCCTACAGCTGCCTGCTGGTGTGGAACTGTGTTAGCTTTGTGGATCTAAGGGCTGGCCTAGCTCTGCAGAAGTCAACAGTCAGGGACACATCACTGTCTGGCGACTTAAGAGTCACCATATGACCTAGCATGTCCACTTCTCGGTTTGTCCCCCAAACAATGGGAAACTGGTACTCAAACAAATACACACCAGTGTTCACAGCAGTACTAGTAACAATGGCTGAGAGAAGCATCCCAAATACCCATCAACTGGCAGATACACAAAAGGGTTTCTGCTCATGCGGTGGAATATTACTCAACTGTAATAAAGGAGCGGAGCATTAATTTCTGCTACAATGTAGAGGAATCTCGTCAAGCTCCATAAAAAAGACACCAAAGGTCACATATTGTACAGTCCCATTTACAGGAAAACATCTGGAGAAGACAAACCCAGTGGATTCCTGAGGTACAGGGAGCTAGCAATGAGAAGTGACTACTGATGGGATTAGGGGTGCCGGTGGGGGACTAGGCAGTGTGCTGGGATTGACAGTGGCAACAATTGCAGTGTCACAGGCCACTGAAGCACGTCCTTCACAATGGTATCAAAGTAAGGGCCATGAGTGGTGACTAGAGATGTGCACCTGAAACCCAGTGATGGGGACGGTGACACAGAAGGATTGCAGGTTCTGAGGCCAGCCTGGACTACACAGCAAGAAGTAACAAGTCCCTGTTTCCTTTCAGTGATCCCTCTGTTCTTTTTTGTGGCTCTGACTCTGGAACAAGCACTGACTAGGAGTGGTAAAAGGCTGAGAGAGGCCTACTCCGCTGTACAGGGAACCACTGAGGAGGGACAGGTGACGGAGCCTATAGAATGGTGTGGAAGGATGAATACGCAGATAGTTGTGTGCCTTTGCATATGGAACAGCTGCATGTGTTGAGGTCTGCACGTTGCAGGACCCCGCAAAGCCGGAGAGCGCCCTCTGGCGGTGGTACTCACGGGCCGGTCATCATCTCCACAGGCCGCTCGCAGGAGATGCACTTCACCCGCTCAAAAAGTTTCCTGGAGGACAAGGAGATCTGTAGTCTGGGGTTTAGCGGATCCCGGGGATGGAGGGGGGTGAACTTAAAGTTCTCTAAACCCCTTTGTTAGTTCCCGAGACCCACACACAGAGCGCTGTGATTCCCACCCCATGCAGGCTCAGGATTGGCACATCACATCAGTTCCTCCACTAGAGGAGGGAGATAGCATATGGAATCTGATGGCAAGTCTCTGCCTGAGGGTCACGGGCCCGGACTCAGGCTCCAGTGAAGCCTGCCAGTTGTGGGGGCTATCACTTTCCTCTCGGAGCCTCAGTTTCCTAATTTGAAGATAAGCCTGGAAGCTCTCTGCTGATTTCCGCCCTCCCTGCCCCTGTCGCCATGGCCAGGGCTAGAATTCCAGGCATCTCTCTGTTGGCAAGAGTCTCAGTATAGCATCCTCACTTCTTAAAGCCTGCGGCGCTGTCTGGATCGAATCGCAGGCCTTCTAATATAAGCTTCTGAACGGTTTTCCAGACCTCTTCTACGTCCCTCTTCAAGCTATTCAGGTCACTGTGGACTAGCTGCCAATCACAAGGAAGAACGGATTCTGTCAGTTAGCTGACCCCGACAACCTGCAGAGTTCTCTCTCTCTCTCTCTCTCTCTCTCTCTCTCTCTCTCTCTCTCTCACACACACACACACACACACACACACACACACACACACACACACACACACACACAAAGAAGAAGAAAAAGCATCTAGAGACCAAGGAAAAGGGAAAACCATTCAGCTCATACCTTTCTGGGTGCTGTTGACATAGGAGATTTGCAAAGTCAGATGCTCAGGAGCCATTTCAAGAAATGTCACCAGCTCCTGCCTCCAAACCTACTGCTTAACTACAGGGCTAAAGGCTAGAAGAATATTTCACCAGTAAACCCTATGCCCTGGCTTTCACACATCTGACACGCTTATAGAGGGTTTGCATAGAAAGTGGGCAGTTGCTAGCTTTAGTATATTCATAAAGTTGTGTGACCATCACAATCAAATTTACAATTTTTTTAAGAGAGAGAGTCTCTCTCTACAGAGCTCTGGCTGTCCTGGAACTGGAACTCTCAGATCCATGTGCCTCCGTCTCCCAAGTGCTAGGATTAAAAGCTGCACCACCATGCCTGGCATATTTATTTATTTACTTACTTATTTTGGTTCTTTCAGCAGGGTTTCTCTGTGTAGCCCTGGACATCCCAAAACTTGCTCTGTAGAGCAGGCTGGCCTCAAACTCAGAGATCTGCCTGCCTCTGTCTCCTGAGTGCTGGGATTAAAGACCTGTACTAACATTGTCTGGCAATTTATTATTTCCTTTTTATCCAGTGCCTTACTATGCAGCTGAGTCTGGCCTGGAAGCCACAATCTTTCTGCCTTGGCATTGGAAGGGCTGAAATTGCAGCCTTACCCCTCCATTCCTGGCCTTATAATCTACTTTATAATCTACATTACTCTTCATAGAAACCCCCTATCTATTTACCCCTATTTCCTCCCAACTCCCCACCCACTGGCAACCAATAGCCTACTTTCTGTCCTTAGGATTTGTCTGTTCTGGACTGTTTTTATCTCCCCTCTAAGACAGGGTCTTGCTATATTACTTCACCTGACATCCAGACTCACTGTATCCCAAGGTGGACTTAAACCTGAGAACCTCCTGAGTGCTGGGATTATAGCTGTGCACCACACCATGCTCATCCCTGAGTACAGTGAGTTACATATTTCCTACTTGAGTACATTGTCAGGCCAGCTGTAGGTTTGGCTCCACTAAAGCAAGAGAAACATAGGCCAGCTGTTCTGTGAAATGCTCTGGGGTGTGGCTTTGTATAGATTTGTGTCCTTTCTCTGAGGAACTTGTCACCACAAAGATGGCACCGTCTGCTTGGCTCACTGCTTCCCCAGCAAGGAGCATAAATGACGAATGAATACATTTCCAGCTTACAGATGGGAAGCTGTAGCCTGTGCAAGACTCGAGTAAGAGCACGTGATTCTGAACTCACCACCACAGTGAAAAGAGCCATGCCACTGTCACTGCTGAGTCCCACTGAAACTGACCAAGAGGAGGCCGGGCCAGGACTCCCAGTCTATACTCCCCAGGTGTGGCACACCAGGACAGTCACTGAGTGACAAAGGAACAAATGACAGGCATGACCCTTTCTGCAGAAAGCCTCCTCTACCTCAAGCTGTCAATTGACTTGTATCACCCCAAGAGTTCCTCCACCATGGCTCCAAACACGGCTAGCACTCATACCACTGAGTCATCTCTCTTGCACCGAATAGGGCCAACTTGTACAACCAACAGGATGATACAGAAATGATGGGAGTGGTTACTTGGTGGGGGGGGGGGCAGGGATTGGCTGCCATGTTATGAGACTCCTTAAGTTGCCCTAAGGAGGAGTCAGCATATGAGACACAGAAACATTTTTCCAACAGTCACATTTGAGTACAGTCTTAGAAGTGGTTTCATAGGGTTCCTTCAGATGATAGAGACATTTGCTCTGACTTAGAGTCAAAGGTCCTGAACCACCCAGTAAGCTGCTTCCAAGTTCATGCTGTTCAGAACCATCAGTAGTTGCTCTTTGAGGCTGCTAAGTTCTGGGATAATTTGCTACATAGCAATCTGCCTAATACAGGCTCACCTTAGTGTTCAGGTCCCTCCTGAGATGCTTCAGAGACTTCTTCCAGTCACTCTCATGGGTTGTGACCTTCAAGAGCATGGTCTGAACCATCTCGTTCAGCTCCATCGCCACCACCTCCAGGTCTGTTCGGCTTGCCTTGCTTGCCAAGGCATCTCTGTCAGCTTTCTAGGCAGAAGGGTTTCAGGGCAGCAAGAGACTGCTGGGGTGGGAAACCCCTGATCACTATGGTCAGTTTTTCAAGTTGAAGGGAATGAATGTGTAGCCTTGGCTTAACTTTAGTGGCAGTGTCCACACTGGTTCAGACACAGCTGTGGGATCTGAGCCAAACAGGAAAGTTGACTTACAATTTTTATTTGTATGTTTATTTAAGACAGGGATTCGTGTATACCATGGAATACAGGCTGGCCTTGTACCCCTTATTCAAGGATGACCTTGAATTCATTTTTCTGCTTCCAGTGGTGGGATTATTGGTACATACAGTGCTGGGTATTGGACCCAGGGCTTTATGTGTGCTAGCAAGGCACTTAACCAACTGAGCTACGTCCATCCCCAGCCTGATGCCTAATATTTTGTCTCATTTTATTTTTCAAGGCAGTATCTCACTAGATTGTCCTGGAACGCCCTCTGTAGACCAAGCTGACCTCAAACTCAAGAGATCTACCTGCTTCTACTGGAATTAAAGGCTGTGCCACCACTGCCCACCATGTCCCACCTCTGATTTTTGAAATAATAAATAGCACCACTAATCTCCAGTCATGTGAGAAAGGAGTGGGTGGGTAACTTTTGAGGCCTCCCAGATTTTTAGAATGAACAGAGGCAGAGGGAATGTTAGTTGCTGCCTTTGCCTGGGTAATTCCCACTGGGATTAACTGGGATCGAGGGGCAGGGACCCTCTGCTTACTCACTTCGTTTAGCTCCTGATCCATTATTGTTTTATCTGCTTTAATCAGATTCAGCCTTTGGAGTTCATCCTTGAGGGTCTAAGAACAGAGCATTTGTAGGTCAGCCTTTGGTGTGGTCTCAAGGGTAACATCTACTTTGCCATGAAGGGGAACTAGGGCCAGGTGGGTAGGAAGCAGGTGGCTGGCTTAGAGCTCATGCTCACAGGCAACTGGGACAGAAGACAAGCCACATGAGATGAGGGACAAACTAACTCCTGGAGATGGTGTCACCAGAAGCCAACCCCAGGAAGCGCAAACCAGTTCTGGACATTCAGTTCCCTAGATGTTTAAGACCAGTCCATCTCATCTAATCTACAGTGGGGTCCCAGTGTGCTCTGATATCAGCAGGCCATACATTGTGCTCAAAAATTAGAGGGAACCCTTAGTTCCCATTACATAATTTCATAAAATCCCCCTTAATGCTGGTCAGTCACTACTTAATATAACCTCCCATTCTAGGAGGTGGCGACACACATCTTTAATCCCAGCACTTGGGAGGTAGAGGCAGGAGGAGCTCTGTGAGTTCAAGGCCAGTTCCAGGATAGGCACAGCTGTTACATAGAGAAATCCTTCTCAAAACAAACAAACAAAAATATTAAAAAAAATAAATAAACAAATTCTGTCCATGACCGGAGAAGCAGCTTGCCTGCTTGTGAAGGGTCTCCCTTGTCCCCAGAGGGTCACTTTTCCTCTCAAGCCAAACTCTGACTTCTCATTACTTCTGGCCTCCCACACACACAGAAAAACTTAGCTGCCCAGATCAGAACTACCCTCTACAGCCAGCCATGTATTTATATCTCCCAGGATGTAAATGGCGGCCAGTGGGTGTGGCTAACCTCCATCCTCTCTGGGTTTCAAAGCAGTGCTCCTCAGCAACCCAGGGTGGGTGGGTGGATGCTGGGAATGCACTTGCTACCTCACGTACCCAGCTCCATCCTTAACCCCTTGGGAGAACTGCTTTATGAATATAACTTGATACAAGCAATCAATCCTCTTATTCATACACCTTATTCATACACTGATCTCTTTGGCAAATGTCACGAAGCCTTAAATCTGTCCCTCTACTCTCAGGTAGATGACACAAAGGCCCTCAAGGATGGACACTGTACAAGCCCTTTTCGTGGGGAGGAATTTTAAAAAGATTTATGTGTATGAATGTTTTACTTGCATGTTTGTATGGGCACCACATCATGGAATCCAGAAGAGGACAGTGAATGCCTTGGAACTGGAGTTACAGATAATTTAAAATTACTATGTGGGGGCTGGGAATGAAACTCGGGGTCCTCTGCAAAAGCAGCCAGTGCTCTTAACAGCTGAATCATCTCTTTAGCCCCTGAAAGGGAGGGAGGGAGGGAGGGAGGAAGGGAGGGAGGGAGGGAGGGAGAGAGGGAGGGAGGGAGGGAGGGGAGGATTTATTTATTTATTTATTTATTTATTTATTTATTTATTTATTTATTTATTTATTTATTTATTTGGTTGGTTGGTTGGTTGGTTGGTTGGTTGGTTTTTTTAAGACAGGATTTCTCCGTGTAGCCCTGGCTGTCCTGAAATTCATTCTGTAGACCAGGCTGGCCTCAAACTCACAGAGATCCACCTGCCTCTGCTTCCCCGAGTGCTGGGATTAATTGTGTGCACCACCACTGCCTGGATAATTGAAGTGTAATTTATGCAGAGTAAAATGTCATTTAGTGAACCCTTCTATGAACCCTTTGAAGAGGGTCTTATGGTCCCAAGGAGGAATTCTCCTGTGTCTCCCTGTTGGTTCCCAGACCTCCGAACCTTGAAGTCATCCATGCGAATCTGGAGCTTTTCTACCGTTCTGTCTAGCACCATGTAGTGACTCTTTATTGTTTCTATCTGGCGGCCCCAAATTCTCTCCAGTTCTTCTTCCTAAATGGGAAAGACAATGACATCCAAGGCCTCTGCTTCTTATGTAGCCAAGACAGAAGGGTCCTGAGATCCAGAAGAGATGCCAGGCCTGTGCTCACTGGTCTGGCCTCTGTCAGCAGACAAAATACTTACTGACTGGGACAACAGAGCCACCGGCCCATGGATTCTGCATGGACGCAGCTGACCTGTCATCCCACTCCCTCAGAGCTTGATTGGGAGGGTGACAGTCAAGAGGCTGGTCCCTAGCTCAAGCCAAACAATCACCTTGTCGAAAGCTCCTCTATGTCCACGACACTAACCTGTAGTCTGGATTTCTGGAGGTTACAGATCTTTTCCTCCAGCACGTTCACTGCGTTACCAAGTGCGCCTGAGCTTCCCACATTAGCTGGATGTGAAAGGAGAGAACTACTTCAAACAAGTGATAGGGGAGAGTGACAGGAGAGCTCCCATACTTGTGCCATGCCCCAAAGAAGTACAGTGAGTGCGGGGGGGGGGGGGGGGGTGGGGTGGGGTGGGGAGACAACTTTCTGATACAAAAAAAAAAGCCTCACAAAAGAACAAAAGAATATATGAACCAAGCATGATGGTACAGGCCTGTAATCTCAGCACTTAGAAAACAGAGGCAGGCAGGTCTCTGAGTTCAAAGCCAGCCCAGGTTATATAGTGAGTTCCAGAGTTCCAGGACAGCCAGGGCTATGTTACCAAAAAATAAAAAAAAATAAAAAATAGAAATAAAGAGGAAGCAAAGAGTGTTGCATCCTCGTAATTCCAGCACTCAGCAAATGGAGGCAGGAAGATCATAAGTTTAAGATAAAATCAACATATTGTTGAGAGGCTAGTGCTTAAGCCACTGGAGCATGTGGCTAATGTTTGAGTGCCGGTCTTGTTGAAGAAGCCTAAGGAGCCAGACTACAGGTAGGACCTGAGCTTCTGCTGCCCTGCCCAGGCGTGGCCAGGCCTACCTAGGTAATTTAGGCGCTGGTTCAGGCTAGTTGACAGATTGGTGATCTCTTCTTTCAGGGAATCATGTCTGACAGGAATCTGGGCTAAATGGCTCATGGAGTACTGGACGGCTTTCTTCTTGTCTTCAGGACTCACAGCCTGCATGGCAGTCACCATGGACTGGGACAGGGCTGATTTGGGTGTGATGGGGTGAAGGTCTGGTGTGATCTCTTCAGGGAAGTCTTCCAGCTCGTCATCACCGAAGGATACGACATTGGTGGCCCCACGGCTGGCTCCCGCACCCAGGGTATCTGAAAAGGCCCCGAAGGCCCCCCCTACTGCCATGGCTGTTGCTAAAGAAGCCATTTTGGTTGCAGGAACATCTTTGACTGCACTGACAGCGTTTTTGGCTGCCTGGGCAGCTCTGTTTGCTGCAGCTGCATAAGCCGCAGCACTTGCTGCAGCTAAAGCAACAGCAGACCTCAGCTTCTTTAGGGCTAATGGAGGGCCTTTAGGGGGTACTGTTGGGGTCTTATCCTTCCGGACCCTCTCTTTGTGGACCATGTCCTTGGGAGCTCTGTCTTGGGGAGCCTCATCTTTTGGGGCTCTGTCTTGGGGGCTCCCATCTTTTGGGGTTCTGTCTTGGGGGCTCCCATCTTTTGGGGTTCTGTCTTGGGGGCTCCCATCTTTTGGGGCTCTTTCTTGGGGGAACCAATCTTTTGGGGCTCCATCTTGGGGGAACCAATCTTTTGGGGCTCCATCTTGGGGGAACCAATCTTTTGGGTCTCTGTGCTTAGGAGCTCTATCCTTGGGGACTCTGAGATGGGGCAATCCGTCCTTGGGAATTCCATCCTGGGGAGCCTCTTCCTTGAGAATCTCATCCTGGAGAGCCTCTTCCTTGATAATCTCATCCTGGGGAGCCCCATCTGTAGGGATCTCTTCTGTGTATTCATATTCATATTCATCCTCTTTTTCTTCAAGATCTGAGAGCCGATGGGTCCCTGTTCTAGGAACTTGGTGTCCTGGTAATAATGGCTGAGGCCATAATGATCCAACATCAGTGGCTGGGGAAGGAACCCTGTACATCTGGCCCTGGGGACCAAATGGACCTAGGCTAGGCTGTAAGGTACCCATATTCAACATAGGCCAAGCTGTGGCCCCAGGCCAGCCTCTTGGTGGTAAGGGCCATGATCCTGGGGCAGCTAGTCCGGATCTAGACCAACGAGCTGGGATGAAACTGGGCCTCGGACTAGGCCCTGGTACAGGCTCAGGACCAAACGCGGGCCCAGGCCCAGGCCCAGGACCAAACGCGGGCCCGGGCCCAGGCCCAGGACCAAACTCGGGCCCGGGCCCAGGCCCAGGACCAAACGCGGGCCCAGGCCCAGGACCAAACGCGGGCCCAGGCCCAAACGCAGACCCAGGCCCAAACGCGGGCCCAGGCCCAAACGCAGACCCAGGACCAAACGCGGGCCCAGGCCCAAACGCGGGCCCAGGCCCAGGACCAAACGCGGGCCCAGGCCCAAACGCGGGCCCAGGCCCAAATGCAGGCCAAGAGCCAGACTCTGACATGAAGGCCTGAGCCTGCTCTAGCCTCTGAGGGCCACTAAACTCGGCGGCCTGAGTGGGCTCTTCCTCCCCGAGGGTTCCTGCAGCTTCAAAACGTGCAATAGTCCGTGAAGGGGTGACACTCTGAGTCAAATAACCACGAGCATCAAACTGCCCCACGGTAGACTCTGGAAGAGAAGTCATGCTCTGCCGCGTATCAGAGAGTTCCAGTTCCACCTTAGGAGGTCCCTGCAGGGGAGGAGGCTGAGTTGACTCTCTGGTCTCATGATGCCTCTATCCATTCCTTTTTCTCCTGCACTCACCTGAGTGAACATGGCTTCATGGAGACCAGTCCAGAGCACCATGTCCTCAGGTTGGGGGACGGAGCGAATCTTGTCCTGGAGGGTAACCTATGATGAAATAAAATAAAGAATGAGTGTGATCCAGGTTAGGACGGGGAGTGGGCAATGAGAGCATGGGTATAGCTACCTGTTCTTGCTCACTGAAACCCTTTAGAGACTACCCTGTTCCCCACGCCCAATACAATCCCCATTGCCCAGGGCAAGGGACTAGAATCCCAGGATCTCACCACTTCCCGCTGCAGGGCGCTCAACTTCCGATTCTGGATTTTCAAGTCTTCACAGACAAGCTCCATTCTTTCTGGGTTTACCTGTCCAGAAATCCTAATTTGAGGCTGGGGTACAGCTTCTGGTCCCAGCCTGACTGCTTTGCACCATATTGGCTGACAGAGTTTGGAAAAATGAAATTTCCCAGGAAAGAAAAATGGTTCCATAGATTAAAAGAAAAAAGTTTTGGAAGGGCTTGCCAAGCATATATGAGACCAAGGATTATCTCCAGTGCTGCATAAAACCAAGAGTGCTTATGCATGCCTGTAATCCTAGCACTGTGCTGTGGAACAGGACTAGACCTAAGTCATCTTTTGCCTATTGGACTGGAGGCCAGGCTGGACTACTCACGGGACCTGCTACAGAGAAGATGAAAACGGAACAGAACAATGAATCTGCAAGAGACAGGCCAGGAAGGAACTGTTTCTCAGATTTGCCCCAAGGTGTCCCTTCTGGCTGTACTCCCTGGTTCTGCATATCAACTTGATAGAAGCTGCAATCATCAGCCTCAGCGGAGGAAATGCTCCTTGAGATTCAGCTGTTAAGAGATTTTTCTCATTTATTCATCAGTGCGGAGAGCCCAGCCCATGATGGGCAGTTCTATCCCCTGGGCTTCTAGTCCTGGGTTCTGTAAGAAGGTGGACCGAGCAAGCCATGGGAAGCAAGACAGTGAGCAGCATTCCTCCATGGCCTCTGCATCAGGTCCTGCCTCTGGGGCCCTGCCCTGTTGGAGTTCCTGTCCTGGCTTCCTTCAGTGATGGAAGTGTGAACGGAATTAACCCTTTCCTCCCCGGCTTGCTTTTGGTCACTTTTGGTCCCGATGTTTTATCTCAGCCATAGAAACCCTGACTAAGACACTAGTGTTTCATGGTTCTGCTTCCTGACCCAGCTTTAGATCAGCCTTCCATGCTACATTAAATCACACTGTTTGAGGTAAAGAACTCAACCCCAGCCCCTCTGCTAGCCTGGAGGTGAATGCCTGGCTCCTTCCTGACTCCAGCTGACTTTCATCAGCTGAGTTGCTGTCTCTTGCTTCAGCGATTCTGTGTTGTTCCATAGTTGGCTAGGCTGTGTTCAGGCTGATGACATGGAGTTATAGAAAGATAGTGTGTGTGTGCGCTAGTTTTTATTTCTGCTTTTTAGTGAGAATAGTGCTTCCAATTCGAGCAGAGATGGTGACACCCAATTCTGGAGTCATCAACTCTTGGATAACCCTAAACCTCCCCCCACTTACATAGTGGCTCACAACCATCTATATCTCCAGGTCTAGGGGATCTGACACCTTCTGGCCTCTGCAGGCACCAGATACATATGCAGTGCACAGGCATGCAGGAAGGCAAAATGCCCATACACATGTAATTAAAAAACAAAATATGTTTTAAGCAATTTAATTCACATTAAAATGAATTGGGTCTCTGTTACTGATAATGGATGTTTAACAAAGCAGCATGGGGAGTGTGGAAGAGCCACAGAAAGCTCAGGGGAACAGGGCAAGTGGTAGGGTGGGTTAAACCTTTTTCTTCCCTTTATGGTCACATTCTATAAAAACAGGCCTTCTAGGATTTTCATTACTCTCCTAGCCCCTGGAGGTCTAACCAGGATGCCAAGCAGAGGACAGAGTAGAGGGATGGGTACCTTTTCAAACATATACTTTATCAGGTCCACTTCCTTCTGGAGGTTTTCAACAGTGTTCTTGAGTGAACGAAGGTCAGTGAGCAAATCCTGCAGAGTCTTCATAAACTGAACAGAAGAAAGGGGGGAACCCTGGAATCGGTTGTGACAGGGACAAAATCACAGCAGAAGCTCTTTGTTCTCGAAAGGCTTAAGATGGATGGATCCATCATCCATCAAAGGCCACTAAGACAACAGTGCTTCAAATTCCAGGCAGCCTTGAAAACCATGCGTGCGTGCGTGCGTGCGTGCGTGCGTGTGTGTGTGTGTGTGTGTGTGTGTGTGTGTGTGTGTGTGTGTGTGTGTGATGAATTATCTTGGCCACGATGGTCTTGAGAGAGAAACAGCACAAGCAGCCCCCATGTGGAGCCCTTGGAGGATCAGAAGGGTGTGGGGGACTAGGGCACAAGGGGAGGGGGACAGAACACAGGATGGACACGGACTGACATGGACTAGATTTGCAAACTTATTTATTTTAACTTAAAATTACTTACTGCATGACTGACTGGCTTTTGGAGGCACAGTCTCACTGTATAGGCCAGGCTGGCCTGGAACTTAGTATGAGGCCATACTGACCTAGAATTCTCCTGCCTCTGTCTTCCAAGTCCTGTGAATTTACATTTTTCAAAGATCTCTCTGACAGCATGTACAGACTAGCTCTCGTTGGTGACAGAGAAAGTCTGGGGACTGAGCAAGTAAGCTCTGGGACAGAACTCATGTTTGCAATGCTGAGATCATAGCTCAGCTCACAATGGTTGGAACTGTTTCTGTGATGTTCTAGGTTTGATTCGCCTACGAATACATAGGCATAAAGGGAAAGCAATAATGTGTATAGACACTCCAAATTATAACTAACATTCAGCAAATAGCAAAATAGCACAAGCCATTATCTTTAGGTATATACAGGACAAATATATACAACTTTCCATCAAAAGGTAGAGAGTGAGCCAGGTGGTGGCAGTGGCAGCAGGCAAGTGGATCTCTGTGAGTTCAAGGCCAGCCTGGTCTACAGAGTTCCAGGACATCCAGGGATATACAGAGAAACCCTGTTTTGGGAAACAAACAAATAAAAAATAACAAGAAGGAACAAAAGGAGGAAGGGAGGGAGGGAGGGAGGGAGGGGGAAGGAAGGAAGGAAGTTACATGGTGTCTAAAGGACACTTTTTATTGTGTGTGTGTGTTTATTGTTCGTGTATGTAGGTGCATCTCTGCGTGTAGCTCAGAGGTCAACCTGGGTGTTGTTCCTTAGTTACCATTCACCTTATTTTTTGAACCAGAGCTCCTTGATTAGTTTACATCAACTGGTCAGCAGTTTCTCCTGCATCTCCAGCAGTGGGATTATAGGCACAACAGAACACCATGTCTTCCTCCCTCCCTCCCTCCCTCCTTCCCTCCCTCCCTCCCTCCCTCCCTTCCTCCCTCCCTTCCTTCCTTCCTCCCTCCCTCCCTTCCTTCCTTCCTTTCTTTCTGTCTTTCAGCCCAAGAGCAATGCCCCCCCTTCCTTTGAGACACAGTCTTATTATGTAGCCCAAGCTGGCTTGGAACTTGAACTCCTTTGCCTCAGGAATGCTAAATTTTCAGGTATGAGACGTATTTCAAACTCAGAATCATAAAGAAGTTGAAAAAAAAAAGAACAGAAAAAGATATTCTCTGAGAGCAGTAGGCTAAAGAAATGGGGGGGGGGTGCAATAACAAACCTATCAACTTACAGGATACAGGAGCAGAGGTCACAGAAGCACTTTTTTGTAGCTGACAGAGACTATATGACCAAACAAATACCTCGATGCAGTGGCTTAATCTTAAGACACCAAAACAGCTGCTAGTGAAGGTTCATGACCTTAATCCTCAAAATCAGGAGGTAGAGGTGGAAGGGTCAGGGGTAAAAGGTTATCCTCAGCTCCATAACAAGTTTGAAATCAGTGTGGGTTATACAAGAGTGGCTTAAAATTAGCTAGCTGCTGGTCTTGGTGGTGTGTGCATACATAGAAAGACCCTGTTTCGAAAAGCAAACAGCTAGGTGGTGGTGATGTACACCCTCACTCTCTTCATTCAGGAGGCATAGGCAGGAGGATCTCTGTGAGTTCAAGACCAGCCTGGCCTACAGAGTAAGCATTTGCAGGTGACATTATCTTCTACTTAGAAAGTGCTAAGGAGGGGCTAGAGAATTACCTCAGTGCTTAGAGTACTTGTCTTGCAGATGACCTGGGTTCAGTTCCCTGAACTCATATGGTGACCCACAGTCATCCATGACTCTACTTCCAAGGGACACTCTCTTCTGACCTCTACTGGAACCACACAAGTATGTGGTAGGATTAAAGGCACAAGCCACCATGCCCAGCTCAGCCTTTACAATTTTAAAACAATTTTAAAGAGCAACATAGGAGACTTTGTACTTCCAGATTTCATCATTGCTATAAGACAGAAGTAATGGGAGAGTTATGTGGGGCTGGGATTACAGCCAGGACCAGAGCAGTGTCCATCATGTACAGTGCCCTGACTTGTATCCCCAACATGGCCAAAAAAAAAAAAAAAGTGGTATTGAGATTAGGACAGATGTACAGATACATGGAGTGAAATTGACAGCCTAGAAATAAACCAAGTTTATATAACTAATTAGTAAAAAATTATTTTATATGTATAAATCTTTTGACTGTTTTTATGTCTATGTACAACATGTGCATGTGGTGTATCCACAAAGGCTAGAAGACAGCATCAGCTCCCCTGGGACTAGAGTTACAGAAGTCTAGAAGCCACTGTGTGGGTGCTGGGAATTGAGCCTGGGTCCTTTGGAATAGTAGCCAGTGTTCTTAATGGCTGAGCCCTTAACCAGTTTTTAACACAAGCACCAAGATGATTCAGATTGAGAGAAAGGATTCTTTGTTTAACAAATGGTGACGTGATAATCACATATAAATGCTGTCGCATATGATGGCAGAGTCTTTAGTGACCCCACATTTCTCGCAGTATTTGGGAAACACACACATTTACTCCTAGCACTAGGAAACTTGAACCCGGAAGTGAGATATCTGGGCTGGGAAAGAAAATTAAGAATGGAGGAGCCAGGGCATTTTTCCAGGGCTTGCCACTTCCCTTTTTAGCTGAGTATGGAGAGATTTGTGGTCTGAGGATTCATAGAGACAGGTCTGAGGGACTGGCTGGGTGAGAAATGGCTGTGGCTTATTTCCCTATGTATCTCTCTAATCTTTAATTTCAACTTTCTCCCGATATCTGTCTGGCTCCAGGTTTTTATTATAAAACCAAATAGGATTCATGCAGCAGGTGAGGTGAGAAGTGACTGCTAATCATTAAGGAAATCTCCTAGGGCTCTTCATAATGCCCTAAAATTAGATGGCAAGAGTCACACAATTCTGTGAATGCACCACACTATAGTCAATGTTGAAGGACTGGAGCTTGTGTTTCTTGGTACCACAAATGCCAATGAGAAGAGACAAGAATTGAATTTGTGAATTCTGTGAATTGTGCTTTGTTCAAAGAGCTAGTGATCCAAGAAGATAGTAATAAAATCCC
Organism: Phyllotis vaccarum; assembly: GCA_033318265.1. Lineage (NCBI taxonomy): Eukaryota > Metazoa > Chordata > Mammalia > Rodentia > Cricetidae > Phyllotis > Phyllotis vaccarum. The sequence continues at coordinate 68,515,862 of JARWLC010000016.1, read as the reverse complement.
TAAAGAAACTGCCTTTCACCTGGTCATATGGAGGGACAAATCCTGCCCCTCTGGTTAGGTCATCAGACCTGTAATGTGTGTGTCTGTTACCCTGAACTCTCATTTTCTGGAAACAGTCTAGTCCTTACCTGCTAAGCATCAATCCTGGGTTCCTCCTGCTCCCACCTAGACTGGAGAGTTAACTCAGGACAAGCAAGCCAGTAACTATGTGTATGCTAAGATATTCATAGCATATGTGCAAATGCCATCCTAAAAGATGGAATACAAAATGCCCTATTAACCCCAACCCCACTTACAGCTCAACTACATATACTTTAGTGCGTAAATTTTTCCAGTTATGTAATCTGTCTTAACAAACTGATAAAATTCCAGCATTATTATTTTTGTTTTGATGACAGGGTCTCACTATTTAGTTCAGGCTGTCCTGGAACTCATTTTGTAAGTAAACCAGGCTAGCCTTGAACTCACAGAGATCCACCTGCCTCTGCCTTCCAACTGGGATTAAAGGCATTCGACACTATGCCCAGCAACACTTTTTTTTTGGCATTTTTATCCTAGAAACATCACAACAGGATGCTCTATCATACCGTTAGGAGTTATTGCTAGCCCAGTGGCAGTGGTAGGGTATGCCTTCAGTCTCAGCTTTCAGGAGGCAGAGGCAGGTGGATCTCTGTGAGTATGAGGCTAGCCTGGTCTACAAAGAGAGTTCCAGGACAGCCAGGACCATACAGAGAGAGACCCTGTCTCTCTCTCTCTCTCTCACACACACACACTAAGAATTACAGCTAACTCTGTTGAAAGTAACAATGATGATCATATGATCAGACGGGTTTTTAAGTTCTTATCTACTGTAGTGGGAAGGCGTTCTTCAGAGAGACTGATATGTGATATGCAGAGCCCACTGTCTATTGGTAAGTCCCCTCTCCTCCCTCCCTTCGAGCCTCTCAGGAACCAAACACCTCAAGCAAGTATAATGTCCCCCGACAAACACAGCCAAGTGGGGCCACACATGAAATCCTAGCACAGGGAGGAAGGAGGGATCAAACAAACAATAATAAGCACCCTCCCTTGTTGTAGGAGGTTTCTGACCCGGACTTTCAGGCCCACAGTCCCACAGTCCCACCGAAACACACAGACGCTTACATTCATTGTACGCTGATTGACCTGGGGCCCAGGCATATAACTTGCTAACTCTTTACCCTTAAACTAACCCATGACTCTTATCCTGTTCAGCCGTGAGGCTCGGTACCTTTTCTCAGAGCAGCATAGCTGTCCTCGGCATCTGCTGGCTTCTCTGTGGCATCTCTGCCCAGTTCTTCCTGTTTCCAGAGTTGTCTTAGTCTGGTAGCCCCACCCATACTTCCTGTCTGCCTTTGGCCAATCAGCATTTTCATTAAACCAGTGGGTGGGCCAATTATTTACAATGGAACAACATAATCCCACTACACTCCCTATAAATAAAAAATAAAAAATAAAAAATAAAAAATAAAAAATAAAAAATAAAAAAACCTGGAAAAGATAGAAGAATCTTTGGGCTTGCCCCATAAGTGAAGGCTGTGCTGAAAGCAGGACTCTCTTCCCGTCCGAGGGTCTGTTCAGTGACTCAGCCTGCCTCCTCATACCCTGGGATATGCCCTGAATCTGAGAGAGCAAGGCTCTTAGGGGGAAGGGCCAAGGTCTTCCTCTGCTCAAGGAACCCAGGCTATAGACTAGACTGAGATGGAGCTGAGCTCCTGGGAAAGTAAGTCCAGAAAGCCTTGGGCAGATACCGGAAGCCTCTGTAGCTGCTCCCTCTCCCATTATAAGGTACACAAAGGGCTCCAAAGCACATATTACCTTGGGCAGTCAGCCACCCAGGGCTGTGAAAAATGTGAATGATGCCCCCTCCAAAGGAAACTGAAGAACAGAAAAGCACTTGACAACAGTATGGTGACAACATGTCTAATGTCTGCTACTGCTCCCGCAACAGCTCTGACCCTTTCTCCAAAACTGACACCTGTAAGCAACGTTAAGCAACCCAAATCGAAGTTAATTGTAACATCAGTTAATTTGCATGATGTACAACAGTGTGGTTTGATGAAGGGAGGTGGATCAGGAGGGAGTTTAGAACCTGCCTCCCCAGTGCCGGGATTAAAGGCGCACACTGCCACAGTTTTAAACCCAGCTGGACCATTCTTAAGGAAGAGCTAATCATCCTTTATTTTCTCTTATGAAGCCAGGTGCCAGAGTCACTCATGAAGAAAACCAAGGTTTCAACCAAACAGGGACCAACAAAGGCAGCTTTCCAGGGAGATGAGGAACTGGGGATGGTGGTGTCAGGGAGGGGCCTGCAGTTAGGGGTAAACCTGCTAGAGGAAGTTAGTGCGCAGGTAGTGGCTGGTTGGGCTGGTGACACACTGGGTTACCATCTGCAAAGGATGGCTGAGGCTTCCACGAAGGATTAGTGTTTTTTCCTTCCCTTCCTTCCTCCCTTCTCTCTCCTCCCTCTCTCTTCCTGAGACAGGGGTCTGGCTCTCTAGCTACAGCTGGCCTGGAATCTGATATGCAGACCAAACTGACCTTGAAATTGAGGTGTCCCTTCTGCCTCTCCGGTCTCCAGTTACAGGCATGTTACTCACACTCAGTCTGGGGCTCTTTCTTTTTTTTTTTTTTTTCCTGTTTTGTTTTTCAAGACAGGGCTTCTCTGTGTAGCCCTGGATGTACTGAAACTTGCTCTGTTGACCAGGCTGGCTTCAAACTCACAGAGATCCACCTGCCTCTGCATCCTGAGTGCTGGGATTAAAGGTGTGCATCACCACCGACCGACAAGCCCAGGTTTTCTAATCCAACAGTCCACACCAGGGTCAGTGGGCACCCGCCAGTATCTGAGTGTGTTTTCAGTTGTTCTAAGTAGGTGGTATTTCTCATGTCTGCAGATGTTACTCAGCATTTTCCAATGCACAGGACAGCTCTAAGCCACAAAGAACAATCCAACCCACAATGTCTATAGTACTGGGGTAGAGGAGCTCTACAATCTAAACCTGCTTAATAATGTCTTGTTGCAGGACAGATATGCTGACCAATAAATAGCACAGGCCATGGACTCTCCCAGGCCTCTTGTCCACCACAGGACGGAAACCCTCTGCTGTCTGAGTTCATTTCCCAGGCTCCATTTGTGGAGGCAACCCTGAGCATCTCCGTGATGTCTGGTTGTCTTCACTGTCTGGTGCATGCACACACTTAGCTCAGTACCTTTCACTGTTCTTGCGCCCGCTACCATGGCAACCCTTTGAATGGGCCATTGTGGTAACCCTAGGCAACTTTAATCAGGCTGGGACATTCCTTATCGGTACAAACAGTCTTCTGAGGATTTCAATGCCAGGTCCAAACCTGTCCACAAGACCCTCCAGAAGAGCTGGACAGTTGATTTTGCTCAGCTGCTCAGGAACTTGAGAATTCTAGAAGCCTTTATTCACCAAGATCTAAGACCACGGAGGCGGGCTGGCTAGCACTTCCATCATCTGTGTCCACCTGCCATAGGCCAGGCCATCGGGGATGTCTCTAGTAGTGCTGTCTTGAAACCTAACAAGGCTGATGCTGGCCCGAGCACACCTGCTCTGTTCTGTTCCTGCACACATATCTTTTCTACCTTTTTGCATTGTTTGAGGAATTTTATTCCTTGGAAAGAAAATCCTTTCTCCATTAGAAGTCACTCATCATGCCTCTTCTTCCTAGAAACCACAAATTCACTGTCCATCTGTCTGCCTCTTCTAGGTACTTTATGTAAATGGACTCTTACAGCGTGCTTGTCTTTCGGCCTCTCCCTTTGACGGGATGATTGACGCTCCTTCCTGGGTTGCTCAGTCTTTTGTCAGGTGTCAGATCTATGTTGGCACTCCACCAAATCAGGCCCGTGTTCCCTCAGGGTCTCAGGGCTTCCCATCTCACTGAGATTGTATCCACCAATTTTCCTGTTCATTCATTCCTCTGAATGGCAATAGTGATGATAAGCACAGGCAGGGCACCTAGATTGTGGCACTACATGATTTATAGTTAGAGTAAAATCTTTTTTTTTTTTTTTTAAAGATAGGCATTCATATGGCCCAGACTTACCCTGAATTATATTTATCAAGGAAGACCTTGAACCCCCATCCTCTTCCTACACCACTCAAGGATGCTGTGTATACCTGATCTACATGGTGCTGGGGTAGAACCCAAGCAACATGCATGCTAGGCAGGCACTCTACCAACTGAGCAGCTCTAGCCCTTGTTTATGTGAATTCCAACTAGAATCCTGGGCTGAGGAAATATCCATCCACAGTTATCAAGCTCCACCCTTTCCCACTAGCAAAAAGAGCTGGAGTTATTCCACAGACCCATGCCTTCTGATTGCTCACTCTCTCTGCCAGGTTTTCGCTGGCTTCTCTGTTTTGACCTTTGATGACCTTATCTCTCACTGATGGCCTCATATGCTCAGTTAACCCATGCCTCCTCCATGCCCCACAGAGTTTCTACACAGTTTAAAGGTGCAACAGAGGCAAAGTGTATAGCTCACAGGTTACACAATGAGCATACATATAGTCTTTCTGGACAGGGAGCAAAGAGAAAGGGGGAATAAAGAGATGGGATGGGTGTGAAGCTCAGAAAAGTCAGGAGATATGATACTGAGGGCATTATGTTTCCTTAATCATCTCTACAAACACCCGTGCTTAAGATTTCACTCCCACAGCACGCAGGTCAGCCCAGGAGCCCCTCTGTGGCCAATGCCCAGTCTTTCTGGGTAACTGATGTAACTCTAATGACTCTGCCCACATTGGGAGTGAGAAAAACCCTTCTTACATCTAAATCCATCCCGAGTTGGTGACAATTCTACACTTCTCTCTGGCACTGGGTTTTTCTAACCACCTAGGTTCACAGACTGGTGGAGCGTAGGAGAGGACCCATGTGGACCCATTGCTCAGTATGGCTTAACCCTTAGTCCTGACCCAGAGCCTTGTACTTGGCCCTTGAAAAAAAAAGTTACTTTGCCCAGATGATACACATGCTAAATCCCAGTACTCTGGAGGCAGAGGCAGACAGATGTCTATGAGTTTAAGGCCAACTTGGTCTTTAGACAGAACTCCAAGACCAACAGGCTGCAACAGAATAACCCTGTCTCGAAAAACCAAAAAACTAAAACCAAAAAAAAGTTTGTGTTTTATATGATACTGTGTGTAAGTACACACGTGTTGTGCATATGGGGGTCAAAGCTCATCCTCAGGCATTATCTCTTCTACTGCCTAGTTTGTGGTGGAATCTTATTACTTCTCTGTATAACAGGAGAGCTGGTCCTGGATTTCTGAGAATTTTCCTGCCTCTATCTCCTATCTCATTGCAGTTGAGTTGGAACTGGGCTTAGAAAGATGCCCCAGCCATTAAGAGCTTTTACTACCCTTAGAGAGGGATTCACTTCAGTTCCCAGCACCCATGTTGGATAGCTCACAACCAGCTTTAATTCCAGTTCTAGGAATCTGACACCTTCTTCTCTCCTCCAAGGGTACCTTCACATATGTGTACACAAATACCCAGCCTCTCTCCCCTTCTCTCTCACAAACACACACGGTGGGGGGGGGATTTAAAAAGAGAACAGTCATTATAGTGACAAGCTACTGTGTCTGTCTGCTATGGGTTCAGGAGACCTGAACTCACCCTCATATAGCAAGCATCTTACCCACCGAACTCTCTCCACAGCCCAAATCAACCAATTTTAATAAACAATTCAGTGATACCAACTCCACAAATAAGGTTCAATATCTGTCTCTCTGATAGAGTTTCAAACATTTCCATCACTCCAAAGTGAAACCCATATCCGCCAAGTTACCATGCCCTGTGGCTCCTGAAAACTGCCAATCAGCCTTCTGGGTATGTATACTTGCCTATATCAAAACAGCGGAATCCTATATTATGTTGTCTGCTGTGTATGGCTTCTTTGCTCAGTACAGGACTAAGGATCTTGGCTTCTGTCTAAGTTCAAGCTTTCACCTACTCTCTCTCCATAGTGGACATGACCCATCACCAGGGAAGAGAGGGGCCAAGCTGGCTAGGAGGAGAGGTTTACCTTTGCTATGGCTTCCTCATTGCCCTCCACTCTCTTGAGAATCTTGATTATGTTCCACATATCCTCAGCAGGCCTGTTGGACCCTTGGCTGGCCTCTAGCAGCTGTGTGGTAGAGGGCATGGTCTGTATCACAGACACCCGACTCTCTATCTTGTTCATGCGTTCTACAACTTGGTCGAAGACGTTGCTGAGCCTCCTCATGGGGTTGGTGATGGGCTGGGCATCTCCCTCCCTGGGCATGAGCACCACCTGTGAGGTCTGAAGGAAATCCTCTTCCCCTGAAAGGACTTTCTTGAGCCCAGAAATTTGGATATGATCCAGGATGCCCTGGATCAAGAGATGAAGGGCCTTGAAGTTTACGACCCCACACTGTGGTATGGCTATGTTGGCCAGCTCGGAGTATGTGACTGAGAAACTCATCCTGCCAGGTGACGAGTTGATGTGGCAAGGCTTCTGGGTGTCCTTGGGGACAAGTGGTAGCTTTCAATTATCTGATCTGCTACACAGACAGGTCCTGAGAGGCTCAGGGTGGCAAGTCACAACAGTCAGCAAGGAATAGCCTCTGCCCTTGTCAGAGCTCAGATCAGAGTCTTTGGTTGCTAGGACACCAGAGAACATGGTCGAATAAGCATGCTTCCGAGAGCCCCAGTGTGGGGTGGGTGCTCAGAGGTGAGCCTCACTCAGAGGTGTTCAATTAATATTTGACAAATGCTTCAGGAGTGAATGGCAGCCTTTTATTCAGGCCCTCTGATGACACAAGGCTTATGATTCTAAGAGGCACACAGGGAGGTGATAAAAAGTTAATTTACTCCTTGGAAGTCTCTGGAATCAGTACAGAGTACAATTTTCTTGCAGTCATAAAGGTCTAGGTTTTAGGGAAAAAAAGATGAGAAAAGAGCCTGAAGAATAAACGCTGGTTTCTGGATGTGGCCAAAGACACCTCCCACTCTACCCTGCTAGTACCACATAGGCACTTATTCCTGGAGAGAGAAAAGGCAAGGAAGTGAGATCATGTTATGTTCAAGTGTTGAATGTCCCAGTAGCCCAGGTGATAATGCCCCTTGAATGCTAGGATCCTAGATATGTTTAACATGTTAGGCTTCATTGTTGGGCATTGTGGCATATACCTTTGATTCTAGTACTCAGGAGGCAGAGACAGGTGGATCTCTAAGTTCAGGTCCAGACTGGTCTACAGAGTGAATTTTAGGACAGCCAGGGCTACACAGACACAGAGAAACATCATCTTGAAAAAGAAAAAGAAAAAGGTGTTGGGATTTATATGTCCTTCTAAATGTGTGTATTCACTGGGATTCTCCAGGGAAAACAATAGGTGCAATGGTAGAGACATAGGTTGGGGTTTGTGAGCATTTCCTCTTGTGGTTATGGAAACTGAAGTCCCATGACAAACCGTTTGCGAGCTGGAGACTCTCTCTCAAATGCTGGCAATGTAACTTGGGCCAAGTCCCAAAGACTCCATAACTAAAAACCCATGGTTCCTTGGACAGAATCCAAGGTCAAAGGGCAAAAGCTTTCTGAGAACCTGGATTTGGAAAGCATAGAAGTCCAAAGGCAGGAGAAGAGAAATGTAGTTCAGCTCCTGGACATAAATGGACATAGCTACTCTTTATTTTTTCATTTATTTTTATTTCTTGTGTGTGTGTATGTGCCTATGTCCATGAGTTGGTTTACATTCTGCCTATTGAGCTTGGAGATCTGGCTGGCCAGGAAAGCCTCCAGAACCTGCCTGTCTCTGGAGTTAGATACATGCTGCCATGTCTCACTTTGTGAACAGGTAAAGGGAACTGACCTCAGATCCACATTCTTACACAGCAAGCATTTTACCCCTGAGCTATTTCACAAGCCTAGCACCACACACCCTCTAACAAATGCCTCCAAGGTTCCCACTATGCTGGGGGATATAAAATTCAAGTGCTGCCAGTCAGAAATTTCTGGCCCATCTGGCCCAAGGTCTAGAACTGCAGTCCTGCAGCTTCTTAGCCCCAAATAATCACACAAAGGTTTATATTAATTACAAACTGTTTGATCTATGGCTCAGGCTCATTACCAATTAGCTCTTAAACCTTAACTGAACCCATTTCTATTAATCTTTGTTTTGCCATGTGGCTCGTGGCTTGCCTGTTTCTTTACATCTTGTTTCCAGCAACAGCTCACAGCCTCTCCCTTGATGCCACCCTCCTCCTTTATCTATACCTGGATTTCCTGCCTGCCTATAGCCTGCCTTGCCATAGGTCAAAACAGTTTCTATTATCCCATGGTAATTCACAGCAAACAGAAAAACATCCCACATTAATTTGGTGTCACATGGCCCTTGACTTCTCTTGACAGAAATGGCTCACCAAGCGGGGGAAAGGCTTCTCTTTGGCTAGCTGTGCTCAGACTTGCTTATCTCATCTTTGAGGTTCTCTTTCTAAACTGCCTATCACATCTTTTTGTGGAAAGCTGAAGGCACATTATGCCCTTGTCACTACAAAGCCTGCTTCTCACAGGCCTTCTGGTTTCCTTTGCAAGCTAGTGCATCTGCATGTCCTCACGTGGGCTATGTCAATCGTTCACACACATCCGATGTCATCAGCATTAGATTTTGGGCCATCTTGCATTAAGGAGGGTAGACAGAGATAGCACACCCAAATTTGTCCAGCTACAGGTAGTTCCAAGTGGTCTGGACTGCGTCTGTTAATTTAGGAATATATTTCTGAGGCTTAAGCCATGTGTTACAGTGGAAATTGAAGGGAGTATTCTCCAACTGAGCAAAAGACAATGGGAATTGCAGCTAGTTTGTAACAGTGTGATAAGGGCCATCCAAAGAATCAGGAGGTGTTAAAAGACATCATGGTCATACAGAACCAGGGTAGAGATGTAGACATTATGGTTCTTTGCTTTTGTTTTTGTTTTTTTCTGAATTCTCAGCATCTGAATCATTTTTGTGTCTGGTGATATCCCAACTTTAACAGTCTTAGCATGCTGCAGCCTTACACAGATCCAGGAATGGACTTGAAATAGGGAGAGCCAGAGAATGAAAAAAAAAAAAAGACAAACACAACAAGACACAGAAATGTTGAGATCAGATGGTCTGGGCTCTCAGATGGAGGGCCTGCAGCACTCTGGAAGCTTATTTCCAAAGTGTTTATTATAGAGCTGAACAGAGAGGTGGTGTTACTAGCTGGACAAATAAGGAAGTAGGTTTATGTTGTACAGCTCAGTCAATGAGGCAGACTAGATAATCTTCCGAGAGGCAATCTCAGTAGCGGAGCATCTTCAGGTCGTAAGTACCCTCCAAGAGAAAGCTACGATGCCTATTTCTTATACCCATGGATTAGAAAGAGAAGGCTTTGCTATCTCTACGGACTTCACCCTTGGTGGTAAGGCTTTGACATTTCCCTCTGGGTCTTGATATGGCTGTGCTCACATACACAGCATTTACTCGGGACTTTCTCCGCTCTCCACATCTCCCTCTTTCCGATATCTTAGATGTTCAGGATGAGAAAGGACCAGCATTGGTACAAGACATCCCAAGACCAAGTTCTCAGCACAAAGGAAATGTATTTGCCCCAGAGGGACACAGGAATAAGAGGCAAAGGCAGGAGATGGAGGTGAGGGACACAGGACAGTCTCTGGACAGAGAGGAAATGGAAGTGGCCCATAGGCAAATGGCTGCTTATAAAGGTAAAAGGGGAAACCCCATGTTAGGATGAGTTGGTTTGTTTTGATTGGGCCTGTTATTTAGGGCAGACAAAGGGAGGGTTTTGATCGCTGGACTTCAATACACTGATAGTGGAACCTTGGTAGTTAACCTCAGGAAAAGGAAGTGGTCAATAAGGGAATAGGCCTTGGAGGCTAGCTTTAGGAATGTAAGCTAAAGGCGGGCAAATAAGAATGGAAGAAGGGCAAGCCAGTCTACCAGAGCCTTATTTGCCAATCTCGATTCGACTAGAATCCCTTCAGGATGGGTCTTCATACTTAGTCCAGGGGCAGGTCAATGCCCAATACCAGACTGCGAGGCTAAGAAGAGCATAACAACCACCTGCCCATCAGAAACAAAGGGATTGTTTTAACGGGTTTAAGGGATATGAGCCTTGAAGCTTGACAAAGCTTGCTAAGGATCCTTTTTACAATATTAGCAGGAGAAATCGCTCTTATCACAAACCTTTTGCTTTTCCAGGATGTGTCCACATAATGACGTAACTGGCCATATCCACAGTATCAAGGCTCCAATTGCCCAAAATTCCATTTACTTCCCAATTATTCTGTGGAAACTGCAAAGTTGTAGCACGGAAGAGTTAAACGGAGCTAACTGGGATTCCAGGTGGTTAGAGCAGTACACCCCCAAAAAGGAAGGACTCATTAGTATAAATAGGTGTGGAAGGATGTGGCCAAGCCACTGGATGAAAAAGCATCTGCTCAGTAGACTTCTGCTTGCCCATATTACGTTCAAGGATACAGTTACCAGACACACAGCGTTTCCTCTCTATCTGCAGCCACTGAGGCCTGGGCTGCAGCCGCTGAGGTCACTGCCCCCTTGCCACTTCCCCAACCCTCAGTAGCTGCTTGGCAAGATAGCACCCGCCGCACTCTGCCAGGCTCTGGTGGGTCACGCTGCAGCTTGAAGGCCCACGCAGCTGTCTGAGCCTGCCGGCTCTGCACACATCCACCCCTGCACGCTCTTCTTCTTCTTTTTTTCCTTCCAAATGTAGCATGAAAGCAGTTAAAAGCAAAAATGGCAACATGTTCAGGTCCCAAGGCTGTGTATCCAACCCTTCTCATATTTTAAAGTTTATTTTTGAAGTAGCCTAATTCACCGCTCCCTTCCCTAGAAACGGAGGGTACGCCTCCCCAGTGCTTCCCTAGAAACCATAAAGCAACAGTGGCCTCCACCTCACTGCTGAGTTTCCCAAAGTCTCTTTCAACTACTGACATACAACTCCCTCTAGATTTTAATCTCAAAACTTTCTTTCAAAGTATTAACATATACTTGTCTATCTTTAATTTCTACAGTGGGTGCTTAGCAGCGCACTTCTCCTTCCTTCATTTCGTTCTGGCTTTCTCTACTTTTCTTTATTTCCTCCCTATATTTCCTCCCTTCTTTTACCCGTATGAGCAAGAGGTTTTCAACTTTCCCACCATGATGGACCCTACGTTCCAGCTGTGAGCCAATACCAAATCAAAAGCAGTGCTGAAATACTCTGCTTTAAAAAAAAAGTTCCCCTTTTGTATTAAAGATAGATTCTTTTCTCATATAATACACCCACATAGTTTCCCCTCCCTCTGTCCCTCCCTGTCCGTCCCCCACCTTCTCTTCCCTCAGTATCCACTTTGGACAAGGCTACGCAACAGAAGGGGAAGAGTCTCAAAGGCAGAAACAGGAGTCGGAGACCCACTGTCATAGCAACAGGAACGGTGCCTAAGAACACAGAGAGCCATGCTTTATGTTCACCAAGATGCTTCGTACATAGACTACTGTGGTTTCATAAAAGACAAAAGAGCAGAGAGAAATAAGAGGGTCAGAAGTTCAAGGGCATCCTTGCTACACAGTGAATTTGAGGCCAGCCTAGGATGCATGAGAGCCTGGATAAAAAGAAATGGGTGGGTGTTGTGGAATATTATTTTAGGGTATATTACTTTTGCTTATGCTGTGCAGAATTTGCTTTGATGATGCAAAGACGTGTTGCATTTTGTGTGTATGTGTGTATGTGTGTTGCATTTGTTTGACTCTGTGAAGCTGTGTTACTTTGCCTGTCTAAAGCACTGGATGGTCTAATAAAGAGCTGAACAGCCAATAATAAGGCAGGAGAGAGGATAGGCAAGGCTAGCAGACAGAGAGAATAATAGAAGAAGAAATCTGGGAGGAAAGAAAGAAAGAGGGAGAGAACAAGAGAGGAGGGGTCCGGGGCCTGGCCACAGAGCAAAAGGAAGATTTACAGCAGAGAAGTAAAGCTAGAAACCAACAAGCCAAGCTAAGGCCAGGCATTTATAATTAAGAATAAGCTGCGGGTAGAGAGATAGCTCAGCAGTTGAGAATATTGTCTGTTCTCCTAGAGAATTCAATTCCCAGCACCTACATGGCAGCTCACAACTGTCTGTAACTCCAATATCTGACACCCTCAGACAGGCATACATGCAGGCAAAGCACCAATGCACATAAAATAAAAATAATTTTTTTTTTAAAAAAAAGAATAAGTCTCCTTGTGTGATTTATTTTGGTCCCCCAAAAGAGCAAAAATAACCAACTACACTTTGGCATTCCAACGTGGGGATAGAGCAAAAGAAAAAAGTGTGTGTGTGTGGGGGGGGTTCAACTAGTTTTCATCCACTGTTTCTTGGAAACTCATTCTCTTCCCTGTATAATGGTTATAAACATGTCATCAGACTTGAAGGTACCCCACTCCTCTATGTGGACACAGTCCACAGTCTGTGTCTTAGATGGATGCCTGACAAGAATATTCACATGTAATGGCACCAGTACATATGAGAACCAAAAATTCTCACAAATACCCAGGATAGTGAAACAGACCATCCGGGATAGTGACGTTACTCAAGGAGTAATTTTCTGCCAAACCTGACGATTTGATTTCAATTTCTGGGTTCACATGGTAGACAGGGAGAACTGAATCCTATAAACTGTCCCTCTGCTCTCCAATGCCCTATGGTTCATGTGTACACATGCGCCTGCACCCCATTAATAATGTAATATACAGTTTTAAAACAATAACTGTGGCACAGCTACACAATGGGTGGGAAGACCCATAACTATGCCACAATACGGGCAGCTTTCACAGCTATAAAAACAGACAGAAGAAACCATATTTAGTCAAGTTCACATTTGCTTGAATCCATTGCTGTAAAATGTACAAATATGAGCTGGGTGTGGTAGCCCACTTCTTTAATCCCAGGACTCTCTGTGAATTCGAGGCCAGCGTGTTCTATATACTGAGTTTAAGAACAGCTAGAGATACATAATAGAGAGACCTTTTCTCAGAAAAAAAAAAGTACAAACTAGTCTCTGGTTTCATAAGTCTGCTGACCCCAAGGTGACCTTGGACTTGGAAGGGATTGTGAAGCAGAGTTTGTGGGGTCAGCCTGGAAAACTCACCAGATGTATACTTCTGATGGAACTGCTTTTTAGCAGAGATTAGCTAATCATAGCGGCACACGCTTAGAATCCTAGGATTTGGAAAGCACAGAGGATTGTAAGTTAGAGGCTCATTACAGACTATATTCAAGACCAGTCTGAGCTATACATTCAGACATTTTCAAAACACCAGTGGCTGCTGATGTCAATTTCAGGGGCAAGGTGCTTATCTGATCTGTACAAGACCCTGAGTTGGATCATTAGCACTATAAAAACAAACAAAACCTGTGAGTATTTATAATCGCCAAATGACTGATGCCACAATGTGGGTTCTGCAATATTGCTGGTTCAACTCAAGGGAATCTTCTGTCCAGTGCAAGCTATAAACAGAATCCTGTACAGAGCTAGCCTCAGAATCCTCTGTTCAGTGCAAGCTATAAACAGAATCCTGTACAGAGCTAGCCTCAGAATATTCTGTCCAGTGCAAGCTATAAACAGAATCCTGTACAGAGCTAGCCTGGGGTCCACAACACTCCCTCCAGCTTGTGTGTATTTATTTACTTGCAGTCCTGGAGAGTAGCCAAGGTTGGGAGGCCTATCCCAGACCAGAATCCTGAGACGTGAATGCTGCAGGGCACTGGCCCTGAATGTATTCTTTAGCCTCCTTCACCAACTGCCCCTCTCAATGAATACTTGAGAGCCAAAGGCAAACATTTCTAGGCTCTCTGTTGAAATGAATAACGGTGAATTTGCAAAGTGCTTGGCTTGGTACCCAGTACACAGTGTTTCTCAGAATGAGCGCATGATTTTGTTGGAAGTTTTCAAGCCAAGGAAGTGCAAACTCATTCACTGGGTGGCAAGAGAAAGCAGAGAATACAATGCAGGAGGAAAAAGTACCTCCTGAATGTTAAGTCTATTCCAGTGTACACAACCGCACTGGAAACAACCTCCAGTCAACATTATAAAATTTATATACTGTAGCTGCCATTCAGCTCCAATGGACAGGAATGGAACCCGGGGCCTTACTAGGCAAGCGCTCTACTTCAGAGGTGTGTCCCAACCTTTCTGATTTACATTGGGGAAAAACAAGTGAAGTGAACCTATTTTTAGGAGCTGGTATCTTCTGTTGGGACCAATGAATGGAAAAGGCCACAGGCAGCAGGGGAATGGGCATGCTCTGTGCACTACCTCGGTGCTGACTGCGCTAGTGATTGCGATCGATGAAAGCCAAACCTGCAAGATTTCCTCTTTCTGTACAGTGTAGTAGTGCTAGAGACAGGGCCGTGTGCTCGACCGCTAGATGAGGACCTTACCACTGTGCTACAGCCTCAGGCCCACAGAGCACTCTGCTTTATGGAGTCTCATTGCATAACTCAGGTTGATTAATTGATGGACTATGACAAGGTCTCATTTTGTAGCTCCCTTGAACTTCCAACCTTCCTGCCTCAGCCGGGTGCCCAAGTGTGTGAGACATCAGGTCTACTTTAAATTCTGGCCTAGAAGGATCTACCATACAAAGACAGGCAAGAAGGTATTTGGCCAACACCCTTTGTGTCGTTGCATTGAGAGCCGACTGTGGAGCCTCTAAGCCCTGACACTCCTACCTTTGGGCTGCTTCTGTACCAAGCAAGCAGCTGAACACAGACATTTGGGAAGGAGCTAATAAGATGGCTCAGTGGGTAAAGGTATGCTCTGCAGCCTGACAACCTGGGTTTGCTGTCCAGAAGTCACTCGGTATAAGGAGAGAATGGAATTCTCAGGGTTTGTCCTTGGACCAGCACACAAACGCTGTGGCATGTGTGCACCCACATACATACATGCAACAAATAAACGGCTTTTAAAGGGTGCCTGGGAACTGTGGAGGCCACTGTGGAGAGCAAAAATCTCACCCACCAGCACAAGAGTTCTGGTGGTAGGGGCCACCAGGTACACAGGAACCTGTCACCACAGGTGTGCTGGGCTTCTCTTGACTGAAAATTAAAGGTGGCTAGCTCTGAGGTGTACACGAGGCTAAGAGGAACCAATGACCTGAAGGAACTAGATTCTGATGAAGGAACTAGCTTTGGTGTTCCTCAGGAAATGGTTACATTGCCAGGCTGAACATGATACCTTCTGGAACAGTTGTAGCTTCTTGATCTCAGACACACCCAATGAAGATTCCAGAGCAAGTAATGCAAACCCAGTACCATCACCTCAGTGTTGTGTGGGGTGTTGGGAGATCCTGGCCTTCTATTGCTATATTGCTACATATCTAAATTCTTTTCTAATTCCTTTGGGTTACAACTATATTACAACATAATTACAAACCATATAATTCATCCATTTAAAATGTACAGTTCAATAGCTTTTTAGAGTACTTGCAAATATGTGTAAACACCTTTACAATTTTATAGCATTATCCAATTTCGCTTCAACTCGTCCAACCTGAGGAAATCACTAATCAGTCACTCTGTAAATTTTCCTTTTCTGGATATTGTTAGTCAGATTCCTGTTGCTGTGACAAAATATTGGAGAGAAATCAATTTAATAGCTCAGTGTGATAGTCCAAGCCTGTAATCCCAGCACTGCGTCGGTAAGACATAAGAATAAAGCTGGGCATGCTGGTACCCGCCTTTAGTCCTAGCACTGAGTGGCAGAGGCAGGTAGATTGAGGCTAGCCTGGTCTACAGAGCAAGTGCCAGGACAGTCAGGGCTACACAGAGAAACCTGTCTCGAAAGAAAAACTATATACGATTACCATGGTTTGATGGCCAGTCAGTCTAAGGAAATAGGTGAGTCTAAGGAAATTTTGGCTCCGTTTCAGATGCTTCAGTCCATAGTCACGGCCTCCTTACGGTATGCCTGTGGGGAGAGAGTAGAGCAGAAAATAGCTGTTCACCTCATGGTGGCCAGAAACAAGATACATCCTTCCAGGGCACACCCACATGACCTAGTTCCCTGCTAGACCCCACCTACTAGAGTTTCTACTGCCTATCAATAATATCATCAGCTGACAACCAACCCTTAATGCATGGCCTCTGTGAGCAGGAGAGATGTCTCAGTGGTTAAGAGCACTTCCGGCTTGCCTTAGGGCTGCTGTTGCTGTGATGAAACTCCATGACCAAAAGCAACTTGGGGAAAAAGGGGTTTGTTTCACTTACATGGGATGCAAACAGAGCAGGAACTTGGAAGAGGCAGGAGTTGATGCAAAGCCATGGAGAAATGCTGTTTACTGACTTGCTTTTCATGGATAGCTCAGACTGCTTTCTTATAAATCCAGGACCACCCACAGTGAGCTGGGCCTTCCAAGAAAATGTCCTACAGTCCAATCTTACTAAGGCATTTCCTCAGTTGAGGTCCCTTCCTCTCCCATGACTCTGGCTTGTGTCAAATGACATAAAGAACTATCACAACCTACCCCTGCCAACTTGATTATTGCACGAACTCTAGTTAGCATATAATGAAAACCTGGGGTCAGATAAGGGGGGAAAAGCTGGAATATCAGAGACAAACCACGGCCACCCAGCCAACTCCTCAGGCCTGTCTCCAGGAATCCTCTTCCTGAAAGCCTGAGTCTTCAGCCCAAGGAAGGGAAAGTCTCTGGAAAGCTGAAAAATCCTCTTCTCTTGCTCCGCCCAACTCTCTTGATTTCCTCTTTCCACATTCCTAAAGCTAGGATTAAAGGTGTGGATAGTCCCTCCCTGACCTGGCTTGATTCTGTGGTTGACTGATATTCCAGAATAATTTTATTTTTTAATTTTTTAAAAAGTTATTTATTTTTGTATATTAGTGTTTGCCTGCATGTGTATTTGTGTCAAGGTGTTGAATCTCCTGGAACTGAAGTTACAGACAGTCGTGAGCTGCCATGTGGGTGCTGGGGATTGAACTGGGGTCCTCTGGAAGAGCAGACAGTGCTCCTAACCACTGAGCAATCTCTCCAGCCCCCAGATTAATTTTATTAAATATATATCACCATACTTGACATACAAACACATCACTTTTCCACTAGAACCCTTCCTTTCTCATTTGTCCCCAAGATGCCACATTGATATTGCAACATAAAAATATAAAATATAAATAACTTTAAAAGTCCCTCAGTTGTTTAAAATCGAAACACCCAGCACTTGGGAGGCCGAGGCAGGTGGATTTCTGTGAGTTCCAGGACAGCCAGGGCTTCACAGAGAAACTCTAAGTCTCAAAAAAATCAAAGCCCAAACCAAAACCGAATTAAAACCAAAACAAACCAAAATCAAATGCATTGAAACTCCACAGGCCCCGTCTGCGTAGGGCTCAACCACAGGCCAGGCATCCCCTGTCTGCGCAGCTCTCAAGACTACTCTGTAATCTTCCAAATTCTCACAACTGCTCATCAAGCTTTGAACACTCAACAGCTTTTCTAGCCCAAAGTTCCAACATCCTTCCACAATCCTCCCCCACACCACATGGTCAGGAGTGTCAGAGCAAGAACCCTCTTGACTCCTGCAGAGAACCTGAGTTTGGGTCCCAGCACCCACATGGTGGCTAACACTTGTTACTCCAGCTGTGGAGGAGCTCATACATTTTACAGGCTCCTGTGGGTTCTACACTGATGTGGGATGTCTTTCTGTACACTATGGATATGCTTTATTACCATTTGTTAATAAAGAAGCTGTTTGGGCCTACGGCAAGGCTGCTTAGAGGCAGACAGGAAATCCAAGCAGAGATAAAGATGAAGGAGGGCTGAGTCGGGGAGATCTGCAAGCTGTGGCCCAGAAAGCAAGATGTAATGGAACACAGGTAACGCCACAGAATAGAATAATAGAAATAATAATAATAATGATTAATAGAAATGTGTTAAGTTATAAGAGCTAGCTGGTAATGAACCTAAGCCATAGGCCAAAGAATCTGTAATTAACATAAACCTCTGAGTAATTGTTTTATAAGCAGCTGTAGGGCCTCAGGTGGGAGACTTTGTAAAGACTGAGGGGCCCAGATGGGATAGGAAAACTTCCAGCCACACTACATGCATATGGTGGATAGATGTACATTCAAGAAAGACACCCATACACATAAAAATAAATCTTTTTTAAAAACCCGCCTGGGCTCTGGGAAGTAACGCAGACATTTTATGTAAACGACTTCTTTCACTAAGCAGGGCACTTTAAGTTTCAGTGTTCATCTATAGCAGACTCTTTTTACGGCTGAATAATATTCCGCAGTGTGGCTAGCCCGTGTTTTGTTTCTACATCTATCATTTGTATTGTGCTAAAGAAAACACAGCAACAGTTGCCTGTAAAATAGATTTTATTCAGGAACTATTGCAACGGGAACAGTGGAACAGGTTCAGCTCTGATTACAAGGACAAGCAAGGATATATGGGGGGGGGGGTGTTGATGGATCATTACAGAGAGGGCAGGGTGCCTCTTGGATAAACCATCCCAGTGAGATTCTTGCTGAAGGCAGGCAGGATGTCTAACCTGAGCTGGGGAATGAGGAGGGGTCGTTCAGATACTGAGGATGGAGATTTACCTGACGGCAGAGACTGAGCAATGACAATGCACGTTAGTCAAAGGGCAAAACGAAAACACCCCCCCTTCCAAAAATCAAATGACGAATAAATAAATAGACTGCAGATGTCCAAAAGTCAAGGTCTAGTTGAGAAGAGGATCCAGGAGGTCCGGGTTGTACTCTCCGCCGTCGGTGCCCCTCGCTCCTCCACTCTGCGCCACCACCAACCACATGCTGGCTGTAGCCTGGCTCAGTGCCATCGCCTCTGACATCACCGTGCTGTCAGGCCGTGGCTGGGTGCAGTCAGACACCCATATCCAGACGTCCTCTCTCTGGTGGACATGCTTCGATGAGGGCGGCGGTGGCAGCAGCGGTTCCCATGATGATGGCTGTCAGAGCCTCGTGGAGCACAAGTGGCTGCTGCCACCCTCTCCTGTGGCTTCACCATACTGCTCATCTGCTTCCCTCTCTCCTCTTTTGCCCTGTGTGGGCCCCAGATGCTCATTTTTCTGAGAGCAGTTGGAGGCACACAGACCTTTTCCCTTCATCTTAATGCCGCCATCAATCACATCTTTAACTGGACTTATGGCTTTGGATGGGCGGCCACGATCATCATGACTGGATGTTCCTTCTTCTGCCTCCTCAACTATGAGGATGACCTACTGGGCAATGCCATGCCCAGGTACTTCTACACATCTGCCTAATGTCAGAGGGAGACCCCCAAGAGCCCTGCTGCAAGATGGGTCCTAAGGAGGAAACTGTTCTCCAAGCCACAAGGAACCTGTTTGGGTAGTGTTCATATGATCAGTAATGCTGAACAAATCCTAAAGAAAATGCTTATGGCCAGTATTAAATTTCATGTCCTGTGTATGTCTTGTGGAGTTAAAAAAAAAATGTTTGTATCTGTTTGCTGACTGTATGGCCATTTCTCCTTCTATCAGGTCTATTATATGACCGTGCTTTTATTGTCCTTCAAGTTAGAGCATACTGTTTCTACTACAGGCTAAGGAAGAGGAGCTACTGACTAAAATTTCCAGTGACCAAATGACCTAAAAATTAATGCAAAGAACAAAACAAACTTTTTTTTTCGAGTTTTAAGGTACATAGAGAAGCAGAATGCTTTCCTAAATGGGCGTCATGTGTGAGAACTGCTAGTCAGTGTTTTGAACAATTTCTTCCTCGCTAAGCTTTGTGTTGACTTGCTGTGATATGTGGCGACATGTTCTCATATGGTCAAAGCAAGTTAACAATAGCCAGGCCTCTGTCACTATTGAAATGCTGTAATGAAATTCCCTTTTTTAATACATAGTTTAGAGGGGTAGGGTGTAGGAAGAAGCCATATTAAATATGTAGTTTTGTGTCTATATGTTCAGAACCAGCATAGTCTAGACCTAAGTCATCCTGATAGTGGCTGTGATAAGGTCGGGTAGGAAGGCACAGGTGGGAAGGCCATTCAAACATCCTGAGGAGAAGAAATGTCAGTCCATCATCTCAGCCTTAACTGAGCTCTGCTGGTAGACACAAATCTAAATATACTTAAAAACCTGATCTTCCTTGGTAAACAGACTTAAAATGTCTGATATAAAACACACAACTGGATAATTCAGGAAAGAGTTTCTCTGCATAGGTATTGATTGGGTAGGCTATCATTTTTACCATGTACACCTTTGTCACAGAAACTAGCTTATTTTATACAACAGACCTCTATTTTGTGAGTTGAAGCAAAGGCAACAGAAGTTTTCATTTCCTGCTTTCCCAAATAACTGGGTGTTCAAATCCCACCCCAAAAAACAGGATCCAGAGAAGACTGACAAAATTTTGGCCAGAGTCTGCCAATTTACTTTCTATTATATACTAACATTTATACCATGAATATTTGTGCACACACATTTTGTAGATCTGTGTTCTCAGTTCTTTGTGGAATAATCCTGGGATTCTTGAGTTTATGATTAATCTTTTTTGTTTGTTTGTTTGTTTAAGACAGGGTCTCAATTGTAATGCTAGGTGGCCTAGAATGTACTATGCATATGACCACCATGATTAATCTTTAAAGGAACATAGGCACTTCAAAAGTCTTATTATTACTTAATTCCTTTTTTGTGTTTTTTCAAGAGAGGGTTTCTCTGTATAGCTCTGAATGTCCTGGAACTCACTCTGTAGACCATGATGGTCCACAGAGATCTCCCTGCCCCTGCCTCCCAAGTACTGGGATTAAAGGCATGTACCACCACTGCCCAGCATCTTTGTTTTAAGACAGGGCTTTGCTCTGTGGCACAGGTGGACTCAGCCTCCTGAGTTCTGGGATTATATGCTCCACCACACCTAGCTTTCTTATTTTGTCATTTTCAAAATAAACTACCATCCCAGTTTTCCCTGCTGGGCTGATGGACTTTGAGAACAGAGATTGGCCTCCCTCCATTTTGTGTATTTCCAGAATTCCTTGCTTGGCTGAATGAGTAAATGAATAAATGTTCTAGGTCGGTGCTGTCTACTACACCAGCCACAAACCACATGTGGTAGCTATTGAAATGTAGCTGGTCTAAATTTAGGTGTGTTGTAGGAATAAAATAGGTCATAGATTTCAAAGACACTGTGAAGACAAGTAAAATGTTTCATTGATATTTTTATATTGATTAAATGATGAAACATTAATTTAACCTGATTTGCTTGAAAGAGTATATGGTATTATCAAAATTAATTTTATCAAACCCTGTTTCAAAAACCAAAAATAAATCGTATGTTCATAATTCTTTCAGTTTGAAAAAATTGTGGTGCTATGGATGAACCCCAGGGCTTATGCATAATAGGTTACTGTTCTTCCACTTAGCTCCATCCCTAGCACTAGGTTTCTGAGGACAAGGAATGGCTGGCTATATATAGTCCAGGCTGACCTAGAATTAAGATATTCCTGCATCAGTCTCTCTAGTGCTGGGACTACAAGCATGCAGTACGTTTGCACTCAGCTTTTTTGTTTGAGACAGGGCCTATATGTGTAGCCCTGGCTGTCTAGAAACTCACTCTATAGACCAGGCTGGCCTCAAACGCAGAGACTGATTAGAGGCACATGCCGCCATGCCTAGATGGTGCTGTGGGATTACGTTCTGGTACATTTTACATATTTGTTCCTCCTACTGGTTTAATAGACCACTGACTGGCCAGAAAGCAGACGGGAAGTGTGGGCGGGGCTACCAGATTAAGAAAATTCCAGGAAGAGGAAGTGTCAGAGAGACTCCAGCGGATGTTGCTCTGGGAAAGGGTACAAGGCCTTCAGGTAGGCACAGATTCAGATCCATACAGCAAAGGATGGAAGACAAAGAATAATGAAGTAGAAAATTACAACCTGGACTTGCTCTTGCTTAAATGACTCCAAGGAGAATGGCTTTTACTGTTTCCTTAATGTGACAATGATGTATTCGTGATATTTCTGTTGTGCCTACGTCCTGTAACCCCCAACAAAACCACAGAGCCAACTTCCTGATGCAAAAACAAAGGTGTCTTTATTGAAGCCCAGGCAAGGGTTTCTTCCAATTACAGTGAGTGAAGGAGGAAGCCAGAGCCCTTGATTACAAAGGGCTTATATAGAGAAAAATCACAAGCAGGGAGTTGTATGTCTTGACATTCTAGGATTGTGTAAGGGGACATAGAGTGAGGTAATCTTTTGAAACTATTGGTCAGGCTATAGGTGCTAAATTGCTAAAGGTTATAGAACGCTGACAGGATTTATGGCAAGATATAGGATGTTTGCAGAGACATCTGGCTCTTGTTAAATTTTACTACCATGCCTCCTGTTTGATGGTGTCTGGGATGTCTGCTTTGAATTCTTCTGTCACAGCACATTTTGTGCTCGAGTCCAGGTCCCCATGGAGGCCTGTTCTCAGGATGGTGTTGGTTCTGCTCTTTCAATTCCAAGTTAATCACTAATGGGTATAAATGGCACAATATTAGCATGCTTGAGAAGTCCCCAAAAGACCACTAGTCACAATGGTGATGGTCCCAAGAGGGACAAGTAGGCTTCTTTTAAACACACCTAAGGGGAGTTCTTAGAGCAGGTAGATCATCTCAGATATGACTGGCTTAAACAAGTGGCAATCACATTAGTATGCCCCAATTGGCTAGGGCTAGCAGGGGTGAGCTTAGGCTTTTTCATTCTTGGGCAGGACTGGGAAAGTCCCAGGAAAGTCTGGACAAGTACCAGCCTTTGTTCTTATTTGGCTATTACTTGTGTTGGGGGAAAGGTTTGGCCCAGGCCTAGTATGTGTTGGACCTGAGGCCTAGTTCTTAACTGAGTTATTAGGACCCTGTCATGGTATTTGCCTGGCCTTCTCACACAAAAGACAGCAAATCATTTTTTACTTAGAAATACCAGACAGCCATTCAGGCCCACTCCGGGCCATTTTAGCAAAACCACTAAGACTATCCACATACCCACCCCCCCAAATATATTTGTAACAGGTTGTTCTTATTTAACAGCAACTAAGAATGTACAGATCAGCAAGAGGAGCCAGCTTCCCAGTGAGAGGAGAAGGGGGTGGTGGTGGGGTGGGGTGGGTAAAGAATGCACAGGAACCATATGTCCATGAATGAGAAAGTACAAGTATTGATTTTATAATAGAAATGTTACCGAGCAGGTGAAATTTGAATACAAAACCTGCTAATAATGAAGATCAACTGCTGTGGAATAATCTTGTAGAATGTAAAGATCTGTCACTCAAATTGGTTTAATGAATACTGACTGGATAGTAGCTGGGCAGGAAGTATGGGGGTGTGTGGCCAAACTAAGTATGATTGAAAGAGTAGTAAAACCAGACCAAAGAGACACACTTTGGGCCTAGAATCAGAGCCAGTGAAAGAAATATGCCTTGGCCCTGAAATTAGAGCCCAAAAGCCGAAAGGAGCCTGTGAAAGAAGTATTTTGATGCTGAAACCAGAAACAAATCAGGGGTTGGAAATCTGACCAATCCCCACCCTGAAGTCTTTCCCCTAGAGAGCTCCGCCCCCAAGAAGCCTTATATAAACGCTGTGGCTGTCACCCTTTCCCTGCTGCCCTCTCCCACCCCAGGCTGAGGAAGCCACTCTCCTGGATCCTTCCCTCCCAATAAGTCTCTTGAATGAGGTTTGAGTGAAGACCTTCTTTCACCAGGGGACCTTCCCTAGAGGTCCAAGTTGTTACACTCCCTGGACAGAAAGCAGCAGTAACACTTCAGCCAAGGAAGCCTTCCCCCAGCAAGGCAGAGTTGTTATACTCTGGGAAACCAGACTAGGACTGTAGCAACGTCATCATTTGAGAGACCTCCCCTGCTGGAGCAGAGCTCTTAACATTGGAGAAGCCTTTCCCTGAAGCAGGGTTGTAAGCTGCCAACTTTGCTTACTATGGCCTGTGGTGTTTACTGGCTCCCAAATGTCTGAATATTTTCCACCGAGCTGTAACACTCAGTATTCATTGGCTCCTGACTGCCTGAATACTTTTTGTTGAGCTGTAACAGTATTCATTGGCTCCCGACTGCCTGAATATTTTTCCATTCCAGCTGCAGAGTTCAGTATGCCTGAGCTCCCAACTGCCAGGATCTCTTTCCTTTTGAGCTGCACAAACACCTACAGAATAAGCCTGAGCTATTAGCCAAGTATTTATAATTCATATTCAGCCTCTGAGTTATTTGGGACTGGGTGGTTGGACAGAAAACATCTGTTTACAGTCAACTATAATTCTAATGATAAAAGTCTTCAACATGTGGTGGCTCCCAAGAGCTGGGTGTACGAGGATGGTCCTGAGTCTGAAGCTATCCTGAACTAAATAGTGAATACAGGGCTATCCATGGTTTTGGAGAGAGACCCTGTGTCAGAGAAAAGAAGGGTCAGTGAGATGGTTCATGGGTGTTTATCTGCCAAGCCTGAAGACCTGAGTTTGATAGCCAGAACCCACATGCTGGAAGGAGACCAGACTCCTGAACATTGTCCTGACCTCCCCGAGTGCCCAACACATACACAAGTACAAAAGGAAAAGAGAGCATACACCAAGGGTTTTAGTTTTCATGTGCAATAATTCCAAACTCCTTCAATGGCCCTGGTGACTTGGATCCAGCCTACTTCCAGAGTCCTCACCTCGCTAGTCAAGTGTCTTTCCATTCTTACTCATCTCTATTTCACACCTCACCCCCCCCATCATCTTCTTTCCCAACTTCCCTGCCCAGAGGCAACGCCCAATAATTCTGTTGGGACGTTCTCAAGCTATCCTTTGTGGAGCTGGGCATTTGGTGGTTTATGTGTACATCGTCTGTCAGATTGGAAGCAGTGTGAGGGAAGGGACAGCTGGTGTGGTTCCCAGCTTCAAGCAAGGGTGGTGCCTCTCCCTCTACCTGTGCACGGCTAGCCTGGCCGAGGGAGGGGGCACAAGCACGGTGCTCACTCTCTCCAGCCTTTCGTTGCTGACAGGCCTGGAGTACTCCCACGTGCTTATCTCACGCCTGCAACGCGGTTCAAATGACGTCACCCAAGTTCATCACGTGTGCGCTAAGCTCCGCCCTTCGCCGGGAGGCCAGCAGCTTGGGCTTTTCTCCAAAGCCTATCCGTTTCCTCGTTACCGTGCGCTATCGCCTCCTCTTAACGGGAGCTGAGGCAGCCGTTCCAGCAGCTGCACCCTGAGGTCGGACGGTGAGTCGTCTCTGAGTCTTCGGGGTGGCTTCCGGCGGGATCCCTCCCGCACACCGAGGCGGGGGCTGGGCTACAAAACCTCGGCCCGCGTGACTTAGCCCGCGGAGCCCCGCCCTCGCCCCTCCGCCGCGCGGGGGCTGCCGGGAGTCGTAGGCTCCGGCCCCAGGGAATGCTGCGGGTGCTCAGAGAGACTACAAGTTCCAGGGTCCTCGGGGTGCGGGGGCGGTGTGCGCGCCGAGTCCGCTGATAGAGGGGCTCCTCGGAGCAACGGGCCAGACCCACGCTGGTCTCGGTGTTCCTCTGGCCTCGGGTTTCTGGATTCCGAGGTAAACGGGATTGGGGTAGCGTGGTGGAGTCTCATTCCCGCTGAGACGCGGAATCAGGGTGGGCAGTTGATTTCAGTGTGGCTGCAGCTGCTGGGCTGCGAGGGCCGTGAGCGACTGGGCCTGCAGACACTGGATTATCGGCTGGAGAAGGGCCGGCCCGCTCGAGTGATCCCTTATCACTTCTTTCCACATTTCTGTAAGGAAGGCTGTGTGTACCATTTCTCCTCCGCTTATGGAGGGTAGAGGAAGGGCAGTCGGTCGGGGAGGGTCCCGTGCCAAGCCACCCAGGAGACCCGCGGGTGACCTTGGCAGTCCCGGTGGAGCTGTCTTGCCCCCCCCCCCCAGCCTGTTTGCAGGTCTGGATGTGGCTCTCGAGGCGCTCTGGCAGAACATTAGGAAGGCGGTGGGTTGGCGAAGCCCCAAGCCATTCAGTCCCTTACAGGAGGTGGGGCCCCCGGGGCCTCTCAACAGGTGTGAAGGAAGAAGGAGTGAGCAGCATAGGATCCTCTGCATCAGAAAGACCTTTCCTCATCCCTGGGATCTGACTGAGCAGCTTAGGGGTGAGACTCCGAAATCTGCCAGAAGTTCTCATGCACACTCGGGACTGAGCACCTGTGTCTCAGGAGTGACATTCAAGGACCGCGGCGTGGGGTGGGGATGGGGGAGGTTCAGAGGCTTTTCTGTCAGTTTTGCAGTTTCTCCAAATGGGGCTTTGTTTGAGCAAATAGGACTGCTTCTTCCTTCCGGACTGACTGAGTTGGATGGGGAGAGGAGAGCATGTCTGATCTTCTTGCCTACTGCTCATAAGGAGAAAGATTTTTAAGTCATTCACTGTCTTGAAGACCTCCTCTACCCTGACTTGTTAGGAAAATTACAAGTGCACACCCATGGACTACCACCTATTCGTACCATTAATATTGTCCTTTATCGTATACCTATCCAGCAGTCTCTTATTTTCATGCATGCCAAAGTACACTGCAGATAACAGTGTATTTCCATTCCTAGTAGTTAAGCTTGCATATTATTAACTAGTCTTAGAAGTCTTGTTGCTTATTGATTTTTCAACCTTGGCTATTTAAAAGTTGTTCTGCCTCCCAGCCCTGAAGATCCAAAGGGTGTTTAGATGGTTTCTTGTAGAATGTAGTTTTAAAGCCAGGAAAGACCTTTACATAGACTCTTAGAGAACCTAAGAACACTGATTCTGGTTCTAGAGTCAGAAGAAGTAGGGAGTGCATAAAGAATACTTGAGGGAACAAGACTGTTTTGAGAGAAAGAAAATGGAATGTGTCCCAGAGGCCTGGTTGTCCCAGCAGATTATGCTGGCAATAATTAAAGCGAACTGTCTGCTTGTTCAGCCCTTGGCTTGTTCTCTTGGCTCGTTTTTGTATGTTACAAGCTTGCCCAGTTTGAACCTGCTGGTGCAGTGGGTGTTTTTGAAGCCCTAGAACAGGGTGGGGGTACACAGCCGTTAACCTCATGGTATTGATGAATTACGGTTATAGCTTTGAGTCCCAGAAGTCTTTTTACTTGCTCCTTAACTACGAACACCATACTGTTACTCACCCTGTTCATTTGTAAGGATGTGGATGAAACAAGTTTTGTAAAGTTCAGAAACACCCCTCAAAAGGCAAAAATGTGAAGAGATCACCGTTTGGGAGATGTGGCAATAAAAGGTTTGAATATTTAAGGTGTCTGCCCTATAAGTGAAGGATGTTCTAGTGAGAAGTTAGAATGTAGGAGTTCTAAGGAGTTGGTCTTTACTGGGGTGAGGAAGAGAGTCTTAACTGACTGGCAGTTTTGATGGGAGGTTCCTTGTCCTATGAAAGAACTTAGAAGTAGATTGTACAAAACAGAATTGGATCCATTTCTTGGAGCCAACAAAATGTTCCATCTCCACCCAGGATTTCCTCAGACACCCATGTCTTGAAGGGGAAGCTGCATGGTAGTATACCATGCAGAGAGGAGAGCAAACCAGGCCTCAGCCCTTCCTAAGAGTCCCCACTCTTCTATAACCACCCACCTACACAGACACCTGGTGCCTCAAAACTCTGGTGATGATCATAGGGTTCTGGGACAAGTATTTCCTAGACTTGGAGATGGCGGACCACACTGAAGGTCCCTCTTTGTGACTCTGAAGCTTTCTGACAAGCCATTTCCCTTTCTGGAACCTTATGTGTTACATTTAGGCAAAGAACAACAGCCAGACTATATGAAAATCTGTGTCTGCCGTAAGTGCTGAAAAGATTAGGATTCCTTCATGATAGACAAAAGAGCATGGAGCTACAGCATAAAGAGTCTCCGCAAACAGCCTGGTGATACTCCCTGTATTCTCAGCTTCTGTGAAGGCTGAGGTGGAAGAATTGATTGAGCCCAGGAGATGGGCAGGTGGTGTTGGTTTACAAAAACAATGTTATTCTTCCCTTGAAAGCAGTTGTAGTACTTTTTTTTAAATAGAAAATACTATCATCATGCTTCGGGTGTGAGAGTGCTGAAAATCCCTAATTGGTCTGCCCATCTGGTAATTGAGTTCATCGGTTCTTAACTGCAAGTGTAAGCTAAAACTCTGAATGTTCCCGATAAGCCACAAAATGTTAATTTAGTCTGAACTCAGGTGCAGTTACATGCTTTGCTGGGATTTTCCTTCTAGAAGAAACATAAGTAATAAGGTGCAGGGGTTATTTGAGTGGTGTTTGAGAATTCTATCTTCCCCCTTGATGAATAGTTATTATGTATGGTTCAGGTACGTCAGCCTTACAAGGTGGAGGAATGGAATGGGGGTTCGGGAAGTGTCCACTGTGTTTTATTGTTGCTCTTTGGCTGATTCTCTGTCTAGGATATTGGTTCTCAGCCTGTGAGTTGAGACCCTCTGAGGGGTGGAATAATCCTTTCACAGGGGTCCCCTAAGACTATTAGAAGACACACATATTCACATTATGATTTATAACAGTAACAAAATTACTGTTATAAAGTAGCAACTAAAATAATTTTATGTTTGGAGGTCACCTCAACCCGAGGAACTGAATTAAAGGGCCAGAGCATCGGGAAGGTTAAGAACCATTGGTCTTGGAGGTAAGCCTAGGCATAGCTCTTTTAGCAGAGGAAGCATCAAGAGTTTCTACATAACTCAAAGGGGCCTCGTGTCTTAAAATAATAGGGGTTAAAGGAAGAGAGGGTCACAGGGCTGTGCCGCTGCTCTGTCTCTCCCGGAGCCAATAGGATTCAAGAAGTGACATTTTTTTTCCCTTTTTTTTATTGGGAGAGGGAGATTGCTTGTTTTTGGACTGTCCTGAAACTAGCTCTGTAGACCAGGCTAGTCTCAGACTCAGAGAAACCCACCTACCTCAGCCTCCTGAGTGCTGGAACTAAAGACGTATGCCACCACCGCCCAGCTCTTTCTTGTTTTTAACTTTGACCATAAATAAAGGCACTTTCGGAAAGAAGACTGAAGTCAGCCTCAGCTGTGGCTGTGTTGTGGCTGTGCTATGGCTCCGAGCGGAGGGTGGTGGGCGTTTGGGTCAGGGATACCATAGGACATCTACTGAGGCTGATCCCATGTCTCATGGACTCATTAATCTGGGATGTACAGATGGTTCAGAGAAGTACAAGGTGGGTGGAGTTTAGTGGACTGGAGTAGGTTTGGGACATAAGGCTCAACGGCATCTTTTTCTCAGATGAGCTAGAGGCTTTGGTCTTTGTTTGTTTGTTTGCCACAGAATTAAAAGGACTGGTCAAGGTTTAAAGGAAGTGTTTTAAATAGTCCGGACTGGAGAGATGGCTTTGCAGCTCAAGAGCACTGAGTGCTCTTCCAGAAATCCTGGTTCAATTCCCAGCACTAGTTCATGGGATCCTACACTGTCTTCTGGTCTCCTCAGGCCCTCCATGACTGCAGTACACAGACATACAAGCAGGCAAAATACCATACACATAAAATAAAAACTTTCTAAAAAGTTGGTAGCTGACAGGATGTTCAGCAAGTAAAGGCATTTGGCTTTAGAGTTTAATCCCCAGGACACATAAAGAAAGGACAAGTTCTCTTAGGCTGGCCTCTGACTTCCACAGGCATATTATGGCACATAAGCCCACATATATGCATAAGTAGGTTGTAATTTTGAAAAGAAAAATGAATGGGACCCCTATGAACCATCTAGTTTGGTGAATGGGTATGGCATACAGAGGTAGGGGCTTCTGGATGGGGCACTCCTGCTCTGGATTGTGAGCCAAGCTGTAGCACTCATTGAGCTGTGGAGAGAATCTCCCCCAAGTCTGTGGTCTTTAGCGAGGTGTTTGAGCCCCTGGTGTGAGTGACTAATGCCCTGGATCTGGAGCTCCCTATCTGCCATCTTGCAGGGCTCCAACCCACAGACCTCTCCAGCTGGTTAGAGCCACCCAGTGGTAAATTCTTCTGAAGGGTGTCCCCAGGTGATCTATAGGCTCCTGAGTACTGGGACTGAATTATCACCGTCTGGAGTGCAGTCAGGTGTCTGAATTAAGGAGTTGAGGCTCTTGGCTCTTGAGAAAGTCATCACTTAGGAAAGGAAACTTGGGCAATGATGGATTGACTGAATAAAACTGGCCCATGTTCAGTCCTGAAGAACCCTGCCTTGTTCAGGGAAGACCTCACATGATCACTTCTTGGTCAGGCCTCACATTTCCCAGGTGTTCCGTATTTCCTGAGGCTTTGGCCTGGTTGTGATCAAGTTAGGCTTCCACATAGGCATGGTTTACCTGCTTGGCCTAGAGATGAGCACACTATGAGCTGTTTCTGGGAGGCTGGGACAGCCTCAGTACCCCAGCCCATTTCCTAGATATCAGTGTGAAAGCGATCTCAGCCAAGCTGCTCTCCTGACTACTTCCCTGTCCCCATCACGGAAGCTCCCTAGGATCCTCTCTCTCCAGTCTGCTCAGAGGACCTTTGCATCTAATTTCTTGCCTGGACCTTCTAGCATACTGCATGTAGCTTAGCTTACATTGCCTGTCCTGAAGTGTTTGATGAGCAGGGAAGCCTCTTCTATGTAAGTTAAACTCTGGTACTCCTACCCATTGTTCCTCCATCACAGTACCACTGTGCGTACACTTCTGTTTATAGCTCTCTTCCCAATCTGATGTCTCCCCACTCGATTGCCTAGGAAAGTGCCTCACACATAGCAGACACTGCCTAAATTTCAGCCATCTAGGCCGAAAGGTGCATTCTCAGGTGCACAGTCATTGGAGTAGTTCTAAAGTCAGCTGGTAAAACAAAGACCTCCTGAGGTCAGGCTGCCCTTTAAAGTCCTTGAGTAGCCTGTGAGCTTTGAGATTTGTGGGGAGACTGCAGCCCAAAGAGACATTTTGTTTTATTTTCCATTTTCTTCCCAGCCCTGATTTTATCTGAAGAGCCAAGGGCTGGGCAGTGAGACTTCAGCCTCTATGTTCTGGGTACCATGAAATCCATGTAAACTTAAATGCAGAGGATGGGAACATAATGCCCATCTACTCAAATTTTGGTGTTATGTTGTATTTTTTAAAATTATCTTTATTTTATGTGCATTGGTGTTGTGCCTGTATGTATGTCTGTGTGAGGGTGTTGGATCCTGGAATTACAGACAGTTGTGAGCTGGCATGTGGTGCTGGGATTGAACCTGGGTCCTCTAGGTGTAAGAGCCTACACCTTCCAAATACTGAGATTATACACTTGTACTACCACACTGGGCAGCCAATGTATTTTGAACACTGGAGCATATAACACGAGAGGGCTGAGAATCTGCAGCAAGTGTGGGGTTTTCGTCAGGACAGCTGCGTATCTAAGCAGCAGAACCGCTCCATCACTCCTCCGCCCACTTCCCAGTCTCCTGCTCCTTTCTTTCCTCATGTAGTCTCCAGTAGGTTCATGCCTCCTGCCTTCAGGTGCTTCATAAATGCCTGACAACCAAATGAATGTTAACTGGGACTTCAGATTTAGGTATCTCTGATACTTTCTAGCCAGAAACGTGAAATCTCCAAGTCAGAAGGAAGTCTGACAATAAGAACTCCAAACATGACACATTCCCATTTTCCCAAGGGAAAATCCAGGGTTCTCCCATGCCAGCTGATGTTGGTACATATCCCAGGGTCCCCTGTCAACTTGAAGTAATAGGGATTTGGTTCGGCCTCTGTATACCATGTTATGTAATGCACCTAGAATACTGGCCGCCACCCTCTGCTGATCCTACCCTCCCTGGTTATTTTTGCTGACATCTCTATGGATCCTAAGGGCAGGCTTTTGGTGAAGAGTCCGCTGTGACCCTGGACTAGGCATAGTCAGGTTTGCGGGGCATTCCTTCCAGCCTTTTTGGGTGGGGAGGTGGGGTGAACACAGCATCTCACTGTCTAACCCTGGCTGACCTGGAAAAGTAGACTAGGTTGGCCTTGAACTCACAAAGTTTAATCCCTAGTGCTGGTTTTAAAGGTTTATTCCAACACCCAGGGGTCTATTGCTTTTCAATTGCTCCTGGAAAAGCCCTTGACAGCAATATTAAAGAGCTGTTGAGGCTTCACCAAGGTCTGCTGTGTTTTATGGTATTTTCCTTCTGTAAGTCAGTACCAGCGGTGACACTTCTGTGCAGCTCATCATCTTCC
Source organism: Phyllotis vaccarum (assembly GCA_033318265.1). NCBI lineage: Eukaryota > Metazoa > Chordata > Mammalia > Rodentia > Cricetidae > Phyllotis > Phyllotis vaccarum. The sequence continues at coordinate 68,483,665 of JARWLC010000016.1, read as the reverse complement.
CCCAGCAGAACTTTCTCCAAAATAACTGGAGTGACCTATCATCGCAGGAGAGGTCTAGTATCTTAGAGATGAAGTCACCTCGTTGCTGTGAGAGGAAGCACATAGCAAATATGGTGACTTGGAGCTACATGAAAGAAGGGACCCAGGGATTATTTAGTTCCCGGTGGCTTTCAACTTTGTCAGTAACTCCTCTTTCAGGGAATCTGGTGCCCACTTCTGGCCTCTGTAGATACATACTCACACACATGGCATGCCCTGACTCACAAGCACACATAAAAAATAAAAATCTGAAAAACAAAACACATGTTCCTGTTGGCTACAGCTGTCACAACTACATCACTGTCCAGTGTGTTTTCCTAGGGTCAGAACAGTCGCCTTAATCTCACTTAGACATCTGGGTAAAAACCCAGAGCTTGTCCGTTTGTGTAGTTCAGTGCAGGCAGGTGTCAGGATTTTTTTCCACAGCGTTCCATTTTGGTGGCTTAAGTGATGGGTCTTCAGGCTTGTGGTGTTTCTAAAATTAGCTTTCAGTCACCATGCCTGCCTTGGAACAGGTGCCGACAACTGTTTGTATCAGGTTGTACTGAAGCTATAGCTCTTTTTCCAGCCTGCTCTTCATTTCCATCATGTTCTATGCCAGCAGCAGAATATACAGGAACAAGCTCTCACCTTGCACTGAAACAGCTCAGAGAACACAGGGCACAGGACCCTGGGGAGGCTGCGCCATGTTCTCGGCTCACAACAGTCATGACCTGCCTCTGGCAGACACTGTCATTGTGGTGCACTCCAGAGTATCATGTGTCCCTTAGGGATTGCTTGCCTGCCCTCCTCCATCCAGCCAACTTGACAGGAGTCACTTTACCAGACCTAGGAAGACCCAGTAAAAGGTGTTTGTTGCATCCGAGAGGGAGAGTTCTTCTCAAAAGCCCCTGATCCCCGTCCCCTGCATGGCATGGAGAACCCAGTCACAGTTGGCACCTTTCTGCATTCAGAGTATCAGATTTAACAGTTTTGGGGGTCATTGTCATTGTTTATTTTTGATTTTAAGATAGGGGCTCTCTCCTGTGTGTGTATGAGTGTGAGTGTATCCCTTGTTGGTTTAACTTTAGTACAGTGACTGCATCTCAGTCTAATGCTATTTCAGTCAGCAATTGAAACTGCAGTTACTGGCCTGCTTCTCTGGCAGTGGCCTGGCTGCTCGGGCCTCAGGCTAGTGGGAATTCTGTTCCCACAGACACTGGCCCTGTGGCTCCTGTTAAAGGTAGCTTTAACTATTGTTCTAATTATAAATAAGACTTGAGAGTCAAAGGCCGGAGTGTAAACTTGGAGCTTAGAGGGACTGAGGAGCAAATAGCTAACCCTCTCTCTTTGCTGGCACCTCTAGAAGACCTGTGTTTCCACCCTGCCACTCCAGATCCCTCCCTGCTTCTTCCTTGTCTCTCTATTTCCCCGGATGCTCTGATGCTCTGTGATGACTCTCTTTCAGCTAACTCAGCCTCCTGACCCAAGGTTAATTTCATCTAATTAACAGAAATCCAAACTCTGGGTTCACAATGTGATTGAATACTCACCCAACAGTCCCTGGCTGTCCTGGAATTCACTCTGTAGACCAGGCTGGCTTTGAACTCACAGAAATCTGCCTGCCTCTACCTCCTGAGAGCTGAGATTAAAGGCTGCACCACTACCCACAGGCTAGTTTTAAGCAATTTTAAGCAAAGTTTTAAGAAGGACTCGTTGAAAGAAGCTGCTTCTCATCATAAAAAAGAAAACAAAACAAAAACTACGCTCAAGCAAAAGGTTTCTCTGTTTGTATTTAAACCTTTCCAAGATCGCACTAGCCAGATGCAGCTGACTTTCTTGGACCGCCCCAAATATTACTCGGAGACTTATTGATTATGAATGCTTGGCTTTAGGCTTGTTTCTAGATAGCTTTATCCTCTGTAACTTAAATTTATTGTGTGCTGCCCCGAGGCCCATTTACCTCATCTACATGCTGTCCATAATACTTAACTGCTTACTTAGTGTCTGGCTTGTTACCTCCCTGCCCCCACTGGCTGGCCCCCCTTTTCTCTCTGCCATTGGCTGTTCAGCTTTTTATTAGACCAGTCAGACGACTTAGGCAGGCAAGGTAAAACGGCATCACGTCTTTCCATTGTTTTAAGCAAATATTCTATGGCACACCGCTAGAGAACACCGCTGAAGGGAAGGGGGACTGCACTGTTCCTAACTGCTTGTACTCAGTCCCTAGCCCGTAGTTTCCCATATTAGTTCATAGTAAATAGATTCCTTTTCATAAATGAATGTAATGACTCTGTAGCTGGATCAGGTGGAGTCACCATCCTTTTGGCTCAACATCATGACACTACATATAAACACCTTAAAATGAAATGAATGAGAATGTGCAGGAAGAACAACTCCTTCACAGAATAGAATTGACTTGCTCTGTTGGGGTTTGATAGAGCACTAATGAGAAATGATCAGGACGTCAGTGCACTTAGCATCCTCATTGGGGCCTCGAAGCCACACCCATGGCTCAGTTAGGAGTACTGGTCCTCTTGAGTCTGTCTGCTTCTTTACTTCCTCATGTGCTGGTATCCTTACTTCATAGATAACAAGCTGACGGTGGTCAGGGCCAGCACCCCAATTAGGATCTCACAGTCTAGCCAATGCTGATTGGGCAACCAAGGACAGTAGTCTCAGGATGGCATGGGAATATGCTGGCAGCCTTCCCAGCACAGTCTTAAAGGTTCAGCCTTCACCGGGGTTATGAGACTGGGTTTCATGAAGGATCTTCCCCTTCATCTTTCTTTCTGAGATGGCCTGTTTTTTGTTTGTTTGTTTGTCTTTTGAGACATAGTTTCTCTGTGTAACAGTCCTGAGTGACCTGGAAACTTACTCTGAGGACCAGGCTGGCTTTGAACTCACAGAGATGTGCCTGTCTCAGCTTCCCAAGTGCTAGGATTAAAGGTGTGCACCACCACCTGGCAGAAACTGAGTTTTTATGTAGGCAGGCTGGTCTTGAATTTACAGAGATCTACCTGCCTCAGCCTCCTAAGCTCTACCATGCCTGGCTGTTTCTTATCTAGCATCTGTCTCTGATCAGCTACAGGAGTCCTAGGTGGTTGCACACCTCATAAGTGCCTGAATTAGCTGCAGATTTGTGCAGAGCTTGGTGGAGAGGAAAATGGCCGGGGCCTGAGACAGTGGTGTTTTGTCCCTACAACAAGCACTCATGTCCCCATGTTGGGTATGTCAGTGTGGTAAGTGTTCCTTCAGTTCCCTATACAATAGCAGGAGCCTCTCCAATCAGCTGGCTGTGCCAGTGTGGGTGATGGCTTCATTCCAGGGCCATCTGTAGTCTCTCTCTCTCCCTTTTTTGTATGTAGTGTTGGAGATTGAACCCAGGACTTTCTCATGTTAGGCAAGTATTTTACACCAAACTACATCCCCTGCCCTTGGTTTTCTGTTGTTGGGTTTGTTTGTTTGTTTTGGTGTGTGCTTTGTTTTTTGAGGTAGATTTTCTCTGTGTAGCCCTTGAACTCACTTTGAAGACCAGCCTGGCCTCAAATTCAGAGATCTCCTGCCTCTGTCTCTCAAGTGCTGGGATCAAAGGTGTGCCACCACACCCTGTTCCGTTTTGGTTTTTTTTGGGGGGCGGGGTTGTTTGCTTGTTTTTTGTTTCAGTGCCCTTGGTTTTTAAGAGAGGATCTCTAGAGGGCCATAGTTGATGAATTCCTTCCCTTGGGAAGACATAAATAATGTCTACCCCTCTTATGGTCCCAACAACAAGCCAAGGTGTGATTCTGCCAGAGTTTATTGTGGGTAACCACTGACTTTATTAGGCTTATTTACAGAGCTGTACACAGTGACCTTAAAGCAGCCATACTGAAAGTCTTGTGATCCAGCATAGATGATGACTTTTCCATGGCTTTGTGCAGTCAGGAGACGAGGATGGGGCTATTTCTTAAACGATGAAAGCATTTGCCCTAACTTGCTGGCCTAACAAACTATACTGTGTGGTGTGAAGAAAGCCATTCAGTTGGAAACTGAATAGGAGTGTTTTGTTAGTTCACCTGGAAAGACGTTGTATGCCTATAGGCCCAAGTAACATATTTGTAATGCTAGGTTTTTCCCCCCATAATTAGAGAAGTTTTTTCTAATAATTGGAATTGGCTAAAACAGGTTTATTTCTATTATGCGGAAGAGTTAGAGGTGGTTATCCTTAGTACTGGCTTCCATTGCTCCAAGGCTGCTAGAAAGTAGAAGGGGACCTGGTTTAGACCAGCTGGCTTCCCTCAGTGCCTTCCTGTGTCCCAGGCACCAAGGCCAGCCTTGGCCAGAGCTTAGTCAGATGGCTATAAAAACTAATTAGGGCCGGAGTGTCTTAGTTAATCACTGATTTCATAACAGAAGGAAAAATACAGGAAGGATGGCTTTGGGTTCAGCTAGCTGTCTGAGCCACCTACTTCATGAGGCTGTCAATCTTCACAATCTGTCACTATTATTTTCAATGTGACATAATCATACCCTTGATTTCATTAGGAATGGCTGATGTTTCTTTGCATCTTCTGATATAACTACTACCTGTTACTTCCGTAAAGCCTGCTCTGGCTCAGCCTTTGGGGTTTAGTTCTGCTTCTGAGAACATCATTTTCCAAAACAAGTCAGAGATTAAAGAATTTGTCTAGGGCCTCAACCATTACCGTGATGCTAGAGTACCAGAAAGACCTATGCTCTTCAGTGGTCAAGACGGGAAATGTCTCTGTCTCCACTGCTAATTGGGTTAGGTTGTTTGTTTTTTATATAAGATATACTATGTCACCCTTGCTGTCCTAAACTTTTAGTGTAAGAACTTAACCCGGGGCCTCATGGATACTAAGCTAAGTGTTCTACCACTGAGCTGTGTGCATCCCGCTCTGCTAGTACCTTCCAGGTGCAAGGTTGAGCGGTGCTGAGGATTTCAGGAGCCTGAGCCTGAGCCTGAGCCTGAGCCTGAGCCTGAGCAGATCTGGGACTGTTTTCCCACTAGCTGTGTCTGGAATCTGAGGCCTGAGCTTGGAAGCAGTCACTGTAGGCTGGGCCTTCCTACAAGCCTCTAGGCTGCTGTCCCCTTCAGCAACATAACCACCCAGGCACTATCTCCTCATAGCCACCCAGGCACTATCTCCTCATAGCCACCCAGGCACTATCTCCTCATAGCCACCCAGGCACTATCTCCTCTGCCTCCTCTTTGCCTGCTGGACTTTGCTTTACTGGACTCTGTCTCCTCCAAACCCCTCCTGGGCTTTGACCCCAGAACACTGATTCTCCTGGGGTTTTGTTGTTTTTGATAAGACCACTGACTAGTTGTTGGAGTAGGTGCTGACTCGACTGTGATATTAGCCCAGGTGGCTGGTTGTTCCAAGAGGGAGCACCAGCCATCTGAATGTCATCCTCCATGATCATTACATAGGTTTATGCTAAAACCTATTCTTGGGGTATGGGAAAGCAGGTATGTCAGCTGTTGTACTGCTGAGGGCCAGTCTGATCCAATATAATAAGGGTCCTAGTGTCCGTTGGTTGTAATGACCCATCACATGCATGGCATGTACCTAGCAGATGCCTCATGTTCAGCAGACAGGAGACTAAGTTAGCAGTCAGATGCCTGAAACCTGCCTTAAGAGACAGAGGAGCCTTCTTAGACCTGCTGCTATCTTAATCCAGGGCTGTCACAAGAGATGATCTCAGCAGCAGTGGTAGTCAACTGATCCTGGGAATGCAACTCTCTCTGCATCAGCTGCATTTCACTTCCATGCCACTAAATCCGAGGTAGAATGCTTTCCCGGGGGTGTTGCTAACTTGGGGAGCTCCCGGCAAGTTGTTACTTGTTTGTCTTAAGATACAATACAAGAAGAGAGCAATCTAGAGGATTTCTCAGAGCTGTGACCCTCTGCTGTTTGGGGAATGGATGCCTCTGGGCTGGGCCTTGCCGTAAGACCTCAGTGAGGTGGTTGCAGACGATTACAGTAATATGATTGGGGATCTGATCACTCCAGAATAGAGGTGTTAGACCCTGCTAAGCACCGAAGTAACAGCTTCTTTCTAGTCAGTGTTATGGGCCATCCCCTGCCCTCCAGCAGAGGGCATTTTCACCCCCTCTGGTAACCTTTCTTCCATTCTGAGAGGAAGGCAAATGAGTAGCCAGGGCTCTGATGTCGAAGTCAGACTTGGAGAGTTGGATTTAGTAAGGTTGATGCAGAGCTCATGCCTCAACTGCTTGCTTGCTTAAAGAGTGTGCACAACCGCAGGTGCTCCCTGAGGTGCGGTCCAGGCTGAAAAACAACATGCTCGCTCTATTTCCCTGGAGACACCTAAGACTCTCGGTCTCTTTGACAGTGGAACTGACCGCGCCCTTAGGCATTTAGTATTGTATTCAGTCTAGTGGGGGGGGGGGGTCTCCACTACAGTGGTATCTTCTGCAGCCTAGGGAAGGTGTCCGGAGGTCTCTGGCTGAAGGTCAGACTACCTTATTGGTAGAACAAAGACGGTATTAGTTACCTTGACTCTGCATTGTATTGGTGTCTGCGTGGATGGCTCAGAATCAGACTGAAAGAAAGCACTGGAGCCCGAGTTGGATCTTTACCACTTTGTACACACAGCGTGCACACATAGGTCAGTGCCACATAAGGAAAGACAGTAAAACTTTATTCTTATTTGGTTGGTTGGTTTTGGTTTTTCAAGACAGCATTTCTCTGTTTAGCCTTGGCTGTCCTGGATCTTGCTCTGTATATCATGCTGGCCCGGAGCTCACAGAGATCCACCTGCCCCTGCCTCCCAAGTGACACCACCTCCTGGCATTCTTCTTTATTTTTAGGATATGTTTTTTGTTTGTTTGTTGAAACAGGGTTTCTCTGTGTAGCCTCAGCTGTCTTGGAACTCATTCTTCAGACCAGGCTGGCCTTGAACTCACAAAGATCCACTTGCCTCTGCCTCCTAAGTGATGGGTTTAAAGGCATGTGCCACCACTGCCCAGCTAAAGATAGCTTTTTATTAGTCAAAAATCAATGGTTAGCTGGTGAGATGTCTCTGTGGGTAAAGAAGCTTAGCATTCAACACTGACAAGGACTTGAGTTCTGTCCCCAGAAGCCACATAAAGATGGATTGAGACAACTGACTCCAGAGAGTTGTCCTCAGACCTCCATACACATGCCATGGCATGTGCACACAAACACTAAAAGTTTCTTAAAAATTAATAGCAACAAGAACCAAGATGAATGAGTATGGTTAAGCTTTACACAAAGGCTTCTCACAAGAAAATGGTTATTAAACTAAGCATACTAAACAGCTTAACAGTAACAAGAGGGAAAAATTACAGCAGTGTCTTGAATTTACATGTCATCCTGTGCAAGAGATTCTGCTATTTCTGTATCATTGGATTCTAGTATATGTTTTTCCAAAGCAAGCCCAACTTTATTAATTCTTAGCATGTGAGTGCATAGCTTTTGAACATTCTGTGTGATAAAGTATGAGACATACAAGAAAACCTCAAGATTGACAGCTGCCTTTCCAGTAAAGCACATACACAGTTGTAGTTCAAGTTATGGTTCAAGCAAGCTGTGCCCCCCCCCCCCCCTTGTGCCCAGAAAAACAACCACCTGGGGGCTGGAGGATGGCTCAGCAGTTAAGAACACTTGCTGTTCAGTCAGGAAGACTAGAGTTCAGATCCCAACACCCACCTCAAGTGGCTCAAGAGACTGACACCCTCTCTGGGCTCCAAAGGCTCCCGGAGGTTCAGTTCTCAGCATCCACATGGTAGCTCACAACCACGGTTCTAGGTAATACAGTGCTCTCCTCTCATCTCCGCACACGTGCACTCAGTCTGCCACTGTGAGCTGGATAGTTTTGACATTCAATCTTTTTGGTGTTGGAGATTGAACCTAGGACCTTGCATATGCAAAGAAATGCTCTCCCACTGAGCTGCATCCTTAGCATTAAACTATTTATTAAAGATATTCCTAATACGGTATTGATAAGCCCATAGAGAAGTCTATTTAAGTCCTCAATAAGCAAGTGTAAAGAAGTCCATAACAGAAAGTTTAGAGAACCACTGGTGTGCAGCTGGAAAAAGTCATGTCAGAAAGTCCTCTAAGCCTTGTCCTCTCCATCACCTTTGGTGGTCTCCCCCCCACCCCCCAGTCCTTGTTGCTGGCCAGGCTAGTTGTCCCATGTCTCAAGATTCAAAATTCCCCTTTCCTGTCTCCTGGACTTTGCTGCCCTGGGACTTGGTAGCACCTTCTGCCTGGCACTCAGACCATGGAAGTATGCTGCTGACCTCAATTGCAGTATGTGGGACAGTTTCAACCAGAGAATGGGTTTTGCCAGAAGATAGGCACCCTGTTGTCACTCCCCTCCAAGGGGTCCTGTGTCATTGACAGGCCGCCAGGCTGTCTTGGTCTTAGATCATTTGCACTGTATAATGCATAGTTGAGGGCAAAGTAGAATGCCAGGGGCAATTCTCAGCGCCTTGAGGCCTGTGCTTGGAACTACTCTCTGGGAAGCAAGAGACCCGGAGAAGAGCAGCTCTACTTAGCGTATCAGGAGTCCAGTCCCCGTCTCTCTACCTTTTTATCCTAACTGTTTTAGTTTGCTTATTTGTTGTTGTGATAAATAAAACCTCATTACCAAAAGCAGCTTGGAGAGGAAGGGTTTGTTTTAGCTTCCAGCTTCCACTGAGGGAAACCAGGAAAGGAGTTCAAGAAGAAACCTAAAGAAATGGCCACTCACTGGCTTTCTGCCAGACCCACCTGTCTAGAGCGAGCACTGCCCACAACGGACTGGGTACTCCTACACCAACTGGCAATCAAGAGAAGGCCCTCAGGCATATCCAGGGGCCTGTCTTACAGAGACAATTCTTAATTGAGGTTCTTGCTTCCCAGGTGTGCCAGGATGACATAATTAGCCATCTTACCAGGCAATACTGTCATCCAGAGGTTTGTTCTGGAATTGTATTTCAGAGTACAGCCACACACTATATAACAATGTTTTGGTGAAGGTTGGATTGCATACACAACGGTCCCTAAGATTAAGTGTTGTGATTAGCCATTTTAGTTTCCATATCTGTGATGACTACTAATTGTACTACATGAAATTGCCTAACAGTTTATTTCTAAGAAGAATTTTCCCACTATTTACTATGTTTGGTGCTTTTGATATATTGACAGAGCTGTACAAATATCACTGACCCCCTCAGCAGCCCCCCCCCCCCATGGGATGTACTAGAGATTAGGTTCCCTGTGGGATTGGAGCAGGGGCTTTTGTACTGGAACGTGGAGACTGACATGCCAAGACTCTGGACTTGATTTATCTGATTCCAGATCTCCTTACTGTTCATTCTGTTTGCCTAATACAAGCCAACCCTTCTTCCTCTGAATGGGAGAGGAAATGGAGCTCTGGTGGTTTGCTGACCTCATGTTACAAGACTAGATATTTCTCCTTGGAGCCAAGTCACATTCCATATGGTCTGGGATAGGGATCAGGGAAGTAAAGCAGTTTGCTTTATTTCAAGCCTCTGTAGTGACTCCTAAGTTTTGGTAGACATCTCAGAATGTCAGTTCCATCCTCGATAGTGCCAGACACCGATCCATAGCTGTCTCCTTTAAGCATGGGAGTTAGATCTGTAGGGATTGAAAATGGTGGACACCCAGAAAATCCAGCAGCTGTGTTACTCACAGTAGCTCACCTAGAAGCCTATTGTTAAGTTCAGTAGCCTCCTGGATCCCTGTCTCAGCCAGTAGCTGAGTTACTACTCTCACCTGCTTTCATTCTGTGACCAGGAATCTGAGATAAAAAATTCAGACCCCTTACCAAACCCTGCTACAGCAGCCTCCATGGCTCAGTTTAGTTAGAAGACTGGGTGCCACGCTTCCCTGGGTAGAGGTAGGGTTAGGTTCCCAGGAAGGATTGCTGGCCCTTGTCCTCAGAGTTCTAGCCTTAACTCCCCTCCCCCACAGCTTCTAAAGAATTGTGGGTGGCTGTGGAGTAATGTACAGGATGGTAGCTCTGCTGGGTTGTCCCTGGCAGATACAGAGATCCCAAGTGTCGGAGGGAGCCAGTGGTCACTGATGTTTCCAAGGGTACTGCACCTAGACCTAGCCATCAACCCTGATCCTCCACACACTTAGGAAAAGGAGCGATCGGGTGCCTGAGCTTAAACCAGAGTCCCTGAGAGGAGCCAGAGAAAGCAATAGTAGGTGCTTGGGTTTGGTGGGCATCTGAAGATGGCTACGACCTAGTGTGTTGGCCTTGTATAGAAACAAGATGAATTTGTTTTTCCTCCAGGTCCAGGTGTATCAGCAACAAAGATGTCTAATGAGCCACCCCCTCCTTATCCTGGAGGCCCTACAGCCCCACTACTAGAGGAAAAGAGTGGGGCTCCACCTACCCCAGGTAAAGATGTTAAATGGCCCTTGGTAGAGGTCTGAGGAAGGTTCCTAGATGGGATTGCCGGTACCTTATGTCATTGGCTCTTGTCTGGAGGGTCTTTCCTGGCCTTCTGGGGTCCCTGACACAACTCCTTCTCTATTCCAAGTGTGCTTGAGGCTTTTCATAGTGAACTAATCCTGCTTCACTTTCACCTGTGCCCAGCCTGTGTGTAGAGACCAGCTTAGCCACCTTTCTGCTCCTCTGTCTAGGCCGCACCTCCCCAGCCGTGATGCAACCGCCACCAGGCATGCCACTGCCCTCTGCTGAAGTTGCTCCCCCACCTTATGAGCCACCTGGTCATCCGATGCCTCAGCCTGGCTTTGTGCCCCCTCACATGAGTACAGATGGCACCTACATGCCTGCAGGTGAGTAAGTTGGGAAGAGACCTTAAGACAGTAGAGGCAGCTGCCACCCTAAATTCTTTACATACAGCTTTGTGTATAGGAGAGGTATGCTCTCCCTCTTGCTGAAGCCCGCATGTTTGCAGCCATGAAGTTTCAGCATGCCAGAGGCAAGGAAGTTAAGTGGGGAGGGGCTGTGCTCCCAGCTCTCTGCCACATCTGTCTTGGTCTCTATGTGATAGAGGTCAAAAGACTTGACTCATTATGGTTACCTAGGATCCTAAGATTTGTGTTGTCTTAGCCAGCCAGTCAGTGATCTCTCCGTGTTGTTTCAGGTTTCTACCCTCCTCCAGGCCCTCACCCACCTATGGGATATTATCCACCAGGACCCTACCCACCAGGGCCCTATCCTGGCCCTGGGGGCCACACGGCCACAGTCTTGGTCCCATCAGGAGCAGCCACTACAGTGACAGTGCTACAGGGGGAGATCTTTGAAGGTGCACCTGTGCAGACAGTGTGCCCCCACTGCCAGCAGGCAATCACCACCAAGATCTCCTATGAGATTGGTCTGATGAACTTTGTGCTGGGTTTCTTCTGCTGCTTCATGGGGTAGGTGTGGGTGCTGACAAGTGGTGGTACTGTGGGCTCTGTATGTGACCTGACCTCTTCAGGCTTCAGCCTATCTCTGTCTTCAATTCAGGTGTGATCTGGGTTGCTGCTTGATCCCCTGCCTCATCAATGACTTCAAGGATGTGACGCACACGTGTCCCAGCTGCAAAGCCTACATCTATACATACAAGCGCTTGTGCTAACGGAGCTAGACTTGGACTCCCCCACCTATCAGTCTGGCCCCGTGTGCTTTGCTTCCTGTGCTCAGTGGTCACTACCTCTAGCCCTCATTTAGGGTTGGAAGTTTGGCCACTGTCCCCTGGATATCCTGTCCTCACCTTGCCCTTCCCTGAGCATCTGACTTTTCCAGCAAAAATTCCGTTGGATTTAAGGCCGAGGGCCGGTGGGTGACATGGGGATGGCACTGATCTTGTGTGTTGCTTGGTTATTTACAGTCCATAAGCTGGAGAGGGTCTCTTACTGGGGTCCTCTTTCCTCCTTTCTGTATAAGGTCCAGGCTTGGTCCTTACTCTCCTTGGGACCAAAAGCACCCAGGAGCATCAACAGGTTCCAGACTAGGGCCTATAGTGAGGGTTGTGCCTGGAACCAGTTATTTCTGACCTGCTGAAACGAGGTCAGGACATCTAGAGTTAAGTGGATCCAAGCAACACTAGTCTTAAGGCCTGGGTTTATGTGGAGTATGTTGTCTGGGGTGCCAAAGGTGGAGTAAGAAAAAATAATGACGGCCAGCTCTGGGCCTCAGAACTCTCAGGTATGGAAACCAGGGACTTCTACCCACTGTCCAGGAGGTACCCAAGAGCTGCCTGGTATAGGGCAAAGATGACACGGGGCTAGTTAAAGTCCTGGTAGCTAAGAATTTGCCCGTTTGCATCTAGCTTCTTTAATCAATTAATGTGCAGATCTCCTTTCTGGCCACACCTCTGTGAACCCTTATATTTTCTGTGGCCAGAAAGAATGAATGCCCATGATCCTGTCCTGTCTACTTTTGTGTCTGTGCCGTGTATGGGCGCAGCTTCTGCCTGGTGGCTTGCTGACAGATGGCAGATGAGAAGAGCCTCCGTGTAGGTTCATGGTCTCTAGAGTAAGTACCAGTCTTTTTGTTATAGCTGACTCGTTTCCTCATTGAGGCACTATAGTGGGGACAGCTGTAGCACTGGGCTGGGGACCAGGAAGAAGTCCCAAGTGGTAGGGGTGTCCTAGGGACTTGTCTATTCCGGAATGGCCTGTGACTATGCCCATGTGGACGCTGTGTCCCGCTGCTATCCTTCTTCTGGCCTCACTACCACTGCATGGCCTCCTGTCACTGTCAACTGCGGCCTGGACCCCAGTCTGTAGTTTCATTAAATTGGCCCTTTTACTCCCTTGCCCTGGGCCTCTGCTGTCTTGCCTGGCTTCCTTCTTTTCTGAGGGAAAGGGTGGGACTACAGATAGTCTACTGGCAGGCAAAGAATTGGGCCTGGAAAACAACACGCTTAACAACCCAATTATGCCAAACCAGAATTATATATAGACTTGCTGTAGGGACCCAATTATTGTGGGCCAGTAAAGTTTTGATTTGGGCATTGGTTTCCACTATTTACATAACTAGGCGTCTAGGCTGCAGAGCCTGAGAACTGGAGCCCTGTCCTAGTTTAGTGACTCCTCACCTGAAAATGTTGCTCTTCGGGCCTTAAAAGACTGAGCGCTTCCAGTCTGAAGATAACACTGAAGTCCGGCACTCAAGCCATGGTAGAACCGACCAACTGTGAAGCTGGTGGGCTCATCTTTAAGTTTCCTGCTGGTTTACCCCTTTTTTTCCCCCACACAAGACTTACAGGAATAGATTCCTACTAATAAAAATATTTAACTTCACATTTCTATTTTAGACCATGAATTGTTTAAGTATGTGCTTTTAAAATAAGAAACCTCAAAGTATTTCTAAGAAAAATCACAAGTTCGAGTAGACATTAAGGACTTTTATAATGTTTAGTATGAACACATGGAAAATAAAGTACTAGGAATTGGTCAAGAGTGTTGGGAGGCAGGCAAGGGCTGTCGTCAGAGGATGTGTGCAGCATGTCACTGTTTCTGAGGGATTGTTACTTCTGGGGACCTACCTTATGCCAGGGAGGAAGTGTGAGGTGTCTTTTTAGAGAGCTGTAGCAGGAGTATCAGTGGAGACAGCCCAGGCTAACAGACTTCTTAGGGAAGCCCCAGGTAAGTACGGTAAAGTTCTGGGGGCTTTTGGAGACAGGAAAGCCTAACTTCCAACCCAAAAGACTCTCTGAGGCCTAGAAATTGAACATTATCACCCTTTCCCACAAAGGCTGGGTGTATGGGCGGCCCACTCCCAAGCAAGGCATTGACTATTACATTACAAGTACTGATAAGAAAGAAGAAAATATATGCAGACCTCCAAAGTGGCAGAAATTCCAGAGCACTATCAGATTGGAGGCCCAAGGCTAACTTGGAGTGGAGTACTGACTGTTGACAGCCCGTGCCTGATGTGCACCTGGTTGGCAGAGAAGATGCTGTTACACAGAGGCTCTAGTGTCTGGCTTTTATTGGTTGCTTGTTTTCTCAAACCCAGCATTAAAAAAGTCACCTGAGGTGGTCGTTTAGTCAGAGGTGGAGATGGGAATGGAACAGGTCACTTGGGGTAAGGATGCAAATAGCACAACAGGTCCTTCACATGTAGTACCAGGCCAAGAGTCCAGCAGCCAGGGCCACACTGGCAGCTAGAAAGAGCTGGAGGCTAGGCTTCCTCAGCACAGCCATGGCTGTCCGGAAGGGGCAGCTGCTGCCTTCCAGGGCACCTGCATACAGCACAACAGGAGACAAGGCATCAGAGGAGGGCCATGACACACCCACTCCAGAAATGTTAGCTCAGGACCCACAACCTACCTTTGTCTGACTGAGCAGCATAAAAGGGACATTTACGTACATCTCCCTTCCCGTCGTGCAAGGGGAGTCCGTCCTCCAGAGTTTCTCTTGCCAGAACAGAGCCAGCCTGGTCCAGTTCGCTGAATATCTGAGGAGCAGAAATCAACTGAGCCATCCCTGAACTGGGCAGACTCAGATCTACACCCTGCTCACCACCCATAGAGAAGCCAGAGCCACAGGCACTTGATCAGCACCAGTCGAACCTTAAGCCAGAAAAGCAAGCATGACCCTGCACCTCTTAGTGGGAGTTCAGGTAACTGCTGCTGGCGATGCTATTGAGTGCCCGTTGCTGCTCTGACACTGAGGGCATAAACAGCTTCTGCAGGATCAACCCTACCCAAGGCCTGTAAAACCTCTACTTCCCAATGAATCTGGCTCCATACTAAATCTTTGCTACAAAATGAGCAAATTACCCATTCATCAATCTTGTAGTATGAGTAGATCGCTCTACCTTCAGACCTTTCAAATGCTGGAGCTTTGCTCTTTCCATCACGGCTATAGGCCTCTAGCTGGCTCCATGCTCTCTGCTGGCTAACTGGTTCCCTCATCTTTCTCTATGTAGGAGCTCATTTGTCATACCAATAACCTCAAGAAAGCTCTGGCATTGGTTCTACTGCTAAAAGATGAAGCTCATGCATCCATGGTTATAACCCCATGGAGCCAGGCTCCATGGTCAGTGTTCAGTACCTGCATATTATATTCAAAGGCTTTGTTGGCCTCCTCCACAATCCTCTCTTTGGTCTTCAAATTCAGGTCCAGGGCATTCATCCTGGCTCGGTAGAACTGTTTGAATTGCTGGGCATTGTCCACATGCTCAAACAGGTAGAACTGGGTCCCTTCCCCGGTGCTGGGGAGTTTCAGTGCCCGTTGGGCCACCTTCTTTAGCACCTGGCCTCCTGAAAGGTCCCCCATATAACGAGTATAAGCATGGGCCACCAGCAGCTCTGGCTCATTCTGCCCTATATAGTGGATTCGATCCACATACTTCTGAGCAGCCTCGGAGCACTTCACCTGCTCCTCCCAGTTTTCACCAAAGAAATATGCCATGTCCTTGATCAGAGCTTCCTTCCGGTGTAGCTCCGTGGGGAAATACAAGGGAGCAAAGGCTGGGTGGTCTCTGTTTCGGTCCATTTCCTCCTCAAGGGCCGAGTATGTAAAATAAAGTGCAGTAGTGGCCAGCTGTGAGGGGCGAAAGACGGGAGAAGATTTAGCTAAGCCAGCTGCTCTAGAACCCACGTTTTGTTTTGGTTTTTCGAAGACAGTGTTTCTCTGTGTATCCCTGGCTGGTCTCCAACTCTGTAGACCAAGTTGGCTTTGAACTCACAAGAGATCTGCCTGCCTCTGCTTCCCCAGTGCTGGGATTAAAGTGTGTGCCACCACCACCACCCAGCTTTTTTTTGGCGGGGGGGGGGGGAGGGGGGGGGGGGGGACCCATGCTTTAAGAATAGCTCAAGACAAAACACCTTAGGAAGCTTCTATAACTTCTTAAAGTGCTAGGACAGCCATAGCTTACTTAACACCAAGAAAACAAATATGTGGCTGAGAATAGAGGCACATACCTTTCATCCCCAGTATTCAGGAAGCTAAAGCTGGAGGATCCAGGATTAGAGCCCATCTGGACTATGCATCCAGACTGTCTCCAAGAAAAAGACAGTGTCTCCCTTACAGTAGTTGCAAGGCAACTTCCTCAACCAGCTAAGGCAATCCCATACTCTACCCCTTATTAAAGTTTAGAATCCAACCCCATCTGATTGAGGGCACAAACCTTAAATAGCTCCTTCTTAATGTTTCCTTTCAAGAAGTCTTTGACAAACTGGGTATTTTCTGCCCGGTCATGTGCTTCCTTGGTCCCTTCCTTCAGGAGCTCAGAGAGGTCTGCCATTCTAAGGAGATGAGTTTTATGTGTGAGACAGTGGCCCTTTCTAGTTCTCCAGAAAGGACTAAAATGCAAAAGACAGTTTAAACCCGAAATACAGACTGGAGGCTGAAGCTGCTCAGACACCAGTCGAGCATGAACAGGTGAGCCTTGTCAGTAAGCACAGGGCAAGGAGATGTGACAACATGCCACAAAAACTCTATGGTCTTCCCAAGACTGGATCCATGAGTATACATGTTAGTAAACAGCAAAATGATGTCTTGGCTTCTGTGGCCACCTAGTGGCTGAAGAAACAAAACAATACAGCCCAGAAGGCCGCCTTCCTGCCCATTCCTCAGTATGTTGGTTTTGTATTCTTTGTCTCCTCTCCTCCTCCTCCCTCTTCCTCCTCATTTCTTCTCCCCCCCCCCCCCTCTGGTTTTTCAAGACAGGGTTCATCTATGTAGCCCTGGCTATACTGGAACTCCATCTGTAGAACTTGATCCCAGTTTTGTATTCAACAGAATCACACAGGATAAAGTTACACCAATAAATGGACAAGGTAGAAAAGTATGATCCTAAGGACAACAGAACCTAGGAAGGACTGTGTATTCACACAATCCATCTGTTAGGATGTGGTCTAGCCTTTGCAGTTTTTTGTTTGTTTTTAGGAGATTATTTGTTTCACCCAGATGCCGAGACTTGACTTATTAGCAATTATTTTAAGACATAAGAAATAACTTAGCCAATGACAGGACTCTAATGAGAGTCTAGGAAAAATGCAGAGCAGGGCCCAGTAATGTGAGCCTAGAGAGATTAGCAAGTAAAGGCCTGCCCTAGAGCAGAGTTCAGATTCTACATTTGGTAGGGAGATGATGTAAACAGAACCAGCTTTGTCTCATTATTCAACATTAACCAATGTGAAAAGCCACTCAAGTTTGGGGGCTTGTTCTTTCTTCTTTTTCCCCTGACACAGGATTTGCCTGTGCAGCCCTGGCTGTACTGGAACTCGCTCTGTAGACAAGGCTGGCCTCCAGCTCAGAAATCTGCCTGCCTCTGCCAGGATCAAAGGTGCAACACTATGTGCCTGCCACCACTTGGTTTTTAAGAAGAGAAAAATGAGTACCGTGAACCCCTGATTCAGCACTGCCAGCACATGTCCTGTCTCCTTGGGTTACAGAATAGGAAAAAAACAAAAAGCCAGACTAGACAAGGCCCTGCAGTGCCACCCACACATCCCAGGGTCTACACAGCTCAGGGCTGATGGGCATTCCCAAGTGCCACCGATCAACTGAACCGGGCATGCTGGCAGTAGCAGGACAGGTGTTGGCCCCTTCTGGGGAGGAGCAGCCAGTTGCTGTCACTTACTTGGTGTGGTTTTCCTTCTCTGGGGCCGCGGGGTTCTTCTCCTCTGACTCCTCTACCCCCTCCGAAGTCTCCACGTCTGAGGACATTGTTGCTTAGTAGCTTGTGCTACCCTCACTCTGGTCCTGTAGGGATATAAGGAATTAGTGCTGAATAATGTCTGTTGGCTTTAAGCCAACATGACCGAGGAGACACCCCTGCACCTCAAGACTGTTTTTTACAACAAAGCTCTGCCATTGCTGGGACCACTTCCAAATAGGGACAGCTCTGAAGATGGACAATGAGTTAGGTAACACAATTATAATGATGCTGAATTTGTTCTTAGGCCATTCACACCGGCATCCAGAAGGAAATGGCATGCTGTCCAGAACAGCACTCAAAAGAATGTGTGTAGGTATGCACTCCTGTGAAGAAAGCAGATGGGCAAATACTGGCAGTCTAGGTAAGAGGTAGACAGAAATTCTTCTTGATTTTTGTTTTCATGACAGGCTTTCTCTGTGTAGACCAGGCTGTCCTGGGACTCACTCTGTAGACCAGGCTGCCCTGGGACTCAGAGCTCTGCCTGCCTCTGCCTCCCCAGTGCTAGGATTAAAGGTGTGTGCCACCACCAGCAGGCTGTAAAAGTTCTTCTTTGTACTAGTCTTAGCATTTTTTTTTTTTTGCAACATGTTGGAATTATACACAAATAAGAAGCTAATAAAGGCAAAAAAAGAAAGCTATATTTAAGAAAAATAAGCTGCAGGATCTCTCAGCTTATTAAACAATGCAAGGCTTTCCATTTTACCACACAGTCCTACCTGTGGGCTAAAAGGAAGGGGCAAGAGTAGACTGTTGGCCAGAGTTTCATTAAGCCAGCCTGTGCCCAACAGCTCCACTGTAGTACAGAGCAGCTCAACAAGCCTGAGACACCTTCCAGTGAGTCACCAGCAAACTGCCCCCAACCTAGTCTGTACTCTGCTGGGCTGCATTGACATAAAAAGCTAGCTCATCAATTTCTGTTGCCTACTTCAACGCTGAACTTTCCTCAGCAAGGGAAATACAATCCCACAATATGACAATTTCATCCTCTATCTCTACAGACTTCTAGTAGTACATAAAGAGGAACTTTCTAGATGAACAGGATAAAACAAAATCACTAATAACATCATAAAGACAGAGATTCCAACTCTGGAGCCATTCTGGCCAAATTGGGCCAAGGAAAAAGAAAACTTCATTTTCTACCTCAATTAGTACTTCTTTACCAAGCATTTTCTACAATTCGGTGTAAGAATGGCCCTTGAGGCAGGAGTGTGGCTCAGGATTAGACTCGCTTCACCGCCGCCACCACCACCCAGCTTACAATATGTATTTTTTAAAACAATAAAATAATACAAATAACCTGTTGTCTATCACTTCAGAAGTTTTCTAAATTCCAAGTACAATTTACTCTTTGAAGACTACAAAGTCCTCAAGGTGTCTGTAAGCTTCCTTCCCTGGAAGGCTCAGTTATCACACCAATCAACACAGACGGCTGGCAGGGGAGCGTCTGTATCCATTCTTGTTGCCTAGTAACCATTCCTCAAGGGAGTGGCTACCTAGGGTGATACTAAGAGGTTACCTTGCCCCAGTAGAAACAAATATCCCCAATCTCTGAAAAGCTACATTTCCAAATCCTCTACTACTCAAAGGACAGTAAACAATTGAAGGATAGCACCCACCCTGACAAGCTAACTGTGAACATGCACGGAATAGATGGATCCAAAACCATTGACCACAACTATGTATGCATAAATAGCACAGCACTGTAAAGGGATGTGGCTCAGAGGTAGAGTGCTTGCCCAGCATAGCCATTTCCCATATGATTATCTAAAGAATCATAAAGACTGTTGAAAGAGCATGCTGCTGAGCTTAGGTAACAGAAAAGGAACAGCAGGGTGACCTGCTCTCTGGCATTAGAACAATGCTGTAAGCCTGACTCACTGGGTAGTGACACTCAGCAACAGAGTTTACGCCCACAATAATGAGTCACATTATTAGCACATATGCTTAGGGAGGTTAAATGGCTGCTCCTAGCATTCTTTACCAAAACTTGATCATGATTCCCTCTTTGAATGGATCTCTGCTGGGCATCTGGCTTCTCACCATCACTGTGAATCCCCTGCCTACTTCCTAGAATGCTGTCTATGGCTCTAGATTTCACTCTTTTATACAGCCATGCTACCCAGAAGCTTCCCACAGGGCAGATCAAGATTCCCCTAGGCTCAGTATATCAAAGCACAGCACCCTATGGCACCTCCAATCTGAGTTATAATTGTTACAATGTACACACCATAACAGAAGGCATTGGGCGTACAAACTAAAGTTGTGTGTTGGATGTGTAACTGGATGTTATGACCCTAACCACTATGAGATCAGATTTTAACTTCAGATCTAGTTCTCTGTTCTCTTTCCAGGTTTTCAAAAGATTTATTTGTTTTATGTATATAAGTGCTCTATCTGCATGTATGACTTAATGCCAGAAGAGAGATCAGACTATTGAAGGATGTGAGCCACTATGTGGTTGCTGGGAACTGAACTCAGGACCTCTGGGCAATCAGTAAGTGCTCTCAACTGCTGAGCCATCTCTCCAGCCCTATTTTCCAAGTTTTAATTGACAAATAATTATGCATACTTATTTACTGTGTACAGTGTGATTTTTAATATATTGTGGAAAGATCACACTAGCAACCTTAGAAAATGTAAACAGTTTTAGGCATCCTTGGGTGAGCTTATCAGACCATGCCAGGACAACTAGGAAAAATCAACATAACAAACCCAGTTCCTGAAGGCAATGTGGGGAGTAGCCTGGTCTCTGCCTATTGTCACAGCCCTTGAGGAGTGGAGACAGCGGGACTGCTATAATGTCAAAGCCAGCCCCAGCTACAAAGCAAGACCCTATCTCAAAACAATACAAAATTTCCAGGGCAGGCGAGGGAGTAAAATTTAGCATTTATAAGAGTTAACTACACATAAACTGGTAAGATGCTCAAAGAAAAAATGCCCCCATATGAGCCCGAAAACCTAAGTTCAATTCCTAGAACTCACAGTGGTGGCTGAATCACTTCTCAAAAAGGTGCCCTCACCTCCAAACAAGTCAATTATTCACCCACACAGAGCACACTCCCAAAACTCCTCCCCAAGGAATTAAAATAATTAACTAAACACCAAGAGTCAGTTTTATATCCATTAGCAAATGGATATACGGAGAATGTGACCTGTTTTCTAGATAAGCCACCACCTGGTACTGGAGGGACATGGTGTGTGGATTTACCAGTATGCTAAAAGTGATTTATGGATTCCAAATTATTACTAGAAACCCAGCTTATTTTCAAGAGTGGAAGGGGCAGCTTGACCCTGAACACAGGTCCCTGATCTTTAGGAATAAGAACACTTGGGTTTGAGAGATAAGGTCTCCATATTAATTATCACTTGGCAGTGTGTGAATCATAATTTCCTGAAGCCCAGTTTCCTGACCTATTAAACAGGCCACCAAAAGTTGCTTTACCTTCTCAAATATGCTGAGGACTAAAATGAGATGTCGTACATGAAAATGTATGAAATGTAATGCTGCCTCGGATGTAGATCTCTTACTGAGAAAGCTGGTAAGAATAAACAAGTGGGAACGACCTGGGGTTCAATCCCCAACCAGGTTTAGTAAACTGGACACAAACAGCACAAGCCAGCACTTGGGGGGAGGAGGATGAGCTATCCCTGGATACAAATGAGTTCAAGGCCAGCCTGGGACATAAGACCCTGTCCCAAACAACACAAAAACTAAGAGCATCTGGGTGACTGTGAAGCAATCAGGAAAGAAGTATGAGAAATCCAGCCAATTCAGATGATTCTGGAAACACCACACCAGAGAACTCAGCCCTTCTGCAGCGTGAGGGAATGGTAACATCTATTCTTTTCAAGGTAAGACGTGTGACCAAGGCAGGAAAGAATGCTCACACTAGGTTCTCCTTGATACTGGCTCTGGATGCTGGGACAACAGAGAGCTAGGTCAGCTCTAACCCAACAAGACATTTGCTAACAGGGGCCTCTCAACACTCGGAAGGAAAGCACACTATCTAGCTAAACAGTTTCTGAGTTTCTAGAATAAATGGCCCAAGGTCTCTGAGCTCTGGTGCTGCTGTTCCTCAGGAAATCTGATACATAAACCATGCTTTCTTCATTTTAACTTGTGGAAGTTTAATCCCGAAGTTCGCTGAACAGATGACTATTGACCTCTTGATAAAGAGCAAGGCCAAACAGGAAATCCTGGGAAAGGACTCCAGTGTCAAAAACTTTAGTCTGATCTATGAAACACACCCTTGCAAATCTGGGTAAATAGCCACAAAAAAAAAAAAAAAAAGATAAATGCTAAGTTTGTCCTGTGGCAGGGAGTGAAGCCGGTCAAGGCCAATCCGAGTTACATAGTAACAAGAACCTCATATAAAAGCACCATCCTTTTAGTCCTCAGTAGGTGACAGCTCAGGATGTCTCAGGCTCCTTGACAAGCATATGGTCTCTTTCTCCCCTCCCCGCTCTGGAAGATACTTAACTCTCCAAATACCAGACACCAAGAAACACACAGAGGAGAAGCCTGCAACTGACTGTTGACTCTGGTAAACAGCCTTCCTATTTGTCTAGCATGTGTGAGACATTAAGTTCACTTCTCATAGCCCCACTCACTGTAGCAGTGGAGTAGGAGGGAGAGAGGCAGCCTTCTTACCATAAAGGAGATCACAGCCGACTCACTCCTGCTCCCTGACTACCATCAACATTGTCTAGGATAACAAACTCCAGATCAAGAAGGCAACAAGTATAGTATCATAAAGAATGACAGGTATAGATATAGCCAACTGATTTATAAAATTACTTGAGGTGGTGGTGGTGAAGGGTGTTGTCTACAGGTATATCAGAACACCATGCATGCCTGGTGCCTGAGGAGCCCAGAAAAGGTTGTCAGATCCTTTGGGCTGGAGTTAAGACAGTCGTGAGCTGCCATGTGGTGCTGAGAATAGAACCCAGGTCCTCTGAGAGAGCAGCCAGTGCACTTAACCTCTGAGCTTTCTCTCCAGCTTCCCTGAGCAGCAATGTTTTTTTAAAGGACAAAGTCTATGCACCAATCTCCCTGAAAAAAAGTCAACCCTAGATAACCATTAAGAAAAAGCTCTGATCTAAATTAATTGACTAATTAATAAAATGATGGGCAGGTGCACACCTTTAGTCCCAGCACTTGGGAGGCAGAGGCAGGCAGATCTCTTTGAGTTTGAGGCTAGCCTGGTCTACAGAGCAAGTTCCAAGACAGCCAGGAAAACACAGAGAAACCCTGTCTTGAAAAACCAAAAGAAAGAGATCTAACAATTTTGAGCAAGCCTAAAGCCATGTATTCTGTGGATAGTCACAATGACTGGCACTTTTTATGTAGCAGTTTCAGCTTCCCTAAAAATACGAACTGTAAATTATAGGATCAAAATATGCTGTATACAGGTATAAAATTTAAAAAAAAAAAAGGTATTTTAAAACAACTGAGGATCACATTTGAGGTTGGAAAGAGTCAGCAATTAAGATGACTCCAAACTGTCATTCTGCAAACCCAGCTCCCAGTTCCTCTCTAGTAACACCAAAAAGCCTTAGAAACTATTCTTGCAGGGCAAAAAATAGAAGACAGAAGAGCAGGTCACAAGGATGACAGATCTGGACACTCTATCAGTCTAAGTCACTTTTCCACATAGAATTTTTTTAAAATTTTATTTTATGTGCATTGATGTGAGGATGTCAGGTCTCCAGGAATTGGAGTTAAGAGACATTGTGAGCGTCCATGTGGGTGCTGGGAATTGAACCCAGGTCCTTTAGAACAGCAGCCAGTGGTCTTAACTTGAGTCGTTTCTGCAGCACAAAGTTTCTTGTTGTTTTTCAGACAGGTTTCTTTGTCTAACAAGCCCAGCTGTCCTGGAATTGGTGTTGTAGACCACACTGGCCTTCAGCTCACAGAGGTCCACCTCCCTCTGTCTCCAGAGCGCTATGATGAAAGGCCTGCACCACCACCACCCAGTCTAAGTCACTTCTGATCAGGGTTCCAGTGACTGTAAAATTACATCAGGGGGCTGGAGCCATGACTCACCAACCAAGAACCCAGGTTCAATTCCCAGCATCCACATGGCAGCTCACAGCTGTCTGTAACCCCAGTTCCAGGGGACTTTGCAGCCTCACACACAGAAATACAGGCAAAACACCAATGCACATAACACAAATCTTTTTTAAAAGGAATAAAGAGAAAACTAAAATGAAAAGAATAATCCTGGAGACCTGGTGCTGCCTCCTTAGTCTAATTTAATGGGGGTGGGGGATGGGGAGAGACGGGCTATAGCTCAGTTGCTGCAGTGTTTGTCCAGCACAAACAACGCGCATGCCTTTAATCATAAACTGCCAGTGTTGCATAAATTGGGCATTTTAGTGAACCTCTGTAATCTGAACATTCCCCAGGTGGAGGCTGAAAGATCAAAACTTCAAGGTCATTCTTGGCCACAAAGTAACTGTGAGGGCAGCATTGGCCACATGAGACTGTCACACCAAAACAAAGAAAACAACAAAATGCAAAGGCTGTGCTAAAAGAGAATTAACACACCTGGGCTCACAGGGAGTTAGCAGTCAAATCATTCAGAATGAATGTAAAAAAATTATATCTATGTCCCCAACTAATTTTCACTGGTTCATGCATGTGAGAATTAGTGTATTATTACCACGAACTACACAGGCTGCAGAGAAATCGAGGGAACAGGTCCCTGTACCACACTGCACTTATTCATACCATGAAGGTATTAAACTACAGCTTTTTTCAGGATGGGAAGATGGCCTATGATTTCTGAGACATAAAGGTTTAAGCTTCCATCTAAAGAACTGGAGATTGGAGACAGTTCAGTGGGTAAAATCACTGAAAGACCTCCATTCAGCTCCACATGACTCACATAAAAACAATGGCACTCTGCAACTTCAACTCTGAGTAAGGAGAAAGCCAGATCCCTGGAGCTCATGAACCAGCTAGGTTAGCCAAAAACTAAGGTGGAGCCAGATGGTGGTGGTGCACACCTTTAATCCCAGCCCTTGGGAGGCAGAGGCAGGCGGATCTCAGACCAGCCTTGTCTACAGAGTGAGTTCCAGGACAGCCATGGCTGTTACACTGAGAAACCCTGACCCTGTCTCAAACCAAAGGTGGGGGTGGGGAAAAGACCAACTAAGGTGGAGAAGGAATAAGCAAAATATTCAGTGTCGATCCCTGGCCTTCACATGCTTTAAAGACAGACACACAACACAGAGACAGGCAGACAGACAGACAGACTAGGAGTGGCTACTTCTTGTCCCTCAAACACTTACCTTGATCATTTAGGTTGTGCAATCCAAGATGACTGTTCCTTGGTAAGGCCTGCTTTTTTAAGAAGGCAACCCAAGGTAGTTCCAAGGGGGAGGTGGCACACCCCAACACTCTGGTGCCTGGAGAAATGCAGCCAGACTTATCAGGCCTTGGTGGACAATCAAGAGGTTCTGGGGGCATTCCTACACTAGAGGTCACAATAGGGTCTCCACATCACAATAGCACTAGTTACCATAGCAGTTGAAAGAAACAGAAGATCCAGTTACAAGAATCTGCCCACTGGTGGCACATGACTTTATTCTCGGCACTTAGGAGACTGAGGTAGTCAGATTTCTGTGGTTCAAGACCAGCCTGGTCTACAGAGGGAGTTCCAGAGCAGCCAGGGCTACACAGAGAAACCCTGTCTCAAAAAGCAAAGACAAACAAGAGTGTATGAGTCAATTGTGTACTGTTTATTTAAAAATCTAGGCAGTCCCTGCTGCCTCTAAAAATGTATGCTGATGGGGCCGGAGAGATGCCTGGAGACTGATTAAGAGTGTTTGCTCCCCCTTCCCCAGAGGACCAGGGTTCAGTTCACAATACCAAAACCATCTGTAACTCCAGTTCCAACCAGTGATCCAACGCCTTCTGACCCCTTCAGGTACCAGAAATTTAAGTGGTGCACATACACACACACAGGCAAAACACACATAAAATTGAAAAATAAATCTGTTAAGAGTTAAAAAATGAAAATGTATGCTGCCTGGAAAGTGTAAAGTAAGAGTAAACGTGGAAAAATGAAACAACAGAATGTCCTTAGAAGGTCAGCAGCTCTAGAGGCCAAGACTGGTGCCTTCTATAATCCACCTTGTTTCTGTGCATGCTTCTCGGGACCTACAGAGACATTCCTAAAATAAGATCAAGTAACTCCGATGGCTGGCTTATGTTTTACTCAGCTCTGCGTCTCTGGTAGTAGAGAATAAAGCAGCTGATACATGGAGAGTAAAGGTTCTCACTTAGCTGGGTCTATACTTGAACTGTAGAGGAAGTACACTTCTAGCTTATGTGTCACTTCCTGCCTTAATAAGCAAGGCTCCAGAAGTTCCTAGGTGAGCTCCTCAGCTTACTAGCTCCTCAATTTTACACACCCATAATTAAGGCTCATAGGAAGAGGATAGACTCATCAAGTTTTTTCTACGCTAAAAAGCTCCCCAGGGGCGGGAGCAACTAAAAGCACATGCTGCTCTTGGTAAGGAACTGAATTCAGACTCAAATACCCATGTCGGGTGACTCACAACTACTGATAACTAGCTCCTGGAGATCTGACACCCTCTTCTGGCCTCTGCAGGCACTGGACAAGCACACTCAGACACACATACACATAATTAGAAATTTTAAAGTATTAAAAAAAAACCCTCAGATACAGCCCAATATACAAGAATGAACTTTAATCCAATCAAACTTTTATTTTTGCTGAGGATCAAACCCAAAACCTCACAAATACAAGGTAAGCATAGGCACTCTACCAAATAATCTGTATCCTCAACAAAACTTATTTACTTTTGTTTCACATGCATTGGTGTGAAGGTGTTAGATCCCTGGAACTTCAGTTACAGACAGTCGTGAGCTGCCATGTGGGTGCTGAGGGATTGAACCAGGTCCTCTGGAAGAGCAGTCAGTGCTTTCAAATGCTGAGCCAACTCTCCAGCCCCCAAAACTTATGTTTTAAGATAAATTAATAAGCACCCTTAAATTTCACTGTTAGCAAAAAAATTATTCATAACATACCTCATAATCATATTAAAAAGAAAAAATAATAGTGACACAGTGATTACTTAGCAAAAGAATTTTCAACTAGATTTCTAGGAAAGCTTTCTAGACACTTCAGCTCCTCAGTAACACTTTCCAGAATTGAGGGGAAAGAGGTAACAAGCTGCTGCCTTGAATTATTAGGTCTACACCAGAGATTCCCAGAACATACTCTAGGAATTATTAGAGCATAAGTCTTTCCAACCCAACAGTCATTTGCTAACTGCATAAAGTATACGACTATTAATTTAGATATTTGTATCGTATCACGTTATCCTATGATCTGAAGATGGAACCCTTTCATGTGGAAATTTCTAGAAAATGAGTTCACCCAATCTAATAGCAAGTGTATGTCCAGACACCCTCCCTGTATGGCAGTCCGTCATGTGTGCCAGGAGAGCACACAAGAAGCAGAAATGGTGTACTGGGTGATGGTCTCTAGAGCCTCACCACTAGTAAGCACTCAATAAATGCTAACTACAGTCCGCTGCCAACTGAGAAGCCTCCTGGCTACACAGAGGAAAGAGGCAGCGTGTGGATATGGCGGTGGTTAAAGCACTTGCTTTCCATGCTCACAACCAGGACTGGTTCCGCCCAACACTCGCTGAGTTACTCAGACACCTACTTAATTTCTCTGAGTTTCTACTCCTTGTATGAACAATTCTGCAAGGTAGTTATGAGAAATTAAATGAAGCTAGAGGATGGTGGTGGCGCACCATCAGTCTTGGCACTTTAGAAAGACAGGTGGATCTCTGAGTTTGAGGCCAGCCTGACCTACTGAGCGAGTTCCAGGACAGCCAAGGCTACATAGAGAAACTGTCTAAAAAAGGAAGAAATTAAATGAGTTCTAAAACTGTCAAGCTGCAAGACATAATCAATACAAAACTCACAATGTTGACATAGAAAGGCACCTAAGGCCAGGCTGTCTCAAAACAACAAGCTAGATGTGGTGTGCACAAGTGCAATCCCAGCAGTCAAAAGGCTAAGGCAAAAGGACCACCACAAATTTGAGGCCAGCCTGGTCTACATAGTAAAACCCTATGTCAAAAACAATGAACAAAAAGTGGCGGATATGTTGGGGTAATGGGAAGTAGGTGTTGTGCATATATAAAAGAGACACAATATGGTTCAGGTATGTAACCCTAGTGAACCAGGAGAGGGCAGAAAGACAGCAGGCTCAAAGCTTGCCTGGGCCAAACTCTGTTTAATTTGTTCAAAGTGTGACCTGGAGATGGCACTGAAGGAGATTTAAGGATGACAATGCATGTAGAATGTATAAGCCTAAGGTGTATATACATTAGTAAAATCTCCCTGGACATTAGCAGAGCCAGGCTCTTGCTATTAGAGCTTTTTCTTTATTAACCTCTATGTGTGTAGAGTGATTTCTTAGGAGACAGAAAAAAAAATGAGTTATAATCTAGAAAACATGTAAGCAGGCAAATGCTGTTACAGGGTCCAAGCATTTATAAAAGGTCATATTTAGCCTTACACTCATTAGGGAGGCATTTCACTGGTGACCTTCTTCTCTAGTCTTTTTAAATTTTGAGACAGGATTTTAGTAAATTTTTAGGCTACCCTTGAATTTACTGTCTGGCCCTAGGCTTCAGTTATGGTGCCTGGTCAGTACACTACTTACCTTCCTTTAGCAATGCTCCTTCAGCTAAGTAATTTGTGTGATTTAATATTTCCTAGGCAAGTTTATTAATAAGTCCTTTATAACAGCTTACTACTTTGCTACTCCTGCGATGTTATGATGCACACACATCACCCAGAGTTGTTGGATAAATGATGATATTCTCAAAATTGACCCGAGCTCAGAGAGCTGATGGCAGAGAGGTGAGTGAATAACAAGATGAAGCCCAGGGAGGCTAAAGAAATGGTTCAGCAGTTAAGAGCGCTTGCTGCTCTTCCAGAGGACCCAGGAAGGACTCCTAGCACCCACATAAGGCCTGGCACTCCAGCTCCAGTGAATTGAACCTGGCCTCTGTGGGCACTTGCACAGATATAAAGAAAACAGTCAGCTAGGAAGTAAGCCTGCTAGTTTATGACACAGTATCACTATGCAATCCAGACTGTCTTAGAATTTACGAATCTCCTGCTTCAGCCACACAACTTCTGGGATTATAAGTATACAACACCATGCCCCCATGAAAATAAGCATTTTAAGAACAATTTTCTTTTGAAATAAGCATTTTTAGTAGCATTTTAATAATAGAAACTTCTATGAAAGGGCAGTAGGGATAAGATTGGCCTTGGGGGGTATCAAGCATGAAGTGTTTTCTGTTCACTATCTAAAGGAAAAATATTGGGTTGCATTGGTTTTAAATAGGCTCCCTTACTTTTCACAGATAAGGATACAGTTAGCACCTTTGACTTTTGAATTGTTAAGGTCTTAGTAAGGCCCTCTGGGTTTGCTTTGTTTTAGAAGTGTTAGGGACCAAACCCAGAGCCTTAGGGCATACATAATAGGGAAGCACTCTGCCAGCAAATTACACCCCACCTCGCCTTTTAAAGACAAACACACACACACACAGCTGGAAATACAATCCAGTAGTAGAATGCTTGCTTGCCTAGTGAAGTCAGAGATATGGGTCAGTGGTAAAACACTTGCTATGTAAGCAAGAAGACCCCAGACGCCCCAGGACCCACATAGAGGCTGGATGTGGCAACATGCACCAGCAACACCAGTGCAAAAGGAGAAATGTAGAGGTCGGAAGATTCCAGGCTCACTAATAAGACAGCCAAGCCCAGACGGAAAGCCCTGGATTCAGTGAGACTCTGTCTGTCACAAAACACAAAGGGGGAAAAGTACCGATATAGCTGCAAAACAAATTCACATCTGTGTTTATTCACATTCTGAAACACTACGCCAAGGGTTAGGTATTATCACAAAGAAGAAAAAAAAAATCAATGACCATAATTTGCTGAAAAGCAAAAATGAAAGCCTGAGTGTGGATGGCAGCGACTGTCTAACTGGTAGAAGATACAACTGACCATTTTTGAGGAAGGTGTTTGCCAAAAATAATCATGTGCCAGTTTCACTTGAGAGTCAAATGAAGGCTCCAGTCAAATCATATTTTTTTTCCACACAAGAAGTTCTCTATTCCAGCTTTGTGCAATCATAGTCCTTATAAAGTTAACCTATAGACCCAGAGTTTCAGGTTAAGAACCCCTACCTATTTCAGGAGCTTATTAGTGACATTCCTTCTGTGAGCATGGGGCTTCCACTACAGTCTTCTATAGATCTCTATATAGATCATCTATATAGCTCTTCTATAGATCCATATATATCCTTTTATGGTCCTATATAGCACTTCTATAGATCTATAGCTCTTCTGTAGATCATCTACAGCTCTTCTATAGATCATCTACAGCTCTTCTATAGATCTCTATATAGATCATCTATATAGCTCTTCTATAGATTGTCTATAGCTCTCCATAGCTCTTCTATAGATCCATATTTAGCTTTTTATGGTCCTATATAGCGCTTCTATAGATCTATAGCTCTTCTGTAGATCATCTACAGCTCTTCTATAGATCATCTACAGCTCTTCTACAGATCTCTATATAGAGCATCCATAGCTCTTCTATAGATCATCTACAGCTCTTCTATAGATCTACAGCTCTTCTGTAGATCATCTACAGCTCTTCTATAGATCTATAGCTCTTCTATAGATTGTCTATGGCTCTCTATAGATCATCTATAGCTCTTCTATAGATCATCTACAGCTCTTCTATAGATCTCTATAGATCACCTGTAGATCTTCTCTGACTCCTTCCTGCCTTGCTCTTCTTTCACCTGACCTGCTATGGGTTTGCTTCTGGTTCTCAGCTCTCTAACTTCCCCAACTCCTCAAAACACTGAGCAGCAGCAGGAGAATCCATCTCACACCAGTTGTACTGTTGTGGATTTCCCAAGATGACTGACACTTCCTAGTACTAATCACACCAGGTTTTTGTCGACTTATGTACAACTTCTCAGTGATACCACTTAGCACAACTTAGATTCCTAAATACACACTTACCAAATGGGCTCACATTTCTGCTCCTCCACCCCTTCTACCACTAAGCATATGCATATAACCTGCCAACTCCTTTAAAATTGGGGATATATACCATTGTGATACTGAGATTAAGATATACATAGCTCCTAGAATCTTTATAGAGAATGACATAATAGAATCCTTGGTTCTAGCTAAGTTTAGTGGCATAGACCTTTAATCCCAGCACCTGGGAAGAAGAGGCAGGCAAATCTCTGAGTTGGAGGCTAGCCTGGTCTACATAGAGAGACCCTGCTTCAAAAACAAATGGTCTGGGAGGTGGTGGCATGTCTTTAATCCCAACACTCAGGAGGCAGAGACAGGTGGATCTCTATGAGTTCTGAGGCCAGCCTGGTCTACACTGTGAGCTCCAGGACAGGCATGACTACACAGAGAAACCCTGTCAGTCTTAGGGGAGCTGGGACCTCCCAATAGCTGACCCACCTCCTTCTAAAACAAGAAACAGTCCTGTTATGCATCTCTTGTCCCCTAGAAACATCTGGCTGTTCCTAACAACAGAACAAATGAATCTGATTGGCCAGACTGAAGAGTTTACATTCTGTGTGGTTGACAATGATGGAATGAATACATTGGGAAATCTTAGAATCCTGATTTGTGGAAAAATGTAACTGTAACTTGGCAAAGATGTTTGTAGTTTTTGTGCTTGAAAGCTCTGTAATTCTCTGGCTTAGTAGCAGTTCAGCTCTTGTGTCTGTTCCATCAAGACTGATCCATCAAGAAGTGGCTTGATTACAATAAATTTTTGTCATCTGCATTGACTTGGTTGTTAGTTGTGTTGGCTCCAAACAGATCCCTTAACAAAATAGCAACATCAAAACCCACTTAGTTTCTAATACTTGGTTTCGGACAGGTTTGTCACAGGGCTCCTAAATCCCTTAGAGTTTCTCACATGGGAGAAGCATCATTTATTTATTCCAAGGCGGTGCCTCTACCTGTGCCCCTGGTTAGTTAAAAATTTGTAAAAATAACCACTGGATTAAAGTGAACACAGTCCTAATCTCAGACCTCTTCTAGAGAGAAAAGATGAGATACATGATATAACAATGTTTACTGGTGTAATCTCATGTATACAGAAAAATTCAAAGACACTGGGCAGATTAGCTACTAGAAAAAATAAGCTGTAGCCAAATGGTGATGGTGCACACCTTTAGTCCCAGCACTCAGGAAGGAGAGGCAGGTGATCTGAGTTTAAGGTCAGCCCGGATAACAAGAGCTAAAAAAAGAAACATTGTTGAGGGAGGAGACTGAAATTTCAGTGAGGACATGGACACTCAAAGTCACTGCCTACTTGCTCTATATTTCATTCATCTAGTTATTCATCCATATTCTTTTATGTGTTCACATGTGCATGTGGGTGTGTGTGGACGTGTGGGATAATGCTCTGGCACACTGTAAAGACTTGTTACTCATGATGGTTTAATAAAACAATGATTGGCCAGTAGTCAGGCAGAAAGTAGAGGTGGGGCAACTGGACTAGGAGAATTCTGGGAAGAGGAAAAGCAGAGAGCAGTCACCAGCAAGAAGCAAAGGAAGCAAGATGAGAATGCTGCCCTGAGCAAAGGTGCCAAGTCACGTGGTTAAACATAGATTAGAATTAACTTAAGTGTAAGAGCTAGATAGTAATATGTCTGAGCTACTGGTCCAGCAGTTACTATATAATATTAAGCCTCCAAGTCAATTATTTGGGAAGCAGCTGCCAGTTATTCCAGAGTTTCTGGAAGGACAGAAACTTATGACTACATATATGTGTAAGTGTATGAGGACATGTGGAGGCTAAAAGTTGGTAAATTAGGTGCCTTGTTCAATTGTTTCTCCACCTTTTTTTTTTTTTTTTTTTTTTTTTAAAAGACAGGGTCTCACTCAGCCTGGAACTCACAGATTTGACTAGACTGGCTGGCCAGAAAACTCCTGCAATCTGCTTATCTCCACCTCTCCAGCACTGAGATTGTAGATATGTGCTGCCATATGAGAGCTTTTTATTTATTATTTTCTAAAGGTCTTAAAGATGTGCGTGTGTGCGTGTGTGTGTGTGTGTGTGTGTGTGTGTGTGTGTGTGTGTGTGTATGTCTGTGTGTATGTGTACAGGTATGCAAGTATCTGTTAAGTATCTGTTGGAGTTACAGGGAGCTGTGAGCCACCCATTATGGGTGCTGGGAATCTAAATCCCGTTTTTCCCAAGAGCAGCAGGTTCTCTTAATTTTTAAGCCATCTCTCCAACCCTTTCACCATTTTCCATACATGCTGGGGATCAGAATCAGGTTTCCCTGGCAAACACTGCACCTACCATTCCTTCAGTTCATAATTAGCAGAAAACTATAAGCATAATAGCTACTAAGAGACAAGCCACTCAACTCAACTAAAATCATGTGGTAGATAAAAAGTATTAGTCAAGCACGTTCTAAAAGCCACTGATTCCCAATCCCAATCTCAGATTTTTCAAAACTGATGATTTTAGTAACCCTGTCTTAAATCAATAAGCAGCATTTAAAGACTCCATGGACTGTAAGGCTCATCAAGTATTAACACCCTCTTTTTTGATATAGAAACTAAAGCTTAGGCTAGGTGTGGTAGTACACACATTCACCCCAGCACTGAAGAGGCAAAGGAGGCTGATCTCTATGAGTTCAGCCTCACCAGGAATACATACATTGTGAGGAAGATGCTGTCTCAAAAAAGAAAAAAAAAAAACATTTATCCCGATACTTAGGAGGAAAAGGAAGATCCCTACAAGTTGAAAGTTGAGGCCAGTCTACTATACAGAGTTCCAGGCTGGGCAGGTGAGATTGTCTTAAAGAATAAGTAAATGAATAAATAACAGGAGCTGGAGAGGATGGTTCAGTGGTTATAAGCACTTGCTGCTCTTAAAGAAGACCCAGGTTTAGCTCCTAACACCCACATGGTGGCTTATAACTCTAGATCCAAGGGACCTGAAGGTGCTAGGCATGTACGTGGTGCACAAACTTACATCCAGGCAAAACACTCATAAAGTAAAAATAATCTAATTTTTTTTCAAGAATAAAAAAGCAGCACATGTTTTAACTAGGTATGATGGCAAACACTTGGAATCCCAGTACTCAAAGGTTGAAACAGAAGGATCTCCAGCTCAAGTCCCGACTGGACTACAGAGACCATTGTCTCAAAAGAAAGCAGAATAGGGCCAGTGAGAGCGCAGTGGGTAAAAGTATTTTTTTTTGCCACCAAGTCTGACGACCTGAGTTTGATCCCTGGGACCCACCATGGTGCTGAGAGCACTGGCTACTCTTCTAGAGGTCCTGAGTTCAATTCCCAGCATCTACACAGTAGCTTGCAACCATCTATAGTGGGATCTGATGCCCTCTTCTGGCAAAGATAGAATATTCACATATATAAAATAATCTTTAAAAAAAAAAAAAGTCTCCGGCAGCAAGATGGCTCATATGATAAAAAATGCAAACATAACCACCTGAGCTTGAATGCTAGAACAGGTAAGAAAACCTTTCTATTGTCAAGAATTGATAGTAAGGGGGCTAGAGAGATGGCTCAGTGGTTAAGAACACTGGACCTGGGTTCAGTTCCCAGCACCCACGTGGCAGCTCACAACTGTCAGTAACTCCAGTTCCAGGGGATTTAAAGACTTCACACAGACACACATGCAGGCTTCACACTAACACGCATAAAATAAAAATAATTTAAAAATAAAAATTGATAATAACATCATCTCCAACTATAAAAATAATAAGAAATTATTCAGATTACAACAAAAATGTTTAAACATTTACCCTGTTTTGCCATTTTGTTTTTCTATTTTTTTTAAAAATAAGCTCTCAAGTAGCTCAGGTTGGCCTCAAACTGGGTAGCCAAGGGTGACCCTAAACTCCTCCAAATGCTGGCATTACAGCAACATATTTTGTACCAGCTTGAAAATTCCCACTAGTTACATTTAAGAAACTTTTTACTTAAGTATAGACAGTAGGGATACAAAGAGAAACATTTGGGGACTTTATTTTGTTTTGTTTCTGTGACAAGCTAAGTTACAAATTTTACTCTGAATTATACAATTCCAGTTTGTAAAAGATCTGCCTTCTGGAGATATTCCAGTTTTTGATGCAATTCTGATGTAAGGCCCAGCTGTCCTGTAAAGAGTCTGATGTTAAAGGAAATTTTTAAAACTCAAGGTAGGCCCAACTATCTCAGTCTGCAAGTTTCAACAGATTTGTGTAGGCTAACAGAAGACAACTTTTGACCTTCTGTAGCTCAATGGCCTTGTCATTTCTAGAACACTCAATTCCAGACTCTGGTGACTCAACAGCTTTTCAAACTTACTGCTCTGAGCAAAGAAAAAGTAAAAAAAAAAAAAAAAAAAAAAAAAGGAACGACTCAAGCCCAACTATGGAAAAATCACAGGATTTCCTCTACGTGTCCCCATTGGCATTAGGTCATTCAATGAGCAAATGAGCAGGACTTTCTGAGGCTCACAGATTCTCTCACCCTAATCAGTGTTTTGGCTGAGGCACTGTATTGAACAATGTTTACCAATTTTATCAAGTGAGCTGATAAAAGTCCTACTGAACTGGGAACTCCTAGCAAACAAAGATTACAATTTGCAACCTTTCTGGGGGGGGGGGGGATTCTGAATAAACACTTCTCACTCCTCAAAGAAACTAAAAGCATTAATAAATGCAATCAAAACATACTGTTAGCTCCAATGGTGCACACCTTTTATCCCAGAACTGGGGAGGCAGAGGCAGTAGGATCTCTGTGAGCTGAGCCTGTCTACACAGGTAGTTAGAGGACAGTCACAGCTAAATAATATTGAGAGACCCTGTCCCAAAGGGGGGGGGGGTTAGGCCGGGGCACGTAGGAAACTGAGGCCAGCACAGACATAGCAAGGATCCCTTTCTCAAAATACAAAGCATGGGTGGGACTGAGGGTTCCGTAGTAAAATATGTGCTCATCACGTTCAACGTCCACCACCAAAAAATACTGGACATTGTATATGATGGCGTTTATAATAATGATTATAAACATTACCACCCCAGAAATAGGAAAACACAAAACCGATTATTTCCTTCTACATGACTGGATTGCTTAAGGCTAGTCCAACTACTTATACAACATAACCATTTCTAATCTCCAGTCCATTTCTGAAAGAGCAGCACAGGATATCCAAGCAGGGCACTAGATTTAAGATGATCCCTGCCATCACCTTGCCTGTGGGATGTTAATCGATTTACTTCATGAGTCTCTAAATGACCTCATTTTAAAGATGGGGAAACAGAAGGAGATAAGATTAAAGGGCAGGTGTGAATTGGACAGAATTATATGGCGTTCATGTCTCTCGCCACACACTCCGGCTGAGTTTGCCAACAATAGGCTGAACAGCCACAGGCCACAACTGGTCCTTCAGGACCAATTTAAATGGCACGACACAGACAGCCCTTGTGCAAACACTGTGTGAGGCGGTCTTGGCAGTTATTACAGGGCAATTAAGTCACCTAGAGCCCGGTGTTTTGGAAGTGACAGGTGACCTCCCCATCCAGACCAACTGGCTACATCCACGGCTGGGTCCTATCAGTCCTGCACTCTGCACCCAGAGGTCACTCGTGAAGTCTCCCCAGTCACTGGAGGGAGGACCCCGAGACCGTCACGACACGGGCTCCTCGGTCTGGGACCTTAGGTGGGCTCAAGAGCTGGGCTGCACTAACTTCACCCCGTAGTCACCTTCTCAAGAGCATTCGGGACGCCGGGAGGGGCTGTGCCACACAGGGACACCAGGGGACGCTTGGGTCTGGAGTTCAAAGGTCTGCTAGAGGGCGGCGTCTGCGGTTCCGGGCTCACCAGGCGCTCGAGGCCCGCTCGGTGCCCCCTCCCCGACCTCCGGACCCAGCCCGCTTCCGGCCGCCCCCTGCCCGGATGTCCCCTGGAGCTAGCGGCCGAGTCGCGATGGGCCAGCCGAGCAGAGCGCTGGAGGGAGGCTTCCGCCAAGCGAGGACCCAAGAGGAGGGGAAGGCAGGGAGCGGCGCGGGTCACTCACCCTCCGCAGCTCCGCAGCTCCGTCGGTCTCCGCAGCAGCGACACCCCAGCAGACCAGGCGGACCAGCAGGCGAGTGCGGCGACGTCGCGGTCCTCGCGACGACGTGCGCACGCAGCGAGGGGGCGGGGACTGGCAGGCCACGCCCCCAAGGGCACAGCGGCTAGCGGGAGGCCCGAGGCTAGTTGATCGCCTTTGGGGAACGAGTAGTATTCGGGAGTGCAAGTGTGAAAACAAAAGCCAACTGTTGGCTGAGAGTGGTGGCTCGAGCCTGGAATCCCAGCATGCGGCTGGGGGTGGAGGTGGGCGCTGAAGCAGGAGGATTGCCCTGAGTATAAGGGACTGAGCGCTACAGTATGAGTTTGTCCAAAAAAAAAAAAAAAAAAAAAAAGGATAAGGAAAGAATTATTGAATTCTAGCACATCAAAACAAAGCAAACAAAAAAAGAGAAAATTAAAAAAAAGAATGATTTTTTTTTTTTTACAGTCACGTAGGGTTTTTTTTTGTGGTTTGGGTTTTTTTTTTCTTCTTCTTCTTAATCTCCCTGTATCTGCTCAGGGATGTAGGAGCCAAATTGTCAATCTGGACATATACCCCTTGACAATTTGGCGCTTAACACGCATGAGCCAGCCCCGGGCAGTTCCAGTGCAAATGCTAATCTCCCCCCCCCCCGCCCCCCCCACCCCCCCCACCCCCGTCTCTGTTCACCTTTACTAACAGTCCTGTTATTCGACTCTTTTGTGAATCTTGGTTGTGGGTACTAGAGAGCTGGCTCAGAGCAAATGCCTTTGCTGAAGAGGCAATTTTATTCCCAGCACCTGCGCAGGTCAGCTAACAGCTGCCTGTAACTCCAAACTCAGGGAATCTGATGCCCTCTTCTGGCCTCCACTAGCACATGCACATACCCACACACAAATGCACGGAATCAAATTATTTTTTAGTTTTTTAAAGATCTTGCTTATGCAGGGTAGAAGCTCAAGATCCTCTTTCCTGACACTACCCTGAGCTAGAACCACATGCTTGTGTCATCAAGCCAAACTAAAGATTCTACTTCTAGGTAGCTATTCCTATATACTTGTATATTTTATATACTTTCAAGACCCAAAAGGGGCATAAATAGGAAGATCACTACATAACATTGGAAGATACTCATATATCCTAATTTAAATAAAAATTATAGGAGACTGTTATGTTGGAATGAGTTCCTTCACTAGGTTTCACCAGATCAGGCTAAAAATCAAAATGTTTGACAGCTGGGCAGTGGTATAGCACCTTTAATCCCAGGACTCGGGAGACACAGGCAGGCAGATCTCTGTAGTTCAAGGCCAGACTTGGCTAAGTTCCCACGCTGAATTCATAAACCCCCCCTTTGGAACTTTATTATTATTATTATTATTATTATTATTATTATTATTATTATTTTATTTAAGCTTTCTTAGGCCCCATGTCGAGCGCCATATGTAGATGGATTTTTCTTTAGGTTGCCAGTTCACAAATAACAACACCGAGACTTATTTTTAGTTATGAAAGTTTACAGTGTTGCTTATAAACTGTTATAGATAAGGGGGGGAAAGAATTTTAGAATTGGAGTTCTTTTTGTTTTAAAGAGAAAAGGGGATATGTGGGGGTATTATGTTGTTTCATGGAAAATAACAGTCCCACCCACTGGTTTAATAAAAAGCTGATTGGCCAAAGGCAGGCAGGAAGTGTAGGCGGGGCTACCAGACTAAGAAAATCTCTGAGGCAGAATGCCAGAGAGAAGCCAGAGAGAAGCTGCTGGATGCAGAGGACAACCATGCAGCTCTAAAGAAAGGTACCGAGCCGCATGGCTGAACAAGAGGCATGGGTTAGATGAAGGGTAGAGAGCTAGCAAGTGATATGCCTGGGCCTGAGGCTGATCAGCCAAAAACTAATGAAAGCATCTGTGTGTCTCTGTGGGACTGTGGGACTGCGGGTCTGCGGGTCTATGGGCCTAGACCTTGAGGTTAGGCCAGAAAGTCCGGGCCAGAAACCTTGTACTACAATGATCCTTAGTTTTCTCCAGGTGTCTGTGGAGTCTTCCAGCCGGCGGATGCTGGCATAATCCAGTCCAGCTGGCTGTTTGACTAACAGCTGCTAACTAGAGAATTAGATTGCCCCTTTCTGCAAAGGCTCTCCTTATTTGATAGAAAATGAAGTGGAAGGAGCTTGCTTACAATAAGAACCTGAACAACTTATCATTGAGATTCAATAGTGATTGTAACATGTTTACAGTGCTCTACAAATGCCCAACATCTGCTCAGTACCCCAGGAAGACGTGGGTTCCCTTTGTTTGTCTCATTGGCATAGAAGCCTAATATAATAGGGTGGCAGAGATGACATATGTAATATAAATTAATAAATGGACGCTCCTATACATACTTTCCTACCCATGTTGCTCCTGTAAGCAACTCTAATGAAATCATTAAGGAAAAAAAAAAAAAAAAGACCGTTAAGAAGCGGGGCTGTGGTGGCACACGCTTTTAATCCCCAGAGCTGGCCACAGAGGGTTAAGAGCCACTGACACTTAATCATTAGGTGTCAGCCAATATATACAAATGCAGATAGATATATTTATTAAAATAAAAAAAAGCCAGGTATGGCGCCAGCGCAGGTGAGGCGGAGTCTGGTCTACATATCTAGTTCCAGGCGAAACCTCATCGATAATAATGGTGGTTATTTTTATTTTATTATGAGTTTAGACCAATGTTTCACATAACGTATATATAGCTAGCCAGGCATGATAATCCATAGGTCTAATGCCAGCACTCTGGAGGCTGAGACAGGTATGTTGCCCAGCAGAACCACCACCTCCCATCCCAGTAACATGCCACGTGCGCTGGGTACTTGGGGGAGTGCGCTCACCCAAACGCTTTAACCCAGAAGCAGCCTTAGCACGAAGGGAGGAACCATCCGGGCTAGCGGAGCGGGAGGAGCCAGGTTGAGTGAGCAAGAGCACGGTCAGGACCAGCATCGGAGGGACTCGGAAACCTGGTAGCCGGCTGGCCAAAATGGCTCGGCCAGGAGGAGCTCTGCAAGAGCAGCCTGGAAGCTATGAAGGGGAGTGGGGGTGGCGGTTTGCACAGGATTGCATCCCCCATTTTAGTGGACTCTACCGCAGGCCGGCGGATCCCGCCAAAGCCCATTCTTCCCCAACTCCCCCTCCCAGCCTTTTCCCCAGTTGTGATCTGGGGACCGGAAGCGCAGATCCTGGGCACTGGGTATAGCCAGACGGGATCTCCAAACTCATCCAAGGACCGGACGGCTCCCGGCGGTCAACTCTACCACTTCAGGCCTCTTGGGATCGCGCTCTTTGGACCCTGGGTCCCATGGCCGATAAGAAACTGGTGGTGGTTTTTGGAGCCACAGGTGAGTGAGTGAGCCTGGCCTGGTAAGGTCAGCCCAGCCCGGGCCTCCCGCCCCTCATTTGCGGGAAGAGCGGCAGTGGTTCCCACACATATGGGGGCGGGGCACGACAAGGACGTGAGTGCAGATTGATATTGAATATTTGGGTGGGTGTGATGGCTCACACTTTTAATCCGAGGACTCAGAAGGCAGAGGCAGGTGGCTTTCTGAGAGTTCAAAGCCTGATGATCTGCAACGTGTGTGTGTGTGTGTGTGTGTGTGTGTGTGTGTGCATTCTTTTGTATTTGTACAAAATACTAAAATAGAATTTTCTCCCTCTCCTCCCCCAGTTAACAAAATTCCTTGGTATTTTACCAGAGTAAATGTAAATACCGACCACATTTTCAAATAGCAGCATGTTACTTTGCTTCCATACACCTTCCCACCTGGCTCTAAATTTTTTTTTGAAAAAAAACTTTTCCAGGGCTGATGATTAAACCCAGGACTTTCCAAATACTGGGTGGGCAAGGACTATACCTCTGAATTACATGATGAACTGCTGAACCATGGTGGTGGAGGGGTTATTCATCTATTTATCTGAGAGGTGTTTTTCGAGCATGTATGTCTGTGTACCACATGTGTGTGGTGCCTGATGCCTGATGGAGGCTAGAAGATTCCCTGGAATTAGAATTATGATTGCCAGCCAACATGTGAGTGCTGGAAATCATACTGTAGTCCTCTGTATGAGCAGCCTTAACTGCAAAGCCACCTTTCCAGCCTCATTATTTTACTTTGAGAAGGGTCTTACTATGTAAAAATGTAAAGATTAAAGGCCTAACCTCGGGATTTGGGAGCAGAAGCAGATGGATCCCTGACTTCCAGGCCAGCCAGGGCTACATAGGAAGACCTTTCTCTCTCAAAAATAAATAACGGGGCTGGAAAGATGCCCCCCCACCCCCCATTGCCCTTAAACTTGCTCTGTAAACCATGCTGGCCTCAAACTCACAGAGATGCCTCTGCCTCTTGAGTGTTGGGATTAAAGGCATGTGCCATCACTGCCTGGTTATATCATTATTCAAAACAGAGTCTCACTCTGTATCCCAGGTAGTCTTGAACTCCCTAAAAACATTTTTTTTTTAAATTTAATTTATGCTGTGGATGTTCACCTTGCCCGTGGGCACTTTTGGAGATGAGAGTAAAATGTGCAGAAAAATTGGTTCTCCACTATTTGGGTCTCAGAGACAGGCTCGAGTTTTAGGCTTGGCCTTAAGCCCCTTTACCCAAGAAGCCACCTCCTAAGTTATGGCTGTGGTCCACTTTGTTTGTGGTGCTGAAAATGAAACCCAAGGCCTCACATGAGTCAGGCCCTCTACCCCTGATCTGTGCCTACCTCCCCCCCCCAAAAGGTGAAAGAAACAGTTTTAATTTTGGTTTTGGTGTTTTGAGGCATGGTCTCACTTTGTAGGTCTGGCTAGCCAGGAACTCTCTGTGAATACAAACAAGCTTTGAACTCACAGAGATCCACCTACCTCTGCTTCCTGAATGCTTGTGCCACCCCAGCAGGCTGGCTTTAAAATTCCTAAGGTCCAAAATGCTGTCCCTTCTCAGCCCCTGGAGTAGCTGAGACAGCAGGTAGACTGGCCACTGCCTGATTAGAAAATGTTATTAAACGCTGGGCCTTTAATCTCAGCACTCTGGGAGGCAGAAGCAGTCAGATTTCCGTGAGTTGGAAGCCAAGCTAGTCTACAAAGGAAGTTCCAGGACAGCCAGGACTGTTATACACAGAAACCCTGTCTTGAAAAATAAATGAAAAAAGGATGCATACATGCAGGCGAGCACTCATACACATAAAATAAATTTTAAAAATAAAAAAAGGTAAGCAGCTTGCTGTGGTGGCTCATGCCTGTATTCACAGCCTTCTGGAGAATGGGGTCAGAAGAAAGTTCAAAGTCTCTAACAAAAGACCTAGGAAAGAAGCTGAGTGTGATAGTGAATTTCTTTAATCCCAGCACTTGGGAGGCAGAGGTAGAGGGATCTCTGTGAGTTCAGGGTCACCCTGGTCTACATTTGAGTTCCAGGCCAGCCTCGGCTACACAGTGAGATTCTGTCTCAAAACGAAAGCAACCTTCCTCCCAGATTTAGAAAACCTAAAAGTTTAACAAAGTAGTTTAACAACGCCCATGTGTTTCTGGGATTTTTCTTTTTCCCTGGTGGAGCAATCCCTCCTGGGCTCTCCTCTGATTCTGACAGCAGAGATAGATCTCCTTGACTCTTCACAGGTGCCCAAGGTGGCTCAGTGGCTCGCACACTGCTGGAAGATGGGACATTCAAGGTTCGAGTGGTAACAAGGAATCCTGAGCAGAAGGCAGCCAAAAAGCTGCAGCAGCAGGGTGCTGAGGTAGTGCAAGGGGATCAGGATGACAAGGCTAGCATGGAGCTGGCACTGACCGGAGCTCATGCCACCTTCATTGTGACCAACTACTGGGAGAAGTGTAGCCAGGAGCAAGAAGTCAAGCAGGTAAGGGTGTGGGAAGATGGGGCTGGGTTTAGTGTGTCTCAGACAAGGCCTGGGACCCCAGTTGATCCAGAAGGCAGCTTTGACCTGCCAAGGAGGGCTGAACACTCCTACTCTTTTCTTCTGGCTCTCTGGAGAGCCAGAGGACACATCCTCTACCTAACCCTTGAACCCTTGCAGGGGCAAACCACTACATCCTGCAGCACATGGAACAAAGATCTGGTTGAAAGAGGTTTGTCTTCTTAGTCCTTGGAAACCCTTGTGTGCCCCCTGGGGCTACAACAACCATCTCCAGGTAGTCAAAAGCCACAGAAATTGTCTCACAGCTCTATAAG
The DNA here is from genome assembly GCA_033318265.1 of Phyllotis vaccarum. Lineage (NCBI taxonomy): Eukaryota > Metazoa > Chordata > Mammalia > Rodentia > Cricetidae > Phyllotis > Phyllotis vaccarum. The sequence continues at coordinate 68,440,644 of JARWLC010000016.1, read as the reverse complement.
TTAGAGATCCAGATTAAAGTGCCAGTATGGTCAGTCTCTTCTAACACTTCAGGAGGAGTGTTTCGTCAGCTCTTCTGTGGCTCTAGGTGTGCCTGAGCTTATGTATCACACCAGTACATGCTTCCATATTCTTCTGGCTTCTTGTGTGTTTTATTTTGGCAGGGAGGGTGAGGCAAGGTATTGCTGTATAGCCCAAGTGGGTCTGGAACCTATAATATTGAATGCTAGGATTATAGGCATATGCCACCATGCCTGGCTTATAATTATTTCTTTTTGTTTTATGTTTATGGTGCTATGTTACTTTTCTATTGCTGTGAAAAGATACCATGACCAAGGCAACTTATAAAAGAAACATTTATTAGGGCTCATGGTTCCAGAAAGTTTGAGGCCATGATCATAATGGTGGGAAACATGGCAGCCGTAAGGCATGGCAGTGGAGCAGTATCCTGACCCATGGTCACGAGGCTTGAAGGGAACTATGGTATGACCCATCCCTAGTGACACACCTTCTCCAACAAAGACAATACCTCCTAATTCTTCCCAAACAGTCCCACAGTGGGACCAAGTATTCTGGGGACTGTTCTCATTGAAGCCACAGCAGTGTCTTGTCCGTATGTCGTTCTGTGCCCCTGTTCCACACAGGGTCCACTGGGGGCAGACGGCATCATACCCCTAGAACTGGAGTTACAGACAGTTATGAGCTGCCATGTGGGTGATAGGAAATGAACCTGGGTCCTCTGGAAGAGCAGCCACCTCTCCAGACCCTTGGCTCTCTTCTCTTGGGAAGTTATCTATTTTGGATTTAGTGTGATTAATCTAAGATGATCAAATTTCAAGACTGTTAATGCTATCTACAAAGACCATGTCCCTCATTCAAGTCACATTTACAAGTTTGTAGGGGCAAGGTATGGGCAGATCTTTTTTTGTGTGTGTGGGGGAGGGGGCTACAATTACATATCCCTAACTTTAATGGCAGGGATTACTGTTTATTAACCAGTGGACCATTTGTCCTGGGTCACACAGCCCAGATGAACCTGAGTGGCCTTTGTGCTTAGCCATCTAGCTGTAGCATCTCCAATAAAGTCAGCTAAGTTTTGTGGTTAGCAAAGATGGGGTATGCCCATCAAAAAGGCTTCTATGCACCTCTTCCCAAGGCAGACTTTTTTTTAAGCTAGGGTCTCATGTAGCTGAGGTTGGCCTTGAACTCTTGATCTTTCTGACTTCACCTCCAACCTCACTTTTTCCTGGTGTACAGAGTAAGCTATAGTTGAAGAAAACCCAGGATCTTAAAGATGACTCTGAAGTTGGAAGCTTATTGAAGCATTATTCCAGAGTAGGGGGTTCATTGGGGTGGGGGTGGGGTCAATGAATTAATCCATGTGTAGGGGAGGAGGGTCCAGGGCACACAGCCTTCCTCTAACCCTTGCGGCCTCTCCTTCCTGTTTCTCAGGGCAAGCTTCTAGCAGATCTAGCCAAACACTTGGGTCTCCACTATGTCGTCTACAGTGGCCTGGAAAACATTAGGAAGCTGACGGCGGGAAGACTGGCAGCGGGCCACTTTGATGGCAAAGGGGAGGTGGAGGAGTATTTCCGTGACATTGGTGTTCCCATGACCAGTGTGCGGCTACCTTGTTATTTTGAGAACTTCCTTTCCTATTTCCTGCCCCAGAAAGCTGCAGATGGAGAAAGCTACCTGCTGGGTGAGTGTGCCCCACCCCATTTAGCGAAACCGTTTTCAGCATATGAAGTAACATGTTTGGCCCCAAGTGGGGTTGTCACTAGATTACTCTGGGTCTAAGGCCAGGCTCCCTGATATTAGGCTTCAGAGGCCTTGACTTAAATTATGTAAAATGGGTTTAACACAATGGTCCCTTGAGTAATGAAAAAACTAGCCAGGGTTATTACTGCTTTCAGAACAGAAAGCAGAGGATAGTGACTTCTGGCTAGTCAAACTGGATGCTTGACCCAGCTTGGAAGGAACCTCAGCCAACTTGTGTGCTGCCAGTTGGTCAGTGGATTAGAGCAGGATATACTAGAAGCCAGAGTGCAGGGGCTGGTGCCTGCTGGCTGTTCTTTGCCCTCTGACTATCTACCACTTACCTGTGTGTTGGCCCAGAGTTCAGGAGTCCTATCTGCCCAGTGACAGACCGCTGGCACAAACTCAGTTTGTAGAACATGAGTGCTGTTGGCACTACACAGGACAGACCCAACACAGAGATGTGTGGATGCCCAGAGGACTGGCTGCTGGGAAACCCAGCTGCAAATCCCTTCCTCTGAGGAACTCTGGGGCTGCTAGCACACACATCTGTTCCCACAGACTTGCCCATGGGTGATGTCCCCATGGATGGAATGTCGGTGAGTGACCTGGGCCCCGTGGTGCTCAGCCTGCTGAAGAAGCCAGAAGAGTATGTGGGGCAGAACATCGGGCTCAGCACCTGCAGGCACACCGCAGAGGAGTATGCTGCACTGCTCACCAAACACACTGGCAAGACTGTACATCATGTAAAGGTAGCTTCCTCCCTCCCTCCCCAAAGCTATGAAGCCCCAGATTTTGCAAGATGCCTCTAACTCCCCAAAAGGTTATTATTGGGTTTTTACTCAGTGTGCTCACAGGTGGATGGATCTCTGTGAGTTTGAGGCCAGCCTGGTTTGCAGATTGAGTTCTAGGACAGACAAGGCCACACAGAGAAACCCACCTGGGGTGGAGCTGGGGGATGGATAAATAGTAAAAAGAATATTTGAAGTGGCCATGTGGCTTTAAAAAGAGGTGGGACTAAACCAGGGTTGTGGAGGACTTTAGGAGCTCAAGAGTTCAGATTGGGTTCGGAAGAACAGTTTCGGCTTTTGGACAAGTAAGTGATATAACTGACTTCAGCTCTGAAAAGCACTGATGGCTTTCATCTCATGACTTTGAGAGAACAGCCTTCAAACAGATCAGTGTCATGTAGCCTGTGAGGAACCATGGTTTCCATACTTCTGGCTTTCTAGTTGGAAGTGTTCACCTGGCCTCATACTGAGGACCCAAGTTAGTGACTCAAAGCCAATGCAGCCACACCCTGGCTTCCCAGGAAGTCAAGCTCACCTGGCATCTCCAGGGCTGTGGAAGAGACATATGTGGGCTCTGTTTCCAGACAACTCCTGAGGAATACGAGAAGCTTGGCTTCCCGGGGTCCCGAGACTTGGCCAACATGTTCCGTTTCTATGCCCTGAAACCTGACCGGAACATTGATCTAACCCTGAAACTCAACCCCAAGGCCCAGACCTTGGACCAGTGGTTGGAGCAGCACAAAGGGGACTTTGCACAGCTATGATCTTGAAGCCCTCTTCTGGGGAATGAGAGGTACAACCATCCTTTCTTGTATACAGTTTTGTGGTTTTGGTTTTTCTCCCAAATAAAATCATTGTTTTCACAGATGGTTTCCCAAAAGAAAAGGCCTGTTAGTGTGAAGTGAACTGGATTGGCAGCTACACGAAAATGGGCCCTGATAGCATGGAAATGCTAGTGGGGTACCAAGTAGACGCACGGCTCATTTGGAAGTCATCTTGCCCCCCTCGGCCCTGAGTGTTGATTTTCCGAGTGAGATCAGACACACACACAACACCAGATGCCACACTAGAGTTTATTCAGGGAAGTTAGTTGCCGAGCAGGTACGAGGGAGAGAAGCAGGAGAAAGAGACAGACTTTCACGTGGCAGCTCCTTTTAAGAGAGCGGGCGGGCACCAATTTATGCACCATGCCTAGGGTCATGCCCTCTGTACAGGGGGTATTCTGTCGGCGCTATGTTGGGTTTACCATGTGGGGGCTACATGCCAGGAATTCTTACACTGAGAAGAGCCCTGAACAGTGTGAACACATGATCCACAGGGTCAGGCAGAGTAGAATGACTTTAATACCTCGACAGCGGGGACAGAGGCTCTCTGAAGACGGAGACTAATGTAGGAGTCCTGGACCCTTGCTCTTCCCGCTCTTCACCTGAGCTCCCCACAGGAGTAGCCAGACTAGGAATGCCCTTCAAGGGGGGCTGAAAAAGAAACAGGACTTTGGAGAAGGCTCAGTGGATGCTTGTTTCAGATCCCTGGCACTCACCTATAAACCAGGTAGGTGTCGCCTACAATGGCAGGAAGGTCTCTGGAGCTCTCTGGCCCACAGCTGTAGACCCAGTGAGCGCCAGGCCTGCCTCACATCCAGTATCAATTTCTGGTTCTCATGCTTACACAGGCACATTCACCTGCACACGTATGTAACCCGCATATACCCCATCAGAAAGAACAAATGAAGCATGAACCACTGTGGAGATGAGGTGATGCTGCCTGTGGCTAAGGTTGGCATGATAGGTCAGCTTACCTCTAAGCCCTTCAGAGAGAGCAACAAAAGCTCAGAAAGCTCAAGACACCTGCTGAGATCTCACTGCAAGTCTGCCCTGCGAATTCCCACCTGTGTGTGGATCTAACCACTGGCACACTCTTTACTGCCCTGCCCTGACACCAGACTTCTCACAGGAAAAGGAGCAGCGATCCCATCAGATACATTTTACCAGAGACTCTTGACTGAGGCATGTCTCGCCTTAAAATAGGGGTAAACAGACAAGTTATACTGTCTGCCTTTAGGAAACCTTCTTCTCCTCCTGTTGGAGACAGGGTTTCTCTGTGTATCCCTTCCTGTATAGACCAGGCTGGCCTCAAGCTCAGAGATCCACCTGCCTCTGTCTCCCCAGTGCTGGGACTAAAGGTGTGGGAAGCCCCCCCACACACACACACACACAGAGAGAGAGAGAGAGAGAGAGAGAGAGAGAGAGAGAGAGAGAGAGAGAGAGAGAGAGAGGAAAACCAAAACTGTTCTAGACCTCAAGCTGCAATGAACAGATAATAGCAAACAGCTGGGGAGTCAGAGGTTCAGATTCTGAGTGAAATAAAGAGGTGGAGCATGAATGCACATGTTTTATCTCCAGCACGAAAAGAATAAAAATATAGGGAGGTGGCCCATCAATCACTGAGGACTGGGCTGGCCACAGGAGGTAGTGACTATGCTAAAGTGTGAGGGAAGGGCAGAAGCCTTTTCAGCAGAGGAGAAGGGAGAAGACGGTAACAAGAGTGGACTTCTGAGCCCACTGAGTCAGGACGCATAACAAGCTGTCTCTATGTGCTACTTTATGATGCTCCAGTGATCAGGGTCAGCATCATCTAAGCCTGGGAAAGCCTGCCAAAGTCAAGGTCCAGAGTGGACACTGAGGACAGCCAGCTCCTCACAAAGCCAAAATCCTGCTAACCTGCAGGTGCCCTTCAGTTTGGCCTGTGTTCCTGTGAATGACAGCCTCTGTCACAGAGCAATGGGACACCCCAGGTCCCAGTGAAGCCAAGTGGAGCCACACAGTGCTCTTGAGGTTTGGTCCTGTATCACAAGTTATCTGCACCACACACAAAAAAATCTTTGTTAGAAACCACTCCACCCACATAAGACAGCAATGTCCACCTCTTTGTCTTCCCAGCTCTGCTGTAGCTAAATGTCTCTAGGCAGACTCTTCTGCCACCCTGGGTATTTGACATCAAGTTACCCTCTGCAGACATCTGCAAACTGTGGACTACATTCTTGTGTTGGCCATAAACAGCACAGGAAACCTCCTGTAGTCCCAGGAGGCAAGATGCTGAGGACCCACACAGGGGACAACCAGTCCCCACAGTTTTGTGTGGCCTGCTGGCCTTCAACTCACTATGTTGCTAAGGCTGGCCTTGAATTTCTGTTCCATCTCCCATGATGCTCTCGCTCAAGTAGACTACCTTGTATCCCAACTCCAGCTCAGAGGCTAAAATAAATGCCCAGGAGTTACGTATAGAAATAAGCCCATCTAGACCTGAAAATGAGACTTCCTTCTACAGATGCTGCCTGGCCACCTTTCATCCATCTAAGAGCCCTCAGCAAGTCAGTAATGACGCCCTTGCCAAAGGCTCACCTTCCTCTTCCAAGCCTCTTCATAGCCTCTGAGAGCCGGCTGACTTCAGAGAGAATCCTGCACCTTCCTGACGACATAGGTCTGGCCCACTACTGTTGCATGCCAGTGTCCAGTGTGGCACCTGCCCACACATGTTCACAGCAGGCAGCCTGCTAAAGATATTGGTAGGTGTTCGAGCTAACAGCATATTACTCCTGAGTCTCTTTACACCTCTGTTTCCCCCCAGTCTCTTCCCTACCCAGCCCAGAGCTCTCTCCACTCACCTCAAAAGCCACAGGCTCTGTGGGAGCCTGGACTAAAGCACAGTAAGCCAGACCTTTGGTGTGTAACCCTGGCTCGGGCTGGTCTAGAATTTGCTAAGTAGACCAGGCTAGCCTCAAGCTCAGATCTGTCTGCCTCTGTCTTCAAGTTCTATAGGATGAAAGACATGTACCACCATAGCCAGAGAGCAATAAACGAAGTTCCCTGGGTCTCAGGAATTGAAGTCAGGTCATCAGGTTTGGTGGCAAACACTTTTCCCACAGAATCATCCTGCCAGGCCCAAAAAGCTTAATATGGGGAATCAGTCTCCTGCAAAGGTTTGATTCCTAGCACCAACCCCTTATAACTTCAGTTCCAGAAGATACAGCACCCCCTTCTGGTCTCTGTGGGTACTGTGTGCAACTGGTGCATAAATATGAGTGTACAAAACACCCACATACATTGCTTTTAAAATGTAATATAGGAGAATGCAGCTAAGGGAATAGCTTAGTATATAGCATGCCCGAGGTCCTGGGTTCAATACCAGGCACTAGCTTTACAAAAGTCCTAGCCTGGACTACATAGCAAAACAAAGATGGAAAGAGAAAGTCAACAAAGAGCACAGTGAGCGCACTTCTCCGCAGAGCCCTCCAGTCTAGCAGGTTTGCTCACAGAGGACGCTGTCTCGTGGCATGGGCCTGCTCTGGAGATGGGAGTAGGGCCCGCACGGTCAGTGCACGAGGTCCTCCTTGTGGCACGAAGAGAATCTGAACTGGCAGGTGCGGCCAGCTGACTCCCTGTGCCTCTCCTGAGCCACCACAGAAGCTAGTTTGAAATCTCAAAGAAGAAATGACCACACTTTGAGTTTTAAATATCTTTTGTAGTAGATCATCTTATTTACACATTAATACAGAATCCCTTTACATTCTTAAATCACACACTAAGATATGCTTTACTTTTGTAATTATAAAGGAAAAGAAACTACAGAGAACGTGTTCATTAGCCTCTTACACTAGCTCCAGGACATTAGAACGCACAGAAACCGCAGCACGCTGCCAGCAGAGGCTGGAAATGAGGCTGCTCTGTGCAAGGCACAGTCTCCACTGACGACTGTGCTTCCCCTCTTAACATTTATACAGGAAAAGACAATGATTCTTACCATTGGGTAATTTAAATACACTTTGAAAATCAGATGTCAGCTGTGGAAGAATGAACCAAGCCCTGGCTGGCAAGCTCTGGGCCTCCAGACCATGGTAACTGGTCCAACAGGTCAGGAACATCCCCCACAAAGAACTAGAACAATCTAATCAGCTGTCAGGCAAGCTTCCATCTGAGGTGAAGTGGCTAGAGGGACTGTGCACAAGTGTGCCTCCCAGGGCCCTAGAACCCACTCTCCAGCTGCTTGGTACCTTCGATACAACAAACAGGCCCAAGGAGAGTAACAGACGCCTCGATAGAGCCTGTCAGGGAAAATGGCACTGGTGAGTGCTGCCCTGGGTCCTAGAGAAGACCACCTATCAGGAAAAATGTATTTCAGAACTTCCACGGGTTTGTTGAGAGGGAAATTAATCACTTTACAACACTGTGCAGCTTCAGGCTTCATTTTAAGATGTAAGCACGGCTTTAATTTTTTAAGCTCTCTACTACATGCGATTCCAGATTATTTTTAGTGATGCAAGAAAAGTCCAAGTGTTTTAACCTGCCTGAGCCATAAGTCACCTACCAGTGGACAGCATATTTCACCAGCCCGAAGGTCACACATAACTGCCTAGGGGCCGTCACCATAACCTTCTATGCAGAGAGGTGTCATCAGGTAGTTTTGCTGTTGCCAGGTGGCTCAGAGGGCTCTGTAGGCGGGGATCGGTGCTGCTGTTCTGGGATCCTCCTGTGTCAGATGCCCTGGCCATGGAGAGGGGGCTGCTGCTCCTGATCTAGTTTCCAGTTGACCGTTTTCCTGAGCCAAGGAGACAAAAATTATACTCTACATCTCAGAAGGACACACCCCTGTGGAGAGGCTCTGTTAATCTCTGGAGAATGACTGTGCTTCAAGGTCAAGAGCCCCAGGACCTAGGGTGAGTATGCACAACAGTCTCCAGGCACAGAAAACAAGCAATACTCCTCAGCAGCCCCAGACTGCACAACACCATGCTGCTGGGGTACCACAGGGTGTGAAAAAGCAGGTGGGAAGTGGAGGAGATCTGAGTTCTAGGATTGGCTCCGCCACAATTTGCCTTCTGGACTCTGGACAAGCTGGTCCCACCACTGAGGGACAAAGCCCCTTGGAAATGGCATAAGGAGGGCTGTGAGGTAGCCCCAAATTCAACCCATTTAGAAGGAATCTAAATTGAATTTGAATGAAGAGGCTGGCCACTGTAGCCTGCTCAACCCTGTGCTGGCTAAGTACTTCATGCTCTGCTCCAAGGAATGAGATGATGCCACATTTATAACACCTTTGGTACTTCTCCTGACATCTGGGGTAGGGTAGGATGGGGTCTGATGTTGGTTAAAGTGACCAGAAGAGTGATTAGTTCACAGAAGGAAACGGAAGAAAACTCACAGGGTTTTCCTACCTCAGCAGGGGTATCAGGAAGTAAACATTTTCTTAAGTTTGGAAAGGAATCCCTCATTGTCCTCCCCAGCCTCTCGCCTAGCCTTGCTTCCTGCGGAGCTATCCATGGTTCTGCCACCTGGGCACAAACAGCAGAAAGAACCAAGGTCAAGTCACACCTCAGTGCAGCAAGTGCGAGCCCCACCTACCCATGCCTAGCTGCCCAGGGGCTGCCACTCCAGGAACACAGGGGCCACTCTCAGGCTGGCAAGGGTACCAAAGCTGTGGGACTGAAGCAAATGGGACACTCAGAGCCTCAGGACATCACAATTCTTCTTGGAGTCACAGACCCATGGAAGAGAAACAAGAAAACGGAGAGGGAGAGGGGCTGTCTGCAGTCTGTACACTAACAACAAAGGCAACACTAAATGCCGAGGGCCTTGAGGCCAAGGCACCTGATGCACAGTAGCTCATCATCTTAGCATACTATGTGGACACAGAAGCAATGTTGTCAGGTCCACCTAGAGTCCCAGAGCCAGCCAGCAGGAAGGAGAACTGAGCTCAAAACCAGCTCAGACTCTTAACCATCAAACTACTGGCTACAAGATAATCAACAAACCTCAAGAACATATCCAATTTCTGAACCCACTGCACATTTCAGGCTGCCTATGTTGTACACATAAATAACCCAAGATAACCAGTGAGGGACCATTGTTACATAGGATCCTCTGCTGCACACCACTCACAACGGTGCAGTGAGGTGTCTATTACTGCTGCAGATAATGCACAGCTGCATGGATGGCTTTTAGAGTCAAAACTGAGTTACCTAACTCTGCACAAGAAACTTGCCAACCTTGAAAGATGAAGACAAACCTTTGCTATGAGCTAAACTATACACCTATAACATCGCTTGGTTTGCGTCGGCTTTTCTTTATTTGTGACAAAGTCTCTTGGACCAACCTGGCCTGGGACTCACTCTGTAGCCCAGATCGGCTCTGAACTATTGGTCCTCATGTTCCACTACTCCTAAGTATAGTTGTGAGCCATCATGCCTTGGTAATCTTTACATTTATTTATTTTGTGTGTGCATATATGTGTGTGTGTAGGGGTGCGTATACAGGTGCATGCAACAGTATGGAGGTCAGAGGACAACTTGTGAGGTCAGTTCTGCGTCCACCAAGTAGGCTCCAGGGGTCAAACTCAGGTTGTCAGGCTTGGTAGCAGGCAGGCCTCTCAGCAGTCTTACAAAGCATTTTTTAACGTTGCTGATACATATCCCTTGTACAACATATGACCAATTAAAGAGCCTATGTGGTGGTATATGCTTTTAATCGCAGCATCTGAGAAGCAGAGATAGGCAGATCTGTTTGTGCTCGAGGCTATCCTGGTATATATAGCCAATTCCAGGCCAGCCGAGGCTACATAGAAAGGCTCTATTTCAAGAAAATAAAAGTGAAAGTCCCAGCTTCCAACAGCTGTCAGGTCTTCAGGGAGGTATTCAAGGCTCAGAGGAACAGATCTGGGAACAAGGATAGGGTGGGCTGCAGTTTTGTGGAACACTGTCCTTTAACTTAACAGCCACTGTCATCACAGGACTACCTGCAAGATACTCTCAGAACTGGGCCTTGGATAATCTCTAGAGATGGTTTGGAGAGAGGGCCATGAGACCCTCACCCTCACGCCCTCCTGCACTTCCTGCTGCCTATGTAATTCCACTCCATAATATGTGTTCTTTGGAAGGTTAACTGAAAGGGGACTCCATGATGCAGCTTTCCACTAGGTCACCATCCCTGTGCAGGACTTCTCTACAGTGCAATTATTTGGGGGCCCCTGACATTCCTGTACGGATCCTTCACCTATGTCTGGAGTAAACCCAAAAAATTCACTGGTTCCATCTAGACATGGGCGTAACCACTTTAGTCTGTCCTTGGTCCCTCTCTGGGACAGACGACATTTGTTCACTGACATCACCCTAGGAAAAGGTCACACAACATAAAGGTACAGCATAAAGAGCAGCACTCAGAGCTCCCAGAGGTCATGGCTGGAAAGCACAGCAGGAGAGAAGCGACGGGATGCAAGCCCCTTCCTGTAGTTTCCCCATCATGGAGCCTCGGGCAGAAGGGTCTTGAATTCCAGACCAGTCTCAGTAACATAGCAAGGCTGTCTTAAACTAAAAACAACCAGCTGATTAAAAGCCCAAATCAAAAGCAAACAAACAGACCTTATAATTTGGCTAAATGTCTGAAATAAGACTTTATGTCTAGAAAAAGCTGACTATTGGTGAACTGGCCAGTACCTCTCAAGTGGACTCGAGTGACTTTTCTACAACATCAGGAAAGGCTTGTTTAAACCCAGTTTAGTGAGTATGGGGTGTTTCACGTGTCTCAAGCTAGCTAAGGATACTCTTCTGGTCCTCGTGCCTGCACCTCCTAAATGCTGGCTTACAGGCATGTGCCACCACACCTGCTTCATGTGGTACCGAGGATCAATCCTAAGATTTACAAAATCATATCTGAAAGTCAAATTCCCAGTGGGATGCAATTTTGAAAACAGCAACAGGTTAACAGAAGACAAATCAGCAATCTACTGTGGGGAAATGCCCATGCCCGGTGTGAGGCCAGTCCTGCAGAACATTAGCTCCCTGGCAGGCACAGGAGAAAACAATTATGTGCAGAACAAATATCATAGTTATGAGGACGGGTCAGGATGAAGTTACAGCTTCACAATGAGAGTTCTATGGAACCAGCAGTCCCACCTTCTATTTAGTTTAAGAGACAGAACAAAAGAGCTGGGATTGTAGTAAAAACCTTAATCCCAGCTCTCAGAAGCCTAAGCAATAGGGTCACGTAGGTGCCAAGACCATCTCAAACAAACATGAATAAAAACAAAGAGAAGAGTATATTAAAATAAATGCCATTTGGAGTTTGGTTGAGCTAGCAACAGGAAAAGCTTCCACGACTACCCTTCTTTCAGAACTCACCCCTCCACTCTGCTGCCCCAGCTCTCAATACCCACCGTGAGTCAGCATAACTAATCTAAGGTCATTTCAGATGGTATGGTAATCTAGGAACTGCATGCAGGTTCTCACAAAAACAAAATGACGCGGTGGGTAGAAGGGTGCAGCCTGGGCACAGCCTGTCCTGGCTTGTCCCTATCAATGGAGGCCTCACTGGGAATACAGCTAGGGGTCAGAGCAAAGTTCCAGCCCAGATATCAAACGATTTGTGTTCACAGAACTTGACATCTGAGCTTGGGTAACAAATTCCTTCATTCAATCAGGAGACCAAAGCTATTGTTTGTCCTGAGGACTTTTACATTGTTGCTGCCACTGTTTACTTTGGAATCCCAGCAAAGTGTCTGAGATCTGTCCAACTGATCTCTTTCTTAAGCTGTTACAAAGAACTCTCGGAGGAAGTGAAGTGCCAGAAGACACAAGGCAAATGGCAGAACCAAGGCTAGAACTCAGAACAGCTCTGAGGCAGAGCTGCTGGTCAGGTGATCCTGTGCTTTCAAAGCACATGCCATGAGAGAAGCCTCAACGGGATATAGTTACACTCCCATGGTCACCTCTTCCAATGACACTTTTGGGGCCTATGAAAACTCAAGTATAAAATCAAACGTGTTTTGAATTATCTGTCAATCCTTCAGAGACTCGAAGTCCCCTGTGTCACCATATGACTCCCAGGCCCCTTACCAGTGCTTGTTTGAGTGACACCATTCACTGTCCCCTCCACATCAGTCTCATCCTCGGCATAGCTCAGGATCAGGTTCTGCTGTCTACTGGTTAGCCTCCTGTGGACCAAGAACAGTTAGTAGCCAAACACTTTCTCTAGGCAAGACACAATGCTGATAAGTTTCTGACTCAGCCAGGGCACACACCAAACCTGTGATGAGGGACTGAGAGCCACATGTCAGAGCTTCCCTCTAAAACTGAGTAGTTCCAATTGTCATTACTGTTATGTTAGATACTTACAAGGGTGGGATGGGATACCCATGTTCTCTGTGTGCTTATGAGCATCAGGTAAGAAAGCAACCTTCCAAAGGGCACGAGCCAGGTACACCCTATGTGGGCGCCATGGTACTCTGCCCAGAACACATCAGCGCTTTAGCACTTAGATGTCATTCTCCTTATACTGCTACAGCTAAATGAGGCCAGCCTACTATACCCACTGCTCAGATGGGAAACAGGCTGGGCTAAATGGACTTCCAGGAAGAAAAAAACCGCCCAAGCCAAGAGCTCAAGGGCAGCACAACTGCTGGGTGCTGGGCATGGCTCAAAGGGTGTGTGCGCACGGCAGCTGTGTGAGGCCTGGCAGTCTCGGCCGTAGTCTGTGAACACTTACTTTGGAACTCTGATCTTGATGTGGATGTAGTGGTCGCCATAGCCATAGCTATTAATCCGGGGGATGCCTTTCCCAGACAGGCGAATCTTCTGGTCTGTCTGAATCCCAGCAGGGATCTATTGAGAAAGGAATGCACTGATGTTCCCTGGTCCCCGCTGTCCAGAAAGTAAACTACACAGAGAAAGGTGCCTTCTAAAAAGGATTTGCACTGGACATGCAAAACAAGCTAGCCACACACTGTGAGACAGCTGAGTCCACGAAACACGTGAGGAGTGAAGCAAAGGGGCAAAAGGCTGGATGCGGGTAAAGACTAAAACCCTTTACTCTTAGGGAATGGACAGAAGGTCTCCAGGTAGAGGTGGGAGCATCTGCCCATAGAGACCACTACCGTGGCCTAAGGCATGCCCAAAGTCTCCACACCCAAGGCAAATACAGTGGCGTAAGGATAGACACAGGAAGCTGTCCACTACAGCTACAGTTAAAACTAGAGGTGGTCTGGGGGCTGGAGAAATAGCTCAGTGGTTAAGAACACTGGCTGGTCTTCCAAAGGATCCTGGTTCAATTCCCAGCAGTTACATGTCTATAACTCCAGTTCCAGGGAATCTGGCATCCTCACACAGACATACATGCAGGCAAAATACCAATGCACATTAAAAAAAAGTAAATCTTTAAAAAAAAAAAAAAAAAAAAGTAGAGGTGCTCAACAGAGTAAGACACAGCCCCGAAAATACCTGCTCCCCCAACCAAAGCATGAATAGGAACAGAAACAAAGAACACCTATGGCAATGTGTAACTCGTGCCCTTAATACCTAGGACCATGGCCAGTGAAGAGGGGACACAGACCAAGAACCATGCCAACAGTAAACAGAGAGGCCTGGAGGGATTCCAGCCTGAAGCTCTCACTGTCACAGGCTCAGATGTCTCTTCTACTCTGAGAATCCCTGACAGATTGGACTCAAGTTTAGGACTTCCTCAGTTATTTCTCAATTTAGAAAAAACTAACTAGGCACGGCCATACATGCATGTAATCATAGCACTTGGAAGTGCAAGATCAGCTGAGGGTACAAAAAAGCATCAGTTTCACAAAAAGAAAAAGAAAATTAAGAAAGAAAGGAAAGGAAAAAAGATGGACAAGGTGCCGGGATGCAAAACCAGCTGTCCTCATGACCTCTTACCGTGACATTGATTGTCTCATATAAACCTTGGGCTTTGGCTGTTCCCCCAAGAATAGCTTGAGCTATTGAAATAAAGAGGTCGGAGTGGATGTCTGCACCGTCCCTCCGGAACACAGGGCTTTTCTGCACCTAATGCCAAAGAAAAGATAAGTAAGTGTGACCACTGTGGAAGTGCTCAGGCTGGACACCAGCCACGTGTTTTCCCAGACTGGAGCTTAGGGCCTGACACACTTTAACCCTTTGCACTTAAACAGCACAGGGAGACGGCACTGGGAGACAGCGCCCCAAGGATCTGGATGTACACTACACAGCAAAGCACGGTCTAGAATTTCTCAGCCTCCACCATAACCTTCTATTACAAAAGGAAGTAAGAATGCAATTTGGCGTTCTAGTTTTCCACTGAATTTTACCTAACTAGAAAGATTAAACACAGACCAATACAGCTAACAAAGATAAAAATGATCTACAGGGGCCAGGGAATTGCCTGCCACACAAGTGTGTGGATCTACAACACTCATGTAAAAGCAGGGCATGGCAGTACACGTTTTTTGTTTTGTTTTAATAATTTTATTTTTACGTGCATTGGTGTTTTGCCTACATGTCTATGAGAGGGCTGGATCCCCTGAAATAGGAATTATAGATGGTTGTGAGCTGTTATGTGGGTGCTGGGAATTGAACCTGGGTCATCTGGAAGAGCAGCCAGTGCTCTTAACCTCTGAGCCATCTCTCCAACCCCTAGGCACTGTACCTCCCCCCCACCCCGTGTGTGTGTGTGTGTGTGTGTGTGTGTGTGTGTGTGTATGAGAAAGAAAGAGAACAGATGGATCTCTTGAGCTCACTACTTCAGTTTCAACAAGAAACTGTCTCAAAAAATAAGAATCAGAGGATCAAAAAAGGCAGCAGACACCAGCCTCCGTCCTCTACACGCATACACATGTACTCGCACATATAATCTTCAGACAGTCACAAAACACAAGCTGCCTTCAGGACAAACAGCGGCACTAGAATTTAATTGGCTTAGAAATACTATTTTTCATATTTCAAAGATATTCCGGGCCCTTGATTCTTCTGCCCCTTTCCTCCCTCTATTATTAGATGGAAAGAGGAGCAGAATCTTCATAGACTGGCTTCCAGCTCTCTGCTTTTATGTGGCTTTCCTTCTTATGTTACTTATTTATTTGTGCAGTGCTAAGGCTAGAACACAGGGCCTTGTACACACAGGCACATCACTAAACTAGAGCCCAACACCTACCCTCACCTTTGCTCTCTCAGTCTGGAGGACTTACTCTTCATGCCATTTTTACGTGCTGTGCTATCTTTAAGAAAAGATCTCACTATATTGCCCAGGTAGGCTCCAAATTCATGGACTTATAAAAACCAATGCCTCAACCTTGCATGTAGTGATGTGGTGGGACTTCTGGTGTCACTATACCCAGCTTTGCCGTTGGGTTTATTTTTTTATTTGGAAGAGGAGGATTTTTTGAGATGGGGATAATTAAGCCAGGCTGGTATCAAATTCTCTGTGAAGCTGAGGATGACTTTGAACTTCTACTTCCCAAGTGCTGGGATTACAGGTGTGCACCCCCATGCTAGTTTTATATAGTGTTGATGATCAAACCCTTGTGCTACAAGGCACTTTACTTACATCCTGAGTGTTATATCTTTTTTTTTCTTAAGATTTATTTATTTATTATGTATACAGTGTTCTGCCTGCATGTATGTCTGCACACCAGAAGAGGGCACCAGATCTCATTACAGATGGTTGTGAGCCACCATGTGGCTGCTGGGAATTGAACTCAGAACCTCTGGAAGAGCAGCCTGTGCTCTTTTCAAGTCTGAGCCATTCTCCAGCCTACGGTTTTCCTCAGGTACATACCTAGATAAAACCATTTTGGGGTTAAGGGTATAAATACTTTGCTAGAATACAGAAAGCAGTGTGTTCAATTTCTGACATAGCTAAATAAACAAATAAAATTATACCATTATAATTTGCTCTCTCTAGTGGGTATGGTAGCATGTGCCTTTAATCCCAGCACTTGGGAGGTAGAGGCAGGCGGATCTCTATGAGTATGAAGTCAGCCTGGTCTACAGAGTGAGTTCCAGGACAGTCAAGGCTACACAAAAACAAAACAACTAAAAACAAAACACACACACACACACACACACACACACACACACACACACACACGGACACTCTGGGGTTTATGTCCTATGTTTCATTCTTTTTCCCTCCTTTTTTTTCTTCGAGACAAGGTTTCTCTGTGTAGCCCTTAGTCTTCTGAAACTCACTCCGTAGACCAAGCCGGCCTCTCCTCCCTAGTGCTGGGATTGGAGGCATGTGCCACCACCACACCTGGCTACGTTTCTAACTTGTCAGTGTTGCGAGGAAGCTTTATTCTCTGCATCCAGACACTACAACACTTAACCATGCCTGAGCGGTTTCGTGAACTTGGAACAGTAACACCTGTGCCCATGAACCGTCTACTGCATGGCAATGAGCAATCTCAGCTGTACCCAATCCAAGAGAGCAAGGACCCAGCAGAACCTGACAGGCCAGCACCTACCCTGAAGGTGACAAAGATTTCTCGTTTTCCCACAGGCATCCTTACAGTCTGACCATCTTCAACTCCTAGGAGAATGAAAGTTCCAAAGAGCAGTCAAGGTAGGACCTCCCACAGCAACGCCCACCCTGGAAACCGCCTGACCAGCTGTCTTATTTTGGAGATGGGTCTCAGCGTGTGTCTCAGGCTGACCTCAAACCTGTGCTGCTCCTGATTTATCCTCCTGAGTACTGGGACTAACTGGTGTCAACATACAACCAGTGTGTCTCCTGTTAAGGCCATCTTCACTGTTTGAAGACAGAAGAGACAGAGGCAGGAACCCAAAACAGGAGCTTCAGCACCCCAGGCACACTGTAAAGGTGACTGGCATAAAGGAAGACTAAGCAGATTCTAGTTCCTCCTCCAGCCTGGGGACCAGGGCCTTAAGTCTAGCTCTGTGATCATACAGACAACAGGGCACAACCGAGCTGGCCCATCTCCTGGGCAGTGGCCCACCTGCAGGCACAGGAATGGTCACTCGCTTCTCCTGCTTGGCTTGTCCTGCTCCTCTGCAGACCACACAAGGAGTTGTGATGATGGAGCCCCGGCCACCACATCTCCGACATGTGGAGCGCATCACAAAAGGGCCGGTATTGATGGTTTCCTGAGGAACAGAAAAAAAATGCTAACTATGCAGGTACAAGTTTTATCAAAAAATATTTTATTAAGTGTTTATATCCAAGTTAAGAGGCACAGGTCTAGGATCCCAACACATGGGGAGAGGCAGCAGAACAGGAGTTCAAGGCTAGCCTTAGCTACACAGTGAGTCTGAAGCCAGCCTGGGTTACATGAGACTCAGCCAATCCCCAATTCCCTACCAGCAACAGAGGGGGCGGATAAGAATAAAATACATTATATTCATGCATGAAACGTTCAAAAAATAATAATCTTGTTTGTTCCTGTTTTTTGAGACAGTTTTACTCTGTGATAGCTCTGGCTGACCTAGAATTTGCTTTGTACACCAGGCTTCCCTCAAATTCACAGAGATCTACCTGCCTCCGGAGGGCTGGGATTAAAGCTATGTGCTACCACCAACAATGATTTTAAACTTTAAGTGAGAGGGACAGGGTGTGGAGGAAGGGAAGGAGCAAGGGATGGACTTCTTGTGTACATGTGCTGCCCTAAAGCACAGGAAAACAGGTACAGGCACTCACACTGCTAATCTGAGCTTCTTTTTTTCGTGGAGAAAGAGGTATGATGTCTCATGAGGCCCAGGCTGGACTCAAAGTAGCTATGTAGTGGAGGACAAACTTGAATTTCTGATGTTTCTGACTCCACCTACCAAGTTCTGGGAGTACAGGGTATATACTACCACACCGAGCTGTGTAACCAAAAATTTTAAACAAACTTATATAAGACTGGCTTTCTCTGTGCCATCCCCTGCATATATGTGTGCATGTGCACATGCTGGGGACTGAATTCAAAGCTTTAGCTGGCATGATGGCTTACAAATGTTTTCACAGTACTAATGAGCTTGATAAAGATTATGTTCAAAGTTAGCTTAAGGTCTATATTGAGTTCTAGATTTGAGTTAAACCCTACCTCAAACCAAAATATGAATTCAGGGCTTAGAGCATACTAAGAACATGCTCCCCAATTAGAAACAGCCCCAGGAACTCTTAAATATAAAGTGCCTATATATGATAAAGAAGAAAAATTCTGGACTGAAGCTAGTCTAGTCTATACAAGTTTCTGACCAGCCAAAACTATATATCAAGACTCTGTATCATTTAATAAAATAAAAAATAGTCAGGCAGTAGTGGCCCATGCCTTTAATCACAGTACTTGAAGGTAAAGGCAGGCAGATCTCTGTGAGTTTGAGTGATTTGTGATGTCTTTTTGTATGCTGTGAATTACCATTGATTAATAAAGGGACTGTTTTGGCCTATGGTAAAGCAGTTTGGAGGCAGGTGGGGAAATCCAATAAGGGGAAGGAGGGCAGAGTCAGGGAGCCGCTGCAAGATGCCCTCAAAAAGAAGCATGATGTAAAAGTACAAGTAAGCCATGAACCACATGGTAATACCATAGATTAGTAGAAATGAGTTAAGTTGTAAGAACTAGTTGTTATAAGCCTGAGCCATAGGCTGAACAGTTTATAACGAATATAAGCCTTTGTGTGATTATCTGGGATGAAGCAGCTATGGGACTGTTCGGACCTTGGGGCTGGGCTGGATGTGTCAGAAACTTCTGACTACATTTGAAGCCAGCCTGATCTACAGAGCTAGTTTCCAGCACAGCAAAGGATACACAAACAAACTGTCTTGAAAAACAGTAACAAAACCCCCACATATATAAAGGGAGCTAATGAGATGGCTCAGCAGGTAAAGGCACTTGCCATGAAACCTAACAGTGACTTGAGTTCAAACACTGGGCTCACGGGATGGACAAGAGCGGACTTCCACAAGTGGTCATTTGAATGCTACATATAGGCCATGGTACACATGCACATGCAATATATAAATAAACAATAATAAAACACTTCTAATAATTATAGCCAGACGTGATTCATACTTATAAACCCAGCACTCAAGAGCCTGGTGTTACAGAGTAAGACCCTGTACACTATGAAGATTTGTCCCTGTGACTTGTTTAATAATAAGGCCATTCTATAGTTGGGCGGGATAAGATTAGGTGGAAAAACCAAACTAAAGAGGGGAAGAAAGGGGGGCAGAGTCAAGAGAGATGCTGAACAAGCAGGACATGTGGAAAAAGGGCTGGAGAGATGGCTGAGAACTCAAGAGCAATGACTGCTCTTCCAGAGGACCCGGGTTCAAATCCCAGTGCCCACAAGGCAGCTCACAACAGGGATTAGACACCCTCACATAGACATACATGCAGGCAAAACACTAATATACATAAAAAATAAATAAATTTTAAAAATGAGGTAACAGGCCACAGGCCATGTAGCAATGCATAGATGAACAGAAATGGGTTAATTTAAATAAGAGTGAGTTAGTAATAAGCCTGAACCTCTGTGTGGTAATTTGGGAACAAGGGGGATAAACAGTCCGCCTCCATTTACAACTCCTTAAGAAACACAGGTGGAATCCTAGCACTTGGAAGACAGGAAGGAGGATTAGTTTCCAGGTCATCCTCAGACTGGTGAGTGCTACAGCACCCAGCCCAAGCCCCTGGAATATCCAAAGTATCTCCTGAAACAGAGAAAAGAATGGTTGGAGCAGCACAGGTAGGTGGGTAGCAGAGGGAAACATTACCAGCAGGAGCAGGGGAGCGTGCCAAGGAATCCTTACCATGCCGGAGCCGCCGCAGTAGTGGCAATGCTGCACTCTGGTTCCAGGCTCATTCCCCTTACCGTCACAGCGCTCACAAGTGTCCATGATGTTCACAGTGACATCCTTGTTGACACCCTTAGCAGCTTGATTGAATGTCAAGTCGAGGATGTACTAAAAGAGTGAGATGTGGCTTTGACTCTGCTTTACAGTGACTATAGTGATGCTGTTTCAGGATAGGAGGGCGCTGGGCAGAACCTGCAGATACCCCGTAACCATATTCCAAATACAAAGGACATGTGTACTCTGCTGCTCACTTAGCTGATCCAGTCTATGTATGCAGATTTTAGCATGTATTAAGTGAGATACTCTTCAGCTGAAGACAGGAATATTAACTGCATAGAGCATTTGCTTTGGTCTAATTTAAAATATCTCCCAAAGGCCCCAGGCTTGGTTTCCATCTTAGTGCATCTGGGAGGTAGGGGGACCTTGAAGAGCTAGAGTCTGGTGGGAGATTTTCTATCACTAAGGATGTGTCCTCAAAGAGGATTTGGGGCCGCCAGTCTGCCCTCCTTTCCTTCACAGCCAGGGTCAGATGAGTACTCTGCTTTCCCACACTCCCGCCATTACAGATACTGCCTTACACAGGTCTGGAAACAGTCTCTAAAATCGTAAGCCAAGAGAAACCTTTCTGCTTTAGTTTTTACCGTTTTGCTCACATGCACATGTGTGCCTAGTGCCCAAGGACAAGGGAAGAAAGAGGATCCCCTGGAACTGGAGTTACAGACACCTTCTTGCCACCACGAGGGTGCTAGAAACTGAACTCTAATTGCTAAGCCATCTCTCCAGCCCCACTTTCCACTTAAGTTGTCTGAAGTATTTTCTTCCAAACAAGATGAGAACTAGAACGATACTCACAAAAAGACTGAAACATTTCTCTTCCTTCCTCAACTCTGACAAGGTCTCATTAGGACAAAACTCTGAAGAATCAGAAGTGTCTTCCTGATGGACTGTGCTTTCACAAAATAATAAAGTGTCCTAGAATCAGTGGTCCACAGCCTTCCCAGTGCTGCGACCCTTTAATATAGTTCCTCATGCTGTGGTGACCCCCGACCATCACCACTTCACAACTGTAAGTTTGCTACTGTTGTGAATCATAATGTAAATATCTGATGTGCAAACCCAAAGGGGGTGCAACCCACAGGCTGAGGCTGCTGCTTTAAATAAATCTGAGGTTTCTGAGGGCCTTCAGTGCTGCCTGATGGAGCAGATGTTAATAATAACATCACAACATACATGCTCATTACTACCTAAAGGATTTTTCAAATATTCTTAACTCTCTGCCAAATGGCTGCCTCTGAATCATTCCATTGCCTTTCTGAGAAACAGAAACTAAAATTCTGTCTCACTTTTAGGTTAAAGTTGATCCTTTAAAATAAGGAATGTTGGGCATGATGATACACATCTTTAATTTCAGCACTTGGGAGGCAGAGGCAGGCAGATTTCTGAGAATTCAAGGGCAACCTGATCATATTGAGTTCCAGATAGTCAGGACTACAATATGAGATCCTTTCTCAAATAAATTAAAAACAAAACAAAACAAAAACAAAACTTACTTCCTGAGGCTGATCAAATACAGTCTGGAACTCTCCAAAAGGAGATGATGAGAACTCCCCAAAGATTTTCCTGAACAGCTCCTCGGGGTCAACAGAGGGGCCTCCTCTCCAGTAGCTCTGTCCAGAGCTGCTGGCCCCAGGATCAAAGCCAGCAGAGCCGTAAGCATCATACTGCTTCCTCTTTACTTCATCGCTCAATACCTACGATGAAAAATAACACAGCAATCAGGCATTTCTGAGTCTTCTAAGGTTCAGGAACATAGACAACAATTCATGCCAAGTCTGTGACATCTACTAAACTAAGTGGTCTCATGTAAAAGCACCCTACAGAAGCAGGCATAGTGGTGAACGCCTGCAATCCCACCGAATGGCTAAAGCAGGGAGATGAGTTTGAACACAGCAGGGGCTGCACAGTGACATCCTGTTTCAACAAAGAACCAAAATCACATTGGAGCTCAGTGGTAGAGTATTTGTTAAGCATGCATACAGCTTTGGGTTCAGTTCTCAGGACCACAAAAACAAAAAAATAAAAATAAAAATGTACGAATTAGTGAGGTATTGGTAGTGTACAGCTTTAATCCCAGGACTTTGAGAGGCAGAGGCAGGCCGATTTCTGACTTCGGGGTCAGCCTGGTCTACAGAGTGAGTTCCAGGACAGCAAGAGCTACACAGAGAAACCCCGTCTTGAAAAAACAAACAAAAAACAACAATCCCCACAAAACAAAACAGCAAAACTTAGCCATTAAACACATGGTATGATGATTTATTCTGTCAACTTAGAACACACTTCATTTTTTTGTTTTGTTTTGTTCTTCGAGACAGGGTTTCTTTCTCTGTGTAGCCGTGGCTGTCCTGGAACTCTTTCTACAGTCCATGCTGGCCTCAAACTCAGGGATCCACCAATCTGCCTCCCCAAGTCAGGGCACTAAAGCTGAGCACGGCCACACCCGGCTACAGACCTCTGGGTATGTCTCTAAGGGTGTTTCCATACACAGATGGAAAGCTGTCATTGGCAGTGGATAAAACTGTCATACTTCTGAGTTGTGACTCTTCTTATATGTGGATGTCTAGCCCCTTGAACATATAAACTCCGACATATGCAGAACTCTTTAGAGACAGTAAAGTCCAAGAGGACTGGTGTGGTGGCTTGAATCAAAAGGCTCCACAGGCTCACAGGGAGGGGCACTATTAGGACATGTGGCCTTGTTGGAAGAAGTGTGTCACTGGGATGGGCTTTGAGGTTTCAGAAGCTCAGGCCAGGCCCAGTGTCTCTCTCTCTCCCTGCTGCCTTCTGATACAGAGGTAGTACTCTCAGCCAGTTCTCCAGCATCATGTCTGCCTGTGTTGCTATGCACCCCACCATGATGACAATGGACTAAACCTCTGAACCTGTAAGCCAGCCCCAATTAAAGGTTTTCCTTTAAAAGAGTTGCTGTGGTCATGTGGTTTTTTTCACAGCAATTAAACCCTAATTAAAATAAATGGACAATCTCCAATAACTCTGTAACTGGCCAATGGTTCTTTCATGCATATATGATTTTTTTTTCCTGTATTTTTATATGGTCTTCTAACTTTACAATTGCTACCAATAAGGGCTGACTTAGTCTACCTATAATTTCTCTAGATTAGCTATCAATTTGAATTACCTGAGGAGTTTCACTGATACAAATGCACCCTGTCACTGTTTTGTTTTGTATTGAGATGAACTGTGTAGTCCTGGCTGAACTTAAACTTGCAGAAATTCTTCTGCCGCAGCCTCACCAGTGCTAGAATTAGATAATCACCACTCCTATCTCTCTTCTTTTTTAAAAATTACATCTCTTTATTCTGTGTTCATGTGTGGGTGTTAGAATGCTATGGCACTCACGTAGCAGTCAGAGGAGAATCTGTGGAAGTTGCTTCTCTCTGTTACCACGAGGGTCCTGGGAACTGAACTCATCAAACTTGGCAGTGGATACACAAACCTACTGAATCATCTCACCAGCCTGTGTTTTTCACCCGAGATTCCCAGTTAGCAGAGCTAGCATGAGACCTCGGCAGGGACAGAACCACACTGAACCGGATGACAGGGTAGGCTGTTACCTCGTATGCTTCTGCCAACTGGGAAAACTTCTCCTTGGCTTTGGGGTCATCCTTATTCGTGTCCGGGTGATATTTCTTGGCAAGCTAAGAGGGAAAAAAGTAAATTACTATAAATATAAAGCAGAACCCAAATATTTGCCACAATTATGCCTCTTTATAGCATCTGTCTCTCTTAAGACAACAAATTTTTTTTATGGTGGGGGTGTTCTCTGGACAGCCCTGGCTGTCCTTGAACTCACTCTGAAACAAGGCTGACCTCACACTCAGAGCTCTGCCTGTCTCTGCCTCCTGAGTGCTGGGATTAAAGGTGTTCATTCACTACCACCACCAGCAGTGCCACACATCCTTAAAACAAGATTTAAAATTGGAAAATAAATAATTCCTTCAATGATCTACATATTCCTCATCTACCAGAAATCTCTTCCAAAAATAGTTAACTAGCAGCTGAAGAGACGGCTCAGTTAAAAAGTATTTAATACGCTTACAGAGACTAGATTTGGTTCCCTGCACACATGTAGCAGCTAACAACTGTCTAAAATTCCAGTTTCAAGGGATCTGATGCCCTCTTTTGACCTCAGAAGGCACCCAGCATGCATGCAGTACACATATATCTGAGAGGTAAATACACGTACACACAAATTAAAAATAAGTAAATCTTAAAAAAAATAGTTGACCAACTAGCTGGGCAGAGATGGTCTATACCTTTAATCCCAGCACTTGAGAAGCAGAGGCAGATGCACCTCTGTGAGTTTGAGCCTAGACTTGTCTACAGAGCTGTTCCCAAGACAGCCAGGGATACACAATGAAGCCCTGCCTCAACAAACTAACAAACAAAAATGCAGCATTATCTAATACCACATTCATTGTGTACCAAATGCATCCAAAACAGGATCAGCTGCTTGTGACCTGCCTGAGTCGGCTACACACCAAGCCAACAGGGACCAGACAAGACCAACAGCAATCTGGGCTGAAGAGATGGCTTGGTGGCTAAAAGCACATACTGCTTTTCCAGAAAATGTGAATACAATTCCCAGACATGCCAGATGGTTCACAGTTGCCTACAACTATAATCCCAAAGGAATCCAGTACCCATGGTTTTTTGTTTTTGTAGACAGGGTTTCCCTGTGTAGCCCTGGCCATTCTGGAGCTCATTCTGTAGACCTGGCTGGCCTCAAACTTTAGAGATCATACATATAAAGATCATCAGCAATCTTTCTATAGGCTTGTCAGAAAATCAGAGACCAATACAGACCTGATAATAGGCTTTCTTGATATCTTTCTGGCTGGCATTTCGGGGCACTCCCAATATCTGGTAATAATCATCTTTGGCCAAAGAAGCGCTTGTGTGGAAGGAGGCAGTACAAACGGAAGGAAAACTTTTTGTTCCTGGAAATGAGAAATTGAATGTAAATTCCTGCTTCCTTTCTGTCTGGGAGATTTTTATGTCATCTGATCTCACAAATCATTCTTGAAAAATGGTCACAGACTAAAGTTCAGGGACTGAATTGATGACCTTAGATGTGGTATCAGGATATACAGTAAGGATGAAAGATGCCCCTTCCACAAATATAGTCCCTTGAGATAAAATATGCTCACCGAAGCCAACAGGCTGACTTAAGGAAGGCCGACTGGCATTCTTTAGTTATGTTTTCATAAAGAAGTAATACTCAGTGCCTGGCTAGGTTTCGCTCTCTCACACGACACAATAATGCTTCAAGGTATGTATAAGGCCCTATGATTGATCCTGGAACTACCATAAATAATAATAAAGCTCAGTCCTTGCCTCCCTCATTTTCACTGAAATGGCATAATAGAGTGTGAGGGACAGAGAGATGGTTCAGTGGTACAGAGCACACAGTGCTCTTATAAAGGACACAGATTTGGTCCCCAAAAATAGCAGCTCACAACTGCCTGTAACTTCAGGAGGATCAGATACTTCTGGCCTCTTTGGGTACCTGTACTCAAGAGCACATACTTCCCCCCAACACACACACACACACACACACACACACACACACACACACACACACACATAACTCAAATAACTTTAAAAGCATTTTTAAAGAGAAAGATTGATCTGTTGAGCGTGGCTAAAGCAAGGCTTAATGCACACTGATCTGGCACTACCTCCAGCAATAAGGTAAATGCCGTGTCAAAACTGTCAGATTTCAGCTTTGTAACGTTTTCAAGTTCTTTAACATCTAAACCGTCTTTCCATAAAAGGGTAACAATGCCTGTCACGTGAAATATTCTAATAAGCCACGCTTCATACATAGTAAGTTTAATAAACGTTAGACTGCATTTTTACATTCACTGACTTACGGATTCTAAAAAAGGCCTCCATTTGCACCACGTGATGTTAGGGATGCAAGTTGTAAAATGACAATTCACCACACTTTCTGACCCTAATGAGGACAAGCACCTGCCTCTCCCTAGATCTCTGGGCGGCTAGCACTCACTGAAGGCCAGCTGCCTCTTTCACTACAAAGCTGGAAAGCGAAGGAAAACAGAAGGGATAGCGCAAGGGAGCAGCGGCCTGGACAGAGAGGCGATCTGTTGGCAGAGGTGAAGGTTCACGGCCTTCGGAGCGTTTCACCACCTCCGGCTCCACGCAGCTCTTTTTCTCTCGGCTTCTGGGGAGCCAGCACCTTGGCCTCTCTGCCTCCTGCTTGCCTGCGTCCCCAGCAATTCGTCTCTCGATCGGGAAGACACCTCCTCACTGCCACCCTGGTCGTCGGAGAGAAGCAAGTGCGCCCTTTCTAGTCCCGGGAGCCGCTACTTGAGATCTGGAAGCCTCCCTCACCTGTGAGGCGGACACCCGGTCTCAATGTCAGCAGCGCCCGGGGGCCGTGAGCGCCCATGGAAAACCCGAAGGCAGAGATGCTCAGCTTGCGACCCAAAAAAGTTGTCACTATACCCCCCCGGGGCTGCTGGGCCCCTCTCCCCGCTGCAGCCGGCAGCCGGGGGGTCCCCACCGCCACTAGCAACCAGCGTGGGGAACACCGCGTAGCCATCTTGGCCCGGGGACAACTGCGCCTGCGCGGACCGTCCCTAGACCGCTTTGCCGGCCGCGTCTTCCGGAGGCGTGGCGTCTGCAGCACGCGGGGCGCGGTATTGCGTAAGCGCCCGCAGCTCGGAGGGGTTGTGCTGGAGAGAAAGTGCTTTGCTCCAAGGATGTCATCCTGTATGTTTTCCCTGTATTGGAATTTCTGTGATGTACGATTGAATGCTGCATTTTACTTGTGAGTGATGTGTTGCAATTGTAATCTTCCCACGAGCCTTGCCCTGGCAGGAACTACAAGTCCCAGCAGACCACGCGGCGTCGAGTATCGCAGATTCCGGTCTGTTACTTGTGGTTGCCTTCCCTTGACCCTGACAATTACATTTTATTGCACGATCTCTCAGAAAGCCTCCACACCCTCATCCTCCCCCACCCCCACCCCCGTTGTCCGTTGCAGTTTTTCTGTGTCTGATTCCCGCGCAGCAGAACTTGAAACATTCAGCTCCGTTTTATCTACGTTAGCTTTCTCCAAACCTGTAGCAAGAATTTAATAGAGTATTGTGAATGCCTGTTCTGTATCACGCAGTTACTGTTTGTAATCCATATTCTACAATATAATGTTAGAGCGGACCCGCCGTAGAGGAGCAAACTCACTTCACGGGGACAGACTTCTTATGAAGTAACACTGGTAAGCTGCGCTACCAAAGGAGCACAGTTATAAGCATATCAGTGCCCTTAAGTCTGTTTCTCAAACGTGTAGCGCGAGAGACGGGGAAGCCTGGACTGTTAAACTTTCTGACCCACTATGTCCATAGCTGAACTCTGATGAAATGTGCATCAAGTACAGATGGAGTATTTCAAGTGGCAAGAACACCAAAAGCTGCCAGACATGGTAGCACAACTGTAATACCATCACTTGGGAGATGGAGTTATGAGGATCAGGAGCTCAAGATCATTTTCAGCTGTGTAGTAAATTCGAGACAGTCTGGGCTACAGGAGATCTTATCTCAGAAAACAAAGGGGACTCCAGTTTCCCAAACTCCAAAAGCCAGTGTAAATATCTAAAAATGGGCTCAACCTTTGGACCATAGGAGGATTTCTGGTGGTTAGACTAAAGCCAGCAAGTTTATATGTGTGATACACACCTATAATCCCAGTGCTTGGGAGGCAGAGGCAGGCAGATCTAAGAATGAGGCCAGCCAGGACTACACAGAGAAACACTGCCTTGAAAAACCAAAATAAGAATAGATATAAAGTAAGTCAGCATTCCTCGGGAACTTGTGAGGCCAGTTCTCCTGGACCAAAAGGAGTCATTTCTCTCATGACTGGAAGAAGAGACAAATTACCAGTGGTGCCTATCAGCTCATTTGGCCTCCAGGCTTCCTCTGTATTTTAAATCTATGCTAGTAGCCTATCCCTTCTCACTTCTTCCCCTACCCTAACCTCCCCCAGGTCATGGACTTTCCTTCCCCCAATTACTCATTCTCAATGTTTCTCGTCTCTCTCTGTATCTTCCCCACTCCTCACGCCTGCTTCTCACATGACCAAGTCCAGCATACTATGGAGCAGTCAGTCATATCATCAGTTCATATAAAAATAACTTTAAAGGCTCGTATCTGAGGGTGTAGAAATATATGTTTAAGCCTTAAATTTAGAATATATGATTGAATAGAAAGTTAGACTGGGCCTAGTTAGTCGTGAAAGTTAAAATTTCACTACCCTCCCAAGTAATAGGAAGGGAATCTGAAGACTCATGAATGGGTTTAGGATGATCAATGCACACACACACACCCTGCCACTTTCTACTTCCAGTGTGGGACACAAAATTTGTGTGTATGTCACCCTGGGTACATATCCATAGCCTTCACCAGACAATTCTCAATGGATTCTGAGACTCAACACTTAAAAACCACCGATCAAGCAAAGAACAGTCACCAAGCTATTGTAAAATGAAGGACAGATGGACAGTTTCTGCTAGAAAGTGGAAATCTGTGATGTTAACCAAGAACATTTTAGCGAAAGAAGAAAAAAGATACAGGGCATGAGAGCTGGGAGAAAGAGTTTGGATAGTGCTTTCAGCAGCAAATGTATTTAAATGTCTCCAGCACAGTGATTAATTGAGCCTGCCTGGACAGGCATACGCTTTTAGTCTCAGCACTTGGGAGGCAGAGGCTGGTGGATCTCTGACTCCAAGGCCAGTCTGCTCTATAGAGTGAATTCCAGGACAGCCAGGGCTATGAAAAGAATTCGTATCTCGAAAAAACAAACAAAAAATTGTTCTTGGAGCTGGCCCTCTCAAATCTCAATTCAGCTGTGTGTCCTATGGCTACTTCATCTATCCTTACATTGCCCAGGCTAATTTCAAACTTGTGGGCTCAAGCAATCTTGCCACCCACCCTTGAAAATTACTAAGACTACAGATGTGTACTACTGAGCCCAGAAAGAATTATTTTTGTTAGAGCTAGAGGGATTGATCAGCAGTGACAAGCTGCCCTTCCAGAACACCTGAGTTTGACTCCTGTATCAGGAAGCTCTTGAAACCTGTAAGCTATTTAGGATTACAATGTCCTCTTCTGACCTTGCCAGGCATCTTTGCACATGTAGTGCGCATAAATGAGTGGGCAGGAATACACACATACATGAATAAAAGGAAATGATACCTCAGTTAGGAGCACTTGTTCTTGTAAAAGATTCTTGGCACCCACACGACAGCTCACAACTATTAACTCCAGTTCCAGAGGATCCACCAATTTTAACTCAGATTCTCATGTTTACAGAGCTAGCACAATTACCTACCCACCGAGCCATTTTTCCCAGCCCTGCTTCACCTTTTTGAAGTTGGCTTTTTAAACATTGAGCTCACTTAGTAGCTTAGGCTGTCTTGCAACTTGCTATGTAGTCTAAGCTGCCCTCAAACTTGGCAGCGGTAGCACACTCCTATAATCCTAGCCCTCAGAAGGCAGAAGAAAGCAGATCTGAGTTCGAAGCCAGCCTGGTGTACAGAGCTAGTTGTACACCAGAGAGAGACTCAGTAAAGTCCAGTTTGTGCTTTCCATTTATCTGTAAATGACTTCAGTGAATTGCTCTGCAAGCTATCGACCCAACACGTGGAAGGCCTGGTTTGCCAAAATCAAAGCCTTCTTAATTTTGCTCCACCATTAACAGGTTGATGGGCCAGCTGCTTACTCTCAATCTCGCTAATTCTGCCCTTCTCTACTTGAGGAAGTAGATAGAGTGCACACAGGTCAACAGCAGGAATACAGCAAGTCTAATCCCAGGGCAACTGAAGTGCGGTCTCTTAAGTAGCAGGACAGCAGCGTCTCACGTGACCTCCTACGAGTGCTGTGGTCTCTCAGGCATCAGGGCGTGATTTCTCAGGGCGACCTGGCAGCTATTGGCTAAGAGGCGGGGCCTGGCGGCAGTCGCACGGAAGAAGGGAGATGCGAGGGCGTGCCCAGATGGGCCGCAGGCGCTTCCTATTGGTTGCCAGCATGTCGGGGCGTGTCCTCCATAAACTACAGGCGGGTGGGGCTGCCGGCTGCAGGAGTCCGGGGTAGCTTCCTACCGTGCACCTGAGAACCGAGGCCCCTCGTCGGCGAGGCTGCGCTCGCCCTGTCCCAGCCGCCATGAACCGCTTCAAGGTGTCCAAGTTTCGGCACATGGAAGTCCGGCCGACCCGCCGAGAGGTGAGCCCGGACCGCTGACCCCGCTCCCTCGCTCCTGGTCCCAGATGACTGCCACCCTCCTGTGCGAGCCAGCGCACTGCACACACCCTGGGCTGCGAGGACCCTCCACCCACCCTCGCCCCGAGCTTTCCACCCGGAACCGCTCCCTTCAGCGGAGCTCCAGAGTCCAGGCAGCCCCTTCAGTGCCTAGAGGACAGAGTCCGGAGCTCTAGTGACGCGCCCTGGCCGTTGGGTGATCCCGGTAGGCCTGGCCGGTTTGCCTTGCCCTGGGACCCCCAGGAGGCCTCGCAGCCCTCCCAGCTGCGTTCGGGCCTCTGCTTCCGGTCGGCCTTGCTGGAAGCCAGGCTGGGAAACCGAAGACGTGAGCTTCTCTTTCTTGCTGTCTAGGATAGCCTCTGCCTGGGGCCGGGCTGTGTAAAAGAGATAGATGCACCCCTTTCTTGTCTCAGTGAGAATGAGGGTGTCATCTGGGGAGGGAGCCCCTCAGCCAGGCAGGCTTCCTCCCTTGGTTTCCGCCGGCTCTTCCTCCTCTGCTGGCGCAAGCTCTTCTCTTATAGGGTGATGCTACTGGTGGCGGTTAGGGCCTGGAGAAGCTAGAGCAGGTGGATCCCAGAGGTAGTGCCGAGAAGGACAGTGTGTTTGATGAGTATGCTTCAGGGACCAGGCTGGCCCCATCCTGTCTCCCGTTATTTGGAAAGCCTGGAAGGTCTGCGGATAATTGAGCTTAGGAATTGACCTCTAGTGACCTGTCAGTGGCCCAAAGCAAGTTATAACAGACGTGTTCCATTTTCATTTCTGGACAGCAGTATCCTCCTTGTGCCTACTGCGTGCTGCCCATTTTCTCGAGCTAGATCAGTGAACATTATAGCATTAACCCCTCACCTGGGGCACTTAGCGGCCTCAGGAGGAAGGTGGCCAGCAGGCACAATTTAAGTGCATTTAAGAACATGCATGGGTGTGTGAGTGAGCTGCGATGTAAAGTGGTGAAGTAGAGGTTAACCTTACTTCACCATTGTGGAGAACACTGCCTGGGAGGTAGATTTCAGCTGAGGCCAGAAAGGTAAAAAGTAATAAGAAGCCCCTTGAGGAAATGGAAAGTGGACCCAGGCGGGACAGAGGGATGAGTACAGGGCAGTCCTGCAGAGGAAGAAGTTGGGTTGTTTTGGAGTTCAGTGTGGAGCCACGGAAAGCTTGAGAGGAAGTGTTTAGTGTTTCTATTTGAAGAAAGACCATTACTGGGCGTGTGCAGTAATTCCTACTGAAGGGGTCTGGGGAGGCCTTCAGGGGTTTCTCCCACTGTGGACTTCCATCCAACAAGTTAAACAGACAGGTCTATGAAGCTAGGAGCCTCAGGGAGAGCTTAAAATGGTTTATGTGATTGGAGGTGGGAGGGCAGGCTATCTGTTCTCCTTTTCAAAGATATTGTCTGTCACCATGCAGTAAACATAAATCAGGAAGGAAAAGTAACTCGTGCTGTTGTTCTACTGGGTGGAAAGTCGGTGATAAAATAGGGGATTTAGGTGGTAGTGCTGCAAGTGGGCGCACTGGGGGGCATGAGTGCACTGGGGAGTGTGAGTGCACTGGGGGATGTGGGTGCACTAGGGGTGTGGGTGCACTAGGGGTTGTGGGTGCACTGGGGGACGTGGGTGCACCAGGGGATGTGGGTGCACTAGGGAGTGTGGGCACACTAAGGGATGTGGGTGCACTAGGGGTGTGGGTACATTGAGGGGTGTGGGTACACTAGGGAGTGTGGGTGCACTAGGTGGTGTGGGTGCACTAGGGGATGTGGGTACACTAAGGGGTGTGGGTGCACTAGGGAGTGTGGGTGCACTGGGGGATGTGGGTGCACTAGGGGATGTGGGTGCACCAGGGGATGTGGGTGCACTGGGGGATGTGGGTGCACTAGGGGATGTGGGTGCACTAGGGGATGTGGGTGCACTAGGGAGTGTGGGTGCACTAGGGAGTGTGGGTGCACTAGGGAGTGTGGGTGCACTAGGGAGTGTGGGTGCACTAGGGAGTGTGGGTGCACTAGGGAGTGTGGGTGCACTAGGGAGTGTGGGTGCACTAGGGAGTGTGGGTGCACTAGGGAGTGTGGGTGCACTAGGGGACGTGGGTGCACCGGGGGATGTGGGTGCACTGGGGGATGTGGGTGCACTGGGGGATGTGGGTGCACTAGGGAGTGTGGGTGCACTAGGGGATGTGGGTGCACTAGGGGATATGGGTACACTAGGGGATGTGGGTGCACTAGGGAGTGTGGGTGCACTAGGGAGTGTGGGTGCACTAGGGGATATGGGTACACTAGGGGATGTGGGTGCACTAGGGAGTGTGGGTGCACTAGGGAGTGTGGGTGCACTAGGGGATGTGGGTGCACTAGGGAGTGTGGGTACACTAGGGGATGTGGGTGCACTGAGACAAGATGGATCTCAGAGCAGTGCTTTGACATCAACAGAGGAAATGGGGACCTTGCTGATCTCAATTGCAGAACAAATGCTCCCCCCCCACACACCTCCACATGTATGGGTGTTCACATCATTGCCTTTTTGCTTATTTAAGGGAAGAGAGTGTTCTGTGGAAGCTAGGTCTTTACTTTCTTTCTGCTGAGCTTAAGTGTTCTCAAGAGGTCTTTGGGCCCAGGGAGAGCCCTCAGCAGAGAAGCAAAAGCCAAGCCCATCTTCTGTTAGGCTGTCATTTTTTTTGTCACCTTCCCCATCTTTGAACTGAAATACTGCTCCCACAGACACATGCACTTCCTTCTGACAGCCTCCTCCTCATTAGGAACCTAATTTGCTAAATAAAATCACCCTCTTAGCTACTTAGATTATTTCAAGAACATTTGACATTTTTTAAGGGACTGAGTGGGACAGACCCAAAAAAGTCCAATTTCATATCCCTTGATATACTTCTCTGATGGTACAGCTTGAAGGTGGAGTGCCCTAGGGCTGAGGAAATGACTTTGTTAGTAAACTGCCTGCTGTGCATGCATGAAGGCATGAGTTTGATGTCCAGAACCTAGTTATCTATGTATGCTTATAGTCACCACACACCTGCAAAGACAGGAACATCTGGAGTTCACTAGTCAGCCAGCCTCACTAAATTTGTGAGTTCTGTATTCTGGGTAAGACCCTGTTTCAAAACCAAGGTGGATTGGACAGTGGTGACACACACCTTTAATTCCAGCAGAGGCAGGTGGATCTCTGTGAGTTTGAGGCCAGCCTGGTGTACAGAGTGAGTTCCAGGACAGCCAGGGATACACAGAGAAACTGTCTCTAAACAAAACAAAGTGGGTTGGCCACTGTGGAATGACACCAGAGATTGTCCTCTGGCCTCCACATTCACACATACACCCATATATAAATACACAAATATACATGCATGCTCAGAAGGTGGAGTTTACCCTGTTATGGCCCTCTCTAGGTGGGAGCAGAGACCTGACACTAACATGTTCCTTATCCTTCGTTTGCAGGCCTGGATCAGTGACATTCGTGTGGGAACTACCCCCACATGCAGGAATCACATTAAATCGAGT
The DNA here is from genome assembly GCA_033318265.1 of Phyllotis vaccarum. Taxonomy (NCBI): domain Eukaryota; kingdom Metazoa; phylum Chordata; class Mammalia; order Rodentia; family Cricetidae; genus Phyllotis; species Phyllotis vaccarum. The sequence goes on along the minus strand of JARWLC010000016.1, from coordinate 68,406,649 downwards.
TGCAGCCTGATTGCCTTCAACTCTGACCGCCCAGGTAGGGAAGTAAGCATGGGAGAAAGATTCAAACGTTGTCACCATAGACAGGGTGTGGGAGAAGTGTGAGCTCCTTCCATACTGGAAAGTTGGAATGGCTAGGCGGGAAGAAGGAGCAGGCAGGCCTTAGGCTCCTATACACTGGTCAACATATAGCAGTCAGATGGGTTTTGCATAGGAAGTGCTTGCACATCAATCGTGGTGGTTCTAGCCAGGCAGGAAAGAAACCAGTGCTTCTGTTTTCAGCCACTCACACGGATAATTTCCCGTCTTGTATTTATTTGGGCCTCGAGTGACTGGGATTGATCGTAATGAAGATCTGGAAAGTCCTGTGCCAGATGCGGTACAGCATGCCTATAATCCCTGTGCTTCAGAAGGCCGAGTCTGGAAGATGGTTAATGTAAGCCAGCCTGAGCTACCCAGACCCTGTCTCAAAGAAAACAAAAGTTGGAGAGTTGGCTCAGAGGTTAAGAACACTGGCTGCTCTTCCAGAGGTCTCAAGTTCAGATCCCAACACCCACATGGAAGCTCACAGCCATCTGTAATGGGATCAGATTCCTCCTGGTGTACATGAAGACAGAGCACTCATATACATAAATAAATAAAGATTTTTAAAAAAAAGAAAAAGAAAAAAAAGCTGTGTTAGCTGGGACTCTAGTGGCTTTTGAGACAACACAGTAGTTCTGACTTAGCACCAGATAAATACCTTTTTGGCTGACTGGGACTTTAAGCTGGATCCAAAGGTTCACAGATACTATCCACGCCCTCTCTACCCCCACCCAATCCTATTCCTTTAGTTTTTTCAGATACAGTGTCACATTGTAGCCCCAGCTGGCCTCCAACTCACAGGATTCCTCTAGCCTCAGTTTCCCAGGTGCTGTGATTATGGGCGTGTACCATCTCTCCTGGCCTCCCCACCTGACTAGGGGTTGCTGCCTTCCTTCTCTGGTGTAAATGAGAGGAGTGTAGCAGCTGACAGCCCAAAGCTGCCCTCTCAGATGATCTGTGCAGATGCTTCAAGCTGGGGCAGAACCTAGGTCCTATCAATGTCCAGAAGAAAAGTAGCAACTTCGAGGAGGTCCCATGGTTTTGGGTCTGGTCTCCTCTTGAAGTCCTTTGGAGGGAGGTAAGTGGCACCCTTGAAGCTCAAAGTCAGAACTGCTGTATTTGTTCAATAGGTGTCTTGGGCATCATATCTCAGGAAAGCCATGGAGAGAGCAAGAAGCACGTGGCCTACCTTGGCTGCCATTCAGGTGAGTGGTGCTTGATTGAGGAGGCCTGGGGCCAGGGGTTCACACACACTGGGTCCCATTGTCCGCTTCTTGTCCTCACTATGTATTCTGCAAGGTGGTGGGTAGCTAGATGGATGGTCCAGTTCATCAGCATGAGAGGAGAAAGATGTGTGGTATCAGTCCTGGGTTCCCAGGTCTTTCACCTGAGAACACAGACACAAACACACATACCCAGACAAACAACTCATATGGCTCCTCGCCCTATGTTCCCTAGAGTCCAGCAGGACACCTGTCATTTCCAAGGTCCCTTCCCAGCCAGAAAACTATCCAAGGAAGTGGCTGTGCTGGGCTGCAGGGTGGAGATGGGCCCCTTACAAAAGGCTTTTGTTTGCTGCAGCTGCTTCTGGGGTCCCCAGCAGCCTGCCTGGCAGCCTGCCCACTTTGGGGACAGTTTGCCATCCCCTAGGCATTGGTCTGGCTAGCTTTGTCTCCATAGCTGTGGCTCTATGACCTACATCTCTCTTGTTGAAGACCCAGGGTAAAGGAGGAGGGTAAACCCTCAGTCCTTAGGCAGGGTCGGGAGAGAGTTGAAAGTAGGGGTTGTGCTCAAGGTCAGAATTATGATGGTAATAATTAAGGTCCTTAGTAATAAAAGCCAAGATTTCTGTACAGCCCTCTGGTATTTTCCAGTCTAAATTTGTTTCATTTTGTTTTTTGAGATAGGATTTTTCTGTGAAGCCCTGGCTGTCCTGGAACTTGCTTTGTAGACCAGGCTGGCCTTGAACTCTGAGATCTCCCTGCCTGTGCCTCCTGAGTGCTGGGGTTAAAAGTGTGCGCCACCACATCTAGCCCAAACTAAATATCGTACAATTTTTTTATGTATATAGGCTTTTTGCCTGCGTGTATGTGCACCACATGCATGTCGGGTACCTGAGGAGGCCAGAAGTTGTCAGATTTCTTGAAGTGACAGGTGTCTGTGAACACCATGTGGATGCTGGGAATTGAACCTGAGTCCAGTGCTCTTAACTGCTGAGCCATCTCTCCAGCTCACTAATCCATACTCTGAAAATTTTTTGATGTCATTGTATACCATATATAGTACTTTTTTGAAGTGAATAGTTGATTTTTGGTTAAGTTTTCTGTCTTGTTCTGTTTTTGTTTTAATGTGTATGATTGTTTTGCCTGCATATATGTACCATGTTCATGCAGTGCCCTTGGAGGCCAGAAAATGGTGTTGGGTCTTCTGGAACTGGAGATAAAGATGGTTAGTAGCTTCCCGTTTTTTAGATATATGTACCAGCGTTATGTTTCTGAGCATTTGTCTCTCTAGAGCCTCCTCCTAGGCAGCTGTAAATTACTCTCCAATTCTAAAGCAAAGGTCTGCACATTATTCTCATGGCCATCCAAGGCTGACAGGAAAGCAGTCAGGAAGCCTTTGGACCATAGCCACCCAGCCCCACTGCTCCTAAGGCGGCACATCTGGCTGAACCTCCAATTGTGGAAGGTTCCCAGGATTCCCCACAAATCTCTCTTTGGCTTAAGCAGCTCAATTTTTTACTGGGGAGAGGATTATGATGGTCCAGGATGAACCAGAGCTAAGGGGGAAACAGGCCTGTGGTTTGGGAAAGAGGAAACATGGAGGGTATCGGGTAGGGATGAGGCTGCAGATGGTACAAGAAGCCAGTATCACCAATGCAAGAGGTGCCACTGCCACCTCTGCTGCTTACCTCAATGTGGGTGAGAATACCGCTTTCCTTCCGGTCAGGAGAGACAAGGAAAGTGGGGTAGGTCTGGATTTCTAGCCAGCAGGGTCAGGCAGTAGAGCAGGCAACCAGCATCTAATAAAGGAGTAAGATCTGGTAATGAAATTGAGTCACAGGATGAGTTCTTATACACATAGACCTCCCTGAATTCTCATGACAAGCCAGCAGTTAGTACTGCAGTAACATCCCAGGCAGAAAATGATTATACCAAAACCGAATGCTTAGAAGAACACAGCTGAAAAGTTGTGGGCGGAGGGTTAATTCCAGCTGTGTTGCTTCAGAACCTGTGCCTGTCAGTGTGCCGTCATGCTGTCTTTCCCCAGTTGGAATAGCAGCAGGTCTATTGCCAGCCCTGTTGCCTACACCTCAGGCTGTTCTAGATGCCCCCATTGTTCTGCTCTTCTGGCTGCTAGGTGGCCCAGGCAGGCATGTCCCAAGATGAAAGGCTAGAAGGCATGGAGTCTCCAAAGGCAGGGCAATAGCCAGAACCTGATGTCTCCCATCATTGGCTCTTATGTGGGCTGGAGTAGCACTTTGTATCTCTAGGACAGACTTTTTTTTCCCTGTACCTCCTTAACCTTCGTGTGTGTGTGTGTGTGTGTGTGTGTGTGTGTGTGTGTGTGTGTGTGTGTGTGTGTGTGTGTGTGTGTTATAAGTGTATTGTTGCTGTTGTTTTGGTTTCAGAGACAGGGTTTCTCTGTGTTCAGGCTGTCCTGAAACTTGCTCTGCAGACCAGGCTGACCTTGAACTCACCTGCCTCAGCTTCTCCAATGTTGGGTTTAAAGGTGTGTGCCACTACTGCCCGGCACCTTTTTATATTTTTTCTGACTTTATTTTTGAGACAGCCTCTCATTGGGTTGCCCAGGCGGGCCTTGAACTTTTTATTCTTTCTGTCCCCAACTTCCTAAATAGCTAGAATTACAGATTTAAAGATCTAATGTACCAGGCCTAGCTTAGAGAGGGTTCTGGGAAAACAGCTCAGTTACACCCAAGGGCAGCTTGCTGTCAGGGCTCCTGCAGAGAAAGACTAAAGTCACGACTGCACCAAAGCTCCCAACTTTGCAACAGATGACTATTCTAGCTTTTATTTAGAATATACTATTGATAGGAAGCTTACTGCTTCCCAGACATCACCAGCTTAGGGTAGTTCCTCATAGGTGAAACATCGAGAGGCAAGGAGAAGATATGCTATATCTAGACCCTGATTCTGGGTCTGACCTTCAGGTTTTTAACTTGAAAAGTGGGGTATTTTTGTTTTTATCATTTTGTGTGAGTGTGTAAGAGAGAAACAAGAGACAGTGTTGAGGTACACACGTGTCATAGCATGTATGGAGGTCAGAACAGAAGTCAACTTTTAGACGTTTCTCCTTCACCATGGGCTCCAATTCTGACCTGAATGGTGACTGCTTTCATCTGCAAAGGCATCTCACGGGCCCAGTGCGGGTCATTTTAAAGCTGCTGCTGATCTGGGGAGAAGCTTGAGCAGATAGATGCACTGGTTTGTTTTGTTTTTGTTTTTCCCCCAAGACAGGGTTTCTCTGTGCAGCCCTGGCTGTCCTGGAACTCAGAGATCCCCCTGCCTCTGCCTCCTGAGTGCTGGGACTAAAGGCTGCTTCTGCTGCCACCACCAGCACCTGCCTAAGCAGAGGCACTTGTATGTAAAGGTGCTTTTATGCAGGCTTGATGGTATGAGTTTGATTATTGGTTCTCACAAAAAGACAGTAGTGAACTTATTCAATAGAGATGTCCTCTGATCTTCATATGCTGCCATGACATGTGCATACCTGCATATAATATATATTAAATGAATTAAATATTAGATGTGTATTAAAATTAGATGAAAAGGTAAGTCAGATATGGTGACAAGTACTTTTAATCTAGCATTTGAGAAAAAGAGACAGGAAAATCAGGAGTTCAAGGTCATTCTCTGCAATATCTCCAGTCTGTGGTGAGCCTGGACTACATGAGACTATCTTTTAAAAAAGATTAGAAAACAGATTTCTTACATGTTAAACAAACTTTAGCTCAAAAACATAAGAAAGAGGCTGGAGAGATGGCTCAGCAGTTAAGAGCATTCGCTGTTCTTGCAGAGGATTGGGGTCAGTTCCCAGTCCCTACCCACAATATCCGCTCACAGCTGTCTGGAACCCTACTTCCAGGGAAATCAGATGCCCTTTCCTGGACTCTGGATGCTGAATTCTGAGTGAGTGTGGTGCACACACATAAATACTGCAGACAAAACAGAAAACATTTATGAACATTAAATGAAAATAAAAATTTTTGTTTGTTTTTCAAGACTGGGTTTCTCTGTGTTACAGCTTTGGCTGTCCTGGAACTCACTCTGTAGACCAGGCTAGCCTCAAACTCAGAGATCCTTCTGCCTCTGCCTCCCGAGTGCTGGGACTAAAGGCATGTGCAACCACTACTTGGTTGAAAATAAATTTTTTAAAAAGCAGAGTTTGGGTTAGAGAAATAGCTTAGCATTTAAGAGCACTGTGGCTCTTCCAGAGACTTGGGGCTCAGTTTCTGTCACCCCATGTGGTGGTTCACAAACATCTATGATTTTAGTTCCAGGGACCTGACATCTTTTGGCCTCTGAGAGGTAGGTGGTATACAAACTATATCCATAGACAAAGCACCCATATACTCTATAAAAATTAAAATTAGAAAAATAGAAACTGGTCTTATAGACTCCATATTGTACTGAGTGATTCTGTGTTCAATGTGCCGAGTAAGGACTATCGGACATTTTCTATAAAGTTCAAGACAGTATGTATTTTAGGGTATAGAGATTATACAGTTTCTGTTCTAACTATTCAGCTCTGGGTAGCAGATGCTTCACCGTAGTGTGTGTGCTTAGCGTACATGAAGCCCTGGGTTTGATCCTCAGCACTGAACAACAAAAGCCAACTAACCAAACCCAATAAAGTTACTTAACTCTGCAATTGTTGCTAGGAGCAACACAGCCCACATGCCTGGTGGAGCTGTGCTCCAGTAAAACTGCAGCCCAAGGACTCACCAGGATATGTGTTGTAGAAAGAGACCTACATGTATCTCTAGTGTCCAGAGAGAATGTGGCTTCTTAATGTGTCACTGCTGAAATTCTGGAAGGATCTCACTGGGTCTGAAAGGGACATTCAGCAAATCCGATTGCTCCTCCATACAGATCTGATCACTGACCTGGACTTCTCTCCGTTTGATGACTTCCTCCTGGCCTCAGGTTCAGCTGACAGGATGGTAAGTGAGGCTGGTTTGAGGAGCTGCTTGTGATCCACCCTCTACCACCTGGGTCTCTGAGCCCTGGCCCCTATTCATGCCCTTGCTGGCCCCAAGTGCCTGCTCAGAGCTGCTGTTGTGATCTGCCCTTAAAATGCATGGCTGCTTGTGGGAAGCAGGCTGGGGTGATTGTGATGATGAAGAGGATTGCAGAGCCATGTCTAGACTCACAGGGCATCCTTGCTGATCTCTGATCACATCCGACTCTCCCTGAGTTGGGTTCCCTTCCTGCTGTCCATGATAGGATTTGTGGCTCCGAAACCCTAAGAGGTAAGACGTCTTGTTTCAGCATGGGACCCTGCCTGGTAGGACCAGGATAGCTCTGGGCAGGCCTGACTGTAGCAGCAAGCTTCTAGCACCTGGTCCACAAACTCGGTCTTTCTTTCAGATAAAGCTCTGGCGGCTGCCAGGCGCCGGAGACCCCCTTCCCTCTGTGGCTGGAGTTGTGCTGGGTCCTGAGGAGTTACCAGTGGAAGGGCTGCAGTTCCACCCCACTTCAGATGGTGTTCTGGTGAGCACAGCTGGCAGGGCCGTGAAGGTCTGGGATGTAGCCAAGCAGCAGCCCCTGACAGGTACGGCCACTCTGCAGTGGATGCTCCTCTCTGGCAGCCTTCCCTTGGGTCTTTAGTAGTGTGGGAAAAAAATATATCAAGAGTGGGGTACAACTCAGTGGTGAGTGCTTGTCCTGCATTTCTAAGGTCCTGGGTTCCATCACCAGAAACCTTAAAAAAAAAAAAAAAGTACCAAAGTATGACAGGCATATAATATACATTCAAAAACTTTGTAGTACATAGTATGTCAGGCGAGGGTGACATAGTGGGGGTGGGTATTAGAGTGAGCAGAAGTGACCATGGAAAATGAGAAGCAGGGAATCTAAGAAGTTTATTAAATAGAGGCACATCCTGATAAGGGCAAGCTTGAAGAAGGAAGCCTCTAGATGCATCTGTAGCATGTGTGGCTGGAGCTGTTATCCCTACCTCTCCAGGCTAAAAGACCATCATCACTGCTGATGACTTTGCTTCTGAGTTACCCCTAGGCAGGCCTACCCTCCTCTTCTTCCCTAATGCCCTCATCACTTGGTGCCTGACCTTGGTTGTTTCTCTGCAGAGCTGGAGGCCCACAAGGACCTGGTGCAGAGTGCTGTTTGGAGCCGGGATGGAGCCCTTGTGGGCACAGCATGCAAGGTAAGCAGGCAGCAAGTGACTTTAAAACTTAGCATGGGGCTAGTGTGGTCAGGAAGGCTTCACACCTTGTATGCTCTACAATATGGGTTGAAGAGCCCTCAGTCAAGATGGGTATCTTTGAGCTCCCTGCCCCACCTGAAGCCCTTTAAAGGGGGCTTGAGGAAAGTCCCATGCTGCCTTCTGCTGGTCTGCGCTATTTGGTTTTGGCTTTGGTCTATCAGTAAAGCTGTACCAGCTGCCTGAGTGGTTTCTCCAAACAGCTTTCTATAACATCCAACTAGCTTCAAGGACAGTGCAGATAAGTGGGCAGTTGTAACCCACAACTCACATCTGAAAGGGACACGATTGGGTTGGTAATAGGAATCTGCCCATGGCCAGAGGCTGGGGATGAAACCCTGAGAAGAGTCCATTCCACAGGCAGGACTGGCAGAGAGCATGTGTCTGTGGGACACCTGAGATAGTGCCAAACCTTCGGGAGTAAGTGCTGGCTAGTGTTGCTGTAGTGGCAGTGGGCAGGAAGATAAAGCCAGAAAGGCCGCTGGTGACCTGTGTGTGAGGTCACAGAAAATGGCTGAAATGCACTTAGTTTTGGGACTGCTGTCAGGGAATGGGTAAGAGTCCTGAACTTGTTGTGAGGTGGTAGGGATGGAGGCTGTAGAGCTTTTGGTAGTGGGCTGGATATGAAGACTGGGGATTGTTAGTTTGGATCTTGGGTTCCGAGAGGAGCCCCACACAAGCAGGTCTTGAGAGTTGGAGAGCACCTTGTGTAAATGATCTAGACAATACTGCTACCATGGTGGCTGGAGGTGTATTAGCTGGAGTGCTTGGAGACATCCCAGCCTGTCTGGGCCTAATGGAATCCTGAGCAGAGTTGAGCAGAGGATGGAGAGGGAGCTGTAGTCTGTGCCCAGGATCAGGGATATTCTCTGAAGGGAAGAATCATAAGCCTGCAAGGAGGAGGTGGTGGAAAGAAGATAAGAGGGTTGGGGCTGGGGTCTGGACTTGAGGTTTCTCCCAGGCAGCTGTGCACCAGGGTAGAAGAAACCTGGGGTTGGGGCATTAGGGGCCTGGGACATTTTTGATGGTAGCAGGGCCTGAAGAGACTTAGGAAAAATGGCAACCAGGAATGAGAGTGCACACCTATAGTTCTAACATTAAGGAGATCAGGAGTTAGAGGGCAGCCTGGACCATGTTGTGAGTTTGAGGACAGTCTAGACTTTATAAAATTCTATTTCAGAAAATAACTAAAGGAGTAGGGGTCATGGAGGCAGAGAGGAGAGTGGGGAACGCAGGATGGGGAGCAGTGACAGCTTCAAGCCCTGAGTGCTTCCAGGGTCTACTCACCTGAAGGGCCCTTATTTCCTATGCTCTCTTCTGCCATTTTTTTGGAAGGCACATTTCTCCGTCTTTATTAAGCATCTTTTCTGGTGTTGTTCATTACTCAGTAGGTTCCAGAGGCTGGCTTGAGCTCTCGAGACTGAAAAGTAATATGACCCCATGACACTCTGGCTAGTTTATTCAGGTTTAGCACTAGGGGATGGGACGCTTCCCAGAACATAAACTTGGCCTTCATTCTAGAAAAAGAGGCCTGGCTACAGACAAATCGGGGATCCCAGTCAGAGAACCAGCCCTTATGCATCAAGACCAATGTCTCCCTCCTTTGAGAAGCCTCTGTGATGTGGTGGTTTAGCCTCTTCTTTCTCTCTGTGCTGAGCCTCATTTGCCACCAGAATCGGGAAGGACAGACCAAGAGTAATAGCCCAGTAAGGGATGGGATGTGGCTGACTTGCCGTGTAGATACTATACCTGGTTTGCTGTCCGCCATCGCAATTAGAAGAAGAAAGCCAAGGCCAGGCGACTCATGTTAGTTCCCCACAAGGAAACATTCCCCTTTAGACCCACACCCAAAGCTGCCAGAAGTACATTTCCTAAGCAGGTGGTGCAGTAAAGTAACCCCTGCTTCTTCCCTCCTTTCCAGACCTAGGTGTGCCACCTGTGGGAACGCACCATCTCTTCCAGGCTGGCACCTGTCAGCACATGCTAGGACTAATGGGTACCTTGATTATGTGCCCATTTCTGTCTTCCTTTGCTGGAAAGCTGTCTTGAGGACCTGGGTGGTGGTACTACTAGCCATACTAATACAGTTCTGGGAGCAAAAGGCTATCCTTTATGGCCACAGGCTAGGTGGAGATGCCCAGAGTATTGTGGGAGTGGTAAGTGAGCTCACTCCATAAGAGAGACTCAGAGATTGTGGACCAGACTCTGGATTTGTGCAATTGCTGCTTCTGCTGCTTGGTTGGGCCAATATGGCCATCCCCTTTCCTCCAGAGATGCCTGGTTTCTCAGTTCTGTCTTGCTGTTGCTAGTGCAGGGTTAGCTCTGCCTCTGAGAGCACCCAAACTAACCCTAACCTCTAATGATTGAGAAAAGAAACCAGAGGCCACTAGAGGGCGAACTGGCATCACAGATGGCCGGCTTGTCCTGCTCTGAGCTCCCGGCAGCCTAGTTAGGGCCTTTTGCCTGGCCCAGAACAGGCTAGCCTACTCTGAACTTGGTTTGCACCCTGCCTTAAACTGCTACACTCAGTGGCTCAGTCTCCTCTGTGAAGCTTGGTGCATGCTGAGAACGATGTTGCTGTCCCTGTGAGAGATGCTACTGCCACTGCCTCGTCACTGGGTTCAGTCTTGCTCAGGTCCCAAAGCTGGTGGTGTGGTCAGCATTTGAATGTGGGCTTCAAGCTTTCCTCAGCAGCTCTAGCCCTGAAGAATGACAAGTGCTTTCTCTAGCTTTTTTTTGGAAACTGCATCTCTCCTGTCCTGGGTGTCCCTTGCTTCTCTGTTGTTCCTTGCCCTTTGCTGTTGTTGTCCTGTGTGTCCCGTGTCTGGCTTTGCTTGTGTTTTCTCTTGTTGTACCTCTCTTCTCCTTCATGTCTGATCTCATGTCACATGGTCCTAGGAGCCCTGGACTCAGGAAAGCTGTGTCAGAAGACCGTGGGCCTCCCTGCTGGTGCTGGGCCTCGCTGCCCAGGCCCTCTCCAGTCACTGTCTCCTGCAGCTCCCTCTCTCTGCTTCATTCTATGTCTTTCCCCCTTTGCATCTCACATCAGCATCTTGCTTGTGATTTTCCACCTTGTCTTGTGCTTGTCTTCTGAGGTTCAGCTCAGGTTTCTTCCAGGTTTTCCTGCGACAACCCTGGCTAGAGAGCACAGCCCTTAGCTGTGAACTGTCCTCACTGGGACTGGCTATTCACTGTTCCTCTGAAGCACCCAGACTCGCACTGTGCACACAACAAGCATTAACTCGGCTGCCCTTGTATTTGCTCTAATTTTTTGATTGATTTAAGTTTTTTGTTTGTTTGTTTGTCTATATACGGGTGTTTTGCCTGTATGTTATCTGTGTACCACATAGGTGCCTGGTGCCCTTGGATTCTTGGATCCTGGAGTTACAGATGGTTGTAAACTGACATGTGGGTGCTGGAAACTGAACTTTGGTCCTCTGAAAGAGTATCCAGTGCTCTCAACTGCTGAGCCATCTCTCTAGCCCCCTCAAAATATATTAGCTTAAGCTGACTTATCACTTCTGTGTAATCCAAGTTGGCATCAAATTCAAGGTGATCCTCTGCCTCTACTTCTGAATGCTGGGTTTATAGGCGTGAGTCACCCTTCTTGGCACAGTTTTATTTTAGAGCTGTCTTAGAGGAAAAATATAGCAGATAATACAGAAATTGCCCCTATTTCGCCTCTCCACATCTATTTCCTTTACTGTTTTGTTGGTGTATTAAGACGTCTGTGTTGAGATGGGGTCTTACTGTATAGCCCTGGCTGGCCTGGAACTGGCTATATAGACCCGGTTGGCTTCATGGAGATCTGCCTGCCTCTGCCTCCTTCCTGCTGGGATTAAAGACAATTGCCACCATGCTCAGAACTGTTGTTATGTTTTTCAGACAGTCTGTCTAACCCAGGCTGACCCTGAATTTGGAAACCTACTGCCTCAGCTTCCAAGGCTGGGATTAGCAGCACACCCAACACCTGAACTCCTCACTACCACATGCACTGGTGGGATACGTTGTTGAGTTATACAGATTTTGATAGATTATTAGAAATTAAAGTCTAATTTTCATTAGATTGTTTGCCGGTATGCATACATGTCAGAAAGGAATGTCTGTACCCATGCAGAGCAAGGGTTGGGTGTCTTTCTCTGATGCTTTCTGCATTCATTTTCCGATATATATTTATTTTCTTCTATGTGTGAGTGTTTTGCCTGCATAGTTGTCTGTACACCAGAGCATGCTTGGTGCTCATGGAGGTCAGATCTGCAACCAGCATCAAGGATGGTTGTGAACCACTACATGGGTAGATGCTGTAGATGGGTAGATGTGGGGTATTTGTACACCGTGTGAGGCTGTGAGGCTGTGACTGGTGTAATAAAGAGCTGGGCACTTTTCCTGGTGTCTTCTCCATGCCTTGACCCCCCTTCCTCTCCTTTCTGTCCCCAGAGATCTCTCTTGTACTATTGGCCATTGAGCTTTTACTACGCCAAGCACAGCAATGCAGCCTTATAGAAATGGGAGGTGCTAGATAGAAGAGAGGTAACGCTGTGTGATGGAATGTAGGTTAATATGAAGGATTAATTTAAGTTAGAAGAGCTAGTTAGGGGCTGGAGAATGGCTCAGAGCTTAAGAGCACAGGCTGCTCTTCCAGAGGTCCTGAGTTCAATTCCCAGCACCCACATGGTGGCTCACAACCATCTGTGATGAGATCTGGTGCCCTTTTCTGGTGTGCAGGAATATATGCAGACAGAACACTGTATACATGCTAAATAAATAAATCTTCGGAAAAAAAAAAAAAAACAAAAACCCAAGACCTAGTTAGGAACAAGCCTAAGCTGTAGTCGAGCTTTCATAATTAATAAAAAGTGTCCGTGTTATTATTTGTGAGCTAGAGGCCCAAAGGAAAATCCGTCTACAGGTGTTGGACTGAACTCTTCCACAACAGCAAGTGTTCTCAGCTACGGAGCCATCACTTCAGTCCCTCTCCCGTTTTATTTTAACTAGAAAAAAAACAAAAAAAAACAAAAACCAAAAAAAACCAGGCATGGTAGTGTATGCTCTTAGTCCCAGCAGTTGGGAAGCAGAGGCAAGGAGATCTCTGTGAATTCAAGGCCAGCCTGGTCTATGTAGTGAGTTCCGGGACAGCCAGATCTAATATAGAGAGACACTGTCTCAAAAAGCCCAAAACTAAAAACTTGCTTTGTACTTGTGCTGTGGTATACAAGTGGGAAGGTCAGGGTCAGCCTTAAAAGGTGGTTTTCACCTACCTTTATGTAGGAACCAAGATTCAAACTCACGTCTTCAGACTTACATAGTGTCCTAGTTAGGCCTGCTATTATCCTGATAAAATACCACTGCCAAAAGCACCTTGGGGGAAAGGGGTTTATTTCATCTTACACTTCCAGGTCACACATCACTAAGGGAACTCAAGGCGGGAATTGAGGCAGAGACCATAGAGGAGGGAATTCTGCCTGAGTACTGGCCTGCTCTCCGTGGCTTATGCCTTCCTCCCTCCCTCCCTCCCTCCCTCCTTCCTTCCCCTCTCCCTCCCTCCCTCCCTCCCTCCCTCCCTCCCTCCCTCCCTCCCTCCCTCCCTCCCTTCCTCCCTTCCTCCCTTCCTCCCTCCCTTTCCTCTCTTCCTTCCCTCCCTCCCTCCCTCTCTCCCTCCCTCCCTCCCTCCCTCCCTCCCTTCCTCCCTTCCTCCCTCCCTTTCCTCTCTTCCTTCCCTCCCTCCCTCTCTCCCTCCCTCCCTTCCTCCCTCCCTCTCTTCCCTCCCTCCCTCCCTTCCTCCCTCCCTCTCTTCCCTCCCTCCCTCCCTCCCTCCCTCCCTCCCTCCCTCCCTCCCTCCCTTCTAAATTTATTTAACTTTATTTTATGTGCATAGGTGTGAAAGTGTCAGGTCTCCTGGAACTGGAGTTACAGACTGCTGTGAGCTGCCATGTGGGTGCTGGGGATTGAACCCGGGTCCTCAGTGCTCCTAGCCACTGAGCCATCTCTCCAGCACCTTGACTGCTTTCTTATGTTATCCAGGACCACCTGCCCAGAGGTGACACCACCTTAGTGAGCTGAGTTCTCTCACAGTAACCAAGAAGAATGCCCTGTAGAATTACCAGCAGGAAATCTAACGAGGGAGTAAATTCACAAAAACAGAAAAACCAGTGAGGATACATGGCAAGTGCCCATGTGCTGAGCCATCTTACCAAGCCCTCCACCTTACTGTATTTATTTAGACAGGGTCTCAATATGTAGCCTTGGATGGCCTGGAGCTCACTGTGTAGACCAGACTAGTCTGACATTATAGAGATCCGCCTGCCTGAGTGCTGGGATTAAAGGTGTGTGCTACCATGCCCAGCCCATCCATCTTATTTTTTGAGATTGTCTCTCTCAATGAACCTGAAGCTCGCCAGTTGGCTAGACTGTTTAACCAGTGAGACCCCAGGATCTTTCTGCTTCTCCCTTCTGGTGCTTGGATTCCAGATATGTTTTCTTACAGGATATTAGTGATACTGATTATGGTAATAACTTACTTACCTCACCGAGCCATCTCCCCCCCCCCCAAACTGACATTCAACAATAAGAAATCTTCATATCCTGTTGGTGGTGGTGGCACACACCTTTAATTCCAGCACTGGGAGGCAGAGGCAGGCAGATTTCAGTGAGTTCCAGGCCAGCCTGGTTTACAAATTGAGTTTCAGGAGAGCCAAGACTACACACTAACCCTGTCTGTCTGGAAAAGCCCAAACAAACAAACCCCGAAATCTTTATAACAATGGAATATTCGCTCATTAGTTTATATCTTTGCTTTTTAATCAGTGTTTACAATCTGTCTCTTGTTTTGTTAATGCATATTTTATAAGATTTATAACTAAGTATTTTATTTCTTTGGTGCTGATGCAAATGGTAATGTCCTTACCTAAGTCTCAACATCGTTTCTCAAAATAAAAATATAGGCATGTATACTGATGAGAACAAAGTTGAGCTGTGCTAAAATATTAAATGGAAATGTTGGCCGGCCTTCACTTCCTCCCTTCATATCTGGCATCGACTGGCTGGTCAAAGCTCAGCCCTTGCTCTTTGCTTAGCAAACTTCTAAAGTGTACAGGAACATGGTTACTCAAATGAAGATTTGTATTTTGACAATAGTAGACTCACACCATGCCATGTTTTTCTCAACCTCCTCTTTACACCTAATCATTTACAGTTGCCAAACCTATACATAATGGATACAAACTCTCCTGATTGGACCCAGGGCTGTATGTGTTAGGATTTTGTGCGTATCTTGCTTTGTTCACATATACCCAGTTATCTGGCGGTAGATTCTTAAGGATGTACATGGGGACGGGGGATGTGCCAGAGGGCAGCGGCAGATAGCAGGAGACTCTTAACGGCTGTTTCTATGTAGAAAAGAGCTTTATTTTCAGATGCGTGTGGTTACGATTATAATAGCAGAGAAAGCAAGAGGAAAGAGAGAGAGAAAAGAGGAAAAAGGAAGAAGGAGAGAGAGATGGGGGAGCTCCCAAGAGAAGACAAAGGCGGGGGGGGCGGGGGGGGATTTGCATGTCGAAAGCTTGCTTTCAAGGGGACCTGACATCAGTGGTCAGCTCAGAGGGCATGACTCTTAGAAACTAACATTTCTTGAGTACCTTTCCATGGAGCTTTCTCAGTATTCATTGGCTCCCGACTGCCTGAATATTTTCCATTTGAGCTGCAGAGCTCAGTGTGCCTGGGCTCCTGGCCGCCAGGATCTCTTTCCATCTGGGCTGCACAAACACCTACATTATGTATACTTGCATTCTAGGTCTGGGCCTTACCATTGAGCCACACTGCCAGGCATGTGTCGCAGCTTTTTACACATCTGTGCTTGTGCACAGAGACAACATGCACACGCAGATTATCTTGCAGAAACAAGGACCTATATACAGGGCATGAACCTATTATTTCACATATAGATTCTTGTCTTTTTTCCATTCTAGTCCTTAGGTAATCTTGGTCAGTTAGTGCATTGAAAGGAAAGATTAGCTTCTCTTTATCAATTCTTTAATCTGGGTTTGGTGGTGCACATCTGTAATCTCAGTAGGTGAGCTGAAGCAGAAGTAGCATTGCTGCAGATTCAAGGCCTGCATGGGGTCCATACACACCAAGACCTTCTCAGCCACAGGATAGTAATTAGTAGACTGAGACAGGAGTTGCTAAAACTAACCAGAAAGTTCTATGTGTGTGTGTTCTGTGTATGTGTTGTAGGGGTAGTGCACATGGAGGCCAGAGGCCGTCACCTTCCACCTCATTGTGTGTGCCTGTGCTGTCCTGTTTATGTGGGTATCTGTATATGGAAGCCAGAGGGTTGATACTGCATCTTCCTTGGTCACTTTCCACTTATTTATTGCACTGAGTGGGTTTCAGGGATCAAACCCAGATTGTGTGCCTTAGTGGCAAACACCATTACCTGCTGAGCTCTCCTACGTCATCCCACACTATGTTTTTTTTTTTACCTTTTAAATCTTGTGTGTGAGTGTTCTACCTGCGTATATCTGCCATATGAGTATAGTGCCCTCCGAGACCAGTGGGATGGATTGGAGTTTTAGGTGGTTGTGAGCCACCATGTGGGTGCTGGAAATGAACCCAGGTTGTCTACTAAAGCAGCAAGTGCTTTTAACCACTGAGCCACTCTCCAGCCCCCCCCACCCCCCGTATTTTTTTGAGACAGTGTCTCTTATTGAACCTGGGTCTCATTGACTTGGCTAGGCTGGCTAGCAGTGAGATGGGAGGATCTTCCTGTTTTCATCTCCATACCCCCAGAGTCAGGGTTCCATACAGGTGCACGCCTGGTTTTTATGTGAGCGCTAGGGTCTAGGCTCAGGTCCTCGTGCTTGCATGACAGACACTATTAACTAAATCATCTCCCCAATCTCAATGGGAAATTCCTTAATTCTATCATCATCATGTAATCCCTGCCTCAAAGGGGGGAAAAGATGTAGAGAGGGTGCACATGTGACATCCTGGCAGGTAATAGGTGGAGGTGGAATGCTGTCATTGAGTTTAATCTTCTGGGAGTCTGGGCAGGAAGAGACGTGTCCTCAAGGTAAGAAGGAAGACCCCAGCTAGCGAAGTAATATCAGGTCTGTGATGCCAGTCTGTGTAATGCGGTACTCACTGCTGAGAGCTGTAGTGGGGGAGGCAGGCCGGCCTACAGAAACCCTCCGGTTTTCATTGTATCCTTTGGCTCTTCTTTCTTTTTAGGATAAGCAACTACGGATATTTGACCCTAGAGAAAGATCCAAGGGCTCTCAGGTGAGTTATGTGTTCAGTGCTGGTGGGTAAAACCCCCACCTAGGACTGCACAGTTCCAGCACATGGAGGGGCCTGGGGTGACAGCATCTGCTCCTGGGAGCTTTTTCTGAGACCTGATCTCTTGAGTCCTGGGAAGCGCCTAGCTTTGATCACAGGGTGGGATGCAGCCAGGCTGCCCACAGGCTGTCAGTGGGGCCATTCCCTGACTTGAGGAATGTAATATGAGATCTCAGCTTCCTCTCCTCCTTTGAACCCTGCTGTCTTTTCCTGACATGGTTAGCAGAGACTGGCTACTGAGGAATCAGAAAGAATCCTCATTCCAGTTTCCAGGTCTTTTAACGAGCCATGGGACAGACTGACTTCCCATCCTACAAGACCTGGGGGCTATAGGCATTTTGTTATTACTGGGTGCTTGGAGCCCACGCAGTCATGACTTCCAAATGAGGCAGCAGGCATAGAGCCTCTGGAGAGTCATTCATTTCTGCAGACCCTGTAGACAGCAGTCAGCTGCCCATACATATGGCCCTGTCCCCAATGATTATTAAGGGCTTCGCTTTCTTGGAGGGCTTAGTGTTTGTTCTAAGAAACTGGCTTATAGACAAGAAGTGTTTTACAACAGGGCCATAAGCAGATGTGGGAAGAGTTTGTTCAAGAAGTTATCTGAGAATATAAAGGAGAGACAAGAGTTTATCTGAAAGGTCCAGAGGGGAGGCCGGCTGTCCCTGGGGGGTGGGGACCACTAGAGAGTTTTCAGCAGAGTGAGATGAGTGAATTTCTGTTTCTATTTCTTCTTTTTCAAGATTTATTTAATAGTTTTTGTGTGTATATGTACATGAGAGAAAGAGCCTACATGCACACATATACATGGGTACCCACTGAAGACATAATGGGAGATTGGACCCCGGGGGCTGGAGTTGCAGGTGTTATGAGCCACCTGATGAGGGAGCTAGAAAGGACTCAGATCCTCTGGAAGAGCAGCAAGCACTCTTTACTGCTGAGCCATCTCTCCTACATCCCTTCCTTTGTCTATCAGTCCTCCACTTTCTCTTGAGACAGTCTCACTATGTTGCCCTGACTGACCAGCCTGATCTTAGACTTCCACCTGCTTCTGCCTCTTGATTTCTGGGATTAAAGATGTGCACTGCTATACTTGGCATTTTTATATTTCTTTAATTTTAAAGAGGATTTATTTTTATTGTTCTTTTTAAAGTATTTATTTTATATGTATGGTTATTTCGCTTTCATATATGTGTACTCCTCATGCATGCAGTGCCCATAGAAGCCAGAAGAGGGCATTGTGTTCCCTTGGAACAGAAGTTGCAAATGGTTGTGACCTGTCCTGTGGGTAAAACAATGGTCCTCTGCAGGAGGAGCCAGTGCTCTTAAGTACTGAGCCATCTCTCCATCCCCAACTTTTATTATTTTGAATTATGTATCTGCACATGTGTCTGGATAAGAGTTTGTTATGTGCATGCAGATGCCTACAGAGGTCAGAGGCTTTGAATCCCCTGGAGCTAGAGTTATATAGACAATTGTAAGGTGCCCAGCATAGGTACAGTGAACAAACTTGGTTCCTCTGCATCATACATATTTTTGAGGGTTTTTTTTTGGGGGGGGGAGTTTGGTTTGGTTTAGTTTTTCAAGACAGGGTTTCTCTGGCTGTCCTGGAACTCATTCTGTAGACCAGGCTGGTCTCTAATTCAAGATATCCATGTGCCTTTGCCTCCTGAGTACTGGGCTTGCATCATGCAATTTAACCCCTGAACCATCTCTCTAGCCCCAGGATTTCCCTTCCCTCCCCTCCCCTCCCCTCTCCTCCCCTCCCCTCCCCTCCCCTCCCCTCCCCTCCCCTCCCCTCCCCTCCCCTCCCCTCCCCTCCCCTCTCTCTCCCTCCCTCTCTCTCTCTCTCTCTCTCTCTCTCTCTCTCTCTCTCTCTCTCTCTCTCTCTCTCTTTCTTTCTTTCTTTTTTTGTGAAAAAATTTTAAAACCAACACTTTATGGGTATGAGCATTTTGCATGTGTCTGTGGCACAACACACCTGCCTGCTGCTCTTATAAAGAGGGTGTCAGATCCTCTGGAATTTGCATGACATAGAGTTGTGAGCCGCCATGTAGATGCTGGGACTCAAAGGGGGGGGGGGTCCTCTGGACAAGTAGCCAGCGCTCTTAACAGCTAAGCAATCACTTCAGTCCCAGGAATTTGTAATTCTTTTTTGGTTTTTTGAGACAGGGTTATTACTCTGTGTATCTTTGGCTGTCTTAGAACTCGCTCTGTAGACCAAGCTGGCCTAAAACTTACTGAGCTCTGCCTGCCTCTGCCTCCCAAGAGCTGGGATTAAAGGTGTGCACCAGACCCAGTCTGAATTTGTAGTTCAGACTACAAATATGAACTGGAAGCTGATGAGGCTTTTTTCTCAGGGAGGTGTGGTGCAGTTTTGTTCCCCAGTAAAGACGGAGGCCCACAGAGAGTCTTCATTTCTTCTGAAGATGGGTTCCCATGAGGAGTCAAGGATAGCCCAGGCCTCTGTACCTCTCTTCAGTTGGTATATTATTCCTCTTGGGCCTAAATAGTTCCGCTTTTTCCGACCGAGTGCTGAAGAGACCCCATCAGATAGGTGAACTGCGGGCAGAGTTTGCCATGTGTCTCTAACAAGACTGCTGATCTCATCCACTGGATCATTTGAATCCAAGGTTGATGAGGTGTGAACAGTAGACCTTTCCCAATAGGCTTCCTCTGACCCCCAAGCCTTTGCCTAGAAAGAAGTACCCAGATTTGTTTGAGGTGATAGAAGCCCCTTCTTCGGGTGCCTTGCCCAGTTCTGGGCACTACCCAAGTACCTGCCATCCTGCCTGTCAGGCATCACCCTCGGCCAACTCCTGGAGTGTTTTCTTCCTTTCTTCCCCTTTACAGAGGCCTCTTTCCAGCCTGCCTTCTCCCCCATCCCCACCCCCTCTTTCCTCTCCTCCTACGCCTCCCTAACACCCCACAGAGGTGGTCTGTGAGTGAGGCTGAGGTGGAGCTGGTGTGGCTTTTGGCCAAGAGGCTCCAAGATGATGAAGAGTACAAGGAGGCGGTGAGGATCTGGGCTGGAGGAGCCCCCCGGAGGGGTTTTTTTAGCCAAGAGATCTGGGAAGAGCGTGGGCAGCTCTGCTGGCCGCTGGGATGGTGCCTGTGTTTGGCTCTGAGGCTCTATGCAATGCGGGGGCAGCAGCAGGCCTGGAATGCTGCCCTCCAACTGTCCCTGCCTCCCCCCAACTTCCGCCCAGGGCATCTGGCCCACACCTGGCTTCTATTAGGAAAACCACTGCTGACGGCCAGGGTGGTGTGAGCTGAGGGGCCAGCTCAGAGACTCCCTCTGAAAGTGCTTTCTCCGAGTTCCCCCTTCCTGTCCAACATGAGTCAAAGTGTGTATGGGGGTGTACCACCCCAGTCTTACCTGTGCCTGTCCTGGGGCCTCTCATCTGAATCCCAGACGAGAGGCTGCACATGAGTGTCCTCTGTCCATGTCAACTTGGCCTGCACCTCTAGGTACTTGATCCTGGAGCAAGTGACTCTTGGGTGGCTCCTTACTGTATTTTATACCCTTACTTTGTTTTAATTTTTTACTTCTATTTTTATTTAGGTAGGTTTTGATTATTGTTTTAGGGGAACCGTTTTATTAATTTTATCTTATTTTTGGAAAGAAGGTTTCACTGTAGACCAGGCTGGCTTTGAACTCAGAGATCTGTCTGCCTCTGCCTCTGATTGCTGGGATTAAAGGCTGCACCACCACCTAGCCTCATGTAGCCTAGGTTTACTACATAGCTGAGGCTGCCCTTGAACTTCTGATCTTCCTATCTTCACCTTAATTTTGTTTTTTGGTTTTTGGTTTTGGTTTTTTTTCTTTTTTTTTTTTTTTGAGATGGAGATTCTCACTGTGTTGCCCAGGATGGTCTTAATTCAAGTGACCTTCTGTCTTAGCCTCCTAAGCAAAAGTCATTGGCCCAGGACCCAGCAGAGGAACAGATCCCCAGCCCCATCTCCCATTTCTCTGCTGTCCTTTAAGCCAGAGGCCCCTCCTCCCCCGGGAGGGCGGGGAGGCAAGCTAGGCCCTGAAACCATTACCAGTCAAGGGAAGCGGCATCTCTTTTTATTTTTAAACTTATTTATTTGTATGTGTATGTTGTGTCTGCATGTATATAATTGGGGATGGAATTATGAATGGTTATGAGCTGCCATGTGGGTCACTGGAAAAGCAGTCAGTGCTCTTAACCTCTGAGCCATCTCTTCAACTTCAGACTTTTGAGGTTGAGCAAAAATGGACATCAGTGGTGGGGACTCAAGACCTTCACTGAGGACATGAGAGAATTGGGGCAAGTCCCCCGATCTGTCTTTTGGACGGGTGCTTTCTGACTACCCTCTAATGTCAGGGTGGCTGGCTGAGGATGGTGGTGGGACTGTCATGCCTGTGTAGTGATCTCCTATTTCAAAAAAAGAGCCAGGAGAAGGGGAGAAGGGGGTCACGTGGTTTCTGCTGGTGGTTGTAGTTGCCTAGGAGATTGCACACCTCCTAGAGAAGTTCCCTTTTCCCTAGAAAGGAGTTTAGAGTTTCCTATCCTATACTGGTAGTGTTGCCATGGCATTGGAGAGGGGATGTGACTGCACCTCAGTTGGAATGTGAATATGCCACTGCCCCCTGGTTGTGGTTGGCTGGGGTGGCTGGGCCACTACCATCCTGATCTTTTCTCAGGCCAGATATGGGGAGAAAAGACCGCTATGAGCATCTGTATGCTTCGGGACCCTACAGTCTAGGCCATCCTTGGACATCTGCTGAAAACCAGACACATCTGGACTGGCAGTGGTCCCACCTCTGCCACCTTCTAGCTTTCAGTCTCATCACCTATGAGTCACAGGACCTCTTCATGATAACAGGTCCTAGCTTACAAGGCTTAGAGACCTAAGGAGCCTACAGCTGCATTATAGGCAATCAAGGCAAACATCTTTCTCTGTCTGGGTCCCTGGTTTCTCTGTTTGTGAAAGGGAAGGTAGAAGATGCGGATCAAGGTACAGTCTACTCCAGTCTATGTCTCTGTATGGAAAGCTGCATGTGGCAGCCACCCAGGCCTGTGGGAGGCAGAGAGGTCCTTGTGCTCACACATAAGCACTAGGGGAGCCAAGAACATTAAACACACAGGGTTGGCCCTTCAAAGGGAGGGATGCATGACCTGTTTATCCAACCAGAAGTCTGGAAGCAGATGTGGTTAATAGCCTGGTGACCTTTGTGCTATCTGTGTGGCTAAGACAACACCAGATCCTCCCCCAGACCCTTATCATGAGCTTATCAATCTGTAGAAGCCATCTTTATGGAAGGTGTCACATGTACTTTACAGAGAGTTTTGATGTAATGTCTTAAACTTTATTGTGTACATAATATTGACTTATTACCAGTTAATTTTTCACCAAATTGTGCTCTTCTTAAATATGTCTGAAATGAACTACTTAGGGTCAGACTCCAAAGTTTAAACCAACACCAACTCCTGATCAAGTTGAACTGAACTACCTTCTTGGCTCCTGTGGCCCGTTACTCTGTTAGCCATGGTGGTTGCAGAGACTTCTGCGCCAGATTAGCCACATCCTCCCTGTCTGCAGCTTCTTGGGCCTTTGTGCTCCTCCTCTCTATGCAGAACTAGCTCTGTGAAGATTCTTCCATTCTAGCTCAAATTAAGTTACTTCAGTCACATTCTGTGCCCTGTTTACCTTGTAAAAAACACATTTGCAGCTGGATATGACGGTGCACAGTAAACACATAAACCCTGCACTTCGGAGGCTGAAGCAGAAAATCAAATGTTCGAGACTTTACCTGGACTACATGGCATGACCCTGTATCAGAAAACCATGCCTCCCCTTCTCCCCTCAAAAACTTGAACAGCAAAACACAGACCCAGTACTGAACAGTTAGCAGATTTTAACACCTGGTTCTTGCAATAGATATCCAGCGGTAGATGTCATGTGCTTCTCGGAGGCATAGAATTCATCCAGAGACAGCCGCAGTGGACTGCAGGGTGGGTGTCCACCAAGGCAGTCTGACTTGGGGCTTCCTCTCCTGGCCTTCATTTTCCTACTTTGTGGCACCTGATAGTAACCGCAGTGAAGTCGCTCTGCTCACTCGCCAGCCTCCTGGTGTGTAAGTGTTCCGTGGGTTTAGAAGCCTTATCTACTCTCTTCTCCCGTGTCTCCAGCTCCCAGCACAGCACATTCACATTATGAAGGAATGATCAGTTTCACTCCATTCCTGGTCTTTGAAACCCACCCTGTCCCACTGTTGGCTCACAGCACAGTCTTTGGCCCATGGGAAGCCAGCCTCACGTGTTTGTTGATTGTGAATGAGACTAAGTGAAATGGAGACCAGTTACTAGCCATCGTTTCCTGCCTTCACAAGGGGTACTGCGCATGGGTGAAGGAACAAGGGCTCAGTGACACTGCTGACCCATAGCCGTGTGTGTCAGAGGCTAGCCAACGGCTTGACCCTTGTCCTGACCCTACAGCCCCTCTCACGCGGAGCCCTAGTTCTCAGGCCCCAACCCCAGCTTCCTGTGCCACTGTGGCTGGATGGGAAAAGAGCAGTGAGAAAGCCCCTTGGACAGGCGGAGCGTTTCCAGTGGTCTCCCACGCTGGGGTCAGCCTCTGCCTGCTGGGGAGGGGGCCCTGGGCCAGCTTCTCCAAGCTGCTTCCCTGCCTCATTCATTCCCAAGGAGATCGTGGGAAGTTTGGAGGAGGCTGGCCACATTTGGGGTGAGCTATTTTTGGTAACAGGGTCCTTGTCTCAGGCTCCAGGGGCTGGGGTGACTGGAAGGGAGCTGTTTGCATTTCCTCTGGCCCCTGGACTCCCTCCTGCCAGGGCCCAAGGGGGACAGGGCCATTCGCTCTGCCTGCTGTGTGAACTTCTTTTTTCTTTCTGGGGACCTCCAGCCTTCCTGTCTGTCAGACGCTCCAACACCCCTGAAGGGCCACCAGGGGCAAAGCTTTACCCTCTCCAGGACATTACCCAGAGCTTGGCCCCAGGCCTTCTCTCTGGCCTGCTGGCAGAGACAGGAGGCAGCGATAATCCTTCTAATCCTGTGATTTGCACGGGGCTTTTCTCAAGGCCCAGCACTTCTGTGTAGACTCTCAGTTATCATCTAGGCAGCTCCCAGTAGTGGGTGGCATGGGTACTGTAAGTTTAAGAGGGGGAAGATGAGCGATGCAGAGGGTGTGCTTTCCCCAAGTTCATACAGCTCTTGAGTGAGGCTCCTCAGCTGTCATCCTTCTCGGGGCACCTACGGAGGAGAAAGTGCTGCTGCCTTTGGCCTTGGAACACCAGTGCTTTCAGGGGAAGGGTGAGCCCAAGCCTGGTGGCCTCTGGGTGCAGATATGCCTTCGAAGGTGGAAGGACATGTGGCCATCAGGACCTTTTCTGTTCAGAACGTCCCAGTTCCCAGCCACTCAGGAGGTCCTTATCCCCAGCAGGGGGCCCGATGGCTCAGTGCTGTTTCTTGTCTCCTGCAGAGCACACAGGCCCATGAAAACAACAGAGACACCCGTCTGGCATGGACAGGCATTCAGGAACATCTTGTGTCCACTGGGTTCAACCAGGTAGTGTTTCCTCCAGCGTTCATAGCATTGCCCGCCAGGGACTTGTCTAGTCCTTCAGGCTCCTGCTTCAAGAAGGCTGGGTGAGGCCCTAAGGAGGTGGGGTACAGACAGCCAGTTACAGGCCTGTCCATATACGGCCTGGCTGTGCAGCTGGGTCTTGGGGCCCTAGGGAATTGAGGACTTTAGAAAACTGGCAGATTCCATCTGCAGTAGCTAAGCTTGACCCCAGGAGCCATGCTGGCCCCATAGGGACCAGAGTCCATGGAGGGAACCGCCCTCTGTCCCTTGTCACCCAAAGGTTCTTAAAGGGGCAGGGCAGGACATGAAAACCCAAACTCATCATCCCTGTCATGACTCCCTGCTGTTCTGGGGCAGGTGACCATGCTAGGCTGTCCCCTCAGGTACTGGGTTCCAGAGCAGGTAGACTCCTCTGAGCTTTCCTATCTTCCCCACAGATGCGTGAAAGAGAAGTGAAGCTCTGGGACACCCGCCTCTTCAGCAGCGCCTTGGCCTCCATCACCTTGGACACCTCACCTGGGTAGGAGCTTTGATTTGCTGGGAGCTGGGGGCCAAGAGTCTAGAAGGTGTCCAAACTGGCCACTGGTGACTATCCTTATCATTGAGGCTAGCTGATCACTAGAGTGTGACAGATGCTGGGCCTGGGCTACTTTACCAGCAGGAGATGCTGAGGCAGTCTTAGATGGGCCAATGAATGAACTTTTCCTGTTCTCTTGAGGCCCTGTCAGAAAAGTAGGTCCCTGGTCACTGCCCAAGCGTTCGTTCAAGTATGTGTTTGAATAGGGTGGGGGCTATGACCTTGAAAATGTGTCACTGGAGTACAGGTGACGGGAATGGGCTCTTGATATGGATGTTTTCATGGTGCTGAGGGCCCAGGGATACGTGAGGTTGTGGTAGGAAGGTAGACACTGAAGAATATGAGATGACAGGGCAGATGTTTAGAGCTCTGTTTCAGGTGTGTGTAGGCAGGTGCAGGTGGGCTTGGAGTACACTGAGGTTTATGTAAGAAGTTTGCTCGGCACAGGAGGATAGTATGTACTTCATCCTTCCATCCCTGCCTCCCAGAAGTATGAAGAAGAAAGCTTATGGTTATGCCGGATAGGATCCCTGGCCAGGCCAAGCAGCCCTGGGTAGGGATCACCTTGATCTCTACTGGCTCATAAATCAGTCACTAGCAAGCTGGCACTTAGGATAAACTATCTATTCAGTTTGCACAGCCATCATGAATAGCTAAGGAAACGGGAGGCTCCAAGAGGATCAGAGACTTTGCCAGGCTGTAGGAGAGAGGGAAGTACTCGGTCCCTGCTCTGAAGCTTCAACTATGACTGATGGAAGGAAGGTCTGATTGGAAATACTCTGGGTAGGTTGGCTGGAGGAATATTAGAGACAGGAAGGGATCCAGCCTGTCCTTCCTAGAATATTTCAGAACTGAAGAATCTGAATCATAGTGGGGCCATGGTTTATCAGAAGTCCAGAAACAAGAGCATCACATTGAGAGTTAGAAGGCTAGGGGATTCATACTCCTTAGGCCCTCAGAGCATGCAGTGTGAGATAGAGAGTCCACATACCACCTTTTAATGTACAGGAAGAGGCTTGGATACTTTGTTTTTCAAGACAGGATTTTTCTGTGTAGATCTGGCTGTCCTAGAACTCTCTCTGTAGACCAGACTGGCCTAGAACTCAAGGATATGCCTGCCTCTGCCTTCCAAATACTGGGTTTAAAGGTGTGCACCACCATGCCCTACTTGGCATTATCTATTTTATAGGCAAGGAAGGCAAAGCTGAGGCATGTTCAGGGTCAGGGGCTGAGTCTCAAGAGCAGTATCATCAGGCCAGCACTACCCTGGAGGAATCAGAGTTGCTGGGCCTTGGAGCTGCACAGCTAGCATTTGCCCTGTGTCCCCAGGCCTGGCACTGCCTTAGCATCTTATCTGCAGACCTACTCCAGCTAGATGACCTGTCCCTGCAGGCCTCCAGCAGAGGCTGTGGGTGTGAAAGGCCTGAGGCACCATCGGTCACTTTTCCACCTAGCACTTCCAGCCAATCAGGCTCCACCCTCCATGGTAGTGATGCTAAGTATCCCCTCCCCTACTGAGCATCTCCTGCCTAGCCTCAGGATGGCCGCTCTAGAGTTAACCATGCCCAGACCCCGTGGTGCCACTGGCCAAGGCTGACCCTGTAATTACAGCAGTTAAGAATAGCCTCGAAGGACCAACAGGACTGGAATTTATCAAATCACTCCCAGATGGGCCGCCAGCCCAGCATCCCTCCCCTCAATCCCCCAGCCCTGGCCTATGCCCTGTCAAGCTGACACCCTTGGCAAGGGAGCTAGGACTCTCCAGCCTCCATAAAGCTGGTGGACATTGATGCATGCCAGTACTAAGCTGTTCAGAGAGGTGGCAGGTCCCTAAGTCCTCACAGGCATCCTGGAAAGCAGATTCCCTCCCCATGGTTGAGGACAGAGAGTGTATAGAGTGCCAACTCTGGGCACAGCCGTGGGGGAGGTTGGCAGCTGTGTCTACTTGCCACCCTTGACCTCTCTGTTACAGATTTTCCATCTTGGTTTAGTCAGGAACAGTGTGTGCTCACAAGAGCTACAGGGCCCAAGGGTCAGGCACATGCCCTACCCCACCCTCCTCTCCCAGGGACTTTTGTCATGTCCGTGGTGTCCCCCCCCCCCCCCCCCCCCCGTCATTTTGGAGTGTCTTTAAGGATGATTACCAAGAGTGTAGAGTAGCAGAATTGCAAAGGTGATATAAAGGTGTGGGTAAGCTGCGGGTCCTACCCTTTGTAGCAACAGAGTGAAATCCCCTCTGTGTGGCTTATCACCTCTCTAGACCAGGAAGCAGGTGTTGGGATCCTGTCTCTTGCCCCTGTGAACTATTACTGCTGTTTCGTATAGGGTGCCTTTCCTCTTCTAAAGGAGATTGTTAGTCTTGGATATGAGTTTACAAAGCTCTAAGGAACAGTGCTTCTGATGAGAACCCCCAACACTTCACACCCATCTAGCCTGACTTTGGTAGAATTATCTTCAGTGGAGGCTGCATCATGTCCTCCACTAAGGGTGGGATGATCTGGATACCTTTCCCGAAGGGCTCTTTCCCTTTCTGTACAACACCCCACCCTGCCATCCCGGAAGGCCAGGTTTGCTTTTTAGCAAAAACAATTTACTCAGCAGTTACCATTCTTCAGCAGTGGCCTCCAGGCCCACAAAGGCCCCTTTGATGGGGCTGCTGAGAGGGGCGGGCCTCACCACGTCTGCTGCCCTAATAGAACCCAGGCCTACAGGAAATCCACCTGGGCTGAGGCCGCCACCACTATAGCCTCAGTAGAAAGGGGCCCCACCCAGGCCCAGTGCTACCACCTACTGCCCCACATGACCCACCATCTAGCTCCTCCCTCTGCCAGAGCCCTCAGCAGCCACTAATTGAATCCAGAGACTCTTGTGGCTGAGGCTGACTTGATGCTGACATCAACACCCCAAACCACAGGGCCTGTTCTCCAGGCCTAGCTGGGCCTCCTCCTTCCCTTCAGGGGAGAGACTTGGTACTAAGGCCATGACCCACAGGAAGACATTGATTGGCATTGGGGCCTGTGAATGACTTGCTTCTGGCTTTTGCTAGGCCCTTCCTCTCCCCCGGGACCCAACTCCTCTCTCAGTCCTAAGGATAACCGGTAAAGATAATGTGTGTCCATCAATTTTCAGAGCTGCCTACACGACGCAGTCAGGGCCGTAGCTGCTGTCCTTTGTGGTCTTGCTGCACCCACAGCCTGTAGTCTTCCTAGAAAACATTCCTTCCTTGGGGTTCCAGAACTTCCTGGCACACACCCAGGGCAGGAAGTAAAGAAATACCCAGGGCCACCAAATTTGGTACCGTCAACAAGCCAGTCTGTCTTTTGGCCCTGTCCTTGCTGCTAATGTTCTGTCTGGCCTCCCTTTCCCGTCCATCACGGTTCTTGCCTTGGTAATCCATGTTTCCCCCACCAATGCCCTTCTTCACAGCTGGGCCTGTGACAGCAATGTAGACAGCAGGAAAGAGCCGGAGCCACACATACTTGGCCAGCCTAGGGTTCTGTGGTAGAATCTGGAAGCCACCTGTCAGGATCAGCCATTATTTGGAATGAGGAAGCTCCAGGCTTCTTTATTGAAGGCAGGGTAGACCGCCCTTCAGAATGCCCAAGGAGGATGCAACCCTCTTTAGGGTCCCTCTGTGTCCTGTGCTTGCTACGAGTTCCTTCCATACCTTATATATAGGTAGTGTGGGTCCTGCTGGCAGACTGCCTCACCCAGGTGAAGGTACTTACCATGGGTCAGGGCTCATGGCTGGAGCATTCTAATAGGGACACTCTCAGTAACAGCCCTGCCAAGTTCATACCTGACCTGTGTGTGGCCTGTGACCATGGGCATCCACAGAACACAAAGCTCATGTATCCCAAGCCCAACCAGAGAGACAGTCAATTTGTTTTATTTTTTTATTTTCTTACAAAAGGCCTTCATATCATCAATAGTCTTACAAAAACCAAAGTCCTTGTCACTGAGTTTGAAAAACATTTTCCCAGCATAAACGGGAAAATATCTTTTATAAATACATTTAAAAAAAAAAAAAAAAAAAAAAAAGAAGAAGAAGCAAATCCATGTGTGCCCAGAGCACCTTCCTTTCCAGTTTCAAGTGTTCCTGCACTTTTAGGGCCGAGACACTGCTGTAGTGTCTTTTCTACCCACTACTTCTGGGGACTTCCTTCACTGGTCACCAGACTCCATGGCTTGGGAAGCCCAACATGCCTAGCCATGTTACCAGCACATGGCAGGGCTCACACCTCAGGATTGCACACTGCAGAAACAGTGGGTACCTGTATTGGACATACTGATGGCTATGATAGTTCATCTGGGCTATAGCAGCTCACAAATGAGATCCAGCCCAGAGCGGGTCAAGGACTGGCTGCTGTCCCGCAATGCCATCATCCATGTGCCCTGTGGCGCATATTAAGAACTGACTTGTGTGGCGGCAGGAGGGTGGTGACTGAAAGCCTGGCCTCCTGGCTGCTCTCTCTCTCCTGGCTTAGATGTAGTGCTTAGCAGGAAGGGCCCCCTGAAGGCTGGACCCTGGGTAGCCCATAAGGGGCACCTCACATTCAGGACTACCTGACAGAGACTCCCCACCTCCCTCTGTTGCCTTAGAGCTTGGCTCCAAGGCGGCTTTCACCCCCTCTAGTTCCAGGGGCCCAGTCCCTGGTCCCACCTGCCCTTTGTCCTGAGCTGTAGCTGTTGCTCGGCCCCGCCGCACACAGTAGGCTGCTCCTGCAGCAGCCAGCACAGCAAGGAGTGCAGCAGCCAGGGCAGGGGCGATAAGGAGTGGCAGATTGCCCTCTCGGGCCTGGGTGACTGGGGCATGATTGGAGCGGACAGCCTGGGGAGTGTTAGCCTCCCCACAAGCCTCCTCACCTTCAGGTGTCCTCCCAGCTCCCAAGGGTGTGACACAGATAGAATAGGTGGCATTGGGCCGCAGCTGAGTGACAGTATACTCTGCAAGTGAAGCGGGCAGCCGTAAGGTCACCAGCCGCTTGTCAGGGCCAGACAAGTTACGGTAGGTGAGGCGGAGGCTGCGGAGCTGTACAGTGTTGCCCTGTAAGTAGCGCTGTAGCC
The DNA here is from genome assembly GCA_033318265.1 of Phyllotis vaccarum. Classification (NCBI taxonomy): domain Eukaryota; kingdom Metazoa; phylum Chordata; class Mammalia; order Rodentia; family Cricetidae; genus Phyllotis; species Phyllotis vaccarum. The sequence goes on along the minus strand of JARWLC010000016.1, from coordinate 68,376,552 downwards.
CCACACGCAGGGAGGTGGGGCTCACTGGCTCAATGCTGAGAGGCAGAGGCCGAGGGGGCCTTGGAGTGTCTGGAATGGAGCTGGGTTTCATCCCACGCCCTACTGGACTTTCACAGTACAGACCAATGAAGCCCTCGAGGCACACGCACTCCCAATGATGTTTTGTCCCTATACGGCAGGTACCACCATTCAGGCAGGTGGATGCTGGGCAATCCTGGGGCTGAGGAACAGGCCTTATGGTTGGTGGGGCAGTGGATGGTGAGCTGGAAGCCTGGGTTGTTGGTTCTGTGAGGCTAGGCCATGTGGGAGCTGGGCTAGAAGGTGAAGCTGTGGACTCCCTGACAGTAGGCCTTATGGTAGGTACCGTGGCTGTGGTAGTGGTGGCTGGGCAGCCAAAATCTGCATAATCTAAATCCAGAAGCAGTCGGCCAGCATTCTTGGGTGGGAAGTGACAGCGGGTCTCCTCGGGGCTGGCCAGCACAACATGGCTCTCACGTACCCAGGGCCCAAACCAGCTCAAGGAGCACAAGCAGTTGAAGGGGTTTCGGGCAGCCGCCAGGAGGCGCAGGCGGGGAAAGAGATTTGAGAGGTCACTGGGCAGGGCCTGCAGGCTCAGGTTGCTCACATCCAATTCCTGCAGGGCGCTCAGGCCAGCCAGGTCCTCAGGCCGGACATGGGCAATACGGGTGTTGCCAGCTAGCCGCAGGCGTGTCAGGCCACGCAGGCCTTGGATCACAGATGGCATGTGCTCCAGCTGGTTGTCAGAAACATCCAGGTCGTGGAGGTTACGCAGGCGGCCAAAGAGCCCCTCATCCAGCTGCTGCAGCCCGAGGCCAGCCAACCTCAATGCCTCCACATTGGCAGTATCCAGTACTCTGGATTCCAGGGCTGGGATATTGTTGTAGCTGAGGTCAAGCAGCAGTAGGCGGGGCAAGTGCAATGGGGGCAGTACCCGAAGTTCATTGTCTTGCAACTTGAGCTCCAGGAGGTGGTCAAGCCCGTCAAAGGCTCCAGGCTGGATGTGGCGAATGTGGTTCTTGCCTAGGTAGAGACGCTCAAGGCGACGCAGGCCTCGGAAGGTCTCATTGGAGATCTCCAGCAGTTTGTTGGCTGTCAGGTCCAGGTTACTGAGGTTAACAAGTGGCTGAAAGATGCCACCAGGCAGGCTAGTGATCTGGTTCTGTGACAGGTCCAGGAGCTGCAGGCCTGGTAGGCCAGCAAAACTGCCCACATCAAGTGTGGTGATGCCGTTCTCAAAGATGTACAGGCCCACTGTGTCAGATGGCACGTCTCGGGGCACTGTGGTTCCCTGGCGGGCAGTACAGAACACCGTTTGTGGCTGGTTGCACTGACAGCCTGATGGGCAGCCCTGTGCTCCAGACTCCAGGAGCAGCAGGAACAAGAGAGATGGCAGGCAGCTCCTGGAGTGCATCTTCTGTTCCTAAGAGCAAAGAGTTTATGAGTCAGGGCTGAAGGCCACCACATCATGAAAGTCAGAGGGGAATTGTCCACTCCCTCACCCTCAGATGCAGCAGCTCCCAGAACTTGTGAGTCAGGTCTCTTGTGCCCCTAGCCAGTTTCTGGCTAATCTCTGTCATCCTTCTCTATGTGGTCATATCATTATGGTGTTGGTTGTCATGAATGAACATCCAAGAAGCTGATACATGTAGGGGATAGCTAGCTAGTACACGAACTAACAGCTACTGACAACATCATCTCAGTGACAACACAGCTTCCCCTTCCTGAACTAGGCCTTCTTGCCCCAGCTGAGACCAGTCCCTGTAGCTGGCTGCATGGACAGGGAAGGAGAATTGTGGATCCTGAAGCCCCTCCCTGTAGAGTCTGGAAGGACAGGATGGCAGTCAGCCCAGGCGCGTAAGCAGAGAAGCTGGCTGTTGGGGCCAATGGCCCCTGCAAAACCCTCTTGTGTTCCTCCCTCACTGAGTGAGGAGAGACCTCAGCAGGAGAACTTCACATGGAAACTATGGGATCCGTATTTTTCCACTGTGCTGTCAGCCCTGCCCAGGAGGAGGCTGTGGGCCGCCAGGATGTGGCCAGTGATGTTCCTAGAGGAGGGGAGAGGCTGGCTGGCAGCCCTTGCCTGGCAAATGTCCTTGTCTAGGGGAGAGTGCTGGCTAAATGAATCGAAACTCCTTTTCAGCCCCTGTTGATCAAAGCATAAAATGGAGATGAGGAACCTGTGGGTCAGTTTAGGGACAGTGCTATATGGTAGGCTGTGATAGTGCCCGGCTAGGCAAGTATATCAGGTTAACACTCCTCAGATAGCCGGAGGGGGGGGGGGGGCACGGGGTTTCCTACTCTGGGCCAGACTCCTAGAAGGAAGAACAACACTGTCCCCAGAAGTGACAGTGGCCCATCCTTCCCACGTGCCAGTACTTGCTCAGCACACTGCTGCCTCAGTTTCCTCAGTGGCCAATTTAGATGGAGGCCTCTTTTGTCACTCCAGTGCTCCATGTCTTAATACATCAGCGGTGGGGGTCCCACTCTTATCTTGTGAGGACAGAGGTCAACAGCTTGCTCATTTCACTCAGGCTTCTAGGAGAGTCTGAGAGCTGCACCTAGGCAGTCCTCAACCTGGGTGCTCCAAAGCCCTGAACCTTACATAGGATGTCAGGCTGCTCCAGGCAGGCAGTCCTACTTGGTGGCTGACAATTCCTTCCCCATTCCAGGCACCTGCTGCTCACACAAGGGCCTTTTGTGCTAGAGCTGGGGCCTCCCTTTCCCCACGGGTGGCCACAGCAGGTAACCAGACCCCCACCCAGCCTGCCTTTACCACTGCCCCTTCTTCGGGTTCCCCTTTACCAAAGCACAGGGCCCCTGGTATGTGAAAGGGAAGAAGACAGACTGAGTCCCAGGACAGGTGAGTTAGATGCCTTATGCCAGCTCTAAGAAAAAGCCTTGTTGCCCAGGTTAAGCCCACAGGCCCTTGTATACCTTCAGTGTCAAGAGTATTTAGGTAGGGACTCACACCGAGAACCAACTGTGACAAGTACCAGAACCTTAAGAGCTTCAGGTGTCCCTGATAGAACCAGTACCATGGGGCTCTGCATTTAGTGCATGACGGCTCAGCTGCACCCCTAGCTCCCTTACCCAACAGGACCTGTTCTACCCTCCTTGACTCAGAGGATGGCTAGTTTGGCCTGGTTTCCAGATACGGGCTTCAAATGACCTCCATCCACACATTGCATCCATGTAGGGTGCGAGAGACCTTCCCCTCAATCCCTCAGTGGGGCCAGGACAAGGTCAGACAGAAGGAGAGCCCACACATGGCGTGGTTACTCTGTTGAGTCTTCTCCCTGCGGGTCCAGACAGGCGGTCCTGTGTCCAGCTGTCCAAGCTGTGAAGCCTTAATTGGCAGCTGGATACTTAGCACCTCCGCCTCTTCTGTATATCCTTGCTGTGGGGCTGGGTAGGCTGAATGGGTGTGCTATGGAGGTACCCCTTACTCTGCACTAGCAGCAGTGAAAGGGGAGAAGGGTAGAGTACACACCAGTATCCGACCATAGGATGGCCACTTGGCTGTCAGGTTGCAAGCTATGGAATGTCCATACAAGTTGGCAGGAGAGGGAACCGAGTTAAATCAAGAGGGAGCAGGGTCCTGGGCCAAGAAGTCCTCCAAGAATCATACTAGGCTTTTTTTCCCCCCCTGACCCCTGGCTTTACCCCTCTCAGCATGGGGAGACTGAGGCAGAAACTGGTGCTAGAGCTTTGGAAAATTCTAGTTTGCAAGCTGTAGTCTATTTATTAGCTGCGGATGGGGAGCTCTGCTGGCCATGGTGGGGAAGTGAGGCAGTTCAGAGCAGCAGGCAGGATCTTACTGTGTAGCTTTGGGTGTCCTGGAACTTGCTATATAAACCAGGCTGGCCTTGAACTAACAGATCCTCCTGCCTTTACCTCCCACATTCTGGAGTGAAATGTACCCCACCACACCCAGCCTGAGCCCCTTCTGGACCGAGTTCTATTGTTCACCTACACAGCTATAACAGGCAGCCTGTGGGCTTCCTTTTTTTGATTTTATTTTATTTTATTTGACTTTATTTTGGCTTTTTAAGACAAAAAATGCCTTTGTGTAACAGCCCTGGCTATCCTGGAACTCGCTCTGTAGACCAGTCTGGGCCTGAAACTCAGAGAGCTCCTCCTGCCTCTGCCTCCTGAGTGCTGGGATGATAAAGGCCTGCACCGCCATGCTTTGCTCTTGGTGTTGATTTAAAACAAGGAATTCTTTCTTTTTTTAGCGTGTAAGGTTGTTTTGCCTGCATGTATGTATGTGTGGTACCTCTGGAGGCCAGAAGAGGCTATTGGATCCCCTGGAACAGGAGTTACAGGTGGTTGTGAGTCACCTTATGGGTGCTGGGAATGAAATCAGGGTCCTCTGGAAGAGCAGCCTGTGCTCTCAACTGCTAAGCCGTCCCGCCAGCCTCAAACAGTGAGCTCTTTTAATAAGTTCTGAAGACATTTAGTTTTTCTGGTGCTAGTGTCTGGCGTATGGACATATGGGGGCGAGTGGCTTCCCTAGATTTGCTACTTTTCCGCTGATTACAGTGGTTCTTACAGCCCCACAGCCTTTGTTTGATATCTGATCCTTAATGGGACTAAAAGCTGTGGCGAGAATTCTAGAGCAGCCCTGGGCTTTCTAGGGGTCAGAAGGGCAACAGTGATGAAGGGCCAGGCCTCCCCCTCCTGGATTCCTCACCTACATTGGCCTGGCTCTCAAGAACCCAGGAGCCAGACCACAAACCCCACCTTAGCATCCACTGGAGCTGGTCACAGCACCTGCTTCCCAAAGCACTTGCCAAATGGTCAGCAAACATCATTAGCCACTGAGTGTGGCTACCTGTAAGCCAGGAATCCTGGGTTCCTCATTGGCAGGACCCACTGGATTACCTTCCTGCTAACCTCGAGTTAGTATAAGCCCTGGGCCCATGTCCAAACCACATGACCAGACATCCCTCCAATCTCAAGACAATGTGAAAGTGGAGGTGGGGGTTCTTAGCTCTGTAAAGGAATATAGGGGTAAGCACATGACCTCTAGGAGGGGCTCTGTGAATAAGGACAACTAAGGGCATTGGTCATGTAGCTCACGAGGGCCCAGAATGCCCTCCACACCCAAGTGTGTGACACACTATGGCACCCACCCTTACACATGCTGTCTGAGGTCAGGCAGGGACAAGAGAGTGGGTGGGGTAGAACCCAGGCATTTGGTGAGCACATCAGCCCTGGAGCTGGTGTATCTCCCTGAGGCTAAGGCAGGCCATGTGCCCAGTGGGGTGGAGAGGACAATTCAGACACAGCCCACCCCCCTCTGCACACTTCAGGGTAGGTACAGCTATGCTCTACATCTGTCTTTCAGCTCTGGGCTCCCAGCCCCTGCCTCCTGGTGCTGGCCTGAATGGGCTCTACTCTGCTCTCCAGGCCTGGCAGCAGCCCAGCCCCCTCAGGCAGGCGGGACTGTGCCGGCGGCCAGAATGGCTGGCTCCAGTTTCGCTGACGTGTCCGAGGCAGTTCTGGGCCCTGGTTTGGTCCATCCCACCTCCTCTTCTCTAGAACACAGCTATCCTGGCCCAACAGAGAGGAGGGGTCGAGGATCTGTCAAAAGTTCTTGCACAGATAGTTGGGAAGGAGGCATAGCCCAAGCCAGTTCTGTTCACTCTGCTTTGTGACCTCATCCCGACCCCCTGCCCTCTGTTGGCTTCCATCTCTGCCTATAACTCAAAGGGCTTTTGCATATGAGCTACAGGTTAGGGATACCCTGGAAGGACCCTTAAAACCTCACTCCCTTGGGCTATATTCATCTTTTTAAACTCAGTTAAAGAAACATTCCTTTTGTGTTTTGAGGAAAGTCCTCTGGTGGGTCTTCTGTACATCTAGAGAAACTTCAGAAAGAAAATGAGGATTCTGGGTTCTTGGAATACGTGTGACCAGGGTGGTCTGTCCCCACCCAAGCGAGTGTCTTACGTGGCCCTGTGAGTGACCTGGCTGCTGCCAGACCTGTCAGCCAGGGCAGATAAATCAGTGACTAAGATCAGTCTGTGGCTCAAGTGAGCCCTTGGGGTGGCTCAGAGCAGGGCCACTTGTAGGGCAGGAACACCTGTGGCCCCAGGAGCTATTTGGTGGCTGTGGCCCAACTAGAAGTGGGCTAGGAGAATGCCACTGTCAGCACTCAGCAGGTGTGATGCCACTGGGGCTCAGCCTCCTACTGCCCTGTCCCTGCCCAGGGCTTGGCACCCATTGAATAAGCTTTAACCCTGCAATTAATCCTGAATCTTCCAAAACACCTTAGTCACTGCAGTAGGCCATCCACCCCAAGTGTCCAGGCACAGGAGTCTCAGAGAAATGGGAAGGGAGTGGCCTCAGAAGGGGTCCTATCCTACTCAAATTCACCATGCCACCATCCTCCAAGTCACTCAGCAATCTTAGATGAACCCTCGACCACTGTAAGACACAAGAGGCCTTTCTGGGCTTTGTGACGGTGGTCACTAAACCACAGTTCTACCTTCAATTGTCGCTATTGACCGGAGGCTGTGGCTGAGGGCCAACAAGGTTCCCAACCTTACCCCAGCTCCTTCTGTGCAAGCTAACTCCTCCTTAATGAAATCTCTCAGGCAGCCTCCAGGAATGCCAGAACCTTATTGCATTCCCCAGGAGGAGTTGGGGGGGGGTGTCCCCAACGTTGAAGAACTGGCCTCTTGCCTACCCCCACCTCTCCAAACCAAACTGAGGTGGCCTGAAGACTCCTCACGCCCAGGGAGACTGGGATGAGGAAAAGAAAAAAGCGGGGGAGGCCTTGCCTGGATAGCAGTCTGAGGGGCTGGGGAAAGCAGCCCGGCTGACTCTGGAATGTGGAGACTGATAAAAGGAAGGAGGTCCAGTCCTCCCCGGCGAATGCCAAACACCAAAGCAGCCCTACAGGCCCCGATGCAGTCACATGCACAGACACATTTACCTTCTGGGCCACACTCCTCTGTGTGTGTGTGTGTGTGCACGCACACCTCTCCCTCCTTCTCCAAGAACACACACAAATTCCATAGCAGTGAGGGGAGCTGGTTTTCTTGGCAACACAAGGGCCTTGGGCTCCACCGCTCTGGGAGGGGCTCTGAAGGGTGCTAAAGGGAACTCTGGGAGGGATGGCTGATCCCCTTCACATAAGATTAGGACCTGCCAGTGCTCAGGAACTGTCTGCTGGGGTGGTAAGGGGGGGTACTTCCTGGGGCTAACTGGAACCTCACTTTCCTATTCTTAGAAGCTGTGCATCGCCATGAGGGTTCATAAAAACCCTGGTTCTTCTCTAGGACTTATCCCAAGTAACCCAGGGCTGAGGGTATCTGGAATGGAAGTGTGTGTGTGTGGGAGGGGGGGGATCTGCCTGGCTATCTCTCTTGGCCCTAGAGCTATCTGCCAGAGGGGGCTTGCCCAGAAAAGCATAGGTCTTGGGGGAGGGGGGGCTCCTGTGTCACCTCCTCTTCCATCACTTCCAGGGGGTGGCATCCAGTCCTCCACCCATACCCTCTGACTCTGCACCCATAGATCTCAGATGGGGAGGTAAGGCCATGCAATGCTTGCCCCCCTCCCCAGGCTGGCACGTGTGCCCCCAGGTCCTTTCCTCCTTGGATGGGAGATGCTAGATAATGGTCTGGAGGGAATCCAGCTGGGCTGCTCATTACCAGAGCCCTCTTCCTGCCTCTGACACTCTGTTTACAGAAGTTCCTCAGGGGCTGATTCCCCTAGGAGAGGACAGTAAACTCTAGAGACTGCCCTCCCATCCCCCACCTGCCTGCCCTAGCTCTATGAGTCTATGTGAACAGCTGGGTCCATACTGGCCTTCATTGCCCATACCATTGGAGCCCCTCACAAGATTCCAGCCCACCCACATCTCCGTTTTCCTGGCACCCAAAATCCAGCCTAAGGGAAAGGGACATTTTACATTTTAGCGGGTCCTCTTCCCTAAGGGCTCTTGGCCCAGACAGGAAAGAAGGCTTTGTTGGTGCCTCTTCCCACTCACCTATCATTAGTGCATAAAGCAAGCAAGAGGACTCCTGGACCCTTAGGTTTGCTCTACCCCGCAGACTCCAATGGGTGGAAGCAGTCAGCAGCAACCCTGGTGTGCTAATCGTTAACTAGGGGGAGTGAGGTAGTGTGGTTGGCACCAATCAGCTGGCCTGCCAGTGACCACAGGGATTCTCAGCAGTCTTCTGGCCCCAGAGCTGCGAGCCCAGGGACACAAAGGACTAGACTGGCTATAGGCCATTGGGTTTGCAGGCCAAGCAAAGCCCCTTCACCGAGAGATGAGACGCTGATACTGGAGCACTAAAGGTTCTGGTCAAGGTCCATCCCTTACCTGGGGGCACTATCAGTCTCTCACCTTTATTCCTCTCCAGGGCTGCCATGAGTCTGAGTGACAAGACTCAGAGGTCAGGCAACCAGGCTCACCCCATGAGGGAAAAGTAATCAGACTACGGCTGGGCCATCCCTTAAAAGAGGTTTGATTCATAAAACTGGTCACGCCAGAGGGCCCAGCCGTGGAAGGAGGAAGCACGGGAGGAGGGTGTTTATTTTGTCTACTCAGAGCCTCCCGGGTAGGTGAGCCGTGTACAAATGCACACCCTGGCTTTCTTGAGGGTCTGGGGAGGCCCCCGGGCCCACTCGGGGGACGGAGAACAACTGGAGGTGCCTGCCAAGGTAATCGCCCAGGCCGGAGGAAGACCCTCGATCCTGCTGCTGCAGTCCCACCGGAGAATGTGTGTGCTAGTGTGCAGGGCCAGTGTGGTCAACCGTGCCTGGCGCCCCCGCCCCCGTCCCCGTCCCTAGACACTCACCGGGAGGCGGCGGCGGCCGAGGGAGCCGGGAGGTGCGGCCCACCGCTTCAGCGGAGTTTCGGTCCTTCGCCTCCGGCGGCCGGTCCCGAGCGGTCCGGGATCCCGGGGTCCGGAGGCTGCGGCGTCCGCGTCTCCCAGCCCCGGGCTCCGGCTCCAAAGTTGGCTCGCAGGAGGCTGGTCTCTCGTTAAGATGCGGGGGTGGGGTGGGGGGGTGGAACCATCTCTGCTGAGGGCGGGGCTCCTCCCCATTGGCAGAGGCGGGGCTTGGCCGAGCCTACCACACACCCCTCCACTGAGCTGGTTGTTGCACTGAGCAGGCCTGGTCTGCACCTAGATATCTCTGAAGCCCAGTGAGGAGAGATGTAATTAGGCTGGCTTAAGTCTTAGTTTGCTGTGTGACATTGGATAGATTCCTGCTTTTCAACTGAAAAACAGAGACATGAATTCAAGAGGTGAACATTAGGGTCAGTGAGGATCTGGAGAAGCAGAGGTTAGTAGTCCCCATGACCAGCCCAGTCTGCCAAAGCTCAGGATTTTTCATACAAATCTAGATTTTTAGATTTAATCTCTCAGTGTGTTATTGTTGGTAGCTAATCCCAATTTCAAAAGCTAGAAAGGCCACACGAATTGCTTCCAAGAGCCTCTTATATAAAATCTCTTATGCTGGATTTGGGATCATTGTGGCCATGACAGCATCCCTGGTCACCTTCCCAGTTTTAAATGAAAGACTGAAATCTAGAAACAGATGTCTGCTCAAACCCCTCCAGTTACTTGAAGCTAAGCTTCAGGACCACAATATACTTGAGATGGGAGGTAGGGTTGGGGACTTCAACAGTAGGAGGGACCTAGGTGTTTGTTGACTGTGGTTATGAGCGGGAGGGGCGGGTGCCAGGGGCTAATTCAGAGAAATCCCCTGCCTCGTAGGATTCCAGGAAAATGATTCTCCCCTCCCCCTCCACGGTTTGTGGTTAAAGTCATGCCTCAGAGCCTTTGGGGACCCAGCTCAGCTCCCAGATTTTTACCACTGTACCCCTTTTGTGCCTGGCCTGTAGCCAAGGCATTTGGCTGAGTCACACTAGCTGGAGACTTGTCTGGCCTCTGCAGACTCCATCACCAAAAATGAAGGTAGTCTGGGTTTAGTTATCAGGAGCTAAGCAGTGTCCTTGTGTTGTAAATGCAGAGCATAAACACACACATATGCATGCACTAGAACTTGTGCCAGAATTGTTATTTGGTCTGTGTGACAGACTTGAAACTTTGAAGCCATTGCCAGAATTGAAAAATCAGGTGGTTTCACATTAAAATAGAGTTTCCTAGACTGTCTTAAACAGGAAGTCTTCTGAGGCTGAATGGCACTGTCCCCTCTGGCCAGAGCTTGGGTCCACCAGTTACTCTAGGCCCAAGTCCTCTAAATGCCAGGCTCCTCCTCCATCACTGAGTGTTGGGAATCATTCTGTCATCGGGTTCTCCAAAGATAAAGGAGGATTGCACATTTCTGACCAACTCAGTACTGACCTTTCTCAGGATAAATAAGGCCCTAAATTTAGTGCCCAGTTCCAGCAAAAAGAGTGTTGTGTGACTTCTAGTGAGACTGTGGCTGTGAACCGTGAGTCCTCTGAGGCCTGTCCTCCCAGAACTCAGGCAGCCTCCAGTGTATCCCAGCTTGTCTAACCTCATCGTTGCTCTCCAGATACCACCTTTCAGAGACCCCCACAACGGAAGAGAATGTGAGAGACCTCTGGACTACTTTTGATAAGGGGCACTGCCACACTGTCTGGGGTTGGAGGTGAAGGGGATAGTGAAGTTGAGAGCTCTGGCCCCCAGCAAGCCCATCCCTGTTTTTCCACAGGGCACTTGACAGAGCTTAGGACGTTATAAGACCAAAGTCACCTCACACAGTCTAGTAGGTGATACCATTTTCCTCAGTTTTCTGGTTAGGGATAGCTCTAGACCTTGGGCCTTCTCACCTTAGAGTTAGTTAAACTCTGGGCTGATGTCAGGGTGAGAGCCCTTCAAGATGGTAAAGCCTAGAGGCTGTGGCAGTGGTTAGGAACTGCCAATATCTCCCTTCCCCTTCGGTGAAGTCCAGGTGTGCCTTCTGCACCCAGATACAGCTTGGCCTCTTTCACAAGGCCTGGAGTCAGGCCCGTGCCAGCTGTTGCCTGTGACCCCATTTCCCTGCCCATCCTGAGCAGTGGGCAGCAGGGTGCTCCTGCCTAGCAGAGATGTCCAGATGGTTCTGCCTGAGGCAAGGAGGACTGGCCTGACCTGTCAGAGGAGCTAGCCCTGCCCTCTGTGACTTCCTGTTCTGTTCGTCATCCAACACCTGAGTCGGGGCAGGATGAGGGGGCAGGACGAGGGAGGCCTAGCCAGCCTTCTTTTCAGGAGGTGTTTTTAGGGAGTTGATAAGCTACCAGAGGCCCAGTGGAATTCACAAGGTTCTTCCCATGTTCTCTCCTGTGCAGTAGAGCAGAAGGCCATGGAGCCTCCTCCTCCCCTTCACTTAACTCCCACCTCTGCTCCAGTCCCGTGTTCCTTTGGGCCCTGATTTTCCCTGTCTGTCCTTTCTTAGTAATCTGTGTGAGCCATCTCAGTACCATCTTGCTCCTACCAACTTTGTCTAAAGCCTACCACACGGCTGGGGAGAGGAGAATGATTTTCCCAGCATGTATACGGCACTGAATTCTGTTCCCAGTTTCAGAAAACAAAAAGTAATCACCATCATCTAATTGTCTGTCACCTACTGGAGACAGAACTGATTGACAGAGCCCTGCTCCATCTGGCTCTGCCTACCTGAGTCTCAGCCGTCACCCTCACCACCCAGGCCACCACATACAGCCTTTCCTATTCTTCCAAAGGCCCTAATCCAATACCTGCTGCAGGCCCTTTGCACATAATGCCTGTTCCTCCTCACCTGGAACCCCATCCCCTGTGATATTTGACGTCTCCCTGACACTGGAACTGAAGATGCCCCTCCCCAGTGGTCCAGCTAAGACCAACTAGTCCTGCCTACCTACAACCTCAGAGAACCCTTCTTTCATGTGCTTAATTATGAGATTGTATTTGCCTTGTGCACCAGGCAACTGTGTGCCTTGAGGATTAGTGTGGGGTCTGCAGTACCCTCCTTTATTCATTACATTTGAGCTGAGGGCTGGGCACGGATTAGTTTATCAAGGGAAGGAAGGAATGATTACTAATAAATGAATGAGTAAAGCCACATGGAAGGTGCAGGGACTCCAGTGTCACCTTCAATCTTGTAGGGGTCCCTAAGCCACCTACCATCCTATTCCTTATTTGCCATCCACTGTGGCAGATGGGTCAGGCTGAGTGGAGAAGGGCATCAATGAGGTTGGCTCACCCTGCCATCCCGAGGTAATTAGGGCCTGTGTTACTCACAGGTTACTAACTTAGGGCCCTCCAAGAAAGCATGAAGACATTCAGGGGCCCCACCCAGCTCTCCACCCACTCTGTAGCTCCCGGAAGAACACTAATAGGCAGCTGACACAGGGGGACCATAACAGGGATGGGACTCTGTTTGGGAGTGTGTCAGAGGCCAGGACCAAGTGATAAACTCTCACAGTCAGGCGTGATGCCACATGCCTTTAATCCCCACACTTAGGAGGCACAGGCAGAAGGATCTCTAAGTTTGAGGTCAACTCAAAACTACACAGAGAAACCCTGTCTCGGGTGGGGGGGGGGGTCTTTCAAGTTTTCCTGTTTTCCTGGATGCTTCTCCCCCAATCAGAGACCACTACAAGATGGTACTCTTAGGCCTGGAACCTTCATGTGCAGGACCTCCAGGGCCCAGAGAGGGAGGTGGGAGTTCTTAGTGAAAAAGCTGGCCTTGGCCTGAGGTTGTCATGTTGTCAGGGACTCCCAGCCTACTACAGCCCTCTGCTTCCCAGATACCACTCTCTTCTACCATGTTCTCACCTCAGGAAGGTCCTTCCTACTAGTCAGGGGCCCTTCTCCCCATTGCCTGACTCAGCTAGGCACAGGGAGTCAGCATGGAGGCCATCTGAGACTCTAATATGTAGGGTGATGGAGTAGATGGTACCACCCTATTGTTGGAGTGGGCCCTACTGTACCTAGGTTGCACTGGAGGTTGGAAGATCCCTGTTTGGAGAATCTACTCCCATATTTCCTTGACTATGCTGGTCTCTTCTAAGCTGGCTGAAGACATGTATGTATGAGTTTCTCATGAGTGTCTGGAATAGAGGTCAGGCCTGAGTTCCCAATGCCCAGGGCCAATGCAAGTACTACTGTGAAGCAAACAGCTGGATGGGGTGGGGATTGCTTACTATATGGGCAGAACCAGAAGAAGAAATTGAGGATTCTTGGGGATAGCTAGCTGTAGCTAAAAGGACCAAGTTCCTGGTACCTTCTGTGATCTGATGTCACAGGTTTGCAGGTCTGCCATCCCTTATAACATCCAGCCCACTGGCCCTCTCTCCCCAGATCTCTGATACCTCTGCTGGATCCAGACTCCGGGCTCTTGGTCCTGGCAGGAAAGGTGAGCAAAAAGCCGGATTGCCCCGCCCACTGCCTTCCATGTCCCCTGAAAGAGCAACGGGAAACAGTCTAGTCCAGTCCTGTACCATCTTTATCCTCACCCAGGCAGCCAAGGTGATATGCCATCTAGATGGTCCTTAGAAGGACAGGATCACAGTGTTGGCATACTTCTGGCATGTCATAAATGCTGATGTGTATCCTTGGTGCTCACGACACAATGTAATGAACAAACGAGGGAAGGCTTGAGGGTCTACGGCCTGTGGTCAGGTGGCGCTCGCTCAGGCTGTGTGTGTTTCAGGGTGAGAATCAGCTGTATTGCTACGAGGTGACTCCACAGCAGCCTGCACTGAGCCCAGGTGAGTCCTTGCTCTCCTTACCACCATGCCTGCCACTGGTTTTCTTCCTTCGCTGACTGTCCCTATGGTGTCCTTGGCAGTGACCCAGTGCATTCTGGAGAGCGTACTGCGAGGGGCAGCCCTTGTCCCCAGGCGAGCACTGGCTGTCATGAGTTGTGAGGTGCTCCAAGTCCTGCAGCTGAGTGACACAGCCGTCATACCTATCAGCTACCACGTGCCCAGAAAAGTGAGAGGGGCCTAGACAAGGGATTGGGGACCTAGAGATTTGGGCCTCACTAACTACTTGTTCCTCACCAGGCTGTAGAGTTCCATGAGGATCTGTTTCCTGACACAGCTGGATCTGTGCCTGCTTCTGATGCCCACACCTGGTGGGCTGGGGACAACCAGCAGGTAGGGCCAAGCCTGGCTCGAGTCCCTCCTCTTAGGTCCTGGTCCCAGAAATCCCTGGGAGCTCACACTTGGTTCTCAAGCTCATGTCCACCCCTCCAAGTGTCTCCCTCACACCTGGCAGAATGTGCCTCCCTCAGTGGCCTACCTTCCCACAGGTACAGAAGGTCAGCCTCAACCCAGCCCACCAGCCCCACCCCACCTTCATTTCCTCCCTGGTACCCATCATGGAACCACCCCTGGACATGGCCCAGCCTGCAGAGATGCCCAGAGCTGACATGGACCCAAGTGTAAGTACCAACAGCTAATAAGACACCACAGTGGGGTAGTGAAGTGGTTTTCTATTCACCTGCCAAATAGCCTTTCTGATTTTCTTTAGCTGTCTTGCATAACAGAGATGGAGGAATGTTGCAGCATAGGAAAGAATTTGGCATTGTATTCTAAGATGAGCAGGTGTTAAAGAAGCAGGGCTGGCTGGGCTGTGGTGGACACACCTTTAATCCAGCACTCAGGAGGCAGAGACCTGTGGCGGGTTCTAGGCAGAGGCAAGTTCTAGGCCAGCCTCTACTACAGAGTGAGTTCCAGGCAGCCAGGGCTACATGAGAAACCCTGTCTTAGAAAAACAAAACAAAAAGAAAGCAGGGTTGTTCTTGAGATGCTGGCAGCTGTAATTCTTGGCATAGTCCCCCACACGCTGGGAGGCAGGAACAGCCAGCCACCTCTGTCTCCTTGGCCTAAAGCTCATTCCCTCCTTTTGACTGCCACCTGACCCATGCCTTAGCAGGCTCATGCCCAGCCCAGAGGAGCCCAGAGCAATGGCTCAGGAACTGGCCAGCTGTCCCCTTCTGCTTGGTTAGTACTCCCAGGGACTGTTGGCTGACCGGGTCCTTCTCTCCAGGAGGGCTTCTCTTCCCCTCACAGCTCACTGATCTCACCCTCCACGCCATCCAGTCTGGGGCCTTCACTCTCCAGCACCAGTGGCATTGGTACCAGCCCCAGTCAACGGTCACTTCAGAGTCTGCTGGGTAAGCTGCTCAGGGCAGGACCCTGTCTGCCCCAAGTCCTGGCCCTGATCCTCTGTCCACCCACCCTGAAGACAGACCTTATATAGACTGCTGCTGTGAGGACCACTGCTTTGCAGGCTGTAGAGAAACATGGGCAAGCTGTGTATGCTAACCCCACAGAGGCCCACCTGGGCCCACACCAGGCTCTTTCCAGTGATGAGAGCAGCAGGTGGCCAAGACTAGGTGCAGGATGCACAGATGCAGCATCCTCACACTTGATTGTGTCCCCACCACCCACCAGGTCCCAGTTCTAAGTTCCGCCATGCTCAGGGCACCATCCTCCACCGAGACAGCCATATCACCAACCTTAAGGGACTCAACCTCACAACACCTGGTGAAAGCGATGGCTTCTGTACTAACCGGCTGCGTGTGGCTGTGCCCCTGCTCAGCAGTGGTGGGCAGGTGGCTGTGCTTGAGGTAAGGGCCCTGCCTTACCAGGGTTACCCTTCAGGTTCCTATAAAAGGCAAGAACAGGACACTACGGGTCTACCCCAACTCACTGAGCCCAGACCATGTGTCAGGTACCTGCCCAACATACCCTCTAACCAACCCAGCTGCTTCATGTGGTAGGTGCCCATCTTATCCCCATTTTTTAGATGAGAGTAAAGAAGTTCAGAGAGGTGTAGTGACCTGACCTGGTCACACAACTTTGTAAGTGGAGCAGGATTCAAATTCAAGCAACCTGAGTCTCAAGGCTGAGCTCCTTCCATCCTTCCATGCTGCTACACCCTCACTTTCTGGGGCCTCACAGTGAGCACTTGGGGCTCAGCACAAGTTGTCCAAGGCAGAGGGCTTGAGCCACCCAGCAATGAGGCTATCTGTTGTTCAGTTGTAAAAGGTGGGGCCCAGGCACCTGCTTTCCTGGGACTGGCTCTCCGGCTTGGTTCTGATGTGTCTTGGGGTGGGGTTCCTTCCACAGCTGCAGAAGCCAGGCCGCCTGCCTGACACAGCATTGCCCACCCTGCAGAATGGGACAGCAGTAATGGATCTGGCCTGGGACCCCTTTGACCCACACCGTCTTGCTGTGGGTAAGTAGCCTGGGTGCTCAGGGTTGAGAGAAGGTTTCCAGGCCCTGCAGTGAAGATACACTCCTCTTTCCATAGGTGGGGAGGACGCCCGGATTCGACTATGGCGGGTGCCGCCTGGAGGCCTCAAGAATGTTCTCACCACACCTGAGACAGTGCTCACAGGTTAGGGGGCCCTGATAAAGCCAGGTGGGGCAATGGCTTCCCAGAGACTGGCTCAGCATTACCTTCTGGTCCTCTCCAGGCCACACAGAAAAGATCTACTCTCTGCGCTTCCATCCCCTGGCTGCTGACATACTGGCTTCCACTTCCTATGACCTGACCATTCGCATCTGGGACCTCCAGGCTGGAGCTGAGCGGCTGAGGCTACAGGGCCATCGGGATCAGGTAGAACAGCTGCAGAAGCAGGGGCCCAGTCACGAAAGGAAAAGCCACCTCTTATGCCCTTGTCTGTCCCCAGATCTTTAGCCTGGCTTGGAGTCCAGATGGACAGCAGCTGGCCACTGTATGCAAGGATGGGCATATACGGGTCTATGAGCCCCGGAGCAGCCCTGTACCCCTACAGGTGAGCATGCCTGCATGGGACAGGGACAAATTCAAGGTCATAAGCCTTTGAACAATCCTGCAGGTGCACATGCATGGTCTGGGGGTTGGGGAAACCTCAGGGTCTGCATGCCCGTGAGCAGCCCTATAGCCCTCCCTGCAAGTCAGCATGTAGGAGCTGGGAGGGAGGGCTCGGGGTCTGTAAGCCCTGGAGCAGCTCTGCATCCCTATAGGTGAGCAATCTTTAGGTTAAAAGTGTCCCTTTTATCCATTTGGAGGGGGCTTTGACTGAGTTTCATGTTTCATGTCTCTCTATAGGAAGGTCCAGGACCTGAAGGTGGCCGTGGAGCCCGCATTGTCTGGGTGTGTGACGGTCGTTGTCTGCTGGTATCTGGCTTTGACAGGTGAGGACTAGAGACCATCATCTCTAGGCTTTATCAGCTTTCTTATTTCCCTTTTTCCAAGGTCACCACATCTGTGAGGCCTGCAAAAATTGTTCCCATAGCCAGGCATAACGGAGCATGCTTTAAATACCAACATAGGTAGACCTCTTTGAGTTTAAGGACCACATAAGGATCTCCAGGACAAAGGAATCTGTCTCAAAATAAAACAATTAAAAACAAACAAAACTGTTCCTGCCCCTCAGTTCCCGGATGATGGGTGGTTAAATGGAAGAATAAGGGGTAGGACAGATTTATAGATAAATAGATCAGTAGATGTATGGAATGATGGATAAATAGATGAACTGGTGAGTGATTAGACAGACAAATAGGTAGGTGGTTGGCTAGGAGAAAGTGTTGGGGAGGGAATGTGTATTAACGGGATTCAGAGTGTGAGGCCAGGCCAGGAACCCATGCTTGATGAAGACCAGGTAAAGCGCAGGGAACAGAGCCACACCTACAGGAGAGGCTTGGGCATCAGGCACTTTGGAGGATGGGTTGGGGAGGGCCTTCCAAGAAAGGTATCATATGAACTGAGTCATTCCAGTGAGAGAAGGGAGGCTGGACTGATGGAGCCGAGGGTGCAAAGCATAATGTGAGGGAAGAAGGCCAGACAGGAAGCTGTAGTAGACCAGGATAGGCACTGGAGTCGGCGTTGTGTAGAGGACAAGCTGGGGTGAGTGGAGACCAAGCAGTGGGGTGGACATTTGTAAGGACTGGACTCATCTCTTCTTCCATTGCTGGCCCTTAGGCTTTCCAGCTCAGGAGGAAGTAGGGTCCCTGTGGGAGTCTTTGCCCTGCCTCACGTCTGTTCAGCCCTAATGATCAATTCCTGACTCCCCGACAGCCAGAGTGAACGCCAGCTGCAGTTGTACATGGCTGATGCCCTGGCAGATGGCCCCTCAGCCGTGTTAGGCCTCGATGTAGCTCCCTCGACCCTGCTGCCAAGCTATGACCCTGATACTGGCCTGGTGCTTCTCACTGGCAAGGTTGGCAGGAATGGACTGCCTGGGTGTGGGGCAGGGCCTGGGATAATTGTCTGCTTCACTTTTATACCCGACCTCTGTCCCCCAGGGTGATACCCGTGTGTTCCTGTATGAGGTGCTCCCAGAGGCTCCTTTCTTCCTGGAATGCAACAGCTTCACCTCATCAGACCCTCACAAGGTGATGTCACTTTCATCACTGAACTCTCTGTCCTCAAGCCGGACTGCAAGGTTCCCATGCCCCCTCGTGGCCATGTGCGGAAGTGCAGGAGCCAATGGGGGTCAAAGGGAGTCCAGATCCTGTCTAGAGCTGTGCCCAGTAGCAGGTCTAGCTGACTGGAATAATGTAGGAATTTTGAGAGCTGCCTTATATTCAACCAATGCTAAAAATTAAACTATATAAAGTTGTTATATGAACTAGGCATGGTGGCACATACCTGTCATCCCAGTGCTCCTGGAGCCTATGAAGAGGATCATAAGTGGAGACCAGCCTGGTTACTGTAGTGAAATTCTGTCTCAATCAGAAAAGCCCAAAGAAACGAATTCTGTTGCTTGCTTATCTTAATGTAGTATACATATGAATTAAACTCACATATGGCACATATTCTTCATCTTTTAACTGTGGGATATGGTGGGACTTTGTCCTCTGTAGGAATAGGCTGGTTCTGCGTGTCTAGTCTTTCCCCCTTAAAAGCTCGTTATTCCCACTGACAGCATACCACTACTGTCTTAGTTTCTTTTCTGTTTCTGTGAAGCTGCACCATGATTGAGGTAACTTATACAAGGAAGCATCAAGTTGTAGGCTTGCTCACTGTTTCAGAGGGGGGAGTTCATGACCATTATGGCAGAGACGGGGAAAGCTAACTGGAATGGCTCAGGTTTTTAAAGCCTTAAAGCCCATCCCTAGTGACATGCCTCCTAACCCTTCCCAAATAGTTCTACCATCTGAGAACCAAGCATTCAGACATATGCTGTAGTGTGAATGGTCTCCATATCTGAGATCATTCTCATTCAGACACCGCAGCTGTGGTCCTGGCCTGAGGGAGGAATCCTGCTACCCTAGGACGCCCTGTGTCCATCTAGGAGCTCTTAGCCCTAGCTTCTACCTCCTCACTTCTTAGGGCTTTGTCCTTCTGCCCAAGACTGAGTGTGACATTCGGGAAGTGGAGTTTGCCAGATGCCTTCGGCTACGCCAGACCTCCCTGGAGCCTGTTGCTTTCCGGCTGCCCCGTGTCAGGGTGAGTTTGGGTCAAGGACTCAATTTCTTCCTTTTGTGGCTGACCAGGAACCCAGGAATTTAGGTTCTTATCTGTTCTTACACCCAAACCTTCCCACTGTCTACTTTTTGGGAAGCATCTACCTCTATATTCTACTGAAATTCTGCAAAGCATGTGATTGCCAGTGTGAGTTGGGCCAGGCCTCGAGGCTTATGCCCTCCGTGCCCTTGGTCAGTGTCTCATGATAGCCCCTTTCTTCTCTACAGAAAGAGCTCTTCCAGGATGATGTGTTCCCAGACACAGCTGTGAGCTGGGAGCCAGCACTCAATGCCAAAGCCTGGCTGGGGGGTGCTAATGGACAGCCCCAGCGACTGAGTTTGCAGCCCCCTGGCATGACTCCAGGTTGAGTAAGGGATAAAATGGGGAGACAGCAGGGGAGGGGGAATCTGGATAGGAGTATGAGGAAAGAACAGAGAGTCCAAGTACAGTCCTCCATTTTTGTTGCCACTTAGAGACCATTGGCTCACCTCAGGATGGCTGAACATGTCTCAGACTCAATCTCTGGTTGTTGGTTTTTAACTAATTTCTTTTTTTATTTAAAAAGTTTTTTTTTTTTCTCATTTCCTCCACTGTTCCCCCTCTCTCCCCATCCTCCCTCAGCTTCCCCCCACCTCATCACCAGCCCCATCCATTCCCCAGGAAGGCCAAGGAATCCCAAGGTACAGACTCAATTTCTGAATTCCTGGAGAGCAAGTCCTGTGGCCTGTGTTTTATCCTAGCACACACACACACACACACACACACACACACACACACACACACGTATGTATGTATGTATTGCATATTCAACATGTGTACTTTTTGGTTTTTTGAGATCAGGTTTCTCTGTGTGACAGCTTTAGCTGTTCTGGAACTTACCTTGTAGGCCAACCTGGCCTCAAACTCAGAGATCTGCCTGCCTCTGCCTCTTGAGTGCTTTGATTAAAGGCGTACATCACCACTGAATGGCTCAAATGCACACTCTTACAAATATATACCCTGGTGCTTTGGGCAGGCCTGGTGAACAGGGTCTCTGAGACTTGTTAAGGCCACTTCTTTGATCTCTGCAGACAATCTCCTGGGGTTGATTCTAAACAGGGCCTTCTTTGATGTCTATCCTTGCTCTATCCAGTGAGCCAAGCCCCCCGGGAGACCCCTGCCCGGAGAGCCCCATCCTCAGCACAGTACTTGGAGGAGAAGTCTGACCAACAAAAAAAGGAAGAGGTGAGCATGGGAGTGGGCTGGCTGTTACTGTGTAGTAATTCGTTTCTGGCCTGCTGGCCTGGCCCCATGGCCTGCAGTCCCACAGAAACACACAGACACATTAATTTTATGCTGATAGACTTAGGGCCCAGACATATAACTTGCTAATACTTTACTCTTAATCTAACCCATGACTCTTTATCTTGCTCAGCCATGGGGCTCAGTACCTTTTCTCAGAGCAGCATATCAACTTCTTTCCTCTGCATCTGCTGACATCTCATTGTGGTGTCTCTGTGATGTCTCTCTGGCTTCTCTGCTCTGCTCTTCCTGTTCTCAGAGTGTTCTTAGTCTGGTAGCCCCAACCACACTTCCTGTCTGCCTTCAGCCAATCAGTGTTTTTATTAAACCAGTAGACATGACAATTACAATGGAACGGAACACAATCCCACTACACTATGCAGTGTCCTCCATGCCCTTGGTTATCTGCCAGGTGGAGCCATATGTCACACTTGTCTTCACACCATACTTTGGGGAGAGACCAGACCAAGGGGCCTGCTGCTGCCCCCAGGGCACAGGTAGCCATGGAGGTCAGCAAGACACACATTTTAGCCAGCCCCGACCTAGCCAAAGTTAAAGATTGGAGACTTAAACCCATGGTGATCCTGGTGGAATCTGAGTCTTTGAGGGAATGCGGAGACAGCAGTTCCCGTACCTGGCGCCACACCACAGTCTCTTGTCTCTGACACCTTTCTACTGTCATTGTGTCTTTTACAAGGGAAACCCATCAGCTTCCCCAGGGCTCTAACTGATCTGGCTCTTTTCTGGTATAACTGGCGTTAAAACTGGGGTCTGAGTTATTGATGGCCGAGTCATTTCTTTCTTTCCTCCCCTGTCCCCCTTCACAGCTGCTCAATGCCATGGTGGCAAAGCTGGGGAACCGAGAGGACCCACTGCCCCAGGACTCCTTTGAAGGGGTGGATGAAGATGAATGGGTGAGTGACAGGCAGGCCCCTCTTCCTTGGCCAAAAGCATTGCTCTTCCTATAAACACCGTGGCACATACTTCCCTTCCTAGGCCCTCTTAACTCCTGCCTCTTGGTTTCTCACCTCAGGATTAGCCTGCACCCCTGGCCTCAGCTGCTGCTGCCACCTCCTAAAACCACCTGCTATCCTTCCACACCGCTGCAAAATGGACAATGCTGCTGTAACCCCGGCAGGCACATCCAGCCCAGGAGCCCTGGGTTTCCCGCAGGCCTCAGGCACTTCCACTTCTGCTGGGCCCACTGCAACTCCAGGGCCTTTGTTGGGCCAGCTGTTTATCTTCAGCTGCCTGTTAGCATGTGACATCAGTGGTTGGGAAGTAATGTCAGCAGCATGTCTCTGGGCTAAATCTGGATGCCTCGTTCCTCCTAGTCTCTCTGCTAACTTCATCTAACATCTCAATTACTACATGCCAACCTATCTTGCCTACTGCCCCAGCTCCAATCACGGACAGAGGGGGCTGGTCCCCCACAAGGCTGTTGGGAGCAGCTTTATCCTCAGGAGCCTAGGACCATTTGCCCTGCTGCCCTTGGCTGGAGGCCAGGAGACAGGGTCTCATGGAACTAACAGCCTCATTACAGTGGTGTGAACCCCACAACAACCAGCCTATACTTGCTCTGGATGTCTTCAGCAATTAAAAATTTTAAAACTGGCTGCTTCTTGTGCTGCTCTGGTTTCTGGGTCTAGAAAGAAGGGGACAGAATCTGAATGAGGGAACTTTGGTTCTGGGTTCCTTCAGCCTGGTTTTACTTTGCTGCATTTACTTTGTGATGGACAGCAAAGACGGAGTTGTTGATTATAGCTTTGTTCTAAGGGAGCAGACTATATATAGGAAAATGGAGTGAGGAAGAGCTGGGAAGAGCTGACGGGCAGGGCAAGCAGGGTGTCAGGGTTGAGGAGGAGATGCTTATGTTCTTTGCAACTGAAAACTAAGTCCTGAAGGAAGCAAGCACAAACAAAGGAGGTCAGCAGGGCACCAGGGTAAGAGAGCATTTGGAGAACCAGAGAGAAGGAAGATGAGCACTGATCTCGAGCAGAGGTTCTAAGTCTGTGGGTCATGACCCCTGTGGGGGGGCCGAATGACCTTTTCACAGGATTACATAAGACCATTGGAAAACGAGATATTTACATTACGCTTCACAACAGTAGCAAAATTCCAGTTATGAAGTGGCGATGGTTTGGGGGTCACCACAGCATGAGGAACTGTATTAAAGGGTCACAGCATTGGGAAGGCTGAGAACCACAGGTCCATCCACCAAACCATAAGTGTCCATCGCATGGCAGACGACCTTCCAGGTGATTGACAGCTAAGAGAAAGTCAAACGTGTTCTGCCCACTAAAACTTCATCCTCTAGTGGGAAGGCATAGCAGTAAATAAGGAAGGTCAAAATAAAGAAATTATGTCTTAGAGCAGTGATTCTTAACCTTCCTAATTCGACCCTTTAACACAGTTCTTCATGTTGTGGTGACCACCGACCATACAATTATTTTTGTGGCTACTTCATAACTGTAATTTTGCTGCTGTTAGGAATCCCAATGTAAATGTTTTGGGAGACGGAGGTTTCCCAAAGGAGTTTTGACCCACAGATTGAAAACCACTGCTGTAGAGAATGAGAGCTTCATGGAAAATAGAAGAAATGAGGCATCAAGAGATAGACTAGTCACAAAAGACCGAATGCAGGTCTGGTTCTGATCCTACGGAATGAAAACTCCAGAGTAATTTCCAGAGTAGGGAAGTGGCTGCTGAGGGTAAATTTCTGAACTAGATGGTGGGGATGGCCGAACTGAAGTGTGTACTTCAAAAAGTGGAACTGTTGGGTATTGCATGAATTCTATTTGATATTATAATGAGGAGCCTGAGTCAGATACTGGGGGAAAGCTGAAGTATCAGAAAGATAAGCCACAGCCCGTTCTCACCAAGCCAACTCCTTAGGCTGAAAAAAATAGATCCTCCCAAATTCTCAAACTGAATGCCTTGAGTCCTCAGCTGAAAGGGAACACCTCTGTCTCTGCCCAGCCATCTCAGTTCCTGGTTCACCTTTCCTAGAGCTGGGATAAAGGTGTGTGCCACCACTGCCTGGCTCTGTTTGGCCTTGCACTCACAGAGATCAAAAGGATCTCAGTCTATCTGGGATTGAAGGCCTGAATCACTACTTCCTGACTTTCATGGCTTGGCTCTATCCTCTGATATTTCAGACTTTTTATTAAATATACAATATATCACCACATATCCCCTTTTGTATCAATAATAAAAAGGGTATAACATAAGAGAAACTATATGCAATAAGTACAATAACTATATACAATATATACAAGCAATAATTACGTCAATAATGTTTAGTACATTAACAATTGAGAAATTACTTCATTATCTGTCCTATCTTGGTGAATCCAAAGGATTGTACCTAATTCACTTTCTATCAAACTTGTATTACCAACTGAAAACTATCTTCTGATGTCTCTCAAACTTATACACTTTAACCTTAGTGAGCTTCTTTTTTGAGTCTGTAACTAGAAAACTATGTAGTCTAGAGAACTCCGCCCACATTCCCCAAAAGCGGATTATGGATGTTTGTTTTTGTTGGTTACAAGTTGTTATGATAATGGTCAAGAAAAAAAAAACTATACAAAGGAGATTAGATTTGGGTTATTGTTTTAAAAGAAAAAAGAGGAAGTGATGTGGGATGTCTTTCTGTATGCTGTGAATATGCTTTATTACCAATGGTTAATAAAGAAGTTGTTCTAGCCTACGGTAAGACCATTTACAGCCAGGTGGGAAATCCAAGCAAAGAGAGATGGAGAAGAAAGGCGGAGTCAGGGCAGACACTGCCAGAGGAGTGTCTGAGCCATGTGGCAAAGCACAGATTAATAAAAATGGGTTGAGTTTAAATGGAAGAACTAGCAAGAAGCCTGAGCCATAGACCAAACAGTTTGTAAATAATATAAGCCTCTGTGTGTTTATTTGGAGCCAAGAGGCTGCAGGACACAGGAAAACTTCCAACTACAGTTGTGCGTGTGAATTATGGTGCCTTGATAGAACTATCACAAACACATTCACAGACACACAGACCAGAGATGATCTTGTGAGGACTGGAGATCTCTGCAAGCCAATCAGAGCAGCTTACATAAAAACTAAACCTGGCAACATGACCATCTTGGACATAAAATTCCATAACAAGCGTGCACAAGCCTTTAATCCCAGCACTCAGGAGGCAGAGGCAGGCAGATCTCTGAGTTTAAGACTAGAGCGGTCTACAGAATTCCAAGACAGAGCTACACAGAACAACCCTATCCCCGCCCCCAAATCCAGAACCATCAAAAGTAAGTATCTGTTGTTTAAAGCACACCCCAGCCCCTCCAGAGCAGAACAGCGTGGTGGACACATCAGAGTAGTAGGGGAATTTGATGGGCCTCACTGAGATGATGATTGTAGATTACAGACTTGACCTGAGGTGGGTGGAAACGAGCCCGTTGGGTTTCTAAGAAAGAGTTTCACAAGTAGGAAGAATCTGAAATTAAACCTGTTTTGAAGTACTCGGTTTTCTTAAGAATTCCAGAGAAATCGACATCCATCCCTATATTACTTCGTTCTACTCCTAAGTATTTCGGAGAAATGAAGGGAAGAGTCCCAAAGCCACCAATGGTCCTGAGCGGTCCATTGCTCGCCCGGTCGCTCTCCGATCCCCGGGCAGGCTCCGCCCACATTCACAGCGCCGCGAGAGTCCCGCCCCTGGAAATGCGTCCTGTCATCGCGCACGCGCTGTCGGGTCTCCCCTGACCTCTGACCCACCGGCCGCCCGTGAGCTGGTCCGGCCGGGTCGGGAAGCGGCGCCCGTGCTCTTGCGGCGGAGCGGTCGCCATGGTGAGGCTCGGGAAGGGAGGTCGAGTCAGAGGCGGGCGCCGGCTCCGGCCCTGCCGCCGTGAGCTGCCCGCGTACCCCACAGGAAGCAGGGGCGCCGGCCGCTGACGCCCCGGGAGACCTGGGAACCGAGGCTCGACCGGCAGGAAGCCCCCGCGTGTCCTGGCCTCGGCGTGAGCGAGCCGCGTGGGCGGTGGGTGGAGGTGATTGTCGGGTGGGCCGGCTCCTGAGTGGCGGGGCTCGGCGATGTCGGTGACGTCGCTCGGTTTTTGACCGCATTTGACAGTTGGCGTGTCCGAGGAAATGGTAGACCTGGGACCTGGGCTGGAACGGAGACCTGGAGGCCGAGTGCAACCTTTAAAAGGTTTTGCCCCTAAGCGATTGGAAGGCGTTCATTGGGGGAACCTATTTATTTATGTTTGAGACAGGGTATCACTATATATGTAGTCTTAGCTGCCCTGTAACGGCCTATGTAAACGGCCAGGCCAGCTTTAAACTCATTGAGATCCACTTGGCTCTGCCTCCCGCTCTCCAATGCTAGCTAGCAATTAAAGGTGGACGCCACTGCACCGGGCTGGGGCCTGTACTTTTAATAACTGGAAGGTGCCAGTTAACTGCTTACCATTGTCGTGCCTGAAGCTGAGGCATTATGTAGATTGTCATATAATCTATCTCAGTCGTCCCCATTTTACACTTAAGGTACCTGAATCTCCGAGATTTTGACTTTCCGAGGCTCTTATTTCACACCAGAAGCCAGAGGCTGGTTTTGGCCCCAGTTTATGTTCTGAAACTACGTATTTGCCACCATATTATTCCTGCCTTGTACTTGGATCACTGATATCTAATGGGGAACTGTGTTGATGCCTTGTGAAATCGGGTCTTTACTATGCATTCTCCAGGTTCAACTTCCGATTTCTTCCAGGTGATTATGGTGGCTTACACTTGCAAACTCAGCGCTTGGGAGGCTGAGGCAGAAAGATAAGGAGTTCAGAACTTGTGTGGACTTAATGAGATCCAGGGCAGCCTGGGCACCATGCTTTGGCAATTTTGAATCCTGACAGGACTAGATAGGAAGGAACTCAGAGCTGTGGGGTCAGAGGTGGGAGATAGCCCAGGATGAACTGAATCTGCTGACAGCAGTGGAGCACTGGTGTGGGAGCTGGGCAAGCACCAGAGCCTGCATTCAGCATTAGAGGCATTTGGAAACTCTGCCTGGGGAATAAAGCGGATAAGACTAGCTTTGACCAGAGCTAAGAGCGACTTGATTAAAGTGTTGGGTCACAGACAGTCATGCTCTCTCAAATATGTGTTGGGCACCTGCTGTGCAGGCTACCGGGGACCCAGAAACACTTGAGTTCAGAACATGTGTGGATTTAATGAGATCCAGGGCAGCCTGGGCACTTTGGTAAAGAGAGCAAAGCTTGTCTACTACAGGAGAGACCCTGCAATCCCCAGGATACCTCCAAAAGAGGAAAAGGCAGCATGTAGCCCTGACCTCCCTCCTGTCCAGCTGTGACACCAGTAACTCTTCACAGGGCCCTAGTGACAACCCAAGTTCGTCCTGTCATCCCATCCACACCCGGGGCCTGCCACTGTGTGTTGGAGAAGCTCTGAAGTTGGGCTCTTGCTGATAAGCTTTGAAGACTTAAGCCTCATCTGGGACCCTCCCCACGAACCTTGTCTGAGGTCCTTTTGTGCCATATTCTTTCTCAGTTGGGAAAGGAATGCCGGTTGTTCTTGGCCTGTCAGTGAGTCAGAGTTGTTTGGCTGTTTCCTTATTGGAGTCTTAATGGCAGTTGTTTGAATATCCTTGTAGCTGACTATAGCTGGCAGAGCTTTGTATCTCAGAAACCTGTTGTGAGCATCGCCTGATTGCCAGACCATTAACACCAAGCAGGGTTTGGTCTGGGAGCAAAGCCCCAGCTGAGCTGTGACTCTAGAACACTGCTGTCCATCCACTCGGCTTTGTATGCACTACCTCCCAGGGCTTTACACCACTCCTATAAGGGAATATATTATTCTCTTCATTTTGCAGTTTAAAAACCTGTGGTTGAGGGGCTGCAGACATGGCTCAGTGGTTGGGAGCACTGACTGCTCCTCCAGAGGACCCCGGTTCAATTCCCAGCACCCATGTGGCAGCCCACAGCTGTTTATAACTTCAGTTCCACTGGATCTGGCACTGTCACACATACCTGCAGGCAAAAACATCAGTGCACATAAAGTAAAAATAAAAGTTATAAAACAAAAAAAACTGTGGTTGAGAAAAGGAATTTGTCCCAGGCTACACAGCTGGTGAGAAGCAAAGGTAGAGTCAGAAGGTCAGCCTCATTCTGGCTCCTTTCCCTTGCTGCTTGCTTCCTAGCTCCTGGGAGAAAACTGTTTTGTAGACTTTACCTCAGAAGCACCAAAGGGCCTGGTTGGAAAAACTGTGGTTTTGTTGTTTAGGTTTTTGTTATTTAAAAAAAAAAACAAAAAAACCAGGGCCTCCCTCTATAATCTTGGCCTGGAATTTACCATGTAGACCAGGGTGACCTTGAATTTGTGGCTCTCCCTCCTCTGCCTCTAGAGTACTGGAATTAGACCATGCATGAACCACCAGGCTTGGACTGCCTGGCTACTGCCGAATTTTTATAAAAGCCGAGTAGTAACACATGGAAACCAGTACTTGCTGATGACTGGTTGTGTCATTTGGCCTGATAGCAGGCGTCATCTTAGTCTCAGACAGCATATTGTCCACACCTGTGTTGTTAAAGAACAGACAGGTAAGGGCTGAGATTGTGATAGGGTCACACAAAGCTGGGATAAGTACAGGAGATAATCTCAAATTGCCCTGCATAAATGCTGTATCATTGCCTCCTCCTGGAATTACCTATGTGGAAACATGAGTAGCACTGTCTGCAAATCTCAGGTGGCTGGTCAAAGTTGCAGGCCCCACAAAGACAAAGTTTGTCTTCCCCACAGCCATTGTTCTCCAGATGTCGGAACAAGAGGTCACTCTGACTTGAAGTGTACAAGGGGAGGTTCTCCAGGTATAGCCTCCATTTTGTTTTTTAAGGGTCTCTAAATAGTTCTGGCCACCCTGCAACTTTCTACAGACCAGAGGCTGTCCTTGAACTCAGAGATCCACCTGCCTCTGCTTAAAGGTGTGTGTTATCAAGCTGGTCAGCCTCGGTTTTTGCTTTTTTCAAGACAGGGTTTCTCTGTGTAGCTCTGGCTACCCTGGAACTCCCTCTGTAGACCAGGCTAGCCTAGAACTCAGAGATTCACGGGCCTCTGCCTCCTGAGCACTGGCATTAAAGGTGTGCCACCATGCCTGGCCAGAGCCTCAGTTTTTAGTAGTAGTCATTGACCTTATCAGAAAAGTACATCAATAGGCAGTGTGAAGTGAGATCTGAGGGTTGTTCTAGGCCAAGGGAACCCTCTAGAACCAGTCATATAGAAGCTAAATTCCATCTTAAGAGTTTCCTGCCTTACTTGGCAACGATTGTAGGTGAGTCAGGCATAAATGAAATCACTAGTCAGTAAGCACCCTGTTACTACCACACAGCTGTCTATAGCCCAGGACTGTCTTTGATCAAAGGAGGGGCTTCTCTGGGACATGCTTCCTGGTATGAAAGCTAGGGCTTAGAAAATTCAGCCTGCTGTCAGGTCTCTTCATTTCCCTAATGGCCCTTAATTAGCCCTATAGGGGCAGGGCCTTGTGGCCAGAAAGGCCCATTCTTGGGGGGGGGGGGTGAGAGTCATCTTGTCATCATCTTCCCTTTGGTGTTAGGCTCCTATGGTTAACAGGGTTACAGTTTCTCCACCTCTTCTCCTAGTACCAATGAGTCACTAAACCTTAGTTCTTGGGATGAAATGGCACAGACACTAGACCGTGTCTGACACAGTCAGTATTTGTTGAGGGAGATTAGCCACAGATGAGTTCAAGGGCAAAAGATCCAATCTTTAGAGCTGAGTCATTTGAGTGCTACAAGCTTGCAGTGAGCATTCACCAGGAACCCTCTGCATGCTTCTTTGTGTCAGTTCACAGACATGGGATCCAGTTTTATGCCTGCTGTCCAGCCATCATTTGTTTCACAATGAAATACTAATGTTTCTTCATGAATCCATCCTCTAGTCTTATTCCAGCCAAGGATACTCCCAGGGTGTCTAATCTTGGACTCCTTCACTATGGCTCATTATCATGAGTTTACCAGACCCAGCAGCCTAGAAGTACTGTCTTCCCTCAGAATCTCCCTCCCATTCCCAATCATCTTCCAGTGAATTCTGCCTCCTCAGGGCCTCCAGGCTACTTGATTTATATGACATTGGGATTTGAGTAGCCTTGCCCTGCTGGAGACCATTTTCCTGCTTGGACAGGGGCTATGCTGCCTGCTCTGAGAGCAAGGATTGAGTCCTGTGTGCCTTTGTCCAAAGCTGAACTGACTGAATGAACCGATGTGTGAACCCAGTAGCTAAACAGATGACCAGACTCTCCAGTTGCTGGGCTCATACCTTAGTATATTGTCTGAATTCCCTTGTAGGCTCTTAGCTCCTGAGTGTGGTGTCCTAAGTAGACCCTTAACCCATGGCCCTTTTGCTCATTTGTTGTGTGTGTAGGGGGATTTAAGGTTTCCTTTCCTATAACTCTATCCTATTCTTTTGAGGCAGGGTCTCTCTCTGGACCTGGAACATTTGTTTCTGGCTAGGTGGTAAGCCAAAAGACCCTAGTTCTTTTTTCTCCATCCCACTAAATATTTGGATAACACGTATACACAGGACAGCACCATGCCTGGCTTATCTCATGGATAGTAGAATCTTGGTTACCAGAATAAGCACTCTTAGCTGCTGAACCATCTTCTTGGCTTCAGTTGGTTGGTTATGATCACCCTACCTCTGCCTCCCAATACTAGGCGTATGTGAACCACCACATCCAGACCTTTAGTGATTTGTTCTTATAATCAGATTCCAAGTCAGAGGACTTGAAATCTTGGGAGAGTTGGGATGGATCTGTCTCTCCCCCACCCCCATGTGAAGGCGGGGCCAAGTGGTCTCAAAAGCACAGAGGAGCCATCAGTGACCTTGGAGTACATTAAACTGGTGGCAGTCTGGAACTATACTGTGTACTGGCTCTCAAGCCAGTTTCTTCCCACAAGTCAATGTCAATTTTATCCCTCAATAGCCTTTTTGATCTGCCCCTGGGAACTCCAATGTGAGTATCTGGGGCACTAAAGTTTCTAGGAGTTAGCCCTTAGCTAGTCCCCACATCTCCAAGATGTCCCTTTTGCCCACAGGCCAAGTACCTGGCCCAGATCATTGTGATGGGTGTGCAAGTGGTGGGCAGAGCCTTTGCCAGGGCCCTGAGGCAGGAATTTGCAGGTAAGCCTCTATCTGTTTGCATGCTGGGACCCCTGCCCAGTCTAGATGGTCTCTGTGGGTTGTCAGCTGTGAATGAGTGGATCTCTTGGTCAAAAGTACTTTCCCGTGATCTCAGGCAGTGCCAGACTTTGAGACATTACTATAAACAGGAAGGTTTGTTTTCAGTCAGGCCTGGTTAGCAGGTGAACATTATATGGCACCTTGAGAGAAAGTTTGCTGGCTTTTGACTGTAAGGTCACCAAAGGAAAGCCTTTGTGGCCTTACAGTCCTGGCATGGTCTGCTGTGACAGTCTGGGCGCTGGCTAGGCCAGTTGTGGAGGCTCTGACATCAACTATTGCTCCTCCCCTGCCTGTAGCTTTACCTTAGTCCCCAAAGTAGCTTAAAAATCTCAGTTGCTAAGCCTCTGTGATGAGTAAGGGGCAAAGTCATCTTATGATCTAGATTGGGGGACCCTGTCCTATCCTTACAAGTGGAATGTTTGCCCCTCTCCTTCAAAAAGAGGCAAGTACTAAGGAAAAGTTACTCTTGGGCAAATTGTTTCTTTTGTGTTCCTTAGAAGGCCTGGGGGAAGGCAAGCAAGGGGCTAAGCAGTCTCCACTGTGTCCACAGCCAGCCAGGCAGCTGCGGATGCCCGTGGTCGTGCTGGGCACCAGTCTGCAGCTGCATCCAACCTCTCTGGCCTCAGCCTCCAAGAGGCCCAGCAGATTCTCAACATCTCCAAGCTGAACCCTGAGCAGGTCCAGAAGGTGAGGCCCCTGGTCTGTCACAGGGTGGTGTTGCGCAGGCAGTGAGAAGAGGGTGGGTGTGGGAGCTCCAAAAGCCCCAGGCAGCAGAAATCCAGAGGCATGGCAGATAGCTACCTTTCCTTTTGGTCACAGCAGCTTCCTGCATGACTTTTCTCTTGGCCTTCCCTGATGTCTCACCCAGAGGCTAATGTTCACTGTCTCATCTCTCCAGAACTATGAACACCTATTTAAGGTGAACGATAAGTCTGTGGGTGGATCCTTCTACTTGCAGTCAAAGGTGAGTGCTCCTTAACATTAAGGAAAGGAAGCTTCAGGCTTCTCCTCTGGAATGCTTAAGTTGTCAGGGCATGGGATGGAAAGGAGGAGAGTCCTCCATTCAGGCAGAGCAGAGACTGTCAGAGCCTCACCCTACTCCCCCTCCCAGGTTGTCCGTGCAAAGGAACGTCTAGACGAAGAACTCCGAATACAAGCCCAGGAAGACAGAGAGAAAGGGCAAATGCCCAAAACGTGACTGTTGGGCACTCCTCCATCCTGCCCATTGCCTCATAATTTATAGCTTGGTAATAAATGTCTTTCCCATGTCTCTCCAGTGCGTATATTCCTATTTGAGGTTTGCTCCCTCCCTGCCTATTTGAGGCCGTGAAAGCAGCAGGAGGCCGCAGCTTCTGACGGCCTGGAATGGTGAGATGTTGGTGACAAGCCACATACCCACTTTAGTGTTCCCTGTGTCTCCTGAGGAAACCAAAGGTCTACCTTGCCTTCCCTCAAGATAAAGGACCCCTGATCGCAGAACTTCCAGCTGGGTTCTATACTGCTCCCAGAAACTTGGTCAGAATGTTCGTGTCTAGCTGGGAAGGAGCTTTGGACCAAGGTGCCAAGCATTCTCAGCAGCCAGTGGCAGACCAGGGCCTGACCCCTATCATTGAGAATAGCCTGTATCTTCTTGTCCCTTATCACCTACCTTTCTGGCTCTTTGGAAGGCCCTCAGGTGTCTAATTGGGACGCCCAGCTCCTAGCACATCTACTATACAGAAACCATCTTTTGCAACTCACTTTTATTGTTTCTTTATAAACGTCCTCTCACAGGGAGGAATATACTGTTAGAGTCATCAGCTTATCTTTTTTTTTTTTAAACTCTATGCTAACAGCAACGGAGCCAAAAGGAGGAAAGCACAAGCTACAATAGAAAGGCACTTAGAACCTGCTAGAACACTGGTGCTGGGATGTGCAACGTCAGACTGACGACGAATATACTGGCCCTTCCAAGCCTGGTCTATCACTGAATCATGCACTGAGCTAATGTCACCTTCTGGTGCCCTGTTCCTCTGCTATGGGGCTCGAGTCTCAAACCCAATCTCCCAGCCAGGGACTTAAGGCCTAGGGCCCCAACGTAGCCAGGAGGTTGCTTGGGTCATGGGTAGACCCGAAGATAGGAGACCAGCTCCTTAATTTTGCTCACAGCCCCTTCAAGGGGTAGAGCCAGCACAGCCAAGCCCTATCAGGGCTGGGGTCCTACACCCAGCAATTGGGCAGGTCAGGTCAGGATGACCCTTCTGAAACAGAAGGGCAGTCTGGGGAAAAGTAAAATAGGCAGAGCTGCTTGGAAGAACCACAGAGCTACTAAGGACCCCCTACCATCCCAGCAGCTCTTTTGTTCTACAGATGGGGAGATGAGGGGCTTAGCCACTCTGCAGCACAGTACAGGGAACAGCAGAGTTGGCACATCAGGCCTTCTGGAGCTGTGGAGCACAATCCTCCAATGTCCTTGGCTTATTCTAGCCCTCCATAAGTGCTGACCTTATTCCAAGTAGTACAAGCCCTGGGGGGCTAACTCGGGTAGAGCTTGTGGGCAAAAGAGGCACCACCAAGAAAGGGCTCGCCTGAAAAGTGGGAGGAGCAGCCTTGTTACATGTTCAGTCTGTTCTCTAGCCAGCCTTTCCCAGATGCTTGGTCCTCCAAATGTTACATTTGGGTGCCTAGCCTCTCACACCCAGGAGCTTCAGTTCATGTTTCTAGAAAGCTCCTTTCTGAGTCAGTCCTTCCCTGCATTCCATGATTTCGTAACCCCCAAGCCTGGTAGCCCACTTAGTGTAGATTGACACCTTGGAGGTTTCTGCAGGATAACACTGCCAGGCCAACCCAAGCTGGACCAGATCAATACAGTGATCCTTTGGCCCTCCTTGTACACTTCCCCGCTCCCCTTCCTCTTTACAAAGTGTTGCTGGCCCTCTAGCAGAGGGGGCACCGCCAGCAGGCTTCTCTGCTAAGTAAGCAGGGAAGCACCTTGTCAAAGCAGTGGACAGGAAAAGGCAGCTTTTTCCTGTGGCTAGGCTCTCCTGTCTTGCTCTCCCTCTAGGGGGTGGGCCAGAGGGAAAGGAGTCTAAAAAATTCCCAAGCGTGGGCTTATGGTCACTGGAGGCTCCCCAGTTGACTAGGTAAGGCAGGGAGGCATGGCAACCTGCCCAGACTGCTCATGGAGAGGAATGCACCAGAGCAAGGGGCAGGACTGGGGGTCCTTGGAAGGCCTCACCCAAACTGTGCTAGGGAAGTGGAGGTGAGTGAGGCCCTAGCACCCAAGAGCATGGCCTCCTTAGACAGTAGGTCCAAGCCAAGGCCTTACTCTGGAACCAGGACCAAAGACCTTCTAGCACCATCCTTGCTACCCAGCTTGTCTGGGGCTGTAGCCTTCCAGGAAGCAGACACTTGGGCCCCTGGAGCAGTAAGATATTATTGCTATTTCACAGAAGAATTTCTGTTCGTCAGGGGATGAGCCCACAGTAGGTAGCTGGGCCGTCACAGCTGGTAGGTGGGTAGCCCAGGTTCAGTTTACCACAGCTGGTTTGAGCAGCACAGACCCTGGTGGGATGACCACCCAGCCAGGAGTTAGCGCCTCTGGACTGCTAGCTGCCGAGTTGCCCGTGGACAGGTCCAGTACAGCGCCCGGTAGCAAGGGTAATCCATCAGGGCTTGGCCAGGAGCGGCTGCGCTCCGTCTTTTCCAGGGGAGTCTTGTGGTCCTCCAGGCCCAGGACTCTGGCAGGCACTGACCCATGACCTTTCTCCCCCTCAGCCTTGCTACCAGTAGAACCACCCAGGAGAGAGACAACAGGCAGGCCTAGTCCACCACTCCCAAAGGGTGAGGGCAACAGTGGATTCTTGGCCAGGTTGAGGGGCAGAACAGAGCCTGGAAGCCCCGGGCCCATGCCCCCACCCCCACCCCCACCATTACCACAGGCCAGAGCACTGAGATCAAGGGGACCAGGGGCCAAGGGTAAGGGTAGGCCAGGCAGACTGGGGCCTCCAAAAAGGGCAGCAGGGTTGGGGATGATGATCTGAGCCCCACTGACATAGGAGCCACTGTCAGGATTGGGCAGTGGTGGTTTCGGGGGTGGGCGCAGCTGCAGGAGCTCCTGCTGTTCATGAGACACAAAGTGACCATGGGCTTTGATGTGCTTGCGCAGTGAGCTGGGGTCGGTGTAGCGCTTGTGGCAGCCGGGCATCTTGCAGTAGTAGGGCTTGTCTACGTAGTGGGTACGGGTGTGCTTGAATCGGTCACTCGAGTTGGAGTAACGCTTGTTGCAGCCCTCATAGGGGCAGACGTAGGGCTTCTCACCTGTAGGGGTGGGCTGCATTGAGGGGTCTCAACTCTGCCAGACCTTTCCACCTGTCCCTTTGCCTCTCCCAGGCCCAGAACTGAAGCATTCTGACTGATTTGGGAGACAATCCCTGCACCTGGCATGAGGCTGACCCAGCTAAGAGCAGCAGGCAGAACTGCTGTGCACCTTTCAGATTCCTTTGCTATAGATCCTGTTAACACTGTGGGCAGCATTCGACCTTGAAGTGTATCCCCCGGTGAGCACCAGCAGTGCTGCCTTGGTCTTTCATGTGACCTTGCTTTTCTTTGTCTGTTTTTGGAGGCAGAATTTCTGTGTAGCCTTGGCTGTTCTAGAACTAGCTCTATAGACCAGGCTGAACTCAAGAGATCTGCCTATCTCCTGAGTGCTGGGATTAAAGGTGTGTACAACCATACCTGGCTTGAATCACAAAGTCACTATGCTGACCAGTACAGGAGCCACCTCCAAAAGATGTGCTGAGGCCAAGACATACTAGATCTCAAAGACTTTGTACAAAAGAAGGACTTCGATGCTCTGCTGCTTTGTTTTGGTTATTGTTTCTTTTTTGAAATGGGATCTCACTGTGTTGACCAAGATAACCTTGAACTCCTGAGTTTGTCAGGCAATTGTGGCTCACACCTTTGACCCCAGCACTTAGGAGGCAGAGGTAGGCAAATTTCTGAGTTCAAAGCCAGGCTGGTCTATAGAGTGAATTCCAGGAGGACAGCTACATAGAGAAATCCTGTCTCAAAAAAACTTCAACAATTCCTCCCTCAAGCTCCTAATTATTTGGGAATGCAGACATTCATCACCGTGGTTATGGCTGCGGACATGTCTTTAAAATATTAAAATAACTATACACATACCTCTGCACAAACACACACTCATCTTCACACGCATTTATATCTTGGATTTCATAGGATACATAATTACAATTAATTTCACCTATTCCTTTTGCTTTTTTATTATTATTATTGTGTGTTGGGTTCTTTTTGAGGCATGGTCTCACTATATAAATCTGGCTGGCCTGGAACTTGCTCTATAGACCAGGCAAACCTTGATCCTCGTGCCTCTGACTCCCAAGTACTGAGATTAAAGGTGTACACTACCATGCCCCGCTTTCTCTTTTTAATATAGTAACTAAGTGACTTAAAATGAGGTGTGTGGTTCTGTGAGACTTGGGGTACAATGAAGAGAGGCAGGCCCTAAAGTGGTGTCAGATGATCATACCCATGTAAGGGGTCCCCCATCAAATGTCCTTCAAGGTGTCAGGAAATAATCCCAGCACTTGGGAGATGAAGGCAGGAAGATTAGGAGTCCATGGTCATCCTTGGCTACACAGTCAGAAGCCAGCTTGGGTTACATGAGACCCTGTCTCAAACAAGGGGAGCAGGGTATGAACAGTGAGGTCTGCCCCTCTCCCCAGTCTCTCCCTGGAGTCCCCTCCATGAGAGACTTACCTGTGTGGGAGCGGTTGTGGATCTTCAGATTCTCTAGGCGGGAGAAGCTCTTGTTGCAGGTGGGGCATCGGTGCGGCTTCTCATTGGTGTGAGTCCTGATGTGGATGAGCATCTTGTACCTGCTCCAGGGAGGGCCCGGGGGCACACTCAGCTCAATGGACACCCAGCCCCTCCCTCCCTGCCCTCACCCTGCTCCCTCACCTGGCATTGAAGCCACGGCCGTGGCGGGCACAGCCCTCCCAATGGCAGCAGTACCGGGCATCCTGTTCTGGCTTGACATGGTGGTCATTGACATGGTCCACCAGGTCTTGGAGGAGCTCAAAGAGCTGGTTACACTGTAGGGCCAGGAAGGCAGAGTTCTGATCCCATGTAGGGTGCCGGCCCAGCCCTCACTGCTCTTCCCAGCTCCCAACTCACCTTGGCCCATCGACACACCAGCTGCTTAGCCAGGGGCAGCTCGGGTGAGAGGCACTTGTCCTTAGGAGGTGTGAGGAAGGAAGAAGCAGGTAAGTGCAGAGCTCCTCCAGAGCCCAGGGGCAAGAAGAACTGGAAGGAACTGGGGACACCATCCAAATAGCGAAGTGGCTGAAAATCCTAAGGAGTGAGGGTAAGAGATGGTTAGTGTCCTCCACTGGCCGGCCCAGACCAGACCCCCTTACTTTTTGTTTTGATGTTCAAGACAGGGTTTCTGTGAGTAGCCCCTGCTATCACCCAAAGATCCATCTGCCTCTACCTCCCAAGTGCTTGGATTAAAATTATGTGCCACGCCACAAGGCCAGATTTCTCACTTTGCCCTCCTGTGGACATTGTTAAATTATGTCAATACAGCCGATCCCAGCACTTGGGAGGCAGAGGCAGGCAGATCTCTGTAAATTCAAGGTCAGCTTGGTTTACATAGGGAGTTACAGGGCAGCTAGAGTTTAGAGACCCTGTCACAAACAAAAAAACAGAAAAATGCCACCAGTCCAAAAGAAACCATGAGTACAAATCCAAGGCACCTGTGTATATGACCTTGTTTGGAAATAGTCTTTTCAGGACTAATTGTTAGGGTGAGGTCCTACTGCAGTAAGGTGACCCTAAATCCAACATCTTATGTCTTTATGATGAAGAGGAAGGTCTAACAAAGACACACACACAGGAAGGGGCCAGCTGATGGAGATACAGGCAGAGATGACAGATAAGTTACCAGCCTGGGAATGAATGCCAAGGATAAGGGCTGCCAGAATCTAGAACAGCAAGGAATGAGTTCCCCGAGGCTTCTAGAGGCATGGTCCTATCACCTTCTTTACTTCATAGTTTCTAGAACTAAGAGAACTCCTTTCTTTTGTTTCAAACCATTCAATTTAGTGTCACTTGCCAAGGAACCCCAGGAAGCCAATGTACCCTCTGTCTCTAGAACCTTCCCCTCCTTACCACAGCAGTAGGCAGTGGAGGCAGGTCCCCATTTCCCTGGCGCTCAGGGGACAGGGAGCTGCTGCCATTTGGGGAGTCCAGTCCAGATGGTGGTGACAAGCTGAGGTCCACCAGGGGAGCGGTGGAAAAGCGTCCATCCACCTTCTCAGGGAACTTAGGGTTCAGCAGGAAACCTAAAGAAGAGTGTGTTTCAGGGAAGTTGGCTAGAGTCCTTTTGGACCATGTTCCATCACTTGGGGATCTCTACCACCATTTTTGGCTACTTTGGGACCCCAGATATCCAAGGAGCAGCCAGGACAGTTACAGTGATGACATCATCCTGTTTGACTTTCACTAAGAGAGCTGGCTGCCAGAAACAGGAAATGGGGTTCATACCTGTAATCACAACACTCAGGAGGCTGAGGCAGAAGGACCCAAAATTCAAGGCCATTCTGAGATACCTAATGAGTTCAATGCCAGCCTGGACTGCCAGAGACCATCTCAGCAAGAAGACAGAAAATTCGAAGTATACATCTTACGGGTGAGACTTATCTGAGACATGGATTAGGCAGTATAATTGAAACCAGAACACAAGACTAGCTTACTCCCAGTCATGTTCTGCCTTAAGTGTTCCTTTCTGTAAAATGGGAAAATTGGAATGGGCTGACCTGACCCTTTTGTCTCGAATGTGTGGTAAAACTGGTTCTCAAGTCCAGTTGAAGGTACAACAGATAAGGTGAATATCACCACACTAGGTGGGAGCACAGAGCATAATAGACATTTGCCTGGCTCTGTCCCCAGTCACCACCCGGTTTAACCAGCCATATAATCTCAGAGTTCAGAGACAATCTTAGGACCTTTGCTGCTGCTTTCCGCCTCTACCTCTTTCTAGATCTTTCCATAGGCCCTGGTTGGAGCTAGTTTCATATGCCCACTGAGTAAATTGGGCAAATCTCAGGATGAATGGGCAAGCGGGTGGTAGCACTCTCAAGCGCAGTACCTGGTGGGGGGGAGCAGTACCTGGTGGGGGGGAGCAGTACCTGGTGGGGGGGAGCCTGGGGAGCCAGGTGTGGGGCTGTCATCCACCAGACCCAGCTCCCTATGCAAAGCATGTTGCCGGACCACACCCAGTGTCCGGTCCCGCTTCTCTCTCGCCGCCCGGAGCTTTGTGATGCTCAGCTTTAGGTCAAGCGGCTCGTCCAAGGAGTGCATGGTGATGGGGAGGGTCTAAGAAAGTACCCAGCTGGTCTTCAGGCAGGAACCTGGGGAAGGACACAGGTTGTGTAGTAACATTGTAACCTTAGGTTTCTCCATCGGCTATACCCATTAGAACTCAAAGGAGAGCAGAGACACTACCCTGAAGTCCTGGCTCACAAATTTCGTGGAGAATCAACATCTACCCAACATCTAGCGTCCACTGTCAGTCCCCATAAGCTTTTTGGGATAGGCCAAGTTTATGGTCTCCATTTAACAGTGAGAATAAGGGTTAGAAAATGGCCACAATGACAAGACAAGACTCAGGCTGGCCAAGTCCCAATTGTTAGGGCTGACAGAATGGAAAGCCATGCTTGAGGAGTCTGCCCCTCTTAGTTCAAAGACCTAAAAGCAGGCCCGGTGCAACAAGCATCCTTCAAGATGTAGGTAGTATTCCTCAGTGACCAATTTAGCACCCATTGTGCTCAAAGTGCCTGTTCAGGTCAGGGAACTGTGTCATCTCCAAGGGAGGCAGGCTAGTCCCAGGCAGGCTGTGCAAAGAGTGGCCATGAGAGGGGCCGGGCGGGCAAGGC
Organism: Phyllotis vaccarum; assembly: GCA_033318265.1. Lineage (NCBI taxonomy): Eukaryota > Metazoa > Chordata > Mammalia > Rodentia > Cricetidae > Phyllotis > Phyllotis vaccarum. The sequence continues at coordinate 68,336,693 of JARWLC010000016.1, read as the reverse complement.
TGGAACCTCCCAGGTAAAGCAGAAGTTAGGCTTTCACAAGCCACCAGGGGGCAGCTGGGGACTGTGGTTGGGCCAGCTTTGCAAGGTCTTTGGAAGGAATATAGTATTTTAAAAGGAAAACACTAGTAATAATAGTCTTACAATTCATGCTGTGATATTCTTGTTTGTACAACTTCTCCCGGGTATGATCTTCACATATATAAATGGACTCACAAGCTCCACTGACCTAAGAACAAAGCCAGCTCTTCTGCACCAGACTCACTTCGCTTTTGCAGCAGCAGTCACTCCACCCACCAGAAACCTCCCACTTGTCTCCCTGGCTCCTGTCACATCTTGAAAATCTCTTTACTAAACAACCACACTATGAGACTCTATCACAGTATTTAATGCAAAAAGTGGATGTGGTGGGAAGCACCACTACCTGGGAAACACTTGCAGCAGTTTATTGGGTGTGTCCTTAGGAGCTTGTGGGACCCATGTAGAACCTGAACTGTGGAAGTGCCCTTACATGGGATGAGCAAGGCAGAGAGGACCACTGCTGTATCCCAACCCATCTCTCTTCCAGACCAAGCCTCTATCTAAGATGGCTTCATTTATAAGGTTCCTCACTTGCATCCCAGCCCTGCACATGGATTTACCTCCACAAGCTCCAACCTTCAGGGCACTTCCTAGGTATACTGGATAATCCCTTCTTTGGCCTGAAATACTGCTTGTGAGGACATATCCCCAAGCTCCCACTACATCTGGGCACACAAACTGCATCTCGGGAGCAAAGGGGGTCTTTATTGACTGTGAGATTCAGGTCTGCAAGTTGTCCCTACTGAAGTTGTTGGATGCACTTGTTATGGCTCAGGCTAGACTAGACTAGAGGCCCTCACTGACACCCCTGGTGGACCCTCTTAGGAGTCCCAGACCCAGATAGGTGGGTAGGTGACAGTGATGGGTAGCCTTGGGCCTGCTCATTCATTCCATTTAGGCAAACACTGCCCTCTGCTTGACCTGCAGCCCATGTCTGTCTGTCTGTCTCTCTACCTGTTTATTTTTAGACACAGGCCCAGTCCAACCTCCCTGAAGCTGCTCTATGCTGGAAGCCTGGAAGGGGAGGAAGGAAGTAAATATTTATGCTGATTAAGAATTCAGGAGCCAGGAAGGGCTGGTGGCCTGGTCTTTCTTCTGGCCCAAGGCCACAGGCCTCCCTGCCCCCAACACCCACCATGGAGAAAAGACCACTGGCAGGGTGCCTGAGTTAGAAAAACCAAGTGCTGACTCCCAGTCACCGTGCCAACTGAGCAGTATTCTTTGGCACCTGCTCCTGTCTCAAGTTGTCCTCCCTCCAGAAGAGGAGCTACTGGTCTGTCACCTGGCTGAGGACCTCCAGTAAAGAGTGCAGTGGTTCACCTAGCGCAGAAGGCCCCAGCAGGAGCCCATCTTCCTGAGTGGAGCAGCAGGAGAGGGGACTCCAATGACTGCCCTCCCACCACCAACAGACCCAGTCTCCAGGGACACCCCCTTCACTTCCTTCCCTGGGTTCTGCCCAGGGAGGTAGGGGTTCATTCTTGGAAGCCAAATCACAGCCCAGACTCCACCACCCCTCCTGGGAAAGGAGGAAGGAACCGCCCCAAAGAATCTCACTAGTTTTCCTACCCTTGGCCCCCCAGGGAGTAGCTGGCCTATGACCCCACTCATGCTCTGACCTTGGCCAACCTCAATGTCCTCTCCCTGCTCCCATTCCCAGCCAGCAGCAGCCAGTCTGGGCTCAGCTTCTGCTCTTTGGTACAGAGCTAGGTAAGGGGGCAAGCGAGAGACAGGTCCTCCGCTCTTCTAAACAGCCTTTGCAGCTCAGCCCCTCTAGACTTGGCACCAGCCATACTTAAATGCTTAGAACAAGGGTGGGGAGGGGGGGTGAACCAGAGAAGGTGAAGCTTCTTCACTAGCCAGGACCGGCTTGACCTTAGAGTTCTGAAGATCAGTGGGTCTCTGGATGCTAGTGGTCCACAGTGGCAGGGACCCCACCTGTCCCAGTCAGGTGTTCATAGGTGCAATGCCCAGGAACAAGGGAGCACACCAGCCCGCTACTATCCCAACCTTGCTGGGCCTCAGTTTCCCTACTGGTTGGGATAGCTGAGTGCCTCACCCCTGTTCTGGCTGTCTCCCGGTAGGCTGGGCGTGCCCTGAGACACACCCACCTGCATGGGCCTGCGATGGGATAACCAGCATGGAGGTGGTTGCATGGCCCAGGCCCCACAGGCTCCTCCGGCTGCAAAAGGAACTAATTAGAACAGAGGGAGCTGGAGGAAATGGCAGTGAGGGAGGAAGCTCAAGAGGGGCTGGCTGAGCAGAGACCACCGGGGCGGCAGGGGTGGGGACAGCCCTCCCACAACCCGGGGCGGGGGTCACCCTGAGGGTGGGCTGGGCGCCCCCCCTCCACCCCTTGGCCAGCCTTGCCAAGACAATGACTGCTATTGTAAGTCAGGTCAGTCTGCTACAGACTCTTGTGCAGACGCCCCAGCTGCAGCTCCTGCAGGGCACCCGGCCCCCTATAGACATATCTGCCACCATCCCTCCCTCTTGGGGAAACAGAGCTTCAAAGTCACCAAGCTAATAGAAGGAAGGAACTAGAATCCTGCCCCTTTCCTTCTGTGCCAGAGTGAAGGTATTTGGTTGACCTTGAGACTGGAGGGGTAAAGAGGCTGCCTATGCTAGTCCCTTAGTCCCTGGCAGAAGTTTAAGGACAAGGACCTCAGCAAGGTAGGTCCTGTATCCTCACTCTGCTACCTCACAGCAGTATGGCTAAAGTAACGAAGAACAGCCCATTTTGCCAGGGGTAGTCTTAAAACTGTCCATTTGACGAGTTATAGAAAATCCAGCTTAGAACTTACAGACAATGGCAAAGATACCCTCCATGTAGTCAGCCATAGTGGCACACGCCTATAATACCAGCACTTTGGGAGATGAAGACAATTAATTAGATCAATTCATGGCTATTCTGGACACGGAGACACACACACACACACACACACACACACACACCCACCCACCCACCCACCCACCCACCACTTTAGCAGGCTGGTCTTACCCACTGGGAACCTGAAGGCTAGGGAGGTACCTGCCCAGGTTGCAATCATGGGTAGCAAGACCAAAACCAAAGGCATGGTGCCTATCACAGTGACTGCCCCAGCCAGTGGCTGGTAGTCCAACATGGCTACAACAGGTGAGACTTAATGCCACTTTCCAGATGCAGAAACAGGCTCAGGAAGGTGGCCTGCCCTGGATCTCAGGTTTTATCAGCCCCTCCTGTGTCCTTGGAATTGCTTAGGCTGGTCACCATCTCACCATCCAGAGGAGCTAGGTGCTGAACCAGGAAAGACAGAGGGCAGGCACTGGAGGGGATGACAAGGTCAGGGGTCACAAGAAGGCTGGGAGAGCTGAGGCAGTGATGCTGCCAAAGCAAACTGCCCATAACCCCACATTCCTGGGAACCGGCTGTGCTCCCTCCTCTAGCCAAGAGCTCCACCCTCCTTGGCCGCCCAGTGAGGGAGGCTGGAAGGCAATGGCAGGAACAGACCTCTCAGGGCCCCCTTCCCAACCAGACAGCACGCAGGGTTCTAAAGCTGGGTCAGACCACATGGAGCCCCCCACCACAACCCTGCTTGTTGCTTCCTGCCATGTCTCCTGACCCCCTCTCCTCATTACCATGGTGGGATATAATGTTCAACACAGAGAGCAGAGTCAGACACACAGTAGGCATTTATCCATTCTAACTGTCACCCCTGTTGAAGTCCTTAGTCTAAGGGGAACTGGCCCTCCCTGTGTACCCACAAACATTAAAATCTCATTTCAGAACAGAACTTTGGCTGCCTGTATCCCTTAGAGAGCCTTGGACCTCTACTGTCCTGTGGAGTGACCACAGAATTGGGGTGAGGCGCCCTCCAGTAGGGAGCCTTCCCTGTGGAACCTGAGCACCAAGTAGCCCTGGAAGGAGGGTGCAGTGGCCAGAGGCCTCCCCAGGCCTAGGGAAGTGACCAGAGGCCCTATACTTTCTGGAAGGGCTTGGGGTTTGCCTTCCTTGGAAATCCATGATTAAGTGTAACCCCCTCCCAGTCCAAGAGGGTCACCTAGCCTGCATATAATACCACAGTGGAAACTCAAACGTCCCCAGACAACCACTCCAGGGAACTGGCTGAGCAACAGCCCACCCAGTACACAGCAAGTTCACACAGCAAAGCCAGCATCAAACTACCTGGCTGGAACCTCCTCTGGCTGTGTGGCCTCAGACAGGTCCGGCCTCCATAAGACAGTTTCCTCATTGGTAACTCAAGTACCACAATAATGATCCCAGATATTCAGGACATCCTATAGGATAAGCCTTGGCCCAGTGCCTGCCACATGGAAGATGCTAGTGACTAGGGCTTGTAACTAGTCCTAAGGGTTCTTGTTTCTGCCCAGGCTGAGGGTGATCCACAAGGTCACCCAGAGCTAAAACAAAAAGGTGAACAAAATGGTTTGTTCCCCCTGCATCTCTCCCTAGCCCTGCTAGAGGACTTCCTTGTCCTGCACCAATAGGAGAGGGGACCACATATACTCATGCAAACATGTGGCCCTCCAGCTGCAAGGCCTGTATAGCCAAGAAGCCTCCAAATGTTCTGGTGGCTCTGGGCCCCCTTCTCCGGCCCCCACCTCCTGCTGCCTGCCTGCCTGCAGCCACCTTTGCACAACTATGTCTGGTATTTTCCTGTCTGCCCAGCTTTTGTGGGGGGTGGTATGGGGCCATGAGCAAGCCTGCACCTGGGCCTCAGCCAGAGGCAAGCCAGCCAAACAGCCCCCACATTGCCTGTCAGGCTGGAAGGGAAGGACACAGGACTGGGGAAGGCCACCAAAATCCCTGGAAGGGGTGGGCAGCAGGGAGTCAGACAGGGGCACACACCCAGCAAGGCCGAGCATAGGCAGAACTACCGTTTGTTTGGGTATGGAGGTAGCTCTTTTGGTAAAGCGCTGATCTAGCACACACAAGGCCCCAGGGCTCTAACCCCAGCATCCCACAGACCAGGTGTGGTGGCAAAGGACTGCAATCCCAGTATTCAGGAAGTAGAGGCAGCAAGATTGGAAGTTCTCCATCAGTATGGGCAATATAGTGACAACCTGTCTCACAAAACAAAAACCCACCAAACTGCTATACTGCTAGGGGGTGGGGGCAGTGTACGTGCACTCATTAGCACGTTCTGAGGCCAGCACAGGTCCTGGCCAGTGCTTCATAAATGTGGGCAAGCAGATATACAGAGACGTGTGCCACCCTTGTACACAACAGTACATAGAGGCCAGAGCCCTTGACCTCAGTGACAGGTGCCACTGCTTAGGATACCAGGTAGGTATGGAGGACAGATTTCCAAGCCAAGTCCAGCAATGCCCATGAACACATCAGGAGGTCCATACCCATGGCCCTCCTCTTCCCCTCCCCCGAAGCAGACACCAGCCAGCTCAACCCCAGGAAGGTGAAAAGCAGGCTCTGGACTTTGGCCCTTCTGTCCTACTTCATTTATGCATTCCAGCACCAGGCTCTCTGCTGGGGTCCAGGATAAATCAGATGGGACAAGACCTAAAGGTCACTCAGAACACAGGCAGTGAAACAGTGTCGGGGGGGGGGGGGGGGGGGGGACACAACAGAACACAGGCAGTGAAACAGTGTCAGGGGGGGGGACACACAATCAGAACACAGGCAGTGAAACAGTGTCAGGGGAGGGGACACACAACAGAACACAGGCAGTGAAACAGTGTCGGGGGAGGGGGACACACAACAGAACACAGGCAGTGAAACAGTGTCAGGGGGAGGGGGACACACAACAGAACACAGGCAGTGAAACAGTGTCGGGGGGAGGGGGACACACAACAGAACACAGGCAGTGAAACAGTGTCAGGGGGAGGGGGACACACAATCAGAACACAGGCAGTGAAACAGTGTCAGGGGGAGGGGGACACACAACAGAACACAGGCAGTGAAACAGTGTCAGGGGAGGGGGACACACAACAGAACACAGGCAGTGAAACAGTGTCAGGGGGAGGGGGACACACAACAGAACACAGGCAGTGAAACAGTGTCGGGGGGGGGGGGACACACAACAGAACACAGGCAGTGAAACAGTGTCGGGGGAGGGGGACACACAATCAGAACACAGGCAGTGAAACAGTGTCAGGGGAGGGGGACACACAACAGATCTGATTAAGGCCCTGAGGACACAAATAAACCTGGGAGCCAGCCTGCCACCTGAGTATACTTCCAACTACTTGGGAGGCTAGATTACAGAGTGAGTCCAAGGCCAGTGTAAGAAACACAGTAAGATTCTGTCTCAAAAAAATAAAAAGTAGGAGCTGGAGAGACGGCTCAGAGGTTAAGGGCACTAGCTGCTATTCCAGAGATTCTGAGTTCAATTCCCAGCACCCACATGGTGGCCCACAATCATCTGGGATGAGATCTGGTGCCCTCTTCTGGTGTGCAGACAGAACACTGTAAACATAATAAATAAATCTTTAAAAAAAAAAAAAGTAAAAAATGGGATACTCCTCCCTTGGAGCCCCTCCATGGCGGTGGCGGTGGGGAGGGGGGAGTGTCCCTCACTTTAAGTCTATATTTGCTCTAAAAAGTAAAAGTGGTTCAGGGGTAGAGAGCTTGCCCAGTACAGAAGACCCTGGGATTCTTGTTAGTACTGTAAAATGGAAAGACATTCTGGGGACAAAGGGACCGAGTCCTCCCCAGCCAGGGACAAACCAACAGGCCTCCTATGTGCCATCTTGTGAAGGAGGTACTATTCTCCTCCATAATGAAGTTAGCCAATGTCACAGCTTGCAAACACAGCGAGGCTGGGATTCAAAGCAGTCTTCCTGAGCTCAAGGCTGCGCCACGGCACCAAAGGAGAGGCCCCCAAAAGCCCACATAAGTCTGCTTGTCATTCAGCTTAGAACAAAGCAGCAGAGGGACTGGAGCAGGAGCTGAGGAGCACTGGGGAGCCCCAGTGTTCTACACAGAGGAGTACCACTTCCCCTTTAGCTGGGAGCCTCTTCCCTTTAGCCTCCCTAAAAGCCTGAGGCTGTCACTACCCCCTCCTGTGCCGTGCCTTCTGTGGCATATCCTCTCCAGCCTCAGACTCTTGGTTCACCTTGTCCCTGCTGCTGAAGGCCGCAGTGATTGGCCAAGGCCAACAGCAATGCTACGAGACCCTGCCATACCAGCCCTGGGTCCTGGCTAATGCATCACTAACAGCAGAAATGTCGCCAACCTTCAAGCATGCCAAGTATGCCCAGCCCTTGCAGTGTCCTGTGTTCTGCCACTGGACCTTTGACCATTCTCCAGGCATAGGGACCCTGCTTCCAAGAAAGGCCTGAAGTGACCAGGGAGTAGGGTTTCTGGGCAGCTCCAAGCCCACTGTGGAAGAAGGGGGTGACAAGGACTGGATATACAGCTCATTTGGTAAAAATTTGCCATATAAGCACAAACACCCGAGTTCAGGCCTCAGAACCCACACGACAAAGGCCATACATGACCTATGCTTATAAGACCAATACTGGGGCAGGAGACAGTGAGGTCCCTGGGACCCAGCCGAGCTGGGCTATCAGACACCTATCTCAAACAAGATGGACACCCAAGATCAGCTTCGGGCCTCTATATACATCACACACACGTACTCACAAACATGAAGACCCACCAATGTCTTCACACACACCAAGGGAAGGTCGTACCAGCAGACCCCTAACCCATAATGAACTGAGCAGATATGTGAAGTCCTTGAGATATAGGATGGAAAAACCAGTTACGTCTTGATTTGCTGTAAGGCAAGACTGTGGGTGTTAGCTTCCCCCACTGTAAAAGAATGGGGCTGGCCGGACACCTGGAAGCTGGGACATCCTAGGACATCCAGGTCTGTTTCCTCAGATGGCTCTGTTGGACCTGAGTAAGTGAATTCTGCTGTGTGTCTGTGTGAGGTGGTAGGCTTCAAGGTGCCTTAAGTCCTGCAAATAGAAATGTCTTTCAAAGATCAATGTTGGAAGCAGGAACCAGGACCCAGATGTTTTTTGTTTTTTTTTTTTCTCTGTCTGGAGCACCCACTGGGACCAGGCCCAGACTTAATTTAAATGAGAATTGGATAAGGGAGTGACAGTATTGCCATTACAGGTTAGGGGGTATGACCAAAAGGACTCAACACCTCAGCTTCATCCCTGGGACTCCCACCTACCCTAGCCCATATCAGGGGCCACACTGTACAATCGCTGGCCTCTGCCCTTACACCCTTCCTCAGAGTCATCCCTTTCTGCCTAGCTTACCCACACAGCTCTACAAAGCAAATCCAGAAGCCAGGGAAGCCTTCAAATGCATCCTCACAAGGAAATGCCCATCAGAAGAGGCCTGCCAGACCCAACCTGATCCAGGTCTGTGGAATGGAGTGGGATAAGTTATCTTTGTGACAGGGCCCCCAGCACTCAGGAGGGAGGGAGGGACTTCAGAACAGGAAGGAGGGAGGAGGGGCTTCACAGTTGGGGGTTGAGGAACCTGTAAATGGCAAGTATGGGCTCTGAATGAAGACTAGTGTGGCTCAAGGGAGAACTAGCCTGGGCAGGCCTGGCTACACCTGTCAGATGCAGAGGACAGTGGAGGCAAGGAGACAAGCTTCCTTGGATACTGACTAGCGGTAGACATGGGGCTTAGAGGGTGAGCTGGGCAGGTTCCAGGTTGAAGTGGCATTTCATGGGCCAGGGCTAGACAGTTCCAGGTGCCAGGATACCTGACCCTGCTTGGTTCCACGGACCTTGGGCCCCCAAATGCTGGATCAAATTGGGTCTTGCAGGCCTCTTCTGATAGGCATTTCCTTGTGTGTGAGGATGCATTTGAAGGCTTCCCTGGCTTCTAGATGTGCTTTATAGAGCTGAGTGTGGGTAAGCTAGGCAGAAAGGGATGATTTTGCCCTTCCCCTCACCCCAAGAAACCACAGGACAAGTCACCAAATCTCTCAAGAGCCTCGGTTTCCCCCACTAGCCTCCAAAACCCTTTTTTACTGCTGGGATCCAAGGGAATGCTGATTGGTGAGCCTGGCCACTGGTCACACACAGTACAGACCCTGTCTGATGGGAGGGACTGTTGTCTGGCAGGCTCCAAGTCCAGACTGATTCAGGAGGCTCAGCAGCCTCCAGGGTCTTTTGCTGGGTTCCCACCCACTCCTGGCCACGACTGGAGGAAGGAACCATGGGCTATTAGATGTGTGTACCCTCTCCTAGCCATCTGCTAAGGCACACACATTTCACAATTGGAAGGTCCTAGACCCTTCCCTGTGGTGGGTACTACCTGGCATCTCAGGCATCCAAGACAAAGGACTTGAGCCCTTGCTGCTCACCACAACAGTCCTGGCACTGGAAGACTCTCAGCTCCTTTGCCCATCCCCCACCAAGGGCATCTGGAGCAGATGGGAAGCCCCTGCTTCTGAAGCAGACTTATTCCCACCCTCATGTCCCTCCCAGCCCAGCCACCGGCTAACTAGAACCTCCCCCTCCTATCTAGGGGGTGGGGAATGAACAGTCACAGTCAAGGACTATGCCTGCCCAGCCTGGAGATGCCTAGAGGAAGGTGTCCCAGCTGCAATGCCAGAAGGGCACCCAGGTTAAACCTCTGCACTCCCAGGGGACCAACCAGCTATAAGGGAGGTTTTTAGAGGCCTTGTTAGGAATACCTGTGAGTGCCCTCCAGAGCAGGAGGAGAGCCAGACCTAACCTATCATCACTCATCACCCATGAGAAGTGGGGTGGAGAGACAGTTTTAAGGGAAAGCAAGGGGCCCATGATACCCACACTGGCTGACATGCCCCTTCTTATAGATCCAGATACCCACTGGCCCTTTCCCATCCTGAACCTCAGGTTTTCTCATTCATCAAACTGGGATTAAGAGATCTCTGTTACAGGTTTGGCGATTTCAGGTGAGGATTTCAATCTGTCAAGCTGACCAGGTAAGCGGAAGGCACCTATACTGGTTGGATTTTTCCAATGGACACTCAGGAGTGTGTGCACCCCACCCCCCAACAACCCCACTTCATTGCTGTCCCACCCTACCTGGGACTTTTGCTATCTTTTATTAGCCAGGGTAGGAGAGATGGCTTTACTAAGGTGAAAGACGTAGGGGCAGACAGCCTGGCTTTTCCCTGCAAATGCTCCCCTCTACCACGAGCACCAGCAGGAGGTCCCGAGGTCAAGGCAATGGCTCAGTCTGTCCAATCAGCAGTCAAGGTGCTTGTTAAAAATTCCCAGATCCCAACCCGGCCACACTTGTTTTAAAATTCACCAGGGTAGGGCCCAGTGCAGCCACCTAAAAAAAAAACAAGACATTGGGTCAGCAGCTGTATCCCACAAGCCTTGGTGGGGCTGCAGTCCACATCCCAGAACAAAGTCAGGGATGGACGACTGGCCAGGTTACCTGGCTCTGGGGTCCTCTGAGAGGTGAACTCCATATGCATAACTCAGTGTGTGAATACTCTACAACTCCTAAAGCAGGAGGCTTCTATACAGAGAACAGAGACCCCCATGCTCTGGTTAGACCGAGACCCTTGCATCCGCTAAGCGAGGGTCGCTCATTGCTTAGCACACACCCATGTCAGCCATAGGGTCCTGACCATCCTTGAGAAGGGAAAGGGCCCTCCCCCACTCAGTACCTTGTAAGGATGCCCTCCAAATAACAACCATAGTGAAGAGACAAGAGATTCAGGGGTAGCCTTGGCAAAGGCTTAACCCCCTCGCTCTGCTCTAATTGAAGGTCTCTCCTTTGAAATCCAAATTCCCCACTTCGTCAAGAGCCTACCTCATTTCCCCTTGGGATGCAGGAACCTTCAGAGGACCTTGCAGAGAGGCTGGGGGATCAAGACAGGAACATAGCACACACCACACACACACACACACACACACACACACACCACACACACACACACACACCATCCTCCTTCTGTCCTAAAGAGCCTCAAATGCCTCCCAAAGAAGCAGAACTGCAGGCCCCAGCCTCAACATCTGGTCCCCCAGCTACAGCTGTTAGCCCCCTCCTTCACCCTGGGATTGCCCCAAACCCTGCCCAGCACTGGCACCACCCTCTCCCATAAGTGGGAAATTCAGATTCCAGGAGAATCCAGCTGGGGAGACGGAAATGTGCATGGGAAAATGTCGTGAGGAAAAACACATTCTTCACTCCACACCGGAGCCAGCACAGACCCTGGAACAATTTAGGTGGCCAGTGGACCCTCCCACTACACAGGGCCAAGGCTGAGCCAGCCTTGGAGGGGAGCCTGAGATGCAGAGGTGAGGTCCAGCTTCCCTCCAGGCCCTAGGGAGGAGCCCTGGCAGACCTTTGTCTGCCTGGTGTCCAATCGGTCCCCTAGCCTTTCAGTGGCACCCCACTAAGGAAAGAGGGGTAGGGGAGAAATGGCTAGGACTATCCTTTTGCAGCTGAGCTTTTTAGAAACAAAAGCTTTGTGGGGACGAGGTTTACACGATTGTTTAAAATGAGGTTTTGGGATGTCTGTGGCATCCAGTTATTCATACTGGCTCCACCCACGGATAATTGAGAGTTGGCTTTTGTTGGACATATCCTTTCTCCCTGCCCCCACTGACAGGCCACCCTAATCTTAGGACTCAGAAAGCTCACCTTGCCTGACCCTAGGCTTTACAGATGAGGAAACTGAGGCCTGCACAGAGGAAGAGCCAGACCAAAGAACACCGAAAAGCTGTGACAAGATTCGAACCCAAGTCACAAAAACAGTGTTTTGGCCAGGAGCTTTTTCCCATTCACTCTACACATTGAATGTGTCCTGGCTCCAGCCATGGCCCCAAAAGCCACTGACCCCAAAAGCAGTAGTGCCTGGAAGTGGGGTGACTCATTGTCTGGCTTCCCAGCCCCCCATCTATGACGGAGGGCTGGCAGGTGTCCCTGTATAGAGAGAGCCAAGAGCCAAGAGTTGCCCCAGGGGGCCTGGGCTAGGGTCACTCTGGGGCCGAAGAGCCCCAGCTGGAGGGATTTAACACCAAAGGTCAGGGGTCACAGACAGGGAAGGGCAGGCAGGCATAGGGGCCAAGGGGTCAGCACTAATGGTAGCTCCGGAAAGAAGGGGGAGGGGAAAACGCTAAATAAGCAGGGCTGCTTCCAAGGGGTCCCCACCCCACAAAACCAGTGCCTGGCACTGCCTCCTGGTTGACTGGCAGCATACAGGACATACTGAGCTGGGAATGGGCTAGACTGCAGCTCAGCAAGGGGTGTGTTAGGAAACCCCCAGGTGCAGCCCCTCCCCCAGTACAGGCCAGGGCCAGCTGTGAGGCCCAGCCTGAGCCCAGAGGGAAGAAAAAGGAGGGAGGGCTCTGAGGTCACTAGAGAGGGATGTGTGGGCTGGACTGAGACAGCTGTGGTACTGTGCCACCAGAGTGGGGCCTGGGGAGAGGTGGGCACACCGAAGTAGCCACTTTACACTCCCTGAGCCTAGAGGCTTCAGAAGAAAGCAAGCAAAGATAACAATTGTGTCCCTAGCCACTGGTTCAGCCCTACCTCCCTTCCCGGGTGCCAGGACGGCTGGGAGGCGGCTGTGCAGGGTACCTGCCAGGGAGGACCAAGGCTCAGACCTTAACCCTCGCCCAGACGAAGAAGACCCACGAGAGTTCAGGCCTTGGTAGGGCCACTGGCTGGCCTGGCTGCCCCCTTGGTGTCAAGTATTCCCTCTAGAGCCAAGATCTAGGGCTGTGATGGCTGGGGGCCCAGGACTCCTCCCAGCATCCCTTCCAGCTTCCCAGGCCCCAAGGCAGGGCTGGGCAACTCCCTGCAACCAGTGCTTCCCGGCCACCCTCTGGCTGAGCTGGGCGGGCCCTCCAGGATAGGGAGACAGACTGCATGCTGCCTTGTTGTGGCCTGAGTACCCTACTGGGCAGGGCAGCGTGCCAAGGCGTCCAGGTGCCAGCCTGGACTCCAGCCCCATCCCAGGGAGCCTGAGGGAGGCACAGGAATTTTCCTGGTAGGAGGGGGATGCACCTGTCTAGCCCCCTCCTCCAGGCCCACCCGTAAGATAAAATCACTCAGCCTCCCCATCCTGCCAGGTCCCTCACCTGCTACCATCCACCTTGCGGGAGTGGACCAAACGCTAGACAGTTCTCCAGCTCTCAGTGCTGAAACAAGGGACGCCCCACTCCCTGTCTTTCCCAGGGCTTGCTAAGGGCAACAAGAAGAGGACTTTCCCTAGACAGGGGAGGGTATCTTCCAAACAACCTGGCGCACCGGTGAGCGAAGGCAGCTGCCTCTTACAACTTCAAGCCCAGGCTCCGAGTGCCCCCTCTCACCTCGCAGCGCACCCCCACGGAGACCGTCCAACTTCCCCACTGAAGTTTGCGCCCGCCCCGAGTCCGGCCACAGTTCGGCTCGGCCTCCAGACAGAAGGAGGGAAGGGAGGAGAAAAGACGGAGAGATCGAAGGACCCAGCCAGGGAGCGGGTGAGGGAGGGAGCGCGCAAAGCAGCGAGCGCAGGGGCCTCAGCGAGGGCTCACAATGGCCCGGGGCGAGGCGTGGACGCGGGAGGGGGAGACGACCCTCGGGGCCCCGCAGCCCCGCACAGCAGGCAAGTCCCCGGCCCAGTCCGCGTCCTCCCGGCACGACACCCGGGGGCTTCCTACCTCGGCGGCCGGGCTGACTGGCTCCGGCTGCGGGTTCCGGCGGTCGGGGGACAGCGGGGAGCGGGCGATGGGGGAAGGCCGGGGCGGGCGGGGGCCCGGGCGCAAGGCTCACGGGGCGCGGGCTCCCCTGGCGCGGCCGCCCGGCGCCCGGCCGCTCCGCCACATCTGCAGCAGCTCCGGGCTGGGAAGGTGGCCGCGGCGGCCGGGCCGTGCGGGGATGTCTTTGCGAGGGAGGGAGGGAGGGAGGAGAGAGGAGGAGGGAGGGGGCGGGAGGAGGGACCGTCGGCCGTGGAGGAGGGCGAAGAGGAGGGGCGCAGGGGGGCGGCCTCCCTCCCTCGCGGCTCACTCGCTCCCGCCCTCCCTGCAAACCCCTCTCGCCACCGCGGCCTCAGGCCCGGGGGCGCCAGCTGCCAGGCGGAGCGTGCGCGTCGGGGGGAGGGGGCGGCCGGCTGGGCCGGGGGAGGGGAGGAAGGGCGGACAGCAGCGGGAGCGGGCACCGGGAAAGAGGGAGGGAGCCCCGCTGTAGCCGAGGCGAGCGTCCTCTTCGACCCCCACCCCTTGCCTGCCGCGGTCCCGCCCCCGGCCCGAGGGCAGCGCTAGGACACGGCCCGGAGGTGGCCTGGTAGGCGGCGCGGGAGGGGGGGTGCGGGTTGTGGGGGGGAGGATGAGATATCCCGCCCCTGGGGAAGCCTGGGAGATGGGAGGGCGCGTCGGCCTGGAGGAAAAGCCCCAAGGACCGGGAAGATGGAGGAGGCGGCAGCGGCTGAGGGGCGGGGACCCTCTCCTGCTGCGGGGTCACCTTGGCCAGGGCCCCGCAGCCCTGGGCAGCCGGGAAGGCGGTAGGAATGCCTCTCAGAAGGCCCTGATATCCCCGCCCAGCCCAGTTCCAGGAATGCTCAGGCCGAGGCCTTTTCTGATTCTGATAGGTTCGAGGCCACGTTCTGCACTTCCAGCTCTGCCTGGTCTTCAGCCTCAGTTCCCCTCCTGGTGAAATAAACACAAGGCCTGGCCCCAACCAATTCAGGATTCCGATACCTTGGCGACTGCAGCCGGACAACCCAGCCCTCTAGCCTGAGCACCGCAGGGGTCGCCGCACTTGGGGTCAGTAAGTTCAATGAGCTGGTCACTGAGAAGTGTTTGCAAGTCAGCGACGCTTGCACACGGCAGCTAAGCTGTTCTGCACCTTTTCCTGGGAAACTCGGACTTGCGTTTTCTTTGGGTGATTCCTGAGTCCGCGCCTAGTAACTTCTTACCTCTCTTCTGTCTGGTGACAAATCTGGGTTCAAAAAGACTGCCCTCCTCATCCGAAGCTGGACTTGAGCACAGGAAACGAAAAGGCACTTAAGCATCCCCAGCATTCCCAGTAGGTGAAGTACTGACTCCGGTTTGGAATTCTCGTTTCGTCCTGGCATTTGATGCGGCGGTCTGTACCAGAGCCACATCAAGACCTGTGTCTTGATCACAGGGCACCCCCATCACCAGGCACGCGCTCCTGATCTGGTGCGCAGGTAGGCACATAATTGGTGCTCCTGGCGTGGTGAGCAAATGGACAGGAAGTCAGTACTCTTAACTGAGTATGTAGTCATGATGGGTGCTCGTTACATTTCGAGCGAATACACATATTAGGTGCTTATGATCTTTCCGTATAGGAAAGGGATTTAGGTAGAACTAGGAGCAAAAGCCGTCGTAAGGCAGGGATAAGGTTGTCTGCGCCCCCCTCCCAACCCCTTTTCTTATGTGTGGATAATGTCGCAGTGCTGCCCGGTTAAACATTAGCTGGCAGATGGACTCAGAGAAGGCCAGCTCTGGGACCTAAAGCTTCCAGGAGGGGGGCTGTTAAGGGCCGACTCCCTGGATCCTTCCACTAGCGGAGCATTACAGGAGTCGGATAAGAAGAGCTGCAAAGCGCCCCCTCCCGGCGTCAGGGATCTGTGATTCAGCTGTTCTGTTAGCCTGGTCTCAGCTGAGTATCCCAGCCAGGCTAACTGCAGTCCTGAGATGCATTGGTAGTACGAAACTGGCTGCCTAAACCTTAATTTAGAAAAAAAAAAAATGCTTATCGAGGAGCTCAGTAGTACAGCGCATGTTCTTGGGTTCAATCCCTGATACCAGAAAAAGGAAAAAGTATCGAGTGCTTGTAGGACACCAGACACTGTGTAATGGTGGGACAAAAGGCCAGCTGAGAGAAACTTAGCCCTAAGAAGCTTGACCTTCAAATCTTATTTTTCTTCGTTTTGCTCCCAGGGAGAACTCAGACCCTGTATTCCGAGGATCTGGGAATATAGAGGTACACTTAATATAGGCTAATGACCACCATTAGATGGCAAGCCTGGCCCAACTCCAGGACCTAGCTGGTGTCCTCTTAACTGGGGGGTGGGGGGTGGGCAGAGTTAAACAAAATTTGGTTGTCTCCTGTAAAATCATAATTAAAGAAAGAAGCCTGGAATCCAGCACTTAGGAGAACTACCACAAGCTGGAGGTCAGCCTGAACTACATAGTGAATTCCGGCAGCCTAGGCTACAAAGTGAGATCCTATCTCCAACATTAAAAACAAAAAAGTTTGAAGCCAGCCTGGTTTATATAGCAAGTCCAGTTTATAGGCTGAACCAGGAGAATCGGGATTTTAAGGCTGGCTTCAGAGCTAAGATTCTATCTCAAAACCCCAATCCTCAACTAGACAGGTTCCTTCTCTGTACATTTTCACTATATTCCCAACAACTTTGAGAGTGGGTGCCATTATTCTCATTTTACAGAAATAGAAACCAAGGCAAAGGACCTTAACATATGCCAAAGTTTTTCTGGCTTTGTTTTTCCAGACAGGATTTCCCTGTGTAGCCTTGGCTGTCCAGGAGCTCTGTAGACCAGACTGGCCTTGAACTCACAGACATCCACTTACCTCTACCTCCCGAGAGCTGGGATTAAAGGAATATGCACCACCACCATTTGGTGATAGCCAAAGTTTTATAAACTAGTAGGAGGCATAATTCATGTGCGATATAGAAGTTTCTGGTTATTTGGTTAACACAAGAGATTAGGTCTCTAAAGAAATCAGAGGCAGAGGAGAGAGTCTATCTTTTTGGAGTCTGAAACAGAGTGTAAAAGATGCAAACCCACATAAAGAAATGAGTCTTGAACTAAGCATGGAGCTCAGTGGTGATGCATTTTCCTGGCATTGGCCAGGGCCACTTCCAGCCCTAGCACCAAGCTTGATGTACAGGCAGGAAGGTCACAAATTCAAGGTCATCCTAGGCTACACAATAATTTTGGTCCAGCCTGACATGTATAAAATCTTGTCTTAAAAATTAAATGAAGGGGCTGGAGAGGTGGCTCAGTGGTTAAGAGCACTGGCTGCTCTTTCAGAGGCCCTGGGTTCAATTCTCAATGGCAGCTCACAACTGTCTGAGTTCTGACATTCTTCTACAAACATACATGCAGGCAAAATACCACATAAAATACAAATAATAATAATAATAAAAAAGAATTAACTGAGGTAGCCAAGCAGTGGTGGTGTAGGTGCCTTTAATCCCAGCACTTTGGAGGCAGAGGCAGGTGGATCTGATCTCTGAGTTCCTTGCCTGGTCTACAGAGTGAGTTCCAGGACATGTTCCAAAGCTAAACAGAGAAACTCTGTCTCCAAAAAACAAAAGAAAAAAAGAATACTTGTAGAAGTCCTGGGTACCATTCCTACATGGTGGATCACAACCATCCATAATTCCAGTTCCAGGGGCACCAAGCATGCACATGGTGCACCAACATACAGGCAGGTAAAGTACAAATAAACATGAACTAAAATAAAGAAAAATGAGCCTTTAAACTTATATTGCAAAGCCAGGTGTTGTGGCATGGACCTTTAATACCAGCATTCAGAAGCAGGTAGATTTCTATGATTTGAGAACTTATGCTGAAAATTTAAAGAGCCCATAGGACTCAGGATGAATAAACAGGTCTCAAATTTTGACTTCTGCCTGTAGCCAAGTAGTCTTTCCAAGCCTCACTCCCTACGTGTGGAACCAGAGTCTGCAGGATCCTTTATGGAGCTGCATGAAGCTCATGGCTGGAATAAGAAACAAATGGTGGCTAATCCTTGTTCTTGAAACTGCAGCCCATGTTGTGCAAGGCCTAGACAGGAGTGCTGGGGAATGAGAACAGGGTGGCTTATTAACCTTGAGCTATGGGCATTGTGAGTGTGAGCAACAAACCAGCAATATGTTGGTTGGTGCTGGTCCCGCTGAGCATGCAGGACTGGGGCCGCCTATGGGTGGGGTGTTTATTCTGGAAGTGGTCCTGGTTGTTCCTCACACCCTTCTCCAGGAGAAAAAGCAGGTCTAGAGTGAGAAGGCCCACTCTGGGGCTGGTTATACAGTGGGGTAGCACTTACCTACAGGGCCAAGGGGAAAATGTCCAGAGCATATACTTCTAAAACCTGGCTAGGTCTGGCAGATTCCAAACACAAGATCGGTCCTGAGGAGTTTCAAGTACTCATGTTTCAGAAGTTGGGACTGGGCCCTGGATGCTCTAGGGGAAGAATAACACTAAGTGGGGATATCCATACAGGCTACTCCACCCTTTAAAGTCCCTGACTGGACCCTTTCAGCATATTCTGTCTTCGTGGACATTCAACCCTGCAGTTACATTGAGCTGGCACACTGAAGTGACAGAGCTGGTTGGAATGTCTGGCTGTCCCCAGGGCCTGCATCTTATTTTGCATAAGAAGTCTGTTTCCCTGGGTCTTAACTTTTCCCTCAAACTTGAGCATTGAGACAATTTGCTCCTTGGCTACACACAGCCGGGACGGGAGTTGGGATGAGGATGGATGGGAGGGGGCTTACCAAAAGCCCGAGCATCCTTGGAGCTTCTTGTGTGATAACACTGTACATCCGTGAAATCGTGGAGTTGGGAGGCTTAGAAAGTACTTCATATAGAAGGTACAGGATCTGACAAGAAATACCTGCTCAAAAAATTAGAACTATCACATTTGAAGCATATGATCAAAAGTCTAGCTCAGTTGAAGAATGCCTGCCTAGTATACTTGAGGTACTGGGTTTGAAGCTCATGCCCTGAAAAAAGAAAAAAAGCTAATTACAGGCACGAAGAAGGAGGTAGCTGCTGGTCTCCCCGCATTTCTACCGACCTTTCCCGGGGGAGAGGAGCAGTCCTTTCTCTGGCCTCTTTGCTCCTTCCCTCTCAGGGAGGAGACCCCACAGACACACCCTGAGGCAGGGAAGACCGACGAAGGAGCGGCCGCGACACATTTTTGAGTCGTGACCAAGTGGAAACTCCCTCCCCAAAGCGGAAGCCGAGGGCGCCCCACTGGGGTCTGAGCCTCCGCCGGGGCGGGATCCCAGACCAGGAGGCGGGGCGAGTAGAGCCCCGCCCCCGTGCTCATGAATATGAATGAGGCGACAGGGGGCGGAAGTGTGAGGGGACCCCAGCCCTGCCGGCTCTGCCCACACCGCGGGAGCCTTGCAACTGGAGGCGTGGCTAGCCTTGGCCGCTCCGCCCCTCCCGCTGTGCGGGGGCCTTCTTCCGGCCTGGTGCGCCCCCGAGGTGACCTCGCGGGTGTGCGCGGGGCGCGGGCGCGAGAGGAGCTCACGGCGGTCGGTAGGTGTGGCGGATCTTTGTCTTGCAGCCCGTCGTCCCCTCAAGTCTCCCGAGTAAGCCTTGCAGGAGAGGTCGTAAGCATACCGGCACCAGCGTAAGATGGGAGAACAGCCCTGTCTTCCTGGGAGTTTGGTTCCAGATGCAATGAAACACCCAACAAAATCGAACCAGTAGGCTGTCCGATGAGTACAGGGAGAAGACATAAACAGGAGAAAATAGCCGAGAAAGTGATTTAAGACCCGAAGGAAAGGGTTTAGAGATGTAGCTCCCTGGTAAACTACTGCCCAGCAGCACATAAAACCGGGTTTAACGGATAATCCCATCACTCTAGAAGGTGGAAATGGGAGCGTCAGTATTCAAGGTCAGACTCAGCTACATGGCGATTTCGAGGGCAGTGTGGTCTACACGAAGTCCTGTCTCAAAAAGACCCGAAGGAAACAGAGCAACAGACCATCTGGATGCATTTGGTCCAGGGTGCTGCCTGGTGTGACTGGAGGGGAGAGAATGTGTAGCCATGATGGTAACAGCTCCTAGTTTTGAGCAGGTGACATGTTACGTGGTTTCGTTTGTTTTATTCATCAGGTGATCTCTTGTTACCTGGAGGAAATCTGTTCGGGGAGGTTAAGATACTTGCTTGGGTTGGAAGCCAAGACCAACTTCCAGAGGTGAAGGATGGGCAGGCAGGGCCTTTGCTTCTATGAACCAGCCAGCTGTAATGAGCACCCTACATAGAACAGGGGTGTGCTAAACCATCATGGATGTCTTGATTTTGTTTGGAGATGCTGGTCACCTCTCCAGGCTATGCAGTCAGGTGCAAGTAGCTTTGGAGATGGAAGCAGAAGGCTGGGGGTGAGGGTAGAGGATGTGGGTGAAGAGCCTATATGGCTGAATGCTTTGAAGCATTAACAAAGGCCATGTCAGCCAGGCAGACTGTCTTGGAAACCAGCAACTGAAAACTGATGGGATCACCCAGACATCCTTCACAGCCTGAAGCACCTGTGGGAAGTGAGAAAGAAGCACTTTCTTGTAGTACCCTATTTAGGGCCTGGTCTAGCTCAGCCCTTTTCCCAGCATGGTGCAGCTATCTGCCCTGGCCCCTTAGGCTCTTTGGTGAAACCTGTCTAAGTTAGAAGTGCAGACCAGCGCACCTTTGGAGGAGCTTGGCTGCTCATGCATCTCTGCCTGTCATCGCTAAAGAAATCTGAGATACTGGTGGGAAAGAACCATAATGGAGCTCCTTATCAGACCCATTTGATAAGGAGACTCTGAGATGGGATATGATTCTCCTTAGAGGACACAACTATAAAAGAGACAGGGGTGGTATTCAAGTCCGAGTAAGTAGGATATTAAAAAAACCAACAACAAAAAAGCCACACCCTTCCTCCAAAACACACCAGGGGTAGACCAGGTGATAAATGGGTACAGCAACCAAGGAGAAGAAAACACTTTCTAATCTCAGTTCCTGCTCTTTGTCCCTAGGCTTTGGTGTCTGAATGAGTAAGCCAACCTTTCTTAGGGTTACACAGGTGGGGGTAGGGAGCCCTTTAGAATGCAGCTGGTATTGTCGTCTAGTCAGGTTAGGTCTGAGGCTCCATATTAGCAGGGTACATTGGACTCTTCAGACACTTCTTACCCAGGTTTTAAATTACAAAACCACCAGGTTTTGAGGATAGGTAGGTAGGCATCAAGTATGGGATACTAGAGATGCTAGGCAGTGGTGGCACAAGGGAGGCAGAGGCAGGTGGATCCCTGAGTTCAAGGCTGGCCTGGTCTACGGGGTGAGTTCTAAGATAGCTAAAACCAAACAGAGAAATCGTGTCTTCAAAACAAAACAAAACCCAAAAAACCAGGGCTGGAGAGTTGGCTTATTGGTTAAGAGCAGTGACTGCTCTTCCAGAGGACTCAGGTTCAATTCCCAACAACAGCATGGCAGCCCATGCTTGTCTGCCACTCCAGTTTCAGGAGCTCATCCAATACCTTCACAAAGACATACAGGCAGGCAAAACACAAAAGTCCATGAAATATAAATAAATAGAAAGTAAAAACAAAACAAAAAACCCCACCCTGTCTCAAAAACAAACAAACAAACAAAATAACTAACTAACCTTGAGGCCAACCTGGTCTACAAGGTGTGTTCCAGGACAGCCAGAGTTGTTATACAGAAATTTGTCTCAACAAAACCTCAAAAGAGAGAGGGATAGGAAGATATTAGGGGCTAGAGATGGCTATGTGGTTAAGAGTTCGGGCTGCTCTTCATAGGAGCTTTACCCACAGAGATGATTCCCACCACATATGTGGCAGTTCACAGTGCCTGCAATTCCAGTTTCAGGGAATCTAACACCTAACCCTCTGAGTGCAGCAGATATGTATGTGATGCACAGGCATGCATCCAGAGGTATAGCACCCATACAATAAAATCAAGAATTTCTTGTTACTGTTTTATGGGTTTTGAACCAGGGTTTCTCTGTGTAGCCATGCATATCACTTCAACTCACTGTAGACCAGGCTGGCCTCAAACTCCCAGAGATCGGCCTGCCTCTGTCTCAAGTGCTGGGACTAAAAGTATGAACTACCATACCCAGCTTGGTTTTGTTTGTTTTAGGTATATGGAAGCTTTTTCCTGCATGTGTGGCTGTGTACCACAGAGTGCAGTGCTTGAGGAGACATCAGATCCCCTGGAACTGGGGTTACAGAGGATTATCAGCTTCTGTATGTATGCTGGGAATCAAACCCCAAGTCCTCTGGAAGAGCAGACAGTATTCTCTTGTTTGTTTGTGCTGGGTTTTGTTTTGAGACAGGTTTTTTTTGTGTGTGTCCCTGGCTGTCCTGGAACACACTCTGTAGACCAGGCTAGCCTTGAACCCAGAGACCTAGCTAGAATATGGATTTGGTATCATTTGTAATTCTAACACAATTATTAGTTAATATTAGTTAAACTCAAAGTAACTAGTTAGACTTAAAGTAATTATCCTACCTTGGCCTCCTGAATGTTGAGATCACAGGTGTGTCTAGGGTATCTTTTGGGGATGATGAAAAATGTTCCAAAATAGATTTGGATACAAATATTTGAATATTTTCAGCATTGAAAATCATTGCATCCTATACAGTGTATGCATTCCATGGCTTAGGAACTGTTTCATTGAAAGTCTTAAGAAAATGTTCCAGGGAGCTGGAGAGATGACTCGGTGTTTAAGAGCCAAGGCTGTCAGATGGTGAACACCTTTAATTCCAGCAGCAGCAGGGGGGTCTCTGAGTTCAAGGCCAACCTAGTCCACAGATTGAGTTTCAGGATGGCGTGGAAAGGGCTGCTCAGAGAAACTCTATCTCCAAAAGCAAATATAAAAATAAAAATAAAGGGACCCTGGCTGCTTTTTTAGAGGTCCTGAATTCAATTCCAAGCATCCACACAGTGGCTCACAACTATCTATAATGAAATCTGATGCCCTTTTCTGGTGTGAAGCTGTACATGCAGACAAAGTACTCTACATAAAATACATAAATCTTAAAATTAAATTTGTATGGGCTGCTCTTGCAGAGTACCCAGGTTCAGTTCCCACTGGCGACATTATGCATCACACACTTTTATCTTTACTCTGTTCTCCATGTAGTGTTGGAAAAAATCTTCAAGCTCACGTATGTTGATAGTGTTGGAGGTGGGTCATACAAGTAGATGAAGGAGTCTCAGCTCAGTGGCTTTCTGTGTGTTCCACTGCCAGTAGAATGCAAACCCCAAGCCTGGTCTGGCGTGAGGCTTTGCAGAGGAAGAGTACAGCCCCAGGCTGCCTCTGCCTCTGGCTGGTCCACTGCCTTTGCACTCTTGGAATGTGGCTGATTCCTTGGGGGGGGGGGGGGGGGAGACACTCATGCCTCTGCTGCTGTCCGCTACCTTGGATCTAAGATGTGGAAGCTGAATTCCAGAAAGAGAAAGGATTTCTGCAAATGATACCTGCTGTGAAGGTCAACAGAGCATTGGAAGAGCTTTAGAAGGGTGGTGCTTAGGCTGCTGACCCCCACCAGAGTACGGGATTAAAAACCTGGTGCCAGCCTCTACTGGGACAGCAAGAGGTTAAGCTTCAAAGAAGGGCTGTCTTCTGTATTTGCTTTGTTCTCAACTTCTGGAATGGAGACCATGACATCACAGATTTCAACAGCTTCCAGTGAGATCCAGGCTGGCCTCTTCTTAGCTTGAGTCAGCTCCTAACTCATCCCTGAAAGGTTCTTCAAGCATCGTACCACTATGAGTGGCAGAAGCTCTCTCTAGCACAAAAGCTTGCATCACATCTGGAAAGACAGCAACAAAGTAGGAGTGACACTCAACTGTTAGTTAGTTGCTGCCCTGGACTGGCTACAGGAGCTTGTACCCAGCGCTGTGCCCAACTAGGAGCTTTTATCTGCCATGGCTATCTCTTCAGCTAAGTCCCTGACTTAAGTCCTTAGAAGTTCACTTTTTAAAAAATTGTGTGCATTTGTGTGAAAGAGTCAGACCCCCTAGAACTGAAGCTATAAACAGCTGTGAGCTGCCATGTGGGTGCTGGGAATTGAACCCCAGGTCCTCTGAAAGAGCAGCCAGTGTTTTCAACAGCTGAGCCATCTCTAAAGCCCCAAAGTTCTTCATCCATGATATTTGCTGGGATTCTCTTAAGGACTGAATGAGACAAGACAGTAAGTACATCCTGATTTCTTGGCACATGTGTGACCCAGAGGAGACACAGTGGAAATTAATGTTCAGCTTTCTCTTCCTGATGTGCTTCTGTTCTGGAGTGTACATGAACAAGTGTAAATGCGCCAAGAGGCTAAAAGAGGGCATTAGATCTCCTGGAGCTGGAGTTACAGTTGTAAACTGCTCAGTGTGGGTGCTTGGAATTACAGTCCTCTGCAAAACCAGCAAGCGCTCTCAGCCACTGAATTAACCACTGAACCATCTTTCTAGCCCCTACTTTTTTTTTTTTTTCTTCTTCAGTGCTGGGCATTAAACCCAGGATCATGCTCCTTAGAGACAGACACTGTACCACTGAGCCATGTTTTTCAGCCCCCACCCCCTTTTGTAAATTAAAGCAGGGTTTTATGTAGTGCAGGCTAGCCTTAAATACACTATACAGCCATGAGAAGTGAAGCCAGGAGAACCCGAAATTCAAGGTAATCTGGGGTGACAGACTACCCAGTTTATGCTGTGCTGAGAACCAGACCCAAGGCTTCACGTTTGCTAAGCAAGCTATTGTATATGGGGTGTGGGTGTTCACAGGGTCCATGGAATCAAAAGACAGAGGCACCTCAAAAATGATTTTAGTCTTTCCCAGCTGCAGGGGGGATCCATTAGCAAAGGGCCCTTTTATTTGTTCCAACTCACCCCTTTTAGCAAGTTCATCTCTGTACCCCAACGCCTCTCACCTAAGCTCCCCCCAAAGGGAAAACACCAAATACAAATTCTCAGTGGAACAAAACCTGTGGTGTCCCGGGTTCTCTCAGCCAAGTCTGCATAGACTGTGCACCTTCAGAAACCTCTCAGACCAGATTCCCATAGAAGGCACCAGACAACAAAAGGTAGCCACATCAAACCAGGTGTGGCTCTGTGAGAATTCTCCCAACAGCGCTCTACCAACTGATCTCCATCTCCAGACCCTACCCAGGCCTGCAACAAAGGCCTCAGTAAGTAGCCTAGGCTAGCTTGGACTTGCTTTGCAGCACAGACAGGCCTTGAACTTGAGGTCCTCATGCTTCAGCTGGTCCGCACATGACGTGCACCACCAGGCCCAGCTCAGCGTCCTCTTTTGATATCCTAAGAGTTTGTATTGTCTGACTCCCCAGCAGGAAAACTGATGGACTCAGTGGGGCAGGAAACGGATGGGGGAAGAACAGCTGCAGTCTCAGCTTGAGCTCTTCAGCTGCAGGGGAGGGTCTGTCCCTGGGAGGGCCCTTCCGCACCCCTGGGGTCTTCTAGGGAGCCACTGATCTCAGATGCTTGTGAGATCACTTAATATTAGAGGGTCACTGAGTCCACATTCAGGTCACCTCTGCCTTCCCTTCTGGACACCTGGAGGCTGAAAGGGGAGGATGCTCCAGGGCCTGGGGCTTCTCCAAAGAGGAGACTCAGTGTCCAAGCAGAGCCTCCTACATGCCCAGTGGTCTAAAGTAGTATTTCTCAATTTTCCTAATGCTATCCTCAACTCTTTAATATAGTTCTTCATGTTGTGGTGACTCTAAACTGTAAAACTATGTTACTTGCTATCTACTTCATAATTGTACTAATTTGCTACTAACATAATTTGCTACTGTTAAGAATTGTAATGTAAATATCTGATACGTGACCCTTTAGGGGTTGAGACCCACATATTGAGGACCACTGACTGATTTAAAACTTCAGGGAGTAAAAAGGACAGGTTTCTTCTAAGTCCTGTTTTGTTTGTATTTCTGTTTTAATTACAAAATAATGGGTGTTTCTGGTTTTGCTACTGTTTTGAAAACCTAAAGCAGAGCATCTCCTAGAATTTGCTGAAGGTAGGTAGAGTGTTAGAAGGAGCATGCCGTC
The DNA here is from genome assembly GCA_033318265.1 of Phyllotis vaccarum. Classification (NCBI taxonomy): domain Eukaryota; kingdom Metazoa; phylum Chordata; class Mammalia; order Rodentia; family Cricetidae; genus Phyllotis; species Phyllotis vaccarum. The sequence continues at coordinate 68,310,904 of JARWLC010000016.1, read as the reverse complement.
TCTGAGTTCAAGGACATTTTTCCCCCTGAGGAACTGGAGAGATGATTCATTGGCTAAGACTTAGCACCTACTGCCCTTACAGCGAATCTGTCAGTTCCCAGCACCCACAGAATGGCTCACAACAATAGTAACTTCAATTTTAGGGGCTCTGACACCCTCTTTTGACCTCCAAAGGTACCAAACACACACATGGTACACGTTCATGCATGCAGACAAAATACTCATACACATGAAATAAAATGACCAGATCTTTTAAAAAATATTATTTTACTTTAAATCATGCCTATGTCTGTGTGGGTAGGTGTATGCATGAGCCCAAAGAGGCCTAAAGCATTAGATTTCCCAGAACCGGAATTACAGACAATTTGAGTCATTTTAGTGGTGCTAGGGACTAAATTCAAGTCCTCTACAAAAACAATACTCAAGCTGGTAGATCGTGGTGCACGCCGTTAGTCCCAGCACTTGGGAGGCAGAGGCAGGTGGATCTCTGAGTTTGTGGCCAGCCTGGTCTACACACAAAACAAAAAAATAGTACTCGAAACCCCTGAGCTCATTGATTTCACTTCTGCCTGCCCTTCTCCTTGTCACATCTCTGAGGTGCCCCAGGTACAAAGGTGCTAGCCCATCCCAGCATCCCAATCAAGTCTTTCTCCCAATCCTTCCTTCCTCAGGAAAGCCTTTTTAATATTGCCTCCCTTGCTGACCGGGGAGGGGGGGAGGGGGGCGTGCCTCAGTTTCTCTGGACCTTAATGGGGACACTAGAGCAGTCAACACGATAGCTTATGGCTTCTGTTTGGCCGACAGCCACCTAGCTGGTCACTCACCCACATCTCCAGTGCATAGAACATTAGCTGCTTGTCTTTCTTGGGTTTGCTAGATCCGTTCGTTCTGTTTATTCCTCTCTGGGTATCAATTTGTTGTTTGTTTTTGGTTTTTCAAGACAGGGTTTCTCAATGCAACCCTGTTACTAGCTCTGTAGACCAGGCTAAGCTCAAACTCACAGAGATCTATCTGCCTGCCTTTGCTTCGGGAGTGCTGAGATTATCATCCCCCTGTATTATCATCCCCCTGGCTCAAATATATTCATTGATGTGTTCATTTGGTCTCTTCTGTTAAACAATAGTCTAGGCACTGAAGGACATTGTTTTCTGAGCTTTCGAAGTGGTTTTACAACACCGGCCTGAGGCCTGGAGAGATAGCTCAGTGATTAAGATCTTTTGCTGCCATTGGGGGAATTCCTGCAGAGCAATAAAAGTGTTAGCAAGCACCTTCCCTTAATTTGCCTTGTGTGATTGCTAACCCCCCCCCCCCCAAAAAAAAAAACCAGAGTTTCTCTGCTTATCGCTGGCTGTCCTCTGTAGAGAGACACACTCTGTAGACTAGGCTGGTCTCAAACTCACAAAAATCAGCCTGCCTCTGCCTCCGGTGCGCTGGGATTAAAGGCCTGTGCCACCATTGCCCAGCTCCCAGTACCTTCTATGTGACAATGCCAAATGCAAATTCTCAGTTACACCTCAAGCAAGTTTGCATAGGCTCTACACCTCTAGAAAATTCTCAGACTACTTTCCCCGTAGAAGGTAGCCGAGACAAAAGGTAGTAATCACAAAAGACAGATTCAGGCGATGCTCCTCTGGAATCAACAGCTGCTCTTGCAGAGGACCAAGCATACCCAATATTTGTGACTCCAGGTCCAGAGGGTTCCAGTGCCTTCTGACTTTCAAGGACACCGGGCATGCGTATGGTGCCCATACGTACATGCAGGCAAATCTCCTACACATAAAGTACAAATAAATGCATCTTTAAAATACTGATGGAAGCTGGGCTTTTAGCTTGCCTAACACTGAGTTCCATCCCCAGTAAAGCAAAAAAGCAAACTACAACAAAAGAGAGAAGGGAGACACACACACACACACACACACACACACACACACACACACACACACACACACACACACACACACACACACGAGAGAGAGAGAGAGAGAGAGAGAGAGAGAGAGAGAGAGAGAGAGAGAGAGAGAGAGAGAGAGAGAGAGTTTGGAAGATGGCTCCATGGATAAGAGTACTTCCTCCGTGTAGTTGTTAATCTTGATGGTCAATTGACCTGGAGTCAACTAAGAGATAAGCTGGTCTGCTCACTTTGTCAGAGATTGTTTTGATAAGGTAGGTTGAGGTGAGAAGATGTGAGCCGATGTGGGTGGAGTCTTCTGTTGCTGTTCAGATAATAGGTGTGTGAGGGAAAGGCTTTGCTTTTTCTTCCTTGCCTTTGCGGCTGTGCCCATCAGATCCTTTGTCGATGCCACCACATTCCTTCACTGACATCAGAACTCAGCTTCTTCAGGCTTCCACACTGAAAACCAGTGGCTCTGCAGGAGTCTTCTAGGCTTCTAATACCAAGTTTGGACTTCTGAGGCATCCAGCCTTTTGACTGAGCAGCTGTGGGATTTTCAGCCTCTCCAGTATGGACACATCCGTTGTTGGATGACCCAGACTGTACTGTGTAAACTGTAATCTAATAAATCTTTTAATATTTATTCTATTGTTTTTGTACCTCTAACATACGATGACTAACATATGGCGGGTGCTTATGGACCAGAGTTCAAATCCTCAGCACCCAAGTAAAACACTGAGTGTGCCTGTTATCTTAGCATTCTGGGGCAGAGACAGATGGATCCCAGGAGTTCAATGGCCAGCCAACCTAGCCAAAACCTCGAGCTTCCTTCAAGTTCAAAGCCTGTCTTAAGGCTTTGTTAATAAGAACAGATACCCAGTATCCTGCTCTGACCTACTCATGGGTACATGTACCCACACACTCATGTGCATGTACCACACAGGCCACACATACAATTAAAAAAAAAAAAAAAGTAGATCTTAGCAGGACCAACTGGCTGCTGCCTGCAATTCACTGTCAGCTGACGAAGGAGGACCCAAGTTGAAGGTGTCCTGAGCTGTACAGTGAGTTCGAAGTCAGCCTGAATAACTTAGTAAGATCCTGACTTTAAAAAGGTCAGGAGTTTGGGAATGTAGCTCAATGGTGGAGCAGGAGAGAGCAAATATGGCCCTTGATTGTCCCCAGGAGAGGGGAGGACAATACTATAATGCTACAGTTCACGTTGAAAGCTGATGTCAGGCTGGGTTGTCTAGTGAGAGCCTGTCTCCACCAGACTGGGAAAATTTGGAACTGAGAGGGCTCGGGCTGTAGCTTAGTTTTGGGTTTGATTTGGTTTAAGAGAGCTTCTTTGAGTTAGCACTGGCTATGCTGAATCTCAATAGACCAGGCTGGTCTTGAACTCAAGGATCTGCCTGCCTCTGCCTGCCTCTGCCTCCCTCTGCTGAGATTAAAGGTATGCCACCACCACCACCTGGCTGCCTATAATCTTCTTCTTCTTATTATTATTAAATTTACTTTTGATGGGAGACAGTGAGCTGCCATGCACATGGGAACCCAAGTCCTCTAGAAGAGCAGCCAGTGCTCCTAACTGAGTGGTCTCTCCGGCCCAGTGGTGATGGTTGTGCACACCTTTAATCCCAGCAATTGGGAGGCAGAGGTTCACAGTAACCTTACAGTGTGGCCACTGGCACTCTTTCATCTACAAAGGAAGAGGTGTCGTTACTATGAGTGAATCAAAGTCACAGAGCGAGGCCTGCCTGGTTCACCATGGCTGTGGTGTCTATATGAAGGCATTTCTGGTCATTTCCAGCTCTGTTTGCAGAGTGCTACCTCACAGCAAATGTCAGAGTTTTCAAACAGGGCCATGCTAACCTCAGACTTCAAAAATATCTACGATCTCTAAAGATGGATACTTGTTCCCTGCTCAGAAGTGATCTGCAGGTTGGGGGATGTGCTTCAGGTGGTAGAGTTGTTGCTTAGCAGGCACAGAACCTTGGATTTGATCCTTGGCTCTGGACAAACTGGGCATGAGGGCCCACACCTCTAAACCACTGCCAAGGGGAGACAGAAGAATGAGAAATTCAAGGTCATTCTCAGCTACATAATGAGTTTCAGGACAACCTGGGATCCTGTCTAAAAAGTAAAATATTTCCCAGGGAGTGGTGGCACATGCTTTTAATCCCAGCACTCGGGAGGCAGAGGCAGGCAGATCTCTGTGAGTTCGAGATTAGCCAGGTCTACAGAGTGAGTTCCAGGACAGCCAGGGCTGTAACACAGAAAAACCCTGTCTTGAAAAACAAACACAAGCAAGCAAACAAATCATCGTCAACAAAAAGAATAAAAAATAAAATAAAGTACTTGTTGCCCCAGGGCATATGTGAGGGGGGGGAGAGGTCTCTCCTGGTGTGATGTCATCCCACTAGGTCTGGGCCCAGGCTTTTCACAGCTTCCTCAGGCCCTTCTGTTTGTCACTGACCACTTCTGGGTTTCAGAGCTACGCTGCTCTGTTTCATTCCTTACCTTCTTGGATTCAGCACAAAGATCTGCGTTTCCCCTGTGGTATGAGCCCACCCGTTCAGCAAGCCCAGTTTCAAATAGGTTTTGCCAGCTGTCTAACTGGAAGTGTTCAGTGTCTAAACCTCTGTTTTTCATATGTAAACTGGGGGTCATAAATAACAGTCTCTATTCACAGGGTGACTTCAGAATAGCTGGTAGAATAGAGACGAGACAGATACTCAATTGTGCCTAGCACCCTGAGCTTCTAGTTGGTTCTTGCTCTATGTCTAGCATCCTTTTGCAAAGGTATGCCAGCACCCAGGCCTGGGATCCTGGTGTTTCTCTTGAGTGACAAGAAGTTTGGTTGCCCAGAAGATTGCCCATGGCTCACTCAGTTCTACACAATATGCAGGTACCTCAAAGCTGGGTTTAAAGTCAGAATCCTTAAGATGTCCTTGTCCCAATGACTCTTGCAGGAAACACAGCCCATTGCCTGTTACAGATCTGCAGTATAGAACTGTTGCCCATGGTCAACAGGGTTGGATACTGGCCATGACTATGAACTGTCCTGAGTGAGTGCTATAGTAGTCAGCCTGAGGCAGGAGGGGCAGCTGTGTGGTAGGGCCTGGGCCAAGGAATCAAGGTTCAAGCAGCCAGTTCTGGCTTCTGCCAGGGAAACCCTGTTCCTCAGGCTCTGCTCTCAGTCTTTCCCAGGCCTGCCCCTGGCGTCCAGCTTCTCATATTTCAGCTTCTGAGTTACTGGCTGCACACAGCTACTGCTGCTGTTGCTGCTGCCTGGCCTCTGTAGAAGGCAGATGTTAACTCTTTATGTGCTGGTGGCAATGCCACCTCCTTTAGGAACAGGCGAAAGGGATCCAAGGCCTGGAGGGCTAGAGTAAGGACGAAGCCATGCTGCTAATCTAATATTCATCTCTGCCTTTTCACAGTTCTCCACTTAGTGTTCACCTTACCTCCCTCTTCCTCGTTGGCCAAATCTCCAGGACCCTGACATTTAGGCCACAGAGCGTAAATTATAGGGCACCTTGCACTTACCTTTAAATTCACATATGCCTTTCCATATTCCTCACTGTGCCCAGCTGTACACTCCTTGGCTATCTCTGACTGTGGCTGGTGGCCCAGCACTAGGTGAGACATTGAACCCAGAAGCCAAAGTGGAAGGTGTTCTTTAGGGCACCTTACAGCACTCTAAAGAAGCTTGAAAGGACCTCGGCTTTGGCACTGATCAGCTCTGACAATGGACGGCCAGGTGCTTGGATCTGATATTAGGACCTGGGATGTGTCTCAAAGGTGAATTAAATAAATCAGCCAGGGCAGTATTGGGTCCACAGCTCAAATGCTGCAGCCTTCACAGCCATATGTCTCCCAGGGTGCCTTGGGGTGCCTCCTGGTTCTCTGGCTCTCTCTCCTACATTAAAACTCAGGGCTAGCTTATCATGACAACAGGCCCTGTCACTTTCCAGCCTGACACGTTTTTATTCCAGTCACCAAAGGAACATGACAGGGCTTTACTCACTGGTAGGGCAGTGCATTTGCCTAATAAAAGTAAAGCTTTGAGTTCCCTCTTCAGCACTGAAAAAATGAAGAAGGAGGAGGAGAAAGAAAGAGAGAGATAGATGATAGATACTAGATAGATGATAGATAGATAGATAGATAGGTAAATAGATAGATACTAGATAGATGATAGATAGAAAGATACTAGATAGATGATAGATAGATACTAGATAGATGATAGATAGATACTAGACAGATGATAGATAGATAGATAGATGATAGATAGATAGATAGATAGATAGATAGATAGATGCAGTATTCCACTGTGTCTTATACGTTTGTACATGAGAGGACAGTCAGGTGCCTACTGGACCTGGAAGCACCCACACACACACCCACACACACACACACACACATAGTACTTCTTTCCCATACCCCTCAGCTCCCTACCTTTCTTTTGAACTCAAAACACATACTCTTCTGGTTTCTTGTGGGTCTCCTTGGCCCCCTCCAGCCATGCCCCATTGGCTACTTTTGCATGAACCAGTAACCTCAAGTACCTTCCTGCTTCGTTTATGGTGAGAGGGCACAGCTGAGTGTCAGGGGCCTGAGTACTGGCCCATCTTTACCACTGATGTTGATTTTTGAGCCTTTGATATTTACATACTTTGGGCTCCTAGTCTACCTGTTGGGATTTCTCCCCCCCCCCTTTTTTTGGTGGGGGGCAGGGTCTTAAGGTAGCTCAGGCTGACCTTGAACTCAAGAACTTTCTGCCTCAGCTTCCCAAGTTTTTCTACGTTTACAAGCATGTGCCACTACACTCAATGTCTCCTGGTGGAATTATTGTAACTATTGTAACTTATTGAGAATCAACAGAAAGCAGCTACAGCCTTTCTGTCTGAATCAGAAACAGTCTAGCATGCAGCTATAAACAATGTTTAAAAAGGGGTCACTCCCAGGTGGGGTAGCCCAAGAACGTGGTTGCATTGCCTGTTTGTACAACGAGAAGTAGAAACTTCCCCAAGGGGAGGAATTACCAAGGGAGGGATCCATGTTACAAGGAGGGGAGACAGGTATGTCTGATAAAGACAAGGGGCAGAAGTCAGCCATGGCAGAGAGCTAGACACAGCTGGGAGTGGCTGGCTCTGATGGTCTGTCTGGTTTATGACTAAAGCTAGATGGAGATGAATATACAGAGCTTAGGGCCTTTAAAGTCTTTAGTCAAGCTGGGTACTCCCTGGATCTGAAGGGCCTTGGGGATGCCAGAGGGGCCCATCCTAGTAGGACCCGGTCTGGTTAGCCTCCCATGTTCTGGGTTGCTCATCCACAAATCGATGTGTGTGCCAGGCGCCCTCTAGTGGTTGGTGGTCCCAGCTTTGTGGGCCAGGTGACTGGGGTATTAAGGAAAACTGAATTTGCTCCTAACCCCAGTAGGGGTATTGGACTCTTGTTCCACACAGATCACTGGGTCCTTTTCAGACACTGATGTTTCCATTCTTTAAGTCTCATTCTGGCTTTGCCTTTTTTTTTTTTTTTTTTTTTTGAGACAGGCTCTCTCTACAGAGACCCGGCTTATCTGGAACTCGCCCTGTAGCTCACAGAGATCCCTCCTGCCTCTGCCTCCAGAGTGTTAGGATTAAAGATGTGTGCCACCAGGCCCTTCAGGCGTCCACTCTTTATCCACAACAGATTCTGTTTTTCCACAGAGCATACAGGGTTTAACTGATCCATGCCCATCCCTTTCCCTGTTCCTACTGTATATAGTACACATATGTACAAGAAAAGTCGTTGTCACATTGAAGCTAGGGACACAATCCGGCTGGGTTCAGTCTTAGATTCATTTACTCTTGCTGGGAATAAATAGTCTGACAAAAGCAAGTTAGGAGAGAAAGGGTTGATTTCAGATCACAATTCTAGGTTATGGCCAATCAGAGCAGAGGAGTCAAGGTGAAGCCCCCAGTAGTTACACTGTATCCAGAGCAGAGAGAAAGTGAATTAACTCAAGCATGTTATATTCAGCTCACATTCTCTCTCTCTCTCTCTCTCTCTCTCTCTCTCTGTGTGTGTGTGTGTGTGTGTCTGTGTCTCTCTCTGCCTCTCTCTCTCTCTCTCTCTCTCTCTCTCTCTCTCTCTCTCTCTCTCTCTCTCTCTCTCTCTCTCTCTCTCTCTCTCTCTCTCTCTCTCATAATCCAGTACCCAAACACAGGGGAATAGTGCTGCCCACTTTTATACTAGGTGCTCTAGTATTTGTCATTGTAATAAACATCATGACCCCATGACCCAAATCAGCTTGGGGAAGAAAGATTTCAGTGTCTACGTCCAGTCACAATCCATCATTGAGGGAAGTCAGGCCAGGACGCAGGAGCCATGCAGGAACCTGATGACAGGCCTGTTCCCTCTTTCATGTTCAGCTAGCTTTTCTTTCTTTCTTTCTTTTTTTTTTTAGGATGGAGTTTCTCTAGAAAGCTCTGGTTGTTCTGGAACTTGCCCTGTAGACCAGGCTGGCCTTAAGCTCACAGAAATCCTCAACTAACTTTTCTAACAGTTCCACCTGCCTAGGGATATACTGCCCAGAGTGGGAAGGGCCCTCATATATCAATTAGCAATTAAGAAAACGCCCCACAAACATGCCCACAGGCCAGCTTGATTAAGATAATCCCTCAATGGAATCTCCCTTAGATGACTCTGGGCAGCATCAAGCTGACAGAAGACTGGATCTTCCCACATCAATTCATGAAATCAAGATGATACCCAGACGTACCTACTGGCCAATCTGATCTAGACAATTTCTCTCCGAGACTCCCTTTCCAGGCAATTCTAGATGTGTCAGGTTAGCAGTTAAAACTAATCATTACACATCCATCTCCAGTTTGCTATATGTCCTTAGAAAGTTTCTTAAGTTGCTTCTTTTGAATGTCTCCCTCTGTGTAACATGTAACAGAATATGTTATGATCCCCAGTGTGGTGGGGAAGAAAATAGCTCCCAAAGGAAGTGGCACTATCAGGGGGTGTGGCCTTGTTGGAGGAAGTATGTCATTGTAGAGGCGGGCTTTGAGGTCTCATACATGCTCGAAATGCCACCCAATGTCTTAGACCACTTCCTGTTGCCTGCAAGCCAAGATGTACAACACTGGGCTACTTTCCCAGCATCATGTCTGCCTAGACACCGCCATGTCCCACCACGATTATAAGGGACTGAACCTCTGGACTGTAAGAGAGCCACCTCAGTTAAACATTTTCCTTTGTAAGAGTTGCTGTGCTCATGGTGTCTCTTCACAGCAATAGAAACCCTAACTAAAATACCCAGCGATTCTCACCAGCTGCTTCTCCTTTCTTCTTTTCTGAAACAGAGTCTCAGTACAGATAGCTGTTACCCAGGCTATCTTAGAACTCAGGGTGCATCTGTCTCAATCTCCCAGGTGTCTCAGTATCCCAGGTATATGCTACTGGTCTTTCAACTTGTTTTAATCCCCTAAGCCAGCATCAGTGGAACTATGACTCCCATGTTTGGTGATCTTGGAGAAATTATTTAGTGCATCTAGTCAGGCAAGCCTTCCACAATCAGGGCTTTCTCCAGCTGTTTGGAGAAGAGGACATTATCACGTATGAGCAAGAGAAGGCTCGAGTAGGCACAGGGGTGTGTGTGTGTAAGCTCAGCTACTTAGAGAGAGGCAGGAGGACCTACTTGATTCCAGAAGTTCAAGTGCAATGCCTGAGAAACTTAATATCCAGGCTTAAAAAGAGCAGGCAGGGACAGAGAGAGACAGAGAGGATGCAGTAAGGGAATGTTGCTTACATGGAGGGGACTGAGACAAGAGCTCAAAGAGGTGGCAGTGGTCCATGGACAAGCCATTGAGACAGTGGGTACCTTAACTCTACAGCCAAAAAGGAAGAATTCTGCAAATAACAAGAAGAAGGCTTGAAGGAGCATCCCAAGCCTCAAAGGCCTACACTCTGATTTCATCCATCAAGGCTTCAAACACAGGATCTGGCTTAGTCTTGTTTCTTAAACTGTGGCATAATAAAAAAAAATGATATTTTGCAGCACACAAAAATAATGTCACTCTAGTTATGTTATGATTGTTGTATAATAATTTGATCCTAGGTTGAAACATTCCACCCTGTAGGGAAGCTCCTTAAACAGGAACATAAACAACTCAAAACAGCTTCAGGAAGTCCCTGAAACTGATTAGATTCACTATGATCTGCCCTGCCAGAGTGAGTCATAAAATATGAGAATCCCTTTCAGAAGAGCAGAGCCAAGCAGCAATGAAGACTCTTGAGACCGTTATAGTTAGTCAGTCACACACCATGAGGAAGGAGAGAAATGACACTTATAGGTTCCAAAGATTTTAATAATTCATCACATAAATGGGTCCCTTATAGATCAAGGCTGCAGGATAAAGACTAGAGAGCTGTTTTTCCTAATAGCCAAAGAACAGGGGCAGAAGTGGGGTTTATAAGCATAAAATTCACAAACATTTGTTGCCAAGTTGCAGTTACAATTTTCACCAATCAGGATTTTGAAATTAGGGGCTTCCTGGTGTCATTGCCAACTGATATACAATGCAATCTTTCCAGTTCAACCAATCAGATTTGTTCCTTCTGTGGTTAGGAACAGCCATGTTTCTAAAGAACTAAAGATGCACAACAGCCATTTCTATGGTTTAGGAAAGATGTTCATCAGCCATTGGAAAGTTCTCAGCTCCCTTGGGGCTTGGGAACCTGCACTTTATTTCACCCTGCAGGTAAAATGGAATCAGGATGGCAGTACTCAGGCCAAGGTGCTTCTGCCTGCTCCCTTCATGAGCAGATACAGAAGCAGAAATCAGCCCAACTGCCTGGAAGAGGCTTCAACCAAAGTCACTTGAAAGGACACTTTCCATGCTGTTGAGTGGTCTGCAGGCTGTGCAGTATGCTTGGTGTTTCCTGGGTTTTGTGAGCTGGGGTGGGTCTTGGTAATGCAGCCATCTTTGAGTTATATCTGCCTATGTAAGCCTTCCTTACCCATATTCCTGTAAGTGACCCCAATAAAACTCATAGTTGGTGGTATCTATACTTTGGTCTGTCACAGGCTCCCTATCTGGGGTGAATAGACATGTGTGTTGTGTTCACCCAGGGAAAGTCTTGTCATATAACACTGCTACACAGCTACTCACTCATCATAACTGATATGTGGGTATAGGGTTTTGTTTGTTTTTGAGAGAGCCTTGAAGCGAAAGGATGACTTTGAATTTCTGATTTTCTTTCCTCCACCTTTGGAGTGTTGGCACAAAAGGCATTGGTTTGTGTGGTACTAGGGATCAAACCCAGGGCTCCATATATGCAGAGTAAGCACTGTGCTAACTGAGGTATATCCTAAGCCCTGATACAATTTTAACCCACTAGCCTTGTGGAAATTTGTTGTGTAGTCATAGAAATCCAAAGGAGCAGTATCCTAGGCACATGTAGGGCAGCTCTTTAGAGACAGGAAAAATCTTACCCCTTCTCCACCAGGATTAAAATCTACACAGAGCTGAAGAATGTGGCTCAGTTAATAAAGTACTTGTCTAGGATGTATAAGGCCCCAGTGCTGTAAAATGTGAATAAGAAAAAGTGTAGGAGCTGGAGAGACAGCTCAACAGTTAAGGGCACTGGCTTCTCTTGCTGAGGATCAAGTTTAATTCCCAGCACCAACATTTGGTGAGTCACAACCATCTGTAACTCCAGCTCCAGGAGATAAGCCGTCTCTGATCTCTCTTGGCACCCGGAACACATGTGTACATACCCCCCTAAAGACACACAGAGACATCTTAAGTTGGGAAGCTGGGCAGTTGTGGTGCACGCCTTTAATCCCAGCCCTAAGGAAACAGAGGTAGGCAGATCTCTGTGAGTTCAAGGCCAGACTGGTCTCCAGAGGGAGCTCCAAGTCAGCCAAAGCTACAGAAAAACCCTATCTAATTAGGAAGAAAATTGTACCAGCTCTAAAGCTCTTCCTTAAAAATGGGGGGGGGGGGGGTGTGATTGTTTTGTTTGTTTTATTTTTTGAGACAGGGCCTTGAACTTAGTCTTTCTGCTTATCTTCTTAAGAGCTGAAATTTCAAGTCTTAGACACTGAAATAAGTGTGGCTGTGGTTTTTTTTTTTAATTAAATAAATATTTAAAAAGATTTATTTACTATGTATACAGTGTTCTGCCTGCACATATTCCTACATGCTGGAAGAGGGTACCAGATCTCATTATAGATGGTTGTGAGCCACCATGTGGGTGTTGGGAATTGAACTGAGGATCTTTGGAAGAGCAGCCAGTGCCCTTAACCTCTGAGCCACAAGCCACTTCTCCAGCTCTGTTCTTGTTTGTTTGTGGGTTTTTTGTTTTTTTTTTTTTTAAACAGGTTCTCACTTTGTTACTATGGATCTCACTATTGCAGTTGGCCTCAAATTTACAGAGACCCAGGAGCCTCAGCCTTCTGAGTGTTGGGATTAAAAGGTGTGTACCATCACTTCTGGCTGTTCTTGTGATTTCATTCCTGTACTATCAGCAGCCTGGGATGAGGGCAGTGTCTGTCCTGGGAAGGTGTCAGAACAATCGGGCTTGGGCTGGTGAGAAAAGATGACAGGGCCATTGCTCTGGAATATCGTTTTCCAGGGTCGACTCTCTAGCATGACCAAAATAGCTTTATTGGGTGTAATTCCTATGCCATTTACCTCACCTATGTTTTTCTTTTTCATTTTTTCAAAACAGGAACAGCCCTGGCTGTCCTGTAACTTGTTCTGTAGACCAGGCTGGTCTAGAACTCAGAAGTCAGCCCCTCTCTGCCCTCCAAATACTGGGATTAAAGATGTGCATCACCAAACCCTGTTTCCTTTTGTCTTTTGAACTTTATGATTATTATACTTAAAGATTTTGCTCTTTCGAGATAGGGTCTCACTGTAACTCTACTTGGCATAGAACTTGCTGTGTAGACCAGCAAACTAACAGAGATTTACCTGTCTCTGCTTCCAGAATGTTGGTATTAAAGGCCTGCACTGTTATGCCCTACAAACATTATTATTAATTAGTATTATTGTATATACTCACACTATGGTATGAGCATGTGTGGAAGTCCCCATAGGGTCCAGGGATTGAAACCAGATGATGAGTTTTATGCAGCAAATATTTTTACCTGCTAAGTCATATTGCCAGCTTTTAAAGTTACTTTTTAAATTTATTTATTCCATATTATATATTAGATATGCATGTATGCCTGCACACCAGAAAACACCAGATGTCATTATAGATGATTGCGAGCCACCATGCCATTTCTGAAAATTGAACTCAGGACCTCTGGAGGATCAGCCTATGCTCTTAACATCAGTTTTTTGTTGTTTTATCTTGAATGAATGAGTGCATATATGTCTGTGTACCACATGCATCTCTAGTGACCAAAGAGAACAGAAGAGGTCACTGGACCCCTTAGAACTGGAGTTACAGATGGTTGTGGGCCACCATGTGGGGGCTCCCACTCAAATCTGGGTCCTCTGGAAGAGCAGCCAGTGCTACTATCTCTCCAGCATCCACTCCCATATTTCTTTCTTTCTTTCTTTCTTTCTCTCTCTCTCTCTCTCTCTCTCTCTCTCTCTCTCTCTTTTTCTTTTTTAAAGGCCAATTCTCACTGTGTAATGCTGCCCAGCTTGGAACTTGTTATATAGCTATAAGGTTCAAGCTGCCTTCAAACTTACAGAGAGCAGCTCACTTCCTCTTCTGGAATTCTGGGATTAAAAGTATGAGCCACTACCACTCCTGGCATCATTTTTTATTTTTAATTATGTGTGTGTGTGTCTGTGCACATGTGTTTGTCACCTGAGAGGCCAGAAGAGGGCACTACATTTCCTCCAGGTGAGTCAGCTCAGCAGGAGTCAGTCTCAACAGGTGCTGGGGCATTCCCAGGTCCTCCAGCACACCAGCAAATGTTCTTACCTGCTAAGTCATCTTTCCGGCATCTGAATGTTAGCTTTTAAATATCAATTATCTCAAAGCATTCCAAGAGTTAGTCTTTGTGGTTTCGTCACAGGACGATTTCCTTCTTCATGTCACCTCTTTTAGAAGGAAGGGGCCAAAGTACTTCTTCTCTGGGAGGTCACATCTGGCTCAAGGTCACATCTAATCAAGGGTGACAAGGTGAGCACATGAAAGTATAAATAAGGCTGTGATTATAAAGGGGTGGGGAGGTGGTAGGATATAAAAATCTTTGGTGGTGCACACTGATTACCCCAGCTCTTAGGAGGAGGTGCCTGAGGCCAGCCTGGAATACAGGAGAACCTATCTCAAAAAACACAAACAGCTGGGTAGTGGTAGAGAACACCTTTAGTCCCAGCTCTCGTGGGAGGCACAGGTAGGTCGATCTCTGTGAGTTTGAGGCCAGCCTCATCTACAGAGTGGACTTCCAGGACAGGCTCCAACAGCTACCCAGAGAAATCCTGTCTCAAACCAAAAACCAAAACCAACCCCTCCCACAAAATCAAACAAAACAAAACAAAACCCCACTAAGAGCTTCAGAGATGGATTCAGTAGTTGGCACTCGATGTTCTTCCAGAGGATCTGGGTTCAATTTCCAGCACCACATGGTACTTACAGCCACCTCCAATTCTCAAGTTCCGGGAGATCCAATGCTCTCTTCTGGCCGAATTGGTGCACACATCTAGTGCACAGAGGTATCACAGTCAAAACATTCATACACATTAAATTTTTTTGAGCTTTCCAAGGATTCAAGGATCTTTTTTATATTAAATTTCATATTAAATCAAAAATTCATGTATGTACATATGTGACATGGCACACATGCCAGTCTCCCACGAGTTCACTTTGTACCACGGGAGTTCTGGGAATAGAATACGGGTCATCAGACTTGACTGCAAACATCTTTACCTACGGGGCCATTTCACCTGCCCATGCTTTCTTCCCTTCTAACTCTTTTTAGAGACAATCTCTACAGCTATCCTTGGATGCACATCTTCCATCTTTGGACTCCAAGTACTAGAATGCTGGATTACAGGTATGCACTACATGGCCTGCTAGGATGTGCTGCATTTTAAATCTCCCTCGGAATTAAATGCTAATTGATCTGGGATCTGAACTTAGAGACATTGCTTAAGAGGTTGATCTGAAGACTGACAAATTTATTCTCAACACGAACTAGGCATGTCCTGGATGTTAGTAATATCTAATAATAATGTTTCCTAATAATAACTAACAATTGTTATTAATAGAAGTATTTTAACTAAGAGGCGTGATTTGGGTGGAACATTGGAAGGCGGATGGGGTTGGGAAAGGCGCTGAGCAGGAGTAAGGACATTCCAAAGCAGGCGTGGGCTTCCTGAGCCTGGGGCCAAGCCCTCCAGGAGCCTGGGGAGGGTCTGGGACCGGAAAGTGGGGGCGTGGAAGAGGACGGAAGCTCACCCCTAAAGTGTCCCCCCTCCCCAGACCATCACGCCTCCCAATAGTAGAGAGCGCCCTCTGGCGGTGGAGCAAGTTCCACCCTGCCTTCCCGATGAATGAGAAGCTGCAGCCCGCCGCGCGCGAAGCCGGAAAATAAGGTAGTAAAGGAGCCAGGACAGGACCTGGCAGCCACCACCAGACCTCTAATGGATCTTCAGGCCGCGCTGGCAGCCTGCCCCCAGGGGCTGGTGCTGTTTTGGCTTGCCTCCGCCCTTCCCTCCCTTCCGCTTGCTCTCCCTTCCTAGGGCAGCCCCAGCATCTGAGGTGCCCAGCCCACCTGCCTTTGCCATGTGTAACCTTCGCACTCTGTAATTCCTAGGCTCCAGCCAGAGTCAGGGCCGGGAAGCCAGCTAGCTAGGTGGAGGAGGAGGGAGGAAGCTGGCGGGTGGTCAGAACCACAGCCCCAAGTTACATGTGGGAAGCGGTGGCTATGACGCAAGTTTCCAGGGGGCCCGGGCGGCTCGAAAGGGAGCGCGCCAGAGAGGCTCCACTCCGTACAGTGGCAATCAACGAAAAAGCAAAGCCTGAAGCACGCACCCGAGGGAGCCTTCCCTTTGCCGCTGCAGCCCCGCCCAGCGCGCGTCCCCCAGGGTAGTGGTGCGCATAGACCCTGCGATGGGCAGTTCACATTGGACCCTGAGCTGCACAGTCTGGGATCCCGCGCGGTGGCTGGCCTTTTCTAATTTTTATTTATTTTTTTCTTTTTTTTCTTTTTAGCTACGCTTGCCAACCTGTCAGCTGATGGACCTCATCACCCATAGTGGCGCATGTAGCTGGGCCGCTGCTCACTCCATTCACACCGTGTCCCTCACAGCCAGCTGGCGATCGGGAACCTCGATCCCGGGGTTAGGTCTGCAGACCCAGGTTGCAGTCGGTCGCAAGGAGCCTGCGCCCTTCTCGCCCCGGCATCCAGCCGCCCGTGGGGGGGCGCTGCAAATAGTCCTTTGTTTACATGCAATTCCTTACTCCGCGGAAGGAGGCCGGAGGAGTGCTGAGTTTTCACCAGCTGTTTCCCGCCTTGAAACAGACATCTGATCAGCTGCAAACACACACACATACACACGCCCGGGGAGGCAGGCTGGAGAGACCTCCCTCCCGCCCCTCCCGCCCGCCTCCCTCCCCTCGCCGCTGCTGCCGCGCCAGCATCTGGGACCGGCCGATTCTGCACCTCCGTCCGGCGCTGCCCTTTGATTCGGATTTCCATCTTGCATTCTCCGGCTGACCGCGAGACCTGGCTCGTGCAGAGGCGGGGGGCCTATCGCTATGGAGTATTTCATGGTGCCCACACAGAAGGTGCCCTCTTTGCAACATTTCAGGAAAACAGAGAAAGAAGTGATAGGAGGGCTCTGTAGGTGTGTACTGCTCCTCCCCCCAACCCCTTCTTCCCATTGCAGCCCCCGGCCAGCCCGCCCGGGCGGGTGCGCGTGTGCGCACGCATGGCCCGCGCCTCCGACCTCGCTCGCCTTTCTTAGCCACCGGGTCGGCTGCAGTCTCGTGTGCCCTGCTCGCGCTGCCTGGGGACCCTCTTCCCTCGGAACATGGGGACCCCGAAAGGCCCTGGTCACTTTTGTCCGCTGCAGGCGGACGAGTCACGACGTTTGTAAATTGCAAACAGACCCACGTGGTGCTGCAGCAGTCCCGGCCATGCTTGCTGCTGGTGGCTTTCACCCCGCGCTTCCTCCTCCCCCCCGCCTGCTTTGGCTTCCTTCCTTTCCCTACTTCCTCGCGCTTTCTGGGAACCCTCTTCTACGGTGGTTTCGGGGGGTCCGGGGCGTGCCTGTGGACAGCTACAATGCAGCCATGCCGCGGCTCCAGGCGGGAGGGGGGGCGGGGAGCCGGGTGGTGTGAGCGTTTGCAGAGAACTGGGCTGCAGCAGGGTTGAGGGCGTGCTCCCCTAGGGCTATGGGCCGTACGTGGACCCTTAGTGGCCGCACTGCCAGCAGGGAAGCCGCGGTCCCTCACACGTTACAGCCACTAGGTTGCTCGCCCGCTCCCGGGCGCTGTTTACTAGCGAGGCCTGGACGTGACTCTGCAGCCCTCTTGGAGTAGGCGGACCTCTTCGCGCGTGGCCTCGCGGGAGCTGTAGTTATCCATGCCGGGTGGGCGCTGCATTGTGGGATTTGTAGGCGTTTTGGGGCCACGCTTTACTTGCACAAAGCTCGGCCGTAGCCAACTGGGTGGGCTAGGCAGGCCAGGTGGGTAGGCCTTTTGGGAAAGGAGTACCTGAGGTTGCCTCTAAGTTTAAGTCTATTCCATGTTGCATGTGGGTCCCCTCTGCAAACTTTGCTGTCCCACGTCTGGTCCCTAATCATAAATGCAAAGCGGTGGGTCTCCTGGCCGGGTGGGTGGTCAGAGGTCCGCAGGCTCTCCCAAAATTCTGCTTAGTGAGCTTGGCTCTACTTAGGTTGCCCCAGATCCATTCTCTACCAAGTCGCGGCCACCCAGTGGCCGAATCACCCTTGGACTCCTGTTAAATGCTCATGCCTGGAACGTCTATCGCCGTCCCTGGAATCAGTTCATTGAACCCTACAAGCCAGCTGGGTCGGGGCGGGGAGGGTGGTGGTGCACGCAAGAAGAGGTTTCTCCAGCGCGCTGAAGTTTGAAACCGACGATCTCTTTCCTGCCGCGCTGTTCTGGGAGTGTAATGGCTCCCCAGGGCTGGGACCACGTGCTCCGACACCCCATTCAGGCAGGGCTGGGATTGAAGGAGGAGGGGCCCGTTGAGTGGCACGGGCTGGTAGACACCATCGTCTGTGGGGCAGGTTGCTGCACAGGTAATAAAATACGGGCAGATAGCCCACTTTACTTTCAAGTTGAGAGCTAATAACCTAGCGATAGATGGCCTGTTGATAAATCTAGCAGCTGGCAGCCCTCCTCCGATCCCCCTTACCCACCCTCAGTTGGCATTAAGACAAGGCCCACCTGAAGGGCCCAGCCCTGGTACAAAACAGCAACAAAACTCTTGGACTCTAAATATTCCGGTGACTCACTTGCTAGGATTTAATCATTGAATTGTCACAATCTTGCCGTGAGTTGATTTATTTTCTGGCTTTCTTGTGAAGATGGATACAGAGGCTAAGGGGCCAGTTAGAGCAAATGGTACAGCGGGACTCGAACCCTGAGTTTGCTGTACTGTTGATTTCTCTGAGCTGGGCTGGGTGGTGGATGGAGAGTGAGGCTTGATCTACTTCAGATTCTGTCTGGAGTGGTCTTTCATAGGTTTGAGACAGTACGGGCCTCTGGTTGCTGTGCCTGAACCTCTTACCATTCTGGTTTCACTCTGTTCCCTTTCTCCAGCCCCGTTTTGGAGAAAGGCAATAGGCACAGTCCCCTCCCCCCCAAAATACTGGATGTTTTCAGGTCTAATGATTGAAGCACCATAACCTGCCCATGAATGCACAGGTTCTCAGCCTGTCCTGCTCTGAAACAGTTATTGGCTGTTCATTGGAGCCCCAGCCTCTGTGTGTTCATTTTCAGCTGGAGCCACAGCTGGAAGCCTGTCCAGGATGGAGTATGGGTTGGGCAGGACCTTAAGACCGGTTTGTCTCAGATTATTGGACTTTGCTCCACCCCTCCCTGTCTAGCTGGGTTCTCTCTGACTCCTATGCTTCTTGGGCCATCCAGAAGGAGCCAGCCATACAGCACAGTGGCACACTTTGAAGTTTTGCACCTGCTGCCTAATGGTTTTGTGAGAATTGCATGTAGAAAGTGCCGAGGAAGTGAAATTCAGACTCTGAAAAGCAGGTGCAAGGTGGTTTCTTGTGTGTGTGTGTGTATGCAACTGTGTGAGTCCATATGGAGGCCACAGGTCAGTGTTGAGCAATTTCCCTGTTCAGCACCAGATGAATAATAATAATAAAAACCCAACATGATTGCTCCCAGGTATGGTTGAGAAGGTTTACAGTAGGTATGAGGGAGAGAACAGCCAGAGGTATCTGAAAGAGTCCAGACTAAACGGGGGGGGGGGGGGGGGGGGGGGCGCTAAGACAGTACCTGGGAACCCAGAAACTAAAAGGCAAGGGACCAGTAGCCAAAATGACTAAAGTTATATTAGGGATCAGAGGTTGGGGGAAAGGAAGCCCAGCTCAGGGACTATCGGAGAGTTTAGGGTAGGGGGCAGGGTAGGATGAGTCTGTACTAGGTACTAGAAATTCTGGGAGAACCTGGTGACCAGTGTCCCCTTTGATATGTTAAATAGGCACCTTAGCCATTTGTCCTGAGTTTGAGACCTAACGTTCCCCTACCTTATTTGGTTATTTATACATTTTTTTTTAAAAAATTTTAAAAATGTGTAAGTGTGTGTTGCCTGCATAGCATATCTGTGGACTACATGTGCCCTGCTCTCAGAGACCAGAAGAGGGCATCAGACCCCCTGGAATTGTTACAGACAGGTGTGAGCTGCTGTGTGGTTGCAGAGAATTGAACTTGGGCCATCTGGAATAAAAGGCAGTTCTTTCTCTCAGCCCAGATGTGTATCTCAGGCTGGCTTCAAACATCTGATCCTCCTGCCTTCCCTTCAGCATATCCTCCCATAACTAACATCTTGTCCTTGTTTTTTAGAGGTCTTGAACCAAACCTGGCTCACCAATATGGTGCCCCTGGCTGGCTGTTAAGGAGCTTTGGGGTGATCTGTTTCCATTGCACCCCCAGGTCTGAGGTTGCAGATGGACGGTGGCCAGCTTTTATGTGGATGCAGGGGATCAGAATTGAGGCCCTCATGCTTACAAGGCTGAGCCATCTCCTTAGCACCCCCGCCCCCTTTAATAAAGGACAAGTTCACATTTAGTCCAGGTTGGCCTCCAACTTGATTTGTAGGCTGAGATGATCTTGAACTTCTGATCTTCCTGCTTCTACCCAACAAGTCACCCTGGATATCTTATAAACTCTTTAAATGCTCCTTTAAGGGCTGGCAATCTAGTTTCATGGGTAAAGCCTAATGACCTAGGTTTAATCCCCAAGTCCTGCAGTTAGATATCTCTGAGTTTGAAGCCAGCCTAATCTATATAGCAAGTTCCAGGACAGCCAGGGCTACATAGAGATCCTTTCTTGAAAAAGAAGTGGCATCGCTAAAGAATATTAAGAACTTGGGCAGAAGCGGAAAGTGGTGGCAAATGTCTTTAATCCCAGCAATGGGGAAGCAGAAGCAAGCCGATCTCAGTGAGTTTGAGACCAGCCTGGTCTAAAAGCAAGCTCCAGGACAGCCAGGACTGTTACACAAAGAAAGAAAAACTATAAACAACAAAAAAAAGAACATTGGCAGGGGCTTGAGAGATGGCTCAGTGGTTTAGAGCACTGGCTATTCTTCCAAAGGACCCAGGTTCAATTCCCAGCACCCGCATCAGCTCACAACTGTCAGTATCTCCAATTTTAGGGGGTCAGACACCCTCACACAGACATAAACGCAAGCAAAAAACAAAACAAAAAACCCCCACCAATGCACATAAATTATGAAAAAATAAATTGTTTTCTTAAAAAAAAAATGCATGGCATAGCTGGAGTTAACAATATAGCAATGAGTTAAGTTCTGATTCCTGTCCATGGCAGTGTATGGATTCAGGATGCTGAAGGGTTTTGTCAGCTCCCTGAGAGGCTGGGTACCTGAGTGAAAACCTCCAGGAAACAGGTCGCCATTCTTTTATCCCCCTGTTAGCAGCCTGTCTTTCTTTTGATTTCTATTAAACTTTACCATGATGCCACATAAGGCAGTACTGTCACTTTGTGAAAGTTGGGGAAACCGAGAAGGGGAGATTTCAGTGGCTAGAGCCCACAGCTAGCAAGTGCCAAGGCTGGTGATGGCATTTACACCCTGTGCAGGCTTCCCTATGATAGTCTGAGGTTGCTAGGGAAGAGATGCCTTTGACAGGAACCACTTGGGCCTGGTATGCCCTGGATGAAGGGGAGAGTAGCAGGCTGGTTAGGGGCCGTCCACTAGATATAACCTCCGGTCAGCATGTAGCCTGTTAACTGTCAGCTGGAGCTTTTCTGGCTGACATTGAGGTGATCCAGATCCCCATGCAGAATTGTAGCTTTGCAAAGATAGCTTCTTTCCTCAAAGCTAAGTCCAGGGATGAACATGCTAACTAGCAGTTGATTTCTAAACAAGGAGGTTAGGTAGAACATTTGGAAGAGTTGGGCTAGGGACCTGTGTAGTAGGAGGTTTCTGGCCTGGACTTTCGGGCCTAGCGTCAAGGTTTAGGCCCACAGACCCGCAGAGACACACAGATGCTTACAATAGTTTTAGGCTGATCGGCCTAAGGCCCAGGCATATAGCTTGCTAACTCTTTACCCTTAATCTAACCCATGACTCTTATCCTGTTCAGCCACGAGGCTCCGTACCTTTTCTCAGAGCAGCATAGTTGTCCTCTGCTTCTTCCGGCTTGTCTCTGGCATTCTGTGCTGTTCCGCCTGTTCTAGAGTCTTCTCAGTCTGGTAGCCCTGCCCTCACTTCCTGTCTGCCTTTGGCCAATCAGCGCTTTTTATTAAACTCATAGGCGGGGACAATTATTTACAATGGAACAACGCTATCCCCCTACAGACCTGCTTGCTGTTTGGTACCCAAGGTTTCTTCATTGTGGGAGTTTTGTGGTACCCAAGGTTTCTTCATTGTGGGAGTTTTGTATGGACCCTTTCAGGGCTGGGGCTCTGAGGTCTCCTTTGGGCTTCCCAGTCAGTGGGTGTCCTGGGGTATGGGGGTGGCTGAAATTAGCTCTCAGGACTGCAATTTCAAGGGTAGCTGAGTTGATGAGAGCTACAGGGAACTGCTTGTAGCATACCCTGTCCCGCCATCCCAGTAGGTATGACCTAGGATGAATCTCTGCATCTGTGGGTCAGTCACACACACTTAGTTATGCAGCCTCCGGCTGCGTGTGAACTCTTAGCCGAGGGCACACCCAGTTGTAGGAGCCAGCTCTGTCCTGCTCTGTCTGCACAGCACAGCACAGGACCGTGTCTATGGTTCACTGCTGCCGTGAAAGCCAGGGAGGAAGAAGTTTGAATAATATACCTAAAGCAGGCTGGCGATAGCACCTGTGACCCCAGCACTTGGAAGGCTGAGGCAGGAGGATTGCCATGAGGCCAGTCTGGGCTATAAGAGTGGAACCTTGTCGTAAACAAATGGGCCATTAACAAGAGCATAGTGACTACACAGTGCAGACCCTCCTCTACTGGAGAAGCTGGTCAGATGGTCTGTGGGGTGTTCTAGAGTCCGTTCTGACCTACTCTGGGGTCCCAATGCCACCTTTTACTGTAGCTGAACCCTTCCTCCTTTATACTTGGGACTCAAGTGTCCTTAGCCTACTTATTGGTTCTTTGAAACAACAGGGTCTTATTATATAGCTCAGATGGTCCTTGAACTCAGAATCCTTCTGGCTCTACCTAGTCCTAGGATTACAGTTGTGTGACACTGTCTTAAAACAAACAAACAAACAAACAAAAACCCCAGAGTTCTGGGGGTTGAATCTAGGACTTTGAGCAAGGTAGGCAGTCACTCTGTCAACTGAATCACAGCCTTAAGCCCGTTTATTTATTTATTTATTAAAAAAAAATACACTCCTGTAATCTATGGCCCTAAAGACAGGTTAGCCATCTGGGTAGCCTGAGGGTGGTTACAAGCTCTGTTTTGAGACTGGTCTTAGGTCGGCTTTAGCCTTTGGGGTATCATTCAAACTGAGTTGTGTTGGAGATTCTCACATCAGTCCTAGGGTGGGGATTATAATCTCTGGGTAGCTTGCTTTCTGTGATCTCTCTCATGTGTATGTGTATATATTTATTTATATTGTTTATGAGTGGGGTGCCCACAGAGGCCAGAAGAGGGTGTTTGTTCCCTGGAGTTTCGGGCACCTGATATGGGTTCTGGGACCCGAACTGAGGTCCCGTAGAAGAGCAGCAAAGCCCCTTAGCTGTTTAGCTCCCCCCTGCCATCCCCCACCAACCACTTTTTAATTTTAAGACAGGGTCTCATGTAGCCCAGGCTGACTTTGAACTTGCTATGTTATTGAGGATGGTCTTGAACTTAAACCTTCTGCCCTTGCCTCCCAAATGCTGATCTGACTGGCATGTTACCACCATGCCCAACACCACATTTCTTTCTTGTTTGTTTTTATGAGACGGGAGTCTTTCCGTGTAGCCCAGGTTGGCCCCGAACCCCCCACTCTTCCAGCATTAGCTTCCTAGGTGCTGAAATTACAGGTGTGTGCCACCACACCCTATTTGTCTCTTCTTGTTCCCAAAGACCTGTGGTGTTACCCTGCTTACTGCAGAGCAAGCGTACATCTCACGGGGCCTACTGGCTCCAGAGGAGGTGTGTTCAAGGCAGACACCTAGGACCGAGGAGCATCACCAGCTTTGTCCTGCTCTGAGTCCTTGTCTCCTTCCAGATGTCCCATTGCTCCCCTTTTGGAACTAGGAGAAGGGGGGCATCTTGGCCCGATGCAGGGAAGCTGGAGCTCCAGCTCTCCCTCTCTAAAGCTGTGTCTCCCAACTCCTAAGCTTTAAGTAGGGGAGTCTCATCTGTCAAGTGGGAGACCTGGGCCCCTTTAGGTCCTATGGGGACATGTACCCCTGGAAAAGGAGTCATCTACTCTGGATGCTCTGGGGTCCTGGACTTTGGGGCAGAGTGAAGGGACCTGGCTTCATGAAGTGGGAAGGGAGATGCTTTGCTTCCAAGCCCCAGGCAGTGGCCAACAGGGAACTCATTCCCAGCTGTCCATCCTTTCTGTTGGGAGAGGAAGCTGAGGCCCTGGAAGGGGCAGGGATGCTACTAGGGTCCTTTGGGGAGCTGAGGCAGGACAGATGGGGTAGGCTGGGTGGGGCTGGACAGGCTTCAGCTGTTTCCAGCTGCTACAGATGTGTTTCCCTCCTGGGCCGCTGTGCAGCCTGTTTTCCCTGGGGGTAGAGGCAGGAGCCAGCTCACTACAAGGGAGTTAGATCTGGCACCCCCTTGACCTCAGACTCCACATGAATGAGGTGAGAGGTGTTGGAAGCCTCTTTTCCCAGACCCAGGGGTATATGCTCCCTTGGCTCTAGCCTGGAACAGGTCACCCTGGGAGGGCCCCCTCAGGAAGAGGCCAGGGCTGTGGCTTTGGGTGGGGCTGAAGGCCTCTGCTCGGAGCACAACATCTGGAAGCCATCAGGCCAGGGGCAGGAGGGGGAGTTGCAGGGGAGGGCTGGGGGGGGGCATACCTCCTCCAGGCCACACACAGGCCCACCCCTTGGGAGCAGTGGCATTGGGCCCTCCACTGCTGGCTGCCTTCTTTCTCACCCTGCTGGCTGGCTGCTCCTCCTGCAGTGCGTAGTAACAGCCTCTACAGCGTGTTGGGAGCCTCACTTTTTTATAAAGAGCGAATCTGCCTTGCAGTGGGTCAGGTTAAAGCAGAACTGTCCCAAGGGGAGGTTGACCCAGTGTCCCATCTAGAGTGAGTGCCGCCTGCCTTGTCCTTTATATAATCTTAGCCCATAATGGCTGGAGACAACTGTGCCAGTGGGCAGGTGGAGGGGTGTCTTCTCAGATCTGTGGTGACAAAGAATAAGCTACTGAATGAGGTGATCTAGATACACAGCACGGAGCTTCGAAGTGTCCCAAGAGCAGGTGTTTCTGGTTGCTGTCTGGGGTCCTCTTGCGTTAGAATCATAGGAACTAGCCATGCAAGTTTCTGGGCCTTCCCTGCCTGGCTAGGTAAATAGATATTAGAATGGCAGGTGAGGCCTGCACAGTTGTGAACCGCTCTGTATTTGCAGTGCCCAGACACTGCAAAGAATCTCTTCTAGAGGAGAGGATTCTAGGAAAAGAAGCCAGGGAAGGGGTGGGTTCTAAGCAGACCACCCATATCCACAGGCAGCTTATTCAGTCCACTGGGTACCCCCAAGGTACATACAACCCTATGTCATCCATGGGGGTGACCTGCCACAGTTCCGATTGTAGCAGGCAAGCGATGCAGGTTATATCCAGGGCCCTCTCTGAGCTATGAGGACAGTGGCCTTCTGGGGACAATAGAGGGCATCCATTCTGAATCTACTCCTCCCTGGCAGCCTTGCCAACATTCCACTGACCCCTGAGACCCAACGGGACCAGGAAAGGCGAATTCGGCGGGAGATTGCCAACAGCAACGAGCGGCGGCGCATGCAAAGTATCAACGCTGGCTTTCAGTCCCTCAAGACCCTCATTCCTCACACAGATGGAGAGAAGCTCAGCAAGGTGGGCAAGAACACGGAGGGCTTCTTAGAGGAGGTGTCACGCTCTCCTGGGGAGGGGACCATCAGCCTGATTCTTTTTCTCTTGCTCTCAGGCAGCCATTCTCCAGCAGACAGCAGAATACATCTTCTCCCTCGAGCAGGAGAAGACCAGACTCCTGCAGCAGAACACACAGCTCAAGCGCTTCATCCAGGTACCGTATGGAGAATCATCCCAGCAGAGTGCCTTTCTCTTCCGTGTGTGCATATCCTAATCAGACCATTAGCTGGGGATGCATGGATGGCTATCAGTCTTATCTTGCCCACAGAACCTGCCCACTTCTTGCCTGGGCCTGTTTCTTCATCTGTGAAGAACAGTGGAGCAGGCTCTGGAGGAAGCAGGTGACTGTTCTAGAAAGCAAGTCCTTTCTTCTGCTCCTGGCATTTGGCTACTTGGTGGATTTGCAGAATGGATTCTCCACTATGAGTTCATCTGTCTTGGGTAGCTCTGGAGGGCCTGCAATAGAGCCCCAGGACCTCTGAACGTGTTATGGGCGTGTCAGCTCACTCATCAACCTCTTGGGGTCCCCAGGAGCTGAGTGGCTCATCCCCTAAGCGGCGTCGGGCAGAAGACAAGGACGAGGGCATTGGTTCACCTGACATCTGGGAGGACGAGAAAGCTGAAGACCTTAGGAGGGAGATGATTGAGCTCCGCCAGCAGCTGGACAAGGAGCGCTCTGTGCGGATGATGCTGGAGGAGCAGGTGAGGCAGCGCCCCCTGCTGGCCAGTGTGGTGCCCAGGCATAGAGGGTGGATTCTGTGATCTTTTCGGTTCGGTCGCTTCCCTTCAAGTATTTACAAGAGTGCCCGCTCTAAACCTGGCATGGGAATGGACTCTGCTCTCCAGAGTCTCCATTTGCGTGGGAGTGAAAAGCAGTAGTCAACGGTTCTCTTTAGTATTTATTTATTTTATGTATGTGAGCGCTCGGTCCTCACTCACAGAGGTCCGTCAGCCTCTGTCTCCCGAGTGCTGGGACTAAAGGTGTGCACCACCCCTCAAGGGTTCTCTCTTAAGGTGTGAAAATGTAATAGAGGGAGGGCTGGGGTGTTTAGCTCAGTTATGGAGTGCTTAGTATGTAAGTTCTGGGCTCAGCTCTCAGCATGCACACTCAAAAAACTGCATCTGAGAAAGACTGCATCGGAGCTGTGGTACCAGGAAAGGCTCCCCAGGGTGTGTTCCACGGCTTCTATAAGGAAACCCACCCTCAGAAAAGAAAGGAGTGACACAAGCGACGTGGGGAGAGCCTTTGGTCTGCCCTGAAGGGGGCGCTCTCTGTCAGGGTTTTAGGTTTAGGATTGCCCCGTGCCCAGGATTGGGGTTTTAGTAAGTAAATGGCCTTTGCAGCAGGTAGAGAAGGTGTGGTCTTGCTCCCACCTCTGAATGCTGTGCCCTTGTTGAAATTACAGGTGCGCTCCCTTGAGGCCCACATGTACCCGGAAAAACTCAAGGTGATTGCACAGCAGGTGCAGCTGCAGCAGCAACAGCAGCACGTGCGGCTGCTGCATCAGGAGAAGCTGGAGCTGGAGCAGCAACACCTGCGGACCCAGGTGAGCTGGAGACTCCGGGAGGGGCCCGCACAGGCTGCCTCGGGAGCTCAGGATCGGTAGGCAGGTCTCAGACTGCATAGGTGTAAACCACAAGGCAGGCGTGCTGGGATTTAGGTAACTTGGGAGCATTCAGACAGAATCCTCACGGTGGTCCTTTGAAGCGGGAGCTGTTACAGTGTTTTATTACTGTGGAAAATGAGGCAGAGAATGGTCAGATAACCTGCCCAGGAGCAGGAACTTGAACTCTCTGTCTTAACCCAGGAGCTATGTTGTTTTTCTTTGTTTTTTTTTTTTTTTGGTGGCGGTGGTGATTGACTCCAGCGCCTTGTGCATGTCAAGTAAGCATTCTACCACCGAGCTACATCCCCAGAGCCAGACTCTTTATACTCCTTCTTGTTTTAAGACAGGGTCCTACTGTGTAGACCAGGCTACCCCTTGAACACACAGAGTTCTGTCTGCTTCTGCCTCCCAAGTGCTGGGATTAAAGGCTTGCGCCACCATGCCCAGTCAGGATGTAAACCCTTAATCGAAGTGCTTCACAGGAAGTGAAGGGACCAGAGGGTCTGGGGTGCACAGAAGCTGCTGTAGGCTGACGTTTCTCTCCTTCCTTCCGTCAGTGGTCCGGTGGGTTGTGAGTTGGCTGGTCCTCTCTCATGTCAGCCTCCTTAGTGTAATAAGCACCTGAAATATCAATTAATAAAGAGAAAAAGGGTATCTTTGGCTCAAGTTTTGAAGGCTTCAGACTGTGGTTGATTGGACCTGTGGTAAGGTGATATATCATGACAGGAACAAAACCAGTCACCTCCTGGTTAGGAAAGTGAAGGGCAAAAAAGAGAGAGAAGCAGGGCTCTTATTGACCTCTTGGAAGATGTGCCTGCCCAGTTACCTAAAGAACTTTTACTCAGCTCCATCATCATCATCATCTTCATCATTATTATTTATTATTGTTTTTCCTGAGTCAGGGTTTCTCTGTCTAGCAGCCCTGGCAGTCCTGGATCTAATTTTGTAGACCAGGCTAGCCTTGAATTCCACCTGTCTCTGCCTCCCAAGTGCTAGGATTAAAGGAATACACCACCAGTGCCTGGCATTAGGCTCCGTTATTATTTATTCTCTTAAGATAGAGCCTTGCTACGTATCCCATGTGTGCCTTGAATGCACTGTATATCTCATAGTGGCTTGAACTTGTCATTGTCCTGCTTGGTTTCCTGACTCCTGTGATGTATACCACCACACTTAGCTCAGGCTTGACTTCTTAAGGTTTCTCTCTTCTAATGCTGCTACACCAGAGACCAAGCTTTTCCCACATGGACTTCAGGGGGCATTTAAATTCCACACTAGCAGATACCCTGTGAGTAAGGGAGGTTGGTGGCGGGCGAGAGACTGAAGCCTTCTTGTCTTGCAGCTTCTGCCTCCTCCAGCCCCAACTCACCACCCCACAGTGATCGTGCCTGCACCTGCACCAGCCCCACCTTCCTCCCACCACATCAATGTTGTCACCATGGGACCTTCCTCTGTCATCAATTCTGTTTCTACATCCAGGCAAAATCTGGACACCATTGTGCAGGTATTTGGGCTCAGGGGAGGGTGGCTCGTGGGAGTTGACTCTTGGGGACAAGATTTTTACTGGAGACTAAGAAGATGGAAAGAAGGCGAGGTGGAGCTTCTGGAGGAAGGGTACCAACCTGGATGCCTGGATAGGTCTCCATCCCAGTTGGGTGGGGACGGACTCCTTTTTAAAAAAATAAATTAAAATAGAATTTATTTACTCTGTGTGTATGTGTGTGCCAGGGAACCTAAGGCCAGAGGACAGACAGCTTAGAGGAATAGGTTCTCTTCACCAGGGATTAGAAGGCTTATAAGCTCAGGTTAATAAGGCTTGGTGGCAAGTGCCTTTACCAACTGAAGCACCTGCTGGTCCTAAGGGGATTCTGTTCTCAGAGCTTTCTGCTGATGTCTTAATACAGCTTGTGAGCCAGTCCAGAAACTTTCTCTTACCTTTATGATTCTTTTCTTTTCTTTCTTTGTATATACTATATATGTGTAGGTGTGTGTGTGTTTCTGTGTGTGTGTTTCTGTGTATGTATGTATAGGTATGTGTGTGTTTCCGTGTATGTATAGGTGTGTGTGTGTTTCCGTGTATGTATAGGTGTGTGTGTTTCTGTGTATGTATAGGTGTGTGTGTTTCTGTGTATGTATAGGTGTGTGTGTGTTTCTGTGTATGTATAGGTGTGTGTGTGTTTCCGTGTATGTATAGGTGTGTGTGTGTTTCCGTGTATGTATGTGTGTGTTTCCGTGTATGTATGTGTGTGTGTGTGTTTCCGTGTATGTATGTGTGTGTGTGTGTTTCCGTGTATGTATGTGTGTGTGTGTGTTTCCGTGTATGTATAGGTGTGTGTGTGTTTCCGTGTATGTATGTGTGTGTGTGTGTTTCCGTGTATGTATAGGTGTGTGTGTGTTTCCGTGTATGTATAGGTGTGTGTGTTTCCGTGTATGTATAGGTGTGTGCGTGTGTTTCCGTGTATGTATATGTGTGTGTGTTTCCGTGTATGTATAGGTGTGTGTGTTTCCGTGTATGTATAGGTGTGTGTGTTTCCGTGTATGTATAGGTGCACATTTGGGTGGAAGCCAGATGTCAGCTTTGGACTATTGCTCCCTAGGTGCTCTCCACTATGGTTTTGTTTTGTTTTCTTCTTTGTCTCCCCCCCCCCCCCTTTTTTTCCTTACCCAAAACAGGGTTTCTCTGTGTAGCCCTGAGGTAGAACTCGCTCTGTAGACCAGGCTGGTCTTGAACTCAGATCTGCCTGCGTATGCCTCCTAAGTGCTGGGATTGAAGGCATGAGCAACCATTCCTGGTGATTGTGGTTTTTTATAAGTATCTGTTACAGAAACATTTCTTTGAGAGGGTGAGGACTACACTTAATGGGCTAGATGCTAGAGAAAGATGTCCACTGTTTATTTACTTTTGAGAAAAGGTTTGTATATATCTGTGTGCATATATTAAGATGTCCACTATTTATTTTTGAGAAAAGATTTGTATATATCTGTGCATATATTTATATATGTATATTACACATATATATATACACAAGTATCTACATTTAAATATACACGAAAGATGTCTAGTTTTTTGAGCAAATATTTGTCTATATATTACACACACACATACACACACACATTTGCACACATGTGCAATGCTCCTAATGTTCTTATTATGAAGGTTCACATTATTGACTTCCAAAGTGTCTTTCTCTCTGTGTGTGATTTTTATTTTTTTATTTTATAATTTTGAGATATTTGTGTTCAAGGAGAAGCCACTATATTTTGTTAAGAAAGGGGGGTGGGAAGCCAAAGAACCAAGAGGCAGGAAGCTGGTGGTAGAGCTTGTCCCTCGTCAATTAGTATAGGCTGGCTGCCAGTGAACCTTGGGGACCTTTCTGATTCTACTTCCTCAGCTGTCCAGTTACAGGCTCATGCCACCATGCCTGACTTGAGTGGGTCTGGGGACTGGACCCAAGCTCTCATGCTTAAAGGCAAATACTGTGTAGACTGAATTATCTCCCAGTTCCTTTCTCTTTTATGGGTCGGAAGTACTTAGGCCTTCTTCAGTGCTGTGAGCAACATTAAAAATGATAAATTAGTTAATAAAAAGTAAAAAACCCAAAAAACAGAAACAAAGAAAAAACCCTTAGCTCCAGAACTTTCATCGTGTGTGTGTGTATGTGTGTATGTGTGTGTGTGTCTCCAGCAAACTGAGTAATGCAGTGAATAGTCTTTGCACTTCATAGTTATATAAAGTGAGTGCACTTTATAATATATAAAATGAGCCAGGCTCGTCACTTCTAACATCTGGGGCCATGGTCTTCTGGAAGCCAGGACCTTCAGCTTAGCTCAAGGGTCTTCCCTTTCTTGGCCTGCTTTGCTTAGTTTATTTCTGAACAGTTCTGGGGCTGTGTTTGGGGGGATAGGTCTGGTCTCCCCAAGTGAGTGTCCTCAATGGTCTGTTCCTTTCTGTCCAGGCAATCCAGCACATCGAGGGCACCCAGGACAAGCACGAGCTGGAAGAAGAACAGAGGCGAGCTGTTATTGTGAAGTCCGTCCGCAGCTGCCCAGAGGCTCACACCTCGGATACTGCCTCGGACTCGGAGGCCTCGGACAGTGATGCCATGGACCAGAGCCGGGAGGAGCCTTTGGGAGACGGGGAGCTTCCCTGACCACCCCCCTGCCCTCCTCTCCCATCTGGGGGCTAGAGGGGGCCGGGGTAACAGCAGGGAGAAGCGTGGGTGAATGAGTGAGAAATTTTTACAAAATTATGATGTCATTTGGGTCTCTTTTATGACCTCTTTTTCAATACTGTAAGTCGACCTTTGATCGAAGCCACCCAAGCCCAGGTCCCGGGGTCGGGGTGGCATAGCACGTGTGGGAGCATCGGGACTCCAGGGCTGGGCCTCGGCCCTGGGGGCCGGGGAAGCTGACACTGAGGTGCCGGGCCTTTCTCCGCCAAAAAGCTTATTTTTTTTTGTTTGTTTGTTTGTTTTCCTTCCATTTAAATGTGTTTTTAAGGGAAAATCAAACAAAACCCCAAGATGTGTCCTGCCTCCCCAGAGGCAGCCCAGACTGTTGGTCTTCGGCCCCTCCCCCTTTATTTGGATTTCTTTTTTTTTCTGTTAAGCACTTACATGGGTTGGGGGCCAGGCTGGGTTGGGGCTTCCTGGGGACCCGGGGGTCTACGTTGTTTCTCGGTTGGGGTTCACTGCTGCCCTCCTCTCCACCTCAGCACCAGAATCGGCCACTCTTCTGCTTACCACCATTCCCTCCAGGGTTCCCATCATTGACCCCAAAAATGTCTTTGTCTTTTTGTCCTGTTCGTTGTTGGTTTCATTTTGGTTTTGGTTTCTGTATTTTTTCCATTTTTTCTTTCTTTTTTTTTTTTTTTTTTTTAACAATTTTGAGGTCTTTGTGTCCAAGGAGAAACTATTATATTTTGTTAAGAAAGTGGGGGTAGGGAACAAAATACCAAGAGGCCATTGTGCCTTTGTAAAGAAACAAAATAAAATTTGTACTTTGTTTTTTAGATTCTGTATTTCTTGAGGATGTACTACTATTCTGGGAACCTGGCCTGGGCTGCGTGGCCTAGTCTAAGGGATATTCTTAGGACTGTGTGTGAAGTTGCAATGTGAAGAGATTGGGGTAGGCAGTCCGTGGACTTATATGGAATATTCTTCAACAAGGGGTATGTTCTGGGGGTGGAGGGAGTAGCTCCCAACTTCCATTTCACTCACCACGGGAGGGAAGGAATAGTTAAGCCATGTTTTCTAATTATGAGGAAGATAGATCCCAGCCTAAGTGTGTGTGACCCTGTGCTTCCCTTCTCCCCCTAGAGATGTGAGTGAAGACTAGTTTCTATTTCCAAACTGGAATGGCACCAACAGCCAAAAGAATGGCCCATGCCAGTCTAATTTTGGCCCAAGACAGGCACCATAACAATAAACAAAAATCAGAACATAAATAATAATACAAAGACAAAGTCAAACAAAAAAATCAGCTGCCCCAAAAAACAACATAAAAACACAAGTGAGCCACAGGCCACATAACAAAACAAAATAATAAAAATAAGTTAAACTAAGATTTAAAAAAAAAAACCCTAACAATGTGCCTAAAACATAAGCCAAACAACATAAAGTTAATATTGTCTAAATCATTAAAAAAAAAAAATCCAAACCATAAAACTAATCAAGCCAAAAACCTCATGCTACAGAGAAGCTGAGTTTATTGGGGGCTCCATGGCAGTGGACAATTGAGAATGGTTATGTTTCCTGACACTTCCTCACCCCATTCAAATGCCTATTTCATATGGCTTTAAGCCCACGTGCAGCAGAAACAGTTCAGAACTAGTGGTTAAGCAGTGGAGGTGACTACAGGGCCAGATAAATGGGTACAGATAAAACTACACTCCAGGTGGTGGCACACCCCTTTAATACTAGCACTAAGAGGCAGAGGCAAGTGGTCAGTCTGGTCTACTTAGAAGAATTCAGGATAGTCAGAGCTATACAAGGAAATCAACCAAAAAAATCAAAATCCAGACTCCAGGAAAGTTTATTCCTTGTTCTTAATGGAGGTGTGTGTGTGTGTGTGTGTGGTATGCTAATTTCAACACTGCTTGACCATGGGAAGGATGGGTTTGTTTTACTGTGGTCTGGCACATAGAATAGCTATATGGAGGCTGGCTGCAAGATAGGTTTGCTCAGGCCAGGGTTTGGAGGAAAAGTCTCATACCTTCCGAGGCCAGTGTTTCCATCCTGCACAAGGGAAGACAAGTCCTCCATAAGCCTGGGTACTGTGGCCTGCCAGGACTCTCTGTTCAACCTTATAGTCACTTCCTCTCAACCTGTTTCCCTTTCAGAAAATTCTAAATGATAGTAGTTCAAGGGCTTCCATTTTACTGGGGGAGGAGATTGTCCTTCAAAAATTTTAACCTTGGGACTAGAGATGACTATATTCAAATAGCCGGCACTCACTCTTTATGAGGCTGAGGCCAGAGCAGAAAAGCCAATTTCCATCCCCAGCATGCCTCTAGACATGAACTTATTCAATAAAAACTCAGAAAAAATTTAAACATTTAAAAATACTTTTAGAAATTTACATGGCATAAAACTCCTTATTTTACAAGTGAAGCTAGTCCATTCACAATGTTAGTAAACTTATCTAATTCCAAAATAATCCCCACAACTTCAAAATAAACTCCCTTTCATAAAGCAGTCGCCCTTTGTTACTTATCCACCATAACCCTGTGGCCACCAATCTCATTTTAGTATTCAAAACAAAATAGTGGACGCTGGTGAGATGGATCCGTGAAGGTATAGAGAAAAATGACCAGCCCAAGAAACCCACCCTGGCTCTGAGACCATCCTGGCTCTGGATCCAGAGCTAGTGAAAGAAACCCACCCTGGATCTAAGACAGTGAAATACATTTATCCCTGAACCCAGAACCAAAAAGAAATGTGCCCTGGCTCTGAAACCAGCATCAAAGAAACACACAGAGGCAGCAGAGGCAGGAGAATCTCTGAGTTTGAGGCCATCCTGGTTTATAGAATGAGTTACAGGACAGCCAGGGCTACACAGAGAAACCCTGTCCTGAAAAATGAAACAACCACTGTAATCGTATTGAATTGTATTAGCTGAAACTTGTGAGTTTTGTTTTTTGGTTTTATTGAGAAGACTGTAGGTGTTCGTGCAGCGCAGATGTAAAAAGATCCTGGCAGCCAGGAGCCCAAGCATACTGAGCGCTGCAGTTTGAATGGAAAAGTATCAAGGCAGTCAGGAGCCAGTGCATACTGAGTCTTACTGCTCGATGGCTAGTATTCAGGCATTTGGGAGCCAACGAGCCTAGGCGGCAGCTTAACAGCCCTGCTTCAGAGAAAGGCTTCTGCTGGGGGAAGGCTTCCTCTGCCCAGCTAGGGAAGGTCCCCTGGGCAGCCAGAGTGTTACAGCTTCGCTCCCTCAGCTGATCTCTGTCCAGGCTCCACGGCTGCTGCTCCAGCGAAAGAAGATCTTCACCCAAACCTTATTCGAGAGATTTATTAGGAGGGAAGGATCCAGGAGAGTGGCTGCCTCAGCCAGGGTGGGAGAAGACAGTTGGGAAAGGGCGGCAGGAGCAGGATTTATATAGGGCTTCTTAGGAGTGGAGCTTTTAGGGAAGAGGCTTGGGGGGGGGGGGGGCGATTGGTCAGATTTTTAAGGTCAAAGGTTTTCAAGGTCAAAATATTTCTGTCACTGGCTCTTCGGGCTCTAATTTCAGGGCCAGAGCATATTTCCTTCACTGGCTCTGATTTTAAGCCAAAGTGTGTCTCTTTGGTGCTGGTTTCAGAGCCAGGGTGGGTTTTTTTTGGCTGGCTGGCCACTTTTCCCTATAAAGACATCCTCTAGATAGGCATTAGTAGTTCCTCAGTCTTCCCCCAGCCTGTGTCGTTTCTCTGCTGTATTTCTGTTTTCCTTTTTCTTTTTGCAAAATGTTATATAAAGAGTCATACAGTATGTAGCCATTTGAGTCTGGCACCTTTGGGTACCGGTTTTTTGCTTAATTATCTTCTCAGGTATGAGGTGGTCGGCAAGACTAGCCCCATGCAACTCCCTACAGCATCAACAGAGGGCGCTGTGGGCCTAGGATGCCTGTTTCTGGCGGGACCGAGGCTCCGGCTTCTTCCGGTCTCTGCTCTAGTCCCATAGGTCAGAGGCGGGCTTGGGGCGGAGCCAAGGAAAATACCTCTGGAAAAGCGTCGGTAGGCTGTGGAAGTCCTCGCGCGTTCGAGTTCCAGCCTCTTCCGGGCTTGGCCACGCCTTCTCAGCGCCTCAGGGCTGGGGAGTGGCGCCCTCGCCGGTAGGCTCTTCGGCCCCGCCCACGTCCCCGCCCCTAGGCTCTTTGGCCCCGCCCACAGGCTGCCTGTCAAGCGGACTCCGATTTTCTTGGGTCGGATGGTGGTGCCCAGATCTCTATTCGCGCGTGACTTTAAAAATGCCCCAGAAGACGCCGTGAAATCGGTGGCACACGTTTACATGCTACAATTAATTATGTCTGGACCATTGTCACTTCAGGGTGTATGAGAGGGACCAGAATTTAGGCTCCTTCATTGTTCCCGTTGAGACCCAAGCCTCGGGGCCGCCGATGCCCGTGGGCAGTGTGGATCGGATGCGGTGAGAGGTGGGGCGATGCTGCCCTAAGTTTGGACTGTATTCTTGGGTGCAGGGACAGTGGAGCAGAGCAGGAGTGAATGCATTTAACACATTTAGCCAATATGTTTTTACTTTTTTTATTTTCGGTTTTATTATATATTAGATGTTTGCTTATTTTTATTTTATGTGTATGAGTTTGCCTGCATGTATATATGTGCATGCCCACGTGCATGCATGGTGCCCTACGGTCCAGAAGAGGGCATCGGATCCCTTGGAACTGAAGTTCAAGACAGTTGTGAGCCTTCTGTGGGTGCTGAGAACTGAACCCTAGTTCTCTGCTCTTAATTGCTTGCTGAGCCATCTTCCCAGCTCCTGTTTTATCTTTCGTGTGTATTTATTACACGTGAATATTTCACTTAGGTGAAAGCAGAAGTATCAGGAATTAAAAGGGTATTCTCAGCCACAAAGCAAGTCTCAGCCCAGCATGGAATACATGAGATGTTGTTGTCAAGAAATAGAATGAAATAAGATCAGTGCTACTTTATTTATTTCTTTGTTTTTGAGACAGGGTTTCTCTATGTAGCCCTGGCCGTCTTGGAACTCATTCTGTAGACCAGGCTGCCCTTGAATTCAGAGACTGCCTCCTGAGTGCTGGTATTAAAGGTGTGCACCACCACCTCCCTGTGAATGTTACTTTAATTAAATCCAGTTAATGGATTTACAGTGTTTTTTAATTTTACATTTATTTATTTTACATTTATTTATCGGGCAGGTCAGAGGAATTTTCTGGAGTCGGTTCTATCTCTTCCACAATGTGGTCTGAGGAATGGAACTCAGGTTACCAGCCTTGTCAGCAGGCACTTTTACCACTGAGCTGTCTTATTAGCCCCATTTTATTTAGTTAATTGTGTGTATCTGTCTGTTTGTGTACACAAGTGCAGTACTTGGCAAGGCCAGAAGAGAGAATCGGATCCTCATGAGCTGGAGTTACAGGCTGTTGTAACCACCTACCATGATTGTTGGGAACCAAACTTTGGTCCTCTGGAAGAACAGAGCCATTTCTTGAGTCTCCTATTTTATTTAATGTTTTGAGACAGGCTCATGTGCTTCAGGCTGGCCTTGGACTTGCTGTGTTACTTAGGATAACCTCCAACTTCTGTTCCTCCTGTATCCACCTGAGTGCTGGGATTGCAGGTGTGTTCTAATACATGCTGCATATGTGTTAGTTGGCACTTAAATTTATCTTTCATGAAGCAGACTGTTTCTAGCAGAAATTCAGTCAAGGTTCCAGTTAAGTGGTCCCAGCTGAGGCAGTGCTGTGTCTCTCAGTCCAAGGGTGAGCAGGGGAGACAGGCGGGTAGAGAGATTTCATCTGACCATGGCCTCTAAGGTGGAAAAAGACGTTGGCCAGACTGCAGGTTAGGCCCGTGTCACCAGCTCTTTCCTGTCCTTGATTGCAAAGAAAATCTCTTGAGCCTGAAATTCTCAAGGAGGAAAATCAATGAATCATTTAATAATGAATCTGTCTTCTTCTTACCCCCTCCCCCCAGTGATATCAGCCAGGCGTTTTGCGAGTTTGATCACACTTTTTGGTCACAAAGACATAATTGACACTCAGACGTGCCACTGTATACATACCTGTGGCTTCGGTGCCCAGGCTTACTCCACTAACCCAGGAAAGTGGGTAAATGTCCCAGCAACTCCAAACAGCACACCTTTGTCCTGAAATACCTCTGCCAGCTTCACCTTCCTAGACTTCTCTTCCAACACCTCCACAGTGGGCATGGTCATGAGATGTAGCTGTAACTGCAGGCTGACTCTGAGCCCATTCTGCTGCCTCTTAGTATGTCCTGGCTAAGGAGAGGTGTGTACTTCAAGATCCCACTGAATGACAAGCTGCTGGACTGACTCCATACCTGCCCACCAGGTTTGTTAATTTTTATGACTAAGCATTAATTTTTTATATGAATATTCTGTAATTTATTTGTTCATTTACCTAGAGATGGGCATCTAGATCATTTCTAATTTATAGCTATTGTAACTTCATTTAAAACATTATTTTTATGTGTATGAGTACTCTATCTGCATGTACACTTGCACACCAGAAGAGGGCATCAGATCCCACTACAGATGGTTATGAACCACCGTGTGGTTGCTGGGAATTGACCTCAGGAAGAGCAGCCAGTACTGTTAACCGCTGAGTGATCTCTCCAGCTCTATAACTTCATTTTTATAGACACTGCCCCTTAAATACCCACAAGTATGTGATAACTCAGATTTGTCCTGTGTGTGGTTGATGACCTCTTTGGTGTCTATTTCTTTGAGATCAAGGCTGATTATTTTCAATCCCTGGTTCCCTCACGGACTCTATTTTGAGCCTCTATTAGGAATAAGCTACTTGGGAAATGTGTTCTTTTGGCTCAAAGAATGTTCAGGGACCTTTGCATTTATCCCTTGTTGCCTTTATGATGATTCTCAAGAAAACTCTTGTTGAATCTCAGTAGCAGAAATAATTTCATTTCTTCCCGGTATGTAGTTTAAGGACACTGAATTGGGTTTGTGTTTAAGTTATGCATATGTTAGGGTTTAAATATATAGCCCTCTTTTACCTCTTGGCTTTCCATTTTGTGTTTTTTCCAATTTCTCTGCTGCATGGTGCATTCTTGCTATATTTTATAACTTCTTGTCAACTTATTATTACTAGTTTTTCAATAGAGGGTTTCTCTGTGAAGTAGCCCTGGCTGTCCTAGAACTCACTCCGTAGACCAGGCTGGCTTTGAACTCACGGAGATCTGCCTGCCTCTGCCTCCTGAATACTGGGATTAAAGGCGTGTGTCACCACTGCCCAGTGGCACCTATTTTAATGGTTTTCCGGTATAGTATGGCACATAATAAATATGGGCCCTTTGTGCCATGGTTTGGGCAGAATGAGTAATATCTCAGCTCTATAAGATGTTTGAAGAATCATGTAGAGGTAGAGATGGGTCCTTTCTATGACCTTGGGCTCTTTAGCAGGGACTAACTGGCTCCAGACCAGTATGTAGAGCACATGGAAATCTTCAAGGAGCCTCTTGGATCCAGTCATCTGGTCCTGTTGTTTTTAGATCAGATGTTGTTACTGGCTCCACCCTGTCCCAACCCAAGCTCACCCTACTGTCCCCGTGAGCCCATGTCGCTCCACTTCCATCAGTGCTGTTGAAAGTGTGGCATTTGTGTTATTCACATGGATTGTTGATTGCCCATCTTGCCGCTTAAGCCTGTCTTGCCCCTTGTCCTTTGATGCCCTGCTGAATTTCAGGTTTCTCCTGTTGGTTGACGAGAACATGTGCTGACTGAGAGAAGAGGGTGGGACTGGGGGCTGTAGGCAAAATCTGGCATCTGTGCAAAGGAATGGACTCAAATTGGTTCTTCATCACACCCTGATATTGAAAAGGGAACCAGGACTGACAGCTGCAGCATCTCCTGGATTAGGTGCTCAAATCAAGGATAATTCCAGGGTGAAGCCCATCTGGGTGGACATCCTCAAGAGGAAGCAGACAACATGGAAGTGGTTGGAGGTTGTGTGTTCGAAGAACAGAAGTTGTCCTCACCAAGTTTCTCTGGCAACATCTGCCTTGTGGTGCTGAAAACTATGGCTGCATAGAGAATTGACAAAATGTACTGTTATTTTGTAAGAAAAGGAAAGGTCCCGGAGACTGCACAGGGAGGGTGACTTTCTTGCCGTCAAGGGAACCCCTGTGCTTTTTCTGTAAGATGCTGACAGGACAGGTAGGAAGGAGAGTTGCCACTTGGTTGGTTCTACGTCCTCATTGGAAGTGGAGCCATTTTTCTGTAACATTAAGCCTCCCATCACACTGGGCATTCAAACAGGGTGGATGAATCAGGTTTTTTTAATATGTCAGATTTTTATGAATGGAGTTTTCATATATATTGGGTGGGAATTTGAATTCTTCTAAGATTGGTAACCTATGATTGCCAAGAAAAATAGCATAGTCCTTTTAGTTAAGTGCCATTAGTCAGATGTTATGACACATACTTGTAATCTCAAAGAGACAGAGGCAAGAGCATTACTCAAGTTTGAGGCAGCTTGAACTAAATAGTAAGTTTTAGGCTGGTCTAAGATAGAGTATGGGATCATATCTCCCCTCTTCCGTGGCGGGGTCTCTATGTCTTCCTGGCTATTCTGTAACTTACTGTGTGTACACCAGGCTGGTCTGGAACTCACAGAGATCCACTTGCCTCTGCATCATGAGTGACAGGATTATAGGTATGCTCCACCACACTGGCCAATGACAGACTCATTAAAAAACACCCCCCCCCAAAAAAAGAAACTTAGATGAGATAGCTTAGTGGGTAAAGCTATTACATTAAGCCTGATGACTTAAATCTTAAATTCAGTTCTCAGGGCTCATGGGGAAAACAGAGAACGGACTCAACCGAGTTGTTTACTGACCTCCATGCTTGTGCCATGGATCTCATACATACACATAATAATAAATATGAAAAGATGCCAAAAAGCTGGGCATGGTGGCTCACACTCGGAATCTCAGGATTTGAGTGTTGAAGACAGGACAGCTAGGGGTTAAATGTCGCCATGACAATACAGTCTGAGACCAGCCTGGATACGTGAGAGCTTGTCTCACCCTCCACCCTCTACTCCGACCCCCCTTACCCCATGGAATGTGCAACACATGCAAAGTCAAATGCTGCCTGAGTTAAGGTCTGACAATTTCCTGGATCCTTAAGGAATGCTTGAGCC
Organism: Phyllotis vaccarum; assembly: GCA_033318265.1. Lineage (NCBI taxonomy): Eukaryota > Metazoa > Chordata > Mammalia > Rodentia > Cricetidae > Phyllotis > Phyllotis vaccarum. The sequence goes on along the minus strand of JARWLC010000016.1, from coordinate 68,270,348 downwards.
TGACAGCCTACCAAGTCAGCTGCCCAAGATAGACCAACTTACAGACGCTGTGCCAGGGACCATAAAATTCTAGTACACATTTTGCTGGGCCCTGTGGCCTTTCACATGTTCCCACACACTACTTCTACCATCCGTTGTTCTTCACACTTAGGTGCAAATTCTGTGTGCCTCATTCATGACCTGTGTTCTTTTTTCTTTTCTTTCTTTCTTTCTTTCTTTCTTTCTTTCTTTCTTTCTTTCTTTCTTTCTTTCTTTCTTTCTTTCTTTCTTTCTTTCTTCCTTCCTTCCTTCCTTCCTTCCTTCCTTTCCTCCCTCCCTCCCTCCCTCCCTTTCTTTCTTTCTTTCTTTCTTTCCTTCCTTCCTTCCTCCCTCCCTCCCTCCCTCCCTTTCTTTCTTTCTTTCTCTCTTTCCTTCCTTCCTTCCTTCCTTCCTTTCCTCCCTCCCTCCCTCCCTCCCTCCCTTTCTTTCTTTCTTTCTCTCTTTCCTTCCTTCCTTCCTTCCTTCCTTCCTTCCTTCCTTCCTTCCTTCCTTTCTTTCTTTCTTTCTTTCTTTCTTTCTTTCTTTCTTTCTTTCTTTCTTTCTTTCTTTCTTTCTTTCTTTCTTTCTTTCTTTCTTCTTCTTTTACATCCCAGATTCTGTTTTCCCTTCCTTTTCTCTCTTCTCATCCCCTCCGTCCACCTTCCCTCTGTCCCTCTCCAGGAAAGGGCAGGCCTTTCATAGATATCAAACAGACGTGGCATATCAAGTTACAGTAAGACAAGGCACCTCCCTCGTATTAAGGCCGGTCAAGGCAACCCAGTATGAAGAAAGGGTCCCAAAAGCAGGCAAGAGGAGTCAGAGACAGCCCTGCTCCCTTTGTTAGGAGTCCCACAAGAAGACCAAGCTGTACACTGTAACATGTATGCGGAATGCCTGTGTCAGTCCCATGCAGGCTCCCTGGTTGTCTGTTCAATCTCTGTGGCTCTATAAGTCCAATTTAGTTGATTCTGTGGGTTTTCTTATGGTGACCTTGGTCTTTGTCTCCCACAGTCCCTTGCTCCTCATCTCCTAAGTGTCTAGTCTTTGGCTGTGGATGACCCGTGTTCTTAATGAGAATGTGGGTTAGCGTTAAGTGAAAGGAGCCGCTGTGGTGCTTGTCTAACCTGGGAATCTCAGTCTAAAGATGAGCCTAAATTCAGTAGTTCAAGGCCAGCATCAACTACACAGTGAGTTTGAGGACAGTCTGGACCGTATGAGATCTCAAGTGTCCAACAGCAATTCTGTGAGGTCGCTAACTCATTTAACATCCAAGGAGGCAGGTCTTGAGAGGCTCTCGTCCTCCCATCATCTCATATGCATCTGCAGTCCCTGTCTAGACTAGTCACCACTAGAAAAGTGGGAGCACTTTAGGAGGAGCAGCTGTATGAAATCAAAACAAAGGGAGGTGGGATAAGATCCTTGTTGAAGCAACTGAGACAGCGTGATGGGAACAATTCTCACTTCCTTAGTCCTCGCTTTCCCAGAAGCCCAAGCTGTGGCTTGACCCTGTTGTCAGAACCATCACTTGCTGGATACATACCTTGTCACTCATTAGCTCAATACAGGATCACTGGACTCTGCATATTATCCTGAGAAAAAGGTGGGTGATACTGGACATGGTAGCCTCTAGAGTGCTTCCTTTGTAAACAGACCAGGCCTGAGTTCAGGAGGATGGTTAGAGTAAGAGTTTCAGTATTCATCACCTACCCACACAATTTGACAAAATGCCTGATACAGGTTACTTACAAAATTGTATTAGTTAAGTTTTCTGTTGTGATAAAATCCCATGACCAAGGCAGTTTATAGAAGGAAGAGTTTATTTCACTCAGGATTCCAGAGGGCTAAGAGTTCATCATGGCAGACCCATGGCAGCAAGCAGCAGATATGGAGAGCTCACATCCCTAACCATGAGCACAGTAAGAACTGAGACTGGCATACCTCTTAAGCCTTCAAACAATGCCACCAATGGGGATCAAGTATTCAGATGCCAGAGACTATAAGAGATATCTCATGCAAACTAATTCAGAAGTGAACAAAGGCTTATTTTGACTCATGGTTCTGGAGGTTTAAGAGTGGGTGGTTCATAGGTTTGGGAATCTGGTGGGGGTGTCAAGTCATGGTGGAAACACATTGGATTGAGTGTTCATATCTCTAGCTGGGAAGTAGAGAAGAAGACGGTCAGGGTCCCACTGTCTCTTCTTTAAAGCACACTCCTAGTGGTCTAAGGACTTACCACTAGGCTCTGCCTCCTAAGTTCACAGGAATTCTTAATATTGGCTCCTTGGGGATGAACCCTGCACAGGGAACTTTCGAGGATATTGCCTGTATTTAGACCACAGCAGTTTTTCAAAAGGCATATGTCCAAGGCTTCCCTGGACCCAGACTCTTGGGAAAGGGGAAAGGAAACCATAGGTATAGCGCCCCTGCACTAAAATCTAGTCTCTGTTCAGGCCAGACCCATGCAGATACAGTGCGCAAACTTGTTCTTGTGAGCACATTAAACCTAAACGTTGAGCTGAAACGTCTTCTGTAACCCTGCCTCTACTCTTGAACCATACAGAACAAACTGATGTTTCTTTAGTGGCAGCAGTACCTTATCAACTGAAATGAACTGGCAGGTCCTCTAAACACATGGTTTGATTTGTTGGGGCCCCTTTTCAATCCAGGAGAAAGTTTCACAGGGACATATGTACTTCTTCCCATTTTAAAAAATGTCTTCATATTGCCTTTTGAAATGTGGCCATGACCATGATCTGTGGTAGCCCCTCAAATCTGTTGTCTTTTTGCTGAGACCTTTGTATCTTTCCAGATCACTTACTTTCTCTCTCTCTTTTTGTGTTTGTGTCTTTTTATTGTTTTGTCTTGTTTTTTTGAGACAGGATCTCATCATGTAACTTTGTAACTCCTGCTGGCTTAGAACTCGGCTCTGTAGATCATGCTGGCCTCGAACTCAGAGATCTACCTGTTTCTGCTCCTTAGGTGCTGGGATTAAAGGCATGTGCCACCATGCCTGGGTCCTTTTTTTTTTTTTTTTTTTTTTTTTTTTAAAGATTAGCTTTAAAGATGATGAAGACTTTTTTCATTCCAGACAGAGTTTATCTGTGTAGCCCTGATTGTCCTAGAACTCACTCTGTAGACCAGGCTGGCCTCAAACTCAGAGATCCATCAGCCTCTGCTTTCTGAGTCCTGGGATTAAAGGCATGTGCCAATATACTTATTTTTTTTTTATTATTTTTGATTGTATATCTCTGTGTGGGAATGTGCATATGCTTGTGTGTGACACAGGAAGTCAGACATGTTGGATCTCGTGAAGCTGGAGTTACAAGCAGTTCTGAGTCACTTGATATAGCTGCTGGGAACTGAGTTCAAGTCTTCTGCAGGAGAGATAAGTACTCTTAATCACTGAACCTAAAATTACCTTATTACCTTTCATCTTATACATTATTCTGGGCGTGTAGGGTCAGTATGGGCTCTATGATGTGCCTGTGGAGATCAGAGGATAGCTTTGGGAGTCTGTTCCCTCCTTCTGCCATGGGATCTGAGCATTGAATTCAGGTTGTCAGGTTTTCTTGGCAAGTACCTTACCTGCTGAGCCTTCTCACTGCCCTCTACTTACAAATTCTTAGCCCCAAAGTGAGGCAGCCTAAGCCAAGAAGCCCCAGATATGTAATCACTAATACAGACTTTGTATTTTGTCAAAGTAACTTACCAAGTGATTTATAACAAATCACAGCCCCAAACTAGCTCACAGATTGTTTTCACAGATAAATTCTTTTGGGGACACATCAATTTGTTTTTGTTATCTAAGGCTACTTCTGAAAACCTTAAACATTTTGTCCTCTGACCCTTTACAGGAGAGGCTTCTGATACCTGTTCCAGGGCACTGGAAATGAGACTTGAGGCCCCAGCACATAGGAGCCTCACCTCATGTTCTTTTTTGTTGATTTTTTACATTTTTACCCTGTGTTAACTGTGGACGTGTCAGTGCTGTGGAGCGCATGTGGAGGATAGAGGGAGGCTTGCAGAGTTCTTTCTCTCCTTCCACTGTGTGGGTCTAAGGCTGTCAGGCTCGGTGGCGGCTCACTGGTCTCACATCATGCGCTCTCTCTCTCTCTCTCTCTCTCTCTCTCTCTCTCTCTCTCTCTCTCTGTGTGTGTGTGTGTGTGTGTGTGTGTGTGTGTGTATGTGTGTGTGTGTGTATGTGTGTGTGTATGTGTGTGTGTGTATATGTGTAGCCCTGGCTGTTCTGGAACTCTGCCATTCAAGTGCTGGGATCAAAGGTGCGCACCACCACGGCCCAGCTCACACACATCTTGTTCCTAAGCATACTTCTCTTTTCATCTCTGGAATGTCAGCCTGAGACTGTCAGGAGCAGGTGTACATGGGGATTGACAGCCTGTGAAGACAGAGCTGAGTAGGGATCTTGAGGTTCTGAGTTTGGAGATAGTGGCAGGGGCGGGTGATGTGACATGCGATCAGTGAAATTTCTTACGGCCACACGAGGTCTATTTGAGAATTTGTGATTTAAGATTTTGATTTCTGTTGACTTTTTCCATTTAGTCTCGTTTTCCAAACAGTGTACCCCTTTCCACTTTAAAAAACTGTGAAAGCATACATACATAATAGATGTTTACTATTTTGATTTTTCAGAATATTCCTTTATATTTTAATTTTTTCACAAAAATTCTTAATTTGTTTGTTTGTTAGGGGTGTGCATGTGGTAGTCAGAGAACAACTCACAGAAGTAAGTTTTCTTCTATCAGATGGCTTTTGGGGCTCAAACTTAGTTCCAAGCACCCTACCCACTGAACCATCTTATCTGCCTTGCATGTTGAATTCCCAACCCCTAGCACCTTAGCATGTGATTATATTTGAAGATAAGGCTGATAAAGAAGTAGTGAAGGTAAAGTGAGGTCATTGGAGTGGCCCTAATCCAATCTAACTCACACACACACACACACACACACACACACACACACACACACACACGACCATGTGAGGACACGGGGAGAAGGTGCAGTTTGTAAGCCAAGGACAAAAAGCCTCAAAGGGAACCAATCGTGCTGATACTTCAGTCAAAGCCTGCCAACCTCCAGAATTACGAGACAATAAATGTCTGTTGTCCATGATTTTCTTTCATAGAGGCCCTAGCAAAATAACACACTGTCCTTATTTTACCCAGCGTAACGTTTACTTACCGGCTGACACATGCTGAAGCATGTATTAGAGTCTCATTCCCTTGTGTGACTAAGTCATATTTCGTTGTGTGAAAGGCTGCATTTTGCTTATCTGTTTGTTTGCTGAGATACCTGGGCTGTTTCTAGCCTTTGGCTACCGCGAGCCCTGCTGCTTTGAACATGGCGTGCAATTATTTGTTTGATCCTCCAAACAGTGTCTTCCCATTTAAGAAGTGCTAAGCTTACCGTAACTTCTTCTTGTTGATTTGGCTTCAATTCTTGGGGTTTTCGTCAACATTGTGTCTTTCCTGTGTTCCCAGTATCCCTCAAGTCGTTTTTGATGCTGTTATAATCTTTTTTTTTCCTTCTGTTGATGGTGTTCACTTTGATTGGGGGAAGAGGTCACAGGTGCATTGGTAAGACAGCTGGGGTCAAAGTCATCCGACACTGTTCTTCTCTGTATACTACCGAAACAGTTACTTCACTTCCCTGATCCTTGAACTTGTAAGGTGGCTAAGTGAAGAACCAGCTTGCCTCCATTTAGGCTTAAAATCCATCTTATGGTAAAGACAAACTAGGTCAATTTCTGCTTATGATTAACTCTCTGCTTCTCAAAGATTCTCACCTGTAGCCTTAACGACAAATGGTTCTGTACTGCCTGTTCCAAGAATGACAATATGTCATTGTTTCAAAAGTTGTTCATAACCATTTTGCAACCCTACCTTTGCTTCAAACGGTTTTATGACAACCTTGTTATGCCCACCTTGCAACAATGTCTTTGTTCCAGGATGTCATTAGGATTAACCTGACCATTTTGCCCAACGAGTCCCCTGTTTAGAAATCCCCTACCCCTGAGCTATAAAAGCCTTGTCTTCCTCATATCCAATGCTGGCCTCTCAAACCCCACCTTAGGGGGAGGCAGCCTGTGTAATGAGTAAAAAGTCTTGCTTTAATTATTTTGGCCATGATGATTTAGGTCGATGGTCTTTCTGTTTTCATCTTAGGGATTAACAGTAAAGATGTGCCTGCTTCACACGGCATCCAAGATATTTAGCATAGAGAATATTTTAAGATAATTGTTTTATTTTTTCTCGAGTCAGGTTTTTTTTTTTTTTTTTTTTCTGTGACCAACTGTTTCTCTTGCAGTGACTCCTCAGATATATGCACAATTGTGAGACTTTTGGTTTAGAAAGAGAACACAGAGGCTGGGAAGATGACTTAGTGATTAGGAATGCTTGCTGCTTTTCCAGAGACCCCGAGTTTGGCTCCTAGCACCCACCCTTCGGTTTGGTTCACAACCTCCTGTAACTCCAGCTTTGTGGGAGCCAATGCCTTCTCCTGATCTCTTGGTAACCAACATGTTGCATATGTGCACATGTAGCATACATACATATGTACACACACACAGACATAAGTTAAAGAGAAAAAAAAAGAATGTTTACAATTCGCAGATGAAAATTCTGGCAAGAGTAGATATCATGGCCTTGAGTCTGCAGCCAGTTGTAAGTGGTAATTCCTCCTCAGGCCATTAGCTGACTCCAAGGAAGTACGTTCACATTAAAGAAGGTGATTTCTTTTAATCACAGTCTTTTTCAAATCGGTGGTGGGGACTGAGTCTTTCAGCCAGTGCTCTGCCACTCTCTCAGCCCAGGATCTTTACTTCAAATGTTAAAAATACATTCTTAGTAACATCCAGATTAGTGCGAGACCAAGCAACTGGCACAATAATAGTCCAGCCAAGTGGAAACAAAATCCAGTACCACAGCTAGTAAGTTGGTTAGTTTCCTTCAAGTTGAGCTATAGATTCATTATATCCCCTTTAAAATTCAAGAATACTTTAAAAAAATAGTAGACTTACCTGAGGTGCACAATATGGCTGGTCAGATGAACTAGTTTTGTTTAGGATTGTGTGGTGACTTGCTGGCAACATTGAAAGGTGAAGCTCCCATAGGCTTCTGGTTCTAAAAAGTGGGCTTCACCAGGGGTAATTTTAGATCCTACAGTACATCACATGCTGAATGCCCGTGTGTGGCCAGTCACAATTGTGCCTTTTAATGTATCTTGAACATAGTAAATTATTTCTAGTCCCATGTTATTTTAAGGAAATTGGTTTTATTTGTTCGGTTTTAGTTTATCAAGACAGCTCTTTGCAGCCCCGGCTGTCCCTGAACAACTTGCTTTGTAGACCAGGCTGGCCTCAAACTCAGAGAGACTCAAACTCTGCTTGCCTCTGCCTCCTGAGTGCTGGGAGAAAGGGTTACGCTACCACCGCCCATCCTGAGAACTGTTTGTTAAAGAAAGACTTTTTCATTATTGCCTTGTCAGAACTGTGTGCCCCATGTAATAACTCATCATGGTAAAACAGTTTCCCTATTAATTTTGTTGATATGCTAAGCAGGATTGAAATTTTGATTTTATATATATTATACAGAACCTTAAATTGGGAGCCGGTGAAATGTCTCAGTGGGTTATGGTATCTGACACCTTGATTTTGTACCCTGAGCCTTACATGATGGATGAAGAGAACCACCTCCTATAAATTCTCACTTGATATCCACAAACAAACCATAGCACACCCATACATATACACCAAAACAAACAAATAAGCAAACAAGCGAAATACTTTGGATTGACTGGGTATGGTGGTGCCCTTCCTTAAATTAGCACTAGGGAGGCAAAGGCAAGTGGATGTTTATTTTATTATTATTATTATTATTATCATTATTATTATTATTATTTTGAGGCAGGGTTTCTTTGTATAGCCTTGGATGTCTTAAAACTTACTATGTAGATCAGGCTGGCTTCAAACTCATGGTGATCTAGCTGCTTCTGCCTCTCAAGTGCTGATATTGAAGGTGTGCACCACCACCACACAGAATTTTTTTTTTTTCAAAACAGGGTTGTGTGGAGCCCAGGTACTCCCTTTGTAGACCAGGCTGGTCTTGAATTCACAGAGATCCACCTGCCTCTGCCTCAAAGTGCTGGGATCAAAGGTGTGCACCACCACCACAAGCAAGTGAATATCTAAAAACTCAAGGGCAGCTTAGTCTACATTGGAAGTCCCAGGGTAGCCAGGGTGACATAGTGAGACTATGTCTCAAAAAACAACAGATGATCTGGAGGGATGGCTCAATGGTCAAAACTACTGGTTGCTCTTCCACAGGATTTGGGTTCAGGTCCCAGCATTCACAACCATCTAACTCCAGTTCAGATCCAGGGGACCAGAAACCGTTTTCTGTGGGCACAAGGCATGCACATGGCACACAAAAATATATGCAGGTAAAACGTCCATATCCATAATATAAAAATAAATGAATCTAAACCCAAGCAAACCTTGAATTGGTGACAGGTAAAGACCATTAGCATTTTCCTCAAAGCTTAAAACTGGAACACCACTGGAATAACTTTAAAAAACCAATACAATATATCATCTATTACATTTTCTGTATGTTTGTTACAGATCAAATATGAGTTGAAATGTTTGTGTTTTAATCTCCTGTCAACAACATCTCAATTAAAAACTTGCCTTTTTGGTAAATAATGGTAGAACAACTGAAAATCCTTATGTAAAAACTAAATTGTCTTCTTGGTCTCTCTCCTCATTTGTGTGTGTGTGTGTGTGATGCAAAGTGGCTAATCTTAGTAAGCTTAAAATCTTTCGAAGCTGGAGAGATCTGGAAGTTGAAGAGGGCCCTGGCTTGGTTTCTAGCACCTACATGATTGTTGGGATAATCTTTTTGTGTATTGTGTGAAGATGCGTGCCTGTTTCACCTCACCTGCCTAAGGCACCTTCTGATTGGTTTAATAAAGAGCTGAATGGCCAATAGCTAGGCAGCAGAGGATAGGCAGGACTTCCAAAAGAGACAGGAACTCTGGGAAAGAATCTGAGGAGGGAGATTGGCCTGCCAGACACAGAGGAGGTCAGATGTAAGGTGTTGGGAAGAGATAATGAGCCATGCAGCAAAACGTAGATTAATGTAAATGGATTAATTTAGGTTTTAAGAGCTAGTTGGGAACAAGTTGAAGCTAAGGCTAAGCTTTCATAATTAACAAAAAGTCTCTGTGTCAACATTTGAGAGCTGGCAATCCAAAGAAAGAACACATGGTGGTTCACAGTCATCCCTTCTTCTGCCTTCCATGGGAACCAGGCATACGTGCAGTACACTTACATGCATGCAGGCCAAACACTCATGCACAAAATGGAAATAAGTCACTGGGCACTTGGGAAGTAGAGGCTTGTGAGTTTGAGACTGTCATGGTCTATATAGAGAATTCTAGTATGACAGGCTATACACATAAGGCCCTGTCTCACCGACAGAAAATATCAGTGAAAATCTGTGACTAAAATTAAAAACTTAAGTCATAAAAGAAAAAAATAATAAATGGCACTTGATAAAAATCAAGAACGTCTGTTCCCTGAAAGGCATTTAAGTGAGTAGATACAGTCTAGGAAAAAATATTTACAAGCATATATCTGATAAAGGATATGTATCCAGCATATATGGGTCAAAACAGAGTGTAAGATCTCATAAGTGAACAAACTATCTGAGGATGGTGGTGGTGAAAGCTGTTAATTTCAGCACTCTGGACACAGAGACAGGTAGATCTCTGTGAGTTCAAGGTCAGCATGGTCTACAGAGTGAGTTCCAGAACAGTAAGGGCTGTTACTCTGTCTCCCCCCACCCAAAAAAAAAAAACCCAAAAAACAAAAAAACCCCAAAAAACCGAAAACCAAAACCATTTTTTTGAACAGGCATTTCATAAAAAATATACCTAAGAGATAGGTAGCAAATGAATGACAACATTAATATTATTAGTTATTAGGGAGGTACAAATTAAAACTGCAGTGAGGCCCAGTGGGTAAAGTCCATCTTTACCACCAAGCCTGTTGACCTGAGTGCAATTCCCAGGATCCAGGTGGTAGAGAACTGTCTTCTGAGTTCTGTGTGCACCATGATATGTACACTCTTGAATGCGCGCGCGCGCGCGCACACACACACACACACACACACACACCCCTTTTGAGTGCTCACAATGGGCACACTAAAAATAATTGTTGAAAAAAATACACCCCTGCAATTGTTGAAAAAAATACACTTGTACATCTAAAGAATAACCAATGGTAAGGGCTACAGCATGGCTTAGTGATGGGGTTCTTGGCTAGCACATGGAAGGCCTTGTGTTCCATTCCCAGAACCACATATACCATATCAAGCCTTAGGCTGGGAAAGAACTGAAATTCTAGTGCGCTTTTTGGAACATAAAATAGTAAATCACCCTGGGAAAAATTTAAGCAGATATTATATGACTCAACTATTTCACTCCTAGACAGTTATCCAAAAGAAACAAAGGCTTCTATCTGTACACTGGTATGCATGCAAATATTCATAACAACTTTACTTTTAATAGACTAATCTTGGAAACAACCCACATGCCTATCAGCAGGTGAGTAGATAACCAACTGTGGTTTGTTCATACAATGGCAGATTACTTATTGATAAAAGTGAACGAGCACTGGGTGGTGGTGGCACATGCCTTTAATCCTAGCACCTGGGAGGCAGGGGCAGGTGAATCTCTGTGAGTTTGAGGCCAACCTGGGCTACAGTGTGAGTTCAAGGACAGGCTCCAAAGCTACACAGAAAAAACCCTGTCGTGGACCAAGAAAAAAGAAAAAAATTAGTTACTAATACAATGTGAATAAATCTCAAAATAATTGTATAAGTGAAAGAAACATTTGTTCGCTTACAGTTCTCATTGTGAAATGCAAAGTAAGCAGTGTTGACAGAAAGGAGATTAAAGGCTGCCAGACTATGAGGGGAGGGATTTTTCTTCATCTTGATTGTGCTGCTTTATACAGACATAGGTCAACTTTTATCAGTTTGTATCCTTTAAATAGGCATGGTGTACTAGACGTGGTGGTGCACGCCTTTGATCCCAGCGCTTGGGAGACAGAGACAGGTAGATTCTTGAATAGAAGTCTACAAAACTTATTAAAAATGTAAAGCACACGGGCTAGGAATATGGTTTTCGGGTGGAGTGTCCTGGCATGGTTTAAGCCCCATGTTCATTTCCCAGTACAATAAAAAACAAACTGGGAAATGTAAAGTTCCTAACACGTAACAGCTGCCTGGTTTACTTTTAGTTCATTTTACTCCATGACCGGTTGCTACCTCCTCCCTTCCTGGTGACATGGTCCCTCCAGCCACATAAGCCAGCATCTGTTGTCTCTCAGCTTCCTGCAACTGGCTTTCAGGGCTACCGTAAGCCCAGAGGTGACTGAACATTCTGGAGCCCCTGCCCACTGGAAATGGATCTGTCCCTCCACCTCCAACTGACATCTCCGAGCCCCCTTTTTCCCTCTGCTCAGCATTCTGTACGCAGAGGCCCTGGAAGGGTAAGCTTGTAGTCACTGACCTCAAAGGTCAGATGCAGATTAGTGACTACCAGATAGGACTGCCTTCGATTTGCCTAATAATTCCTTCATTTGGGAGTTTTTCCAGGTCCTGGATCTGTCTGTGACTTTAGTTCAGGATAGCAAATATTCTAGGAAGTTCCTAACTCCTGGACTTCAGCCCAAGGGCCGTCTCACTTTATCCCCTTAGCCTCTACCCTAGACCAGATGATCCTGGGCATGTGGGGGAGAGGCCAGTACTGGGCTCTGGTTTCTCATGCTTGAGGCTGGGACAACACCTGCAGTAGTCCTGGGGGTCTGGGAGTCCTCCCCATCATGTTTGCCCGGTTGCCCTAGTGACTGTATGACCCTTCTCCCCGCCCTCCACTGCCCGCTGTTGTCGCCTGCACCCACCATATAAATAGAGGCGAGGAGCAGCTGGGCTCTCTTGGCAGTCACCATGAAGGCGCTGCTCCTGCTCTGCTGCTGCCTGGCTTCACTGCTGCTCTCAGGACAAGCAGGTAATGCCCCCTGCCCCTGATATTCCCTAGTTTTTATTGGAGCAAGGGGCTGGGCTGATGGCAGAACTATGCTTCTCGCTGGTATCACCGACCTTCTCCCAGAGGCCTGGAACACAGAGGATGAGGTGCTAGAGAGAACCGGGAGCCCATGAGGGGTTCTAAGCAGAAATGAGAGGAAATGGTCCTGAGGTCTGGGCCAGGTTCAGAGAGAGGAGTCTGGCTGGAAAGAGGACCCTCAAAGTCAAGCCAGGAGGGATCTCTGAGATGGATAAAAATAACATAATCTTAAAACTAGAAGCTCCGGGTTCCTCTTTTGGTGGGAGATAGAAGACTTTGTTCTGGCTAGTGACAGGTTTGCATGTTGGTGGACAGAGTGGGACGTTATAGGCAAAGCTGGGAATCATTTTATGAACAGAGGGACATTAGAACCAGGATAGGATAGACTTGAACATAAAGTTGAGAATTGGTGATTCTGTTGGAAGCAATTTGGCAGAATGCAGAGCAACGGAGAAGAACCTTTACAAGGGGCAGGGTCTTTGATCAAGAAGGGGCTTAGCTCTGCACACTGGCTGTCCTTTGACATCTTGGCACTTTGTATGACAGAGGCGGTGGCTTGGGTTGCAGCATGGGGGTTATTTATAGACTGTGGAGGGGACACCCGATCATTTTGCCACCTCTCTTGTTCTTAAGACTCCCAAGGCTGGCTTCCCCCTGGGGATTCTTTGAGGGAGGTGCCCTAAGATTCCCCCTAGGGATCTAGGACACCCTAATTTGTCTCCTGTACTAGTACTTAGTCTTTGCACATGAGATCATGAGGTTGTGAGCCTGCTCTTAGATATTTAAGGTTCTGTCTCATGAGACTGTGGAGCTACAGAGGTATAGTCCCTGTGAGAGAACGGGCGTTAGGGTGAACAAAAGCCGTTCTTTGGGGGTGCAAGAGATAAGGCTGGGGGCCTCTGGGCCATTGAGCTCGCTGTCGGGCCCTGCCCTTGTCTGCCCTTGAGTTAATTTGGTCTGTGGGGCTGTGGTGGCTGGAGTGGTGAGTATTCCGAGCGCTGTCAGGTGGCTAAGTATGGAAACAGTCCTGTAATTGGATCCTGAACCCGAAGCCACTGCCACCCTCTCCCCTTCCCAGCCCCTCCTCTGCAGGGTCCAGCCCCAGCTGCCACCTTGAAGCTTCCACACAATAGAGCCCCAGGAATTTTTGTCCTTTTAGGGGCATCTTTGATATTCTCTCTTGGTACAGAGGTAACTGATATCTAGACTATGTCAGAAGCTCTGCTCAGAGCTCTTGCTATGGGGAAAAGAGGCATGTGCTTTGGGTGACCGTTTCTTCAGGCTGTTACTTTCCTGCACCCAACAGTGTGAGCCATCAGTGTGCAGAGCCCCTGCCTGCTCCTTCCAGCTCAGTGACCACCACTCTGCCCAGATGTAGGCTGTATACTGTAAGGTGGCGGTGACAAGACACCACATTGTTCCCCTTATAATAGTAATCTTTCCTAGTGGTTGATATTTCCCCCAGAATTTCCCATCCTGTCAAAGGTCCTGTCTTTGAACCTGAACTCCTGTCCCTTGCCTCCCAGTCTGCTCTGCCCTGCCTTCTCTAGCCCAGCCTACCCCTACTTGTGAGGGCAGGAAGCCTAGAACTCTGCCTGTTTTGACCTCCCCCTGCATTGCTCCTCTATGTCCCTAGACTCTGAAGCCCCCGTTGCCTCTCCTTCCTGTTAGGAGACCCGGCATTAATTTCTCCAGCCATTAGTCACAAGTAACTACACCAGGACTTGGAGCAGCCATGGGCTCCTGTCACCAAATATCTCTGGTCTCCACCCTTGTCCTGCCGCCCCCCCCCCAAAGTTCTTTATAACGGCCTGAGTGCTTTCTGTGATCTATGCACCCAGCGGGGCGATAGGTCTCATTTCTTTGGACAGGAAAGTAAAACCACCTTTCCAGTCAGCGACAGAGGCACATGCACATGCTGTGAGCGTCCACTGGGCAACTTCCTCTGACAGCCCCTGTGGATGGATGTGAAGAGGGGTAGGGGATGAGGCCGCCCAGAAAGTTTCTGAGAATGTTGCTTCAGATCCTTTGAAGTCATTGGTACTTAACTGCTAAAGGCTGATTTAGGATGCGTTTGCATCCCGTTCCTTGATCAGGGATCTGGGGTTTTTGTGTCCATTCACCCCCCCCCCCATCTCAGCTCTGGTTTTCAGATTTCTGACTCTTCCCTGGTACCCATCTTCCATCCCAATTGTAAGGGTTTGTGTGTGCCAGGGATCCTGCCTATAGGTCTAGGGCAAAGTGTCCATGTCACCCCTTGAGGCCGTCACCTCCTATAAGGCCAGTATATCCAGAAGGACACCTCCTGTCTCTTCCACAAAATAGTTCAGCTGCTACTGTCTCCTATTGGGAGACTTTAAGAGGAGTGAATTCAGGGCTCTAGGGAGAGAGCTGACCTCAGAAGCCTTTCTGGCTCCCAACGCGCTGCCCCCCCCCCCCCCATACTAGCTTGTGAAAGCTGGACAAGCCCAAGACATCTTGTCTCCCCATTTTCCATATGGATGCTGTGAAGCACTACGTCAGGATATGCTTATGGATTCATCCCTTTGAAACAGTGACACCTTTCCTAGTACCACAGGGAACCACAGTTCGGGAAATTGTTTTTATCCCATATATGAGGTAGCTAGTTCATGATGGGCCAGAACCAGGATTCAGGTCTCTTTCCCTGTGCTTTGGCCCATTTATCTCCTGAGGGAGGTGAAGAGAAGACCAGTTGCAACCAGCTGGCCATTTGGTGCCTGCTTGTGAGTGTAGGCTCTGAGAAGGACCCAAGTCCTGTGGACACAAAGGAGGACAAGATGGCTGCTTCTGTTCCTGGGTTGGCCTGAGAAGGTGACGAGACTGGGTGATGTCTCCTGGTTGGAATGAAGGTGACAGCTGGGACAGCGTGCTGTACAGAATAGGGTCTGTTGCTGTGGAGATGGGCACATTCTTTACTCCTAACCCAAATCTAAGCCTGCCATGTATGTGTAATGTTGCTTGAGTATCTGAAGCCGTTCATTCCCACAGCTTGCAGTATTTCATCATTTTATAAAGCCATCCTTTATTTATCGTGCCTGCTGTGTTATAAAGTATGATACTGGATGAATTCAGATGACATTTTGGCATGCCTTTGGTCTAGGAGGAAGGAAAGACAGCTTCCTCTTCACAGGTATACCTGTGCTGGTAAGATACTGTCAGACTTGAAAATGTCAGAAGCTGAAATAAATAACATATATATTTATTGATTAGGGAGGAGTATGCATGTGCCACAGCATGTATGTAGAGGTCAAAGGGCAACTTTTGGAAGTCTTGAGTATCTATTTAAGGTCATAAGGCTTAGCAGCAAGCACCCTTACTTGCCAACCCATTTCTTGGCCCTGAGGAGTATTTTTAGGTTAAGAAAGATAAAGTTGGACCTTGAGGAAAGCAGTGTTCAGATATGAGAAGACTGCAGGAAGAGAATGTGTGTAAAGGGAACGGGGTGAGCCAACCTTATGAAGTATGGACGGCCTTGAGTGGTGGATGAGGAGGAAGCTTTATCATGTGGACAGAGGGTAACCATGGAGGACTCTGAAAATCTCTACCTGGTACCTTTGATTGGAAAGAATAGGGCTGGGGGAAACTGATCAATCAGTCATGACAGGATGTAATTCAGAGACTGTAGACCCCAGCAAACTTATAAATAGGAAGAAGAGACAACTCTAACAGAGTTAGGGTCCAAAAAGCTAGACTTCTCAACCGGAGGCTGCAGGAAGCTCTGGCAGGCGTGGTCACTGGAGGAGCTATCAGAAAAAAACCATTGCTATGTAAGAGAGAACACATCCTAAATGTTCAGTTTGGGCTGAGTGATGACATGTGACTTTAATTCTAGCACTCTAGGGTAGCCAGTGGGTTTCTGTGAAATGGAGACCAACTTGGTTTTCCTAGTGAGTTCCAGGCCAGCCAGGAGCGAGGCTCTGTTATATGCACACAAAGTTCAGTTTGGGTCACTTTAAGTACCACAGATCATGGGACATCTGGGTGGAGATGAAAAGTGGCTAGAAAGATGAGATTAGACTGGGTATGTTGACACCTGCCCATAATGGCAGCATTTGGGAGACAGAGGTAGGAGATCATGAGTTCAAGGTCATCCTGGCTAGGCAGAGGGTCTCTGCACTAAACAAATAAACAAGAACAGAGGAAATCAGGCCTAGAAATGTAGAGATACAATTCATTTATAGAAAGACCAGCAAGACTGGGAAGAGGGAGCCATTGCAAAGGGAGAGAATGAGATGAAGGGCCAATCTTTGAAGGACACTGGAACCGAAGATCAGGAAAAGGAAGAAGATAATGAATAAATGAGTCGCAGAAAGATGGGAAGGATTACAAGGAGAGTGGCCCGGTAGCCAAGGAAAAGGATGTCTCTTAGAGGAAGGGGCAGTCAAGGGGATTAAATGTCACGGAGACGTGGGGGAGGATGAGGTGTTGATTCTGACAGCCCAGAGGTCACCAGCAGATTAGGAGGGATTTAAGAGTATTTAGTGATCACACAGAGGCAACATATTTAGATGTGGGGACTTAAAGATTAAGTAGGGGGGAATAAAAGCCAGTAACAGAATTTGGGACCAGAAGGCATTGCAGACAGAGAGAAACTTGAACGTGGAGCATGTTTCTGAGCCAATAGTGAGGAGCCTGTGGAAATGAGAAGGTTGAAGAGCAGAGGGAAGGACTGGATTTTGGTTCCGTAAGGAGAGTGATTGCCTAGCATGCATAAAGCCCTGGCTTTGATTCCGTGCACCACATATAGTTGGGAATGGCGTCAAATGCTGGTAATTCTAGCCCTTGGGGAGTGAAGGTGAGGCAGTCAAGAGCTCAGGGTCATTTTGGGGCACAGAGTGAGTCAGAAACAGGCTGGACCACACGAGACCCTGACTTAATAAAACAAAGGACAAGAAAGAGCTGGTAAATGGGGTGTCTAAGATATCAGAAGCTCAAAGAGGGTACAAAAGGCCAAGTGTACTGTGGCTCTGATGGGGAGTACTGAAGAGACCTTGGGTAGATATCATGAGTTAGCATCAGCCTCAGTGGCTCACGCTATCCAAGGAACTGAGCTAGGAAGTATGCCTGTGGGATGCTGGCCTACACTGGGATTTCTTTAGAGCAGCAGTTCTCAACCTTCCTGATCCGGTGACCTTTTAATACATGTTGCGATGACTCCCAACCATAAAATTATTTTATTGCTATTTCATAACTGTAGTTTTGCCACTGTCACAAATTGTAATGTAAATATTTTTGGAGATAGAGGTTTGCCAAGGGGGTTACGACCCAGATTGAGAACCACTGCTCTGGAAGCTTTGGAAAGCCGTGGCGAACCAGATAAATTTTCCAGGAGCTCTGTGTAGTTAGGGAGACTTGTTACTCTTGAGTTTGAGTTGAAGCTAGTCTCTACTGTTGAGGAAGATGTGAGATGCCTGGGAGAGGAGGCTGGAGGGGAAATGATAAACCAGTGTTTTCCTCAGAGTGGACGCTGGGGGACCTGCCACCTTCAGTCACAGTGACTTCAGTAGACATCAACTTGCTTCAGGCTCCATCATCCAGGATGTGTACTTAACAAACGTCTGCCGAATTACTGTGGGAAAACAGTGTGTTGTGGTCCCATCTGGATTCATTTCTTTCAAGTGGAAACTGACGGGTGAGGCACATGGCCCAAGCTTGTATGATGATCTTGCTACTCTTCATTGTGGGATGAAGACAGACACCTAGGCTCAGGTCTACCCATTGATTTCATCTTGGCTACGAAGCCTATATGCTTCTCATGGACAAGGAGGGTGAACAAGAGACGTAGATGTGTAAGACTTGAGTCCTTCATTTCTGTTTGAGAGCCTGGGCGCTTCAGAATTCCCAGCCCTTTCCTCTCCTGACTTCTTAGAAAGGCATTACAGCTGAAGCTGCCCTTCTTCAGAATGCATCCACTCTGCAGGCCCCGCCTCTCTGCCAGCAACTGTTCGGTCCTTCACTTCCACTAAGTAACATAGTGCAGTCAGGAAAAGCAACCGTCACGTCAGTGGAAGAGCAGGGCTCAATAGCTTGGATTGTCATTTTCTATGACCGCTCTTTGTTTTAGAGGGTTCCGATTCTACCTCAAGGAATGCACCTCTAAGGTGGAATTCCTCACTGCTTTGGTGAGCAAGGCCTGTGGAACCCCTCAATCACATACAGAGGCAACAGATAGCCCGTGAGTTCTGAGTGCAAAGGGGCTGAGCTGTAGAGTGGGCCTTCTTACACCTAGTGCTGAGTAAGAATTGGAGCCACAGTGAACTCAACCATAACTGAGGTTTGGATTTGTTCAATGCTCCAGAGGTCTCAGTCCCCAGGGCCCATCCCAGTCTGGTGTGCTTACTGAGATTTTGGAAATTATTCTTTTTTCTGTTGGTCCCTGATTGCTGTGTTTCTGTAGGATTGAGGAGTCTTCCTGTCCCTCACCCTTCAGACAGGGTTTCCCTGTGTGGCGCTGGTTGTCCTGGAACACACTCTGTAGACCAGGCTGGCCTTGAACTCAGAGATCTGCCTACCTCTGTCTTTTGAGTGCTAGGATTAATGGTGTGCACCACCATCACCACCACCACCACTTAATCTATCTGCCTTCTGCCTCTTTCTTTTCCACTCCTGAAGGTGGTTTTTACTTACAATCGAGGTTTCAGGTCCCTTCCCCATCAGGGGACATGCCTGTCACTTGTCAACTTATGCATTCACCCTCCCTCCCAGAGCAGCCATTCCTGAGCTGCTCAGCTGCAAGACAGAAAACTTGCATGGAGAATCAGAATTCAAATGTCAGAATTAAACCAGAAGTACAGTAATAATGTATTAATTTTATTCATAACCTGAATATGATTAGTCAATAAGTAGAATTTAATCAGAATTAAAGGGCTTAGAGATCAGCCATTCACATCTCTAAGGCCAGTGCCTTATAGTAGGTTCTTTAGTCCAGCTTACTCAGATAGTGCAGGGAGGGGGAGGGGTGGGATGGGGGGAGTCTGCTTTCAGTTGCCCTGGTGTGAGGTTCTGAGGACACCGAGAAGAAATTGATACCAGTGGGAGCCATTCCATAAGTGTGTCTTTCCTGAGATTGCTGTGTGGGTTGCAGGACAGCAGGGTAGCCATTGATGAAGCCAGAGTATTCTATGGGACACTCTCTTAGCGAGGGTGGGATTCTTGACTCTGAGGGTCTTAGGGAATAGGAAAAGGCTTTTCTCTTTCCAGTCCTTTCCCAGGTTCTTCTTTACACAACCTCTTCAAGAGTTCTTACTTCTTCCCTCAGTTTGGAGTATGCTAGCTACTGTGTGAGCATGGGCTATGTGCTGATCTTTGGCTGTAGACGGTCCATCAGAGATTTGCCGAATATGGGTGTGGTCTTCCTTAGGAAATTCCCTTTAGTTAAAGAGATTGAGGTGGATTCTGATCAGGATGTAATCAGAAGAGTAAAGAAGCCACAAAAATGACTAAGCTCTCTGGAAACTTGAGTGAGTACAGGAGTGGGGTATTTTATCCCTGAGGAGGGAGAGCTGGGGCTGGGGCAGATGTGGGGTCTCTAACTCTCTCGACCCTTCTCAAGACCTTCAAGGTCCTGGCTGAGCCACATGTCACAGGCAGGAATGAACTGTCTCTGCCCTGAAGAGCTGACCTTCTATTTGCAGAGATGACTTGCACTGTAAAAAATGTAGCTAACACCCCCTGCAGCCTACACTCTGGAGAGGATAGTTAGGAAGGTCGGCTCCGAGGAGGGAGCCAGCCACACTTGTAGAAAGGGACACTTACAGACCATCAGCTTTCTGAGGTCAAGAGACTGGGCTTTTATTATTTCTCTTACATAGTAAACAAGTGTTTGTTTGTTTGTTTGTTGAGACAGTGTTTCTCTATATAGCTCTGGCTGTCCTAGACACTCTGTAACCAGGCTGGCCTGAAACTCAGATCCACCTGCTTTTGACTCCTGAGTGCTGAGATTAAAGGCATGTGACATCACTACCTGTCTTTGTTGTTGTTTTTAAACTATGGTTTTGTGTTAAGTTGCAATGACCAATCAATCCTGATCCAAAAAGATTAAAAAGAAAAATCAGAAACAAATAATTCATAAATTTTAAATAACTTTAAAGAAAAACAAAAACAGAAAATAGAGTCTCTCTATATAGTTTTGAGATACACCTGCTTCTGTCTCCCAAGAGTCAAAAAAAAAAAAAAAAAAAAAAAAAACCAACCCAGAAAACAGTCTCATTTATAATATAGTTTTGGCCTGGCTGGTCTGGAACTCAGAGAGATACACCTATTTCTGTCTCCTAAGAGTCAGGATCAAAGGTTCTGCTCTACTGACCACTGTTTCAATTTCCATATAGTATTGTGTTATAACTGATGTAGTGATTTTTGTTCTATAATTGTTTCAATTATCAGTTTATTACTCTTTTACTGGGCCCTCACCCTCTCACAGTACTGCAGATTGAACCTAGGACCTCATGCGTGCCGGGGTATACTCTGGCACTGAGCTAGAGCTTCAGCTCACTGTGCCTAATTTAAAAATTTATTACATTTATTTATTTACTTATCTCTCTGTGTGTTTGCACACATGTACATATGTAGAACTTTCGGGACTCAGTCCCCTTCTGGGTCTCAAACTCAGGTTACTCAAGCTTAGCAGCAAACATTCTTTTCTACTGAGCCATCTGGCTGCCATCTCATCTCCCACTTCTAGAGGCAGGGTCTCAGGTAGCTCAGCCTGGCATTGGACTCACTATGAGGCTTGAGCGCCTTCCTCCCCCTCCCAAGTGCTGGGATTACATGTGCATGAACACACCTGCTTTTATGTGATGCCGAGGGTGGTTCATGCTAGGCAAGCACTTTATCAAGTGAGCTACATCTCCCAACCACCACTGCCACTGTGTTTAATTTGTAAGTTAAAACTGTATGGGGCCAGTAAGATGGTTCAGTAAGATGGTTTGCTGCCAAGCTTGACAACCTGAGTTCCATCCCCAGACCTCACATGATAGAAGGAGAGAACTAACCCCTGCAAATTGTCTTCTGACCTCCACACATGTGCCATGGCATATGTGCACTCTCCTTATCAACAAACAGATAAATAGATAAAATTAAAATTCATTATAGGTATGCATATACAGGGAAGAAAAAAAACCCATAACCTCTGTAGAACCCAGTACTATGTGGTTTCATGCCTCTACTGGGAACATACACCCAGCAAGCCCAATTAATCCTTAGCATGGAGCTTGGATCACTGAAGGCATTTAATAATGTCTAATGAATGAGCAGATGATTTGTGTAAGCAGAGATATCTACAGGCACCAGTTTTGCACCAGCAAGAACAGGATGAGAGCCACACTGGGTAGAATGGGAGGCTCATGTTCAGGGGAGATAAGGCCACACTGATGGGTTGCAGCCAATTGGGAAGGGCCTTGAATGCTAAGCTAAGTAGCTGTCTCCCTAGCCTGCTCTTCCTTTGACTAGACCCACCCCTTCTTCTCCCTCTCAGATATTTTTGGATCCTTCTAGAGCAGGGACATCACTCTGAGTTCAAACAGGTGCAGGCAAAGCCTGGCCTGGAGTTCAGTGCTTACAGGAAGTGGTTTGTGCTGGGAGCCCAGCCCAGAACTGAGCCAGGGGAGAGCCCTGGAACTTGCTTGGGAGTCCCCTCCTACCTTCCCTCCTCCAGCAGGCCACTGCCAAATTGCAGCCCCTGGTCCTCCTCCAAGTGGCCATTGGGTTAGAACCCGGTTGGCCAGTTGTCTCAAATAGAATTTTCCCTAGATGGCAATAGGTAAACCCTTGGCTCCTCCTCTGCCTTTATTCCATTAACAGTGTCTTCCTGTCTCTGTTTCTGGCCTTGAACTCATAGCCTTCCTTTCTTAACCCCCTAAACTCGGGGTTATAGATACACGCCACCATACTCATCCTGTTTCTTTTCCTCCGAATTGGGGATAGTAATACTTGGAACTATTGACATGGGGACTATGTGATTATGTAAGAAAACTCAGGGGTCTGGGGAGGGGGTAGCTCAGTTGGTAAAATGCTTGTCTAACAAGTCAAAGCCCCGTGGGCTTCATTCCTGGTACCACATTAACTGGCCATAGTGGTGTGTGCCTGTAATCTCAGCACTTGGTAGGTAGATGGGGGAGGGCAGAAGTTCAAGGTCACCTCAATATCCTGAGATGTATAGTGAGTTCAAGGCCAGCCTGGTCTACACAGTGAGTTCCAGGACAGACAGAGCTACATAGTGATCTCCTGATATTACATGCTTTTTAACATTAGCAGGGCTATGACAGTATGGGAGCGTTTTCAGTGTTGAGCATATGGTGCCACTTGACATGTGATTGAACAACTAAGGGCTCTATCGGCATTTCACACACACCCTTTCCAGGGTTGTTAATATCTTTGCGATTCTCTGTCCTCAAAGAGCTTACAAACCAGGAAAGGGGGGTAGTCCATACTCATGAGATGAACAGAGAACCATATAAGGTAGATGGAATCAGGGGCTAAAAATAAGTAGCCAGAGAGATCAGGGAAGGGGGACACTTGTCAGACAGGCTTTGTGGCTGGGAGGGGACACTCAAACTGGGTTTCAAAGCATGTGGATGTCAGAGCAATAGGCACAGGGACTAAGGTTTGAGACTAGTGATCACATCTGGCTTAGTGTGGGGGAGTGTTTGGCAGATTGCAGAGGGCCAAGCTCTTGGTTCCTATGTTATCTTCCTGTGGTTGCCATAACAAGTTGCCCCAAACTTGATAGCTTAAAACATTAGAAATGGCTGGGTCTGGTGGCGCACATCTTTAATCCCATCACTTAGGAGACAGAAGCAAGTGGATGTCTGTGAGTTCAATGCCAGTCTGGTCTACAGTGAGACCCTGTCCCAAACCAAACCCCCAAATGTGTTCTTGTTGAGTTCTAAAGGCTAGAAATCCAAAATCAAGGCATCAGTAGGGTTGTACTTCTGCAGGCACTGTGGAGAAAGCGTGCCTTTTCTTGCTTCTTATAACTGCCAATATTTCTGGGTGTTCCTGGCTTCTAGCTTTAACTTTCCAATCTCTGTCTTCCAATGACCCTCTTCCCTGCCTGGGCTTTTATGTTTTACCTTCATCATATGAAGATATTAAAGACACTGGGTTTAGGGCTCAACCTTATTAACATGACCTCATCTTAACTAATTACATCTACAAAAATCTCATTTCCAAATAAGGTCACACTCTCAGGTCACGGTGGGCACACAAGTTGAGAGCACACCGTTCAACCCACTGCAAGTTCTCAGCTGAGAGCCTTAAGATGTCTAGTAGTAGCTACCTCCAAATGTTTAGTTCTTATGTCCTGTGGGCAGCAGTCTTCTGCTGGGCAGAGGGGCACCTGTTGTCTTGGCCCTACTGTTCCGGTGGCCCCCACAATGACTTGATGGCTAATTTGGAGCCCTGCTGACACACCCAAGGGAAACATGTTTAAATGAATGTATGGACAGCTGGCTTGAACAAAGAATTCCAGGAGCAGCTGCCTAGCTTGTAAGAGTTCTGGATGTGTGTGTGATTGCCTCAGCTGTGGAACAAGCTAGAAGTGGAAGAGCCCGGGAGGGGGCACTAGTTTGTGGATGGCTAGTGATAGAAAGCAAGGACCCAGAAGTTGGAGATCTATGCACACGTCCTTTCTTTGTGAGGCCCTGTATTCATGTCCCTTCTTGATCTTAGCCCCATGAATGTTGTAGGAGCCAAGCAAGGGATATGTGGGATATGGAAGCTGCTTAGAATAAATTTCTGAAGGCCCACTCTGTGAGGTCCCGGTTCTCACAGACCTCCTGCCTACTAGGGAGCAGAGTAGTTGGGGCTCCTCATGGTGAGTAGCACGGGTGTCCAAACGTGAGTTGGGCATCTAGGCCGTTCTAGGAGCTGGACACTGTAGCATGTCCTGGTTCTGGAGGGTCAGGAAATTACATTCAATCTTTGCCTAGTATAGGTTTGCAGACCTTTTCCAAACTGTGCATCAGTGGACAGATTGCTCAGTTGTTAAGAGTACTTGCTGGTCTTTTAGAGGACCTGAATTTGGGTCCCAGCACCCACATCAGGCCACTTGCAACTGCCTGTAATTCCAGCTCCAGGATATCTGATGGCGTTTTCTGGCTTATTCAAGTACCCACATACTCTCAGCACATGCACACACAAACACATACAAATAATTCTTTTTTTTTTTTAGAGCAGTAACAACAATAACAATGTTAACCAGTGATCACAAGACCTAGTTCAAAGGACCCACTGGTCTCCCCTGTTAGCCTGGCACTGTGTGCTCTACTCTGTCCAGCTCTCTCTTACCCTCTTAGCTGCGATCACGGCTTCCTTCACACACTTGGTTCATTTCCTGTGGTGTCTGACCCCAAATCACCTCAGATCCCATGAGCAACTAACTACTCAGGGCCTATGTTGTCCACAGTCCCTTCTCAGGCATGGAGACTGATGCTGGGTGGTTATTTCTGGCTTCCTGCCTCCTCATCTGTCGCTCTAATCAGATCCCAATGTTTTCAAGGGAAGGAGATTTTGTTCAGCAATTTAGCAGTTTAGTTCACTCAGCTATTACACGGAAAGCAACCATCTACGGCTCTCTAACCACAGGAGAAGTGGGCCTGTGGAGGTTAAGTATTGGCGTCAGGACGTGGCTCCACGGCACTTCTCTTGTCTTATGGAAATATTTTGCTACCAAGCTGAAAAAAGGTCTTTCGTTGTGCGTCATTTATTCTATTTTCCACCAGACTAATTGTTTTCCATCCATCCATTTTTGTAATCCAGCCACACAGGTAACTATTCTAGATGCTCAGGAAACAAATTCCGACCAATGAGAAACTATATACGTTTTTCTGTGTAGATGCAGTGAAGAAAATAAAATTATGGAGGGAAAAGCAAGGCTAGGTGAGGACGACATTCAGTGGGGTAGCTGAGATACACCTCCCAGAGATGGCACCGTTGGAACAGAGCTAACTGGGAACAGCATACTCAGAAGAGGGAACTTGAAGCACAGTGAGCCAGGAGGGACCCTGGGGTGACCTAAGAACAGCAAGGGTTCTCGAGTGTCTGGACAGAGTGGTCAAGGTGGCACAGGAGAAGATGGGAGGTCACAGAGGAAGCAGGGCAGAGGGTCACGTGTTCTCAGTGCATTCATCAGATGCCGTCAGCTAAACACCCATCATCTCCCTAGGGGAAAAGGTGGCAGATACTTCAGGAACACAGAACAGACACGTCTAAGTCTGAAGGTTGGGTAGGAAATTCCTAGGGGATGAGCATCAAAGTCGAGCTCTGAAGCATGAGCAGGAATTGGCCTTGGGACGAGAATTGACAGTGAGATGGGCATTTTAGAGGCTGGTTAGAGAGTCTTGCTGAATGAAGGTGATTTGAATACTAGCTCTTCAGGCATGGATGATATACATCTAAAGAGGTATTGGGTATGGCCCTTTTCCTGGAGATGTCAACCTGGGCTATAGGTCACTACCATAGGGAGCAGGTCTGTGTCTTGTCATGTTATTCAGTGTAGATCAGTCTGGACATAAGTGAGTTGAGGGCAGAAACAGAGATCCATGTGGCCTTAAGTGATAGAAACCAAAAGACAAAATGAGGGCTGTGGTTCCAGACATGGATGGCAAAAGGAAACAACAGGCAAGTCTGGAACCTATAGAGAAGCAGAAGGGAGTTCCAGGCATAAAGGCCACCGTGACACCTATTCTGAGCTGGATCATGACCCCCTAAAAGACTTGTTTTAGCCCTAAGCCAATCTGCTTTTTGGAAGTGGGGCCATTGTGGCTGATGTTGGCTGAGTTCCTAGGAGAAGGGTAGGCTCTATGTCCAACACAGCAGCTTCCCTCTGGGAAGAGAAGGAGGAGAAGCCATGTGAGGTGGAGACAGACATGGAAGAGGTGGCTGGAAGCTAGGGAAGGACACAGAAGCAAGACAGACTCTCCCCTGAAGAGGAAGTGCGGTCCAGCTGATGCTTTGATTCAGACTCTGGTTTTTGGAACTGTGAGAGAATGGAGTCTCTCTTCCCTCCCTCCGTCCCTCCCTCCCTCCCTCCCTCCCTCCCTCCCTCCCTCCCTTTTAGATTTATTTTTTATTTTAGTTTATTTTGGATTTTTTGAGACAAGGTTTCTCTGTGTCACAGCCCAAGCTGTCTGGAACTTATTTTGTAGACCAGGCTAGACTCAGACTCACAGAGATCCACCTCTGCTTCTTGAGTGTTGGAATTAAAGGCATGTACCACCACCTCCCAACTCATGTTTGTGCGTGTGTATGTGTGTGTGTGTGACTGTATTCTACACGTTCATGTGTCTAATGAAACAGAAGAGGCTGTCAGATCCCCTGGCACTGTAGTTGTAAGCTGCCCAGTATGGGCACCAGAGCTGAGCTCTGGTTCTCTCTGGAATAGCAGCAGACGTTTGTAATCATACAGACATCTCTATAGCTCTCCTCTCTTTTTAGATAGTGCCTCATGAAGCCCTTGCTGGCCTGGGACTCACTATACAGCAGAGCATGATCTGAACTTGATAATCCTCCTGCCTCTCTCTTGAGTGCTGGGATTACAGACATGTGCCAGAACTTCTGATTTTAGGCAGCACTATGAATTAAATCCTGAACGTCATGCATTCTAGGCAAGCACCCTTCCAACCGAGTTACATCACCGCCCTCTGAATTTCTATCCTTGGAAGCTGCTAAGTTTGTGGTCCTTTGTTTTGGTGACCGTAGCTTAATGCAGAACTGTATTTGGCTTTGGTGCAGGGATTTGGCCCAGGTCCAGAATGGACTGAGAGAACTGTAATAGCAGGCTGCACTATAACCTGCTGTATAGCCTGTTGCACTCCCCAAACCCAGCTATGTGGCCCTCAGCTCTGGCCAGAGAGGGTCATCCTGGACCAGGGAGTGTACAATGTGCACTTGCTTTTGCTTGGCTTTGAGCTTTCTCCTCTAGAGTGAGCCTGATGGGAACAAAGGAATATCTGGCCTTCTGCAGCTCCCTGTGTGGCCACAGGCTGCCAAAGAGAAGTATGTAATGGTGTATTTGAATAGGTGAGGTGGGGTACACAGAGTTCAGATTCTTAGTGACACCTAATGTCACCAGAGAAGGAGGCTGTTTTCAGATTGATCTACCCACAATGGCTTCTGAAGGGTCAGTTGTCCAGAGAGGGAGTCCTGTGGGAAGGGGCCGGAGGGGCACATTCCAAGGGACCTATTGTAGGTGTCTGAGGTTCTGGATCTAGGCCACTAGAGGAAAATCTCCGGTTTCTGGAGTGGTCCACCTAAGGAGGCCTGAGTATGTTAGACAAGTTTGCTGATGATATTTCAGGTTCTAGAAGGAGGATTAGGGGTAACAACTGGATTACTTTAGACCGGAGTCATTTTGTTTCATTTTCCTTTTCAACGCAGGGTCTCTCTGTGTAGCCCTGATTGTCCTGGAACTTGCTTTGTAGACCAGGCTGGACTTGAACTCAGAGATCTGCCTGCCTCTGCCTCCTGAGTCCTGGGGATTAAAGGCCTATGCCATTACCACCTACTAAGCAGAGGTTCTTAACCCCTTGGATGGGTTGAATGGCCCTAGACTATTGGAAAACAGATTACATTATTATGATACAATCCCTAAGAATAGCAAAGTTACAGTTATGAAGTAGCAAAGAAAATAATTTTATGGTTGGAGGTCACCACAGCACAAGGAACCGTATCAAAGGGTTGAAGCGCTGGGAAGGTTGAGAACCACTGCTCTGGAGGCTCTGCATTTGTCCTGTCCAGGCAGCATCAACATTAGGGTTGTTCCCTTTCGACTCCCCTGACGGTGACTGATGAGACCATCTCTACAATCTTCTTGTGATTTTGGAAATTTCAAGGACTTCGCAGTGAAGGTTGGTAGTTTTACTCAGGCGCCCAACTGGATTCCTCCTAAAATCTCCAAATGAAATCGTGCCTCACACCTGCTCTAGATGTTTCTGGCTTGTTGGGAAGACGAATAGGAGAGTGAGTGAGCAAGCCTAGGTCCACAGGATCTCAGAAAGAGGGTGAAATGTGGGCATAAAGGGTTACAATTATTAGGTAGGCAAGGGAGCTG
Organism: Phyllotis vaccarum; assembly: GCA_033318265.1. Classification (NCBI taxonomy): domain Eukaryota; kingdom Metazoa; phylum Chordata; class Mammalia; order Rodentia; family Cricetidae; genus Phyllotis; species Phyllotis vaccarum. The sequence continues at coordinate 68,242,115 of JARWLC010000016.1, read as the reverse complement.
TATTTGGTTAGGACCGGTGTGTAAAGACAGGCTAGATGAGTTTGGACTTAATCTGGCTTGTACTTAATCTCCGGGGGACTTCTAGCAACCTCCCCCCCTTATTTTTTATTCCCTGGACTTGTTTAATTAATTTATAATTTCCCTTCAGTTTTAGAAGTCTCTATTGTAAAAAATAACTATAAAGCTAAAAACCAAGATGTGAGGGTATGGATCTAAGGGCCCCGAAATGGAGCTCTTCTGTCATGGTCTTGGGAAAATGATATTCTAGACTGATTTTATTAAATATACAATGTATCACCACATAAGAAAGTGGAAAGCTCTGGCCAAGTGGCAGTTTTTCTCCAAAGCTCTCTAGGCTAGGATATACTTCCTGTTCTGTTGCTGACCCCCAACCTCTGTCCTTGGCTTGACGTTCCTTCTTTTCGCTATGAACAGACATCAGAATGAGTAGTTTCCATGATGACTTGAGTGAGGGCAGCAAAACTATGCCGCTGGCTGACTGGGCAGCAGTGTTGGTATTGCTGGGTGCTGTCTGCCTGGGATGGCACTTCCTCTCACCCGGGTTATTTGAGCACAGTTGCAGGAGGTGGTGAGGAAGAAGGTGGACTGTGGTCAGTTTTACAGGCTGCAGCATGAAGTCCTTCAAACCCTGCAAGAATTAGCTCCTGTTTCAGCCCACACAGGTCCTGTTAAGCAAGAGCTATCACTGTGCTGGCCTGTCTGTGAGGCAGAGGCCTCACTCACCAGGGTCTCCAGGACTGTAGCATTCATGAAGGGTTTATTATTTTGGACAGCCCTTACATTTTTTTTGTTTGTTTGCTTGTTTTGTGGTATTTTTTATTTGTTTGCTTTGTTTTCATTTCGGAAGGGCCTTCCATCCATTCTCAGACAGATACAGCCCTTATGACAGATTTGCACTTGGGGTTAAAGTGCAGGCTGGTTACCTCACTTTAGTGACTTCATGGAAAGATCTGGAATGGATGGGAGGACTCTGTATAGCTTCAGATGTATCTAGGTGAGTCAAGGCTGACAAAATAGTGATCATAAGAATTACCATTAAGCTCATCAGAATGAACTCTTGGCCTCTGGAGAGCTGGTACCTCCAGTTCCTTCCTGTCCCCTGGACCAGAGCCACCTCAGACGACTATCACTGCCCCCAACAAACCCTGCAGCTTCCACCTCAGCTCATGTGGCTGGAAAGGAGCTCTGAGTAGATGACCTTCTCTGGTCTCTTGAGTGAGCGCCCAGACCCAGAGGATCTAAAGAAGTAGGGTGAGGGGCAGTCCTGCACCCCTCTTGTTCAAAGCTGATTCTAGCCACTCTGCATGTTTGGGGCTTGATCTTTGCTCTTCTAGGAAATAATAAGCGTCACACCTACCATCTGCTGAATGCTTTTTGTTTTGTTTTGTTTCTTAACTTTCTTTTTTTTATTTATTCTTTGCGTCTTCCTCATCATGCATCCTGATCCCATCCATCTCCCAACCCCTCACCTCCGCCCTCTGGCTCTGCAACCTCCTTCCCAAAATAAAACAGAATAAAATTTAAGTCTCAAAAGGAAAAGATAAAAAAAAAAAAAAAAAAGAAGAAGAAAGGGAAAAATCTCATGGAAGCTAAAGTGAGGCACAGTGAGTCATTCAGTAAGTTCTTCAATCCTTGCAGGCACAGAGAATCACTGGTTTGTTCAAGGCCCCTGGTCTCTGCTCTGGGCCCTCACAGGACTGACCTGGAGATCCTGTAGCCCTAGGTCCACAAGACCGCCCCCACCCCACCCTCACACCTGTGTTCCAGCAGACTGTTGGATGCTTTTAAATATCATTTTATGTTTAAAATGCTCCAAGGGGCTACTGTTCTCTGCCTTTTGTGAGTATGTTCAAGCTGCTGCAGGAAGATTAGGGATAGCCCAAGGACACGCAGATGGAGGCTGGCTCTCAGCTTTTCCAAGTGCACCCAGAGAGACTGCTCTTTTAGCTTAAGGGTCAGACGTCTTCTCAGCCTGTGAGGTGTGGCCAGGGGAAAGATTCAGTTCCCAGATGGGGAATCACGCAGAATTCTCCAAGCTCCTTAGGTTGAGAAAGTGGTGGCTCAGCTCTCACTACTCTCCCTTTACTGCTGAGCCCCAGCGACTAACACCTCTAGAGGGAGCTGCACTCCTTTGGCTCCCGGGGTACCTAAAAGTTAAACCATCAGTCCGGTCTTCCACAATCCTTCCCATAGATCCCAGGGAGACCCACCTGCCTCTTGTGAGGACTTTTGTGCTGATCTCTGGGAAGCAATCCAGTAGTGTTGTGTTGCTTCTATCAGTGAATGCTGGGGCAGCACGATGTGATCTTTTTTCTTTTCTCTCTTTATTTATTTTGAGACAGAGTCTCATGTAGCCCAGGTTGGCCCCAAACTCAATGACTTGTAGATCCCAGGGAGACCCACCTGCCTCTTGTGAGGACTTTTGTGCTGATCTCTGGGAAGCAATCCAGTAGTGTTGCTTCTATCAGTGAATGCTGGGGCAGCACGATGTGATCTTTTTTCTTTTCTCTCTTTATTTATTTATTTTGAGACAGAGTCTCATGTAGCCCAGGTTGGCCCCAAACTCAATGAGCTTTTGATTCTCTTGTTTGATTCACTTCCCAAGTGCTGGGATTGTAGGCACGGGGACTGGGGACTGGAGCCTTGCTTTGTGCGCGCTGGGCCGGCACTCTACCATCTGAGCTCCGTTCCCAGATCAGGGCTCAACATCGTGCTTCTCCTAGGATATCCGTCTTTGAAAATGAACAAGCAAGCTAGGCGTAGTGGCACATGCTCACAGTGCCACCACTCGGGCTAAGGCAAAAAGAACGTTGTGATTTGAGGCCAGGCTGGATTCTGTAGAACCAAACCAGCCAGAACTATATAGCAGGACCTTGACTTAAACAACCAGACAATTATGTGGGCCCAGTGATGCATACTGGGATCTTAGCACTTGGGAGGTAGGCAGGCAAGAGGATTAGGAGTTTAAGGCCACCCTTGACTACATAATGAATTTGATGCCAGGCTATGGAGCTTATGTCAAAACCCAACAAAACAACCAGCAAAACAAAGAAAAAGAACCATGAACAGACATCATCCACACTAGTGAATCCCCTGGTATTTAGACCAAGGACTACATATCTACTGATGGTCATGGGTTTTATAACAATTCCCCACTATACCCATCAAACTAAATACCTAGGGATTCGAGGTGAGCCGAGGTGGAGAGTAAAGTTAGTCTGTCAGTTCTCGTACCTCCATAGGTTAAAAACAAGAGTGTTGAAGACTCTGATCCTTTTCAGAAGGAGAAGTAGATGGGCTAAGAAGTCCCTGTTCTTAGGCAAACATACCTCCTGTCCTTGGGTCAGTGGAGAAAGGGGTGGGGCTGTCTTGGCAAAGGGAGGGCTTAGAGACAGCAGGGAGCTGGGATCTAGAAGCACATAGTGCCAATGACTCCTGTGGGCTCAAGGCAGGTGCTTTTGAGAGTTCTGCTTAGTGAAGTCAGAGTGGTTGATCATTGAGATGGTTCTCTGTGATTGCTACCTTTGCTGTTGTGTCCTGCTCCCTTGGTGATCGTTTGGGGGCTAGAGCCCAGCCAGGGACGAGCTGTACTGGTGGGATTAGCCTTGACTTTAGAGACTTGGCCCTGAAGTCAAAGAAAACGTCCACTGTCTCTTCTATGGGACCCCATCTCCCTTGTCTGGAGGAAGGGCTAAAGGTCAGAGAAAGGCTAGAGAGTGTTCCTGGCCCCTGGGAGGGTGAAGACAGCCCTTGTTCTGGCAGACACTTCTCCGTTGAAACTCCAAATGGCATCAGCCACAAGCCGAAGTGTTTGATGGGGGCCTTGCCTGAGAAGCAGAAGAGGGAGCTCTGGATGGTGAGCAGTCACTGTAGGGTAAGGTACAGTGAATAAGCAAATGAGATAATAAACAGATAGAGACATATCTGTGCAGCCTAGAAGAAAGGGTCAGCCTGCTGCCCAGAATGTAGAGGGTATTTTGAAAGGTTGAGAATAGTAGCAGCATCCTGGGTTCTGAGGTCTCCCCAGGCACCTTGGAGACACAGCCCATGAGAAGCTGACCTGTGGGCCAAGAGCCAATGGTGGGACTTGAAACTCCTGTGTACCTCAGGGCCAGTGTGCTCCTCATAAGGTGTAGAACCAGGATCTCCTGGCATCGTTATTACTATGTATAGCTCAAGTGTGTACGAGTGGTGGTCAAAGACATTGTACTTATATATGACTTTGACCGTCCTGATTTCTGATTGGATGGGAAAGCATGTAGGGGAATAACTTCAGCCTATCCTTACTAAAGAACGCCAAGGAGCAATTTCATCACCTTTGATCCCAGCACTTGGGAGGCAGAGGTAGGTAAATCTCTGAGTTTGAGGTCAGGCTGATTTACAGTTTAAATTTAGGCTGGCTAGGGATACATAGTAAGACCCTCTCTTCACCCAACTCCCCAGATCCTAAAGAGACCACCTTTACATTGAGATGAGTCCAAAGCAGATCAATAAACAAAAGTAATCTCTTGGGTTCTGAGATCTGTTCTTTAGACCTCCACTTTCAACTTTGGAATGGAGCTCCTTGGTACTCAGTGCTGAAGAAGACTTAGTGTTGGGGGTCTCGGGCCTTGGTGCTATCTAGAATTATCTTATAAAACACAGCTACATACTGGCCCAGAGGCCAGTATTCACTACACCATTCCCAGGCAGAACTCTGCAGGAACGGCTTGTGGAACAAATGCCTTCTATTTCTGGGTCCGCTTCCTCATTTCAAGAGAGATTGATAACCTTTGCCTTTTGTGCCTGGGAGAGGGTCAAAGAATAAGGATTCTAAAGTGATTCAGAGCCCTGAGGGCAAGACGTGATCTAGCACAGAGCACTGCACCTGTGGATCAGCAAAGTAGAAAAGAGGAGAAGGAGGAAGAGGAGGAAGCAGAAGAGGAAGAAGAAGCAGCCGCCATACAGGAATAGCCCCAGGGAAGTAAAGGATGTGGAGGAGGAGGCCCCATCTCTAGGCTACTTCATCTTCCCTCTCCCCTTAGGAAATTGCTGGAGCATAAGCAGGTAAACCACTCAGGTACAGTGATATGACAGCTCACAGACAAGGGCTCTGTCCCAGCCTGACCTTGCCCTTTGGCCAGACCTTTCTCCTCTCCAGTTGGACTCCGGCCCTTGGAAACTCATCAGTCTCTGAGTCTGCAGAAAGTGCTGTGGGACAACGCAGGAGCAGAGGAACAAAGCTAGTGTTCTTGACTGTGGGGAGAAAAGAACCGAGCAGCATGACGAACCGCTGTAGAGGTGTGGGGTTGGGAGAGCAAATAAAAGCTTAGATTTCCCCAAGAGGGGCTGATGGTAGAAGGGGTGCCCGGAGAGGTAGTGCTGGCTTGTGCCAGGCTGTGCCTAAATGTAAGTGAGGCTGGGTCTCAGTCTGTCAGGGGCTTAGGCCTCCCATGGGCCTCTGAGGATGAGCTGGGGGCCTGCTATTCATGTGCCTTGATGCCAGTGGCCAGGCCTGGCCAGCACTGAGGTGCTGTGTCATACAGGATACTCATTTCACCAGAACTCAGCCCACCGGGATCCTCTGTGCCCTCTTCCTCCTGTTCTGGGCACCAATGGGATCTGGTAAGAAGCCAGGGAGGGAGGGGAGAAAGGACACTGGCCTTAGATCTCAGGGAACTGAGCAGTAGATGTGTCTCCACAACAGATTAGGTCCACTGCTTCCTGAGGTTGAGCTCTGGGAGCCTCAATGGGGCAGCTGGTTTCACTGAAAGACTTTTACCAGAGCAGTTAGTTTTCACTTGAGAAGGAAAGCTGTGGGGCATCAATCCATTTCATTCCAAACTGCTTAGCAGACAATCAGGGGTGCTTAGGCTTTAAGATATAAAAACCAAAGATGGGAGATGTTAATGTATGCACACACATTGTCCAGTAACTAGAAGTGGAAAAAGAAGTATGAAGGTCAGGTGTCCCCTCAACATCCGGTTCCCCGTGCTCTTTTAGATGATGCCAACTTCTCACCCCCAAGGGAGTCAGAGTTGGAGTTTTTTTGTTTGTTTGTTTTTGAGACAGGGTTTCTCTGAGTATCCCTGCCTGTCCTGGAACTCACTCTGTAGATCAGGCTGGCCTCAAACTCACAGGGATCCACCTGCCTCTGCTTCCTGAGTGCTAGGATCAAAGGCAATGAGCCACCACACCTGGCAGAGGTTCTTTTGAGAATACCAGGAATATAACAAGTAGCCAGACCCAGAATCTATTTAGCTCAGAATCATCACTACTACCATCAGCAGCAGCACGGTCATCAGAGGAGCCTGTGGAAATGGTTAGGTACATCAGAGGAAAAGCTGGGACTATTGCTGTTCTGAGGGAAGAGACCAGGTTTTGGAGGCCTACCTCGAACTGGAAGTTAAATGGGGATCCTTCCAACGTGGAAGGGATGGGAGCAGAAGCCTCGGGTCAAAACTATTTGTCTTTGAAGCTGCAGTGGTTTGTAACTCTGTGTGCTGGGATTAGTGAAGACATGTTTTTGTTGTTGTTGCTAGGGCTACATCCTGGATAATTTAAATCTGAACAACTAAGGAAGGGGAGGACATAGAGAATCAAGAAGAAGGTGATTCCAAGTGTTGAAAACCACAGGAAAGGGGAGGAGAGGAAGTGGCGGAGGCCAGCACCTCTCAAACCATAGGAATGTGTAAATTAGTCATTTGGGGCATCTTGTTAAATAAGTGTTTTGACCCATGAGCTCTAACTCTTGAGACTGTGTCTCCAGGAAGCTCTGAGGTGATGCCGAGGAAGAAGCTGGTCTCTGGGCCACACTTTGGGTAGTGATAACCCTGCTCAGAAGTCAGGCAATGTCCTTTCCAGGTCAGAAATCAAAGGTTCTCAGCCTTTCCTAGCTAGTGACACAGGCAGGGCCCTGGATCCCAGTCTTCTCACCTGTACAGGAGATGTAAGCAGTCAGGCAGCGGTGCATCTGCCTTTAATCGCAGCTGGGGAGGCCAAGGCCAGCGGATCTCTTATTTCAAGGCCAGCCTGGTCTACAGAGTGAGTTCCAGAACAGCCAGGGACACTCAGAGAAACCTTGTCTTGAAAAACAAAATGAGAGAGAGAGAGAGAGAGAGAGAGAGAGAGAGAGAGAGAGAGAGAGAGAGAGAGAGAGAGAGAGAGAGAAAGATGCAGAGAGATAAATAATACTTGTTTTCCAGAAGCAAGTAAGTCTAAGAAAATTGAGTGAGATTGAGATATTTTCCATTGCCTCGCATGGTAAAACAATATGAATATATCTCATAGATTTATGCATCTTGCTGCTCAGAAGACTGTCAGTCTCTTTGGGCAAATCCCTGTTACAGATTCTTCTCAGGGACTAGAGAGATAGAGATTAAAGGGAAGGAATTGGGGCCATCATAATTAGCTTCCCATCCTGCTAAGACTAAGGAGCCAGGATTCTTACTGGTTCTCTCATATGAATGTAGACTTCTAGATTTTCTGTAGGGCAGGCAAGGGTCTTGAGTGCTGGAAACACACAATTAAGACCCATCCTGCCACCAAGGAGCATGATCCTGAAAAAGGGGCTGGGATCCCTCTCAAAGGTTCTCATGTCTCTGACAGTATCATGGAATAGGAGTTGGCCGTTCTGTGTTTGGTCACCTCTTAGCCACATGGTGGCCATATGTCTGTGCAAACCAAAGATCATCTCTAATTTGGGTCTAAAATCTGCCAGGCAGAATAAATAAGCTTACAAATAGCCAGCTGTGTTGGGGGTGAAGTTTTATAGATTTGTATATAGGATTTCTTTATAATAAGTGCCCAGAGCTTCCCCTCTTTTGGGAGCTGACACAGGTTGATTAATGAGAAAACACCCATTCCTAATGGCTGGAGACTGCCCCTACCTTCAGAGAACTGGCAAGGGGTGGGATATCTGGAGACAGAAAGACTCTTTACACCAATGAAGGAGGAGATACAAGCCCAGGCTTTCCCTAACGGGGACTGTCTTCTGTTCCTTCTCATCGACTGGCAGTTTTTCCTGCAAGGCCTCCTCTTTAAACAGATCCCAGTTTGAGAGGGAAGGTCAGAAGGGATAGGTCCAAACTTTGCTTCTACCGTGTTTTCCAAAAATACCAGACTTGACCCTTGGTGGCAGTTTCTGGCATAGACTGGGTCCATGTTTGTTCTGTTCTCCTTGTGCCCTCTGCTCTGTGGGTACAGCTCAACAACCTTAGAAGGGGATCCCCTCAGAAGGGGTTGACTGAGGCCATTGGGAAGCCCAGGCCCTGCCCATTTTGGATGTCTCCTCCACAAGCCCTGTTCCCTCTAATCTGAGGTAGGGAGGCCAGTGAATGCCTGCCCTTAAGGGGACAGGGTTAGATGTGTGACTTAATAAAGCGGGAGCCACAAGTAATCCCCTAAGTACTTCTCCTTGTAACCTAAGATTATCTGGCCTGCGAACACCTGTTTTCACTCCTCTGCCGATAGCAGTATAAAAGCATGCTGGTTAATGACTCTAGGAACTGAGGGGGAGTGGAATGCTCCAGCATTTGTCCTATCTTGGGATATCTCCTCAGGAGCCAGGTGGCACGTGCCACACCCCTTACAAGGTTGAGGAAGGACTGGAAGGGCTCACTGAAGTTTCTATCCATATATAGTCATCAGGACACAGGGAAGCTCTGAAGGTCAGGGCCAGGCTTTGGGGGCTCCTGAGTTACCACAGCAGCTAACTCTCTTAGTAGATAGAAGTCAATCCTTTAACTCTGTAGATGTCCCAACAGGCTTGGAGGGAGGCAGGTGGTCCAGAGGACCCAAGTTGGGAGACATAACATTGGACACCAGGCACATATGCTGCTCTCTGCAGTGGGAGCTAGACTATCATAGGCTCTTGAGAAGCAGTGCCAACCCTGTGAACTGACCAATCATGTTCTAATCATTTAGAACTGCAAGTCTCTGCTTCGGGTGGCACAGAAGATGTTGGCAATTTGTTGGAGAATCATTTCTCTGCTGGAGATGCAAGTCTAGAGGAGAAAGAAAGGGCGCTTTATGCAGATGCGGCCCCTGGAGACAAGAACCTGCTCCTTCACTACCCAGACGGCAGGGAGGCTGAAAGCTTGGAGCAGACCCCAGCAGGGGCTCCTTCCACTGCCAACGGCCAGGGCTCCGAATCTGAAGCTAGCCTGTCCAATACCTCAGCTGCAGAGTCAGCTCCATCTGGGGATGCTAAAGGGCCTGGGGAGGAAGAGACAGAAGAAGAGAGGCCTGAGTTCAGTTCTGGAGGGGAACCAGGGCAGGAGGAGGCTGCCAGTATGGGTGCGGAAGTACAAGAGGGAAGTAGTGAGGGCCCTGAGGAATCCCAGGGAATCTTAGGAGATAGTCCCATGAAAGAAGCAGTAGTGGGGACAACAGAGTCTGAAGCCACCCAGGTCTCTCCTAGTATAGAAGGTGAAGAGGTTTATACAGTGGGGGCAAAAGGTGAGGGCAACACAGGGTCTGATCACCCATCTATAGAGCTACATGGAGTGCAGGATGCCACGTACACTGGAGATGAATCAGAGGCTGGCAAGGCTGCAGAGAACCAGCCCCAGAGCCATGCCCTGCAGTCAGAAGATGAAGGCATTGCAGGGCCCGATCACCAGCCCATTGACCTAGATGCAGTCTCTGACAACTTGTCTTCTGGAGGAGAGGCAGAAGAAGCTTCAGGACAAGAAGCTGAGGCTAGCCCAGGGCCTGATCACCAGCCTACAAAGCTAGTTGCAGCCCTGGATGCCACATCTGCTGGAGAAGAGTCGAAGGCTGAGAACCAAGGGGAGCCTAGACCTAGCCAGGAAGCTGGCTCAGCTGTAGAGGCCACCCAGAGTTCCAAGGAGACAGAGACGTACTCTCCTGAAGGCCAGGGGTCAGGGATGCCTGAGGAGGGCCCAGCTGAGGCCTCCTCTGAGGAAGAGGGTGGAGAAGAAGGGGGCATTCCATCTAAAGAAGAGTCTGAAGAAGACAGTGGTGATGGAGCTAGCTCAGAAGAAGAGGGGGACACCCCTGTGGAGGCTGGAGAGCCCCTGAAGTCAGCAGGAACTATAGAACATGAGGAGGAAGGCACCCAGCTGGATGTGCAAGATTTGGACACGGGGTCTGAGGGTGGCAAGACCCAGGATACAGAGACGGAGGCATCCAAAGAGAGACAGCAGGGGAGAGGGAACCCTGTAATTGCTCATCAGGGTAGGAATTCATTCCTTAAGGCAATCTCAGACCCGTGGGCAGATACATTCTTTATGGAAATCTTGTATATCGTGGGTCAAACATAGGGGTGGGGTAAACCCTGGTTAGTTCTGAGTTTGTGAGGCAGGGCCCTTGGATCAGTCCCGAGAGTCCACTTAGGCAGTTCATTAACCACCTAACCTTCAGTGTAGATGGATCTATTAAGAGGCTTTCGAGGGACCTGACCATTTCTGAGTTATGACCAAGAAGGCTCCTTTTTGGGGCTAGATGTGGGTCAGCCTTAAGGACGCTAGGACTAATGGCAGGTCCTGAGGTTGGTTGGTGGAAGGAAGTTCAGGGAGTTGGTGGGGCAGGTTAGGAACCACAGGGCACTCTTTTGTCCAACTGACTGCTCTTGAGACTTCCCACATAAGGTGTGAATGTCAGGAATCGAGAGGATCATGGTGTGAGAGCTGAGGCTGACTGCTCTAGAGTAGGACAGCCCTCAAGGGAAGAAGGAGGAGAGAGGCTGAGCTATTGGGCAGTATAGGGGCAACATGGTCAGAGCCTAAAGACCTTGGGTGATACGTATGGACAGAACAGAAAGTGGTTTTCAGGGCAGTATTACCACATGGCTTCCTCTCAGATTTCCTTAAAGCCATTGACCCCACTTTGTGACAGGAACTTAGGTATTTCAGGCTATGAGATGATAGGCATGTGCCACATGCCTGTATTCTTGTGGAACTTAATGTTTATACTCTGTTTATGCATTTTTGCTTTCTTTAAGGAGGTAGAGCTTCAAACAGTAAGGTCTTCCCTTTCTCTCTCCTAATCTGGATCTGGGAGCAGGCACTGCCTGAAATACTGCATAAGACACGTAGATACTGGCCTCCCACAGCCTTAGCTACACCCTCCAAATCTAAGATCCCCAAATAGGCATCTTTGCTAGAAATCTTTCCCTAGAGGCCAGGGAACATGAACAGCATTCCCAGGACTCATCAGGTATGGGTGCCTCTTGCTGGCTCGGTCAGTAGGACAGCTGACCCGTATGTGATTGCCAACGCTGTACACTACACACTCATACACCTGCAGCCCTCCTTCCACTCGTTTGCCATCAGTGCTATCCTGATAAGACATTCAGTTGAGGACTCTGGATGAAAGAACTTCACTCAGTGTACATAGAGTTTTTCAATGGCTCTCTTTGCCCTAGGATAAAATGCAAGCCCCTGTGGTAGTCTTTAAGGAATTCTAGTCAGCTCCCAGAGTGCCTAGACCACTCCTTGCCAGGCAACCTAGATGGCCCATCCTGGAAAACTACTTTCTTTTCTTTGCTAACGCTGGCTCAACAGCAGATGTCAGGAAAGGGTTCTCTGCTCACTCCAAACCTGCAGGCTTTCTTCTTAGGCCCTCAAAGCTACTATGACCTCCTTGCTGCTCAAAATTGCCATGTTTTAAAGACAGTTCTCCAGCGTATTCCCACTAGGCTATAGGATGGCTCCCTAAGGGCAGAAGCCTGTGTGGGTGTTACTGTAGTGCCAGCATGGACACCTGCCAGCTGGCGTGTGACAGGTATTCAATACATTTGTTTTATTTTTTTTTTTTTGAAACAAGGTCTTGCTATACAGCCTGAGCTGGCTTGGAACTTGAGAGCCACTTGTCTTGCTAGAATTATAGGTTTGTGCCATCACATTCTATGCTCAGCACAGTTAAAAAATAAGTATAGTAAATGGGGCGGGGCGATAGTTTAATCCATTCCTAGTTTGTTTTCTGTTGTGATAAAACACCAACCAAAAACAATTTGGAGAAGAAAAGACTTATTTTCCTTATAGGTTACAGTCCATCCACTTGTGGGAAACTGAGGCAGGAATTGAAGCAGAGATCATGGAGGAACACTGCTTATTGATTTGCTTCCTATGGTTTGCTCAGCTCACTTTCTTATGTAGGCCAGGCCCACCTGTTTAGGATTGGGTGGGCCCTCCTACATTAACTAAGGCAATCAGGACAATTCTCCAAGTGAGGCTCCCTACCCAGGTGACACTAATGTGTCGCTATTAAAACCAACCATTACGGTCAGCGGAATGCTCATGGCATGACTGTGAGGACCTCAGTTTGACCTCCAGTTCCCATGTAAAAAGCCAAGTGTGCTGTGTGCACTTGTAATTCCAACACTGGTGACCAAGAGACACTCAGATCTTTGGGATTCACTGGCCAGTCAAGCCTAGGTGATGAGCCCTAGGTGCCAATAACAGATCTCATTAAAAATAAAAGACAGATAAACAAACAAGGTGGTTAGATCTGGATGGCATCAGAGATTGACCTCTGGCTTCCACACATTGCCACACATGTGCTCATGCACACTCCTGGACTCTTGTGTGTACTTGGATACACACACATATAGTCGGTAATTAACCACAGGCAACTATTAATAGGCTAATATTTATTAAAGGGGTTAATAGCAACTTACAAATACAAGGGCACAAAGGAAGCAGAGAGAGCAAGCGTGAATGTGCTTCCCAATCTTGAACTGCCTTCAGCCATGCCTCAATGCTGCAGCCTTGATGGTCATAGGTGAATCCCACGCCTCTAGGTCAAGGTGAGACATGTGCTCCCCATGACACACACATAGATCATGGGTCTTAAAAGTTGTATTTACATTTCAAAGTCATTCGACTTGGCCACTCTGTTCCCATCTACCCGAGGCCCTGCTCCATCCATCTCTGTGAGGCTTAGAGCTTGACTGCTTAGATTTGCTCTGATCCTATATGTCTGCTTCTCTTCCCAGAAGAGACGGAAGATGTGAGTGAAGAGGCTCCCATGAGGGACCGCTCCCATATTGAGAAAACCCTGATGCTGAATGAGGACAAGCCTGCTGATGATTACACAGGTAACTGGGGACGGGGGATGGGCTGGGATCCAGGGCCCCAGAGCTCTGAAGTTCTCAGGCCAGAGGGGACCGCAAAGGGGGCGATGTGAGGTAACTGTGAACCAGGCCAATTCGAGTGGGGGTAGGAAGGTAACTAAGAAAGAGCACAGTGTCAGAACAGAGGGTGAATTCCAGAGCTATTATCTGTAGAATGCACCCTATCACCCCACTACCATCCTTGGGGTAGGGACGATGGTTAATAAGAATCCATCCTCTCTGTGGGTTTTTAGTTTACAAAGCTCTTTCCTGGCTCATGTGTGATTTTGCCCCCATAATAAACCAAGGACTTCAGCGCGGCTTGTTATCCTTAATTGATTAACTAGCCAAGCACAGACTAACACAGCAATTTGCTCTTGGCACAGAGCCAGAGAACGACAGTGCATGGAGAACTCCCCACACTGCCCTCCTGTGCCACACACACTCCACAGCTGGTCACCCTGGGTTTTTGCTCCTCCAGGTCATGGGGCATGTCTGACTCCGCCTGGGAGCATTGTGCTACGGGTCTGCTGGGCACCCAGCCTCCTTATACTCTAGCCCTTAGCAGCACAGACGGAGGCACAGACATGAGATTCTCATCTTCCGAGGGCAGAGTTTTCGGCCAGGCTGAGAGCAACCTAGCTTTTCTAGATACACCACTGGGGTGAGAAAGGAACAGAAGATTATGGTTTCAATTCAGTTTTTCTTGAGACAGTGTCTCCTATAGCTCAGGTTGACCTCAAACTCCCTATGTAGCAGAGGATAACCTTGAACTCCTGATCTTCTTGCTATCACCCCTTAGGAGAAATCATAGGAGTGTGTCACCATACCTGTTTTTTTTTTTTTTTTTTTTGCTGTTGTTTTTATGGGGCAAAAGATTGAACCCAGATTTTTGTGCTTGTGTATGATAGGTAAGCACTTTGCCTACTGAGCCACATCCCTGTCCAAGAATGAGTCGATTATTATTATTATTATTATTATTATTATTATTATTATTATTATTGAGGCAACGTCCTACTTTGTAAACTGGCTGCCTGGAACTTACTACGTAGACCAGGATGCTTCTGGAATCACAGAAATCCAGTGACTCTTGAATGCTAGGATTAAAGTGTATGACACAGTACCTGGCCAAGAATTATTTTGTTTGGTTTGGTTTTTTAAATAGCTCAGGAGGCTTTGCAGATTGGGTAGGAAATACTTTGGGGCTGAAGATTTCTGAGGGTGAGATGTGAACCAGCTCCTTCCCAAACACAATCATGTCATGATCTTGGGCTGCCAATGACTCTCCTCCTCATCAGGGGGAGACTGACTCTCTTGGGGTATGAGATTGCACTAGAGTGAGGAGCAGCATGGGCTTGGCCCTGCCTTATGCTTACTCCTGGCTCCTCTCTCCCAGCGGTACTGCAGCGGCTAAGGAAGATCTATCACACATCCATCAAGCCCCTGGAGCAGTCTTACAAGTACAATGAGCTTCGACAGCATGAGATCACAGGTACAGCACCGTGACCCAGGATGGCTCCTTACGTGTCCTGCCCACATAGGCTCACAAGATCCGTGTGTAATGTGTGCTGGGACTCCAGGCTCCCTATTCACATAGGCCTCTATATGATCTGTGTCTCTTCCTGCCTTGGAAGGCCTCCTTTGGGCCTGGATGATGATGATAATGAAGATGATGATGCTTTGTGTGTGTGTGTGGTTTTTCAAGACAGGGTTTCTTTGTGTAACAGCCTTGGCTGTCCTGGAACTCTCTGTAGACTAGGCTGGCCTTAAATCCACAGAGATAGGCCTGCTTCTGCCACCTGAGTTCTGGGCCTAAAGGCGTGTGCCACCATACCTGGCTGCCACTGTTGATTTTTAAGATAAGGGCTCACCAGGTAGCTCAGCCTAGCCTTGAACTTGAGAACCTCCTTCTGGTTAGCTTCCTGAGAGCTGGCTTTACACACATGTGCTACTGCACCCAGAGTAGGGCCTGGGTTCTTTTTTTAAAAAAAATAATAAAATGAAAACACCCTTGTTTGAATTGTATTCAAATAATGTAAAGTAATGTAAGCCAGGCATGATGGCATATAACTGTAATCCTTGATTTTAAGAGGCAGAAGCAGGAGAATTGTAACACTGAGGCCGGAAGAGGCTGCACGGTGAGTTCTGGGTTACTACATGGCAAGATCTGTCTCCAAAACACCACCCCCAACACACACACAGTTTCTTTCTTGATTGCCAATCTATCCAGTTCTACTCCCAGAGACACCCACTCACAGATTCTTGTTAAAGAGCTCAAAACTACAGGAAGTAATATAATATTCCAGATAATTCCTCTGTATATATGAGCATAGAAACGTCTTTTTCTTCTTACATACATGGAACCATACTATGCCAACCATGCATACATGCATAGACATGTACGCACATGCATGCATGACTCTCCATTATTCTTTATTGAGGCGTCTTGGTCCTGTCTTCTATAACACACCAGGCTCTGGACAACCAGTGTCTGATTCTCAAGGAACAATAGGTGTTTTCCCATTTCTATCTTTAAAAAAATGGGGCTAGTAGCTGTGAGTGATGGCTCAAGCCTTTAGTCCCAGCACTGGAGAGGCAGAGTCAGGCGGATCTCTGTGAGCTTGAGGCCAGCCTGGTCTACAGAGCAAGAGCAGGGGAGTCAGAGTTCAAAAAGACCCCCCAAGTGGGTCTAGTGAGGTGACTCAGAGGGTAAAGGTACTCACCTCTAAGCCTGATGGCCTGAGTTCAGATCCTGGACTCCACATGCTAGGAGAGAATCAGACACTACAAGGTATGCAAGGTGTCCTCTGACCTTTTTACACAATGAAGCTGTGCATATCCACACAGGTGTAAACATATCATGTATGTACATATACGATAAATTTAAGAATATAGTGCTTCGAAACTGAGCCTGGTGGCTATGCCCATGGTTTCAGCACTTGGATGAGGCAAGAGAGTCACCAAGAATTTAAAGCCATCCTGGGCTACTGAGTGAACTTCAGGCCACTTTTGGCTTTGGAGTGAGATGCTGTCTGGAAAAAAATGAAAACATTTCAAACATTAGTATAGTCATTGTATGTTTTGTGTGTAGATACGTTTAGGGCATGCTTTGTTTGCTTGTTTTTAAAATAGCACAGCAGAAGGGCAGGCAAGACAGCTCAGTGGGTAAAACCTCTTGCCAGCCCTGATATCTTAAATAGTAGGAAGGAGAGGACCAACTCACACAGTTTATCCTCTGGAACATCCCAGCCCCACAAATAAATGTTTAAAAAATTAATATGGAACACTAGTATTATTTTGATCATCATTGTAAAATCGCCTTAAAATATTCTAATCTGTACTCACAAGGATGTGCCGGAGAATTCTTCCTCCTCCACAGTTTGCCATTTTTAAGAGTGTTAGTCATTTTGCAGTGTTGGGGCCTCATCCCCAGACTTCAGGCATGCTAGGAAGGTGCCCTGTCACTGAGCTATATCCACAGCTACTTTTACTTCTGGTTTAAAGCTTTCATAATTGGTTTTTTTTTTCCTTTTCAGTTCTGGGGATGGAAGCCAGGGCCTTGAGCATCCTAGGCAAGTGCTCTACCACTGAGCTATAACCCCAGCCCTTGTTTTAATTGTGAGTGATATCACAAATCTCTCCCTGCGTTACTTGGCGATTTCCACATTATCCTCATGCCTACCGAGTAGCTGTGGTGTCTGAGGGCGGATATATTCCACTTTACGGAAAAGGGACAAGGGACCTAATACCCAGGTGGTGCCGGCTGCGTCGGCCACACAGCTGCCGCCAGGATTGTGATTCTGTTTCTTCCCCGGGAATACCCCCTTGTCAGCTCTACTGTTCTTCCCAAGTCAGTCCTCCTCTCCCCTGCCTTAGAGGACATGCAGTCCCTGGTATGAGGTTACAGAATCTCCCAATGGCTTTCTTTTGTCCTCCGTACTTGCCTTCTCTCCCTATTCTGATGCCAAGAGTGGCATGGCCCTCCCGGGGAAACTCCAGACTTAGAGCCTCAGTGGCCAAGAGGCTGCCAGCTGCCCCAGAACTGGTTCTCAGCAAAGGCAATTGGCTCTTTTTCTGGACTTGGCTTCTCTGTCCTAATCTCAGGCCAGCTTCCCGCACGACCCCTTATTCTTCAAGCTTATTACTGGCTTCCCACATATTCCCACGATGCCCCCTGCTGTGCAGAGCTGGGCCAGCAGCACCCAGAAGCCGGCTCAGAACTCACATAACCAGCGCTGACTTTTGGTAAAATCTCTGTAACGGGGTCGTACCTCTCTTGATCTGCTAATCCATCCTGTCCCCAGACCGGAGGGCCTCTCATGTACATTTAAGACAGGAGGGAAGGGGCCAGGGCATAGATATATGCTCACCATACACAAGACACCATCTTCTAGGACTTGATTTACCACAGAGAAACAAAAGCTGTGCATCTAACAGCCGGGTGCAGAAGGGAAATCATATTGTACACTGTGAATGAGATGGGCTATCTACAACACTGAGTATATAGGCAGCTGGGAAATGCCAGAAATTCGCAATGCCACCCAGTGTACTGGCACACAGATATAGTCCCAGATACTCTGGAGGCTGAGGTTGGAGAATGGAGTCCAGAACTTTGAGAATATCCTGGGCATATAACATAACCTTGTCTCAAAATTTAAAAAAAATAGGAAAAAAACCCCCCTAGCATTAGAGAGGGTGTTATAACTCAGACAGAATGGGCCTTTTAAGTCAAAACATTATACAAAATTATAGGAAATAAATTTTAAAAAAGGTTTTAAAAGGAGGCCTACATTTTGAGGACTGTCTGCAGGCTCCGGAAGTCAAAGGTCTGTAGAATGTGGGTGCTCAGTGGCGGTCCTTCAGAAGAGAGCAAAGGGCCACCATCAACAGTAAGACAAATCATAGCTCTGCCCAAAGGCCCTCACCCTCTTCTTTCCTTTACTTCTTTTTATTTTATCTGTTTGCAGTTCTGGGGTCTGAACTGATTGCATCACACATACCATGCAAAAGCTCTTCCACTGAGCATTCTCCTATTTCCCCCCAGCTGAGTAGCCTTGGCAGGGTGTCAGCCCAGCATGGCATCAGCGAGGAGCTTGGCCTCAGGGCCCATGAATTTAAGGATTCCTTGTTTTCAGGCTCTAGAAGACTTATCATGGACTTTTGGAGCAGAATATCTGAGACTAGTCTGAACTTGAGGAGAGGACTTGGTGGACCACAGTGAGGATGGTTCGACACTGTATATGCCTCTTTCATGCCTTTCTTTTCTCGGTTTGAAAGCTCTGTCCTTTATTTGAACCATTCTTGTCTAGATGTAGGCTGGAGACTGCACCCACTGTGAGTGCTGAGCCAGGATGTATTAATCCACTTGGCTCCTCCTTCTGGTCCAGACAAATGTGCCAATAATCGGAAAAGGTCAAAACAATGCCTTTTGGTGCCTTTTGAGTGAAGGTTCTTGTAAAGCAAGGAAGGTGCCACTGACTGCCACACAGTTTGATCCATACAGAACCCCACAAGCAGTCGGACGACAGTGGGGGATACAGGGTACTCTGGAGAACAGTGCTGCTTCTACAGCAAGAACTGATGTGAGTTCATTTCTGTTCCTAATTCCCGTTGTCTGCAGATGGGGAGATTACTTCTAAGCCAATGGTGCTGTTCCTTGGACCATGGAGCGTTGGCAAATCCACCATGATAAACTACCTCCTTGGGCTAGAAGATACTCGCTACCAGCTTTACACAGGTGAGAATTTGGGGGTGGTGTAATTTTTTTTTTTTTAAATTTTACTTAATTAACATTTTTCATTTATTTTATATACTGACCAGTTTTCCCTCCCTCATCTCCTCCAGTTCCCGCCCCCCCATCTACCCCCTTCCTCATCCACTTCTCCTCCATCTCCATTAGGAAAGGGGTGGGCCTCCCATGGGCTTAAACAAAGCATGGCACATTAATGGTGTGTAAATTGTTAAAGCAGATGAATATTTAAAGCAGTTGTATGCCCTTAATAGTATTAATGAAAATTACATGCAAGAGCCATAATTATAACCTCCACAGCAGCATTATTCATAAAAGCCCCCAAATAGGAACAACTCAAGTAAGTGCCCACTGCTGCACAAAGGAATAAGCAAAATGTAGCCTGTGTGTACAGTGGAAGGTTAGCCTTAGAAAGGGATATTGCATGACTGAGAGCTGACTCAGTGGATAAGTGCTTTCTGTGCAAGCCTGAGGATTTGGAGTCTGGTCCCTAGTATCCATATAAAAGCCAGGTGAGTTGCACTTGTATCTGAGACTGTAGTACTTTTATAGGGAGATTGGAATCAGAGATAGAGGAATCCCTGAAAGCCTGGAGGCCAGCCAACCTGGCCTAAGGAGCAGTGTACAAGAGATAAGGTAGAAGGTAAGGATACCCAACTTCTGACCTCAACCCCTGTGCCATGGCACACACACACACACACACACACACACACACACAGACACACACACACACAGACACTCATACAGACACACACAGACACATACACACACACCACACATACACATACACAGACACACATACACACACACCACACACACGGACACACACACACATACACACACTACACACACCATACACAGACACAGACACAGACACAGACACACACACACACACACACACACACACACACACACACACACACACACACACACACGAGCACAGATAGAAAGCAATGAAACATACATGACGTCAGCACACATCGGATATATCTTTGCCACAATATAGATAAACCTTGGAAATGCGCTAAGGTAAACAAGCCAGGCACAAAAGCAGATACTGTATGATTCTACCCATATGAGGTGCAATAACAGGAAGAACCCAGGCGGGGAAAGAATAGAGGCTGCCAAGGGAGGGATGGGAGTTACTACTTAATGGAGACAGGGCTTCAGTGTGGGAAGATGACAAAGTTCTGGAGAGTAAGGCTAATTAACTGCATGATAGTGTGAGTATACTAAATGCTATTGAACTACAGATTTAAAAATTAAAATGTAAATGTTATGTTCTGTATACACCTGCCTTGTCCTCGTGGAAGACCGCCCTTTCCGAGACCACTTGCTTGTTCACACCTTCCAGAGTCTGTTTCTCAGTACTTGTTTTTCATCCTTCGCTCATGCCTGCAGGTGCTGAACCCACCACATCCGAGTTCACTGTCCTTATGCATGGGCCCAAGCTGAAAACCATCGAGGGCATTGTCATGGCTGCCGACAGTGCCCGATCCTTCTCACCCCTGGAAAAGTTTGGCCAGAATTTCCTGGAGAAGCTGATTGGCATCGAGGTTCCCCACAAACTCCTAGAACGAGTCACTTTTGTAGACACACCAGGCATCATTGAGAACCGCAAACAGCAGGAAAGAGGTAATTTGGGGGCTGGGGCTGTGCTCAGAGTTAGAGGGACCTAAGCGTGGGGACCTGGATTCAAATCCTTAATACCCATGTACACACTGAGGCATGGAGCCTGCCTATCTGTGGCCCACACCTTTAATCCCAGCACCTGGGAGGTAGAGGCAGGCAGATCTCCAAGAGTTTATCTCAAAAAGACCAAAAAAGCAAGGTATGGTTATCTATGCTTATAACAGGGGTGCTGTAGGGTAGGCATAGATGGATCCCTGTATCCTGGAGGTCTGTGGCCAATCCAGCCTAGCCGAAATGAGACACCCTGTCATAAAGAAATAAGACAAAAATTAGTAAAGGAAGACCCATCGCCCTCTCAATGTATAACACTTATGGGCATATTCATCTTTACATGCCTACAACACACACACACACACACACACACACACACACACACACACACACTCACAAATCCATGTCTGAATAGCAAGAGCTCTGTCTCAGGACACTGTGATCAACAGAGGGTGGTAGGCCAGCAGGAAAGCAAGGATAGTTAATGTTTAAGAGGAGATGCATACTTTATCTCCTTTCCTTCTCACTGCTGCTGTGGTACCATTTGAGGCTAAAGTGTCATGTTCTCTGCCTCCTAAAGGGCTACCTGAGTTTGGAGATGGCCAGTATTTTCCTAGGAAGAGTACCAGTCTTCTCTGTAAAGTCTTAGAGATGTCCAAGCTGGGGACTAGCTGTATGTGGGTACCCTGAATAGTGAAGAGCCTGAAATAATTGGATCCTGGTGAATTCTACTTGACTTTTGGCTAACCTGAGTCTTGGAAATGGGTTTATTCTACTGAACATGGTCTACATCTCTTTTTACTCCCAACATCTGTTTTTTTGGGCCTGCTTTCACCTAAACCTTTGCTAGGCTTCCCAGCCTCTGCCTGCCTCAGATGCAAGGCATTGCTATTCTGCATACGGTAAGTATTAGGCTGTATCGTAGGGCATTGAATACTGCCATGGTACAGATGTGACCTAACCAGGGTAGTCATCATAATAGGCAACCAAACAACAAATCTCAGTTTGTGGTTTTGATTTGTGTTCGGGTTATAACTATGTGGAAGTTTTTTGTTGGGACCACTGGCTCCAAAATAAATGCACAGAGACTTATCAATAATTATAAATCCCTGGCCAAAAGCTTAGGCTTGTTACTAACCAGCTCTTATAACTTAACTCATTTTTTTTTAAAATCAACGTTCCACTACATGGAGGTAAAGCACAGCATATTCAATTTGCTTCTCTCCTAGTCTAGCTGGCGACTTTACTCCCTTCGACCCCATGCCCTCTTTTTGTCCATACGTCCTACCTAGCCTTTTCTTGCCTACCTATTGGCCAGTTAGCAGCTCTTCATTAACCAATGAGAGTAATACATATACATACTTTACAGAAAGATTGTTCCACAGCATAACTAGACCCCGATTTATTAGTAAGAATATAATTTAGAGCTATGGTAATCTTACTATGCCTCTATTATGAATCAGATAGCTTTAGACATTATTTTGTTGGTCATTATAAAAATTCAGTGTGTATTAGTTGCAGTTTTCTGGAGAAACAGAATTTATAGAATGAATTTATCTATCATCTCTCTATACATCGTATCACTATTTATAGATATGAAAGGGATCTATATTTATTTAATAGATATAAATGATATTTATTAGAATGGATTACAAGAAGTTGCTGTCTACTAACATAAAGCCCAAGAATCCAGTAGCTGTTCAGTCCACAAGGCTGGATGTCTCAGCCTGTCTTCAGTATACACTGGAGTCCTGGAGAAGCAGGCTTTAATGCCAGTGAAGGAATGAACTTGGCAGTGAGATGCAGGGCAAGCAGGCAAAGAAAGCAAGCTTCCTTCTTCCATATCCTTTATATAGGCTGCCAACAGAAGATGTGGCCCAGATTAAAGGTGGCTGTTCTCACCTCAAGAGATCAGATTAAAATTATTTAATCCCACTTCAAATTATTTAATTAAGAAACACCCTCACCCAGCCACTTGGGTTTTTTTGTTTGTTTGTTTGTTTTTTTTAAATTCCAGATGTAGTCAAGTTGACAACCAAAAACAGTAAACACAGTGGTATTCCTGGTCCTCTTGTTTGTAAATAAGAAAACCAAGGGAAGAAGTACGAAGAATTACTATATAATGAGCACCTATATGCCTGCAGATTTAATTGGATGCTTTCCTGATTTAAACACAGTAATTTTTCTATCTCTCTTTCTTATAAAATTATTATTATTATTATTATTATTATTGCTGTTCTGGAACTTGCTATGATAACCAGGTTGGCCTTGAACTCACAGAGATCCTCTTGCTTCTGCCTCTGAGTGCTGGGACCAAAGGTGTGCGCCACCACACCCAGTTCTTATAACTTAACACAGTAGTCTCTAAGTTAGCTTTGCTATTACTGTTCTTTTTGTAATTTCATAACCCATGACAAAAAATTTAAGAGCAGTGAGCATCCAGCTGGTGCATGGCTAGCCCAGGTCTCACCAGACACTCAACATTCGACCCCCCCTTTCCTTCCTGATACCCCTCTTTCAACAATTATTATTTTTAATTATTTTATTTTATTATTTTAATAATTGTAATTATTTTTAAGGGCATGGTTGTTTTGCCTGCATGTATGTCTGCACCACATGCATGTCATAAGAGGGAGTTAGCTCCTCTGTGACTCAAGTGACAGACAGACTGTAGTGAGTGGCATGTGGTGCTAGGGACAGATCCTGGGTCCTTGGAAAGGGACCCCAGTGCTCTTAACCAATGAGACATCTCTCTAGTCCTGACTTTTGTCGTTGTGGCTGTTTTTGTTTTGGAAACAGGGTCTCATTATGTGGCTCAGCCTAGCCTTGAACCGAAGCTCCTGCTGCTTCTGCTACCTTGAATGCTGGGATTACAGAGTGCACTACCACACACTGCATAAAAAGTTCCACTTTGGACAAATACTTCACTTCATTAGGGATTCTGTAGTCATTAGTCCCAAATAATCATACAAAGGCTTATATTAATTATGAACTGCTTGTCCGATGGCTCAGGCTTATTATTTGCTAACTCTTACTCTTGAACTAACCCATGGTTCTTGGAACTTTGCTCCAGTGCAACATTCTCATTTCCCTTCTCAGTGTCTGGCTCTTTGCCTTTACTCTCCCAGAATTCTCCTAGTCTGGTTGCCCCACCTCTACTTCCTGTCTGCCTTCTGGCCAATCAGCGTTTTATTAAACAAATACAAGCGAGAAATAGTTACAGCATCATTCCACAGAATTCAGAAGCCACTGTATATTAAAGCACGGGTCAGACTGTTGTTAAAGGTTGACAAAAAGCAAGAGATAATGCTCATTGGTCTTTAGAAATCCAGGAAACTGCCAGGACTTTGTTCAGCCCACACATGGTTCGGTACTGAAGGGAGGTGCAAAGGGCTTTGTGTGTGTCCTGCTCATCTTGACTTCTCATCCCTATCTCCCCAAGGCTACCCCTTCAATGATGTGTGTCAGTGGTTCATCGACAGAGCCGACCTCATCTTCGTTGTCTTTGATCCCACCAAGCTGGATGTGGGTCTCGAGCTGGAGATGCTCTTCCGACAACTGAAGGGCCGTGAGTCCCAGATAAGGATCATTTTAAACAAGGCTGACAACCTGGCCACGCAAATGCTCATGCGGGTATACGGAGCTCTCTTCTGGAGCTTGGCCCCTCTCATCAACGTTACAGAGCCCCCACGGGTTTATGTCAGCTCCTTCTGGCCACAGGACTATAAGCCCGACACCCACCGTGAACTGTTCCTCAAAGAAGAGATCTCTCTCCTAGAAGACCTGAACCAGGTGATTGAAAACAGACTAGAAAACAAAATTGCTTTCATTCGCCAGCACGCCATCCGAGTCCGAATCCACGCCCTTTTAGTTGACCGCTATCTGCAGACTTACAAGGACAAAATGACCTTCTTCAGTGATGGGGAACTGGTCTTTAAGGACATTGTGGAAGATCCTGATAAATTCTACATTTTCAAGACCATCCTGGCAAAGACCAATGTCAGCAAGTTTGACCTTCCCAATCGTGAGGCCTATAAGGACTTCTTTGGCATCAACCCCATTTCCAATTTCAAGCTTCTCTCTCAGCAATGCTCTTACATGGGGGGTTGCTTCCTGGAGAAGATTGAACGGGCCATCACCCAGGAGCTCCCCGGGCTTCTGGGTAGCCTTGGGCTTGGGAAGAATCCAGGTGCTCCTAACTGTGACAAAACAGGCTGTGGAGAGACCCCAAAGAATCGCTACAAGAAGCACTAGTTTGCGAGTAGCCGTTCTCGGGTCCCCACTGGTGAATGAGCGTGTGTCCTAACTGTCTGAGAAGTCCTGGTTTATTAACCCTTCGAGCCTCACTGGTGACAATCAGTCTGCATTGGAGATTTGGGAGATTCATTGAGGCCGGCGAATCAGGGAAGGAACAAGGGTTTTAAGGAGGAGAGTGGAAACTGTGAATTATATATAGTGTGCTTGTCTTACCGCTTCAGTTAAAAGGCCTGACACAAGCCAGTCAGGCTTCCCTCATTTTTCCTAGGTCTTGCCTTGGAGGGACAGAGAGCAGCTAACTTCTAATGAATACTAAAATAATGAGGGTCAAGCAAGCTAAACTCAGTTGAAATTTTCTAAGTAAAACAGGGTTCTTAGGTCAGTGTCAATTCCTTTCACACAAATCTTCTGTCCGTTTCCTATCCCTCCTTGGCTCCCTCCTAAGCTTGGATTGATTTTCGGCAGTGGACAGTCTCTTGAATATGATCTTCATGAATGTTGAGCCCAACCTTGGAACCTTCTCCCTGTCTCCCCAATGGTCAGGTAATCCAAAGCACTAAAACAAGAGTTTTCTGATTAGGGTACTGATATTTGTCACCCCAAGTATTTCACTGATGTCTCAGGTGGAGAGACACTTAGTTGTCCCCAAAAGGAGGGTGAGTGAGTGATGTACTCAGGAAGTACTTTTCCTCCTGGAAATGACTTCTACGAAAGTACTAGAGGGCTCAGGGGTTAATTGGTTTGCAGTGTGTCTTTGTCTATGCATGTCTTGGAAAACTCAGATCACAAAAGTGTTGGTTTCAGAAAGGACAATGGGGACCTTGCTCTTGGTCCTTGGAGGCTTCTCTGGACGGCCACTTCTCCAAAGTTTCAGGGGAAACGGTTTATACAACTTCTTTGTGGGAGCACTCAACAGAGGACATGTCACTTTTGGTTCCCGGAACCATGGCTTCTCCTTCCCCTTCTTCTCCATTCCCTGATGCACCAATACTTCCATCTGAGAGAAATTCTCTAGGCTCAGAACCAGCACTGGCCTCTTGGCATTGGTGACAGACAAGGTCTGAGGTTCAGGTTCAACCTGAACACCTGCAGATATCCACGGAATGCAGTCAGGACAGTCAGGACCTTCACACACCAGTGAGTGTGCATTTGTATATCCACTGTACAGGAGAGATCTAGGACAATGATACACTGATACACTTGAGGGCACAGAGAAAGGACTCCCGAGTCTTGCATGGCAGATATATGCTACTACCTAGGAGCACATGGAAGCAAGAAGCCCTGGAGGTTGAAGAGCTTTTGAAGGTCAGATTGTCTTGAGGGTTTCCTTTGAGCACAGCCAGATTTTTTTTTTTTTTTTTTTTTTTTTGAGCAGGCTGTCCTGGGGCCTTGATTGTGAGGCATGGGTTGGGATCCACCAGGACCCGGGAGTCATCTGGAGAGGAAGGAAAGTGGGGGAGAAATGCTGAGGACCAGGTAGGGATTTAAAGCAGATCAGTGATCAGTGGGGGCTACATAGAGATCTTCATGGAGCTCACATCTCTCTGAATCTTAGCGGTTGGCACCAGCTATAAGGGAAGCTGCTGCTTTGGTTCTATGTAGTATCTCCCACAAGCCAGAAACTCCAAAGCTGCCAGGGCACTGTTTCCAAGGGGTTCCTTTCTTCCGCGGGGCCATCCGTGGAGCTTAGTGGCTTATGTAGATGAGCTGCAGACTGTCTTGGATTTTTTTTCCCCCCATGAAAATACACATCCAATCCCCAACTCCTTTCTTCATTTCCCATCTCTTGCTCTCTGGAGACTGTCCCTTTCACCGCTCTCCTTCATGCTCCTCAGGGCTCAGGGCCTTGTGGAGCAAATCTGGTTTTTCTCTGTGCAGTCAGAGAGGGGGGTGAAAGCAGAACTGCATGGACCCTGTCCTAGCTGTCAGCGCCTGCGTGCTTGGAGGGAAGCAAGTAGAACAAGGCAAATTCATACAGTATTTGTCTTTGGGAGGGGCCACCTTATCAGCATCACCTTCCTTTTGGATTTTCCTCCACTGTTTTCTTTGTTCTTTCCCTCCCCACCACCCAGTGCACTTCCCTCTCCTGCCCATGGCTGCTGATGGCTCAGCACAGGGTTTAGAAACCCCTCCCCCCCCTTTTTTTGCCCAGCTCTGCAGAGATGGATTCTGACTCAAGGAGGAGGGAGTTTCAATCCCAGGAGAAACATGAGATCCAGGGATCTCCCAAGTGTAATATCCGTGTAGGCGCCTGCACAGTGGCCGACCTGTCCAGTGTTCTTTCCATCCTGGTTCCATCAGGGAGAATTGTCTCAATAAAGTTCCAATCTCTCTTCAACACCTTGTTCTTCTTGTCTCCAGCCAGGGGAATCTCTTAGCTTCTTTATATCTAGTAGAGCATATACTCATTTTCAAGTTTCTGGGGGAGAGCTTGGAGATTTATAAATGTTTGCTCTTGTTTTGAATGTTTGCTGGTGCCTTTTGGGGAAGTTTCTTCCAGCGCCTAGTCTCCTAGGTGTGGAAGACAATTCAATTCCTCAGGTGGAAGTGAAGAAGCCAAGGTCCACTGCTCTCTGGTGGGAAACTTGTTCCTCTGAAGCACCTTAGTTAGTTATTCTGACACCCAGGATAGTGTCCCTTTTGAATAGGGATCACTTGAAGTTTCTGCCCCCAGGTCCTTCACAGAGCAGCTCAGACAGTGCCACCAATGGGTTCATTTCCTCTACCTCACAGCTACCCCCTGATTGCATGGCTGTGATGGGGTAGGATCTGTCAGAATGGTAAGGTTGACCACCTTCCTCTAGCTAGTCCAGAAATTGACCATCCCTCTACAGGTGTGGACATGTGTATTTTGAACATGTCTCCAAGCCAGTGACTATCAGGGTGTCCTGATCAGAGTAGGGCTCCTTTAATTTGGAAGCTTTCTGCTCTGGGATCCTCCCAAGAGGTTTCATACCATTATTTAAGAGCTAGTTTGAACGAGAAAGATGCAGATCCCGGAGAAGAGGTGGAAGGTTTAAAAGAACCCAAAAAGAGCAGGGCTCAAAAATCTAGGTCACACCCCTACAGTTATGCTGGGTGGGTGCTGGTTAGTGGCCAACGTTGATGTTTCTGGGTTCTCTGGCTTAGGAGGGGATGATCTTAGGGATAGACAAGGAGGCCATGTTCTCCCATGCTCACATGATCTAGGGCATCTTTAGACAGTGAGCACCCTGACATACTCTCCTGCTGCAGCCTGAGAACCCTAACATGCTCACCTGCTGCAGCCTGAGCACCCTGACCTCCCCTGCTGCAGCCTGAGAACCCTAACATGCTCACCTGCTGCAGCCTGAGCACCCTGACCTCCCCTGCTGCAGCCTGAGAACCCTAACATGCTCACCTCTTGTAGCCTGGCTCCTCTCTTGCCTAGGCCAGAAATACAGAGTTTGCTCTGGAAGATGGAAGGCAAGCAGCAAGGTCTTTCTCAAAGAGAAATACAAGTTCTGCTTCAAATTTGTGCTGTTCCACAGCTCAGTGTTACCACTCATTATGTGAATTGAGACACAGAAAGCAGAGAAGGTAGAACCGAAGGACATTCAAAACAGTCAGGTAATGTGGGGAATGGAAGAATATCTGTAAGGTGTAGGTCGGTGTCCTCTAACACATGGCTACATGTCTAATGAAAAAACATTCGAGTGAAGTCTGAGGGAGTTGAGAACAGGTCAGATGTGTGTGTTTGTGGCCAAAAGATGCCTAAGTATTAAGTACAGTATTGGATACACAGTACCCCTTGACTTGTATGCTGCTGGAATGAATAAATAGGTGGTGGAGGAGAAGGTGACTCTGTGTGTGTGTGTGTGTGTGTGTGTGTGTGTGTAGGCACACACGACCTGGATGGTCCACCCAGGATGGAGACCCAGGAAGAGGCATTCAAGGAACAACACTCTGTCAGCTCCTGGCTTTGCAGGTGTGTCTTAGCCTTAGAAACCTCACAGGTATTGGCAGTACTTAATGCCAGTCCCCCCTTCAATGACATGAAGCTTGGGCTTTTCCTAAATCAAAGAATTTGCTCTCTAGATCATAAAGGCAATAAGCAGGAGGCAACAGAAAAACAAACTGCCTAGTAGTGTCCCAGAACTGTATTCAGGAAA
This sequence comes from Phyllotis vaccarum, assembly GCA_033318265.1. Classification (NCBI taxonomy): domain Eukaryota; kingdom Metazoa; phylum Chordata; class Mammalia; order Rodentia; family Cricetidae; genus Phyllotis; species Phyllotis vaccarum. Next base: position 68,213,218 of record JARWLC010000016.1, on the reverse strand, counting down.
GGCGTGTTCAGCAGGTTGTGCCCACCTCCTGTCCTAAGGATAAACTCTCAAGCATAAAGGAACTCTTTCTATATGTGCTTGCACTCTGAGATGTGGGCTGTCTACCTACACTGTGAAGAGGTTCCAAAGTGAGGCCTGACAACTAGGAAAAAGTCATTTCTAAGTAGTTCCTTTATGCCAGGAACTGAGCTTCAGCCCTGTAGACAAAGCACCCTTCTTTCTAATGAAGATGGGCTAATCATATAATCTGTGTCTGGGGCTATGCTTCGGCTTTACGGACATTGTTTAATTTAATCCTCACCACCATCAATGGCTAGCAGAGTTCAGAACACAGACTGTAGAGTCAGGCTGCCTGGAATGGACCGCGGGAAAATGACTAAAATGCACTTCTGTTTCCTTACTCATAACATGGAGACAGCGGCAGCTCCTGGGGTTGTGGTAGAGTAAATGACTTGGTACATGCAGTGTGCTTGACTTGACACAGGGCGCAAGTCACAGACAGTTCTCAGCAAATTTCAGTCATTACCACTATTTTAGTCATATTTTACCAATGAGACTGATGGTCAGAGTGGCCAGATGAAGGCGTGTACCTGGGGGAGCTGGGATGCTACCCAATACCCAGCTCCCTGTATGGTTCACACTGGGTTATCTGCTCAGGGCCACACTGACTTTCTGACCCTTCTTTATAGCCTCGAGAGGACTTGCCTGAGTTTTTGAGTGCTCACTTAGTGCTTTGAATCTTTTCATTTTTAAATTTGTTCATCTTTTAAAAATTTGGTGTGTGTGTGTGTGTGTCCATGTTCATGAGTGCATGTGGAAGTCGGAGGACACTTTTTGAAAGTCTGTTCTCTTTAACCACGAGGGATTGAACTCAAGTTATCAGACCCGTATACAAGTATCTCTGCTGGCTGAACCAGCTGGCCATCCCTACATACACTCTTTACTGCTCTTTAAAAATTATTACTGAAAATAGATTTTATATAACACATTCTGATTACGGTTCCCCTCCTCCACCAGATCTTTCCCACCCGCCCAAATACATACCCTTTCCTCTCTCTCAGAAAACAGACAAGCATCTAATAAATAAATAAATAAATAAATAAATAAATAAATAAATAATAAATAAATAAATAAAACAAATAAAGAAGAACAGAAGAAAACAAACAGAAAAATAAATCACAAGAAACACATATATTAGAAACAAGATAGCTGGGTGTGATGGGCCATGCCTTTAGCCTCAGCACAAGGGAGGCAGAGAGGCAGGCAGATCTCTGTGAGTTCATGGCCAGGCCAGCCAAAGCTATTACTCAGAGAGACCCGGTACTGAAAAACAAGACAAAATACACACACCTGTGCACACCCCCCTCCCCCCACCACACACACACACACACACACACACACACACACACACACGAAAAGAAAGAAAAAGATCTTTTTTTGAGACAGAATCTCACTATGTAGCTCAGGCCGACCTTGAACTCACTATGTAGCCTAGTCTGTTCTTAAACTCATAGTCCTTCTGCTTCAGCTTCCCAAGTAGTGGGCGTGTCCCACCAGGTCCAACTCTATTATAGCCTTACCAACACTGATTTGCGCAGACCTGGAGCCTAGACCCATGGTATATAGTATATATTTCTCAAATACTAACAAAGATGACTTTGAGCTGGGTGTGGTGGCTTGTGCCTGTAAGCCCAGCACATAGGAAGCCATAGTTTGAGACTCTCAAAAACAAATAAACAAACATCCCATAAGCAAAAACAAAACCCTAAACAAAGGATACTTTTGTGAAGAGTAGAAATTTTTGTTATATTTCCATTAATTCTAATGTTGGAAGTTTATCAGATTTATAAGGTATAATTTCTGTCCTAGAAAACTGGCTAGGGGGGGGGGGGATCCAACGCACAGGAGAGGCAGTGATTAGGGAACTTTCCAAATCACAGTATCAGGACACAGTCTGACCCAACATTTTCTTACCCATTTGTTTCAAAACGAGATCTTGCTATGTTGCCAGGCTGATCTGGGATGACTGGACTAAAGTGATTTCCTACCTCAGTCTCCCAAAATTTTTTTTTCTCATTTGTAAAGAATCAATGAATTTAAATTGTTAAATTTGTTTGAACAGTAGTGTATTACCTTTGTTGAAAAGGGTATTTCCATAAAATCAAGACTCTACAGAGACAGCCAGAATACACAAGAAAGGGTGGTTTTTAGCTACTCTTTGATGGCTGGACAGGATTAGTCAGCAGCGAGGAAGAGGGAACCTGGGGGGATGAGGGTTTTACACACTCACTGGAAGGTGAGTCCTTGTGTGGCAGAGATGACACAGAATGGACAGAACAGTCAAGGTGAGGAAACTGGGCTTCAAATGTGAAACTCCAGGGAGTCTATGCTACTTCAGGTTGCTGGGCAGAAAATAGCAATGAAGATTCAAAAGATCCAGCTGGCAGCTGGCGGGATGTGTTGGGGTGGGGGTGCCCCTCTATTTTCCAACTCCTAAGAGCTGGGAACGTGGGGGAGAAACTCCATCCATTAGCCTGGCCCGGTGTGGCAACCCCGATTAGACCTTGAACTCAGAGGCACTAAGGAGACCCAATCCATGTCTCCTCTCTGGTTTCTTGTGACATTTGGGGATATTCCATCTCGTGAAGGCAGTTAACAGGTGGCAGGGAGGATGCATTTGTGGAACGCACGGGTTGCAGCTGGAATCCTTGACTGCAGGGAAACTGGCTGTACCTGGCCTTGGCTTTCTTCCCCAGGGTGCCTCCTCACACAAACAAATCTTCCTGAGGTGGGGGGGGAGGAGTCACCATCTACATACTGCAGTTCGGCCCGGGGCTACAGGCACACGACACGCTACAGGTTGCACGCAGCCTCGATAAAAGGCAGGCAGCCCCACAAGGCGGCAGAGCTTGACGCGCAGGCGCACGACCGCCGTGCTCCGTCCTGCCCCCTAGCGGCCTTCTCTAGATGCGGCTTGTCTCGAGATCTGACACAGGCGCATGCGCAGATGCTCCGCCTTCGAGCGGGCGGTGTCTGGGCGCGGGAGCGCGAGAAGACTTGAAGCCTCGGTCTCCTCGTGTCCCAGCTTTTCCTCGTTTCACGTCCGGCACCTCACGGACCTACCCACCTGATCCTCCCGGGGACACCGAGGAGGGGACCCGACTGTATGTGAAGGCTGGTGTTGTTGAGACTCTGCCTTTCTGAGGCCGTTTTACTGACGACTGAGAAGCCCTGAGAGGGTTGGAAAGTTCTGCTTTCGCAGAAGCCTTGAACGTGTTGTGGAAAGAACGTCTCGGATATTGGTGGTGCTTGGTGGTTTGTTTTTTTTTTTTTTAAGGAATATTTTCTCCAGCACCCAGATAAAACAGGAAGTGAGAATTTGAGGAGATGATCCCAGGGTTTCACCACTTCAGGATGAGGGGTCACTCCCTGGGTAAGACTGATGAATCTATAGGATACCGGGAGTAATATTGAGGTTGGAATGGATATATTTGGGCTGTTCTTCCCCCAAATCACCAATATAGGCGTTGAAAGGACTCAAGAAGTTCTGTAGTAATTTCCCCAAGAAACCAGTGCTGGCTGTGGTAGCCCATGGGTTTTAGTCGCAGCACTACGGAAAAAGAATGCAGAATTAGGCAGATCTCTTGAGTTTGAGGCCAGCTTAGTCTGCATAGTGAATTCCAAGACAGCCGGACTACATAGAGAGCCTGTTTCAAAATAAGTAGGTAAACAGAAGAGAAAGAAACAAAAGACATCATAAGCCTTGGAATATGCAGAGAGCACTTGAGCCCAGAATTTCACTTCCAACACCCTCCTCTACAAACCTCCCCATCACAAAATAGGATGGATTATTAGACTCTGGAACAAGTCCAGTGACAGACATCTGAATTCAGAGCACTTTGTGTCTTTCAGCAGGGTTCAGGTTAAGGTCATTCAGAAGGCAGGGATTTTCCCAGTATTTCCCAGCATAGACACAAGTGTAGCTTCCTTGTGCAGGTCGGTGGAGGACAGTGATTCCCTCCGATCTTTCCTTGATTATGTTAAAACCCAGGGCAAGGCATTTGTGGTCAGAAAGGAATGAATGCACTTTTCTCTGTGTAACCTGACTATCCTGGAACTGTAGACCATGCTAGCCTGGAACTCAGAGATCACCTGCCTCTCCTCCTGAGTTCTGGTATTAAAGGAACATGCTCTGCAGGAAAAGAAGGAACCTGCCCTCCCTTTCCCTCTTCATTAGTGAACTTTGTTCCTCTGTGCACATTTCTTTCCTGGGCTTAAATGAATAGAATACCCAGTAGGAGCAGGGAACTGTAGCATGTAAAGCTGTGTAGTCCAACTCATTGTATAGGCTAGGAAGCTGAAGCCTAAAAAAAGAAAACTGTCCCAGGGTCATATAGCAAGCTAGCGGCTACATCTTATTAGGTCCAGCAGAAACAGTGGGCAGGCTATAGATAGAGTTAATTGATAGAATGTTGTCTAGCGTTCAAGGCACCTTAGATTGGATTCAGAGCACCACATACAACAGAGAGCCTGCAATTCAGAACTCAGGAGGAGAGAGGCAGGAAGACAAGAAGTCCTTTTTGGCTACAGATTGAATTCAAAGGCAGCCTGGAATACATGGCTACATGTGATCCTGTTGTGGGGATGGGGGGAGGCAAGTTTGAGTTGGGTAAGTTGAGGAAAGGTATAGGGAAATAACTATAATGTGGGATATTCTGGGTTTAGTAACAATGGGATCCACACCACCTGAACTTCCAGAGAGAGAGAGAGGCTGTGTGGAATTTCATCTCAGTAGAACTCGCTCTTTTGAGTCAGGGATCAGAAAAGAAATCGGGTGTATAAAAACAATCTCCCCCCCCCCCCCCATCCCACCTTGTCTGTCAAGGTTTCCCATGAGGTGGAGTAAGAGAGTCTTAGTATAGTTCAAATAGAACATTTCTAGGGTACAGAACAGGGCGAAAAAGAATGAGACATGTACCCCAGGGGTCAATCAAAGACACCTAGCATAACATTTGATCTAATAAGACGACAATGATGTGAATACATTTCTCTAGCATGTAATGTCAAGCATGTCCATTATATTTCCCTCGGGTTTTCTCTGCTTGACAGATTAAAAACAAACTTGGCCAGTGAAATAACTTGAAGGATGGAAATCTGAAGAGTTAAGCTGAAGTCTCTCTGCCTTTTTACAATTTTACATCCTTGTGAATGTGGAACAGAAGAATAAACAAGGAGAAAATGTGTCTTAAGTGGCATCGCTCACTGAAGCTGTTAGTGATCTTTTCATCTACTTGTGGGCCTGGTCTGGGGGTAGCTACAAGGACAGGGCATCAGCAGGAAGTCCCCTGTGGATTGGTGTCTCCCCTGCTGGTCTTCATAGGTCACCTTCTTTAGGTTAAAAGAGCAAGTGTGGAAATCTGAGAAAACATCTTGGATTTCTGTTTGTTATTCCTAGTGTAACAGAGCTTTTGGGATTAAAAATGTCCCTGCCTGGACCATCTTTACCCACCTCCTGATTCTGAGATCCCTCCCCCCCAATCTGGGCGAGAGCCCAGGGTGGCTGCCTCTCCTCTTTGCTCAGCTCTGCCCACAAACTCAGCTCTGTTAATTACATTGCTGGAGCTGCTGGAGGAACACAGAGTTCTTCAGGGATAAGCAACAACCGGTTTGGTGGGGAGTTTTACCAGTATCCCTAAAATAGTGTGTTATAGAGTCAAAAGCTTAAAAACCATTGGGCTCATCTCCTGTGCTTCCTCTTCAGAATCTTTATTGACATCCTCTTTCCCAGAGGGTTCAGGAACCATTCTTTGTTGTCCTAATCTCAATCCCTCATCAAAGGAAGTAACAGTTTGTGTACTGCATGCCTGGACTGTGCATTTAATTCCACAGCTCTCCATCATACAGAAAGTAGGGACATCACCTAGAGAACTTGAAACAATTGTTTATTTATATTCAAGAAGTTCATTTACATGTGTGTCTGTTTGTACATGGGCTTGTGAGTGTATGTGCATATGTGTGCCTGGATGCCACACGAGGCCAGAAGAGGGAGTTGGGTCATTCAGATCTAGCAAAACAAGGAGTTATGAGATGCTCAACAAGGACAGTAACTTCTCTTAACTGCTAAGCTGTCTATCTTGCCAGCCCCTGCCTAGTGAGCATTTTTTAAAAAAAAATTAAATTTCAATTTTAAAATTTAAGTTTCAGACTTCTTTAAATTTATTTAACAATTTTGAGAATTTCACTTTAGAGTACATTGTGCTTACATTATTTTTACCCCTCCCCCTCCCTTTAACTCCCCCTGTCCCCTGCTGCCCTAGTCCTTATGAGATGCCTGATCACAACTACCTCCTCCTTTCCCTGCTTCTCATCTCTCCTCCTTCCTTCCCTCTCTCCTTCTACACAGACATACACAACACACACACACACACACACACACACACACACACACACACACACACACACTACTCAGTCCATTATAGAAAAATTTGGAGACCACAGACATTAAGGTTGGAGCCAGCCTTGATCTTATTCTGACTCAAGGCTTGTCCTGACACACTTCTCATTTAGAATAAATCCTGTTAGGTTTATTTTGTATGTTTGTTCCTCAAAGCCTTTTCCCTCTGCTATTTCCTGTGTTTCTGCGTCTCGGGGATAGCACACGGGCTGTTTTAACTTATTTGTGGATTTGCCTAGCATTTGATTCCATCTGTGGTGTGTATATCTGCATATCCTACTATACTTTGATGGTGGTGTCTTCTTCATCTACAGGCCGTTCACCTACTCACAATGCTAACATCCAACCCATTCTTCAAAACTCAGCACAAATGTCACCTTCCAAAAGATGTGGCTCCAATTTCGTTTTCCTCTAGATTTCTGGGCCCAGCTTTGTAGACATTCCCTACATTTATTACATTTTCCTTCTCTTACAGCAGTTTGGATATGCACTTTATTTTCTTTGTCGGGCTGAGATAGGGAATATGCAGTGTCAGTGTTTGGATCTCTCCAGTTCCTAACACACCATAAGGCACCAGAGAGCAAATGCTGTGGGTTTTTAATGGTGGATAGAATTTGCAAAGTGAAGAATTTTTGCCTCAATGTGGTAACTGTGTTTAGAACAAAATTTAACGGTAAAATAAATGTCTTGGTAGAAACTAGGGTGGAGGGAGGAAAGAGAATACGTGCTAAATGCTTCATATCCATTATTTGTGCTTTTATTGAAAGCTTTAAATTCGAAGAAATGAAGAGGCACTAGTTAGAACATGCAGCTAATTTCCTCTCCAGATAGAGTCCAACAGAACAGTAGTTATAACCCCTCACCTTAATCCCAAGCTTTGGTTTTTATGTTTGTCCAGATAGCAGAGCCTTGCTCTTGGTTTGTCACCGTAGAGTGAAGCAGGCCTTGCCCAACTACACCTCTTCTGTGGGGCCTGGGTTGGTCTCCACAGAAGTACTGGTGTGGGCTGGGATGACTCACAGGCTTTGTCACCGCCTACAGCTCGGCTCAAAGCCCTTGGGAATCAAAACACGTCCCTAGGAGAGGCACAGAAGGCTCTCCCTAGAGATAGCGACTTGGGTGTCTGCAAGACAGCAAATAATCCTTGTTCCAGTGGGTCAAAGTCCAGGTCGGTGAGGAGCCGCATAGATAGTTACGGTAGAAGCAGCTATGTAAAGTAGTTCCCTTTTTGGGCATCAGACTACTTGGACTTTTACTTGGACTCTGCTTCCATGAAGGAAGGACATTGACTTTTTTCTTTATTTCTTTCTTAAAATCACCATCAGTCCCATTGTGCTAAGGGTAGAAGAATTACATGAAAGTAAAGGCCTCTCCTTATCCATAACGGCATCCCAACTCTCTAAGTTATAGTAATAAATGATGTACTAAGGTATCTTTTGTAGCATAGGAGACCAACTCCACCTTCCCAGGGCGGTCATGAGCAAGCAAGACTAACCGAAGAGAGGGTACTTAAGTTAGGCTTTAGGATGTCACTCTTCTCTGTGATGTAGCTTAGCTGTGTCTCTGGGCCATGCTGTGTATTCTAGTGACAGTGGAACATGGTGGTAAATCAGGGCCTAAGAGGAAAAGGCCTTCATAGGCCATGCAGATTTGGAGCCTTTTCCTGAGGGGCAGAGGAAGGACACTGACCTGCTGTATTAGTATTAATACTTTTAGTGCTGGGATTTAACCCAGTTTTTTACATGCTAGGGAAGTACTCTGCTACTGCGCTACAGCACCAGGTGTATGTTGGCCTTGCACATTTTTCTCCCGAACTGGGATTGCAGGCACACATCATCTTGCCTGGCTTGTTTCTATATTTAAGAAAAAGATGCGGTCATGTCTGTGTTGTAGAAAGAATCCCATGACAAAAATGTGGGGGGTGAGTTAGAAGAACCAAAGATGGTAGATAGATACATAGATAGAATGTCATAGGGGAAAAAATTGACAACTGTAACTAGAGGGCTAGAGGATTAGACAAGGTTTGTTGTTGTTGTTTTTATCTAAAAAAAGGTTTTTTCCTCCATGTATACCCCTGCTCACCTCCCTTCCCTCCTCCCAGTCCTCACTCAGCCTCCCCCCACCCCATCCCTCCATCCATTCCCCAAGGAAAGCAAGGAATCCCAAGGTGGGTCAGTTCAGTCTGGTGTATCCATTTGAATAGGTCCAATTCCCTCATCCCAATATTGGGGCTGGGTTAGGTGTCCCTCTGTAAGGAATGGGCTCCAAGATGCCGGTTCATGCACAGGAACTTAGTCTGATCTACTCCAAGAGGCTCCACATACCACCCACGCCGTTGGACGGTCATCTGCCTTTGGAGGGTTTAGTTCCTGTCCCTAAAGAGTCCCCAATGGCTGTTTCTGATTCAGTGAGCTCACCAAAGCTCCAGCCAGTTGTCTCTATGGGGCCTCCTCATGAGACTGATCATTTTGTTCATATACACTGTCCTGTCTCTCTCTCTTTAGCTGGACTGGGAGCTTGGCCTGGTGCTTAGTTATGGATCTCTGCCTCTGTTCATTGCTGGATGAAGGTTCTATAATGATACTTAGGGTGATCATTCATTTGATTATAGGGGAGGTCCTGTTTAGGTACCCTCTCCATATTGGTTGGACTACTAGCCAGAGACAGATTAAACAAATTAACTAACTTAGTTTTCTCACATGTGCTCTGCTGCTTTTGTATATGTTTCCTGCCCTAATGCAGCCTTTGACATTGGATCTTGATTTCAAGATTGATTGAAGGGGACTGTGACTGTTTAGGTTTTGAGCTTATTCCATTTCCCTAACACTTCGGAGAGTCCATTCCTTAGAGATCAGTCAGAAAACCATTGTTTGTCTCAGAGTGCTTCTCATGTCTATTTCAATGCTGACTCTGTTCTCTGGCGTTGGAATCAGGACTTGGTCCTGAGATTTCTGTTGTCCGTGTTCTTTCCGAAAGGAAGGGTGAAACATGAGGTCTTACTGTAAGACACGGAAAGCAGGAAGTAGGAAACACTGGATCAATAACTAAGGTTGGGATCTCAGTCTTTAGAAAGATCAACTGGTGAAATTCATGGCAGTCCTATATAAGCGGACATGTCTGAGCACCCTGCTAAATTTAGATAAGTTATATAACGTGTAATCTGAAAACTGAGGTATGAGGTCTTCAAATTATTTCACCGTTGCCATCTTGGCTGAGGTTACACATGTTGCCCTTTCTCGTTCTACTTGCTTGTAAAGCTATCATCTAATGATTCTTGGGCCAACAGACCTTAGCAGTCAATCAAAAATAGATTCTTGGTAACTGTGGTGTTTTGCCTAGCCTTCATTGTCTGTTTGACACAGCCTAGAGTCAGCTGAAAGTCTAGATTAGATTGGCCTGTGGGCATGTGTGTGTGGGGAGTATCTTGATTGTTAATGTAGGAGGCCAAGCCCACTGTGGGTGGTTCCACTCCTAGGCGGGTGCTCCTAAGCTATATAAGAAGGCTAGTTAAGCAAAATCCAGTCTCCTTGAATTTCTATCCTGACTTCCCTTGTAGGTAGACCATGACCTGAAGTGTAATATGAAATAAATATTTTTGTTCCCTGAGTTGAATGTTTCTCTAGTTTGAGTGTTTTATTGTGACTAGAGAGGAAAATAGAACACACAGTTAATTTAGTAATTGACACTACAGTACGTATCTGAGGTAGGCTATAGATGACCCCTGGTTATGTTATCAAGGAATCAAGAGACACTATTATTATTTTATTTTACTCTAGTTGGGAACAACAAAATCATGAAAATCAAAGAACAGAAAGTGGGAAGTTTGGCATGAGTGGTATAGACTATATAAATACCGTAGAATTTGAGAAAGAATGGGACTGTGTAGTGGGATTTAGACATTATTTAGGGAGCCTTAGTAGCCCCTGAGAATCAGGAACCCTATGGGACATGGCCAGAATAAATTAGAAGCCGAGGACTCTGAGTTTCGGTCACTGCTTTTATTCTTATGTTCTGGGGAGTGGATCAGAGCCATTGTGAGACTGTTCCTCTCTTCAGAAATTGTCTTAAGATGTAATTTGTACCATGAGTGAAATATATCCCTAAATAAATATTAATCCTTCTTATGATATATTACAAGCAAATTTATTACTTTATCTGGCGCCCAACATGGATTTAACGGTCCCCTGGGCCAGCTGAAACCGTGGCTTCAGCAGACTGCGGGCAACAGCGACCTGTGGCCTTAATAAATTTATTACTATAGAAATGGGTTAGTCCTTTTAGTCTTTCATGTTGGATCTCCTTAAGTCTACCGCAGGAGTCTAAGCTGGATCCAACTAGCCTTAGAGTGTGAGATTGGAGGCCAAGCAACTGTGGCCCCACTACACAGATGTCCATCGTGTGTCAGTCTGCATTCCCTACAAATCAAGATTTTCCATCCATCTTCAAGGCTCAGCCCAAATGCCCCCCTCCATTTTTTTCCATGAAGATTCTCCCCTTTCCTCAGTCAGGATTGGTGCCATCTTGTCTGCTTCTCAACAGCCCTTTGCTGAGCCATGTGTTGTGTTTATACCATATCCATAAGATCGTGAGGTACTTGTTAGCAGGGCCCACAGGTGATTCATTTCTCTCCTCCCAGTGGTTAGAGTAGAGTGGAACCTCACTCGGAAACTGTTTCATGGATAGAAATAGTTCAACAGATTTTATTCTCTCTGGCACATCAGCAATATAAATCAGTTTTGTAAAAGTAATATTAAAATCAGAAGGCAATGGCCCTATTTCCAGATCCACTTTCTGGCAGGAGACATAATAAGTGGGTGGAGACTTAGTTTGGTGGTAGAGGACTTGCCTACAAACCCCAAGATAGGGAGAAGTGAAATTAAAATGATTTTAAATAGGATTTGTACACACAAGTGAGTGTCTGTCTAGCCTCCTGTTGGTCTTCACCTCTCAGGAATGGGGCATGAGAGGCTAGAAGACTTTTCCCTAGAGCGTGGAGTCAGAGAACTGGGACCAAGTTCTGATGGCTTTGGTGACATTATTGGTGTCTCTCTAACCTGATGGTGTGTAAACCAAATAAGAAAAACACTAAATCCTTAGGATCCAATATTAGACATAGATTTCATCATGTCTCCTGCTAAACAAGCCTGGCCATTGTATTCTCACATCCCCAGTCCTTACCTCCTGTGAAGGAGGCGCTTTCACACTGGTCACTAAAATCTGTTTGAAATAATTGATTCTCTACTTAGGCCCAAAGGCCAGGTGCAAAATAGTAGTCAGAGAAGAACCTGTTTTGTATGTATGTATGTATGTATGTATGTATGTATGTATGTATGTATGTATGTATGTATGTATTTACTTACTTACTTATTCATTCATTCATTCATTCATTCATTCATTCATTCATTCATTCATTCATTTAAAAATAGCTTGTTTGAAACAGGGTCTCCAAGTAGCCCCGGCTGTCCTGGAACTCACCATGTAGACCAGGCTGGTCTTGAGTTTATAGAGATCTCCAGCCTCTGCCTCCAAAGTGCTGGGATTAAGGGTGTGTGCCACTGTGTCTGGCACCTTTTTTTTTTTTTAAGGTTTATGCTAATTTTGTATACATTTGTACAGTTCAAACATAAGGACTGAACCAACTTATTTGTCTGTCTCTAGGTACAGCTTGGTGCAGATGCCCTCAGAGGCTCACACTGGCCAGTTCTCTATGGAGCTAGAGTTACAGGTGACAGTCAGATGCTTGATGTGGGTGTTGGGAACTGAACTCAGGTCCTCTGGAAAAGCAGGATGCAAATCCGAATTACTGAGTCCTTCCTCCTGTTCCTAGATTGTGTGTGTGTGTGTGTGTGTGTGTGTGTGTGTGTGTGTACATGTACATACCGTAGAACATATGACAGGGAATGTATGTGGAGGTCAGAGGGCAGCTTGTGGGAGCCAGGGCTTGGACTCAGGTCAGCAGGCTTGGTGGTAAGTGCCTTCACTTGCTGAGCCGACTTGCTGGCCCAAACACACGTATTGTTATGTTTTAAATTGTTTCTAAGTCAGATAGATGCCTTTCACTCTGGGCTCAGTTTCCTGAGCTAATGGTACAAATCCTGCCAACCTGGGGGCCACAGGGAGGACCAACTAAGACAGAGAATGTGTCAGAGCCTACACTGTCAGAGTCTGTCCTGTACTAGAGGTTTAGTTTTTAATCTGCTTGAGAACTTTGAAAGTCCGTTGCACATCTAGACAGTGACATCATATTCATGTTATTGGAGTCCAGGGTGGGGCACAGAAGACAGATCCAGAGTCCTGGGGGCAGGCTAGAACGCAGAAGGGAACCCCACCCATTCCCTGCCTGTAGAAAACCTGATTCTTTTGTCCTTAATTTCCCTGGCTCCTAAACAGTCAGTGCCTGACTTCTGTGCTGTGGGAATACTCAGGTTACTGTTCAGTCGTAAGGACCACACTGGATTATTTGTCTGTCTCTAGGGTACAGTGTGGTATCTGGACATGACGGGTATTCAAGATAAAAACATTTTGTTCAGTAAAATATACATATTGTGTTTTGTGAGATCTTACTACTCCTGTTCTCATTTCTTCTGTTTGCAAATTGTCCTTGTAAATAAACATGAAAAACTAAGACACGATTCAGAGAAACAGAGGCCTGACTTGTGTATATGAATGAATGGCCAGCCCCAGAGCTTGAGTGTTCCGTCCAGGACTTTGTTGATTCCAGGTGGCTGTAAAGCCAGGGTCTGTCTGCCTATAACCAGTGGTTTTTGAACACCTTCATTGGCCCTGCTAGACCCTGGAACAGAAAGAAAATGGCTTAGTTAACAAAGACGTGTACTTGGTGCATGTTTGAGAGAAGAAGATAAAGGAAGTTACGGCTTCTGAGTTGGCAGTTCTTAACAATATGGTTAAGATAATGACTGTGGAGCTCAGGGAGTTCCCGGTTGCAGACAGTTTTTGCGGAGGGCAAAGGGCGTGGTAGAGAATCACTGACTTGGAGGACTGGCAGAGGTGGGGTGATCCTTAGAAACTGTGGAGTGGGAGGCTGTCTAGTGGAGGTAGACATGTAAGGAGACGGGCGGCTGTGGAGACTTCCCCTCAAGTTGTCTTCATTCTCCTTCTGGCCCAGTTGCTGCCTTAACAAATGCACCTGGTAGCTCTAAAGAAGGCATCCGTTTATCATGTCAAAGTTCTGAAGGTCAGAAGTAGGCATGGGACTCGGAATGTAGCTCATTTGGTTTAATGCTCACCTAGTATGCAAAGAGCCCTGGGTTCGATCCTCAGCACAGCATAAATTGAGTATGGTAGGAGATGTCTGTAACCCCAGACGCCATCCTCAGCTACACAGAGAGTTCAAGACTGGCCTGGGTACACAGACAAACAAACCATCATAACCACCAAGAACAGAAAGGAAGCCTTCAAGCATAGTTTACTTTTACCTGACCTCTGTGCTTTGGACATCACAAGACTGAAATCAGCTTGTGTGCAGTCTAGGTAGTCGTCTGGAAGGAAGTTCTGGGAAATAACTTTAGGCTTACTTCTGAGCTCACTGAAGTAGTGACAGAGTTCAAATTCCTGCAGTTGAAGGCCTGAGCACCCTGTTTTCCAGATAACTGTCTTCTGGGCTTGTTCTAAGCTCCCAGAGGCAACTCAAGAACCCTTTCTTTGTAATCCCCTCCATCTGAAGATGGAATAGCATGTTAAACCTCCTTCATGTCTTGAATCTCTTCCTCTCATATCTTCTGGAAGAAATGGCATTAGAAGGCTCATGTGATTAGAGGGATTCTATTTGAATGGCCCCTTTTGGGTCAGCTCAAAGTCAACTCATTAGTAACTGACTACATTTGCAGAAATCTCTTTTGCCAGGTAACCTAGCACAATCCCAGTCTTGGAAAGGGAGTGAGAAATCTTGCAGGTAGGAAATGTGAGTGTCTGCCTGTCACAGATATATTAGAAAGTCACAAGGGGCTAGCCTAAGGGCAGCACAGAAAGGGAAAAGGGAAGATAATGCTGCCTATGACAGCGCATCAGTTCCACGAGGAGCATGTCCATCCTCTCCACAAAACTGAAAGCATATATCATTTGCTTTCCCTCAGTTTGTTACAACACTGAAGCTCAAAGCAAAGAGGAGCAGAGGAGCAAGCAATGACAGCCCTGTGTGACTCCTGGGCACCTTCCGGTGAGACTGGGGTGGGAGCTGACCTTCTGCAGAGAGAAGAAGGGGAACACAAGATGTCTCTAGCAGACAATTGCAGTCATTAATAGAAGTATCCCCACTCAGCCATTTATAGAAAGGATGTTCCGTTTCCATGTGGATCCAAACACTCAGCATCCACAGGCTCCACAAATCCTTGTTTTTACCTTCAGAAAACGTAGCTTTTCCAGTAAGGCTATGTCAGGGTCACCCCGCTGAATATTTGGATGCCTGATTACTGACTGAAGAGCATGGGAAGAACTGAGGACTCTTCTAGATCCAAGCAGGGTTAGGGAGAGAGGGAACCAACACCAGCCACTCTCCAGAGTGGAATAGGGAAACCCTTTGTGTCAAGTGTTCTGAGCAGCACTTGGTGTTCAGGCTAGTTCTATGTTCTTAAAGGACTCTGACTTTGAGAAAATTAATTCAACTAAAATTATTTTAAGAGAAGGCTGAAGAACTGAGGAAAAAGGTTTTGGGCTGTTGGGTTTGTGTGTGTGTGTGTGTGTGTGTGTGTATGTGTGTGTATTTGTTTAAACAAAAGGTCTCTAACTGATGGGAAAACAATATTGTGTGTTTCTGTCTTCAAGTGTCATTTACTTTTATTTGTATCTCCCCCCCTCCGTGTGTGTGTGTGTGTGTGTGTGTGTGTGTGTGTGTGTGTGTGTGTGTGTGTGTGTGTGTGTGTCTGCTCATCTGTGTGTGTACTACATGTACACCAATGTGTGTGTTTGGGGCCCAAAAGAGGCCATCAGATCCCCCCCTGGAACTGGAGTTATAGCTGTTAATGAGCTTCCATGGGGGTGTTGAAACTAAATCCAGGTCCTTTGCAAGAACAGCAAGTACTCATTAAGTCCTGAGCCGCATCTCAATCCCAACACCAGCAAGTTTTTAAACATCTCTGAGACTTAGCTGTAATTCTGATCAATGGTATCTGTATCAAGAGCTACCAGTTGGGTGGTGGTGGAGGCAGCATACACCCACACACTTTTGATCCCAGCAGAGGTAGGGGGGATCTTTGGGAGTTCAAGGCCAGCCAGAGCTACACAGAGAAACCCTGCCTCAAAAAACAAAACAAGACAAAAACAAAGAAATGATTTACCTCTTGGTGTCAGAAAGAGTATGTGAAGGGTCTGGAGGACAGTGCAGTTGGTCAATCCTGGAGACCTGAGGTTGATTCTGGCACCCACATTTTTAAAAAGTAAACGAACTAGTGTGTATTATGTGCTTGCCATTCTTTAAAAAACACATTTATCTTATTGTGCACATGCATATGCTAATTCACTCATTTGCCATGTGTGCATGTGGAAGTCAGAAGACACCTGTGACAGAGTGGGCCTTCTCCTAACACCGTGGGGTCTGAGCCTGGAATTTGGGTTGTCAGGCTCAGCAGCAGGCATCTTGTCTGCCAGGCATCTCTCTGATCCTGTGTTTGCCGTTCTTTGCTTTTAAGCATTCTATAAAATGATCTTGCAGACATTGTTGAACAAGCCTGTTTGCTGACAGTTGAGAGCTACTGAGCAGAAAAACAATTGAGCCTGAGTGTTTATTTATACGTTATAAATTTATTCTTTAATTTAATGTGCATGGTGTTTTGCCTGCATGTATGTCTGTGTGAGGGTCACAGCCCCTGGAACTAGAGTTACAGAAAGTTGTGAGATGCCATGTGGGTGATGGAATTGAACCTAGATCCTCTGGAAGAGAAGCCAGGGCTCTTAACTGCTGAGCCATCTCTCCAGCCCTCCGAGTATTTATTTTTAATATACTCTGCATGTAATTTTTGATAATGTCGAAATTCAGCTGTTTAATATTTTTAATGCCATTACTATTTCAAAATGAAGAAAACAGATTATTTTTCATATATAGCCCAGGCTAGCCTGACACTCCATAGCTGAGGATAATCTTGAACTACTGACCTCTCACCTCCTTCTCTCAAATTATGGGATTAAAGGTGTGTGCCAACATGACTATCTGTTTTTTCTTCTTCTTCAGCACTGTGGGTAGAACTTCCTGTCGCATGCTTGCTAAGCAGGTTCTCTACTACTCAGTTATGTACTCAGCTCACTTTTAACTTATTTTGAGTCATAATCTCATTAAGTTGGCCAGGCTGACCTTGAATTTATAATCCTCCTATGTTAGGCACGTGATGATTTTCAAGTATAGTGATGTTTATCAGTGTGCATTCTTCTGGGGCCTGAGTTTGAGAAGTACTGTCCCTCAAAGTGAGAGGATATCAAAACTTCCAAATACATGTTCTGGGCAATGGACAGGGAGGCGGCATGGGCAGCAGGTCCTTGCCTTGCATGCATAAGAGCTGAGTTCAATCTCTAGAGTCCACTTTAAAATGCCAGCCGTAGGGTTAGAGAGGTGGCATGGTGTGAGGAGTAGATATTGCTCTTGCAGAGGACTCTGGAGTTTGGGTCCCACCAACATCAGATGGCTCACAAACACCTATAACTCCAGCCATGAACCCTCTTCTGGCCTTGAAGCCTGCACATTATGTTTACACATACCTGTAGGCAAAACACTCAGACACATTAAAGCAAAGCTTGGTGGCTCATACCTTTAATCTCAGCATTTGGGATGCAGGGTCAGGCAGGTCTTCGTAAATTTAAGGCCAACTTGGGCTACAGAGTGAGTTCCAGGACAGCCAGCGCTACATAGTGAGACCCTGTCTCAAAACAAACAAGCAAAAAACCAGAAGAAAATCAAAAAGAAAGAAGAAAGAAATATCCTGTCCCAGAGGCGTGTATACAATAGTATCCCTGACAATGCCATCTAAAGTTGTTCTCCGGCGCACACATATGAAAAATAAAGACATGATATTTATGATAAATAACTGGTGTTCTAGCCAGGCTCCAGTGGCCCAGACCTTATCAGTTTCTCACTTTTTCTTCAGAACTGAACAACTGCTGTGTGGTAGGTTACAATGGTAAGGAGCAAAATAAAACAAAACCCCTGTTCTTATCTAGCAGACAGAAAAGACAGACCCCCAACTCCCTTCCTGTCTCCCATCCCCCATCTGTTTTCTGTCTTTGAGTTTGGCTGCTTTAGAGGTACCTCATATAGGTGGACTCATACATGTATCTATTGTTTTGTGAGGTGAACATGGTGATAAGCACTACGAGCACTACTATGGAAACGGCATAATACTGGCTTTCTTTTTTTTTTTTTTTGGACTTTCAACTTGAACTCACAGAGATCCACCTGCCTCTGCCTCTGAGTGCTGGAGTTAAAGGTGTGAGCAATCATCGCCTGGCTTAATATTTGTCATTTTGTAAACTGTAATTTTACTTAATTTATGCTCTCAGGATTAATTAATATTGTAGATCATGTCAGAATGTTTTCCTTTCTTGGTTAATTAGTGCTCCTTTGCACTCTATGCCAATTTTGTTTATCCATCCATTCTTGAATGTAGATGCTCTTGCCTTCACCTTTGGCGGTTGAAAGGAATCCCTCTCAGTAGTGAACATCCAGCTGTGTAATGAGTGTACCAATATTGCTTACATACCCTGCCTTCAATTCTTTTGGGTATATAGCTCAAAGTGAAATTATAGGATCATATAACAGTTATTTTAAATTTTTTGAGGCACCACTATACTGTTTTTCGTGACAGTCTCACCATTTCAGATTTACCAACAGTGGTAAATTGGTAAAGTGGACAAAGATTCTTATTTTTCCACATCCTGGCCACTTGTTTTGTGGCTATAGTAAAAGCAGCCATTTTCCAGGGTGTTAGGTGGTATTTCATTGTGGTTTTGATTGCTTTTCCGTATTGGCTAGGGTTGGTATGCATCTTCAAGTGTTTGCTGAACCATGCTATGAGATCTGGATTAAAATCCCAAAGCCATATGGCAATGTTCCAATAGTAGGAAAATTACTTAAAGGGGGAAATGTTATTATTGCACTAATTCTGGTTGTAATAAAGGAACTTAGATCCAGATATCGGGGAAACGCTGGAATATCAAAGAGAGGAAACACCACAGTCAGATCTCACCCAGCTGTCTTCCAGCTTCCTCAGCCTTGCTCCTCTGTCTTCCTACACCTGCCTTAAATACTTTCTTCACCTAGTTGTTTCACATCCAGGTTAAGATGAAAGGTATGGACACTGGTATTTGTTAGTTAGCCTTGAACTTACAGAAACACAGAAAGATCTGTCTCTGGAGTTATGGGATTAAAGGCCTGGCACCACCACTGCCTGCCTGGGAGCCTGGAACTCCCTCTGTAAACCAAGCTGGCCTCAAACTCAGATCTGCTGGGACTAGAGGCTTAGGTCACACTCCCGAGTCTTTCCCTGTGTTGGGATTAAAGGCTTGAGTTACCACTCTCTGACCCTCCTGAATTGACTATAGGTGGATCACTTCTCTGATATTTCAGACTGGTTTTATTAAATATGAAACACAATACTACATGTTATTTCTTACATCCATAAAGATAAAAAGTAGGTTAGAGGTTGCCCAGGGTAAAGGTTAAGAGTAGACTAGGAAGTGACTGTTCTTGGGAAGAGATTTCCTTAGGGAATAACAAAATGTCATAGGATGCTGGTTACACAACCATGAACATAATGGCAGCTTTTGAATGAATGATTTTAAAATTACTTGCTAGGCAGGCATGATGCACATGCCTTCAATCCCGGCACTCAAGAGGAAATTCTAGGCTAGCCTGGTCTACATAGTGAATTCCAAGGCAGACAGAGTTATGTACTGAGACCCTGTCTTAAATAAATAAATGAAATTACTTGCTATATATCTCCACAGAACTTTTACAGATGCTGTCTCTCTCTTTTTTTTTTTTTTTTTGATTTTCCCCATACCCACCACTGCTCCTTCCCCCACCCCTACTCCCTCACCCAGCCCTCCCACCCCAGAGAGGGCAAGAGATCCCAAGGTGAGTCAGTTCAGTTCAGTCTGGCATACTCAGTTGAGGTAGGACCATGTCCCTCCCTCCTAGTATCAAGGCTGGGAAAGGTGTTCCTTTCCCTGCATGGGCTCTGAGGAGCCATATCCCGATCTTGTTCTTCGAGGTCAGGAGTCCTAGAAAGCCCACCAGTGTTGGTGAGACTTGCAGAGATAGATCCTTTTGCATAGGGAGCCGCCACATCCATCCTCTCTAGCTGCATGCACCAGGCATACACTGTGCAAGAGGCTCCAGAAACTGCCCACACCTTTCTACAGTCGTCCACATTCAAAGAGTCCAGATTCGTTCCATGCAGATTCGTCAGCTGTCATTTCAGAGTCTGTGAGCTCCCAATAGCATGGGACAGCCTACTCTATCTATGGATCTCCCCATTCAGTCCCTGCTCCTTTCTCCATTTCCCATATCAATCCTGGTTCTTTTCATCTGTTTCTGTTGGAAGTAACTGCTCCATTTCCTCTAATCTAGGAAACACCTTTACTTCATCTGAGGGGCAAACAAACCTCCTTGTGTACGTATATGTGAAGGCGTAAGGCAGCTTGGGAGTCTGAGCCTCACAGAAGGGAGCATCCTAGATTGTGGTGTAACCAGGGTCAGAGAAAGCCACCACCCATGTTAAACAGGCCCCTCCAGGGCCTTTGTGATACTCACCACCTAAGCTGTTTCCCATCTGTTGTCAGTGGTGCCTCCTGTGGGACAGGGATGCACGGTTACCGCCTGCTTTGTCCTAGTTATATGAGTCTAATTGCAGGAAGGGTTTGTAGGTCCATGAGCTGAGTAAGTTTGTGAGGTGGAGAGAAAGAATCCTCATATGGTGGGGTAGCCACAGGGTAGATGGGTTCGGAGTGAATCTTTACTGGCCAGGAGTAGCCACCACGCCTCTGGGCTTTCACAGACTCAGACACTGTGCTAGAGCAATAGACTTGTATGGGTGCAGCCGTTTTCTCCATGCATTATTCTGCATGTCTCCTACTTAGCAGGTCCCTTGGAAAACCTGGAAGGACAGCTCCTTGCAAGCTTCCTTTATGGCACAGTAAAAAAGCTGGATACGTAATTTCAGGTGAGAGGTACTAATAACATATTTTTGGTAGAGTTTGGGGTAGAGAGTTGTTAAATTCATATGGTCCACCTGTCTCTGTAGGTGTTAGATCTTTACCAAAGACAGTACACACCTTCCACCCACCCCTTCCAGATGAGATGGTTATGGAGAGGGCGTGACCGGCCCAAGACTGTACAGACAAGGGGTAGTTGAGCCAGAACTCCTGAATTCTTTCGTGCTTCCTTCAAGTTCCACATACCAAGTAGAGTGAGGCCTGCAGCTGCTTCTGTAGTGTCCCTGGCTGTATCTTGGATTCTGCTGTGATTCTCCAAAGAGCCTGCACATCTCCCATGCTCAGCTTCCCCCACATGTTGCTCCTCTGGCTTTCTTTGGATCAGTCTTTTCTCCTTGTTGGCATACTGCCCCTCCGCTGCAGCCCCGTCGTCTCTGTGCCCGCACCATCTGGGACTCTGCCTACCCCTCCACCACGTTCTGCTGAGCGTGGGCCCACACCAACGCACTTACTAAGCACAGAGAGTTCTTTTATTTATCTCTGATTGCATCGGAAGGAAAAAGAAGTCGCTTCTAAGACTTCAGAGTCCTAGCTCGTGAGCAGTGGCAAGTTAAAAATTATTTCCAAAAATCTTCTCCCTTGGTGTTTACTAGTTCCTAACATGCCCTCGCTCTGCTGATACTCCGTCCCTGGCCTGGATTTGCACCACAGACAAAAATCAGTGGTTTATTATGTTTGTTATTATGTTTGTTGGCTTGTTTTGAGACAGACCTATAGTTCAGGCTAGCTTCAGACTCATGGAAATCCTCCTGGCTCAGCCTGAGTGTTAGGATTACAGGTTTGAGTCACAGAGTCTGGCTTAGGATCCATCAGTGGTTTAAACAAGTCTGTCCTCCTGGTCACTTCCACCCATATCCCGATCTTGTGCTTCGAGGTCAGGAGTCCTAGAAAGCCCACCAGTGTTGGTGAGACTGGCTGAGGCAGATCCTTTTGCTCAAGGAGCCACCACATCCATCCTCTCTAGCTGAATCTATTTTTCCACGATTCCCCTTCATCTTGTTTGTTTCTCTCTCCATTTTCTTCTTCCTTTAATAACAGATTTACTCATCCTTGTAGTATCGTGTACATCATCCAGTTACTCCACAGGTGTAATGCTTTAGCAAAGATACAGCTGTTTTCTGCATGCAGATGTGATATAACACTGTGTCTCGTCACTATCATTTGGGATATGAACTACCCAGGAATGTCTGAAACCAGAAGCCAGCTAGAGAAGTTGGCTGTTCCAGTATAGGAGTGTCTCTAGAGGTAAACGTGTTGCCTCTCCATGCAGGTAAAACAGCATGGTCTGTGGTCTGTCCATACCCAGTTCATCTGTGGTTTCCCATATGTTCTCCTGCCCCCGGCTTGGTAAATGTGGTTTCATCTGCTTGGGTCCCCCTTTCTCTGAGTGCTTTGTCAAGTTAAGACTTCTGTCCTATGAGGTGCTGTATTATAAGGCCTCCCTCTCTGCTCCTGTATTCTCCTCTGCTCGCCTCATCCAAGCTCTCATGTATCCTGCTTCAACTGCATGTTGCGCATCTGTTTCCCATCCCAGATTCTTGGCTTCCAGAGGACAGAAGTGCAGTTCCACTTTGGTTGCCTTCTGGGTGAAAGGAGGAAGATGCAGCTAATATGTGTCTGTATTTGCTGGGAGTGTGGGTTCCAGAAGGAAATATCTCCATCCAGAGCATGAAGAAGGGGGTTTACATAAGGGATCATGGTGTGCAAACTGTGTACACTGCTGATTTACATGAGGGATTGTGGTGTGCAAGTTGTGTGTTTTCCTATTTACATAAGGGATTGTGTGCAAGCTGTGTATTCTGCTGATTTACTGTTGTGCTAGGTTCTGGTTGTTGCTCTAATGAACAACCACAGATTTAGTGGTTCAAGGCACACATTTAGTATCTTTAAGTTCTGAAGGTCAGAAGTTTGTAGTCAGTATCATGGAGCTAAAATCATGGTGTTTATATTCTTTCCGGCGGCCCCTGGAGGAATTCCTTGCCATTTAAGTATAGAAGCTGCCTGCATCCCTTGGCTTGTGATCACTTCCTCACATGCTTCTCTTGCATGGCAACCTCTTGCTGCCAGCTTCACATCAATGATGTCCTGCACACCTCCTTAAGAGCTCTCATGACGTCCCTGGGCCTGCCTGAAGAGTAAGGATGATTTTCATTATTACACCTGCAGTATCCCTTTTGACATGTAAGATAGTGTGTTCACAGGTTCTGAGCAATTTAGACAGACTGTTGAGCAGTCTGTCATATGCACGAGGATTCTTTGTGTCTTCTCATCTGTTTGCATAGTTCTTCCTGCTCTTAAAGACCTGTGCCCCACCCCCAAATGGTTACTTCCTGACCCTGGTTCTTACTACTGTTCTTGTCCCGAGCTGGTTACATTGCTGGTTACAGCAATGCATGTTTCCAGGTATGCATGTTTCTACTTCTGTATCTTTACTCCAAGAGCTGTCCTTTTCTCAGGAAGGCCTGACCCCAGCCTGTCTTCTCTCTTCCATAAGCACCCCTTCTCCACATCCTCACTCTCAGAGGTTCTAGACTGCCATGGCTAGGATATTTCTACATTTAATGACAATTATTGCATACTGTAGTTTTTGCAGCCAAGTCTACAGGGCTGCACCATGAGTGAGCTGCTCGACACTAGCTACCTTTGCCAAACCATCTTACCCAGGGCGGTGTGAAGGTCTGTCTGCTGTTCCATGGCACTTACGGTCTACAGCTCTCTTTGGTACAGCAGTCAGTGCCTATGTTCTGCATCTGTCTTGCTGTCAGACTCCACCCTTAAACATGTCAGGACCAAGGTCTCCAGTGCAGCATCCTGTTCTACTGAGTCAGATCAAGTGAACATGCCACTGAACTTAACGGTGTGACCATCTCCAACCTGCATATTAACAGTGTCTTTTAACAAAGACACTATTCATTGCTCGTCATTTTCTGTCGCACTGGCTACTGCGTCTTCCCTCTCAGATCGGGAGGATCTTTGCTATTCCCTTATCCATATGTCTCACCACCCACTAATATGGCTCCCCTCTGGCAATTTGCTTTTTAAATGTGAAATCGGGTGTCAGTTTATTGATTTATATCATGGAAGAAAATTGCCAGGCGAGCTAGATTGTGTTTATCTTGCGGCAGGAAAATCTACCCAGAAGGACAACTCAGTCAGACACAGTTGCTTAGAAAAGCAAAGAGCTCAGGTGATTTCCAAAGAAGGATGCTCACTCAGTTTGAGTCCATGCAGGAACAGCCCAGGCCAAGGCAGACAGGCAACAGCCCTGCAGTTCGTCTGTCAGTACAGCCTTAGGTAGTGCTGCGTCCTGCTCTCTTGGTCCTGGAAAACTGAATGAAGAGCCAATAGGTGCACATAGAAAAGCTGGGATCATGCAGGTTGTGCTAGCTCTGTCTGAGGGAGGCCCCTACTATACCCGGAAATCAGGGCTTTCCTTATGCACAGCAAGAGGAGGAGTTAACTGTCTGGGTAGGAGGTCCCTAGAGGGAGCAGTCTCAGGTTGCTGTTATCCTGGAGGAGAAAGCTGCAGCTGGTAGATTTTGTACATATTGTTAACATCCACATGGGCCATAGAAGTCTTCACCATTTCCGTAAGCCCGACTTGGGGAAGGTATTGCCCTTTCCATGGAGTTGAGGCATTGGGGTCCTTGAGGCAATGTACATGGCCATGGTCATGTCCACAGTACACATTCACTTAGGATGCCATCCCATCCTTACACATTTGCTTAAGACGTTCTCGGCTTTGCTCAAGGTAGCTTGGTTGGCTTTGTAATGTGTGCCCTGATGGAGCTGGGAAGAATTGGTCAAGGAGCACACCCACATGACCAGGGCATCGTAGACTGACCCTTCACGTGGCTCAGTCTCCACCAGGACACCGTGGGTGTACGGTTCAGTCTACACCATGAGTGTATGCCAGAGGAAGGAGGATGATTCTGTTCCTGCAATGTATTTTTTCCTTCCTTCTATCCTTCCTTTCTTCCTTCTGTCTGTCTTTTCTCTCTTCCTTTCTTCTAAGGATTCTCTTATATGGTTGGTTTAGTTTTGATGACTATATGCACCCCTGCTGACCAAGAGCATTTCTATTACCTCAGAAAGTTTTCTTGTATCTTTCCCTGTCAAGTCCCACGTGTATAGCAACTGACATGATTAATGATTCAACCATACAGTGGAATATTACTCAACCATGAAAATGTTGTACTGGCACGTAGATGAGCCTAGAGAATATCCTAGGTGAGAAAAGATGTAGTATATAGTATGATTTCATCTACATGGAAGTCTAGACTCGTCAAACAGAGACAGAAAGTAGATTAGTGGCTTCCCTCTAATTAGAAAAACAGCTTGGGCTTTTTTAAAACACAAAGTGAGTGCTAAGGACACTAATTTTTCTGGAATTAAATACTGGTGATAGTTACATAATTGAATATTCTAAAAACTGCTGGAGAGATGGCTCAATGTTTAAGAGCACATGACTGCTTTTGCAAAGGACCCAGGCTCAATTATCAGCAGCCACATGGAAGCTCACAATCATCTGTAAATCTAGTTCCAAGGGATATGACACCTCTTCTGACTCCTGAGGGTACCAGGATGAATGCACATATATGTACATAGTACATATATACATATAATATGCAAGGAAAACACTTATGAAATAAACAAATAACAGTTTAAAAACATGCTGCATTTGTGCACTTAGCGTTTCTGTTGCTGTGAAGAGATACTATGACCATAGCAACTCTTTTTTATTTATTTAGGACATTTTAAATTTCCTTTTATATACCAACCACAGATCCCCCTCTCATCCCTCCTCCTGGTCTCTCCCAGCCTCCCCCCCCCCATTACCTCTTCAGAAAGGGTAAGCAAAACCCATGGGGAATCAGCAAAAACTGGTACCTTTGAGTTGAGGCAAGACCAAGTCCCTCCCCACTGCATCAAGACTGTGTACTGTATCTCGTCATAGGTAATGGGCTCCAAAAAGCTAGCTCAGGCATCAGACATCCTCAACCTACTGCCAGCAGCCCCTTAAATAGATCAAGCTACACAACTATTTCTCTTATGCAGAGGGCCTCGTCTAGTCCCATGCAGGCTCCACAGCTGTCAGTCTAAATTTCTTGAGTTCCCATGAGCTTGGTTCAGTTGTCTCTATAGATTTCCCCATCATGATCTTGACACTGCCCCCATGCCCATGTAATTCCTCTTCCCTCTCTTTGACCAGACTCCCAGAGCTTGGCCTAGTGTTTGGAAACCACAACTTTTATAAAGGAAAACATTTAATTGGTACTGGCTTACAGTTTCAGAGGTTTATCATCAAGGTGGGATGTATGGCAGCATGCAGGCAAACATGGTGCTGGAAAAAGAGCTGAGAGTCCTACATCTTAATCTGCAGGCAGCAGGACACTGCTATATTAGGCAGGGCTTGAGATCTCATATGAGATCTCAAAGCCAGCCTCCACAGTGACACACTCCCTCCAATAGGGCCAAATCACCTAATAGTGCCACACCTTATGGGCCAAGCATTCAAACACAACACATGAGTCTGTGGGAGCCCTTTCTGTTCAAGCTATACAAACTTTATTTATTTATTATTATTATTATTATTACTTAGGTTTTTTTTTTTTTTTTTTTTTTTTTTTTTTTTTTTTTTTTTTTTTTTTTTTTTGAGACAGGGCTTCTTTATATGGCTCTGGCTGGCCTCACAGGGATCCATCTGCCTCTGCTTCCTAAATTCTGGGATTAAAGATGTGAGCCACCACCGACGGGCCTCACTGTGAACTTCATAGGATGTAAACTATATATTAGTAAGAACTAATATAGACTTCATAGGATGTAAACTATATATCAGTAAGAACTAATATAGACCTTGTTATCATCCCAGAAAGTGCCTTCAAGGGTGCAATCCTAATCAGCTGCACCAACCCCCCCTCCCCCCATATTGATTGTTGTATCTGTTCTTAAGGCTCAGGTACAGGCCCTGTGTGATGGAACAATGGGAATGTCCTAAGAAACATGGTGATGTATAAGCACATTATTGTTGACCCTCACAGGCCATATGTACACAGGACAGTGTTATGGTACATGAGAGACTAAAATCCATTATTTTATTTGACTATAATCACATTATGAATTATCTACTCCCTTATCAATGTTATTGTGACAGCAGTTTGTGCATTTCTCCCTTCTAAGTTTATGACTTATTTTTATTATATTTATGTATTTATTATGTGTGTGGTTGGTATGTAAAGTGAAAAACAAAATTTTTAAAGAAAAGAAAAATTATCTCGTGTAATTGCTCTTTGTTCTTTATTA
Source organism: Phyllotis vaccarum (assembly GCA_033318265.1). NCBI lineage: Eukaryota > Metazoa > Chordata > Mammalia > Rodentia > Cricetidae > Phyllotis > Phyllotis vaccarum. Next base: position 68,186,244 of record JARWLC010000016.1, on the reverse strand, counting down.
GCAACATTTTGGATATTCTGCATCTCTTTTTAAAATTTCACTAACATTTTAGTTGACTTGCCAATTTCTGAACAGAATAGACGCTGGAATTTTGACTGGGATTATGCTGAGCCTGTAGATAAATTTTAGAGGACTAACATCCTAATAAAGTTGAGTTTTCCAACCCACAAGTATGTATCTAGCTTTTATATTTCTAAATAATGGTTTGTAGTCTTCACGCAGAAGACTGCAATACACATCTTTTACTAAATTTATACCCAAAGTAACATTTTATTTCTTTTAAAAGAGATTAGAATTGCCAGAGGAGAGAAAGTAAAGCTGTAGATTGACAGGCAGTGAGGTGATGGTTGGGGTTGGGACCTGTTGATTGACAGGCAACGAGGTGATGGTTGGGGTTGGGACCTGTTCATTGACAGGCAGTGAGGTGATGGTTCAGGTTGGGGCATGTTGATTGACAAGTCACTGAGGTAATGGTTGGGGTTGGGACCTGTTGACTGACAGTCACTGGTGTGGTGGTTTGGGTTGGGACCTGTTGATTGACAGGCAGTGAGGTGATGGTTGGGGTTGGGACCTGTTGATTGACAGGCAATGAGTGAGGTGATGGTTGGGGTTGGGGCCTGTTAGGCACTGTGAATGATCCCTCTCTCCATTAGGATATCAGAGTCAAACTGATTCTGTGTGAGAATTTGACAGTCAAGTTCTCATGTTCTCTCTGTCCACTGAAACAGGCACCTTCTCAGTGCCCCTTTCTGGATTCTAGGTGCTCTTCACAGGTTGGTCACAGGCTGAAGGAGCTTGTGTGCCTTCCCAGGTCAATGCCGTTGTCTCCAGCCTCTTTGATCTATTGCCAGAACAGCAGCAACTAAATGGTCTCTGTGAGGCTTCACTCTATCACCCTGCTCTTGCAGACTGGAAAATGTAGTAGGATCAACCACAGGCTTGTGGAGAGGGAGCCAGGGGACTTCAATGGCAGAGCACTGGAGTGTGGCCCTGAATGCTTCAGGCTCTCCCAGATGTTTTCAAGGCTCCTATGAGGGCTGGTCCTGCAGACTCGTCTGTTCCTCATTTCCAGAGCCTAGCAACACTGCCCACCCCCTCACATGAACAAATCTGAGGGATGGCTGCTTCTTGATTCTGCAAGTGCAGAGTGTATGTGTTTGTTGTTTTCCGTGGGGTCTTTTGTGCCTCCAATTTGGAGTCTTTTGTTTTTCTGAAGGTTAGTAGGGTCTTTGAGTATAAACAAATAACTAGGGTTCTACCTTTTCTGCTTATCATTTTGTGACACATAGGCAGAATGTTCTAGAGAATTTGGACTGAGCCTGTTGGAGGCATTCTCAACCAAAGTGGGGCTGCCAGGGGTGTCCCCAAGAACAACCGAAAAATGGGGATTCTCAGGAGAGGAGCTGGCTTCCAACAAGAGCACACTTGTTCCAGTGACACATGGGAACAGAATGGAGCCACAGGAAAAAGATCTGGTTCAGTATACAAAGGTTTCCAGGAGCTGTACAACCTCGGACAGACCTCCCTGTCTGCGGAGCACTCTGCCCCTTGAAGTGTAGAGTACACGCCTGTAGAAGTTCCTTTGCTGAACACACTAACAAGAAGTTCAAGGTTCATTTGATTTTGCTTCTGACACTTCACCACAGGCCAGTTGATTCTGTGTCTCACTACCAAGAGGAAGGAACTCCAAAGGGAGACATTTTTGGAAGTGAAATTTCAAGAGCGTTGATATTGATGTAGAGAGCTTTTCCTGGCCAAGGGCCAAGGACTGTCACCCTCAAACTGAACTGGAGCTGATTTAAAGGATCAGCCATTGTCTACCATCCCATCCTCACTGATCGTTTGGCTAAACCAGGATGACCCAAAGCCAGTTGAGCTAGGCCCCTGCCTCTGTACAGATCTATCCATGAGAAAGTTCCAGGAGGGATGGCATCTGAGCTGGAGAGTGGAGGCTGCAGGCCGCCCACTCAGGCTCTCCAAGGAGGCACCCTTCTCTCAGCATAAGCTCGGAGCCAACTTTTCTTTTTTCTTATGACTCAGCTATCATTAATTAGCAAAACTGCCTGAGCATTCTTTGATTCCATCCAAAGCTCTGCCCATGCCCAAGCTGTCAATGTTGCAGACGTTTTCTCCTTCTGCAAGTCTCAGAGAGGACTTTTCAGGGGCCATCTCCACAGTTTTTGTAGGTAGAGGACAGAGTCCTTTCCTTGTGAGGTTCACCAGGCCCTCTGCGATGCACTTCTTTAAGATACATGCCTGGGGTCTAGCCAATGCAGAGGACTAAGGATGAGGGTGAGTCACCCCCATCATGGGACCTGAGGCATGATGGGTAAAGAAAAGAGCCTTGAGGTTGTTGAGCCTGAATTTGTTTGCCAGTCCTAACATGAATTAGCAGTATGGACCTGGGTTAGCTCACCGAGCCTCAGTTTCTTTACTAAAAATAGGAGGCCATGACATCGATTGTGTTTGATCCTTGAGACTGTTGAGTGAGACACCATATTTGGAGGCCAATGGTATAGGACTGGCTTCCTGTGGGAGTTCAGTGAATGCTGTCTTCCCGCTCTGTGTTCCCTCCCTTCCCTGAAATTCTGATTTTCATTCTTCCCAAGGTCTCTCCTGTGTCCACCTAGCAGGCAGTGATAGGTGTGGAAGCCAACGCTATGTGATGGAAAGTCTTGCTTCCTTTTAGATCCCACCGGTCCTGAGACCCAGCATGTGGACATGTGGCCAGGGCTGACACACTCCATCTGACACTTGTTTGCGCATAGCTCATAGCCTTGCTGTGTTTACGGTCACAGGTCACGGTTACGGTGCCAGGTCTTCACTGTCTTCTAGAACCATTAGGTGCACCCGGAGAAAGCAAAGGGTCTAAATGGTCCATAGACTGTAGAAAACCCCTCTCAAGGGTGGAGACCAGGACCAGGTAGGTGGTACATTGAGTGCCTCTCCTCTGGTAGTTCATGGGTCCCTTTGAGAAGGAAATGAACTGACTGACTTAGATCTGAGACATCATTTGCCTTTTCTTTTCATGGGCTCACTGGTAGAAGGCCCCGCCTGCAGCATGGGTTCGTTGATACCTTATTTCTATTTTCATTAAATTTTATTTGTTTATTTTATATGTGTGTGGTATATGTATATATGTGGTGTATTTGTATGTTTGTGTGTATGTGGTATGTATACACTTGTGATATATGTGTGTATGGCGTTTATGTGTGTGGTATGTGTATATTGTGTATATATGTGGTGTGTATGTATGTGTGTGTGACCGTACATTTCACACATATACCACAAACACACACATGCACACCACTTATATACACAATGCCACACATGCGCGCGCGCGCGCACGCGCGCACACACACACACACACACACACACACAAGTAAGTATATGCATGTGTTCACAAGTGCACATGTGAATGGAGGCCAGAGGTCAATGTCAGGTATGTCCTCACTTGTTCTCTACCTTATTTCTCAGTGAACCTGGAGCTCATTGACTAGAGTGCCATCCAGGGAGCCCCTCAGATCCCCCTTTTCTGTCTCCCTCATATTGGCTTTTCATATAGATGCTGGGGATTGAACTCAGGGTGTCATGCTCGCATAGCAAGCACTTTACCATCTCCCGAGTCCCCTCAGCGAATATCTTTAGAGAATGATGTGACTTTTGACAGGATGTGACTCCAACAGTGTTGTTTCTCCAGGACATATGCTGTGTGAAATTAAGCAGATGCAAAAAGAAGTGTGGCATGATTCTGCTCAGATGAAGCACTCAGAATCGCAAAGAGGAGGAGGGGTTGGGCAGGGGAATGGAGGCAGTTAGTGTTTAGTGGGGACAGTTTTAATATGAAGAAGTAAAAATGGTGTGGAGCTGGGTGGTGCTGGTCACTGTTCAACAGGACAAATGTGCTTAATGTCATCAAGTTATATGAATTACACACGTAAGCAGGAAATTTTATGATATGCATATTTTGTTACAGTAAAAATGTTATGTGTCTATGCAATCATTGAGTGCCCTGAACTTTTTTAAACTATGAGACTATTATTTCTGAAAATTGATAGTGTGAACCAACATGTGTGAGATATAAAGATATTTATGGGCATATTCATTTATCCAGCCAGCATTTCTTGCCTGCTGGCTCCATCAGACTTCTGAGTTAAGCTTGGGGACAGAGAAGCAGTCACATGCTTGCTCCCAGGTCTAGGATCTGATGGTAAGAATATCTGATGCCCTGACCTATGAACTCTCATCTGGTGACTGAAGGCTTGTCCTCTGGCAGAAGAGAGAGGGAAGCTGGTGCTGGACAGAGTGAGGCTGTATTCAGCTGGGACCTGTTATACCTCTAAAGAAGGAGGTGTGGACACTGTGCAAAGACAATGGGGGCCACCCCTTGTGAGGTCTGGCCCATCTGAGCCATGGAAGGTACAGCTCAGGAGGGATGTTGTGTGTTCTGAGGAGAGTATCAGGATGACCTCAGTATGGTTCAGATCCAGATTCAGCCAAATCTCTGGACAGCTAGTGACCTTGGCTACAGTGGAGCTCAGCTTTCTTATCAGTAAAATAGAGATAATATACAAAACTTGAGGATTGTGGAATTAAATGAGATTTTTTCCCCCAAGTGTTTGACTGAGATAGACCTTTAACCTTATTTCTTAGTGGTAGGGGTAGAGCAGTAAGCAATCCATGATTGTGTCTGGTCTCCACACACACATAGAGGTCAGAGCAGCAAGGGTTTGGAAATAAGCCTTGATTACTAGTTTTTGCAATTTAAAATTACATTTATTTATTTTGTGTGTATATGCACATCTGGAGGTCAGCAAATCCCTGGGGAAGTCAGTTCTTTTCCTTCTGTTGTGTGGGTCCCAGGAATTGAACTTAAGTCACCAGGCCTGATATCAAGTCCCTTTACCCACTCAACAATTTATCAGCCCAAGCCTCAATTATTTATAGACTTTACTTCTCTGTTTTTCTTTTCTTTTTTTTTTTCTCCAAGCCAAGCTGTATCCAGCTTTATTAAAAAAAAAATACTGTTCATAGACAATCATGCTATTTCAGGCAGGGCATAAGCAGATAATCATTAATGGTATACAAGAATTTCCAAGTTCCCTTCTTGTGTAGATTACCCAAATCAGAAAGCCATTATAAAATCTAATGAGTCTTCATTCAATGCCTTGGACAGGGGGAGCTTAGAGTGAATTAGCAAACTGAAGATCTATATCTTTTAAAAAGGAACCACTGCTCTTTTGAAAATACTCAAAGATATCACTGCAAAGTCCAGATTGCCCAATAAACTAGAAAAATCATTTTGGGGGGCCAGGTTCCAACAGGTCTTTAGTTTTAAGGGAGCTAAGTCTATGTTGATGGTACAGGGGGAACAGGATGTAGAAATGAATTTAGAAGTCTTCCACACCACAAGGCTTTTGTGCCATGTGGCCACGTATGTCAACACCAGGACAACTCTCCTGAGAGCCAAGGGAAGTCTTTCAAAGCTATCAGGGAAAGATGTTCTCTGTCATCAATCCAGGTTGGGAGACTTTTTTTAGGGACACATGTTCCTCAAAACACTGATGTATCTTATGTGCTAATAATATAGCTTAAAAAAAAATAAAACAAAATTCTGCATTTTATTAAAACTTGATGAAAAATAATATATCAAACTGCACAGTCACCAGAAGTTCATGGTTATCACAAATGCACATATTTCACACGGTGTCTCCAGCACCATCAGTTTTCTGTGCTTGGTCTGTGTTGGCATCTCCATTGTCTGCAGGATTATTCGCCTCCCTGCCAGCACTGACTTTCTTCCTCTCCTTCTTTGCAGGAGCCTTTTAAGGCTTGGGCTCTGGCTATGGAGGAGCAGGTTTAGCAGACAACTCTGCAGACCTCTGCGGCTAGTCCTTCACTGTGGCTTTATCGCCTTTAGCAATCTCTGCAGCTAAATGCAGAGATGCAGTGGGGTGCGGATTTAGTACAATGGGGTGTGTGTATGTCTGTGTGGTTCTTAGTGCTTCTTCACATGGTTAACTTTTTTTCCCCACTCTAGGAAGTGGTGAGGACATCCTGGTGTGTCTGGTACCCTAGATTTTTCCATCCTGGCCTCTCTGTCAGAGTGTTGCTGGGAGTGTGGGCCCAGAGAGGAGAATCTGGATGGGATAAAGGGATGACAGTGAGCGTATTTGGGCTGTTGAAGCATAAGGCCTGGTTTTTCACTGGTTCCTGTGTCAGAGGCCCAATCAAAAGTCCAGTCCTCTGAGTGGTCCTATTTGCTCTGTTGCTGAGGAGATAACATTGCTTCAGTGCAGGCAGACTCTCCTCATCCAGTTGGGAGGCGATAGGATCATTTTTGGCAGCAGAAGATGGTGTATTCTTATACCTACAGGGCATCAAGTATTGGTAGCTTATACGTAATAGAGTCCAAGAATGATTTGCTAAAGCATACACAGCTGGAAAAGGGAGGTGGCCCTACACCAGGCCTCATCAGCCATTTGTGCCTCAGCTTGAGTCGTTAGTCAGATTTTATGGCTACTGACAACACTGAAGGACATGACACAAAGCAAGGGACAGTAAGACCAAGAAGTCATCTCAGGAAGTGACACAGTGCCCTTGAACTCAGCCAGAACAACAGCTAACACCAAACATTTTCTATAGCCGAGAGCCAAACAAAGCATTTCAGATCTATCTACCTTTGTGTTTTTTGCGATAAAAATTCTATCTTCTATTAACACCCAGATTATATCTAGCATTAACTAGAATAATTAGTCCTTTAACCATGGTATAGCAACAAGCTACAGTATTTATTTACAAGGATGTGACTTTGTGGCCCTGGATATCCCAGATGCTGAACTGAAGAGAATTACCGAGAACAGTCTGAAAGGACCCATTTACAATGGCCATCACGAGATGGATGCAGAAATGGCTTTTGTTGTCATTGGTCTATAAGCCTTGTTGGCATAACCGCACAACCACTGAAGGAAGACATCTGCCTCACGGCCAGAGCGGCAGCGTGAGTAACAGTTCCAGGATTTTGCTGGTGGAAATTTCCACAGATGTGTCTTCAGGGGAGGAGGTCGATTGACGGGACTCATGTGGAAGTCTGGAAAAGGTTCATTTCCTTTTCTTTGGTGCCATTGGTCTGGAACCCAGGGCCCTTTCACGTGCTAGGAGCTTTACATCCCAGCTCAAAATGTGCCACTTTAAAGTGCACAATTCAGTGACTTTTTTTTTTTAATCATTTATCATCATCAATTATTTATTTAGTTAAGGAAAGGTCTCAGAGGGTCCAGGCTAGCCTTAAACTTACCTTGGATCTGAAATTCCTGACCATCTTGCCTTCACGTTATAAGAGCTAGGATTATAGGCATGGGTCACCAGATCTGGCCTCAGTTGAACATTTTTAGTACATCCACAAAGGTGTACATGATCTGATTCTAGAACATTTTATAACTTCAAAAAAGACTTCTTAGCATAAACTCTCTATCCCCTGGCATTGGACTTTATTAGTCTAATTTTTTTTCCTCTAAGGCAGGGTCTCACTGTTTTACCCTGGCTGTTCTGGAGCTTGCTCTTGTAGACCAGGCAGGCCTTAAACTCACAGAGACCCACCTGCCTCTGCCTCCTGAGCACCCAGCTACCAGTCTACTTTTAAAAAATTTGTTATTGTAAATGCATGCACACACATAGCTGGGGTGGGGACAGTCAAGGGGAACTTCGTGGAGTTGGCCCTAGAGCTGGAGCTCCAGGTAGTCAGGCTTGAGTAGAGAGAGCTGCTTTTACCTTGGCTAGAGAGCCTCAGCAGGTATCAAGGCTCACTTCCCTGCAACCCACATAGTGGAAGAGAACTGACTTGCAAATTGTCCTTTGACCTCCTCACTTATGCCACGGCATGCACATGTGCACGTGCACATACACTAAAAAAAAAAAAAAAAAAAAAAAAAAAAAAAAAAAAAAAAAAAAAAAAAAAAGAGGGATCCATATCGGGTCATGGGGGTACAAGTATTTGATCCCTGTACTTGGGAGTCAGGGGCAGGAGAGTCTCTGTGTTTGCGGCCAGCCTGGTCTACAGAATGAGTTCCAGGACAGCCAGGGAAACCCTGCCTCAAAAAACAAAACAAAACAAAAAACCAAAAACAAAAAAGCAACAACAACCAAGCAAAAAAGACGAAGAGCCTCTCACTTAGTGTTTCCTGTAGATCTGCAGATCAATAACCCACGTTTTTGTTTCTGTCTTTTCCAACTCCTGCCCTTTGCTTTTCTTACTATATATTATAGTGACCAGAAGACAAGTGACGTGAAAGAGAAACAGAGCCAGCTGTTATTCTCGTACTCCTAACCCTGGAGAGGCTGCTTTAACTTAACCGTCGTGTTAGCTCAGTGAGCTAGAAAATATTTACAGATCTGTCTGTGGTCTGAGTATTTTGGATCAGTGATTGCCGTGCGGGTGCTGGGAACCAAACCCCTCTGAAAGAGCAGCTAGTGCTCTTAATGACCGAGTCATCACATCTGCCCTCCTGCTAGGTCCTTAAAAATAGGGCAGAGAAATCCATATTCTTAGTTACTTGAAACTATTATCAATAGCCGTCAAATTTGTAGAAGATTTCTGCACCTGGGTTCTGAGATCAAGTGCGGCACTGCAGTTAATTACTCTAGCTGACTGATCTCCCTCACACTCACAAGGTGCTGTGGATTGAACCATGAGAACACCCAGCTCTGTTCCCAGCTCCACATTAGTAAAATCTCTAATATGATAGATAGCAGCCTTGTATTTCTGGCACATCCTAGGTGAGCATGAAAGGGATTGTAAACTGAGCAGAGTAGTCTCACAGAGCTTTGGGAACACAGGCAGGACACAGAGAGGCCCAAACAGGCAGGATTTGCAGAGCAGAGTCTTAGAGAGGAGGCTTGTGTGCTGAGGGAGAGCACCCTAGTACAGGAGTCAAATACAAATCCTTACCCTCTTAGACACAGAAGGAAGGTCTGCGGGGCTGGTCAAGTTGCAACTGTAAAACTATGAATCAGTTTTCTGGAGTTTGCTGAGGGTTGGGAAACATTTGACTTTGCCAGCTGGAGTAGAAAATACCTTTTGAACATGCAGACCATCCAGAAGAAACTTCAAAGTCAATCCTAGAAGCCAGGCTGTTTTAAAAATAAGGTCTACTGAAGACCTTAAGAATGTACTTCAAAATAGTCAACTATATCTGCATGTAACCTGCCCCCTAACAAACAAATCTAATGCTCTTGAAATTAACATGAAGTTTAACACCCAGCAAAGTTGACTTTGTAATAAAATGTTTTGGTCAGCAAAACAAGAAGTGAAATGTAATCCATACTCAGAAGCAAAACCAGCCAGTGGACGCAGACTCGGTTGACAGAGGTGGTGTCATTGAGGACAAGGACTTTAAAGCACTGGTTGGATGTGTTCAAAGATGTAAAAAAAAAAATCACTCACGCTTGAGGAAAAAAGTAGAGGATATTTAAAAAACAATCCAGCCAAGTGTGATGGTGCATACGTATAATTCCAGCTCTCAGGAAAAGAGATAGGACCATTGCAAGGAAGAGGTCGGCTTGGTCTATGCAGAGTGTTCCAGGCCAGCCAGGGTACCTGGTCCCAAAACCAGCAAAAAAGAAAACCCATCCAGATGAAAGTGCTGCCATCAAACTCGAGAACTTGAATTAGACCCCAGAAACTGGAAAGAGAAGATGGTTTCCACAAAAAAAAAGGCAATGAAAATAGAAGGAGGGACCAGCTAGGAAGGTGAGGAGAATCCAAGGGGAGTGGGAGTGGGCAAGAGAGAGTAGCGATCCTGTGTGCATGTGCTCGCATGAGTGAAAATGCCACAGTGAGAGCCATGTGTATAATTAATACACTTAGATAGAAACACATCCTCACTGAACTTCTTGCAGCCAGGCATGGTGGCTTGTAATTCCAGCACTTGCAAAACTGAGGCAGAAGATTACTATGAGTTGGAGGCCAATCTAGGAGATAGAGTGAGGCCTTGTATCCAAAACCAAAACCCAAACCACCCCACACAGAATATCTATACAAGTTTTCTTAACATGCCCTTAGGGCAGTAGCTTTGTGACTGAGTGCTTGCCTTTATATATATTACATAATGTGTGTGCATGTTTTGTATATAAAATAACTGCCTCGCTGGGCAGGGCGGCACCACCCGTTTTTAATCTCAGCACTTGGATAGCAGAGGCAAGCAGATATTAGAATTTCAGGTCAGCCTGATCTACATAGCGAGTTCTAAGGACAGTCAAGGCTACATAGTTTTTCCTACAAAGACAACCACTTCTAGCACTGTATAGTTTTAGCAGGGTTGTGTGTGTGTGTGTGTGTGTGTGTGTGTGTGTGTGTGTGTGAAAACAGGACATCTGCAGCATTAGGAAAAGGAAAGGATTCTGCATCTCCTAGGCTTCCTTGGAAGCTGACACGGGCACTTTCTGACCAATAGCTTCGGGCAGAGGTGATGTGTGCAGTTCTCAGGAGATGTAAGGACAGAGTCAGGCCTCTCCTCCTCCCCTCCCCATCCCCACCTGGAACCCTGGCTGGAGTCTGCAGTTACAGATGAGCGCTGAACTTTGGACTTTGGACCTTGACTTTCCTGGGCAAAGAAGACGTAACAAGACCTAAGGAACTTGGCTCCCAGAACCCATGGCTCACTGACACTGAGCTGAGGTTAATAGACATTTTATCGGGGAGGAAAAGAATGTACCTTGTTAAGCCACTGTTTCTTAGTGTATTTCTCTAACCCTGTTCTAACTAAGATGGCCAGTTATTTGAAAGAATCAACTAGTCGGTAAACCCCTGAGAAGTTTATCAAAAGGAGGAGAAAACCTTAATACACTATTAAGAAGGGGAAGGAGGGGCTTGTTCTGAACAACCTTGCCTCAGTATATGAGAACCGAGACACAGGTGCTTTAACATAGGAAGAGCCAGCAAGACCAGTGGGTTCCTGAGACTGGTTAAAAGGAGGGTGCCCTAAGCAATCAGGACAGAGGTGAGTTCAGTCCAAGGCAAGTGTTCCTGCTATTTCCCCAGCTAATATCAGAGATTTCAGGTATGTTCTTGGTGCTGACAGTGTCAGGCAAGGGCAATGTGTGACCCCCGTGGTTTTATTTTATCTGTGGTGTGCTGGGAAAGTATGCAGAGAAACAGAGCAGAAGTTCACAGGGGCAACCATGACTAACAGTCAAGATGGCCACAATCAGATGAAAATGGACAGTGCATCAGCGATCGTAGGAGAGATTGTGACTATTGTGAGGGAATATGGAAACCTTTGTCAAAGCCTCTCTCACTGAATGGATAGGGGAAAGTCAACTACCGGAGCTGTGAAGAAGCAGTCTTTTGTACAGGCATGTTCACAGTAACATGTTCACAATATGCAAAAGTGGGGGCGGGCATTCTGAATGTTTGTCAGTGAAGGCACAGACAGATAAACAGTGTAGCAGGCTCACACACTTGGACATAATCTAGCCTTTAAAGGAAATGAAATTTTTTTTTTTTTTTTTTCCTCAGTACCGAGGTGGGAAGATGACTTGCATTCAGGAATTCAAACTAGCTTGGGTAACAATCAGGAGATCCTGTCTCAAGGCCAAATCAAAGCCAATGGGGAAAAAAAAATGCAGCAACACCGATATACTGGAGCTATTATGCTGAGTGGAATAAGCCAGATGCAAACCATTACTATGTTTTCACTCATATGAGTTTTCTAGAATGGTTAAATTTATGTATAAAAAGAAACAGACTAGGTTGAGGAGGCTCCAAGGACAAAGAGACTTCTCTGAAAGATTGAGGACCAGAGTTGAGACTCCCCAGAATCCATGTAAAATTCAAGTGCGGGTGGTGGGCCTCCTGTCCTGCCAGAACTCAGGAGACAGAGACAGGAGGAGATGCTCTGAGCAAGCTGACTAGTTAGATGATTTAAACTCTGCCAAGTCAAGATCTGTGAGAGACCCTGGTCAGTAAGCCCAGTGGAAAGTACTGAAGGAAGACATTGTCCATCAGCCTTAGGCTTTCACATGCATATACACCCACGTGAACATATACACAGATGTGCAGTACACCCAGGAGAGTTAGGAAGGGGCTAGAGAGATGGCTCAGCATTAAAAGCAGGTACTACTCTTGCAGAGGAGCCAAGTTCAATTCCAAGCATCCACATCAGGTGGTGGTAAACCTGTAGTCCAGCTCCTTGGAATTCAAACCACTTGGCCTCCATACCCATGGGTACTGCATACCCATACACATGTCATGCCTTATACACACACACACACACACAAATATATATATGTGTGTATGTATGTATATATGCATATATATATGTGTATATATATATATATATATATATATATATATATATATATATATGCACATACACACAAACAGAGCAGATGTTACCAGGGACCCGAGAACATCTGTGTTTCATGGAGAGTCTGTGTTTGAGAGATGCAGAGGTTTGGAGATGCACTGTAGTGGTAGTTATGCAACAATGTGACTATATCCAGACCCACAGAGCTGTACACTTAATGATTGCTAAGATGGTAAATTTTATGTAGTATGTATCTTTACCACAGTAACTGGCTTTCCTTTTTAGGAGTTTTGAGCAGGAAGAGTTCTCGGCATCTTCAGGCCTCCATGAGGCTAGAAACAGAACATTGGCCGTGACATTCTAAAGCATTTAGGCTGCAGCCTTCTGTCCTTGTCCTAACAGAAGAAAAATGATGCAGAGATAGGACATGCTAGCAAGGGCAGGCATAAAGCCAGGACTCGTGGTGTGTACCTACAATCCCCATATGCAGGAGGCTGGAGCTGGTGGTGTGTACCCATAATCCCCAAATGTAGGAGGCTGGACCAAGAGGATTACAAGTTTGAGACTAGCTATTTCTAAAGAGTAAGAAAGAAGTCCCCAGAACTGGTCAACTTTACCTTGTCATCAGAGAAGCTGCGGCCATTTTCTCACGGGGGCCAGGTAGTGGCATCTTTTCAGTTGCCCCGTGTGAGTCAGGCTTTCTGACCTGGCCTGCTCTTGGGAGTGACATCTGCTTGGTACCAGGCAGAGAACAGGACTCCAGACAGAGCCACCACTGCCCACCTTGCAGAACCTGCCAGTGGATGCAGTCTACCATGACCACTTACCTAGAGAATTACCTGAGCCTCAGAAATGCACCAGGAATCCACTTTGCTGCATAGCACATTCCAGATCCCTGCTGTTGGGTGCCGCACCCAGATTCCAGAGAAGAACCTCAGCAGCCCTGGCTCCTCCCACAGGCCTTCCCTAGCCTCTCAGGTGTAGGTGCCCTGTGACTTTGGACCAGGTGCTGTCAGACAGGCTGCATCCTGTATTTCTGAGCGACATCCCTTGTTCTAGGCAGGAGGTAGATTTCTTCTCTATCTTAAGCACACTCCCTCCAGCTGTCCTGGTTCTATTTTGGAAGTAGATACAACTTGGTGAGTCTTACATTGTCAAGGCCTCTCCAGGCACTATACCCTGCCATCAATCTTCCGAAAGGTTTCCGTTTGACCTCTGAGCCTCCTCTCAACCTGCCTTTCCTGTGGCATTTCCAGATGTTTCCTCTTGTGCCCTGTGCTATGGCTTTCCTAGTGCTCATCCCCTACAGCTTAGCCTACATTCTTGCCTGGGATGTTTGTTCTTGCGGCTCCTGGCCACCAATCTTGTGGTATAAGAGTTATTCAGAGAAACAGAGCTAGTAGAGGAAGTAGATACACAGAAAGAGAGTCTGTGCTTACTCATCTACAGAAATCAATCAATCAATCTATCTATCTATCTATCTATCTATCTATCTATCTATCTGAGTTAAGTATGTATGTATCTCTATGTATCTATGTATGTTTTGCATGTGTGTATATATCTATATCTATTTATATATCTATATATATAATGCATCTAAGTATCTATGTTATGTATGTATGTATGCATGTATCTATATATGTTATGCATCTATCTATATAATTTGTCTTCTACCAATCAATATCTAGAAATCTACTACATGTCATCACCTTTTTTATCATCGACTTATCTGTCATTAAATATCACTTTATTTAAGGAACTGCTTCTCATGACTGTTGGGCTGGAGCTCAAGAGACAGCTGGTACTGCAGTCATCAGTTTGGAGGTAGAGTGCCTTCTTCCCCAGAGACTTTTAAACGATTCCCACCTACATTATGGAAAAATAACCTACTTTATTCGAAGTCTACCAGTTTAAATGTTAATCATGTCTAAAACAACAACAAAAACCCAAACAAAAACAAAATTCCTGTAGAGGCTTATAGACTGGCGTCTGACTAGCCAAGCAGGACGGCAGCCTTACCTAGCAGATCCATGAAATTAACCATCACGCCATTGGGTGGGGGGGTTAGCTGCAGTGTGCTGGGCTCACAGCAGGCAGGCAGTGGTTAGGTGTTTGCCACACTCCAGGTACTGCCTTTCATCTCTTTGGTTGTTTTGGTGGAATCCCTGCAGTAGCCGGATGGTGCAGGTTCTGTTATCCACCTCAATTCACAGAGAAGAGGGTTAAGGTCAAGGGGGTTGAGTTACTAGACCAAGATTGCACAGCAAGCTGAGGAAATGAGGTCTGAAGTCAAGAGCTATCACTCCAGAGTCCACAGAGAATACCTTCCTAATCCAAAGTTGTAGCACTATTTAATTTGCGGGTCTTTGAGACAGTTTTCCATTGTCTGCCCATGTCCTTTTTATGCTTGTTGGAAACAATAGTAGGTTTGTTGAGTGTGGATACAGCCCCAGGTTGCAGGTGGCCTGGCATCTCTTCTTTGTCCCAACTTCAGTAACCAGGCATTCACACAGAGCCCCTGGCCCTGGCTGGCACTGTGACCACAGGGTCCTTCTAGTTTCAGCTGATAGGGAATTGGGAGGAAGCCTGGCTTTGGGCTGAGAAGTCAAGTGAGGTTATCCCCAGGAGGGCCCAGTGGCCTGGCTGCAGTCCCCGCCCTCCTGCCTTCTCAGGATAACTAAGTTGCTCAGGAATGCAGCTTGAGCCTTGTGTTAGCAACCCTGCCTGGAGCCTCCCCCTGAGCTTTCTCTCTACAGCTTCTCTGACCCTCACAAACCACTACTGGTTGCTCCAAGAGCCAGCATGCTGGCTCTGTTTCTCAGCCTTGGCCCCAGGGGATGGAAGGTGCTTTTTCATTGCCTGTCCTGCCTGAGGGACAGAGTGACTGTAGACTGTCAGCCTCTTCCTTGAAGTAAGTTGCATAGCGTCTCCCACAAAAGACATGTCCATCTTCTAACTCCTGGTACCTGTTTATGTGATCTTATTTGGAAAAGATCTTTGGGTGTATAATAAAACTCAAGGCTCTAATGACAATGTATTCTCTCTCTCTCTCTCTCTCTCTCTCTCTCTCTCTCTCTCTCTCTCTCTCTCTCTCTTTCTCTCTCTCTCTCTCCCTTCTCTCCCCCAAGTTTGGCCAGAAACCTCAGTTCCTCAGCTTGCTGTGCAAGCTCACGGGGCGCACATGTAGCCCAGGCTGTTCTCAGATTTGGTAGGTAGCTAAGGATGACCTTCAATTTCTGATCTGGTTTTATGCTGTGCTGGAGACTGAACTCAGGGTTTCATGCATTTGTGCACAGTAGGCAAGCACTATACGGACTCGGCCGCACCCCAGAGCACAGGAGCTCTTTTTATATTTGTGTTTTGGGGAGACAGAACCCACCAAGCATCCCTGGCTGAGCTGGACTTCCTGATGCTCCACCCACCTCTGCCTTTTGAGTGCTGGAATCATACCACCGTATATGGTTGAGGGGTATCCTTTCAAAAGTGAGGTGCGAGAGGCCGTGTTGATTGATGTGATATGAAAGTTACGCTGCCCCAAGTAAGAACTACCAAGAGGGACTAGAGGCTGGAGGGGCAAATAAGTGTCCAGTAGAGCCTGTGGAGTGAATCCTTATTAGAGGAAGGAGTTTTTCCCCTGGAGTCCGCTAACACCTTGCCTTGAGACTTCTGGCTCTGGAGCTGTGGGTGAATATGTGTCTTTTGTTGTAAACTGCCCCCTTGTGTTGATCTGTTAGCTGTCCTAATGTATTAATTCCCCTCACCAGAGGCCTGAGGTTGAGAGAAGCAAGATGAGTTAGTTCAGTGCTGCCTGGTCTGGCCCTGCCCTGCCCTGTCAATCAGTTTGGGCTAGTATGTTGCTTAGCTGTGTATAGCACTTGTATGTACCAGGTACCCAATTCAAAAACAAGTGGACTTGAACTGGAAGAAGCAGAAGTAAACAGAACACATCTGTAGTGGAAGTTGTCTTCTAGAATTCTCTGACTTCAAGTTCTTCTAGGACTGGTTGGCCAAATCCTGGTTTCCTTGAAGAGTAGTGGAAGGCTGGAGAGAATTATAAATGGACAACGACAGTCACAGAATAGGTGATCAAAATGGTGGCTGTTGCTCTCAGGGAAGAACAGAGAAAAACTTGTGGCCAGGAGACCTGGATTCCGGGCCTGGATATATTACAATATAGCTGTGGCCTTCAGAGCATCATTTCTAAAAGCCCCGAGTCTCAGTACCTGCATCTTTCTCTTTACGCTTAGACTGTTCCATCCCTCTCATCACAAGCCTGTTATTAGGAAGGACATTAGGAACGACCCTCTTACAAATCTCCTTCACCAGTCCAAGCTGTGTACATCCTCATCAGACAGTTATTGTCTGTGTCCCGGGGTGTTTTAAAAGTGCCTCTGAAGTCAGGGGAAGGAGCAGAGGGACAGTGTTGGGTTTTTAGTGTTTACCTGGATTTGAGATTTGAATTATGCATTTTGAAGAAGCTTGGCTCCAGGGCCGGAGAGATGTCAGTGGGTTAGAGCACTTGTTATTTTCTCAGAGGACCTGGTTCAGTTCTCAGTGTTCATCTGGTGCCTTACAACCATCTGTGACTTCAATTCCGGGGATCCACTGCTCTCTTCTGGGCTTCATAGGCACCAGGAGGCACATGTGATACACACACACACACACACACACACACACACACACACACACACACGCACACGCACACGCACGCATACACACACATATACACATACATACGCATACACACATATACACACATACACACATATACACACACGCACACACATACACACACACACACAAGCAAGAAAACATCCATACACACACATAAAATAAATCTGAAAATAAATACTTGGATCCGAAGTGGAGTGATTGAAACTGTGAACATGCATTCTCTGCTTATCAGCCCACAACTTAAAATTTTCTAAAGATTTATTTTTATTATCTTTTATTATGTGTACATATATGTCTTAGAGTTTTTATCACTGTGAAGAGACACCATGACCATGACAACTCTTATAAGGAAAAAAATTGAACTGGGGGAGCTCTCTTACAGTTCAGAGGTTCAGTCCCTGTCATGCGGGGAACATGGTGCTATGCAGGCAGATCTAGTGCTGGAGCTAAGGCTGCTACATCGTGCAGGCAACAGGAAGTCAGCTGAGACACTGGGTGGTGTCCTAAGCATAGGAAACCTCAAAGCCCTCCTCCACAGTGACACATTTCCTCCAACAAGGCCATACCCACCCCAACAAGGCCACATCTCCTAATAGCGCCACTCTTTGTGAAATTATGGGGACAAATTACATTCAAACCACCACAGTGAATATTCCACAGGTGGGTCTGTAAACGTGAATATTGGTGCCTGTGGAGGCCAGAAATGCCAGATTTACAGACAGTTGTGATCTGCTGAGGTGGGTGCTGGGAGTCAAACCCAAGCATCTGGAAGAGCAGTATGAGCTCTTAACCACTCACTGAGCCATTCTCCCAGGCCCTTCAGGCCACAGTTTTGCACCTGGATTCATTTGTACCTTTTTGCCTCTCACACACGATCACTAACTGACTTCTTACAGCAGCTGTAGGGAGAGACCGTGGTCTAGGAGCCAGGTCTCCTGGCCACCAGCCCTTTCTGTGCCCTGTGTGACAACTGACCACTGCAGGCGCTTTGTTATATTTTCAGGGAGGAGAATGTGACCAGTCGCTGCCTGCATCTGCTTAGAGGCTTATGGGAGCCACGTGCATCCTTAGTCTTAATTGCTTTATGGTGAATTGCAAGTCAGCTCCGGAGCTGCTAGACTATAGAAGAGGGATCAGATTCTTCTCAATGAACGGAAAGATAGCTTCCCAGATTGAGCAGTATTTCTGGGGCCATTCCCATGCATCTCAAGAATGTGATATTGTATTCCTGGTCTCCCAAATTCCTGGCTGCAGAGGTATAAAGGGGGTAATTATATAAGGTGGCGGGGGGGGGGGGGAGAAGCAAAAAAATAGAAAGATGAGAGGAAATGGAAACTTTAAGATAGCTTTTCCCACATAATGGGGCAGAATTCGGAATGACTTTGTTCTGGCCTCTGAGTCTGAGCCTACCTATCCCATCTCTGCCTGCAACACACCTTTCAGTTATATGCTCCTGCACACCATGGTGCTTCCATGCCAGGTTCTGTCCCCACTTGCTTTTCTTTGAATGCCTTCCTTGCCCCCACCCCCTTCCCTCTTGACCCTAAGTCTTCCTGTTAGGGCCCTTGCCCAGTCTCTGTGAAGATACCCTCTATGTCTAGCCATCTGCTATTATTTTCTCACCCTGAAGGAGCCATCACCTTCCAGGGATGCAGGTGGTTGTTTCCCACATGAGTATTCTTCTTCTTAAGCGGAGAAGCATAAAGGACAACAGAAATACTCCACCATAATGCTGCTTTCTTAGGGCTGTCATAGTACAGCGTACCACTGACTGGTGGTTAATCCAAGGGAAACTGATTTTTCGCAATTCTAGATCTTGGTTGTCTGAGACTAGCCTTCAAACCGCCATCTTCCCTGTACCTACCTGTGGCCAAATTTCTTCTTACAAAGCCAGTCCTTTTGGATTAGAATCTTCTCTCATGGCTCAGTGCTGAGATACAGATGAACTTGGAGATAATGTAATCCAGTCCATCACAGCACTGCAATGATTTAATGGATAGCTGAGTGGTGTTATGTATGCTACATTCTCACTGTTGTGTGTAACTCACCATTATCCATCTCTGAAACTATGCCAGGACCAGATACCAGAGCCACGGAGGAGTGACTTTGTGAGCCTTGTCCCTGGTGAACTGTGGATGACTGTGGTGGAGTCCTTCACGATGGGTGCCATTGTAGTGGACTCTTCTGCCCTGTCAAGGACTTTCACTATGCCTTTGTTGGAATGTGACACTGGTTCAGTGTGTCAGTGCTGTGAGGATGGGTATACCCCAGAGTGGCAGTAGCTTCATAGTGTCTAGGAACTTGTTCTCCATTATTGGCTGTAAGGCAAGGAAGACTCCTGAGCTCCATGACCAGGGGAGCACTGACCTGCACTGTGCTGGCTGCTGCCAACAGACAGGCCACACAATGAAGGGATCATCCTGCTAATTCTCATGGAGGGTGCTGGAACACTTCTCACTTGTTATTCTGCCCAGCTGGTCTGCAACATACCCGCATTCCTGGAGGGCACAGTCCCAGGTTAGCTATCAGCTAAGGAAGCCACTGCCTGCCCCTGCCACAGTGGGAGCTGCTCCTGAGTTCCCTCATGGACAGTCTACCTCAAGGGAGGATTGGCTCCTATGTAGCCCTGACACTGTTCAGAGAGGGCTTCTACTCTACTTCCTTGATCTGTGGTAGGGGTAGGGCACCCCAAGGCCTCGTCACATGGGTCCCCATTTTAGTTTCTCAGGCACCGCAGATTCACAAATGTAAAGAGCTCTCACCCCAGAGTCTTCCTGTGATGATCTGATGAGTATATATATATATATATATATATATATATATATATATATATATATATATATATATATATATGCAGTTTTGAAATACCAAAAAACCCCAAAACAACAACAAAAACCAAAATCTGAAACTATACTTGTGAAGTAACTTTCTCTGTCTCCTCCTCTGCCCTTGGCAACCACCATCCTGTTTTCTGTCTCTGAGTGTGGCTATTCTCTATATCTCACATAAAGAGGAGTTATAAGGTATGTTGTGTGCACACACATGCACACACTCATTCTTTTCCTTAGCATAATGTTTTCAAGGTCCATCTGTGTAGTAGTGTGACAGAATTTCTCTCCTTTTAAAGGCTGACTCATAGATAGGGTTTCTCTGTGTAGCTTAAGCTGTCCTGGAACTTGCTTTGTAGACCAAGATAGCTTTGAACTCACAGCGATCTCCCTGCCTCTGCCTCTGAGTGCTGGGATTAAAGGCATGTGCCACTCACCACCGCCCAGCTCAGTTGAATCTTTTATTTTTAATTTACCAATTTAACACATTGAATACAATGTATAGGGCCAACATCTGTTTAATTAAATTTGGTGAATTTACCTTCATGAGGGCAGGATGGTGGTGGATAGGTCCTGAAAACCTGTAGGTATCAGGTACCATTCCAAGGACCAAGATTTTTTTCTTTAATGAAAACTCAAAGCAAAATCTGGTAGTTTCTAAAGTGTCACAGACATAGCTTAAAAGCAGAGCTCTTGTTTTTAATTGGAGAGTTAGTGGCCAAAGAGCATTAGGGTGACCAGAGAGATATATGGCCCTTCCAAACCCTGGTTACTTGAATTGGGCTGAGCAGAAAGCTCTGAGTAGCTATTTGGTATAAGAAGGAATTGATTCAACTCTCATCTTTACATTCAAGATATCATGAGCTGGACCAGAAGAAGCTTGTGCCATGTGTGAGGTCTCTGTGGAGAGGGTGGTGTGACACAGAAGGGATGATTTTCCTTAGTCCTTGGAGAAAGCAGAATGAATCTTGAATCCACAGCCGTGAGACTCTATAAGAGTTTCTGGGCTTTTTCAGTGGTGTTTGCTTTTCTCCCAACGGGAAAATGGGTGCTCTAAGTCAAGAAAGGACAAAGGATTCAAAGAAAAAATTAAGGTGGAAGGTAATCCCCCCATACCCTACATCCAGCTTATCTAGGATTGGTCCTGTACTTAACACTGAGCATGGATGTGTCAGGTGCTCTGGGAGTGCACTCCACGCACGATCGAAGAGTTGGTGCAGGAGGGATCTGTGAAACTATTCAGTCCCCACCTCCAACCATCTGCTCAGCTCTTCCCTGCTGTATACTTCATTTTTGGATGATGGAATTCTTTTCAGAGTGATGCAGGGTTCTAAAGTAAAACCTATCAGGTGTAACACCTCAGTGTGAGTCGTTAGTGCAGACACCCAGTGGTTTAGTCCACAGATGTCTGTCTCGCCCAGCAACACTGGAGACTGCTAGAGAAGACTCATGTCTATCCGTTGCTATGACCAAGTAGGACTGCACAGAAATCAAGGCCTGAAGACTGGTCGGCTCCTCCCAGGTTATCTGTACAGCTGTGGTTGTGAATATACAGATGCTGTCTCAAATGACATGACTGTTCCCAGAAAACTATAAGTTTATGGCCATCAAGGGCCCAAGAGCAATAAGTGAGTACAACAAATTCTTAGCTAGTCAAGAAAATGGCTCGGAAACATCTTGGAACCTTAGCCTAGGCCTCTGCTGCTTACTTCTTATGGAAAGGCTGGCCTCATTTCATACAGCCTTCTGTACATCGCTGCAATAGAGGTCTTGAAAAAAATGTGTGTGCCATATATGTGTGCAGATGTACTCACACGTCAAGGCTGGAGGAGGATGTCTGATATCTTACTCTTCTGAGCTCCATTTTATGTTTGAGACTGAACTGAAGCCTTACTGTTTTGCTGGGATCTGCTTGTCTCTGTTCTCCAATGCTGAGGTTCCAGGCATGTATGGCCATTACCTACTTTTATGTGCATGCTGAGGATTCAAACTCAGTTCCTCATGCTTACACACAAAGTGCTCTTACCCACTGAGCCATCTCCCTGTCTGTTTGTTTAAATTATTTTGAGACAAGGATTTATTATATAGTCTAGGCTGATCTGGCTTCTGTGTGCCTAGCTCCTTAGTGCTGGGGTTTCAGGCGTGCACCACCATGCCTGACAAAGCTGGGTTTCTGTCATGACTTGTGTAAGATCCCTGTCAGGGAGCATTAGAGCATAGCAAATGTATTGAAATAGAGTTTGAGAGAGAACCAGAATGGTTGTGTGCAGCCTACAGCCAGACACTTAAATTGTTCAGATGTTGCTTATTGTAGATGTCACTGTGTACTTTCTTTTAGAATTATTCTGTGTTCAAAATGTTTGTTGGCGTTGACTCATATTTTTTTCTGGCTTGTGAACATATATTTGAGTAATGTTAATGATTATTTTATACTGTCATGTGCCCAATGTAGATATGCATCTTAATAAATCTTCAGGCTTCTACCATGGTAGATGCCAAGGGTGTTCAGGTTCATCATAGCAGATACAGCAGCCTCTAAAAATGACTGTCTGAAATAAGGATTGAAGTGCTTCCAAATAATTGATTTGCATACCTGTGTGTTTGCACATGTGTCTAGTTGTGTGCATGCATGCCAGAAATTAATGATAACTGTTCTGCTTTACACTCCCTATCTTAATTTTTAAGCCTGGAGCTCACCAGCCTGGTTAGGCTGACTGGCCAAGTCCAAGAGGTCTTCTTGTCTCTGTTTCCCTAGGGCTGGGATTGCAGACACACACACACACACACACACACACACACACACACACACACACACACACACACACCTTACTGCTCAGATTTTCCTGTGGGTGGTGGAGTGGAACTTGGGTCTTCCTACTTGCTCAGCAGATGCTTTTCTGACTGAGCCCTTTCAACTAAGGGTTTAGATGCTGAAGATTAAGTTTGCCACCTGCCCTTTACAGCTGAGTGGCAGTGGGCTGGAAGAGCTTTTTTTTTCTTGGAAATATGATTACTCCGAGGATAAGAACCTGCAGATATTGACAGCAGAGTGGGAACACTTGGAAGCAAAAAGAGCTAAATAATCATTATAACTAGAGCTTCGGAAAGAGAAAACAGAATGGGGGAATCGTCAGAGATACCATTCAAGAAAAGTTCCCTGAATAAGGACTGACTAAGTACCTGACACACAGATGGAAACAGACATTACCACCACCCCCACACACACCCCAGAGGGTCTGCTGCAACTTTACAATGGGAGTGAGAACCTAAGAAAGAAAAAAGCAGCTCCAGACCAAGAGTCAAGAGTCTTGCCCCTGAGCTCCCAGCACCAATCCTGGGATCCATAAGCTACTTGGCGGCTCAATAGCACAGGCAAATCGTTTATTTCTTAGCTCCAAATCCCTGCTCATAAAATGGGCACAGTGTTGTATGACTGCGTTTCAGGGCCCTTCTGAGCTCTTCTGAACAAAAGTAGGCAGAATCTCCTTGTCTTGCTTTCAGTTGGTCAGTTCTCTGTGGTATCCTTGGGAACCCCAAAGCCCTTGACCGTTTACAAGGCCGAGGGTCTGCTCTAATCTGCTGTAAAGTGGAGGAGGGGGGGTCACTACCCATATTTTCTTTATCCACTCTGGTTAGGGGGCCACAGAACAGTTCTTTAGGTTCTTGTGATTTGAAATGAAATGGCTTGCGCTAGATTTCTGAGACTCCCACCCCATAACACATTGTTCACAATTTAGATTGCTGCTTGGAGCAAGAACACTTTATTCCCTTATTGTTCCAGAGGCCCGGATTCTGAAATCAGAATACAGTAGGCATGCTCCTTTGTGTGTGTGCTGTATGTTTTGTTTGTTGAGACTGGATGTTCTTGATGCAGTCAGGGAAATCCTCCTGCCTTAGCCTCCCAATTAGTGGGATTACAGGTGAGAACCATAGGGTAGTATTTGGTAACACGGTCCTACTTCCTACTGGAAGTCCTAAGGGAAGAACTTCCCGTGCCTCTCCTTTGGTAGCTCCGGGCTACCATCCTCACACAACCTTTCCCCTACATTTTTAGAGGGACACTAGTCATCAGTTATCCTGATCCAGGATAACTCAATCATTAATTATACATGCAAAGAGCCCATCTCCAAGCCAGTCTTGCTGGCATGTGCTAGCAACACTCAGAAGGTATAGATAGGATTGTAAGTTTGAGGAAAACCTGAGCTGCACAGCAAGACCTTGCTACACATGAACTTTGTGAGAATTTGGGCATGTTACTTTCCAGTCTCTGATCTTCTGTCTCTAAACGAGATAATAATAATATCTTCCTCAGGGGGTTATGGTCAAGAACAAATAGGTCACTGTGGAAAGTGTCTATTGGTGTCTGACACTAACACTCAGGTCAGTGTTAACTGACCACTATTAACTGTTACCATTTCCTGTACACTCCAGTTCTCCAAACCTCAGAAACACAAGGCACATAGCAGATGCTCAATAAACATTCATTTTTATTTTTAGCTTTGTTCTGAAATAATTTTCAAGTTAGAAAAAAGTTGTAAAAATACTAGGGAGTTCCTGTGTAGTCTACATCCAGCCTCCCTTTAATGTTAATGTCTTAGGTAACCATAGGACAATGGAATCCATTGAATAAACTGAATTATCTTACCAGCTGCTTTCTTACTGTCTTCTCCTGGGCTCTATGCTTTGTGACCCTGGGACTGTTGAAGAGTACGAGGCAATTTCTTTGTGGGGTATGTCTCAGAGTGAATTTCTTCCTCAGACTTTTCTTCATAAGTAGGTGGAAATTTTGCATTTGGGGCTGGACTATATCAGCAATGGCACATTTACTTTTAAAAATTACTATTTGTTTATTGTGGTGCAATACACACAACATAAAATGTATCATTCATGCAATTTTAACTTATCATTAAAGCAATTCAAAGGCACCAGTACACTTGTAACATGTAACCACTATGGAATTCATGGTGTGTTCCCACTAGATCCAGACTTTTTCATCACCCCAAAGGAAGCACCAGGCTTGGCAGTGTAGTCCGTATCTGGTTCTTCGAACAACCCCTGGCATCCACCACCTGTCTCTGGATTTGCTTGTTCTGGACATTTCACATTAGTTCACTCATACAACATGTGGCCTTTAGTGTCTGGTTTCTTTTTCACTTGGCATGCTTCAGAGGTTGTAGCGAGTGTACACCACTAACTTTTATAGTCAAATGATATTCCATTGTATAGATAGTTCATGTTTTACTTTCCTATTTTCCTAATTCCACAGTGAGACTCGTGTGGAGTCCCGGGACGGGCCTGGGAGGTCAGGGAGGGAAGGAAAAGTCCCTTGTGATGGACAGGAAAGCACTGTACTGTATGGGGGCTAGGGCTACTCTAGGGAACGTAGAATTGTGTTTATTGGGGCCGAGTTTACGCAGACCAGTATAGAACTCGTTTGTGAGAAGCTGACTTCTATTAGTTTCCCTTGTGGAGAGGGAAAAACAATTGTTGATAAGGAGGATGAGAGGTGTTCAGAGATGGGGTTGGAAAAGATGGTTCTCAGTGACACTCCACGTTAGAGGCTCCCAGAGGCGGGCGTGGCTGGCGATGGTCATCTTCACCCTCCCTCTCTCCCTGGCAAGTTCAGAGGGGCCTGGAGCCACTGGGAACACACATCCACTTCTGGCATAAGGGGAGCCACAATTAGGTAAAGTCAGTGGCTGACAACTTCGATGTACCCGAAAGGTAAACTGCCTTCAGATGCTTCCAGTGCGGACCTGGAGACTCAGCTGCTGGGCAAGTAGCAGGAGGCACCCAAAGCCTCGGAAGGAGGCGCAGGCCAGGCGCAGAGGGCAGGCGGCCCCGGGCGGAGGGCGGAGCACTGAGTGCGTCCGCCCCGCCCCGCCCCGCTGCAGCCCCGAGCCCCGCGCGCACTCCTAGGCGGGGCGGCGCGCTGCCTGTGCGCGTGCCCGGGGCCCGGCGGCGGCGTGCGCGGGCCGCGCGTGCGCGCTGCGGCGGGGGAGAGAGGGGCGGCGCGGGCGCGCGTCTGTCAGTGACAGCGGGAGGGGGAGGGGGCCGGAGATGGTGGCGGCGGCGGCGGCGGCGGCTGCGGCGGCTGCTCTTCCGACATGAGGCAGCGGCTGCGTGAGGGCTGGCGGCGGGCGCAGCCGCAGCGGCATCTGTAGCTCGGGCAGGGCCCCTGGGGCGTGGGCGCGGCGTGCAGGGGACCGGCGTGCGGGCCCGGCCGGCGTCGCGCGAGTCGAGCTCTGCGGCAGCCCGCACCGCCGTCCTCGGAGGGGCCCGCGCAGTGCCCCGAGCTCGGCCCTGGGTGGGGGTGCGGCGCGTTTGGCTGCGGGCAGCAGGCCCTGCTAGACCGGCCGCTCAGACGGCCGGCCCTCGGGCTCCGCAAGCTCGCGGGCGGGGGCGCGGGCCAGGGGAGCCCGCTGGTGCTCAGCGGCGCGGGGACGGGACGCGACAGGAGCCGCAGGTCGGCCCGCGCGCTTTGACGCACCGGGCGCCTCTGCGGCAGGATGAAGCGCTGCTCGCCTCCGGCCGAGTTGTTTTTGCGAAAGCGGCTCCCGGTGCCCGGAGCGCTCAAGGTCTGAACTTCCCTCCGGAGCCGCAGTTGGAAGCGCGCGCGGGTAGAGGCCACCAGCGGGCGACGGCGCCCGAGGGGAGCGCAGCGCAGCGCGCCGGGACCCAAGACTCAGCGCCGCCGCGGCACGGGAACCCCGGGAGCACCAGGTACGACCCGAGCTATCCTGGCTCGCCTTGGCGCTTTTATTCGCCTTTACGGGCAGTTTTTTTGTGAGCTTATGGTGCCTTCCTAAGAGGGCTCGCCAGAGCTCGCACTCGCGACGAGCACAGGTCGCGTGGCTCTCCCGGAGCCTTGTGTGTAGCAAGGCCGCTCTAATTCTGCTGGGTTTGCCTGCAGGTACCCCTGACCCGGTCGGGAAAGGTTCCAAGAGCTTGGCAACATGGCTTCCTCGCCCCACCAGCAGCTGCTGCATCACCATAGCACCGAGGTGAGCTGCGACTCGAGCGGAGACAGCAACAGCGTGAGAGTCAAGATCAACCCTAAGCAGCTGTCTTCCAACACCCACCCGAAGCACTGCAAGTACAGCATCTCCTCCAGCTGTAGCAGCTCGGGAGACTCCGGGGGCCTTCCCCGGCGGATGGGCGGCGGGGGTCGCCTGCGCAGGCAGAAGAAACTGCCTCAGCTGTTCGAGAGGGCCTCCAGCCGGTGGTGGGACCCCAAATTCGACTCCGTGAACCTGGAGGAGGCCTGTCTGGAGCGCTGCTTCCCGCAGACCCAGCGGCGCTTCCGGTACGCACTCTTCTACGTGGGCTTCGCCTGCCTTCTCTGGAGCATCTACTTCGCTGCCCACATGAGATCCAAAGTGATTGTCATGGTGGTCCCGGCTCTGTGCTTTCTGGTGGTGTGTATGGGCTTTTTCCTGTTTACTTTTACCAAGCTGTATGCCCGGCACTATGCATGGACCTCACTGGCTCTCACCCTGCTGGTGTTCGCCTTGACCCTGGCTGCGCAGTTTCAGGTTTGGACACCTCTGTCAGGACGTGTTGACAGCTCCAATCAAACTCTCACAGCCAAGGCGGCGGACACTTGCTTATCTCAAGTGGGGAGCTTCTCCATGTGCATCGAAGCGCTCTTTTTGCTGTACACAGTCATGCATTTACCTCTGTACCTGAGCTTGTTTTTGGGAGTGGCCTATTCTGTCCTTTTTGAGACCTTCGGCTATCATTTCCGAAATGAAGACTGCTTCCCCTCCCCAGGACCTGGGGCCCTGCACTGGGAGCTGCTGAGCAGGGCCCTGCTTCACCTGTGCATTCACGCCATCGGGATTCATCTATTTGTCATGTCGCAGGTGAGGTCCAGGAGCACTTTCCTCAAGGTGGGACAATCCATTATGCACGGCAAAGATCTGGAAGTAGAAAAAGCCCTGAAAGAGAGGATGATTCATTCTGTGATGCCAAGAATCATAGCTGACGACTTAATGAAACAAGGGGATGAGGAAAGCGAGAATTCTGTCAAGAGGCACTCCACCTCCAGTCCCAAGAACAGGAAAAAGAAGTCCTCCATACAGAAAGCGCCTATAGCATTCCGCCCCTTTAAGATGCAGCAGATTGAAGAGGTCAGTATTTTATTTGCAGACATTGTGGGCTTCACCAAGATGAGTGCCAACAAATCTGCTCACGCCTTGGTAGGTCTTCTCAATGATCTGTTTGGCCGCTTTGACCGGCTGTGTGAGGAGACCCAGTGTGAGAAGATCAGTACTCTGGGAGACTGTTATTACTGTGTGGCAGGTTGTCCCGAGCCCCGGGCAGACCATGCCTACTGCTGCATTGAAATGGGTTTAGGCATGATAAAGGCCATCGAGCAGTTCTGTCAGGAGAAGAAAGAGATGGTGAACATGCGTGTCGGGGTCCACACAGGGACTGTCTTATGTGGCATCCTGGGCATGAGGAGGTTTAAATTTGATGTGTGGTCCAATGATGTGAACTTGGCTAATCTCATGGAGCAGCTGGGAGTGGCTGGCAAAGTTCACATATCCGAGGCCACCGCAAAATACTTAGACGACAGGTATGAAATGGAAGATGGCAGAGTTATGGAACGCCTTGGCCAGAGTGTGGTCGCTGATCAGTTGAAAGGTATGTGCATTTCTTTGTCACCCCCCTCCCCCATCCTTCTGTAGTTAATCGAAAAGGCTCTCTCCAGTATTAGTGTCTGGGGGCGGTTGGCTGTCTCAGAACACCTGACTGGGGGAGGGGGAGATCAGTTTGCCTGTTTTCTAGTGAGTCAGATGTTACAGACCTAGTCATACTGCAGACAGGGACACCGAGACAGTGCTGACCTACATGAGACCTTAGAAGGAAAGAAAACTTTGGAAACTCAAGCTCTGCCCGTTGGCTGTTGATGTCTCTGAAGTTTTGGTGGAAAGCCCAGTGAATATGAGGGTGTCGGAGGGCCTTTGAGAGTTGAAACTTTTTAGCACTTAGAGAAATTGCCTTTAAATCCTATGAAGATGCTTCCCTGTC
This sequence comes from Phyllotis vaccarum, assembly GCA_033318265.1. Taxonomy (NCBI): domain Eukaryota; kingdom Metazoa; phylum Chordata; class Mammalia; order Rodentia; family Cricetidae; genus Phyllotis; species Phyllotis vaccarum. The sequence goes on along the minus strand of JARWLC010000016.1, from coordinate 68,157,401 downwards.
TCCTTTGACAAAACTGTGGACACCAAGTTCTTTTTCCTCCCCAGGGCTCTGCTTTGCTTATGGTCAGAATAGAGGTAGGAAGCTGACTCGTTCTATAGAATACTGGAAAATAGTACACACTGCCTTTGCCTGAACCAGTCTGTCTCAATCTCTTTCTTCTCTCAAGTTTTTATTTATCTTTCGACTTTCATCATGCTTTGTTACTGTCTGTCTTGCTTTATACAATCCAGATTTCAGAACGCGGAACTCCACTCTGGGTGGTTTGGAAGTGGAATTCTTAAATCTCCCTTACTCCCTCACATCTGCATCTGGCTGCTTAGCCTTAGTCTGAGGGTCTTTACTGTTCTTGGCATTTTTGCTGGGCTGTGTCTTACTTTACTTTATTTTCTTATTTTTATATAAGACAAACGTCTTTGAGACTTGGCAAATAGGCGTGTGAATTATGAGACCTCAAACCAGGATTCTCAGTAATCTGCCACATTTCTTTGCACATTTCTCTGCAATTATAAAAAGTTCCCATATTTTACTATAACTCTTCAGGATTGAGGGAACATTATTTTACAATTATATAGAGAATTAACATTGATTTTGAAAAGCTCCATTAAAGCTGTATTGTGTTTTGTGGCACCCAAATGCCGCATAATTATACAATTAAAAGCCCCAGGAGAGGGAATCATGGGAGAAGTGATGGTTTAAATCAGACCGGGAAAGGGGTAGCTTAAATCAGAGAGTGACCACGTTGTTCTAATATGGCCCACCTGCCTTACAGCCCTGCTGTACGTCCAATGAGCATTTTCTCTCTCAATAGACATTTGTGATCTGAGCTCCCTTGTTATTTATTTACTTGTACTCCGGCCAGGATGAGCTTTCTTTCTCCCGAGTTTTCTTTATTATTTTTATTAGTTGTTAAAGAATTTATGGACATAGCAGGAAAATTTTCACCTGAGAATTCTGTTCGTCTAGGGAGATTTAAATGTGGGTGTTGACCAGCTCACAAATGTTGTTTTTAGTTCCCTTTGAAAGATCACACTACAACAAATGTCTTTCCAGTTAAGAGCGTGGCACCTGCTATCTCCTTGACATTTTGGCATCTTCTGACGGTTGCAGGGGAGTATGGCATAGTTCTAGACTGTGGTGTGGGACTGTACTGCAGTGCATGTAACCATACAACGTGCTGGGTCAAAGGGCACTGAAATCAGTTTTATGAGCTGTGCTTTGTGTCATGTATCATTTGGACCTTCAAAAATAAAAACAGGTGTAGTTATTAAGTTTATTTGGAAGTTTCAAAGTCATTGAATTTTTGGAAATATCAGTGTTTGTTAATTTATTGGTGATTTTTTATTTTTTATTTATAGTTTCAGTGTCTTAAACTCCCTCAAGAAAAATACAAAAAGATATCATAGAGGGATTTAATGAATTTTAAGTTTAAATTAGTAAATTTTTAAATGTAGTATTCCTTCCCTGAAACATTTTAAGCACTGATTTTTTTTTTTTCTTTTGCTTTTCCCTGCTCGTGGACAGGACTGTAGAATACCATGCATCTGCCCAAGTCTCTGACCTTCTTTGAAACTATTGGCTCTCTTTCTTCATTCTCTTCCTGGTTCTGGAATTGTGACAGCATGGCAGGGAGCTATTTCTACCTACTGAGTCTGAATGGACTAGTGATCCAGTATTTCTTCACATTCATATTTTCTCTCTCTCCCTCCCTCTTTCTCTCTTTCTCAGATTAGAACACTCCTATGCATGTCTGGCACTGTAAATGCAAGCATGGGCCCATGGCAGTCCTGACCTCAGCAAGATCCTAGTTGGCAGAGTTGTTTCGTAGTGGGTCTTTATGTTTGGGGCATTTTAGAGAGAGGCACTAACCGTGAGTCCTGAGATCAAATGCAGCTCTATTGATGGGCAAAGGGAAAGAGCTGAAGACAGAGCACATAGGATGGGCAGAAGCTGCCGTTTCATCAGGACTTGCCAGTGACCTCCCAGCCACAGTGACCTAACTGGGAAGGATCCCCTAATGGGGCTTATATAAAAGGCCGTATGTAAGACTTTCTTTTTCTGTTCTAGGGATTGTAGCCTGGAAGGCAGTGAGCCTGGAGATTAATGTGCTGTTTGAGCAGCTCCTAGGTGAGGGGGTGGTAGCCCGAGGGAAGGTAACTGCACTGTCAGTGGAGAGGCAGCTGTGTGAGTAGTATTAGCCAGGTGGGACCCCAAGCCAGGCATAATGAGAGGCTGGGATGGGGTATAACTGGGTGTCATGGTTTGAAGGGAAGAGAGGCTTTTACATTTCTGGAACTGATAGTGAGGAAGGGTTGAGATGCCATCATACAGTGGTGAGATTGGAGGATGAGGGGTCCGGTGAAGAATATGAACGGATTTGGAAACCCTGTTCTACTCATTCACCCTTTCATCAGATTCTGTGCCATTTCTAGGTTCTGGGGCTACAGTAGGGTACAGAATGGATTAGAAAAAATCCTGTTCTCATCTTATGAAGCACGGGTTTTGAATGAATAATTGGTTTTCTAGTTTCAAACAGGGACATTTCACTAACCAAGTTAATAGAGAAACCAAAGATTTTTGGAAACAATCCACAGAGTAACAGCAATTATAGAACTAAGGAGAAGGAGCTAAATTTGAGCTACAGGAAGAGTGGGCAGCTGTTGCGTCAAGATAAACCTTAAAGCTGGAGAGATCCTGGCCCTTCTGTGTGCTGTGACCAAAGAGTAAGGGTGGTTATCCACTGTGTTGCTTTGTCCTGTAGGAGATGCAGAGCTGTAGAGGCAGAAATTGAAATTTAGAAGAAAGTTTCTCCTCCACATGTGGGCAGGCTTAATTTTTGCAGAAAGAATTTCTGGTTTTTATTGCACCATTAGATGTACAGATAAAGACATTTTCTACAGCCAGAATTGAGTCCGTGGAACACCTGGGTGAGAAACTCAGAGCCTCCATCTACATTCTTGTAGATGTGCTGAGACACAGCCTCTCAGGAAGCAAGTGGTTTAGATGGGACAGAAAATGTGGCCTGATAGCCGGCAAAGGAGACACCAGGCAGCCAGCAGCCTTGCGGATACTGTTTGTCCGAGCCCTTACTGCATAGCCCAAGTTCTCCTTGAACTAATAATCCTCAGACTTGAGGTCCTGCCTCAGCCTCTCAAGTGCTAGAATTGCAGGCATGTGCTGCACGCCTCGCCTTTTCTATGACAACCTTTTCAGGTCCTTTGGGACCAAATTACATGGCTTCAAGTAAGTTGCACACAGCTGTTAATTCTCAAGATAAACTTTTGGGTGGATTAATTTTTGGCAAGGAAATTAAGAGTGAGGTTTGCTGAATTCCTGATGAAAGGCAGAAGGAAAGGTGATCTTTTAGGAGAGAGCCACTAAGAAAGTTGAAAACTAAAAAGACTCATAACAATCGTGTTTCTGCGGACTGGCCAGTGTCACATGTTACTTAATCCCGGAAAAAGGAAGCCATGCTGACTTTTCTACACATGGGCACACTGGCTACAAGCCTGCTGGTTGGTGTTTCTGCTGGAGTTTTGATGAACTTGTCTGCTCATCCATCCATTTCATGCCTGCTTTTCTGGTGGCAGCAAGCTGTTGGCCACAAAAAGAGTGGGACCCAGTGGCGCCGCATCCATATGGGCTTTGACATTCATATGTAATTTGCATTCAAGACACTTATAGACCTTCCTAACAGGATCCAGCATTACCGGAAGGGATTTTATAAAGGGATGTGTGTTTTGAAGTGGGAAGGAACTGACTCTAAACTGGAAGGAGCTGAGCATCATGGGGAGGTCTTCTCTCAGTGATGCCTGGCCTGCACAGAGGGAGGGGTGGGCCAGGGGAAGGGGCAGGCTCCCCCAGGGAACACTGGAGAAGGATGAGATGGTAGTGTTCTACTGATGAATCTGCTGCACTGGAATCCCCACACCTAAACTTGACTCAGAATTAGTGAAGGGGGCTGAACTTGAACTCTCCTGCTGTGGGAATCAGGGTGTTGACTACAGCGTTCATAATGTTATCCATAGAGTGTCCAGGACCCTCTGTACTGAGCTGATGGAGAGACTCAGTCCCCTGGAATAGATAAGAATGTCAGATTTCTCCTGAATGTTGGTAATCGAAATGGAGGCAGACCCTAGGAACAGGACAGATTTGAGAATAAGGTGAATAAAATCCTAGGCCTGGGACAGTCAGGCTTATGAGGCTTTCTGTGAGCTGGTGGCTCAGAGCTTTTGCTCTCAAGCCCCCTTTACATGCCTAAGTTATTGAAGTCACTGTTTGTCTATAGGTTTTCTTTAACCATATTAGGAACCAAAATGGAGACATTTAAACAAATATTTTAAATTTATTTCAAAATAACAAACCTATAGCATCATCACATTAATATAACTAACATTTTAATGAAAGCAACAACATAAGAAAAGTAACTGTTTTTAGACATAAAGAATTAGTGAAAGCAAGTCTGTTTTACAAGTCTGTTTAATGTCTGTGCTAATCAAAAGTTAATTTGAAAAATTATAGACGCTGTATGGTGGAAATCTGCCACTGTAGCCTTTTTTGAGTCTGTCAACTGGGTTCTCTTAACTGTCCCAGTGTGAAGTCTGGTCCTGGATAGTGAAGGACACACAGCACATCTGTCCTTATACAGATGAGTCCTTGGGGAAGTGAAGGAGCATTTTATTGTATGAGTATTTTTCTTTGATTTCATGCCAACACTAACAAATAGGAGCTTCTTTTCTTGGTGGGGAGAGCATTTTTGAAACAGGATTTCTCTGTGTATCCCTGGCTGTCGTGGTACTTACTCTGTAGATCAGGCTGGCCTTGAACTCAGATTCACTTGCCTCTGCCTCCCAGTGCTAGGATCAAAGGTGTGCACCACCACCACCCAGCCCCACATAGGAGTTTCTTAAAGCTTTGGGACAACATGGAACCCACGGCTTTGTCATTTTCTATTCTATGCTGTCACAGAAGGTTTTACTAGATTTTTAAATGAATTTTCTCTTCAGATGTGACTTTATAGCAATAAGCATAGGCTGTTTGGAGAATACCCATTTCTCCAGATAAAATACTCTAATTGCTGACATCAGGACAGTCTGTAAACATTGGGAGTTGACCTGACAGTGGCTGGTATAAGCTTCCTAGAATTTCGTTTTCACTGCCGAGTTTGAGCCCTTATTATCAACAGCAAGCGCTGTGTCGATTTCCTTGAAGCAGCAGCCTCATTTTGCTATTTTTTTTTTTTCAGGAACAGCCCGCCAGTACTCAGGCTTGTTGTAGTTTGTCTGTAGGTCAAGTGTAGATGATGTTCCATGAGAGAGAGAGTACCAATTCAGTTTTCAGGCCCTAGCCGCATAGCACCTCTCCTGACAGCTCTGGGACCTTGCTGTGTGACATAGTGCTGGAGGCATCTTTCCCATTTTATCACACAGACTATTAAAAAGACTCATACTCAAGGTTGAGATTTAATAGTCATTAATTTCTACTGATTCATCAAGGACATTTTTCAGTGAAACTATTTTTCTCTGGGAGCATAGGGTAGTTACGAATGCTATGCCAGTACAGTTTCTTCCTGAGCGGCGTGTGGCATTGAGTGGCGTGTGGCATTAGTGTTTTTTACACACCATAGCTGTTGTAACACTATGACACAACCATACTGAAAAGACAAATAAGGCCTTTATGTCTTTATGAAAATAGTTTTGCATGACCTTATGGGTTTGATACCCAGCGCTCCGTAAAACTAGGTATGGTGGTGCATCCATGTAGTCTCAGCATGCAGGAGGTGGCAGCCGGATAGAAGTTCAGGATCACCTTCAGTTATATAATGAGTTTGAGGGCAAGCTGAATTAAATGAAACCCTGTCACACACACACACCACCATCACCAACAATATCAAGACAGTACTTTATGTATAGTGCTTTAATAGACATTACCTTAGATGTGAAATAAACTACGAACATGGCAGGCATTTTGTGTGTGTGTGTGTGTATTGCGGAAGTAGCTAGTGTCTATAGTTCAGAATTTTGCTTTTCCTTAAAGCTCCTTAGTGAGAAAGTCAGTGTGGGATGCTCTCATGCAGTGTGATTTAGTGGTTAGGTGCCTGGCTTCTGATCCACTTGGATTATGTACTGTTGTTCCTTTGCTGCAGGACCCCGCCTAGCTGTCTAGGGACTCTATAGTGTACAGGGAGCACAGATCCTGACAGAGGTTCTCTCTCAAGAGTGGAGAATCAGATGAGATGATTCAAGTGAGGCATTGATTAACATAGTGACTTCTTTGCATAGTAGCAATGGTTATTCGGTCACCAAGAACCAAGTCTTCCCCTCTGGGGCAAATTGTATTTTGTCCTCACAGAAGGGCTCTTCTCCTTTGCAATACTTTGTTTGGTGAACACTGAAACCCAGAACACACCAGGGACTGTGACTGTGTCAGTTTCTTGAATTAAAAAGGGCAAGTGTCCAAACTGCAAACCCCTGATAGCTTGCTCTGGTTACACTGTAGCTGCTGAGCTTGGCCGCTTCCTCAATGGAAGCCCCTGGGAGCTCAGCAATATTGTTTTTGGGAAGCTTCTAGTCCCTACAGCTTTGAGGTACTTACAATGATGTGGCCCTAGATAATTGAGGAATTATGGGAAAAGCCTCAGCTTTTCGAGCATGGAGCTATGGCTGAAGTTTAAGTGAAAGCTGTTATTCTACTGTAAACTCTTTTATTTATTCACTAAATATTGAATGAGTTCTTACCATTGGTGAGGCATGGACAAAGCCCCAGAGACAGACTGCGGTCCTTTCCTGGTGCATGTGGCCTGGGTGTGTGGAGAGGCACCAGTCAAATGGCTGGCTACTCAATAACCGTGCCCAACCTTTCCAATTATATAGCATGAGCAAGGCTGTGCAGGAGGAACTTTATTATCTCCATCTTTTAAGTAAGGGAGGTGAAGTAGGGAGAGGTTCAGTGATTTGTAATGCTCAAGCAGCCAGCAAGAGTCACTAAGTAGTTAATCCAGTACTTAAATCCAAAGGAATGTATCAGAAAACAAGCGCACCCACCTCATTGAGTTGTGGGATTAAATGTTAAGTACTTGTCAAGGGTTCAGAAAGGACTTGGCACACAGACACTCTCATCAGAGCCTAGGTCCACAAGTGGATGGTATTGAAAAGGGTGATTCTTTGTCAGCAGCATCCCATCCAACCTTATTTCTCTACCCCTTTCCAGTTCACACAGCATTATTACACGCCGTCCCAAGCTGCTGTGAAGTCCTATCACTGTGACACGTGTAGGAAGGATTTTTATCTCACGCGTGGGAAGGATTTTTTTATTTATTTGGCCTCATACCTTCCCTTTTTTTATTTTGGATTGGTTCTTTTAAATTTTTTAATTTTATTTATTCTCTCTCTCTCTCTCTCTCTGGGTAGACACACACACACATACACACACACACACATACACACACACATACACACACACACACACATACACACACATACACACACACACACATACACACACACACACACACACACACACACACACACACACACACACACACACACACACACGCGCGCGCGCCTGCCACCACTGTGCACATGTGGAATATGGGGGTCAGAGGAGAGATCTTTTGAGAATTGGGATCCAGGATTGAACCCATGTCCTCAGGCATGTGCAGCAAATCTTTTACCCACTGAGCCATCTTGCCAGTCCTTTTCAATTTTTTTTTTAAGAAGAAATTATTATTTAAAAGTTTTTTTTTTAACATACCCACCACTGTTCCCCCTTCCTCCCCAAGAAGAGATCATTTTTAATTATACATGTGTAAGGGGGTTTCCTTAGGCTCCCCCAGCTGTAAGCCACCTGTGCACGTACACTGGCAACTAAAGCCTGGCCCTCTGAAAGAGCAGTATGAGCCATCTCTCAGTTCCCAGTTCTTCACAGCCTTCTACGGTAACAGTGGCTTTCTTCAAGAATCCTTATAGACTTCTCTTAGAATTTAGCTCTGGCTGACCTGGAACTCCCTTTGTAGACCAGGCTGGCCTTGAACTCAGATCCACCTGCTGGGATTAAAGGTGTGCACCACTGCTGCCTGGATGAAATATTTTTATTTTTAATTTTGTGTATGCATTATGTGTCTGTGTGGGCATATGTGAATGTGAGTTCAGTTGCCTGTGGAATCTAGAAAGGGATGTCAGTCCCCTGGTACTGGAATTACAGGTGGTTGTGAGTCAAACCCGTAAAGATGTCAGGAGCTGAATTTCAGGTCATCCAGAAGAACAGCAAGCCCTTAACTCTCAAACCACGTCTCTGATCCTCCCTTGCAGAACACCCCATTTTGACACCCAATTTGTATCATCTTAAGCACACAGGGGCTCCCACAGCTTGGCTGCCACACCCTTTCTATCCAACCCCAGTGGCTTAGGGTAGCTTTTCTTCTCAGTAGCATTTTTAAGTAGTAGCAGAGAAATTATAGGTATTGAAATCTCATTAATTCAGTGTTTCTGATATATTTATATAGAGAGACAGCTAAAGTTTACCCCATCCTGTTTTGAAAAGAAAATTAATAGCATATGCGTGTTTACATGAAGCAGTAAACCACAGAAGAAAGCGATGTGCATCTTCAAGCTATTGGGAAGCTCTTGCTTACATTCTTGCAATTGGTAATTATGAAGCAACATGGCATTTATTTTTACAGTATCTTCCCACTGAGGTCTGCTGAAGGACATGTTTCTGTAACTATAGATAAATAGCAGCAAAGAACAGCAAAAAGAGAAATCCTATACTAAGATGTAGATGACCTGTCCAGTTCAGCTATGGAAGGTTCCAGAAGGCAACCCCAATACTTCCCTTCCTAGGAGCCTTATTCTGAACAGTGCCTCCTGGGGAGGAGGGCTGGGTACTCTCATTTCCCTCAGACATTCTTGTGTTTGGCTTACTTATTCGTGGGTGGTTTTTTCCACTCTGCTGCAGAGTGGCAAGATAAGGGCTTTTCACAGTTTAAGCAGCGCTGACATATTGTAGCCACTCAGCAATCACACTCAGCCCTCTCTCTCTCTTGGGTTGCACATCTGTGGATTCAATCAACACCAGATAGAAAATATTCAGAAAAAATTGTTTCTGTACTGAATATGTAGTCTCTACTTTCTTCCTCTCTCCCCCCCCTTTCTTCTCTGTATTCCCTAAACAATCAGGTGTAATACCTATTTATACATAACTTACATAATATTAGGTATTGTAATCTAAGGGCTGACTAGTACACAGGAGGATATGCATATATTATGTTCAAATGCTGTGCCTTTTATCTGGAGGACTGGAGAATTTATGAATGGACACTGGTATTCATGGAGATCCTAGAAACAGTCACCCTACCATCCTCAAACACTGAGGGTCCCCCACTTAGCTTTGAAAGTTTGAGAACTGCTTTTTAAATGTCTTAGAGAAAATGTGAAGTGAAAACAATTGTTTAAGAAATAAACTTTACCCCTGGTCTCTCTCTCTCTCTGTCTCTCCCTCTCTCCCTCTCCCTCTCCCTCCCCCCCCCCCTGTGTATGTGTCTGGTCTCCCTCTGTCTGTTTTCTGTTGTTCGTGTCCGTGTGTCCGTGTGTGTGTGTGTCCGTGTGTGTGTGTGTGTGTGTGTGTGTTATATGTATTATATGTATCTCTGTCTCTCTCTTTGTCTCTCTCTTTCTGTGTGTCTCTGTGTATGTGTTGTGTCTCTATGCCCCTCACAGTCTGTGTATGTGTGCTTAGCAAATCTTGGAAGCCCTGTGTTCAGTCCTCATCACAAAAGAACCAAACCCAAACTATCACCCACCTGCAGCCTCTGTTCAGTGAACTACCTAGCCATTCCCAGCAAAGCCTATTGCCTTCTCTGGCTTTCCAGTTGGTTCTGTGCAGGGGTGGGGTGTAGTCTGGCTTGGTGCAGTATCCACCACTGAATTAAATCTTCAACACAGAGCATAGGCGCTTGACAGGAACCAGGATGGGCAGTGGAAGGGAGAGTCAGTCTTGGGCACCAGAGCTGCAGTTTCTGGCCTGCTGTGTTTCTGGCTGGAAGGTGAGGAGAGCAGCCTGTGGGGCAGGAAAGTACAGGATTAGGAACTGAGGAAAAGGTAGGGTTAGTTCACCCAGGAAATTTGTAAGCTTTTTATAATGGAGCTTTCAAGATGTGTATTTATCTTGAATAATTTTGTATTATCCATAATTCTTACTTGTCATTTATGTATATGAAAAAGCAGCACCACCTCTTTACCTGTCCCCTTTGAGGGGTGAAGCTTCAGGTTAGTTGCTGCACATAATTTCCAGGATTTTTATGTAATCCTATTAAATTCAACAAAGGGAAAAATGTGCTACAAAAATCAGCTTTTCAGGCATTTGTTTTCATGTTTGATTTATTTGGGCAGTATTAACTTTTTTTTTAAAATAATCTGATCTAGAGAGAGGAAGAAAACCCAGAAACATCTTATTTATTTTTTGTATATGGGCATTAAAATGCATTGTGTCACTAAAACCATGGCATTTTAAATAAACTTTGTTGTTTCATATTGGTCTGGTTAATTTTACCCTGGTTAAGTGTTTCTTCTTGGACATGTAGGTGGCACTGTATTTGTGACTGTGTAACTGAGTTCTTATCCCCAGGAGATGTTTCTTATGGTCATTGTTGTTCCTTTTGTCTTGTGAAGGACCCGTTCCTCAAGGGACAGTGTTACAGAATTAATCGTATTTGTGAAATGGATTCACTCTTGTAGATTAGGTTTTCATTTTAAGATGCTTCCTCTACCCTAACTTCAGCACATTTGGCAGAGCTCTCCCCAAGCCTGCTTAGTCTTACTGGCGTTCAGATTTTTCTTGTTTATAAAATATAAACTTTGAAGTGCTTGTGCCTTGAGTTCCCACTGTCCTCTAGGAATAGCTGAGATTCTCTCAGGATTGGAAAATTGTACTTTTTTAAAATATGGAGACGTGGTTTCCCTTTTGTCCATTTGTCTAAACTGTGAACCCTCATTTAGACAAATTTAGCATGGGGAAACTCAGATTTACAGAACCACTAAATTATGGGGTATGTTTGAGATTCTTAACTTCATAGAGGGTTCTTTGCTTCCTTTAAATATAAGTAAGGTTGAAGTCTAAAAGTATAAATTTACACATGGGTTTTCAGAATCACATTTGTCATATAAAGCAAGTATGCCATGAGGACCCCCACTTGGCTTTCAAAGTTTGAGAACTGCTTTTGAAACAGCTTTGAGGAAATGAGAAGTAAATATGATTGCTTAAAATATATGCTTTAAAAAAATCTTTGTGTGGGGGTGTGTGGGGGTGAGTAGTCAAGGGTGGTGTTGTAGGGATAGGGAGGGGATGCATGCGAAGGTCAGAGGGCAGCCTTGGATGTCTGTCCTTGAGACAGGATCTCTGTTTTGGTTGTTGCACAAGGCTGGCTGAAATGGGAGCTTCTGTGGATTTCCCTCTCTGCTCCCATCTTGCCCTCAGAACACTGGGGTTATAGAGGTATGCGGCCATGTCCACCTTTACATGTGTTGTCCCTTGCCTGTGCATGAGTTCTGACCTGAACACTAAGTCAGAGACTGGAAGATTGTTGTCAATAAAATGAATTTCATCGTGTTCGCAAGTTTTCATTAGTAGGACTGAGCAAATATTGGATTAACAAAGTCCTTACCAAGTGTGCCGTTCATAAGCCACTTGCTTCTACCTCTGTCCCCCAGTAGCCTACCATTTATAGTACGCAGGAGACTTGCTGGTCCTCCTAAGAATCCCCAAATCTGGATGTTGTAAAGATTTTTACATGTTTTTCTTCTATATATTTGTACCACTTCAATCACTCATCACTGATATATAACATTTATCACCCCCCCCCCCAGAAGAATGTACTAGGGAAGGAACAGAGAGCTCAGAGCATACCACTGGGAACTTATGCTTTGTTTGTCCTGGTTTCAACCTTGCCTCTCTCTTCTTGTGTTTCTTACCCTTTCTAAGGAATAGTAAGTAGCAAGGGAGTGTAACATTTGCTGTGCTTTGTAGGGCTGGCGAAATAAAGTAGCAAGAGCAAAATGCTCTATTTGGTTTTGAAATACAGTGCTATCATTGAGTACCTGTGTCCCATGACCTGGGGGTGAGTTGAACCTTCACATAGGCTGGGACAGTGACACTGTAGCTGCCCAGAGAGTGCTGTTGCTCAGAGCCTGGCAGCCTGAGTCATGGTCTCGGAGATCCAAAGTGTTCATGTCAGCTTGGAAGATTAAGAACCTTAGGATTGCCACACAAACAAGATACTTCAGAGGCCTTTCCTTGTCTTTCACACACGTTTTCCAGAGAATCTCAGCCGGAATAACTTAGCACAGTGTTCTCTCTGGCTCAAGAGAGAAATTTTTATCAGGAGTGCTTTGAGAGCTGATGGTTCTAAGATGTCAACTTGTCCCTCTGCTGCTGGAGTTCAAGTGGAAATGTTTGCTTTCCCAGCTCTGGCCAGGCTGTTACTTTATTTAGTAGCAATTGAGTTTCTGATGCCTCCTTGGGAGGTGCCCCCCTTGCAGTAAGTTTTCCGTCTCTTCAGCAGCCTGGCTGAGGTGTGTGAGCGCTTCTTTGATTTACTTTTTCATATCAGATTTTTTTGAGATACAATTTATATGGCATGCTATTTACTTATGTAAAGCAGTCAACAAAATGTATTTTAAATTAAATGTACTTATTTGTGTGTGTGTGTGTGTGTGTGTGTGCGCGTGTGGTGCATGTGTGCCAAAGCATATATGTGCAGGTCAGAGGACAACCTGAGAGTCTCCTCTTTCCTCCATGTGATAACAGAGACTGAATTTAGACCGTCAGGCTTAGCAGGGCACTTCACCCACTGAGCCATCTCACCAGCCCAATTCAGTGATTTTTTTTTTTTTCTTTTTAAATTGAGCTGTGTGAACGTTAGTTGCTACAATGAATTTTTGGAATCTTTATTACCTGCTAGCTGTCCCTCTTGGTCTTCCCAAGCCTGCTTCTGATGGTGCAGAGACCGGAGATATTTCATGTAAGTAGAATGATTGGACCTTCGATGTGTGGAATATTTTTGCTAGATATCATATGCCCCTGCCCTACAAGCTGGAGTTCATAACTAGGATCCTACATGTGTAGGCAAGCATTATACTGCCTGTAGCCTCAGCCTGGGGCTTCCTGAGCTGCTGACGTTGTAACAGGACTTAGCACTTGACATCAGTGTAAGGGTTGATTGCTAGTTTATTTGTCTATCCATTGGTAGATGGAAAAAGTATTCTTTTTGTTGTTGTTGAAATAAACAACCAAGCTGATTAAAGATAAGTTGAAGTGGTAAGGAACTTTTATTATTTAATAATATACCATGACTGAGATGTAGCTTTTTAATTTTGGCTAGTGTTTGTGTTTTCCTGAAAGCATGGTTAGTGAGAATCAGTAATGGATTATAACTTGATGTACAGGTTTTATATAACCAGTTTAGTTTTTTTTTAATAGCTGTTCTTCTAGGCTTATTCCAGGTTGATTAAACATTAAGTTCCTGGGACCTTTTCCCATTCCTCCAGTCAGTTCCTCAGTAGAGGCTATAGAGGAAGTGTGGGCTTGAGTGTGAATCCACACTCTCATTTGATATTTTGTGGCTGTAAGTACCAATAATAGCAAGTCTTCCTGAATGTTGGGGTTTTCTGAAGAGCTAACGAGTTCATCCATTAGTCATTGAGGAAAAAAAATTCCTTCCTCTTTGTTTATTTTGGAGACAGAGTCTCACTTTGTAGTTCAGGCTGGCCTTGAATTCTTGGCAAATTTCCTGCCTCAACCTCCCAAGTGTTGGGATTTCAGGCATGAGCTACCATGCCTGCCCAGCAAGTTTATCTGTTTCAACCAATTCAAACATCTGGTTCTACATTTCTTCAGTGTATGAAACATTTTTATAAATACAAAAAATGCCAAATAAAATGTAATTTTCTTGATGACTCAGTTATTTTTACTACTTGTTATGTGTCCTTTACTAATATAGAAATTTCCTTTTAAAAATAGGATTTTTTTGCTTTGCTTTCAGCAAATGAAGATTGCTCTATTTTTCCAGTCTTACATTTTAAAAATTAATTTTTATGCTCACCCTCTTGCTGTCAATTCTTACATAACTGTTAGTATGTGTTCTTATAGCAAGTTTGCTCTGGCTTTCATATAGGTCCATAAAAACAAAACAAAAAAAATTTAAACACAATAATCCTGCTGAGATGGTTTGATTAAAAGGACTAAGAATTTGAGCTAGACTTGGTGGTACTGGCTTGTAATCCTGCAGCTCTGGAGGTAAAGGAAGGATTATTAGGAGCTCAGGTCATCCTTGGCTACATAGGGACTTCAGGACCAGCCTGGACTACATGTGAGCCTGTCCCCAAACAAATAAAAGATAGAAATGTAGAAAGCAAACAAAAAGACTAAGAATTCCATCTTTGTGCCATATTTTGTATAAATTCTGAGTAAATGAAGTTTCAAGGTACATGAGTTCTGAGTGCGTATGTCATTACAGATTTTTTTGGTATTTGTTTGTTGATTTTAGAAAGGGGCTGTACAGCCTAGTCTTGCCTCAGATATACTATCTATTCAAGATTCCCCCCCCCCATCTCCTGTTTCTACTTTCCTAGAGCCAGGATTACAGGCATGTGCCATCATACCAGGATTTTGAGTATTTTTAAAGGGAGAGAGAAAAAAATTTCTTGGAATTTGTATCCTAGTCAAGACAGCATGTTTTCCATAGAACCAAAAAATAGATTTCTTTTATGAATGTAAAAATAAAAGATGGAAATTCTGGGCCAGGTTATATAATTATTAATTAACTAGAGTTAATAATGAACTCCATAAACAGTTATATTACAAACCTAAAATGTGAGCGCTACAGAAAGGCTGATTTTTATTAAAGTGTACCAGAATTTCACAATAGTATTTTGCAGAATTTCACAAGAAACATCTGGAAAACTGTAGAAACTGTTACATCTATAGCAGTTTTGTGTGTTCTTTGACACACTGCCAAGGAGAACTGGATACCTGTCTTCCTCCTTGGCTTAAGCTGAAGGTGTGTGCGGAGTTTTCATCTTGGGAATCTTGTCATCTGATGTTCCGTAGCTGACAGTGCTGACTTGTCACATGCGTTAGGGAGACTTGTGCTTGTGGAAGGGCCCCATGCACAGTTAGCTTGCTCCATGCAGGCTCTCATCCCCTTAATTTTTAATGTAGTATGTCATTTAAAAATGGTGTGTAGTTTCTTAGGCAATTTGAGTATCTATTTCCTCCTTGGAAAAGAGAACCACTAAGCCTGCAGGGTGTGGATTAGGGTTGATGAGATCATATGTATAGAGTTATTGGTCCTACTGGATGCCCAGAGAACATTGATTTTACCCCTTTGCTCTCTCCACAAACCCATATTTTGATGCCATCCCATGAACAATGCTGTACAGATGTGGGGGGCTCAGGATGTGCATACATCTCATGTCAGACATGCTAGCCAGAGGGAGTGCAACAGCCCTCACTCCAACTTTAAGAGCTGGTCCCTTAATCTCTGGTGGAACTGTGCCCTTCCTGTGGCTTCCTTAAACCATAATCTCAGTATGCCACTGTCCAGGGCCTCCAGGCCATGATCTTGGTGCAGGGCCGCATGGTGTGACTACAGCTCAGAGGCACATTCAACAATTGCAGCTGGACTCACTTTTTTCATCTACAGACACATGCCAGGCCCCATCTCACCACTATGAGTAACAAAAGCCCTGCCTGAGGGAACTTACCCTGAGGTAAGGAAGACAGATGCAGGGCCAGCTGAACACTATATCCAGTGGTGATGTAGAGTGGGGGGCTGGAGTGACAGTTGCCTTATTCTCAACAGTAACTTAACAATGAGGAGGTGGGCCTACGACTATGCATCAGTGGGTGGCTCATGCCTATCATCCTGGAACTCAGCTAAGTGAAGCAGGAAGAGCTGAGCATGATAGTTCATGGCTATAACCCCAGCTCCTAGGACTCTACAATAGGAGGGCGATGGCTGGGAATTCAAAACCTGCTTGAGCTATAGAGTGAGGCCCCTTATGCTTCCCCTGATGTAATGCTTTCTGGTGCTTGGTTACAGGCTCCCTTCTCAGGGCTCACAGTCCGCCATTTCCCCAAGCCTTGCTGTTACTTTTTGAGTTCTCCATGCTCTGTTAACTTTTTCATTGAAGTGAAACATGAAGCTATCTGCTTTAAAGCAGTTGGTTTTGTGATGGTGAGTTTGTTCATAATGTGCGCCTGTCACCTCTGTGCAGTTCCGTCACCCCCAAGAAGTGTTGTGTCCCCATGAAGCAATCATCTTCATTTCTCCCAGACCAACATCTGTCAAACACTCACATTTGTATCTCCAAGAGTCATATACTCCAGACACTTCATATAAGTGAAATCCTACAATATGTGACATCTGTATCTGGCTTCTCCTGCTTATTATATATTTTCAAATTTTATCTGTGCTGTAGCTAGAGTCATCAGTTGGGTTTTTTTATGGCAGTGTACTGCTCCATTGTAGGTGGAGATCACATTTCATTTATCTGTCCATTTATTAACAGACGTTTTGATGATTTGCACCTTTTAGCTCTGTGGTTAGTGCAGCTCTAAGTATTTGTGAATGACTTTTTATGAGTACATGTTTTCAGTTCTTGTGTGTTTATGCCTTCAACTACATTTGCTGGGTTATCACGTATAGCTTTTGGACAGTAGATCATGCCAGTTTCAAACAGATAACTTACAGAAATAGACAATATGGAAAGTCACATCTGCCAGCTAGATGTTTTGGGAAATTTCCCAAAAGCTTAAAGCGAAGCCTCAGTTCTATGAGTTACATAATCTTGTTTGTTTTGTGATTTTGCTTTTGTTGTTTGGAGACAGGGTCTCACTGTATAATGCCAGCTGGCCTGGAACTTGCTATATAAGCCACGGTGGCCACAACCTCACAGATACCCTCCTATTTCTGCCTTCTGAGTACTTGGATTAAAGGCATTCTCAGCCCATTTACTTGCTTTTTGGGACAGGTTCTGGATGTGTGACCCAAACTATTTACAAACTTCTGATTCCCTTTCCTCAGCCGCCAGAGTGCTGGGGTTATGGGTATCATTGTACTTGTCTTTGAATTATGTAATCTTGATAGAATTACTTTGTTGACAATAAGTTGAAGTAATATTATGATTAAGATGCTAGACGGTGGTGAAACACACCTTTAATCCCAGCACTAGGGAAGCAGAGGCAGGAGAATCTCTGAGTTCAAGGACAACCTGATCTACCAAGCAAGTACCAGGATGTCCAGGGCTACATGCACAGAGAAACCCTGTCTCAAACCACCCCTCCACCCAAAACTGCAGTAATAATGCAAATATAATATTGAGAGACTTTTTTGATGCTTTGAGATTATGTGGTAAATAGTACTAAGGCAAGCTTTAAAAATGCTATATAAATACAGAATGTCCTAAATAAGTCTAGAAACTTTCTGGTTCAAGTGAACTTGAAGTATCTGGATGCAGTGTAGTAAAATGAGGCTTTCCCTCTGGTTCACAATCTCCTGTGCCCAGCTGGGCTGTGCTTCTCCTGCCAGCGGCCCTGAAAGCCTGGGACATGGATACTTTCCATAGCCGGCCTTGTTCCCACACACTTCCTTAATATAGAACATTTTCAAAAGAAACACACTGGCTACTAGGGAGCTCTGCTCCCAAACATGGTCATCAGTTCATAGTTCATTTTATTTTGTTTTCATGTAGTTAAAACAAGGGATAATATGTAAACGTGTCAGTGTAACTAAGTGTCATTATGGCTTGGGGGGAAAAGGAGAAAATGAAGTTTTGAGTCAGTAGAGGAAAAAGGCAAAGTCCCTCTGCTATGGAACAGGTGACACAGGAGTCAACAAGGCCTCGCTGAGAAGTCGGGGAGGGTGGGAATGTCCATTCCCTCATGCCCTGACACTGACCTGGGCCGGACTCCCTTCCCAGCCAGTGCATTAACTCTCCACTGGTATGTATTGGCCCACCTGAGAAGATGGCCAGGTTACACTCCCTCCTCCCCACTGTGGACGGTCTCTAAAGCTGTTAGACGGCTCTCTGTCGTAGAGTCCCAGGAAATGTGTACTGTTAACTGGGATGTGACTGATGCCTAGAGATAAAATTGTTCAGGGTGAGAGTAGTGTTTCCCTGAGAGCCGAGGGTGGGGGGTGGGTGTGGGTTGCAGAATGGTGGAGAATGTTCTGGAGGGCACTGTGTAGTCAGGCTTCATTTTGCCCTGTTTGGCTTTGTCATGTGTTTGGGACAGAGTCTTGCTGGTAGCCAGGAACTCACTGTGTATTCCAGGCTGGCTTCAGACTCGTAATCCTGTTTCTGCGTTCCAAGCGCTGAGAGTACAGGTGTGCAGTACCACTTACAGGTGCAGATTTTATTTTAAACTTGAGTACTTTTTTGTTTTGAGAATTTTATAGATGAGTACTAATGATGCCACTTGCTATCTTTTTTTAAAAGATACCACCTTTGTGAACATCCATTGGTTGAGCACAGGTTTCGAATGCTTGTTATAGATAAAGATATGAGGTCACTGTCTCAGGATCTCCCAGACTGCCTGACTCTGCTGGTGAGAATATGAGATTGTGCAGCTGTTGTGGACAGCAGTGTGGCAACTCCTCAGGGCGGAGACGCAGAGTTACTGTATGTCCCAGGTATGCACCCAGAAGCACTGAAGACGTACTCTTGCAAAAACAGGCATACAGCTGTTCATAACCACCAAATGTGCAAAGCAGCTAAATGTCTCTCAGTGGACAAAGTGTGGACTATCCACATGATTGAATATTATTCAGTCATAAAGAGGAATGGAACACGGGTGCGTGCCATAAAGTAGATGAACCTTGTAAATATGCTAAGTGAAGTTTGCCAGACACAGAGTTCAGAAGAGCGGAATCCTAGAACTAGAAAAGAGATGAACGGTTTGGGAGAAAGGGGGAGTGTTTGCTTATCAGGAACAAGGTTTTCTTCTTAGTGTGATGAGCAGATTGGTATTCAGTATTCTGAAGTCATCCAGGAAGGTGCCTCTCTGGATATGAGTTCAAGGCCAACCTCGGCTCAGGAGGGAGAGAGAGAGAGAGAGAGAGAGAGAGAGAGAGAGAGAGAGAGAGATCTGAAACTGCTTATGTGGTGGCTGCAGTTGTACTAAGGATCATTGGATTTTATAGTTGAGTGAGTTGCGAAGTTTACGGGTTGTATTTAAGTGCAGCCACTGTCAAATGCCAGAGTAATGCTAACAGCTAATTAGATGCTTTGACTTACTAGGACAAAGTAAGTGTGGATTGGTGGTGCATATCTGTAATCCCAGCACATAGGAGACCGAGGCACTGAAGCAGGAACATGGAGGCCAACCTGGTCTCCAGAAGTGAGTTTCAGGACAGCCAGGGCTACATAGACAGACCTTGTCTCAAACCACCCTTCCCACAAAAGAAATAATAATTTATGTAGATGTGGAACTGAGGGGTGTTGTAGCCTTCCCGGAGAGACGGAGATCTTGGTTTGAGATTAGGACACAATTTAGTAGGTTCAGGTCTTCATTTCTGTGTTCCGAGTTGTGTAATTTAGGAGGCCCTAGCCGAGTTAACCATGAGCCCATCTTTAAGTGAGGTGCCAGTGTATTAAGTTACATTGGGGCATAGGATGTACTTTTCCACTGTCAAGAATATTCCTACCCAGTGCCTGGGCACTCCCTCCATGGTACCAGAGTATCTGGAAGTAATATGTCTACTGACATAAACAAAACCTCTTTCTAAGGTGTGCAAATGTGTGTAGATGGTTTAGATCATCAGGGTGCGTGTGAAGGAAATCTGCTGATTGAGCATGGACAAACAGAATCCATAGCCTGGTAGGGGTGTGGTGGGAAGAGGTGGCTGACTCCAGAGATGGGCCTGCTAATTCTGTTAGCTTTACCATATTTACGTGGCCCAGAAGTACTATGATCTGGATTAGAGAGGACTATTTCTCTGTGGAGTCAGTGTGCACATGCTGCTGAAATGGGTGGCATTGTTACCCATCATAGAAGTATGGAAAAATAGTCCCAGGAGGGGACTCAGGTTGAGTCAGCTGATGAGATTGCTGTCAGAAAATAGGCAGGAACAAGATGGGCAGATACTGATGGCCCATTATGGAGCAGCTCCAGTGCGGACACACTGTGCTGAACTCCTGCTGAGAAACTGACATCTGGGGAGAGTGGAAAGAAGGGCAGACTCTCTTCTTCATGTATGACCCATGTTGGAGCTAGAACCTTAAGTTCCTCCATCACTTTCTGGTTGAAACATGACCTTTCACCGGAATTTAACATGGATGGAGAAGAGCTTGTGCTGCTTTTTGGTGTGATGTGTGTTTTAGAGATATTTGTGAAAGTGAATAGAACCTATATCCTGCACTGGTACTAAGAATGAGTCATTATTTCATGGACCCTGACCCCACCCCCCACCAGCCAATGAGCTCTTTGCAGGTACTGATGTACTATCAGAAGCCTGCTGGGGCCTTGTCTGAAATCATTAAAATCCTGGAACCCTCTGGGTTAAGTGGGGCCCTTCCTGGTCCTGTAGCACACAGGATGCTGCCAAGCCTCTGCAGAGCACCAGACGGGAATCTTCTTCCTCTATTTTCTCCACTGCCCCCAGAGAAGAACCGGCCTGGCTCTGCATCCTCTGAGCTCTTGCAGCTTACCCTCCTGTCTTGCAGACACCCTGACTCTTGCTGTGATGGAGAGCCTGTGGGTGTGATGTAACGTGGTGGGAGGCAAAGTCCTGGGCAGGTTTGTGAGCAGAGCTGAGCGCCAAGATGAGTGTGGTGAAGAGATTTAATCTTTTGGTGGTCACCTGTGAAGTGTCTTCCATTTCACTGATGCCTCTTTTCAGAAAACATTATAACAAGCATAATTCTTTAATTTTGGCCAGGAACGCTGAGAAGTGTCACTTGTTCTTGGGAATAAGTGTCTCCCACAGGGCCAGCTCTTCCTTTACAGGGGTCTGAAAAGGAGATAAAAGCAGGCAGCTGGGTTGTGGTCCAGTCTGAGTGGTGCATAGGCTTCTCTGTAACACAAAGTGGCCAGTTCCTCTGCCATCCTGGCTCTAATCTGTGGCCAAAGAGTGAAGACACTGGAGAGGGTCCTGCAGTTCCAGGAACATAAACATAAATGTTCCTCGAGGGCTTGTCCCCAGTTTAGACCCCCCCCCCCCCGTCGAATTTTGCACATATGTAAGCTCGATCTTCCTTCTTCATAAAGCTCATCCCTATAAATACTTCTCAGTTTAAAAATAATGTTTCCCTACTGAGTCAAGGTTCAGCTCTTCTCTGTCTAATTTTAGTTCCTTGTTTTTATGAACTTGGAGATGTTTTCCTTAACCAGAAAACAGAATAAGGAAAGAAAGAAAAAAAAAGGCAGCCCAGAGATGAAGGATCCTGCTTCATTTCCCAGCAATGTGATCATCTCCGTGAACAGTTTTCTTTTTATTAAGCATGTTATTGAAAACTAGAATTGTGAATTAAGACAGACATTAGATAAGATGCAAAAGGGAAACCTGCTTCTGGTTGCCCACATGTTGTGCTGTGTAAGGGTTGTGGAGTTTAAGATTAAAATGGGAATAAGCCAAAACCAGCTTATATTAGAGCCTGGGGCACGGGTGGAGGGGGAATAGACCGCCTCGGCTCTGTAATTCTGAGCTTTCGTCACTTCTGATGTGTCAGTTTTGAATGAAAAAATAAAGAAATCAAAGTACATAATTTGACCCGTTACCAAAAATGACCTTAGTATAAGATTGTGTAACTGAATCTTGTGTATAGACAGGAATTACTTCTTGACTGAAAGTGGCATCAGTTGGGCTGGAGAGATGGCTCATCAGGCAAATGCACACACTGTGCTAGCACAGGACTCAGTCTCTGCTCCTAGCACACATTAACACACAGTTGTCTGTGTCTCCAGCTCAGGGGAATCTGACCCTCTCGCCTCTTTGGCCACACATGCACAAAATGAAAAACAATAAAAATAAATACTTAAAAAAAAAGTGATCCCAACCAACTTGTCTTAATTTTCTATTGCTATCGAATGTGTTTTGTTGTTGTTAAAACTGGGTCTTATTATGTAGCTTAAGTCTGCTTTGGACTTAATATTTTGCCCAGAAAAGCCTCATTTTTACAGGGATCCTCCTGCATCAGGCTCTCAGGTACACGGATTGCAGTGTCATCTATGTATTCCTCACATTTTTTTTTTCTAGAATTGACATACCATGGTTTGTTTATACATGTCCTTTTTGAGCTTTTAGACTGCTTCAAGAGGTTTTTTCCCCCCTCTCTTGCAGATGTAGCTCTAAGGAGTTTGTGACTTTCAAACTCTGTGTTAAGACACATAGCAGGGGGTAGGCATCGTACTCTTTTATTGTAAGGAGAAAAATGCTTATAGTCTAAGTTTTAGTAAAGCCATATGAGAGAAGGGTTTTTAAGTGTTTTTACTCACTATAGATACTAGTGGTTTATTATGACATTTCTTACACATGTATGGAATGCTTTTGGGTCATACTCATTTTGTGGAGATCTTCAGATCTCATGCAGGCAGCAGAGTTGTGTTGAGTTCAGGAGGGTGATAGCTGTGTCATGCCTGGAGGTCAGCACCCCAGACCTCTCTGACTCCCTTCCTGGAGCTATTCTGTTCTTTCTGTGCCTCCCCCTGATGTTTCCTTGGTTGTTGATGTCCCCATCCATGAGAAAAAAAATGTAATTACCTCCCAGAGATAACCTCATTGATGCTTTAGTATAAGACTCTCAACCTTTCTCCAGTGCAGCTATTTATAATTGTCAAATGTATCAAGTATTATCTTTTGAGAAATATTATTATAAGCATGCTCTTTTGTAACCTTGTTTTTATATGAATAGACCATAAAGCTTCTTTTTCTTGTCACTGTTTATATATACCTATATTATCATGTTAAGTGACTATTTATTTTATTACAGGAGCATTTATCCAGGAAAATACCTTGTTGGAACTTGAGGTTGCTCCCAACATTTTGTATACCGTCCATCATGATACTATTATGTACATTTTCCAGACATTTGTCAGATCAGGCTTTGTCTTAAACAGTATGTCATGTTTATTTCGTAGCACTTAGAATACAAATGGTCCATCTTATGAGCACCGGCACCTCAAATTGATGAGTCAGCACAGTAGTGTCAGTGCTAATGGCATAACAAACAATCTTACTAGTCGCCATCTTTAATTACCAAGTGCCGTCCTCACGAGTTTCTTTTTTATGAGCTGTGTTTGGCTTCTTATTGGTTGGTTTGTAATAGCTCTTTACATAAGTACCTTCCTTACATTTCTATCTTCCAAACAAATTGAAGCTTGCCTTTCAGTCATTGATATTTTTCAACATACTGAAATATTTTTTTCTGTTTTGGTCTTTACTCTTCATTGTTTCTGTATTTGGTGACATGATTAAAAGAATTGTCTTCACTCTGGGATTATGGAAAATGTGTGCTTATATTTTCTTCTAATGATTTTCTTTTTTTTTTTTCTTCATTGCTTTTTTTTTTTTTTTTTTTTTTTGTTTTTTGAGACAGGGTTTCTTTGTAGCCCCGTCTGTCTCGGAACTCTCTCTACGTAGACCATGCTGGCCTTGGACTCACCTGCCTCTGCCTCCTGAGCTCTGGGTTTAAAGGTGTGTGTCACTATGCCTATCTGTTTTTTATCCTTAGGTTTTACTATTTTTCATTGAAACTGCTCCCATTTTACTTCCTAACAAGATATGGTTGGTGTTTAGGAAAAATTGCCAGTTCCTATCATTTGCATGCAGTGAAATGCACAGTTTGATGCGTTTTAATGAAAGCCTGCAGTTTGGTAGGTACAAACAGACACACATTAGATGCACACATTGGCACAATACTAAAAGTTTCCTTTCTGCTGCTCATGGCTCTCTGCCTGGTGACCACTGACCTGCTCTCCACCCCTGCTTTTGCAGACTAGGGCTGGGGAGATGGCTCATCAGAGGACCCAGGTTCATTTCCCAGCACCCACACGGTGCCTCACAAACATCTGTAATTCCAATCCCAAGGAACCTGATGTCCTCCTCTGTATAATACTTGATGTACAGATGTGTACAGGCGGAATACCCAAACACATAAACATAAATTATATTTTTAATTAGAAAAAACAAAGTTTTATATAATACGCTGTCTTTGGTGACTAGTTTCTCATTCAGAGTGATGCTTTTGAGATTCATCCTTGTCACTGCACACACCAATAAATAGAGAACGGAGGATAGACCATTCATTCTGTCTTGAATAGTGCTGAAGAGTCTGCATGTGCTTAGGTGTACCACAGCTTTAGTCAGTCTGTCAGTTTGTGGACATTTGGTTGTCTCCAGCTCCTGGACATTTATAGCTAAAGCTGCTGTAACATAAAGATATCTTTAGTGTATATGTGTTTCTATCACTTAGGTTAAACAGTGAGTGAGTGTATGGTGAGTATTGAATTTCTTAAGAAACAATAAAACTAATACTGTTGTTAATGGGTCTCATTTTTTTTTTCTCTTGGACACAGTATAGTTCTCAGTTGCCTAGAACTCACTATATAAACCAGGCTGGTCTCAAACTTCATGGTCATTCCCTTGTCTCTGCCTCTACCGTGCTGAGATTGCAGCCATTCACAGCTGTATCCAGCCTGGATTCTAAAAATCAATTCTAAGGCAGAGGTGGGCAGATCTCTGTGAGTTTGAGGCCAGCCTGGTCTACAGAGCGAGCTCCAGGACGGTCAGTGCTATTACACAGAGAAAGCTGTCTCGAATAACAAAGAACAGTAACAACAACCCTCAGTTCTGTGTATTCTTGGTAGGGAAAAAAGCATATAAATTTAAAATCCTTTTTAATCTTCATTTTTATTTTGGCTGTGTGAGACTCCCCGCCCCAAACATATGTAAACGGAACTGGAGTTACAGACAGTTAGGAGCCAACATGTGGGTGTTGGGAACCAAACCTAGATCTTTTGGAGGAACAGCCAGTGTTCTTAACCTCTGGGCTGGCCCTCCAGTCCTCCTTTAATCTTGAAGTCTGATTTGGGGGGGGGGGGCTAGATGAAGCATAAAGACTCATCTGTGTACGTACTTGTGTGTATGTTCTCCTCCTCAAGATGGCTAGTCACTGGCTTTGGGGAAGGGTATTTGATCTCAACACTGCCCAAAACACCACAAGCAATGTTCCCTGCCCTGTGGTCCTGCTCTCCCCGCACTCAGAGGTCATGAGAAACTGGATTGAAATGGAGTGTGGTTGAGATTTTGATTAAGCGGTGACCTCCAGCCACTGTCTACAAGAGTGAGTCTCCTCTAAATAAGGCTTAGCTCATTCTGTTTTTTTCAAGACAGGATTTTTCTCTGTGTAGCCCTGGCTGTCCTGAAACTCACCCTGTATACCAAGCTGGCCTCGAACTTGGAAATCTGCCTGCTCCTGCCTCTCGAGTGCTGGGGTTAAAGGCTCAACTAAGAATTAGCTTTTTAAACCCAGTTGGGACAGTTTGCCTGAAAGCTGATGGCAGAGCACTTACATAGGGTAGAGAGTGATTGCTCACTCTTGATCAATCATCTTTAGGGGCTGGGGAGGTGGGTCAGTTGGTAATAGGCTACACAAGCATGAGGACCTAAGTTCAGATCCCCCTGACCCACATAAAATCCAGATATGATGGTACATGCCTGTAACCCTGTTGCGTGGCATGGATGGGAAGAGTCAGGTAAATTCCCAGAGCTTTCTGGCCAGCCTTTCTAGCTGATTGTGAGTTCTAGGTTTAGTTAGAGACCTTGTCTCAAAGAAAGGTGGAGAATGATTAAGGAACAACACCCAGCATGGACATCTGGCCTCTGCATATGAGCCTACATACAAATATATGCATGCATAAATTTCAGACACATACATATCTACACTGTACTATACATACAAATACACAAATCAATAATTGCCTTTAACTTGCCAGTACATACTTTGGGAGGTGGATGGAGGTTATGTTGCTTCTTATTTTTTGAACCATTCAAGTTATTTTTTGTGCATCCCTCCCACCTCCAGCCTAGCCTTGAACTAGTGATTTTTCCTAGTACCTCAGACTCCTAGGTGCCGGGATTACAGGTGTGTGCCATACATCCAGCTTTATTCCAGGTGTTCTTAACTCCCCAGGTACCCTCTTCATGCTCATCATTGTAAGATCCACTTAGGCCCTAAAGGTAAAAGCTTGGAAATGCCTCTTCTTCAGGGAACTCATTGATCTCCCCGTTTATGGCAAGAACCAGGTCTGTGCCGGGCCTTCTGTGCTATGTATGGCTTTCAGTTTAGTGGTTTTTTTTTTTTTTTTTACAGAGTCCTCGAGTGTGTGCATTCTTTTTGCCCTAAGATAATAAAATAAAAATTTAATATTAAAAGACTCTTTCCCTCATAGAAAAACTATTACTTAAAACCTTCAAGCTCAAAAGCGAAAGCAGAAGCAAAAACCAAACAAAAATGCTTCATCTATGTATTTATCTGAGTTCCAGGCCAGCCTGGTCTACAGAGCGAGATCCAGGACAGCCAGGGCCATTACACAGAGAAACCCTGTCTCAAAGTATTAAACAAATAACAACAATAAAAAAGACAATGGACTTATAAAACTTGATCACACCCATACATTTATAAACAACATTGTATTAAAAGATCCTAAAATACTCATTCTTTAAATCCTTCCTCTTGCACCCTAGCTATTTTTATGTTAGCTAAAGGAGCCTGCTCTATTTCCCTGGGCTTCTAACAATGAACATCATCTGACATTACCCACACCATAACTCCACTGCAGAGCAACATGGTTCTGGGTCAAACCCAAGACTTCTGGTTCAAATTAGGATAGTTATCAAATTGAGATAGTGCTGGTTCAGTATATCCATCCTACTATTTCAAAGCTAAATGCTTGCCTTGGGATAGCCCTACGCGTTCCAAGAAGGCTGTATTTTAGGGTCTGTCCTAACAGAGAACTTTTAAAACCAGCAGAGCCTGCAGGATCAGGTTAATTTGAGGCTTTCACTGACTAAGAGAATGGATGGCAGTCACCAGCAGGTTGAGATGATACCTTCTCCCTAGACATACATTTCACGGTAAGCCATAAATTTGTGTACCTCCACTGAGTCTGCAGATACAAATCCCAGTCTTGTTTTGTGACCAAACTAATGCTACATTTTTAAGCAAGCACTACAAAAAGAGATCCACCTGCCTCTACCATCCAAGTGCTAAGATTAAAGGTGTGCACTACCATACTATAACTTTTTTTTCTTGAGACTTTTAACAACTATATGTATACCTGTGTGTAGACATGTGTATGTGAGTACCAGTGCCTGAGGTAGGCAGAGGCATCAGATTCCTGCCACTGGGGTTCCAGTTGGGATCTGCCTGATGTGGGTGCTGGAGTCAAACCCAGGTCTCCTGGGAAAACAGCATGTGTTGTTAATTGCTGAGCCATCTTTCCAGTCCCCTCTACAATTCTTAAGTTTTAAGAAGTGTTAAATAGATCTTGTGTGTGCTGTTTGTTTGAGACTGGGTCTCCTAGATCCTATAGCTGAAGATAGCCTTGAACTTCTGATGCTCCAGCCTTTACCTCTCAGATACAGGGATTCCAAGCATGCACCACCACACCTAATCTGTTTGGTGCTGGGATGCAACCCAGGGCCTCGTACATCCTAGGTGGACACTCTAGCAATTAAACTATGGTTTTGGTCCCTTAACCATTTCTGATATACATTTCCCCAGATGTCTCTTTTTGCTTTTATCTCCCATTCCAGTGTCTTCCACTCACTACTGCTTTGCTTTCTCTTATCACTGGTTTAGAATAAAAATTATACTTTCTACTGGAACTGGCCAGATTATCCAATACGAATTCTGTAATATACATGAAAGAGTGACTATAACTGTTTAAAATAATATATAATCCTTACAAGAAAAAAATCCTTAGTTTTAAAAGAGCCTGAGTGGCAGGAAGGAGCCATCCTAACTTAAAAGAACAGGTCCAACACAACCTTGTGTGCACAATGTTCTCATTTACATACAAAGAAAGTCTTTATTATCCATGAATGTCTGATGTCCTTTAGATGACGAGATAAAGAGGACATTCCTTACAACATCAAAGCATATGAACTCTTCACCATCCAATATCCTTACCTTTTATATAATTAAACTGTAAGTCACCATGGGAGACAGATTTAGAGAAAACTGTGGCTGATGCCTGGCTTTCACAGAGGAGAGTCTTAAGAACTAAAAATAGTAGGTTAAAAAAAAAAAGCCATTAGAATAATGAAGCCGTTCAGGAGGAGAGTGAAAACAACTTGGAAATAAGAATTCCTGTCTAGAATGCAGGTTTAAAAAAGACAATGGATTTCCAGCCAGTGGTGGTGCACACCTTTATTCCCAGCCCTTGGAGGGCAGAGATTGATGGATCTCTGAGTTCCAGGCCAGCCTGGTCTACAGAGTGAGTTCCAGGAAAGCAAGGGCTGTTACAAAGAGAAACCCTGTCTAAAAAACCAAAACCAACCAACCAAACAATAATCTCACAACAACAGACTAAACACAACTGGTTTCTTAAGGTTTGGTAGGTTTCCATAAAGACTAATAGACTTTTCCTAGGGCCCATCAGGATATCCAGACAAGTTTGTATTCTGTACACATTCCTGGACTGGTGTCTATTTTGTTGCTAGGAGCTGTGCCTTTGGGTGCAGCAGCCGGAAGTGGAAGACATTCTACTTGCTTAAAATGTTGGGCCTGGATGGGAGGCTGGATGGTCTTAAGTCTTTCACGGAAGACTTCTATCCCTGTTTCAGGCTTGAAACCATCCTAAGTCCCAGTGGTTCCCCGAGGATCTGGACAGGAGAAAGATGATGCTCTACAAACACAAAGTATCATTCCAGTTGGGAAGAAAGTACCAAGTACTTGGCAGGAAACAAAAAGAAGGTTTACTTTCCCTTGCTGCCTGGCTTTAGAGTGTGTACTTGGGAATTGAAAGTGAAAGGAATATTCGCGTGTTTGGGACAGGGCGGGTGAGAGTGTGCCGAGGGAGTGGAAATACAGTATTAAAAGATCTAGCTTGGTGCTTTGATCTTCAAGTACCAACCATCTCAACTCAGGTCTTAGACAATTGCTACGCAGATATCATCATGGCTGCCCCCAGTCTGACCTGGGGTCAGTTAGAGGTTGACACGTGTAGTGTGGAGCTGCCATCACCGTGAGAGTGACACCTGGCGATAGGTGCTGTAGTAACGTCCTGGACCCTCTACTTGCCCCTCCGTGCATGTAAGTGCTGCTTAGCCTTTTCCATTTTCCCACTGGCTATCCGTGTTTGCTGAGGCAGGCTGGAGGCTGGGATCCGCCTGTAGGTAAGCTGTGTGGGCTCAGGTGAAGAGTAAGGTCTATTAAGGTACCCTTGGCTTAGTTGTTCATTTTTTTCTTTCCACTGACATTTTTAACAAACAAAAACCTCTTTATTCTGGTGAAGTTCACGCACATAAAGGTGAAGAGAATTATAACTGTCAAGTTAGGGCTTATTTCTATAAAGAATTTTTAAGATTGTGTTGAGTCAGTATATTTGATTTGAAAAGAAATACTATCCTAATAGTACCAAGTCCTGAAGACCAAGAACATATATTTATTTAAACATTATATGTGTTTTATGATTATTTGATATTCAAACGTTTATTGAAAGTGTATAGGTTTGCACTTTTCTTAAATTTATTTCTGAGTATTTTTTTTCTTGTTGTTTCCCTGGCCTTGGACTCACAGAGATCTACCTGCCTCTGCTTCCTGAATTCTGAGATTAAAGGCGTGTGCCAACACATGTCAGGCCTGAGCAAGTTACTAATTTGGATGCTATTATAGATGGAATTCTTTCTTCAATGTTTTTGAACCTTATATATCTGTATTTTATGTGTACGTGTGCTTTGCATCATGTATGTTTGTGTACCATATGCATGCCTGGTATCCACAGGGGCCAGAAGAGAAGATTGGATCCCTTGGAACTGGAGTTATAGATTGTTGAGAGCTACCATGTGGGTGCTGGGACTCAAATCCAGGTCAGTCTATTCTCTTGTGAGCTATCTCTTCAAACCCTGGA
This sequence comes from Phyllotis vaccarum, assembly GCA_033318265.1. Classification (NCBI taxonomy): domain Eukaryota; kingdom Metazoa; phylum Chordata; class Mammalia; order Rodentia; family Cricetidae; genus Phyllotis; species Phyllotis vaccarum. Next base: position 68,127,275 of record JARWLC010000016.1, on the reverse strand, counting down.
ATTATTTCTTAATTTCATTTTAAGATTGTTTATTGATGCTATATAGAAAAGTTGATTTTTGTCATATTGGTCCTATGTTAAGAACATTCTAAATTTGCTTATTGGCTTTAGAATGTTTTTGTAGACTCGTCAGGATATTTTTTACGCAGGACATCAGCCTTGTCATCTTTGCCTACAAGCCCTTTGCTTCTTTTCTGATATCTATTTCATTCCTCTTTCCCGACTCACTTGACTGGCTAGGGCTTCCTCTACCACGGTATTCCTTGTCTTGTATCCCGGTCAAAGAAGCAGCTGTTGGTTTAATTGATTTTCCCTCCTATCTGTCCAACTTTGTTTTGGCCAATAAGTTTGATGTCTTTATGAAAAATCTTCATAGAAAATTGCTTTCTGTCTCAGCAGCCAGTTCCTTGCCTCTGAAGAAGCTTCCCTTCTTTGGAGTGAACCCATCTTTTTTCCTAGCAAGGGACATTGTTGGGGGGTTCCACGTCTTTACCATCTTCCTTGGGCTTCTTCTCATAGACTGGATCCTCTTGGTTCTTGCTCATCTCCTCTGCGTCTAGAGTTACGTGGTTATGTACAGAGAGAGCTGCTTCTTATAAGCACCCTGTCTTCCACTGGAAACACACGTAGCCTGCACTGACCCAGGGTGAGCTTCTCATGAATTCCTGCCTTGAACACCTTGCTTTAATAATCATAACCAGGGATCCATTTGGTCCTGTGAGAGATAGGCAAGCCTTCTTTACAGCTTCCTTCAGGGTCCCAAAGATCTTATAATCACTTGTAGTTCACACAAAACCTACATCCAGATAATCAGTGGAGGCCTCGGCGCATTGGCAGTTCTTACTTTAGCATTTTGAATATGTCTTACATTGTTTCTAATGAATGTCAACTATTATTCTTCTGTGTTCCTTTACATTTTCTCTTGCTGTTTGGTTTTGGCTTTTTATCATGTCTTAGTCTGTTCTCTATTTCTGTGATAAACACTATGACCAAAAGCAATTTAAGGAGGAACGGTTTTATTTAGCTAACAGGTCCACCATCAAGGGAAGCCAGGGCTGAACTCAAGACAGGAAGTGTCAAGAACAGAAACAGAGACCATGGCTTGCTTTCTATGGCTTGCTCTTTCTTTCCCCGTTTTTTTCTTATGTAACCTAGGGCCATTTGCCCAGGGGTGGCCCTGCCCGCAGTGAGTTGGGCCCTTCCATCACATCAGTTATTAATCAAGAAAATGTCCCCTACCTTTGTCCAGAAGCCAGTCTAACTGAGGTGATTCCTCAGTTGAGATTCCCTCTCTTCTCAGGTGACTGCCGTGTGTGTCAAGTTGACAAAAACAAACAAAAATCAACATACAGAAGTTTAATATATAATGGCTAATGTGTGTATAAGTGTGTGTGTGTGGGGGGGTCTGTGTGTGTGTGTGTGTCTGTGTGTGTGTGTGTGTGTGAGTCTGTGTGTCTGTGTGTGTGTATGTGTGTGTGTATGTGTGTGTGTGTGTGTGTGTGTGTGTGTGAGAGAGAGAGAGAGAGAGAGAGAGAGAGAGAGAGAGAGAGAGAGAGAGAGAGAGAGAGAGAGAGATCCTAAGAAATGTCCACTAGACCAGCTGCTCAGTAAGTTCCAAGGATTGTCCTGTTTCTACATGCCCAGTGCCCCGAGATCACAAGCCTGTGCTGTCATGCCTAGGATGTTTACATCGTTCTAGAGTTCCCATGCTCATAAAGCAGCGCTGTCCTGACAGAATATTTTCCTGCCTCAGTTTCCCCAGAGCTGGGTTTATAGGTATGCATCACCATGCAGCAGTGCGTTTTCCTCTTTTTTATTTTTACAGACAGGGTCTTATCAGATAGCTGACTCTGGTCCTCATTTTATTATCCTCCTGCCTCAGACTCTTGGGTGTTGATGTTACAGGCATGCGCTTCTCATTTGTGATTGCCTTAAGATGTGCATTTCTATGCTTAAAGCATCTCTTTATATTCATTAAAAGTACGTTCTCATGTTGGATAACTTTTGACCCTTGATGTCATCTTGAATCTAGTATTGAAGCTTGTAGTGAATTTTGTTATAGTTATTATACTCTGGTACTCCAAGATTTCTTTCTGCTTCCTTTTATAATCAGTCTCCTTATACTTTAAGGAATCATTAATATTAGACTTTCCTTCTTTAAATACAAATTCCTTTAGTTTTTAAAAAACATATTTATGATAGCTACTTGGAATCTTTGCTATGTCCATGTTGGTCCTTTTCAGAGTTTCTAGGGATGAATTTTTTCTTTAAGATAAGATCTCAGTACATATCCCTGACTGGTCTGGAACTTTATGTGTAGACCAGGCTGGCACTGAGCTTGCAGTGACCCCTCTGTCTCTGCCTCCCAAGGGTTGGGATTATAAGTGTGTATTGAAACATCCAGCTTATAGTTTTTATTTTTTGGTTTTTTGAGACAGGATTTCTCTGTGTATCCTGGCTGTCCTTGAACTAGCTCTGTAGACCAGGTTGGCCTTGATTTCATGTCCACCTTCCCCTTCACTCCCAGTGCTGGGACTAAAGGCATGGCACCACCTCCAGTACTTGGCTTCATGTTCATGTCTGATCTTTAGAACACATTAGGTAGTATGTAGCAACTCTCCACTATAATAATTACTGTTGTACCCATGTTGAGGGACCCCAAAGACCATGAGGGAGCTGGACTCAGTGCAAGCACGTGATGGTTTATTGTTATGGTCAAGTTCAAATGAACCCCGCTTGAAACTCTTTCTTCTGATGCAGCAGAGGGTTACCAGCCCCCAGCCCAGAGGTGAGGGTGGATTTAAAGAAAAGCCTATGTATGCAAGGTGCTGCACATCTTGGCATTCCAGGATTGGGTAAAGGGGTTATAGAAGCTATTGGCTGAACTTTCTGGCATGAACTCAAGCCCTGAATTTGCTGGCTGAACTTTGGGAGCAAACCTAACTTTTGAGTCTATTGGCTGTCAGGTGCACTCCCAGACCTGGGCCCTGCCCTCAGGCACCCAGTGTTCCTTTCCTGAAACAATGCTTTATAAGGATAAATCCATGCCTTCACATTATACCTTTGACAAAATCCAACATGTTTTGTTGTTTAAGTTTTGCCTGTTAGTTGTAGAGACAGAATACCTTGAAGTACTATGGTTTCTTACCAATTATAGAGGATCCGTAAGTGGGTTGAGGGACATGCTCAACATTCAGGCCTTTAGAAGTCAATGTTGGCTTTTGCCAGGCCTTCTCCCATTTCTTTTGTGCATACACTTAAGCCTTAGTTAGGGACGGGTGGATATCTAAGGTCCTCTCTAGTTTTTTCTGTACATGTGCAGCCTTCCAGATCCCTAGGGTCATATGGGAGTTCACCTCACTCACAGAAGTGCACCCCCTCCTTGGCTGGTGCACTGGTCTTACTACATTGGTATTGCAACCTCAGGCTAGCTGAGGTGTTGACCTTCTACAGTTTTCCATGACCACTGTTGTTTGTGACAATGCCCTTGGGCATGTGTCCTGCTCCAAATCAAACCACCCCTTTGGCAGCAGATAGCAGTTTTCAGAGCTGGACCTCTCTGTTAGGTCCATGACAAGATAGAGTTAGGGTTAGGGAAGGGCGTCCCAGTTGAGCCCACAGGCTGAGACAGCTCCAGCACAAGGCTTAGTACTTCGGAACAAACACTCCTCAATGTGTTTGTCTTTGGTAGATATCCAGCCTTGAAACAGTTGTTTTTTATAAACTTGTCCAGTTTTATAATTACTTCTTGAGAAGTTCTGCCAAGGTTTTACTGTTACCCAAGAAGCTCTGCCCTCTCCAAGCCTCCTAGCTATATATTTGGGGTCACTTCCCCAACTTTCTGCGCATTATAAGTTCATGACGAAAATTCCACAATGCAAAAAATATATAAAATGGAAATGAGAATCTTTATTAGTTCTATCTTGTGAAAATAGCCCCTCACTAAATGTGACTCCAGAAGTACTCTGCCCATTGGTGGTTTTTTTTGTTTGTTTGTTTTTTTTTTTGTTTTTGGCTGTGTTCTCATAATCACAGAGGTACTTAATCCAGAGATCTCTTTTAGCTTTTCCACTTCAAGGAGAGAAACTTAATTAATAATAATAACTTGGTGATAGGATTGGGGTAAATTTTGTACTTTGCATATTTTCTGTTCTGAGTTAAAAATGATGCAGATGGAGTTACTGATCATCTTTGTTTCTATTTGTTTAAAATCATTGGACCAGGGCCTGTGTGTTCTAGGCAGGCACTCTTTCATTGTGTCCATTAAGACACTTGAGTCCCAGCACTTGAGAGGTAGAAGAATAGAGATTGGGAGTTCAAGGTCATCCTCAGATACATAGTAACTCTGAGGCTTGCCTGGTTAAATGTTTCAAAAAATAAATGAACAAAGAAAAGAAAAACTCACTTGTTAGAGACTCAGTGACCCAGGGGAGGAAGGGGCTCGTTATTCTTTCAGATACCTTTGGCCGGCATTCCTCAAAAGAAAAATTCTGTTCATCAGTTGCTTCCCAAAGCTGCCTTCTCTTGTGCTCGACAGAACCAGCTTTTCAGTGTGACCGTGAGATCACTAGATTGCTGGCTCAGTGCAGTTCTGCCTTTTCTCTGCCTGTGTTCCTGCCTGTCTGACCCTCTAGGGCTTTGAGATTCGGGGATATCATTGTATTTCATCTCCTGAAGTCGTTTATTAGGGTTGATGATGTACTGGTGTAGGAAAGATAACAATCTCCGAGTTGCTGAATGACATGTGGAATGCGTCTGTATAACTTGGAGGTTTTATACATAGCCATTTGAATAGGGATATACTTTTTCATTAACAGGTTACCTCTGGCATCTAATATCTCTAGTAAGGAAGTTTGTCAAGTGAACAAAAGAATCTTGAATGGTTAATGACATTAATATGAATGAAAATTATTTCAGAAGTGAGCCATTTACCAGCTATTTGTTTAGCCCACTTCCATTTCCACATACTGCAAGTTTTAAACAGAACTGGAATCTTCCCAGGACTGTGTGTGTGTGTGTGTGTGTGTGTGTGTGTGTGTGTGTGTGTATGTGTGTGTGTGTAATCTTATTATTCAGGAGGTTGGGACAGGAGTTCAAGGTTAGTCTTGACTACATACTGAGTGTTAGAGCAGCCAGGGCTACATAACAAGAAGAGTCTGTCTCAAGAAAACAAAAAGTGAAATAAAATCAAAAGCTGGAATCTTTATGGGGGCTAGGGAATGCTGCCATTGACCTCTGGAACCCAGTAACAGTCATCAGTAGTTCTGTGTTTTCTGATAACATTGTCTTTACTAATTCCACAAGTATGTGCTCAATAAATGCGTGCTGGGCACTATTTTTAGCTTTGTAGTTAACAAAAGAGACAGTAAGCCCTGCTTATGTGGGACATGGAGAATAAGCAAGTTCAAAAGTTGATTCTAGGAAGAATATACAGTATGGCGGTACTCTATACTTTGAGGAAATAAGTCAGGGAGGGCCATGACCTTACAGAGGGGTGATTGGCAATAACAGTCAAATGTTTCTGCTGTGATGATGGCCATGATGAGTGTGGCCAGGGAAGTTCTCAGTCCTCTGGGAATTCCCTATTGTGTAGACTTTTGCAACTTTATGAGGCACTGTGTGTTACCAGGAAAGAGTCGTTTGTGAGCTTGCTGAAGCAAAGAACTTTTGAAGTTGGCATTGGCAGGATATTGAGCAACTGGACTTGCTGGCTGCACCCCAGCCTCCACATCTGATGTGAACCACAGCTTTGCAGGCCTTCCCTATGCCATCCAAAAATATTTTGTGACCTTGCTAGTTGGCAGTTTTTAAATGTTATTTTAAATCTCCAAAAAAAGGAAAACATGAAAGTGCAGGCTGCCCATCCCCGTGCGTCTAGATACACACATACAGCTGTGAGATACAATCCACTATTGTAGTGACATGAGCCCCGCTGTTATAAATAGATGGAGGCTAGCATGTGGAACACTCCAGATGAAGGGCAAGTGCACTGGGGATGAATGCCAAATGCTGTTCTCGTCAAAAGCCCTTCTCAAAGATCAATATTATTTTTTGTTTCACTGGCTGAATTTAAAAAACAACTGTGAAGGGCTGCCTAACTTAACTGTTTCCACTATCCTGACCCAATGTATTTTCTCTCTTGATTTTATTCAGAATAGTAGACCTGGTGCTTTTTATTGATGGTTGCCTGATTGCTAGTGTCTTTGCATTTAAAATTGTGTATGGTTTGCTTTTAAACAGAAGATTTGTGGATAACATGGTCACATATGTGGTATGATTCATGGCTGTAATGTGTGCCTGTTAAATATGTTCTTTTCCAATTTTATCCCCTATTCCAAGAAAGTCTTACTGTGGCTTCTGTATGGCATGACAAAATATCCTAACAGGGGGCTATTCATATGGATGATCCTCAGTTTGTCTCTTAGGGAAAGAAGTACAGTGTGGCACACTGAATCTTGAACAAAGTCTCATTGTTCTTGGATCAGTTAAACAGCAGTTCAGTGTCAAAGAGAAACTGTGATTATTTAGTCTTGCCATCCTAGGACTGAGGCGTTTGGCGAAGGCAGAAATGTTAGATTGGCTAACCTTTACAGTAATTGTAGTAAGTAGGGTTTTAGTGTAGCAGAGGAAGCCATGTTTAGTATTTTGGACTTGTGTATTAGCTTCCTATGGTTATTGCAAAGTCTCCGACACAGTAGAAGAAGGAAGGACGGGCAAGGTCGGTTCTGGGGTCCTGAGGGAAGGTCTGGTTCCCTCCTTGGCTTGGGACTGTGTCTCTCCTGTTCCTCCCTCTTCACACACAGCCTTCTACATGTCTGTCTGCCTTTTGCTATATATTTCAAGGACACCCTCTTTTGGATTTAGGGCCTACTTTAATCTAGTGGGATCTCATATCTGTCCTTAGATCACACTTGCAGGGACGCTGTTTCCAAGTGAAGTCACAGTAGAAGGGTTGGGCATCCAATACAATAAGTTTGTATTAGGTACTTGAGTATTCAGGAAGGATTGACAATACATTGGGAGTGGGGTGGAGATCCCAAGAAAGTTACATAGCCTGTTCTTTGGCAAGCATATAGTGTTGCATCCTTTTTAGACACCGTTTAGTATTTAGTATTTAAACACACATTTCCACCATGGTGTCCTGTCAAAAAGTGTGACTATGGTGATTGGCGTCCAGGGACCTGGCAGTCCTGCCCTGGTCACTGGAGGATTGGGAAGTGGTATGGCTAAGCACCTCTCTTCCTTGACCCTCAGCTCTTGCCTTTTTTCTTTCTTCTCTGGTAAATTTTCTTTATTATTTTTACATCCTGACTGCAGTTTTCCCTCCCTTATCTCTGCCCAGCCCCTCCACAGAAAAGGATAGGTCTCCCATAACTATGAGCCAGCCATGGTGTAGCACAGTGAGACTAGGCACCTTCTTTCCTGTTAAAGCCAGTCAAGGCAACCTGCTCAGAGGAAAGGGTCTCTAAAGCAGGCAACAGAGTCAGAGACAGCCCTGCTCCCACTGTTAGGAGCCTGGACTCCTGTGGAAGGGGGGGGGATTGTAGAAGCCAGAGGGGTCAAGGACACCACAAGAAAGCCCCACAGAATCAACTAACCTGGGCTCACAGGGGCTCACTGAATCAACAACCAGGGAGCCTGCATGGGACTGACCTAGACCTTTTGCATATCTATGTTACAACTGTGTAGCCTTTTATTTCTTACCTCACCTCCCAACTTTGGGTTCACAGTGACAAATCAGTTATACTTTGGTAGTAATCAGCATTCCCATTGAGAATTAAAATCATTGTTTTCATTTGCCTGCCAGGAGTCATTTTAGTTGAGGGCAGTGACAAAATCTCTAGAGTCATAGTCCTTGATAGAAATGAGCCAGACCATGGTCTCTGGACATGACCTTAAGGTTGCATTCTAACCTGCTCCTTCCTTCCTTCCTTCCTTCCTTCCTTCCTTCCTTCCTTCCTTCCTTCCTTCCTTCCTTCCTTCCTTCCTTCCTTCCTTCCTTCCTTCCTCCCTCCCTCCCTCCCTCCCTCCCTCCCTCCCTCCCTCCCTCCCTCCCTCCCTCCTTCCCCTTCTTCCATCCCTCCCTCCCTCCCTCCCTCCCTCTCTCTCTCTCTCTCTCTCTCTCTCTCTCTCTCTCTCTCTTTCTGTGAACTGAAGATTATGCTAGATGGAAGGGCTTAGGACAACACATGAAGATTTGAAACCTAATGCAGTGAGTGCTCAGTGGATAGCAATTCCTTTTGAGCAGTCTGTGAGAGCCATGGAGAGTGTGGAGTGCTGTATTCTAATGCTCATATATTCCAGCTGTCCAGAAAAGTTTCAAAATACTCTGAGAATTTATGAATAAATCTTCGCCACGAGTCCTTATGATATACTAATGCTCTATATTTTTCCAACATTCAATATGATGTGGACATATACACATGCACATGCCAGAAACACATGCGCCTTCTTTTTCTTTTCTGAATCATTTGGGAACCAGGTTTCAAGCAGCACCTCTGAGTATTTTCTAAAAACAAAAACACTCTCCACGTGTCCAACAACCATCTACCACCCAAGTCAAGAAATTAATGTTGCCTGCATCCTGGCAACCTGATCCACAGGTCCCTTCACGTTTTGCCAATTGCTCTTTTGAGGGATGTCCTTCAGAGTCCATCACCACGTGCTTTGCCAGTTGTCATGGCTCTTTAACATCCTTCAATCTTTGACAGTTTCTTCCTTCATCTTTGTCCTTTATGACCTTGGCATTTTAGACAGTAACTGGTGTTTATTTTCTGGCATGGCCATTAGCTTAGGTGTTTGGGGATGCAGAAAACCTGTATTCCAGCTCTTCTGATGGTACGTGTCCAGTTTTTGTCCCATTTCTGGATCTTTCAAGTTTCATTATTTGAGGTAGAATTGACATGGTTTCTCTATTATAAAATAATGGGTTATTTTGTAACTTAGTTTAAAAAGTACTATTTTATAAGGGAGATACTTTGTAACTGTGTTAGAATTCTGTTTCTCATTAAACTTTTACACATCATTTTTTTTTGTATTCTTTGATGATTCTTGCCTGAATCAATCAGTATGGTGATTATCAAATGATTAGCTTCTAATTGCATGATTTCATCTATACTTGTTAGTTGTTGTTCCACTATAAGAGAGTTGGTGTGCTTGCCTCCCTCCCTGTCTGCTTGCCTACCCTTCCCTCCCTCCACCTCCTTTTCCATCCATTTGTACTCCTTGGGCTTATGTAATCCATTACTACCAACATTTGCTTTGGTGTTTTGGTGTCTTAGTGGAAGTTTCTTCAAGATGACTTCCTGTGCTTTTAATGTGCTCCTACCATCCTACTTTACTTGTAAAGTAAAAGTGCACTTTTTACTTCACAAAATACTTTCCAGGATCTTTGCGAATGTTCCCTTGCTGAAGTACTGGAATTGGCCATTTTTACAATAAGCTCCGGTTTCTTTTAGCCCTGAATGGTAAACATCATTTCATTGCTACTGACTGTTAGATCTCAGTGGACATAGGAAGTTAAACATACATATATAACTCCTGTCTATGTACATTTGTTCATTCATATGGGTAGGTACACATTTAGAGTTCTGTGTCTGCCCACCTAACTAGCTGGAAGAAAGAAGGTATAGTCTACATCACATGGATAGATTGTTTTAACTATATCCCATTCTTGGCTGTTTCTCTCCTTATTGTTTTTACTACTTTTTGTACCAGTCTTCTGACCTCTGGGTCATCCAGCCTGGACCTTGTCATCAGCTGCAGGAGAGAGGCAGCCACAAAGCCTCAGGAAGGCCACAATGGACAAACTCAGGCAAGCATAAAGTATATTAGTTACGTTTGTCATTGCTATCATGAAAATACTCGACAGAGGCCACTTAAGGAAGGAAGAGTTCATTTGGTATGGTCCACTGCAGCCGGAAAGGCAGGTTGGGGCAGCCATTCACATCATATCTGCAGTCAGGAAGCAGAGCGGGCAAGCGGTGCTTGGCTCTTTTTCTTTAGAATACCAGTCCAGAGAATGGTGGCACCCATGTTTAGGATAGGCCATCCCATATCAATTAATGTAATCTAAAGAGTCCCTTACAGACATTTGTTTCCATAGTGATTCTAAACCCTGTTAACAATCAAGACCAATCCTTACAATGATAAAATTTATAAAACTATACAATTTATACTTTTGCCTTAAAGAGTGTTTTTGCTAATCTAAGATAGTTCTTTGTAGCGATAATCTGAACAGAACTGATATTTGGCGAAAGGTGAAGAAGAGGCCTTCCTCATCAACACTTCTAAGTCAGAAGGGAAGTTTTAGACACTGGAGAGCAGCCTGACCCTCTTGGTCAAGGTACCACAGAGGTGGAAGTGCTGGTTTAGAAGCCAGGACATTTGTGGCAGTGTCTTTTACCAGAGGGCCACAAGTGTTTGCTTTGCTTTGTTGTTGGAAGAACTATCCATTTTCAAGTCAGCACTTCTTCTGAAGTGTTCTGGCTGAGTATGTCAGGCTTAGGTCTGAGCTGGTCACGCACATGCAGGAGAATGGGTTTGTCTTGGTTAGGGGTCAGAGGTGTCTGTGTTTGCTTATCTGTGGCCAGCTGCCCTGTTACAACTTTTTCTCTTGTTCTCTTGTTGATCTGTGTGGTCTCAGATTAGGAGCTACACAGCTCTGTAAGGCAGGTGCTCATTGTCTTCAGCTCTTTGTAGACTCATGGACAAGCAGGTGGCAGAGTGTAGCAGTTTCACAGTTTCCCAGTGAGCTCGAAATTTGCTCTGCTATGTCTTCTGGCTGAGTTGCTGTGAATTAGTTGCTTGGAAGTGACCTTTGCTGCTTCAAGCCACCTGCTTTTCTGTGTTTAGAACCTTTCTTCTTTGGAATTACTATTTCCTCATTGAAATCAGGAATGATTCCTGGTCATTTCAAATCCTGGGAACTCTGGTCAACTGCTTGAGTTGCAGTGTGAAAACATGGAGTTTTGTATGTTGGAGACATGATTGAGTTTTCTTAGTGACTGGAGGGAGGACCTGCCCAGTGGATCTTGGAGACTCCCAAGCTTAGGAGTGATCTGAGAACCAGGCAGCCTGCTCGAGTGGGCTCAGCTGGAACACTTAGCCATTGCATTGTCTTAAGCCAGCATCACTGTTCACTCCCTATCGGTAAGACACCACAAGCAGCCCTGGGAAAGTGGAGAGAATTCCCGACCACTTCTTACCTTCTTCTGGCAGGGTAGATAGAGCTGGCTTCTCTTGGGAAAGCAGGTGCTCTGAGCTTCTGCACCTGGCTCACACCCCTTCTCAAGGACGGAATTATAGGGTTCGGTTAGGCTCATTTAGGCTCGAATGGCTCCATTTTCAGAATAAACTCCGTGCCACTGTCTTGCCATTTGCTGAACAGCAGAAGAAGAGTCACACAAACCACAGAAGCGGAAACCACGACAAAGGAGTGGATTGTAGTGCTTCACACTCAGTGCGTGGAACTAATTTAGGATGACTTTCTTCACCGTCAAAGAATTAACTGAGATTTGAACAATGCACAGTCAATTTCTTTTAACCAAGACTTCATTTTAATGTTATTAATGTTTTCTAATTTTAAAACGGCAGGTACAAATACAGCTTTTTAACAGTACTGACAATTAGTTCTTTGATGTTTCTCTGACAGCTTCTGACTGTTGGATGTTTCTGTTTCACTATCTATCCCTCCTCCCCAAAGGCAGAGCCCAGAAACCAGCAGGAAACTCTTTCTTCGGCATCTTCTCATAACTCAGACCTGTTCTGTCCAGGACGATTGCAGTGCAGAACTGGGTTCTTGTATTCACTCAGGGATACATCCTGTTTGGATTCATCCATCATGTTTCCCAGAGGACCAGGGCAAGTGAACACTCAAGAGTAATACATTTGAGAGGTCTTTCTTCTTACAGTGTTCTTGGAATTAAGTCTGAGATTTCCAGGCAACAGAGTCCAGCCTCGTAATAAAGTTTGGACTTCAGGCCCAGCCTTGGAGCAGTCTCCCGTCTTGAGCCCTGGGCATGTGCAGCACACACAGCTGGGTCACCTGCTGTCCAGGTCAGTGGATCCCCAAGAGCAGGGTTCTTCCAGCGTTCTCAGACCCCCACTATTCAGCTCCTCTCAGCTATAGTTGCCTGTGTTCTTCCGTTCTAGAGACTAAATCAGTTTTTGGAAAAATAAGTGTATTTCCTCCAATATGCCCAGTAAAAACTCATCATTGGGGAATGACCACTCTCACCACAGAAGAAAACTTTGCTCTTTGCTTATCTTCAGGCCAACATGTACCTGGTGTTAGGAGAAAAGAGCAGAGATATTCTATCTGTCTCTTAAGTGTGAGATGTGATGTATTTGGGAATACCGATCATCAAGTTGCTGAGGAATAAAAACTCCTCAACCAAACGTTTGGGGTCCGTGCATGTGATGCTGTGAGAACCCAGTAGAGATGTCCATGTCCTTTTGCTTTTGTCTCGAATGAATACCAGTACACGTCTATCTATTTTCCTCACAAACATAATATTTCTTTTATTTTTATTTTTTAATGTAATAATTTTGTAAACCACCTGCTCATCATTGAAAAAGAAATTCTCTCACTTAAAAAATATTTAGTTTTATTTTGTGTACGTCGGTGTTTTGTCTGCTTGTGTGTCTGTGTGAGGGTGTCGGATCCCTTGGAACTGGAGTTACAGGCAGTTGTGAGCTGCTGTGTGGGTGCTGAGAATAGGACCCTGGTCTAGAAGAGCAACCGGTGCTTTTAAACTGTTGAGCCTTCTTTTCAGCCCCAGGAGAAACTATCTTGAGAAGTAAAGCACGTGAAAACTTTTGATTTGAGATTATAAATCAGGTCAGACAGTTCATGGCTGTAATCCCAGGACCAGGGAGCTGAGGCAGCCAGATCAGTTCGATACTAAGGCCAGTCTGAGTACATGCTGAAACTGTCTCAAAATGACCAAAAATTTGAAAAAATAAAGGAGGAAAAGCCATGCAAATTGAATAGTCTAAAAATTCTTTTCTTTTTTGTTTGTTTGAGATTAGGTCTGACTTTGTGCCCTGGCTGGTTTGATGCTCACCTTGTCAACCAGAATGACCCTGAACTCACAGATATCTGCCTGCCTCTACCTTCAGAGGGCTGGGATTAAAGGCGTGTGCCCCCGTGGGTTGGCCAGTGAGTCTTACTTTCTTTAAAACTCTTTAAGAAACATAATTACTGTTGTGGGGTATTCACCAGATTAGACTGCTCACACATGGGTTTAGGCCAATAGAAAGTCTTTATTAGCTGGCCAGTGAGCACACTGGATGCTCTGATGGGATCCCAGTGTAGGACTGAGCCTTTCTCAGGGAGAGCTTTTAGGCACAAAACCATGTTCTAGGTTGACATACTTCAGTTGACAAGACCAGTTATCCGGAAAGGAACTACAGAAGCCAAAAGGCAAGGTTAGCACATGTAGAGACTTCCCCAGAACTATGGGCTGGGTGGTTAGGTCTTTGTTTCAGCTTTGGCAAGTGGCAGTGTCTATGTGCTGAGTTTGTGGCCTGAATGGCACTTCCATCATGGAGTCACTTGTGCTAAGGTCTGAGGGCCTACTAAGGTCTGCAGCCCTGTTATATTCACCAGTGGTAGTGAATGAGTGAAATCGTGGACTCAGTGTGTTTCAAAGAGGTGTAGTTGTTCCTAAGGACCATTGGTTTTATTGAATTGATACATAATTGTCCATATAGTTTAAGATGCAGGGCCCTACCGGTCATTCAGTCAGAATAACAATTAAAGGCTCGGCCATTGCTGATAGAGTAATTAGCCAGGGAACCAAGAGAACAGAGAGTGGTACCAATTAATCTCTCTGATTAGTCTCTCTCTTCTTCCTCTCTTCTCTCTCCCTCTCATTTTGAGGGTTTTCCCCCAACCATGGCAAAATTTTTAAAATTATTTCTGAGCAGTTAACATAGAAACATTCCTTTCCTCAAAGCCAGACGTAGTTTCCTTTATCTCAGGAGCAGTAAGTCTGCGCCTCTTCAATTTTACAGGATCATTTCTACAAGGGAGTCTAACTGTCGTTTTAACACATCCAGGTCCTGATCAACCTGTCTACTTAGTCTGAAAAGCATCAGAAGAGACATACTTAGTCAAATCATTAGCACATGCCCACCAAATAGTTTCAGCGGCTCAGAAATATCATTGTTATCCATATGCATTAACCCATAGGGCAGAATAGAGTAAGTACTAGACAGTAGACAAGTTTCAGTCCCGCCTAAGTCCTCTGCCCCCGTCACAGTGAGCTTTGTCCATCAGGCTGACAGGCTGGTTAGCTCCTGTCCCTGTATAGCACTGGGCCGGGTGTCATTGACGCACAATCAGCAGTCCTGGCTGATTTCTGGCTAGAATGATTAACTCTAACTCCCTTCCTGTGGCATAGAGTCTGATTCCCCAGGTTTTTCCTGTTTGCCAAAGACCAGAATCTTTTAAAGGAATTTCTCAGGAAGCCTCCGTTTTACAACCCCATTTTTTGCAATGGAAACTCCTTTGTCTGTAGCGACTAGGGGGCCCAGCCATAGGACATGCATAGAATTGTAAACTCTGTATTTAGATCTCAAAAGATAAACTCCTTTTCTTTTCTCAAAAGATAAGCATCTCTTCTTTTCTCCAATATAACCAGACACTTAAAGTAGGCATCAGCAAATAAAGGCCAAGATAGCATATAGGTTGCTGGTCTAGCCATGCCTGGTTTTATCCTTCATCTCCTAGTGGTCCTGGCTAGTACCTTCCCTGTCTGTCTTCCTCAATTCCCAGTCCAGGCCTGAGGGTGGGTAGCGGGGGTGGACCATGGCCCCGTATTTATACCCATAGTAGAAAATAAGATTGATTCAAGAGGATGTAGAGGGGCAGGGAGCCAAAGGTCCCGGGGACTCAGTGAAACCTTAATTTTAATGGGTGTATAGTCTGGAAACAGCCCATTTGGCCGTCTCCATGCTTCTACTCTCTTGACCTGGGTGTGGTGTAGGCCAGCTGCTCTCCACAGCCATCGGAGTGAAGAGAATACCATGTAGGGTCTTCTCCAAGTTGGCTTCAGGTACCCCTTTGGCTGCCTGTTTGACCCAGACAGTATCACCGGACTTGAACCTGTGGGAATTCTGTGGTGGCTGGGTCTCTAGGATAGTCTCATGGCCTTTGTGGAGAACCAGAGACCTGTAGTGACTGGAGAAAAGAATAGAGTTCTGCCAGCTGCTGGTCTCTGAATGGCAGTTGTGCTATGGCCTGAGGGCCTACTAAGGTCTGGGGGCCTGTTATAATTACTAGATTTAGATTAAATGCTTGTAAAATAGCTTTCATACTTTTTCATGAAATATACACAATTTGACATTGCTTTGGAAATTTCTGCTAATGTATTCATTTCGAAGTTGTGATTTCTCCAGATTGATTAGAAATGTGGCCTTCTTCACCTTATGCCATTAAATAGCTTATAGCATACAGAGAAGCAGCATTTGCTAGCGGGTACCATTTTTCTTTATTGATTAAACTAATACAATTCTTGTAGCCGCTTTCTCAGCCCAGAGTTGTGTAGAATGTCACAGATATAAATTGGAGGGTATGTGAGAAATGCTTCAACCTGTTCAGTGTGGAACCTTTTGTAACACATATTAGTCATGACTTCTGTGACCTTGGGCAGCTTCTTAAAGCTTCCTGTTCTTAATCATTCACATGACTTACTTATAAATTTATATAAATTTATAAGGAGTTTCAAAACTGATTATCTAAAATCTTGACTTCTTAGCTAGACTAAGAAACTTGGAAGGTGCTGGACATGATGGTGCATACCTGTAGTCCCAGCTCTCAGGAGATTGAGGCATGATTTCTAGGACAGCCTGGGATACACAGAAAGAAGGTGTCAAAAAAAAAAAAAACCCACAAAAAACTAAAAAACAAAACAAAACAATTGTATTGTAACACATCTGTAACTCCAGCAGTCAAGAGGCAGAGGCAGGAGCATCAGGAACTCTAGGTCATCATCCTCAGCTGCATGAGACCAGTCTCAACTTCCCTTTCCTACCACTGCCCGCCTCTCTGCCTAAATATAGAGGGAAAGAAAGGAAGGTTGGGAGGTAAGGCTGGACCACCTGCTCACTGCTTCCTTTGATCTTGTTCTCACAGATTTTTCGGGACTACATGTGGTGTTAGCCTCTTGGTCTATGGCTTTGCCCAAAGGATTAGTTACTATGTTTCCCTAATTTGTAAACCACGAAGATTAAATTAATGTATGAGCCTGAGTTAATAAACATTTACTGCATGCTTGCTTCATGAGCACATCCCAGGAGTCATCTGCCAGCATTTACGGTGGGACTAGGGAGCCAATCACCACAAGACCACCAGGCCAGGGGAAGGAGTGTTTGTCTGGGGACAGTGGGGGGGGCATGGGGATGGGATGGGGAGTGTCTGTCTGTCTGTCCTGGCTGTGGGTGTGGCCTGCGGCAGCTCTGGGTCTGAAGCACTTCCTCACATGCGTAGTTTGGGATGATCCTCCTGCTTCCTTCTCTCCAAACATCCTTCTCTATTGGGTGATCCATAGTCAAGTCGTCGTAAACTTCTTTATTCAAAAGTAAATGTAGGCTGCTTATTGATAATGAAGTGTTGTTTCTCTGGTAACTGAATTTTAAATATTTTGACTCCACAGGTCTATAAATGAGATGTCTAGCCCTCTAATATGTTAATCTTTCAGGAGTCTCTTTTAGAAATCTGTTGTTGCCATGTGTTGTTAAATATCTTGAATAAAATGCGTTGATCAAGTCATGAAATTTTATTTATAACTTATAGTATTTTTATAGTCAATGTAATTGATTAGATAATTCTAGTTAAGCTACTTCATTTTCATTTTAAGAGATCTGTTTATTTTATTTTGTTTTGTTTTATTTTATTTTGTTTTATTTTATTTTATTTTATTTTATTTTATTTTATTTTATTTTATTTTATTTTATTTTATGTGTATTGAATGTTTTGCTATATGTGTGCATGTGTACCATGTGTGTGTGCTGGGTACCTGCTCCCCTGGACCAGGAGTCATGAGTGGTTGTGAGCTGCCATGTGGGCACTGGGAACTGAGTCTAGGATTTCTGCAAGAGCATCAAATGCTCTTAACAGCTGAGCCAACTCTCCAGTCCCAAGATATTACATTTTTTTAAATGGGAAAGATGGCGATCCAGGGAACTTCAGTGCTCTGCCCAAGGTCACAGCAGAGGTATGGATGATCTCCTTCCTGCAGTACAAATCAAAGGTCAGAATATTCTGCCAAGTCAGCCATTAAGTTATTAATAAGGTACTAGTAGAGGAGCCATGCAGATTTTCCTTTTTGATATGTGTGTGGGGATGTGATAAGTGTTTATGAGAGAGAGACAGAGAGGGAGAGGGAGAGAATGTCTTGGAGCACAACCTTTGGGTATCACTCCTCACCTCTCTACAGTGTCAAACAGGGTCTTTTTTTTTACCAGATAACTATCCTGGGAGCTTCCACCAATTCCCTTTTTTGCTACCCCCTATTTCCTATTAGGACACCCAGAGAATACAGATGCTCAAGCTATGGCCTCCAACTTTTTGATATGGGTTCTGAGGATTCAAACCCAGGCCAACAGGCTTGTGCAGCAAGAACTTTCTCCCAACAAGCCATTTTCACTCCCTTTTCATTTTAAAATAAAAACAAAAAGAAGCTATTAGCTGAAACTTCCAAATCATCACATCTTCTTTATTTGATATTTTCTCCTTTTACTTTTGCACTAGATGGAATTTGCTACATTTCATTTTTGATGCGAGGCTTATATGCTATCAGAGTCAAGTATCTCTTGCATTTGGCTGTGGGTCTTATATAGGAAACATTTAGGGGGGAGTCTTTTAGGAGGTAAAGGAAGAGCAGAAACAGTTATGAGTGGGTGACAGTGAGCTCAGGATGGTTCTGGTGTCAGCTTTCCCTGACTCTCCCTGACTGTGTCATTTTCTGCCTGTCTTGGGCAGTATTTCCATCCTGAGCATTAGGTGGATGTTCACCTGTGACTAAGAAACTCCCCTCCACCCACCCCCACCCAGGTAAGTGTACCCTTGTGGCTTCCAGGGTCCCCATTGCTGCTTGGGGGCAGATGTGTCTTACCTGTCTCATCAGAAAATCGCATGAGGTAATGGGAATGTGAAGTGCCTGCCACCAGGCACCATTATTAATTACAGCTCAGTCAGCAGGCAAAAAAAAAAAATGCCTGTTTTAACACCTCTGCTTGGAATCAGTTTCTGACACAAAGGAGATACTTCTAAAGTGCTGATGCGATCTTTAGGAAGGGTTTCTTTTTAAGTTAAGTGGAAACCAGAACTTGTGATTCTGTCCCAGGCTTCTGAAGAGTGTGAGGCAGAAATGATGTCCTGGGAGTGTTACTTAACACCTTCCTTCCTACTACATAGGCCTCATGGCTTAACAGACATGAGGGAGAGAAACTTGAACAGATTAAAATAGCTCTTTAAATATGCTCAGGTCCAGGAACTCTATCTTGGTGGATAAAACCCACCCAACTATGGACCAGATCATGGTCACAGAATTTAGCACTTCAGACTGTTTGAAGTGTCACTGGAATTTTTACGTGGAAGAATATTTTAAACTCAGTTGTTTCAGAAAAAACTTACAGACAAGCATGGCCACATTAACAGAATACCTAAAAAAGCCAGAGGGGGCATATAGTGCAAAAAATGCACTAGTTTTGTGAGAAACAGCACATCACATATCAGAGGACAGACAGACAGTCTGAGCTTGGGTGGAAAGGCTGCTGGGCTGGGCTGTGGTAGCTTTGGGAGCCGCACTGAGGTTTGCACTTTGCTCCGAAGCAGAATCTGTTCAAGGACGGGTGTGGGCTGATCATGGTGATAATGATACAGAATACTCTGCTCAGAGACACACATGCGCTCTCCAGAAGCTAGCTGTAGTTGCAGGCACGTGCCATGGTCTAGAGCAAGCCAGCCTTAAACTCACAGAGATCCATCCACCTTCCATTGCCTGCTGAGTTCTGAGATCAAAGGAGTGCACTGCTATTCCTGACTCAGAATTTTTTTTTTCTATCTTTTCCTTTTTGAGACAGGATCTCTTTATATAGCTCTGACTATCCTGGAATTCCCTCTGTAGACTAGGCTGGCTTTAAACTCACAGAGATCCACTTGCCTCTGCCTCTCAAGTGCTGGGATGCTATCGCAACTGACTATTTTTTTTTTCCTAAGTAAGAAACAACCAAATCAGTTTTAGAGGCAGATTTGTTAACTGACAGCCTGCAGGGTGGTTTGGAAGAGGAAAAATATAAACCAATACATTAGAAAGTGTTTGCTTAGACCCAGGAGAAACTAGGTGCCAGTGGTGGGAATGTAGAGATGACCATTTCAGTAGAGGGACATCAAGGGCAGGATAGTTAGTGAGCAATAAAGAAGACTTGCCTGGGAGGCTTTGTTGTGGATAATGGGGCGCTCCCTCTCCAGTCTCAAGTGACACTCGATAGTGCAGGACTCCTGTAGTGCTGGACAGCATGGCCGAGGCCAGTCAGCAACATACACAAGCCTCCCAAGTGTGTGGTGTGTGTGGTTTGTGATGGAGAGGACCAGAGGTTTTTTTTTTGTTTTTGTTTTTTTTTTTTTTTTTTTTTTTTTTTTTTTTTTTTTTTTTTTTTTTTTTTAATGAGTTAGTCTTAACAATGGGATGTGGAAGATGCAAAGTGTTGCTTCTGTCATCTGAGAGGAGGTGGAAACTCTATTCTTATGGCAAGACTTCTGAGAGGTGGGCTCATCTTTGCTTAAGAGTTGGGACAGACCTTGGAATCTTTAAGCCCCATGTATAGTTGGAGTGACATGCACACAAATCAACTTTTAAAGGCAGACTATGCCTGCATATGTTTTTGCATAATGAATGAGTGCTGTTAATTTTGATATGAGCATGCATAATCACTCAGCCTGTCAACTGTACCTACATTAGCTTTAAACTTAGAAATAACTAACATAGAACATTCATACATTAGTACATATTACATACATATTAAGCAATGAGAACTAATATAGAGTAATGCTCATACATTAGCACATATTACACATTAGGTAATAAGAAAGATAGATATGTTCTCAAGTTCTGGAAGGCATGAGTATATGACATCGTCTGCCCTTGGATGCCTGGAGTGGTAAGTGGAGCCTCCCGAATTCCCTCTGTCTTCCCAAATAATAAGTCAAAAGCAGTACCACATTCCCAGCATAGTAGAGGCTAGTGCCACTATGAAAAACCCAGAAGATGCGAGGGTCATGGTTCTTGCCACATCCCCACTCAGTCCACAGTAAACATACCAGAAGCCTTATACAGAAGAGGATGCCTCAGAGAATGACACTGGATTGTCATAGATGTAACTAGGTGTTGATTCCAGTTTCAGCTCCTGGGCCAGTTGTGGCCCTGACGCTGGAGCAAACCTTCCCTATTTCCTATGCTTGATAATAGAAACTATCAGAAGCATTTTATGCCACCCACAGCACACCTTTCAGGGTTGTACCTTGGGGTGCCATCAGCTTTCCGGCCAAGGGTCATGGTGGCCAAGGGGTTTAAGAAGAAGAGAGATGATTAGAGGAGGACTCTGCTGTTGTCAGAGGGAACTGCATTGTTTTTTCTAGATGGGACCTGGTTATTACTGGAGAGATGGTCCAGCAGTTAAGAGCGCTGGTTGGTCTTCCAGAGGACCCAGGTTCAATTCCTAGTTCCCACAAGGCAGCTCTCAACCATCTGTAGCTCCAGTCCAGGAGATCTATCACTCTCTTCTGGCCTCTGCAGGTACCAGGAACACATGTGGTACACAGACTTACAGGCAGGAAAAACACTCATACTCATAAAAATAAATTTAAAAAATGTTTATAAAAAGAACTGGGTATATACAGTCCACAAGGATGGACTGTAGTGAGCTCCGTGTGTCACATTGGCTAAAACTGGAATTTCATGTGTCCTAGAATACAAGGGACGATGGGCCTGGGCTCTGGCTCTCCACCCGCCTAGGGTTGGTGCTGAAAGTAGGAGAGACTGTCTGCTGAACACTCCCTCAGTGTGCCAGCTCACCTAACTGGAAGCCGCTACACCCAAGGCTCCTCTGATGCCAGGAGTCTTTGGGCAGTAAAAACAGGCTAGAGTCAGTACAGCAACAAAGATGCAAAAAAAGATGGCTCAGTGGGTAGAAGGATGGACACACAAACCTAATATCCTAACTTCTTTCCTCA
Organism: Phyllotis vaccarum; assembly: GCA_033318265.1. Taxonomy (NCBI): domain Eukaryota; kingdom Metazoa; phylum Chordata; class Mammalia; order Rodentia; family Cricetidae; genus Phyllotis; species Phyllotis vaccarum. The sequence goes on along the minus strand of JARWLC010000016.1, from coordinate 68,106,034 downwards.
GAGCCCACAGTGAAGGAAGAGAACCAACTCTGTCTCTCTCTGTGTCTCTGTGTCTCTGTCTGACTCTGTCTGTCTGTCTGTCTGTCTGTCTGTCTGTCTCTCTCTCTCTCTCTCTCTCTCTCTCTCTCTCTCTCACACACACACACACACACACACACACACACAGAGAGAGAGCAAAAATTTAAAACCAAATGGCTAAGGATGTAATTTAGTGGTAGAGGATTTACCTAGTATGTTGGTGGAGGCCCTGGGTTCAATCCCACAACATTGTTAAAAAGGAATTCAACATCAACAGAGTCTTTCATCAGGTATTTATACTCGCGTGTCCCCATTGTCCAGTATTCTTTTATTGTCCTCACCAGGAGCCAGGCAAGGCTGATCTATTGCATTTAGTCTTCATATCTGTTTAGACCCTTTAGATCTAAATAATACCTTAGCCACTTTTGAACGCTCCTTTTTTATTTTTACTGTTAGCTTTATGTGTGTTCATGTGTGCATACAGGTGTGTGCATGCCTGTGGAGGTCAGAAGACAGCTCTGGGGTTGGTCATTGCCTTCTTCTGGGTCTTGTTCATGGCTGCTTATGTCAGGCCTCCTGGCCTGTGAGCTTCCCAGGACTCTCCTGTCCCCACCTCCCATCCTGTGCTAAGAGCTCTGGGATTCCAGATACAGACTGCTGTGTCCAGCCTCACGTGGCTTCTGGGGATCTCACGTTCTCCTTAAGTGGCATGTGCTTTACTTTCTGAGTTCTCTACAGCTCAATTTTATTTATTTTTTTTGTACTTCCATGCATAAAAAAGTGATTGAGACCTATCACAAAATAAACTGCAGATCCACAACCATCGCCTAAGTAAAATAGAGCAACCCATTACCCCCCTTACCACTCTACTTCCTCCCAGTGGAACCTGTGTTCTGATTTCTGGCACCATGGTCTGCTGTTGCCTGTGTTTGAGTTTAATATCAATGGAATCTAAAGTTTGTATTCTTCAGTGGTTGTTCCCACCATGCGGTACTTTGTTGGTGAGATTCCTTCCAATGCTTGTGGTCTTCATTTTCACTCTGCAGTATATTCTCTGACCACAACATAATCATCCAATCCCATCTTCGTCTGGGTGGATGTTTAGGTTTCGTTCATCTTTGGCTTTTGCAGAGTTCCTGTGAAAGTTCATTTATAGTATCCTGGCTCATCTTCCCCTGCACTTGTGTTAGACAAATACATGGCCAGAAGAGGAATTGTAGAACCGTGGAATATGAGCATCTTCCATTCCGGTACACAGTCTCAGATATTTCTACCAATTGCTTTTTTATGGATATGCCACCCACAAGGTTTGTGAGCCTCCATGGCTGCACCTGCTTCTAGATCTAATCTCAGCCTCTCTGGTAGATGTCACTTCTCTGGTGGAGCCTTTTCACAGTCAGTTGGCTGTTGTGCCTGGGTTTGCTTCCTTGTGATCGTTAAAGTTTGTTGCACATTTCCACACTGGGCTGCCTTTGGTTTTTTGCTGATTTTAAGGAGTTCTTTATATTCAGGTTGAGTTGCGTGTGAAACATAGTTCTCCTCCTCATACCTGCTTTTCCTTTTTACTATGAAATTGCTGTTTTTAATGGGTCATTTGGTCAAATGTTGGCAATTGGCATACAATTTAACCTAGGCTTATTTCTCTTTTCCTTGACAGGTTTGTATTTTCTGTGCCTTGTGCCTTCCCTACCTACTTCTAAGGCCATACAATTCTTATGTTTTCTAAATGTTCTCTTGTTTAGCTTTTCACATGTATGACTGTAATCCTCACAAAATGTATTTTTATGCATGTGTGTACTGTAAGGAGGGTCAAGATTTCATGAAAACATAGAGATATCCACTTACTTAAGTACTGTCTCTGACAGTTTTATTAAGGTTTCATCTGCACACCATAAAATCACATTGTTAAAAAGTATACAATTCACCTCTATGAAGACGACTTAGGTGTTTGAAAAAATACCCATTATCCACCAGGCTCTCCCTGTTTATCATCAGGCAGTACCTGCCCCTGCTGCCAAGCCTCAAGTCTACTTTGTGTCTATACATTTGTCTTTTCTAGGCATTTTTTGTAACCAGAGTGATGCAGTGTGTGGCCTTTTGCATCTGATTTCTTCTACTTATCATTTTGAGTATGAGGTTCATCCATGCCGTGGCATGGATTATCTAGTTCCTTCCTTCTGAGTCAGTTCCGTGGTGTGGGTATACCACAGTTTATCCATTCACCAGCTGCTGCACATTTGGACTACTTCCATATCTTGGTTCTACAAATAAAATTAGTCTGGACACCACACAAGGCGTAGTTTACACAGGTCCTTTAACTTCTCGGGAGTAGCGACTTGTGTAGTTGTAGTTACATAATTTTATTTTGCTGATTATCTTTTGTAAGTGCCTTCTTTTCTCTTGGGACGCAGCTCTTTGGTATAACACAGGTATAGGTTTTATGGCCCAAGTTCAATCAGGGTACTGAGCAGTTTGTCACCCCCAGAGATGCTGTCCTTGTGATGGTGAGGACAGTTCTGAGCCTCTCCCCTTAGGGACACATCATTGAGTGGAGTCATATGGTGTATGGCTTTTATGACAGGTTTCCTTCCCTGTGAGATTCATCCTAATTGTTACGTCTATCTGTAATAAACTTCTTGTACTGCTGAACAGTGTTCCATTGTGTGGACAGATAGCCATAGTGTTTATCCACCTACCCACTGAAGGGCTGGTAGATTGGTTTCCAGGTTTGGGCAGCTGTGAATAGAGTTACTGTAAAAAATCAATGTATTGTGTTTTGTGTTAATACAAGGTTTAACTTCCCTAGGGAGAATATCCGGGGTTAAGGGCACTGGGTTTACGTGGAAGTTTTCCCATGGTGATTTTACATTCATTTTACATTGGAATACCTCATTTCCATGACAGTTCCTGTTACCTCAGAGACTTGTGAGAACTCGGATGTCTTCTTTTATTTCCATTTAAATCATACTAATAGGTATATAATGAAAGGTTATGCATTTTAATTGGCATTTCTGAGGAGATTGATGAAGGACTGTCAACGTACATAGTGGAACTGATAAGCAGCAAAAGGTGTCCACTGTGGTCCAAACTCTGCCCACAGAGAGCCTTCCCATTCTTGAGCTCCACAATGGACGCTTTACTGTGATCCTAATGTCTAAATTTGTTTATATTCTGCTGTCCCAATTACTGTGGCTTTGTGAGGGGTACGGGAAGCCTATAAAAGTCTCCCCCACTGTTCTTCAGGATGTTTACATAAATGGAACCATACTCTGTGTGACCTTTTGGGTCTGTTTTCAAGGTTCACTATGTTGTAACAAGTGTCAACCTTTCTCTGGCTGATCAAGATTTCGTGCCACTGGTTGGTGAACTGTTGGATCATTTTTGTCTGTTATGAATAATGCTGCTGTGGACATTAGTTTACACATTTTTCTATGGATGAGGGCTATAATTTCTCCTGGGCATGTACCTCAGAGTGGAATTCCCAGGTCACATTGCAACTCTATGTTTAGCCTTTGGAGGAACAGCCAGACTTCTTTCTGTGAGAGCTGCCTTGAGAAGCCTCAGCAGCAAAATTCGAGCCTCTGTTTAGTCCCCATCCTTCTCTGACATCTTTGTTTTTGATTGTCCCCCTCCTAATGTGTGGAAACATTTGTTTATATATTATTTTAAATTTTTGAAAGTTATGTGTAAGAGAGCTTTGCCTGCATTTATGTCTGTGTACTAAATGTGTTCCTGATGACCTCAGAGGTCAGAAGAAGTTATCAAATCCTCTAGAACTGTATTTACAGATGGTTGTGAACCACCATGTAGGTGCTGGGAACCAAACCTGGGTCCTCTATAAAAGCAATAAGTGCTCTTAACTGCTGAACCATTTCTTTATCACCCTGTTGATTCTTGTGAGGGGCTACATCGCACGTGGAGGTCAGAGGATAGCGCCCTTCTGCCACATAGGTCCTTAGACAGCTCATCATTGTAGTTTTGTTTGTTTGTATTTTGTTTTTCCAAGACAGAGTGTCTGGCTGTCCTGGAACTCACTCTGTAGACCAGGTTGGCCTCAGACTCACAGATACCTGCCTGCTTCTGCCAACTGAGTGCTGGAATTAAAGGCGTGTGCCACCACTGCCCGGCTCTCATGACTGTAGTTTTTTTTTTTTTTAAATCTTTGTGATTAAGAAGTAATTGCAGTATTTTCTCTTCCCTTTCCCCCTCTTATGCCTTCCCACATTCCTTTCCTTGCTTGCTTTCAAATGCATGACCTCCTTTTTTCACTAGTTGTTGCTATATACATCCGTGTATATACGTATATTCCTAATTATAATCTGCTCAGTGAAATGTGATCCTAATTGGAGGAACAGCCAATTTATCAATAAAAGATACCGGGGTAAAAGCTGAAAGATGGGAGAAGCAGAGGAACAACCAACAGAGTTACCTCTCCAAAATCCTCCAAGCACCCCCCCAAAGAGGGGGGGGATGCTGTGGAGTAATTCTCTTGTACACTATAAAGATTTGTCATTTGAATTGGTTTAAAAAATGCTAATTGGCCAGGGGCCCGACAGGAAGTATAGGCAGGGTGACCAAATCAAGAATGAAGGTAAAAAGAAGGGCAGAGTCAGGAGTAGCCAGCCAGACACAGAAGGAGCAGTAGGTGAATGTGCCATACTAATAAAAGTGTTGCCATGTGGCAAAACATAAATATAAATGGGGGTTAATGTAAATATAAGAATTAGATAATAACACGTCTGAGGTATTAGCCAAGCATTTATAAGTAATATTAAACCTCCAAGTCAGTTATTTGGGAAGCAGCTTCCAGGTATTTGGGAATAAGCAGGTGGGAGAGAAACATCTGATTACAGCTCAGTCTGTATAATGTTACTTGTATGTGTGTTTTCAGGGATTTGGTGTTGGACAACCAAGTGGTGTGTTCTTCCCTGGGGAAGATTATCTCTCCTGCTCTCAGCCTTCCTGAGTTGTCTGTAGTTGTGTGTAGCCTTGTGAGCTTTTCCTCATCCACTATGGAATGTCTGTTGATGTCATTTTCTTGTTCAGCTCATATTTAGGCAGCCATATTGGTGAGAGTTTATGGGTGTAGCTTCTGACATTCCTAGGAGACCCAGTCTCACAGCAAACTCTTTGATCCTTTGGCTCTTAACAATATTTCTGCCCCCTTTTCACAATGATCTTGTGCAGGTTGTTTTATAGGTGTTTTCATTGAAGCTGTGCTTCCCAACTCTACATTTTGATTGGTTGTGGTTTTCTGTAGTGGTCCTTATCTATCTCAAAGAGAAGTTTCCTTGATGAGGGATTAAAGACCAGGTTTCTCTGCGGGTAGAGGACGGATGCTCAGATTGTTCTTGGGGATTATGCTGTTTAGTGAAGTGGCTGTAGACTCTCTGATGTCCATGACTTCATTAGTGATGAGTAGCCAGCTTGGTTTCTCATAACAGGCTCATTGTAGTTTTTATTTGCATGATTTTATTGGCTAATGATGTTGAACAACTTTTCACGTGCACATACTTTTTGGCCAAATGTGCATATTTGAGGAATTCTAATCTTTGCTTTTTTAAAAAAATAGAGTTATTAGATTTCTTACTATAGGAATTATTTACATACTGTCACTCTACTTCCTGCCTTCTCTCTCTTTTGCCTATGACATGGGCATTAGCCTATGAACCAATTTCTTGATGTATCGGTTGGTCCACTCAGTTGCATATCTATTCCCTTATTACATCACTGCCTATCTTATGCCTTTGCTATTTGTGTCAGTCATTTCAGAATGCACACTAAAATCTCCATGAGCTAGTTCTTATGAGAACTGGTTTTGAGGCTTTAACGGTACCTCAGCAGTATGAACTTCTTACCACACTCTACCAAGCTAAATGGACCCTACTCCTAAAGCCCACAAATGGACTTTTCTTTTTCATGGGCGTATGTAATCCTGCGGCTGCTCAGTCCTTCCTCCCTCTATTACACGTAAGCCCTTCGGCCTCCCTGCCTGTAATCTCTCCTCCCCTTGGACCTTCTCACCACACTGGTCCTCCCAGGCTGCACACTTCATAACTGTGCTATGATTTTCCACATTCCCCTCAACAGTCCATCCCACCCTGTCAGCCTGGGCCCTTTCCTGCCTAGCACGGTCCCTGACGGCCTCCCTGACGGCCTCCCTGACGGCCTCCCTGACGGACTTATTCTTTCTGGAAGCGCTGACCTAGTGATCCATTACCATCTGATTTTCCCCTGGCTGCCTTTGAATGTTTTGTTTCTGCCTATATCTGTCCGGCTTGAGCCCCTCAGACCTGTTGCCAAATCTCCCTCCCTTATTATCTCTGAACGTCCCAGACCCTCAGAACCATTTTTTTTGGAGTAAGATGAACATCTGTGATTTTTGTGACCTACCTGTTAACACCTTCATTTGGATATGTTCTAAGAATTTATTATTTATTGAAATAATGAACAATATAAAAGTTAATGTTCATTTTTAAAAATGGCCTGCAGTTAAATATGTATGTACATATATATATATATATATACACACACGGATACATATTTTCATAAACTTGTTTTTACACACACATTTACACGTGCATAGAACTATGATGTGCTTTCTTTTTTTTGTTTCTGTTTTCTTTCTATAAGACAGGGTCTTATCGTGCAGTGCCGGCTGGCCTGGAACTTGCCAAGAAGCTGTGGCTGGCTTTGAACTCCTGATTCTACTGCCTCTACCTCTCAAGTGCTAGAATTACATGTGTGCACTGCTCTCTGCAGATTTCAGCCACTTTTAAGAGTACTGTCCCTGCTGAACACTCACTGTTGTGCGCAAGGGAAGCTGATTAAAGGCTATGCAGAGGAGGTATTTGGGAAATTTGCTATAAATGTTTTTGATGGTCTCAGTGATTAAAGGTTATGTTGCCTATAAATTTAATTTTATTTTCAGTTTGGAAAGAGGACATTACAATTTAAGTATGTGGTAAAGATAGTAAATGTTTAATGAAAAGGAATCACTGGATCTGCTAGAGTTGAGGATCTGTGGCTTGGCCTTGCTTCCAGAAAATGTTACTATGGCTGTTCAAGAGAATTTAAAATATTCCAAAGACCCTCACAGGAATCTGATAATGTGCCCCAAACCTGTCAGAGCCTCATGCTGGATCCTCTCTGCGGAGGACCATCATGTAAGGCCTTGCAGAAACTAAGTAGATGTTGTAACACAAGGACTTCTATCTGTGACTTGGGGACCAGATGTTGTCATCCGCATTCCTGTTGAGTAGGTGTGGTCTTGTTTACTTTTCTAATGCTGTGGAGAGACATCATGACCAAGGTAACTTACAGAAGAGAGAGTTTATTGTGGTCGTACAGCCTGAGAGGATGAATCTAGGACTGTCATGGTGTGGGGGAGCATGGCAGCAGGCAGGCAGGCAGGCACTGGAACACTGTGAGAGCTTACCTCTTGAGGCACAGCTAGGAGGCAGGGAGGAAGTGCGACAGACACACACACACACACACACACACACACCCCAAGGTATGGCATGGGCAGGGAGGAAGTGCGACAGACACACACACACACACACACACACACACACACACACACACACACACACACACACACCCACCCCCCCCAAGGTATGGCATGGGCTTTTGAAACCTCAAACCCCAGCCCCAGTGACACACCTTTTTCAGATAAGGCCACACTGCCTAATCCTTGCCAGATAGTTACACCAACTAGGCACCAAACATTGAAATATCTGAGCCTACTGGGACCATTCCAGACTAGATAGAGCATGGAGGCAGCTGAGCAGGAGTCTGGTGTTTAGTGCCCAATTTGACACAGTGATGCACCATGGGATAATACCGTGCTCACTGTCCTGGTGACTGATGCTGGGCAGTCACACAATAGGAAGCAGTAACAGTAGGGTAGCCTTAGAGATAGTGGGGTTCAGGGGGAGTTGAGATGACCCAAGTTGGGTTCTCTCTGCTTTCTTCACTTGCCCGGGATAAAGCCTCAGTGCAAGGACAGTGGAGTAAAGCTTTTCCTGAACTGTTCTCCAGGCATAGTCTTATTAGCATTGTGGCCATGCGCTTAGTTAAACATTCAAGCTCCATGGTTTCAGAGGGCCCCCAACACAGTCATTTGTGCAGTGATGTGTTGAAATACATGTGTCACTTGGAATAAGCGTGAAAAATCATTGAACTTAGGTGTTTGTGTCACAATTTATTTTGAGGGATCAAGTAGTAAAATTTAGAGTATTTAATAAAGGGGAAAGTGTAGTATATTTAACAAATATTTATACCAAAAACATTTTGAGAATGTTGTGTCAAGGTAAAGCTATATACACAGATTTTGAATTACTTAAAAAATGTAAATCTATTTATTTTATACGTGTGAATGTTTTGCCTGCATATGTGTCTGTGTACTATATGTGTGCCTGGTGCCCTTGGAAGCCAGTAAAGGGTGTCAGATCCCCTGTAACTGGAGTGACAGACAGTTGTGAGCACCATGTAGGTGCTGGGAATTGAACCTGAATCCTTTTGAAGAACACCTGTGCTCTAAACCTCTGCGCCATCGCCAGCCCATGAAGTACATTTAAAACCAAATTTAAGATTTTTCTAAAGATATGCAAATGTTCCTAATATTCCAGTTCCTTTACTTAGGTTATCTGCCACCCTGTGTGATCTGTCCTGTCTGTTTCTCAAGTGGCCATTGCAGATGCACAGGACAGTGTCTGCCTTGTATTATTGGCCCCTGGATGCTATATAACCAGAGTTCATATTTAGTTATTTTCTTTATCCCATCCATTCTCTGTTGTAGTTTTTAGCCACCTGGTGTCTGTTTGCAAAAGTATCCTAGTAGTGAGCCTGGGACTTCCTGTTCATCATGGTAGCTGACAGCCTATGCAGCTACTTAAAGTTTAAATTGCATTTTAAAAAGTCCAGATTCTTGATCATAACTGCCCTGTTCAAAGTGCTTGGTATCTGCATATGGCTCTACGCCCCTAAACTAGACCACCGTAAGAGACTGCTCCATCCAGCCCACTGCCTCCCATGCATCATTTTGTTTCTCAGAGTCAAGTCCCAGGCCTTGACAAGAAGCCTCTAGAAGTTTCCTCCTGATTCCAGCACTAAGTTCCTTGTGGCTGACATGTTGAAGCTGACTAACCTCTGACCTATGGTCATGAGTCAGCTTGGTCTCAGGTTATTTCTGTAGGCACTTTTTATTTCTTAGTGATGGCAGATTCAGGCACATTAGCCTCAACAGACAGCAGTCATGAGCACAAGCTCTCTCTGACTGAGCCGCCTTCTAGGCTTGTTTATGCCGTCTTAAAGCTATGTGGCCCAGGCAAGCTTCCCAGTGGCATTTTGTATATTTTAACCCTATTATCATATATTTTTTTTAAGATGGTCTCATTTTAAATTCCCCTGCCTCAACTTCCATGTGCCAGGATTATACACCTTCGTGCTTGGTATATTTCTTATTTTTACTAGGACTCAGGAGTTCACAGTTGGTGTCCGTTAATGCTACAAGGTCCTTTTCAAACTGTAGAACATTTATTCAGTGGGTAACCTCATAATACTGAAAATTGGTGATCACATATATCATTGTGAATGTCTTAAGTGGAATGCTCCACAAAACAGCAATTTCTAGAAAGGGTACTTGTAAAGTGATGTCATCCATATGAATTACTGTTATTATTAGTGTGTGTGTGTGTGTGTGTGTGTGTGTGTGTGTGTGTGTGTGTGTGTGTGTGTGTGTGTGTGTGTGCAGCCATGTATAAGTCAGAGGACAACTTTCAAGGTCATTTCTCTCCTACTGTGAGTCCCGGGATGGTCTTGGGTCACCAGGCTTGCTTTTATCTGCTGAGTCATCTCACCACTACCTCCTTGGAATTTTAAGAGCCTCAGTGCTGCATATTGTCCAGGAGGAGAATTACACATAAGAACCAGGGAAACGGCTTTAGCCGTGCAGTGGCACCTCTCTCTCTCTCTCTCTCTCTCTCTCTCTCTCTCTCTCTCTCTCTCTCTCTCTCTCTCTCTCTCTCTCTGGTAGGTCAGTGGGAGCACAACTGTTCAGTATATTTTTCTTGACATATGTTCTTCGCCTAAGCATTCTGTGACAAGTTCAGATTCTCATCTTTCTCTTCACTAGGCAGGCTCCTCCCCTCTCCCCTCTGCCCTCTCCCCTCTCCCCTCTGCCCTCTCCCCTCTCCCCTCTGCCCTCTCTCCCTCTCCCCTCTCTCCCCTCTCCCCTCTCCCCTCTCCCCTCTGCCCTCTGCCCTCTGCCCTCTCCCCTCTGCCCTCTGCCCTCTGCCCTCTCCCCTCTGCCCTCTGCCCTCTCCCCTCTCCCCTCTCCCCTCTGCCCTCTGCCCTCTGCCCTCTCCCCTCTGCCCTCTCCCCTCTCCCCTCTGCCCTCTGCCCTCTCCCCTCTGCCCTCTGCCCTCTCCCCTCTCCCCTCTCCCCTCTGCCCTCTGCCCTCTCCCCTCTGCCCTCTCCCCTCTGCCCTCTGCCCTCTCCCCTCTCCCCTCTCCCCTCTGCCCTCTGCCCTCTCCCCTCTGCCCTCTCCCCTCTCCCCTCTGCCCTCTCCCCTCCGCCCTCTCCCCTCTGCCCTCTCCCCTCTGCCCTCTGCCCTCTCCCCTCTGCCCTCTCCCCTCTCCCCTCTCCCCTCTCCCCTCTCCCCTCTCCCCTCTCCCCCTCTCCCCTCTGCCCTCTCCCCTCTCCCCTCTCCCCTCTCCCCTCTCCCCTCTGCCCTCTCCCCTCTGCCCTCTCCCCTCTCTCCCCCTCTCCCCTCTCCCCTCTGCCCTCTCCCCTCTCCCCTCTCCGCTCTGCCCTCTCCCCTCTCTCCCCTCTCCCCTCTCCCCTCTGCCCTCTGCCCTCTGCCCTCTGCCCTCTCTCCTCTCCCCTCTGCCCTCTCCCCTCTCCCCTCTGCCCTCTCCCCTCTTCCCTCTCCCCTCTGCCCTCTCCCCTCTGCCCTCTCCCCTCTCCCCTCTCCCCTCTGCCCTCTCCCCTCTCCCCCCTCTGCCCTCTCCCCTCTGCCCTCTCCCCTCTTCCCTCTCCCCTCTGCCCTCTCCCCTCTGCCCTCTCCCCCCTCCCCTCTCCCCTCTGCCCTCCCTTTCTTTTGCGACATTGTAACCGGGCTGTTCTCAGACTTCACTACACAGCCAAGGATGACCTTCAACTTCCCATCTTTAAGTCTCTGGTAGTGGGATTAGAGATGTAAGCTACCACATGGGGTTCATGTTCTCTTAAAACAGAGTACAGATAAGCAAAATAAGCAACGATATAGAAAACGAATGTTTCCTGTTCTCCTGGGCCCCTGTTACATGTTGATATACACCGTGGATTGTATTAACAAAGCCAAACCCAGTTTTAAATAGAGTTTACTTTCCCGTGGCACTAATTTCTCTGCATACTCAGAGCTGTCTTTGGGGCCAGCAGCTCTCATCTGGAACCTTCCTTCCTGGACTTGTGCCCAGTTATGTCTCTCAGAGCAGCAGTTCTTCCAAGGTGTGGAGGAAAATGAAGCTGCCACCATGTGATCTGGGACCCCCTGAGTGCTCCTCCAGCCAGCCACACCTCTTGAGTGAGGTCTGTCTCTGTTAATGCTTTCTGTAAGCCGAGTCTCTGTGTCAGGGTGCCCAGCCACACACCCCTTGTCCTGTTCTCGCTTATGTTTGCAGCTTGTTGTGATTTTCTTAAGGCATAAGTTGACAGTCCTATACTGTGCAATGGGAGGGTGAGCCCCCCCCCCACCTTCCTTCGGGCCAGATGATCGACTTCGCACACATGTACAAGTGACATTTTGGAGGTTATTGCAGTCTACCACAGACAGAGTCTCCAAGAAGAGAGAGAATGAAAGGCGGCGGCAGCTGCTGCTATTGCACAGATGAAATCGGAGATCTTGGACGGGAACAGGGTTTGGAATTAGGCAGTGCCTGTGATCCCTGCTGCTTAGAAGGCTGACCCAGAGATTGCAACACGAAAGCCTGCCTCAACTACAGAGTCAGTTCAAAGTCAGCCTGGGTAACTCAGTGAGACACTGTCACAAAAAGTATGATGAGGACTAGGGATGTAGCTCAGTTCTAGAGCCTGGGTCAGTCTAATCCATAGAACTCAAACAAACCAACAAGAATGGAGACTTGAGTCTGTCATGTGCCCCACGAACAAGAAAATGTCACCTGGGAAACTGCTTCAGACACCAGAACATTGAACAACACAGAATGCTCATCAAAAGATAGAACAGTCCAGGGAGATGGCTCAGTGGTTAAGAGCACTGGCTGCTCTTCAGAGGACCTGGGCTCAATTCCCAGCACCCAGAAGGTAGCTCACAACTGTCTATAACTCCAGCACCCTCTTCTTGCCTCTGCAGACACCGGGCACCCACATGGTACACAAATTTGCAGACAAAATGGTCAAGAGAGAAAGAGAGGGAGATGGACAGACAGAAAGAGAGAAAGAAAAAAAGAGAGAGGAAGCCCCTGATGATTTTTAAAGTGGGAAAACTGTAGTAAACATGTCTCTCCAACTTCAGAAACTCTGGTAAACATTTACAAAGCATTCAGTGATGAAGCCTGTGTAGCTAGCTAGTCACACAAAGGTTTAATCAAGTTCTTAAGAATCCTATCTTTCTCTTTGTATAATCTGAAGCTTACAGAAGACATAGCACCTTTGGTCTGTGAATCTATGTCACCATCCTTCCAAGCTGGAGATGTTTCTCAGAGGTTGGTGGCAGGAGCCACAGCCCATGGGTCAGCAGAAAGTATCCATGCCTGAGTGAAGAAGAGCCAGCTCCACATCTCCTGCCTTTGTGGCCATACACTGGGAGCACAGTGAGGCTGTGTGGTGCCCACCTGCTGTGGAGATCTGTGTTAGCAGTCTAACGCTCCAGCTGGGTGCTGGCCCAGCCTTTCTAGCTCTACTTCAGAAGTGAGAGCTACAAATCTGGTGATTCTTAGCGATATCTTGTGAAGGTCAAGTTTTGTTTTGTTGAGTTTAATCTCTCACAGACTTTTGAACTCTTGCCATGTAGAAATTTCAGTTTTTCAAGGTTATTTAGCCCTGTTTCTTATTGATACACTTTTCTATCCTAACTCTACCACATTATCTATTTCTAAGCCCCCTTTTAAAAATATTTTTTTCTTTTACCAACCACTGCACATGCTTCCCTTTGAATCTTCCAGGCATGTATATTTCTTCCTTGTTTTATTTCTTCTTGAAATATTAGAACTCTCACATTTTGTTAGAGTTCATGTAGTTTTATTTCTTTTTGTTTGAAAACCTTTTTTGATTTGTTAAGGAGTGATTCTCTGAAGTCTATAGTTCTGTGACTTTTAGTGTATTGAAGAGTGGTATAACCATTACCACAGTTTTACTTGACAGGTCATCACTCCACAAAAGAAACCTCACTGTTGGCAGTTGCCCTGGAGCAGGCTGGGTTCATAGCCACTGTTGGCCATTTAAACCGCGTTGCCTCATAGTATTCCACCGCCCTTTGCCGGGGTCTTCGGTTTTCCCTCATTCTTGCTTAACTCATTGTTAAAATACCTTCATCTCTTCTGAACATCCTGTCATCCCCATAGGACCTTGGCCAACATCAGGCTGCCTTCTGTCTCTATGGGGTTCCCTATTCCAGGGGACATTTCACTGAAATGGAACCATGTGTATGTGGGCTTTTGAAACTGTTCCCCCCCCCCCCCCCACTGGGGGAACCTGTGACTTTGTATCTTTTTTCAAGATGTTCTCTTTCCCCATTACTTACCTGTTACATAGTTTCAGATTTACTTACTCAGAACTTGAAGTACTGAGTCTGGAACACAGAGTCTTGAGCATGTGGGCAAGCACTCTACCACTGAGTCTCACTGCCCTTTTTCCAATTTTAATTTCTGGAATCTGTTTTCCATGCGTCCCTTCCATACTTAAATCCCTGGGGCAGAAACTGACTCATCTGTCTTTGCTGCTTCACAGGAGGCTTGCCTCCTCAGACACCAGTAAATTAGTTGCTGGTTTCAGTTACTGACACTTGCACGGAAGCAGGCTCCATTAGCAGCCTTGTCTGGCTCTTTAAACCCCAGGTCTCCCAGTGTTCCATCAGAGTTACCCTGGGCCTCTGTTCTTCTTCTGATCATAACCGCTTTAATGTCTTCTGAACCCATAGTCAACAGGAGCCTAGGGCCCAAGAACTCCCTCTTCCTGGAGATTGTGTTACTTTCGCTGACTCCTCACTGCGGGGCCTGCCACTCACCTGCTTACTCATTCATGCCCTCCCTTGGTTTTCCTGAGTTACTCCTCCGAAGCATTTAAAGCCCACAGAAGCCCTATGATGGGGCATTCCTATGCTGCAGTATTTCCCTTTCAAAGAGGAAGGAACTAAAGTTAGCATTTTCACCTGACTCAGTTTCTGTTGCTGGAGTGTTGTCTGCCTTTTAGTCCTTAGCCCAGGTCCCGGTGCTCAGTGAGGAGCGGGTGTATACAGAGTTTGTTGGGTTAAGTGATTGAGCAAATGGTTGATGAATGGATTGGGACCTGCAGGCTGCTGTGAGCGTGTGAGCCTCCAGAACTGTTGATTCTGCAGCCTTGGTGAAGACTCCTGGTGTTTAAACCCTCATAACTAATGGGTTGATTTTATTGTTTGGACTTCATTTTTTTTTTTTTACAGATAAAATCTCACCAGTATACACATACTAATGGATGAAACCTGTGATTTATCATCAAATATTGAGCTCACAAATCAGTTCCCACAGTCATTTGTTTTACATAGGACTGGAAGAATTTGACCTATAGAGAATATTTTTATTGTTAAAAGATGAAAGTGTTTAATTTTTTTACCTAACTTTTTCTCTTAAGCAGAAACATTATTAAAAATTTGAGTGTTTCATCTAAAGCTTTATAGAAGTTTTGGTGATTTGATAGGTTAATTCTTTTAATCTTTATTTTTCTTATTGACTAGTTGAATTTTAGCATATTAAATAACTTTCATTTTATTGGCCATTTTTAATAGGACAAAGGGAAGAGACATTTTAGGATGTTCATGAGCCAGCCCAAGCTGATTGCCTCTCTTGTGTTTATTGTTTTAAATTAGTGACGTCAGCTTCTAGGCCTTTGTTATGTTCTTCTAACCCGTCTTTCCTGGCTTGTCTTCATTTCTTCTCTCTCTGGTACACTGACCGTGGCTGAGGAGTTCTCCGAAACAAGAGCCCTGCTGAAGAATACAGCTTAGACATTTCTTCCTTTTCTAAACTGAAGCTTGCCACGTATTCATGCACCTAATCTCTAAAACTGATCATCAGTGTGTATAAGACAGAGTTTTGTCCTTAAAGAATTGATTGTATGCAGTCATCCCTTGGTACTCTTGGGTGATCGGCTTGAGGATTCCCTGTGGATGCCAAAATATGCGAATGTTCATGTCCCTTATGTAAAATGTCATATTTGCATATAATCTATATCCATTGTCCTATATACTTTATATTATGAGTAATCCAAAGTACTATAGAGTATAGTATACACTTGAGGTTAGTCACAATACCTAATATAATGTAAATACTATATAAATAATTGATACACAGAATTATCAATAGACAAAGAAAAATGTCCTGTAATGGTCTGAATGAAAATGTCCCCATAGGCCCATAGGGAGTGGCATTATTATTAGTAGGTGTGGCCTTGTTGGAGGAAGTGTGTCACTATGGAGGTAGGATTTGAGTTAAATGCTCGATCCAGGCCCAGTGGGTCTCTCTTCCTTCTGCCTCCTGATTCAGATATAGAACTCTGGCTCCCTCTCCAGCACCATTTTCCCTGTACACCGACATGCTTGTTGCCATGACAACAATGGACTGAACCTCTGAACCTGTAAGCCAGCCCCAATTAGATGTTTTCCTGTATTGTCATGTCTCTTCATAGCAACAGAAACCCTAACTAGAACATGTCTGTATATGTACAATACAAAAACATTTTGTTTTTCATGTATACACATGTGACGTGCATATGTATATGTGGTCTCCTGTGTGAGTATTTTGTGTGCATGCCTGTGAAGGCCTAAAGTTGATGTTAGGTGTCTCCTTCCATAGCATTTCAACTTACTTGTTGAGTCAGGGTCTTTCAATTGAACCAGAACCATTAATCAGATTGACTAGTTAGCTGGCTTACTCTGGGGATCCCATCTCTGCCTTCCAAGTGCTAGAATTATAGGTAACTGCCACATCTGCCTCACTTTTACTTGGGTATTGGGCATCTGAACCCCAGTCCTAATGAAGCATTTTATCCACTGAGATATCCCTCCAGCTCCCCAGATACAATTTCCTGAAAAAATATTTTTGATGCACAATGGAATTTGTAGATGAAGAGGGCTGAAGAGGGCTGATGATGCCTAAGAATACTTGTGGAGTGTGGAGGTGACTCAGTGGGTAAGAGAGCTTGCTGTGAAATCACGGGGATTGGAGTTCAGCACCCACTTAAAACGCTGTAACCCTAGTGCTGTAGGGTGGAGCCTGAGGGGATGGATAGAGGCGGGATTGTTGGGACTCTGCCTTAGATCTAGGTTTGATGGCAGAATTTATCTCAAGGGAATAGATGAAGCATGGTAGAACAGGATACCCGGTGTCCCCTTCTGGCCTCTGCATATGTAGTGTACAGATACACACACAGAAAATATACAAGGAAACTTGAGTCTAGAATCCTAACTTCTTAGGAGGCCAAGGAAAGAGGATAAAATAGTCAAGGCCAGCCTGGGCTACAAAGTGAGACCGAATCCAGCCTGAGCAACTTAATAAGACCCTGTCTTAAAATTTGAAAAGAAAAAAAAAATGGGAGAGGGTTTTCTAAGCCTCCGTCTCTCCCCAAGGATGGTTCCTGGGAGAGGGAAAGAAATGTCCTTCTTTTTGGTGTGGGCACTGGTAAGTTTCCCGTGCCTCTATAAGTAACTCCTCACCTACGTTCTTGTAAGTGACCCTGATTAAACTCTCTGGGCTACCAAAAAATACAATACAAGATATAGGAAATCAGAAATAACACACTGTATATATGTATGAAAGTATCACAGTGAAACCCATTGTATATGATTAATGTATGCTAGGAAAGTAAATTTTAAGTATTATAAATTGGAATGGCTCAGTGGTAGAGCACTTGCCCAGCACACTCTGGGTCCAGGTGATAGTCCCCAGTGTGGAAAGAGAAATGAAAATATTCAAAGTGAACCTTGTAAAGCCCTGTGTACAATTCCTTTCAGTACATGGGGACGCATTAGGAAGCGCCTGCCCTCTCTGCAGCCCTGTAAAATGAAGCGGATAAAAGATATGAGTGTTGGTGAGGTTAAAAAAAAAAATGATTTACCAAGGAAGCTTTCAGAAAATAATACTAATTATTTTCCTGTATATGCACATTTAGCAAAATAAACACTTTGCCTTATTTGGCCTTTTAGCCCAGGTAAGCTGTTCTAGTCATATCAGAAGCCAGGGTCCCTGAGTGTGGTTATCCACAAGGTCATTAACACCAGAGACCTAACCCAGTAACTTTTCTCATGCTGGATCTGACTGGACAGCTAAACCTATGTTTCTGTTTCCTACAGGGTTCCTTTGGCATGGGCAGTGGGATTCACTCTAACTTTAGTTTTCCATGTTGAAGCATAAATAAAAATATACTTACGTTATCTGCAAGACTCCCTTGTTTTAGATGTCTCTGTAGGTTTGATCTTTGTGCAGGAACAATATAGTCTTTAAAATTGATAATTTTGAGCTCTCCAAGAAAGATCAGAGTTAGAGAGAGACACATTTGGAGCAGTTTTGAGCATGAAAGAGGCTCCTGAGGATAAGAAGTTGATACACCTCATAGGTGATAATAGCTGCCATCGTCAGGCATGTTGTGCCCTGAACAGTGTTATAAAGGCTGTGTGGACCCTTGAAGTACCACCCCAGTCTCACCCCACAGACAAGAAACAAGACGGTAGGTCAGTTAAGAGGTGATGGAGTTTGAGCCTCGTCCTGAGGCCTTCTCTTCAAATACCACTCCCTTGTCCTTGTATTGGCTGCCTGACACAGAAGCATTGCTTGCCACTGCCCCCCTGCTCTGGGATGTGTCTGTCTTTCCCACAAGCCCCTTCCTTACTCTTTTTTCTTGCTTCCTTGTGGCATTCATGATGGACACTCTGGTGACACCCATGGGTGAGTGCTTTGCAGAGAGATGCTCCCCTGGCTTCACACACACACACACACCACACCCCCCCACACACACACACACACGAGTCCCAGCCATTCTAAACTCAGCACCGTCTGTTGAGTACACCTGCCAAAGGTTCTTTTAATGGAGGAATCCCCACAGACTATTTTAGAAATACCCACTGTCTGAGGAGATGACTGGGCTCACCTCACTTGGAGGACATGCTGTTCAGAATGCTTTCTGTCTTAGTCTGATGGTGCTGCCCATAACAATACCACAGACTGAGTCATTTATAAGAAGAGAAAGTTATGTCTTGCAGTCTGAAGGATTTTAAGTCTCAGATCAAGGCCTTAGTGCTGATTTGTTTGTCTGGTGGTGACTGTATCCTTCTGAGGGAAGAAACTGCCTTCACAGAGCTCATCACCACTTAGATCCCTGACTCTTAATACCATCATAGTAGCAAATTCTCAGTTTTGGAGAGGACAGTCAAGGAGGCCTTTCTCATGCTCCTAGAGCACCTCATATCTCTTACCCTGCACGGTGGTGACACTGTCACACCTGCCATCTGTCACAGGGGCTCCTTCTGCAGGTGAGATCTCACACGGGTCTCAATCATAGCTGATGTGTTCTGCTGAACCCTCTGCATCCCTCATAGAATGCTGGAGACAGGAAGTGCTTTATGATGTTCTCTGTCTGATGAGTGAGTGGTGATCCTAAATATCACACACCAACCCACCCAGAGATGCATGCACGGAAGCATGTTTTTAGGCTGTGGTGGCAGAAATAGAGTGTGGTCACTTTGGTTGTACTCAGCCTTCTCTCTAGTTTGGATGCCACACTCCTCCAGGAAAAGCTGTATCTTCCTTTGCAATGCAGATGGACAGTTTCCTGGATGCAGAACCCTGCCTGGTGTTAATAAGATCAGAGATGGATATTTACAGATCCGAACCAAGCCAAGTAGACTGTGGAACTGGCCACCAGTCTGTTCTGCTTCCTCCACACAGCAGACACAAGATGCCTTCGTGAAGAATTGTTAATGTTTATTTCAAAGGAAACGTTATAGAAATAGTAAGTGGTACATCTTTGGAGGTGAATGGTCTCTGAGGCTGCACCTGTCTGGGAGAACAGAGGAAGGCGGTCACATTTTTACCATTCTTCCACCTTCCAGGAGTGTGTTCTCCACCCACAGAGAACAAGACCCAGCTGCATTTCAGCCATCCCTGCATTCCATCTGTGCTGATTGTAATTTTTGTCCACCATAGGTTTGAAGACATACCTGATATCGGGTCAGAGAGCCAAGGAGTCTCACTGCAGCTGTGCAGAGGCCCTGCTTTCTGGCTTTGAGGTCATTGACGGCTCACGGGCGTCCTCAGGCCCTAGGGGACAGGGGACAGCATCGCCAGGGAGTGTCAGTGACTTGGCACAGACTGTCAAAACCTTTGATAACCTTAAGGTTAGTTTTTTTTTTTTTCTCTCTCTTTTTCTCTTCTACAACTTTGTAGTAATTCTACAATAAAACACATACGCTAATAAACACCATATTGCAAATGGCTCAGGATGCCTTTCAATTCAGTCTTCATAATTTAAGAGTTTGGTATAAAGTTAATTACCTTGTGCACTTTTAATATGCTTGCATCTTAGCATTTTTATACTCCTCCATTCCTCTCTGTTTTGCATACAGACATTTCTCATTTGAGTTAATTATTTTTTCCTGCAATCTGTGGTATCTTTGGGGACCTCTCAAAGACAATGGTAATGTCAGTAAAGGTAATTTTCTTTACATCATGCTTTGAAAGCTGGAATCTATTTTATTTTGGAGACCACCTAAATACTCCCTTGAAATACACAATTTTGCGATTATCTATCAATCTTTCTTTTCTTTCATAGTTAGTTAATTTGTTTTGTTTTTCAAGACAGGGTCTCTCTTTGTAGCCCTGGCTCTCCGGAACTTGCTCTATAAACTAGTCTGGCCTTGAATTTAGAGATCTGCCTGTCTCTGCCTCCTACCTGCTGGGATTAAAGGTGTGCACACAACGCCTAGCAATTTTGTGATTATCTTAAATTGTGTTTGTAAGAGTGAATCTTGCATCTTATTTGTAGTTCTCTGCTAAAAATGAGTAAATAAATAAAAAAAATTTTTTAAAAGAGCATTGCTGGGAACATCCTGGTGCTTTGTTACTGGAGCAGAGATGCCCTGGTGGTAGTCCTGTTTCTGGACGGCCATGTCATCATAAACTACTGAGGATTTAGCACACTCAACTTTGGGCATGAGAAATGAATTCTTGTTGTGAGCTGTCTTGTCCTTATCCCACTAGATTTAGTTTCCATAGTGGTTCCTCTGTTTATGTTCTTTACTTTATTTATTCCCGTCTCTGTGTCTGTCTCTCTCTGTGAATGTGTGTGTGCATGTGCATGGAGGCCCGAGGTCAACTTCTGCTGTTAGCCCCAAGAACCATTTGCCCCTCTCCCCCCACTTTAAAAACAGACTTTCTCACTAGGACCTGTGGCTCCCCAGTTAAAGCAGACTGACAGACCAGTGTGCTGTCCTGTCTCCTCAGCACAAGGAGTAAAAGTGCATGTCAGCAGAGCCACTTCTTCATGGGGGATCAAACTCGGGTCCTCATGCACATAGCAAGCATCTTACGGATGCTGTTTTCTCAGCCCTTCCGTTTATTTTCACATTTAAATATTTGCTGTTTACATTTTTTAAAAAGAGCAAAACGCTTCTAACAGTTCTTTGCTGTTTGGAGCTTCCAAATAACAAAACAGTAGGATGATTTGGTAACAGCCATCTAGTATAACTTACCTACATTCATTAGCAGATCTGAAAGCTAGCTGCATGTCCATAAGCCTAAGAGTTTGTATAGGCTGGGTTTAGTGGCTTATGTCTATAGTTACAGCATTCAGGATGCTGAAGTAAAAGGAGTACCATTAGTTTGAGACCAGCCTGAACCAGAGAGCAAGACCCTGCCTCAAAAATAAATAAATAAATAAATAAATAAATAAATAAATAAATAAATAAATAAATAAATAAATAAATAAATAAATAAGTGAGTGAGTGAGTGAGTGAGTGAGTGAGTGGGTGGGTGGGTGGGTGGGTGGGTGGGTGGGTGAGTGAGTGAGTGAGTGAGTAAATAAATAAATAAATAAATGAGTGAGTGAGTGGGTGGGTGGGTGGGTGGGTGGGTGGGTGGGTGGGTGGGTGGGTGGGTGGGTGGGTGGGTGAGTGAGTGAGTGAGTGAGTGAGTAAATAAATAAATAAATAAATAAATAAGTGAGTGAGTGAGTAAATAAATAAATAAATAAATAAATGAGTGAGTGAGTGAGTGAGTCAATAAATAAATAAGTAAGCAAGCAAGCAAACAAACAGACAGACAGACAGACAGACAGACAGACAGACAGATAGATAGATAGATAGATAGATAGATAATCTAACTTTCTAGTATGGTAATGTGCTGGAGTATCCCTTCCCCAGTTATGCTAACCTGAAATGTCCCCAACATTGCCCAGTGTCCCCAGGGAGAGAGGGGCAGAACACTGAGCTACTAGCCTGGGTGACAGCCAAGGACAGTTGTTGTGGACCCTTACATATGTGGAATAGTCAGCATATCTGACTTTGCCTAAACTACTGCCTTAGAGATAGAGACAGTACTTCACCATCAGGAGGAGGTCTTACCTCACAGACACCTAACACAGGGAGGGAAGGGTAAAAAAAGTGCCTTTCAAAAAGTATTCTTTTTGCATATGGAAAAATGGTTTCCTCTAGGACTCAAATGGAGCCTTATTTAACTGAGCCAAAACTCAGAATTAATGACTTGTGTTCATCTGCCTGTTGGGCATGCATGGCTGAGTTCCCCATGCAGCAATAGCGTCAGGGGTCCTGTGCCTTAAGACAGATTCCTCTTATATTAAAAGACCATTTTCTACTAGTTGTAAAGATTTGTTTTGATCTTTAAAACTGCTTATCATATTCTATTGCCATGTACACATTTCCAAACAACACAAGTTCTTGGAAATGGAATACAGGATCTATCAGGTTGACTGAACTGCCACAACATTTGTGAGAGAGAGAAATGAAGATCTTTGTATTCCTTTCATGAGGGAAGGATGAGTTCATGAAGTATGGTTTCTGGGATCTGGATGGACAGTTTGGAAAGATGGCCAGGATTTTTTTTTCTGACTATAGCTATCCAAGAACATTGTAATCATTTGGATTCTGGATTTTGGATACACAGAATCTGAAAATATAAAGGGCATGCCACGTGGTGGAATAACTACCTCCCGGGGCCTTTCTTATAGTCCTGTTTCCCAGCTACAGAAGAGAGCAGACATCCAGCCCTGAGTACTTGGTAGCCCTGGGTAACTGCTCTGATTCTACATATAGAGGCAGAACACCGAGGAGTCTGCATCCAAGGTGGTACAGATGATAACCAGCCCCAGGAGATTGAGTGGGATTTTGTAAAATGCCGGTTGTCTGTTCTGCATTCTCATGTCAGTTTCCCACAACACCTGTCAGTGCCCTGAACATGTGATGGTTGTTGTTACCTTAGTTATTTTGTCTAAGGTGAGCTTGTCCAGTGCACTATCTGTTTACTTCCCTCTGCTGCCTTTTCTTTGCCAGTGATGACTTCATTGAGGAAAATAAACTCCTTGTGAATGTATAACCCTGTACCCTGAGGAGGCCTAGCATAAGGTGGTGTCTCTCAAAATGTGTTACCTTACACAGTACATTCTCAAGGTGAGCACAGGTATGAGGTGCAAAAGGAACTGGTCTGGTTGACTTGTGAAATTCTGAGTCAAACAACCCAGATAGGATTTCTCTGACCTCAGAGCTGTTCCAAGAACTGAGAGATCAGAGAGGTGTTTCAGAGGCAGTCCTGCTGTCTAAACTGACCTCCCCAGTGCTGGAGGTAAAGGCATGCAAATACACCTTGACCTGTTTTCCACACTTATAAGTCAGAGAATATTTTGAAGGAAATCTTGAAGCCCATGAGATGGCTCAACAGGAAAGGTGCCTGTCACCAGACCTGACAGGGAAGCTCAGTCCCCAGGACTCTCATGGTGGAAAGAGAAAACCACAAGATGTCCTCATTTCCACATATACGCCACAACATGCATCCAGCACAAATAAACAAAAACAAAATAAAAAAATTGTGTATATTAGTTGAAGTGGAAATATATACACAATATTGTTTAATAAATGTTATCATGTGTACAGGCTATGTGTGAGTGAAATTTCCCCCAAATACTAAATACTTCCTCTGTTTCATTTTTCTGGTGGAATATTTTCACCGAGTATTTCACACACTCTTCTTTCCTTACGGTCTTCTGAAACTAATCAATATGATTTTTTTTTCTTTTCCTTTTTATCTTCTTAAGATAGGGTCTCAGGCAGCCCAGGCTGGCCCGGAACACTCTGCCTGTGCTTCTGGAATTACAAACTTAAACTTTCATGCTCTGCTGAATCTAATCAATCCGTCACTTGGATTTAAAACAAAACAAAACAAAACAAAAAAAAAAACAAAAAAAAAAAACCCCACAAAAAATTAGCCTTAGTTTTTAACTCCAGTAGTCCGGTATGGTTGAGAAATTGAATGGAAAGGCCAGCAATTCGGTGTTCTTTGATTCTGTACAAGGTGCCTTTGACCGAGACTCTTGGGAGTTTTCTTTTGTTATTCAGTTTTTCCTGTGTTCCTGTGTTTCTGCTTCCTGTTCTCAGGCTGGTGGAGACTTTCTTTTCTGTGGTAATTGCTGCTTTGTGTTTTCCTCCAAGGATTTGTTTCTGTTTACCTCTTAATATTTTCACATGGCTAGTTCACCTTTTAGCGACAAAGTCCTGGCCATAGGTGGTATAGTCAGCCTGGTGACTCCCTCCCAACACAGAGCACCCTGTGTGTGGTGGCCAACCTGTTTTCTGTTTGTTGTGCTTTGCTTGGACTCACAGTTCCTCCCTGGCTTTCTAACTGTGGGACTGTATATGGGTGAGTCCCTTCTCTACTCTGCCTTGGTTTCTCTTGTGTAAAATAGAACGTGCTGTCCGAGATCCTGGGTGCTCCTGAGGAGAGACAATTGAGACACGAAGAGCTTGGAGATACTTATCGTCACAGACTCATGGGTATCCGCCATCCATGTCCAACATGAGCATCATGGTGCAGGATGCTGCTTCTAGTGCCAGAACCCGCTGCTAACTAATCAGTAATCAGTAGACCAAAGAGGCAAATCCAGGCCCCCACTGATGTTTCTGTCCCCAGAGAGACTTCCCTGCTCCCTCCTGTGGCAGTTATGAAAAGTAACAGGTGTTGACTATAAAATGATTTACTGTGCAATGGGTAATAACTTTGAATAAAAAGAAGCAAACAAAAACCAGCAACCGTACTTTTTAATTCTGTGTCATAAATTCTGAGGAGAATTAGGGCGTAGGCATTTAAACATGTCAGAAACAAATGAAAACGTGTCCATGTGTGTTAGAGGAATAGTTAGGTTTTCCCTTTAAAACTCATGTTCGTCAAGGAGGAAGGGAAAGGTAAAGTGTGCTCTCGGTGGGTGAGTTTCCAAGGACTCTCAGGTTGCCCAGGCAACAGATGCCAAACTCCTTATCCTGTAGGTGTGTGGTTCAGGGGATTGTAGCACTCCCGTTAGTGTGCATGTGCCAGCAGAACCACTCAGAAGAGCCAAGATGACAGCTACAGCTGCTTGGGTCATGGAAAGTGATCAGGGTCTAGCAGGTCAAAGTGCAAGGGTTATTCACAGGCTGTCCTTGTGACAGGGGAGGCAGCCGTAGTAAAACCCCATGGCAGCCAGGGGTCAGGAGCTCTTGAGCCAAACCCCAGTGTCCACTAACTGTCTGTTCAGAAGGCTTATATCTTTTTCTCTGTGTGAGCCTGTGTGTGCGTGGTGTATGTGTGTGTATACATATGTATACAAGTGTGTGTTCTTGTACATGCATGTGTGACAGCCAGAGGAGGATATTGGTTGTCCTGTTCTATCAACTTCTATCTCCTTCCCTTGAGACCTTGAGGGCCTCTCAGTTGTATCTGGAGCACTGTGGTTTTTTGGCTAGACTGTCTAGCAATCCCCAGTGATCCTCCAATCTCTGGCCCAGCTCTAGTCCCAGAGTTACAGGCTACTGGTCACTCTTAGCTTTTTAAATATAGGTGCTGGGATCTGGGTATCAGTCCCCATGTGTGCACAGCAAGTATTCTTGGTATTTCTCAGCACCAGAAGGTTCCATATGGTCAACTGGATGTCTTGAGCTTGTCAATGGCAAGACAGCAAATCTGACTGCCACCCTGTGTCTTTAGCACATAAATACTTCTAAGCCATAGCTGTTTGTGGTGATGACTGAATTTTCTCTAACATGCCTACATGCTTTCAGAGTGAGCCATGCCTCCCAAGGTGTGTAAGAAAGGTCCTCGTCTGGGTTGGTGGGAGGTTCTTGGCAATGGTGGAGATGCTGGCAGCTGCATGGGAGAGACGAGTGTTTTTGGTGAGTGGGAAGAGTTTCCCAGATGTGTCAGTGCTCAGCAAAAATTAGGTTTTGAGATGTTTCAATTCAGATTGAAATCAGGCTGGAGAAACAGTCAAAGGAAGTTTGTTGTAGGGGTGTAGAGAAACAAAGCATACATCCTTGTACAGTAAATGCCTTATGCTACAAAGGGGGCTTCAGACTGTTCAGGGTGTTGATACAGGAGGAGGTCTCCCTCAGGGAGGGTAGCCCTGGCTGTCCTGGAACTAGCTCTGTAATCAGGCTGGCCTCGAACTCAGAGATCCACCTTCCTCTGCCTCCCAAGTGCTAGGATTAAAGGTGTGCCTCACCACTTTTGGCTTTTGTTCTAAACTTTGAATCAAGAAAATCTCCCCAAGAGAAAATGGCTGAGAAAGAAGGAGACTTTCAGAGAGCCCCATTTTCAGAGTTGAGTGAAATGCTCTGCTGCAGACCAGGCTCCCTCTGGTACCACCTGGCTAAGAAGGCCCCGGATGACAGCTGCCCATTACCACCATGTTCCCACTTGTCAGCCTTTTTCTCATGGCAGACATCACCAATCAATCAGTTCCCTCCATATAACCACAGTGTGCTCTTAAAACTCTTCTCAACTGAAGGGTCTGTGAAGTCAGTACCTCATGAATAGAGCTGGTACACAAAATGAAGCTGCTTTGAAGCTCGGTGTGGTGACACATGTCTCTAATCCTAATACTCAGGATGTGGAAGCAGAATGATTACAACTTCGAAGACAACCCAAACTAGACGGTGTGATAAGTTTGAGGACACTCAGGACTATATAGTGAGAGCATGTATTAATAAATACTTGTTTTATGTTTGTGTATATGTGTGTTTTATGTTTATATACGTGTGTGGGTGTCCCATGGAGTCCGGAAGAGGGTGTCAGATCTCTTGGAGCTGGAGTTACAGGTGTTTGTGAGTCTCCTGACAGAACTCTGATCCATGATTTACCACAAAGCCATCTGAGACTATGTCTTAAAATAATAATAATAATAATAATAATAATAATAATAATAATAAGCTGTTCTTGAAATATTCCAACATACATTACATGTGCCTCCTTTGTTTGTCCTTTTAGTAATATACTTTAGGTAGACATAACTTCATTTTTAAAATGAGACTTGGAGAGCTCCTCCACCACTGTGTCAGGGTGGTGGCAGGGTCAATGGCTGTACCCACTGAACTCTGTGGCTCTTCTCCAGTCTTGACGTTTAAAAACTGTCAGACAAATAATAGCTATTTACTATTTTATTCTCCTGTTTTAGAGATCTTTGGAACCTATGGGTTTGACTCAAATTAATGCTTTTCAAACCATAAGGTCAGCCTGTCCCCACAGATTAAGCTGTATTCATCCCTTCCTTAGTCAGCTACTGTTAGTTAGTGAAATGCTCAGCGCGCCCCCTGGAGGAGCAAGTCAACCACTACACCAACCAATGCAGGTTCTCAGGCCCACCCTCTGAACAGAGCTAGGGATCACTTGGGCCCATTGACTTCATTCCTCGACTGGGAGCTCAGAGGGTCACTTTATGCTGGATATTGGATGATGTGTGCATACGTGTGTGTGTGTGTGTGTGTGTGTGTGTGTGTGTGTGTGTGTGTGTGTCTGTGTGTCTGTGTGTGTGTCTGTGTGTGTGTGTCTGTGTGTGTGTGTGTGTCTCTGTGTGTGTGTGTCTGTGTGTGTGTGTGTGTGTGTGTCTGTGTGTGTGTGTGTCTGTGTGTGTGTGTGTGTGTGTCTGTGTGTGTCTGTGGGTGTGTGTCTGTGTGTGTGTCTGTGTGTGTGTGTGTAGGTTAGAAGTTAATGACAGCTGTCTCTCTCAGTCATCCCCATCTTAAAGACACAGTCTCTTTGAATGTGGAGCTCCCAATTATCCAAATTAGCTAGTTCCCCAGGGCTGGGATTACAGGTGCTCAGGGCCATGCCTGGTTTTGTTTTGTTTTGTTTTGTTTTTCTTTTTTTAATTAAAACATGGGATTGGGGGATGGAGCTAAGGTCATGTCTGTGTGGTAAATTCTGTACTGACTCTTAACATTGTCCATTAGCAAATGTTTAAACTTTAGCCCAGCCAATACAAGATGTTTTAAAAATTATTTCATTGTAGCCAAATGTGGTGGCACATGCCTTTAATCCCAACACTCAGGAGGAAGAGGCAGTCAGATCTCTCCGAGTTCCAGAACAGCCAGGGATACACAAAGAAACTCTGTCTCACCCCTCACCCCCCAAAAAGGACTGACGTAAGATATATGAGATACCATCTCAAAAAAAAAAATTGAATTAATTTAGCAATGGGAACATTTCAGTCTTGTTTCCATCAGTTTTGGAGTGTAAGCATGGTACTAGTGAGCTGGCCCCACAGGAAAGGGCTTGCCACACAATCTAGACCTGGTCCCCAGAACCCACTTAAAAATAGAAGAAGAAAACCAATTCCATGAAGCTGTCCTCTGACGTCTATATGCTCCCTGACCCAGCACGCGCGCACACACACACACACACACACACACACACACACACACAGAGATGAAATTAATAAATAAAGAATATAAGCAGACTTTACCTGTGAGTTAGTGTATTTGTTCAGATATGCTAATTAATAAGTAATAGCCACTTTGGCACTGTACTTCTATTAGATGAATATGGGTTCAGTCTGCATTATGTCAGATTCCCAAATTATATAACTCCTTAGGATCTCTATGCTTTTACTTCATGCAGCTGTGATCTGTGAGACCTCAGTTTGGATATGAACCTGGGTCATACTCTTGCTCTTAGGCTATGAAGTATTATATATTTCTAAATTTCACAATGATATATAGTCCTTTATAATTAATCCTAGTGTTTAATAGTTCTCACTGAGAAATATCTTCATTGGCAACTGGTCATTGCCATCCCAGTGATGCCCCAGGCTGTGTTAATATACTACCACATTAGCAACAGTAGTGGCTCTTTAGGGCTTAGAGAATTCCAGGAACTGTGTAGACTGTACACATTTAATCCTTAAAACATCTCTCCAAGAAGTTTTCACATTCATCTTACACATGGGGGTCCTGAGGTTAAGTGGTTTTAGGAGGGGTCTCCAGGACAGTGAGTAGTTGATCTGAGGCTCGAAGCTCCTGGATATGAGAATGGCAGACTTCCTCCTCCTCCTCCCTACCGCCTCTACCGAGTCTTACCTTTGCTTTTCTTGGAATTTCTGGGTCTACCAACACATATCTCTAGTATTCAGCCCAACTTAGGCTGTGTCTGCCTGTCACCAAGAGCTCATAAACCGCAGCTTAGCTGTTATTGCTCAAGAATGAGCTGGTGATCATTTTGCTCAGTAGTTTATTCCTTTAAAGTGATTCATAGAACATAGAACCAATCTTTTAATCATGTACAATTCAGTTTACAGTATATTTTCAAGGTGGTATCACCATCACCATTTTAGTCACCCCTTAAAAAGAAAAAGAAAAAAAGCCTGTCTTACTTCAGTTAACTAATGTAACAGAATCCATCTACTGGATGACATACACAATAGAGTCTGTCTCTGTGCTGGAGAGATGGCTCAGTGGTTAAATTCTTACAGAGGACCTGGATTTAATCCCTAGCACCCAACTGGCTTCCTGAGACACCCGCTCACCTGTGCACATACCCACACACAAACACATATACTTAAAAATAAATATAAAACAATGTTAAAGTTGTTGCTCGCTGTTCTGGAAGCCAGTACATTTAATGTCCAGTGAGGACACGATCCTGGTTCATAGATATGTGACCCTTTCTCACAGAATGGGAGTGAGTGGCAAGGGAATTAATTGGTTCTCTTTTATAAAGGCAATAATCCCATTCGTAAGACCATGAGCCTCATAACTTGGCCACCTATCAAAGGCTCTTCCTTCTATTACTGTTCCTGTAGGAATTATGCTGAGAGAGGTACACAAACATTCAGCATCTCCAGGAATTGTTGGCAGTCACTGTTAACCCTTCATTCCTAACAACCATTAATCTGCTTTCTCTCCTGGGCATTTCACAATTTCTTAGATGGAGTCACATAGTATTTAGTATTTCATATCTGATTTTTATTGTTGTTTGCCTTTTGACTGTGGATGGATCTCCTGCTGGGCTGGCCTAAAACTCATATGTAATTGTATAGACTGGGCTGGCTTTGAATTTGCAAAAATCCCCGTTTGTGCCTCTCAGGTTCTGGGATTACAGGTGTTCACTGCCATGCCTGGCCTTTATTTTCAGTAAGCATGATGGAGGGCACCCAGGTATACAGAGTCCTACAACACACTTCTGAAGCCTCGGAGGTAGCCCGGGGCCAGACTCAGATAAATAGCAGTAATGTGTAACTCTTGAGGATAAAGGACGAATGAATGCTCGCATAAGGCATTCGTAACAGCCTTTGTAAAACTCGGGGAACATCACAGAAGTCAAAGCAGGAGGAATATAAGACCTGAGAGATGAGGAGAAGAGCTAGAAATGCCATTTTCTAGGTAGGACACAGTATTGCCGTCCTGAACTCACTGCAGCTCAGTTACTGGTACTGGACAAGCACAGTGTCGGCCTCAGCAGCCAGTCACGGGTGGGGTGGGGCTCCTCCATCCCTCTGCGCTGAACTTACTGCTGAGCGATGGATTCTGGGAGAGGGTGAGGCACTGTCTGTCTACTGATAAACCTACCAGGTTCTAGTGGATAATTCCAAACCCATGGTCACACGGATGGTTCTAGATAAACTCAGCAGGTCACAACACAAAGCAAAAAGATGGGAACATGGGAAAGAAATGTGTAGGGAGGAGGGGAACTAACAGGAGTGGGGGGGGGATAAAGGAGTGAGGTGGAGAATAATTGGAATGTATTAAATACACATAGGAAATTGCCTAAAAAAATCATAGTGTGTCGAGGGTCTGTGTGTGTGAAAGCAGGTGTCGGGGCCTTGACTGGTTATGGCCAAGTGACATCCCCTTGTGTGAATGAGCACAGTTGGTTGATCCATCCAAGTCAGTGGGCATTTCCTTTTGGCTGTGCTGCCCCTGGCTCGTGTATAGGTTTCTGTTTTTCTTTTCCTGTTCGTTCGCAGGTCTTCCTGAATCTGCATGGTTCAGTGAGCTTTCCACTTGCTTCCATCACTCCACCCCTGGAATGTTTGAGCTGTGTGTCAGGGAGTATTTTTGCAAATATATTCTTCTGGCCTGTGTTTTCCCCCAGACTTGTCCTTCTTGTGGAATCACATTTGCTCCCAAATCTGAAGCTGGTGCAGAAGGAGTTGCTGTGCAAAATGGTTGTCAAGACGAGCCTAAGACCGGCACCAAGGTAACAAGTTCATGGCTGTTGTTCCTGTCAGTACCTCTCCTGGCGCATCCACCTAAGGTGACATTTCTGTCTCGTCAACTTCTTAGCTCTGAGAATAACTCCTCTTAGGTAATAGTGTCCCACACCTTTTAGGTGTGGGTTTGAATAGACCAATAAATGAAATGATGGAAGGGCTGGGAGCATATATAGCTCAATAGTTAAAGGTAGAGCATGTGTTTTGCATGGCCCTAGATTTGATCCCCAGCACTGAAGAAAAATAACAATAAAAACAAGATGGCTGGTTAGAGCCAACCCATATAAAGCAGAGCTGGATGAAATCCTTCAGGGACAGCCAGTTCAAAAGGCTTGGGTTACAGGGCTATGGGCTGGGCTTTCTATTTGGTGGAATGCAGAGGTGAAGGGTGGACAAAACACCTCTTCAGGTAAGAGGTGTGCCCTGGAAAGAGGCTCCTGAGGCAGAGCTAACAGCCTGGAGCCAAGGCTTTGAGATCAGGGCAGGACTGGAGTGGAATGCAGAGTAAAGCATGGGCAAAGAGCTTCAGGAAGGCTTTGGAAAGAAACTGCTTCCTTGGGAGCTAATTTTCTGCTTTCTACACCCGCCTGTGTCTGCAAGGGCCTCAGATGGGATGTTTCCCACAGCCAGAGGCTCCCCAAACTAAGTTCTGTTCATCCCTCACCCTTCTCTGGACCCTTCCTTGAATCTCCTCAGGGAACTCATTGACTTCCCCTGTAGCCCTCTTCCGTGTTAAACTGTCTTCTTCACTTCACGAATGTTCTAAGACCTCTTCTGAGCACCCAGACATGCCCTGTCCCAAAGCAGGGCCTCAGGCGAGGCAGGGTTAGGGGATATTCACAGCCCTGCATGTGGAGGCTCCAGCATGCTGGGGGTTGGGTGAGAACCAGCATGTGCTCCTGGCGACCATGTGACTCCCTGTGCTCCTTCCTCTTCGTCTCGAGGCAGGCTTCTGGAGGAGCGAACTCCAAAGCCCAGAACGGACTCCTCAGCCCTCCTCCAGAGGAGAAGCTTACCAACAGCCAGACCTCTCTGTGTGAGATCCTGCAGGAGAAGGGAAAGTGGGCAGGTGTGAGCCTGGACCAGTCGGCCCTCCTCCCGCTGAGGTTCAAGAACATCCGTGAGAAAACTGATGCCCACTTTGTGGATGTGATCAAAGAAGACAGGTAAGACCCCGCAGCCTGCGCTGGTGGCAGTCTGTGGGAACCGTGCCCTTTCTCCCAGTTACATCATCCATGTGTTTGCCTTCTGTTGTCACGTTACTTTATTTTTATCCCAGAAGTAATCTGGAACGTGAAATCACTATATACTCCACCTGTTCTACAAACCTTGGCATTTTCTTTATTATTATTATTATTATATTTCTTTAGTGTGTGTGCCCCTGCATGCAAGTGTAATATACTTTGGAGGTCAAATGCAGATTGTTAGGCTTTGTGGAAAAAGTCTTTGCCTGCTGATCTACCTCACCTGTCCTATTTTTTAAGATTAATTATTTTGAGTACTATACAAAGAAATAGGCTTTGTGATATTTTTATCAGCATATTTTGTTCTTATTTACCCTCCCCAACATTTTGGAGAATATCAGTTGACTCAGGATCTCACTGCGTGGTCCTGGTTGGCCTAGAACTTACTATGATAGGTCAAAATGGCCTTGAACCTGCAGTAATCCTGCTTCAGCAGACATGTGCCGTGACACCCCGTCTATATTTATTTTGTCATTTTTCTCTGCCCCCTACTGTTCTCTTCTCCCTCCCTTCCCTCATTTTGTGTTTTTTGAACCATTTGACAAGTAGGTTGGATACAGTATGGTCATTGCCCCATCGAATGGCAATTTCTAAAAATAAGGATGTTGTTTTACATACATCAAATTTAAGAGATTCAGGGAGTTTCTTTCTAGTTTTAAGTCCATATTGTAGATTGTCAAATGATCTGTCACATCCTTGGCGGCACTTTCTCCCTCTGTCCCAGGATCTCATCCAGGCTCACATGTCCATCATCTAGAGTCTTTTAACATCTGAGATGGCCCTTTGGCTGTCTTGCTTAGTCTTTTATGATGTTAACACTTGAAAAACTCACAGGTCAACTTTTTGAAAGACTTGGATGTTGGACTTTGCGAATTTCTCTATCAGACTCCTGTTCTGCTTCTCCGGCGGGGCCTAACTGGAGTGACGGCTTCTCCTCACGTCATACCCAGAGGATATGGTGCCCATTGATCTTAGTATGTGAAAGGCATCTTGACTGAGTGAGGTATTACCAGTTTCTCCAGACTGTTGTTAGTATTTCCTCATTAGGACTAATAGGCAGCGGTGGGAAGATCTCATAATTACCCCAGTCCGTGTCAGACATCCTTGGGGTTAACCTCGGCTGATGAGTCTTGCCTAAAGCCATCTTTGCTGTGGTAGTTCAAGTGGTGGATTCCACCTGCAGCCACTGTGAGGAAGTCCCTGTTCCTGCTTCGTCCTCCAGGATTAACCTGAATTCTTACATTCTTGTTCTGTCTTCTTTGTGCTTTTTACACTCGAAAGCCTGAATCCGGCCAGTGACCCCTTCAGACTGGTGTACGGCCCCTCATTTGTTTGATGTGGTCTCTAACAGAACAGGATTTCCCGAGCTCTGGAAAACCTTCCCTGTCCCTGCTCAGGAATGACCCTTTCCTACATGGCTCCTTTTTGTGCTGAATGTTTGGGGGATGTTTTATTAATTCTTGATTTAATGCTTTGTTTGAGCATATGCTCTGTGTGATTTCAGTCCTTATTTTGAAAGACTTGTTTTATGCTTTTATTGTGGTAAAGGTATAAGCACTTGAAAGGGATATATATTGTAAGTGTGGTCAATCCTTAAGTATTTTGCATTTTTCAGAATGCTCTGATCTGTAAGCACCAGTCAGTCCCCATGTTGACATAATTGTTCCAGCAATCTGTTTGTTCACTTGCTCTCTGTTCTTCCCATTATTGAGAAAGGAGCGTTAGACTCTCCGGTGGTGGGTAGGAGTTGAGCAGTAGCTAGACATCCAGACCATAGTTTAGTTGGAGCACTAGGAAATACAGATTTATACCTGTTCTGGTTTCCATTCCAACTCAGGGATAAACACCATGACCACAAACAACTAGGGAAGGAAAGGGTTTATCTCACCGTCCACTTCCAGGTCATAATCCATCACTAGGGGAAGTCAGGGCAGGAGCTCACTGCTCACTGGCTCACTCCCAGGCTCATATTAGCTATCTTTCTTATAGAGCCCATGACCAGCTTTCCAGAGATGACACTTCTCACAGTGGCCTGGCCCTCCCACATCAATAAACCTTAAAGACCACAGGCCATTTGCCAGTCTGATCTAGTAAATTCCTCAGGAGAGTCCCCTCAAACTCTGGATTATCTCAGATTGACAGCTGAAGCTAAAGCAGGACCTATATCCTTAGGCTGTATTTGTTGGCTTAGAGCTGATGTTAAATCATTTCATCTTAAATTAAATCTTGCAGTGTGGACCTGTCATTCTCCTCTGTCCGTGCCCCTGCGGTTCCGTGTGTCCAGCTGCATCAATTAACGATCCCTTCAGACTCTCAGTGGTCTTGAGTTCATCTACAATGATCGCATTTCTTTGATGTGTTATTATGTTTTCCAACTCCGTGCAAGCCTAGCAACATCGGATTGTGTTAACATTGTTTGTGACACTTAGAAAATCTGAATTTCATCATATCTCTTTGAAGAATACTAAGTTTTTATCTCAGCAAACTGTTCACTTATCTGAATTTAAATGATCTTAACGGGGCTGCTTAGAGTCTCCCACTCATGTGCAATTAAGATGCAAGTCCAAGAGTCAGAAGTAGATGTTAGGACAATTCATAGGCAGGACCTGGGCTTCTTCCTTCCTGCCTCTTTCTGGGATTTATATCCTCCTTATTTATCTGTAGTTATCCAAAATTCTATTTTCTAACTTGGGGGTTAACTTAAGTTTTTAATATTTTTATTTTACTTCTATGAATATTTTATCTGCAGGTACATGTTATGTGTACTACATGTGTGGAGGTGAGGAGGGGACATCAAATCCTCCTCACAGGCATTGTGAATGATTGTGCACCACCATCTGGGTGCTGGTAACTGAACCTGGGTCCTCTAGAAGAGCAATGAGTGGCCTTGACAGTCACTTCTCCAGTCCCTGTTTCTAGGTTTTTAAGTCATTAAAACTGGATTTTAGAGCCAGGCATGGAGATGCAAACTCAAGGTCCCAGTACTTGGGGGGTCTCTCCCCGCCTCTCCCCTTTCTCTTCTCCCCTGCCGCAGAATTATTTATAGCCCATGCATCCTTAAACTCTTGGTCCTCCTGCCTTGGCCTTGTAAGTGGTGGGATTACAATATTTAATTTTTCCATCAGAGTGTAGGCCGTGTCCTAAGTCTGTCTCTAGGAAAAACCAAGCAAAGGTAAAAGGTGAGCACCTTACCTGGTTCCCTCCCCTCCTTAAAGGAAGCCTCTTCTCCTTTCGGCTGTGCTGACTACTCTCGTGCCTCCAAGCGGTTGTTTTTATATTTTCTGTGAGACCCAGAAGCAGAAACTCCCAATATTCATTACAAAAGATCCAAGCAATTTCAATGGGGTTGATTCTGCCATTTGCCTGATGAAGTACAAAGTCCTCCTGAAGCTGCTTTGTCATTTCCCCTGTCATTGGAAAGGCGGACAGAGCAACATGAAGGGACCGACCGCCCTCTCTTGAGTCAGAGAAGACAAATTATTGCATAACTCATCACAGAAAAGAATCCAGTCTGCAGCAAGAAAAGGAGGAAGTGCCCCACTGTCACACACATCTGAGGCTCTCTTCCTGTCTAATGGCTACTGTATGCAGGAGAGAGATGACACCCCATATTTGTATTTACCTTCTGAAATCACACCAGTGCTTCCTTAAATTTATAGTAATTCTCCAAATCATAGCAAGGATATTACAATTTGCTGACAATCCATAAAAGAATAGGAGTCACATAAATCAGGTTTGATTTCTCGGCTATTAAAATCATCGAGCGTGATCACTTTTCTGGTCTCCCCTGCACTCTGAACATCTGACAATAGCCCCACAATTACCCAGCTGCAAACACCTACTCACAGTAACAACCTGTTAGATTTGAGGTGTAATTACTGTCAGTATTCTGTCTTCTGGATGACAGGAAGCTTTTGGAATTGCCTTCATATGAAGCCTCCAAATCAGTATAAGTCCTCTTGGTACCAAGATCTGCTGGCTCTCTGGAGAGATCTTCTCTCACGGTGAAAGATCTGTCTTCTCTGTCCTCCAGTCCTGGACATGTGGACTATGCTTCGAAGCAGGGTCCAATAATGAGTGTGATGATCTGGTGAAGGGAAACAGCATTTGATTGTGTCTAGAGAGACACAAAAGGTTTTCCTAGAGGTCATTTATGGGAACAGCACCTGTCCCACGGTGGCTTTCAGAAGTCACTTTGGCAGTGTGCTCAGTGAGAGGCATCTGAGACCGATTCTGCTGGTGTTGACAGAGTGCGTTGCTTGTGTCTTCCAGCCTGATGAAAGATTATTTCTTCAAGCCACCCATCAATGAGTTCAGCCTGAACTTCCTGGATCAGGAACTGGAGCGGTCATACAGAACCAGCTACCAGGAAGAGGTATGTTGATACTGTGCCCTCACGACAGAGTCGCTGCTGTTCATTTGTGTTTTACCAAGTGACAAAAAAAGTGAAGGCTAATGTTGGCTCCCCACAACCGGAAGCCCTGTTTTAGGACTGTATGTGGATTTATCTTTGCCAGGGAGAAAACCAAGACTCTTTATGTACCTTTATCTTAAAGCCAGGCCACATCCCACCAGACTGTTTTCTCCATAGCTGACTTCTGTCTTCTAATGGCTGTCCCTGGAAGGATGCCTGGTCACACCTGTTCTGGGGTCTTGAGTGACACTTCTCTCCCAATACTGCTATCACTTCCAACCCTCTAAAGTGGGACCAAAAAATCAGGAGGTCTGTAGCTTCATCTAGAATGTGGGGTTCATACCTGTCTTCCACACCACCATCTTAGTGCCCTTGAGCTAAGGGGTTAACTTTCCTAAGAACCATCCTGGACACCAGCTGAGCTTCACTTCCCTGTGCCTCTTTCTTCCTCATGTCTACCCTGTATTGAAATCCCATCTGGTTTCTGACCCTACCACTCAGCTCTGTTTCTATACTATCTAAATCCCAGCACAGTCCACACAGAAGACATATTCAGCATGCATGCTTGTAAGGAATGAACAGAAGAACTCGGCGCCTGGGTGGAGCTCTAGGTGCAGATCACAGCTCTCTTTCCCTTGGCCCCCAACCTGACTTGAATGTCTCAGAGCCGAAAGTGCACCATCATCGGACCCCAGGGCCAAGAGGTGTTTCATTCAGATTTCACTTGCTTATTGGGCAGATCTTCGTGTTGATTATGTCCAAGCCGTGACCCAGAGAGACCAAGATGTACAAGGTACGGCTAATCTTTGCCCCGTGTGGCTAGAATTGCTGCTCTGTCAGTTCCCCACTGGACAGTGAATGTCACTGAACATT
The DNA here is from genome assembly GCA_033318265.1 of Phyllotis vaccarum. Taxonomy (NCBI): domain Eukaryota; kingdom Metazoa; phylum Chordata; class Mammalia; order Rodentia; family Cricetidae; genus Phyllotis; species Phyllotis vaccarum. The sequence goes on along the minus strand of JARWLC010000016.1, from coordinate 68,068,558 downwards.
CCAAACATAAATCCTGCAGGTATTTGCCTAAAGCAAGTACTGAACCTTAGCACTGTAGACCAGGTATTCAGGTAATGAAGCATGTACACACACACACAGAGGCTGACCCGAGCCTTCTCTGCCCAAGCCCTGGCTACTCCCCAGAATGCTAAGTAGATTCCCAGAAAGAGCACTGGTATATATGTGCCACTGAAGAGGAGGTCACTGTGACAACCTCACCTCCAAGACCTTAGGTCTTTTTAGGAAACCTTAGAAGTTAGGACCAGACAGACCTATGGCCATCTTCAGAGCCTCTGAATTTCATGGGCAGGTATCAGGACTCTAGCTATATGAGCACTTTGCTCAGGTGAGTTCAGGCTTGATATTGGTTGGGTCTGGTCAGTGCTCTCCTTCCCCAAGGCCAAGTCCTAACTTCTTCCATTGTGCCCAGCTCCTGAGGTCTATCTAAGGCTGAGGAACCAAGCCAGCTTGGCCTCGAAGGAACTTGCCCTAAACTGAGGGCTGGTCACAGGCCTCTCCCTCCCACATACCTCCAGCCCCTTCATCCCTGACTCCTGCTACCAAGGCTGAATGCCAAGTCTCATCAGCAGTAACCTGTATCTCTTTCTTTCTCTGCAGCCCCTGGCTACACATTCTCTCTTTGTCATAAGACAGGCCTGGGGTGAACCTGGGAGTCAGCTTATCTGGCTCTCACTCCCTGTGTTACCTGTGGATTGCCATTCTTAGCCTCCATCTCCACACAAGGAGCAGAGGCGCCTCTTCCTCTCTGGGCTGCAGAGAGCTCTGACTTACATGGTGCCTCTCTGTAGGGCCTATAGGAGTCTGGAACTGGTTGTGTGGGATGTATTAGCAGTTTCATTCTCCTAAATTCCCTGACAACACGCATGTGCCTCTTTAGTAAACTTTACAGGGTGCCCTGTTTCCTGTGCCTGTTATTCCACAATCAGGCTACCACTGTCCTTCAGGCAGTGTTTTATGTCCACCCTACACCAGCACCCAGACATCCCAGAGCAGCACTCACACAGCTTTATCTCTTAAAAAAAAAAAATTATTCATTTAAAAAAAAATTCTTGTGTGTTTGCTTTCACGTGTGTATGTGTGTCCGTGGAGGTCAGAAGAGGGTATCAGATCCCCAGGAACTGGAGTTATGAATTGTTTTGAACAACTGTGGTGTGTGCTGGAAATCAAACCCAGGTCTTCTGGAAGAAAAACAAATGCTCTTAACCACTGAGTCTTCACTCCAGCCCAGACGGCTCTTGATAAAGGTTCTATGCTCCCATCCCAGGCCTAGAGGCTTTTCCTCAGCTGATGCTTACATGCCTGCCTGTCTTACCATGAAGCGGCTTTCACATCCATCTAATCACTGGACACTCCCATCACCTACCGCCTTTACAGATGTGTACTCTTGGACTCTAAGACAGTAACTCGTCTTCCAAAGTGACTATTAAATGTGTTCGAGGGGCCGTCGACGTTCGGTCTGTTGCTGTGTGACCCTAGGCGGCAGTATCAGGAGATGATGCACTTGGAGTATGCACTGGCCTGTGCCTGGTTAGGAACGCTCAGTGAAATGACTGTCTTGTCCTGAACACCGTACTCCCTGTCTGAGGACAGGTCCATTCATCCCTGTCCTGTCCCGTTATAAACAGGTCATAAAGAACTCTCCGGTGAAGACGTTCGCCAGTCCCACCTTCAGTTCTCTTCTGGACGTGCTTCTGTCTACCACAGTGTTCCTGATTCTCTCCATTACCTGCTTCCTAAAGTACGGGCCCACGGCCACTCCTCCCCCTCCGGCTGCCCTGGCTGTCTTTGGTGCAGACCTGCTGCTGGAGGTGCTGTCCTTAGTAGTGTCTATCAGGTATGCCCCTGTTGGAAGAGTGGCTCTCCAATGTTTAGTCTCTAGCTCCCTCTTCTGGCTCCACATTTGATGGCAAAATTGATCACCCCACACAGAGGAGTCTGAAGAGACCAGAACCTCCTTCCCCGATTCATCCCCTTTCACCCTCCTTGCAGACCCTTCACACACTGCCCAGGTGTGCACGAGTGAGTGTCAGTCCCCTGAGCAGCTCAGCTGATGCCAGGTGGGCCCTGATCTCCTAAGTCAGAGATTAAAAGGAGAAGCGAGACGTTCACAAGGAAGAAAGAAAGGGAGGGAGATGTGCAGAGGGAATCCATGACAGGCAGCTGCAGAGCAGAAGTCTCTGCTGACCAGGGAGCCAGGCCAGCGTGGTTGAGGAAATTGTGTCAACTGCCTGAGCTTGGAATAGGCAGCACTGACTTAGATATGACACCAAACGTGCAAGCAACAAGCAAAGCACATAAATTGGACTTTATAAATAAAGTTTTAAATGTTGTGTTGAAAAGAATACATTAAAGCCTGGCCTGGTGACACACACCTGTAATCTGGTCACTTGGGAGATGGAGGCAGAAGGATCAGGAATTCAAAGCCATCTTGGCTGCTTAGCAAGTTCAAGGCTACCTGGGTTACACGAGACCTGTCTCAAAACAAACACAAAACCCTAACAGAGAAAAAGAGATCACCTAGGAGTGGGAAGGTCACATCTGTGACAAGGATCCAATACCAACAGCATATCGAGTTCATACAGCTCAAAATGGCAGCCAGCCATTTTATTTTTGAATTGAAAATATTTTTTTCATACAGTATCTTCTGATCCGTTTTCCCTCCCTCATCTCTTCCCAGATCTTCCCCAACTGTTCAACTCCAGCTCCGCGCCTCCTTCTTTCTCTTTAGATCACAAACAAATCAAAAATGGGGTATTTTTTAAAAAGCATAAGAAACACAAAAAAGTAGCTCCGCGTTCATATTTTGTTGGCCGTGTACTTCTGGGCATGGGACCTGCCCTTCAGTGTGTTCATATGCCTGGTGAGACTCCACTGCAGAAAATAATTTTTGTTTGCAAGCAGTTGGCAGTTTGAAGATAGATTCTTGTAGGAATAGGCGCTCCCTTCTCAGCCTTAGGGTCCCACATGGCTCAGTCGTGTGTAAGCCCTGTGCATGCTGCCGTACATCAGTCCTGTTGTATCTGGAAGACACTGTTTCCTGGAATCTTATACGCCCTCTAACGCTTACGGAATGTTCACTTCTTCTCATCCCATTTAGGACTGAGCGTTTCAAAGTCTCTGACCCTCTTCACGATTGTCCAGTTGTAGGTCTTGGTATTTATTCCCAGGAAGCTTCTCTGACTTGGCTGGACAAGATAACCATCTCTGCATATAGTAGAATTAAACAGCTCATTCTAAATAGACAAAAGACCAGCCTAAGGTTCTGGGAAGCCCATAGCTCTCTGCTGTGAATGCCCAGAACATTTCCATTTGCCATGTACACCCATCCCAAAACATGCTTGCCTCTTGGCAATTGTGACACTGGATCCTTGTACCTTGACCAGCCCAGCCCTGCCATGCTTCGGCTTAGCAAAGTCCACTGATACTTGGCCCCAAGAGCTGGAAGACAGAAATGGCAATACCCCAAAGCAGAAAAAAAAAGGCACCTTAGATCTGACCTTGGGACTTTGCTTTTGTCTTTTCTCCCTTTAGGGTTGGCTGTCTGGGACACCCACCTCCTTCCCTTCCCACCTACCATCCTGTAGTTAGTTCCCTCTTAGCTGCAGAGTCTGCCCTTGCCCCTAGTTGAGATGATGTGTGCCGTACCATCACTTAAATTCTCTCCCAGGATCAATCCCACTGCCCACAGCAAGCAGCATCCCCTACCTGCATCCAGCTTCTACTCCCTAAGAAAGGGCTCACATGCAAACCTTTCCAGGGTCTACTTCTGTAGAATTCAAGCTGAGAACTGCCTTCACCCTTAAATGGTTCTTTCTTTTGTGTTTGTTGTCTGGTGGTGCTGGGGATTGAACCTAGGATCTCACACGTGCAAGTATCATCTCATGAGTAGATACACCCCAGTCTTTTTTTTTTTTAATTTTTATTTTGAGACAGGTTCTTGCTAAGTATCCTAGGTCAGCCTTGAAGTCACTGTGTGGCCCACGCAGGCCTTGAACTTTTGACCTTGCCTCAACCTCTTAAGTACCTGCACCACCATATCTGGATTGTTGTTATTTTTTTAAATGAACATGTAATTGGGCATGGTGGTGCATACCTATACCCAGACATTCGGAAAATGGAGGTTGAAGGGCCAGAAGTTAAATGTCTTCCTTGACAACATTCCAAGTTTGAGACCAGTCTGAGCTATATGAAACCCAATCTCAAAAATCCAAAAATTGGAAATAAAATAAAATGAGTTTTATTATGATAGTTCACATGCAGTTAAGTCATTTATTCAGATAAAGAGTTCAGGGGCCAGGGTTTTAGCTCAGTGGTGGTGTCAGGGTCCTGGTACTGCCAAAAAAAAAAAAAAAAAGGTGTAGAAACCAGCGAGTTTTAGTGAATTTAAAGTGTCTTACAAATATCATCACAATGCATTTTGAAGACATTTCTGTCCCTCCAGAAGCCCCCGATGCCTGTGTCTACTCTTCTACACCAGACCTCTAGGCTTCTGTCTAAAGCCTGGAGTTCCCGGCCTCTATGCCTTTTTACCACAACCTCCATTGATGTTCCCTATCCCTTTAGACCCAGTTTGGAAGAATTAGCCCCACCTGAGCTTAGCTGCAGAGGACCACCCCTACCTTCATCCTCTGTGGGAGTCCGTAGGTGAGCCACGCGGCCACCTTACTCCTATGTGGACAATGTAGCGTCCCAGGGGCAAAGGCTGATTTCAGATCAGAGAGACCTCTACAGTGAATGATAGAGATGCCCAGGGAAGTCAGCATTTAGGCTTTCCAGCTCAGAGTCTCTTACTTCACTCCAACCCCAGAAAAATCACTGAGACCAGCTGGTCTTGCCTTAAAACAATATTATCTTGGAGACCATGTTGAAGTTTTCCAAGTATCCCTCCTCCTGGCTGGGACACATTTCCCTTTGACCCCCTGTCTACGGGCTCCAAGTCCTGCCTGTGAGAATATCTGTGGCTTTTATCAGTGAAGCTCCAAGGCCTTTGTTTGCATTTAGATTTTAGGTAGACAGAGAATCCAAGGACCCTAAAAGTGTGCTTGAATCTCTGTGGGAAATGGCTGGAGAACAGGGAGTTGCTGACCATGACTGAGCATAGCTGATACAGCTGTTTAGGTTTTAAAGTCAAAGGTGCAAGTTCTGGAGTCGTGTGAGATGCTCATGCTGCTGATCACCACACTGGCTCCTGACTGGAGGTGAAGCAGTAAGCCTGTCCATATCCCCATCAACAGGCCTAAGAGATATTCAGTGACTCTCCATCCCAAGATTCTAGTGTGTTCTTCCACCTACCACTGCCTGCCCTACCCTGACCCAGGGAACCATTGCTCAGCCAAGACCTGATCTTTTCTAGACACCACTGTCTATTCACTCAGGTCCTGCTCTTTATAGAAGGATTTTGCCACAATTTGATCACTTTCCTGATGATTGGCCCACCCACACTGGTAAGAAGGGCCATCCTATGCTGTTGCTGGAATGCAAAAGCACCTCTCTTAGGAAATAAAAAAGCTGTCTTCTGTATTCTGTCATACTCATGATCTGACTGTGAATGAGGCACAAGACATATAGGGCAGTGAGTTAGTGGCAGTGAGCTGTGACCTGATTTTCTGGAAGGTTGAATGGCTCTTAATGTCCCAACCAAAACAGAATCTGTTTGGCTTGCAGCAGAGTTAACATTTCCAAAAACCACCTGCTTGTGCAAAGGACACAATGAACCCCCAGGCTGGGATGTTATTAGCAAGCTTTTTGCCTCTGTGGCTTCTAAGGAAGAGGTAGTAAAGGTTTTGTGGTTCCCGGTGGAGTGACTGTGACCCTGGAAAAGCATCTGTATCCCTGCCTGCTAACCACAACCTTTTTCCATTATGACCACCAAAAGGCTCAATAGAACACCTCTGGATAGGCTCCATTCAGGGCTTCCTGACCCACAGTAGACTTACTTTGAGGTCATAACTATTCTTTCAAGCCCAAGAGACCCACAGGGGTTTTGTAATAAGTGTATTTTGCCCAAATGGAGCAGGTGACCTTACACTTGGGTATGATGGCCTGAGTATATAGACAGTTCACTCACTTGTCAACAAGTTAGGAGTACAGCAGTCTGTTGTCCTACTCACCCCCCACCCTTGGCATCAGAAGCTTTAACATGGGCTGCAGCTAACCTTTTTACTAACCCTTTACTCCTGATTCTCTCCCCTCTATGTCCCAGAATGGTGTTCTTCTTAGAGGATGTCATGATGTGCACAAAGCGGTTGTTGGAATGGATCGCTGGCTGGCTCCCACGACATTGTATCGGGGCCATCTTGGTATCTCTTCCTGCCCTGGCTGTCTATTCACACATCACCTCTGAGTTTGAGACAAATATACATGTAAGTAGCAGCAGGCCACCTCTCCCCATGCTTTCCAAGCTCCCTAATGCCTTCTCTCACTTTAAATCTGATTACTTGGGATAGGGCTGAAATACAAGTCTTTAAAGAGGTACACTCTGTTACTGCCTCCAGCCATCCTCTAAAACACAAAGTCTGAGCTGGGCATGGTGGCACATGCCTGTGGCCCACTTAGAAGGTTGTCCTCAACTACATAGAATTTGAAACTAGTCTGAACTATACATACTACAGTCTGTCTCAACACACACACACACACACACACACACACACACACACACACACACACACACACACACACACACACACACACACACACACTGTGGATCTTCCAGTGACTATTCATATAGCCTGTCTCAAAATACATTCTATCTCTCTCTCCCTCTCCCTCTCCCTCCCCTCCCCTCCTCTCCCCTCCCCTCCCCCTCCCCTCCCCCTCTCTTGAGCTGCCAGTAGCTGTGACAGAGGAGTAGGCACAGGGCTTTTCCAGCTTCACTCAGTCCATCAAGTTTCAGATCAATGTTGACTTCCTGTGGTGCAGACTTCCATCTTCTTGGCTTCACTGTGGTGCAGAAGTATACCCAAACGACGATTCTGATTTCACTACCATCTTCTTCAGTCATTTTGGAAGTTGCTGATTTTCGTTTTCAGAACTCAGTGAATAATAGCAGGGAGCAAATAGGGTTGGTATTGGATGGCTTTGCCCAGCCGTGGGATTACGTAGGTGTTGGTGCATGGCTAAGCTAGACCATGCTATGGTGTTTGGAAGACAAGGGTATTAACGCCCTTCTTCCTTACGACCATTTTCATTTGCCTCACTGTTCTTTTTAATGTGGGGGATGCTGGGACCCAGACTTGGCAGCTACCCTATCATGGAGTCCTATCCTAACAGTGTATAAAGGATTTACACAGATGAGATGAGAGTCCAGCAGCAAACTGGGCATTTGCACCGTGCCTCATGCTTTACAAAGAAGCATCTTTCCCATGTGTCTGGACAACACAGACAATATGCCAGTCTGCTAAAGCCACTGACAGGCGCTTGGATCAACTGCTGCTGCTCTGGGAAGGAACTTTAAACTCTATAAAGAATGAGCTAGTTGTGGGAGACATTAGCTTCTTAGCCTGTAGGGTGAGGTCCAGCACAGTGGGTATATTCCTGGATGTGAGAAGAGCTCAGGGGCATCTGGTTTCTTAGCATCAGATCATATCACAGTGCTCATAACAGGACTGATGCCACAGTGATAGAGCCCCAACAAGCTGTTTCCCTTTCCGGTCTATCAGAGCCATTTTCCATGCCTGGAGGGATATTCTCTAGCAGTGTGAACATGTACCCTAATATGCTGTGCCATGGGACACACATGTAATCTGTGTTTAAAACCCATAGGTTGCCCAAAGGAAGAATTACTAAGTGTGTCATGATTTCATTTTGTCACTGTGACCAAATACATGATGAGAAACATTGGTTCTGGTTTGGGACTTGAAGATATAATGTGTCATGGTAGGGAAGGCAGACTCTTCACCGCCTTACAGCTTTGTGAAACAGGAAGCAGAGATAGGATAGGAAGCAAGCCAGACCATAAACCTCAAGTTCTGCCCTGCAGAGATCAACTTCCTCCTGCCAGGCTCTACTTCCCAAAGATTCCGCAACCTCTCACAATAGCACTCTTGGCTGGGGACCAGGTGTTCACACACAGGAGTCTCTGGGGAACATGTCACACTCAAGCCATCAAGAGTGGTATCAGAAACACTTCATGCTGAACAGAAACCTGGGCGAGTGGGTCCTCCTAGACTGAGACTTACAGACAGGATGGGGGCTCCGTGCCAGGTGGACAGGCTGTGCTAACAGTGGCCTCTCTTGCAGTTCACCATGTTCACAGGCTGTGCTGTGCTGGTGGCCGTTGTACACTACTGTAACTTCTGCCAACTCAGCTCCTGGATGAGGTCATCCCTTGCCACCATCGTGGGGGCCGGGCCTTTGCTTCTGCTCTACATCTCCCTGTGCCGGGACAGGTGTGTGACCGTATGTGGGATAATGCTCTGGTACACTGTAAAGATTTGTTACTCATATTGCTTTAATAAACACTGATTGGCCAGTATCTAGGCAGGAAGTAGAGATGGGGCAACCACACTAGGAGAATTCTGGGAAGAGGAAGGCAGAGAAGCAGTCAGCAGCCTGATGCAGAGGAAGCAAAATGAGAATACTGCCCTGAGGAAAGGTGCCCAGCCATGTGTGGCTAAACATAAGAGTTAATTAAGTGTAAGAGATAGATAGTAATATGCTTGAGCTACTGGCCCAGAAGTTACTATAATATTAAGCCTCTGAATAATTATTTGGTGAGTGGCTGTGGGACTGGACGGGCAGGGCAGAGAAACATGCAATCACACTCTCACCTTGTGCCTTCCTTGCCTACCATCACTTAGGGCTTAACAACGGCTCCCTGTTAGTGTTATATGATGTGTTTTCCATCATGACTTGAAATTGTTTCCAGTACATGCAGTATCCAAAGAGTACCGTCTGGGGATGTGGCTCTGGCTAAGTGCCTGCCTGGCCTACAAAGGCCGTTATTTCAGGCCCCAGGACTAACTTCCCAGAAAACCCAAAAAGTAATAAAGTGCCATAATAATGATATTAAAAAGACAAGAAAGTCATTTATAACAGTATATTGTAGATGAAACATCCTTGATCTGAAAGCCTCAACCCAGAATGCTAGAAAATCTAAAATTTTGATCATTGGCGTGATACCAATGACAAAAGTCAGATAACTTAGGGTCCACAAGCTTTGCTCCATGCAAAAATTATTTTAAAATTTGTGTAAAATCACTTTCAGTCTGTGTGTATGACCTGTATGTATTAAAACATAAGTAAACTTTAGATTTAGACTTAGTCTCTATCCCTAAAAGATACCTATAGCATTAGTTATGTGCAAATATTCAGAATTCCACAAAACTTATGATCCAAGCCACTTGGATTTGGGAAGTCAACTTGTATATACTTGAATATGGATGTTACTGGGTGCCTGCCTCTGCAAGACACACGGATGCTGTAGGGTACTTACTTCTTTATGAATGAGTTGGAATTTATGAGAGGCCTGAAGTTATTTCACACGAGTCAGGATGATTAAAGAGCAGAGGAAAATCCAGAAAGAGGCAAATGTGAAATCCCAGTACTCAGGAAGCTGAGGTAGGAAGGTTTCAAATTTGAGTCCAGCCTAGGCTACATAGCAAGACTGTTTCAAAAAAACTAGAGGAGAATGCCTGGATGGTGGTGGAAAGACAGATCTTTAATCTCAACACTTGGGAGGCAGAGGCAAACAGAACTCTGTGAGTTCGAGGCCAGCCTGGTCCACAGAACAAGTAACAGGACAGCCAGGGCTACACAAAGAAACCCTGTCTCAAAAAACTAACAAAAAGTACAAATAGAGATTAGAGAGATGGCTCAGAGGTTAAGAGCACTGACTGCTCTTCCATAGGAGCTGAGTTCAGTTTCCAGCAACCACACGGTGGCTCGTGACCATCTAGAATAAGATCTGATACTCTCTTCTGGTGAGCAAGCAAACATTCAGTTGGAACACTGTATACATAATAAATAAGAGATTTAGAAAAGCAACCCCCTTACACACAAAAATCAAGCAAACAACCCTAGAAGAACCAAAGTTGGTGGTACAATCCTGTAATCTCACCGCATGGTAAGTAGAGGCAGAAGGATCAGGAGTTCAAGGTCTTTTGTGGCTAGGTAGTGAGTGTCAGACCTTCTGGGCTACATGAGACCCTGTCTCACAGATAAAACGAAAATAAAAACTATACTTCTGGCAGTTGCTAAGGAGCAGAAAGTGTGATGTGGTCAGAGGGACTGGAGTACCGTCCTTGACCTCTGGAGACAAGATCATTTCTCATTCTGCTTCAAAATGAGAGGGACAGTTGAAACCTGTGAGAGCATGGGGGTTCACACCGGTAATCCCAGAATTAGTGAAGGGAGGTGAGGGTAGTCTGGGCCACAAGTGAGACCCCATCCGATCACGCCAAGCAAGCAGCCAGTTAACAAAGTGAATTAAAAGCACCCAGTGTGAGTAGACACCAGTGAGATTCCTTTCTCCTTCAGGTTCCACCAGTTGCAACAGACTTGGTTCTTAGTTTGTTAAAATGTGTCTCAAGTTTCCTATTACACACCAGCAACTGGCTTTGTGACTTTTATGCTTTGTCGACTAAATATGTAACTGGAAATATAATGGAAGTGTGGATAGCCGAATGCACACAGTTAGTACTTTATTTAAACAGTTCATGATCTCTTAAAGCAACTGAGCTTCTGTTTGGGTGACAAACATCTCAACATCAGGCTTTGCTCATTACTTCCTGGGTGCAGTGGAGAACCACCTGTCCATAAATCCACTGTGATGGAGCCCACATTGTTTTTAAATTGCAGGGGACATTTCTCCATTGTCCGTTGCAGGACACCTAACGTGCCTGCTCCCTAATTTATTATCATGATCAGGGAAGACCACATTTCCCCAGTGCCCCTTGGGATTGATCTCTGTAGACCACTTTTTTTTAGTAAATGCTGCTGCCAGAAGTATCAGACGTGTCTTCTGCTAATCATAGGGCAGTTGTGATTAGTGAACAGAGTTTCTGTTCTCAGCTTCCTTACGTTATTAATAGCAGTGTGAAACATATTCATGTTCTCTGGAAACCAAGATCAAAAGGGGATTTGAAATAGAGCTGTCAATCAGTGAGTGAGAGGCCGTGACAAGTAATTACAGTAAGTGAAATGAGGCCGTCTCCTCCTGCCTTTGTGGAGCATCTGGATTCACAGCCATTACAAAGCTTTACACAGAGAGTATGAGATTCTTCAACCAGCCTTTAGCTTCAGATGCCTCACAAACCGCTCATGGTGAGATTTAGTCACAACCTTGGCTTCTCCTCTCTTGGATCCAGAGAGACAAAGTAGTGGCCTCCCAGCTACCTTCCTGCTTCATCCAAACAGCAGGTTTTGGAGTGGAACATGGAGGGTCCTCTGAACCCACCGCCCAGTCCATTATTGCTGAAACTGGCAGGGCACAGGGCTTGCCAAGTAGTAAACAAAAGCCTGAATTCACCTCTTACAAAAGAAAAGGCTTCCTAATACTTTTCTGTGCTGTTAAAAAACACCATGACCAAGGCAACTTATAAAGGGTTTAATTAGCTTTCGGTTCCAGAGGACTGTGACCATGTCTCCCAAAAGGAAAGTTATATAAACACGTATTGAGTTGATTTTTTTTTTTTTTTTTTTAGAAAACTATATTTATATTTTATGTATGAGTGTTCTGCATGTATACCTGCAGACCAGAAGAGGGCACCAGATTTCATTACAGATGGTTGTGAGCCACCATGTAGTTGCCAGGAATTGAACTCAGGACCTCTGCAAGAGCAGCCTGTGCTCTTAACCCCTGAGCCATCTCTCCTGCCCCTTGGGTTGGTTTTAATAATGCCTTTTTTGTTTTCTGTAATATGTTTATGCCTTTTCTTTCCAGTTCCATAGTGATGTTACCCTTGGATACAGCACAGAACTTCAGGTAAGTTTTCAACCTGGGGCCTGTGTCTGATAAGTAAGAGCAGCCATCTTTCCACTTTTTATCTCCTAAAGACATACATGTCATAACTGAACCATACAAGTGTGTGTGTGTGTCTGTGTCCGTGCTTGTGTGTTACACTGAGAAAGCAGGCAGTAACAGTGGTATGTTTCTAGGGCAGTGTGTGGTCACTAAGACATATTAGAGTTAGTTTAATTTTATGCAAGACATTAGCACATTCTACAGGAAGTCTCACAAATCAAAGAAAATATTTATCATCTAAAATATTTTGACTTGGAGCTATCAAGATAGCTTTACTGTTAAAGGTGCTTGCCATGAAAGTCTAGCAGCCTGAGTTTAATCCCCAGAACCCATGTAAGAGTGGTTGGGAAGAACCAACTCCACTGACTTTCACGTCGCCTCCCACATCCCCTACAGTCATCATGCACACTCAGACAGTAATAATAATTTAATAATATAATATCTTATAGATCTGATGAGAAACTTGAAATAATAAATATTTGAATTTTAGAATTAAATATTTAGCCCTTGCTTTACTCTAAACATAAAAGTAAATTCTAAATAAATTGAAAGGTAAAAAATTGTGTGTGCTGTGTACACGCGTATCTACAGCCACACATGCCCTTGTACTAATGCATACCACAAAAAATAAATAAACTATTGAAGTCGGTAAAATATTAATTTTCATGCCTCTTGAGACATAATTTTCCAATCTTACTAATAAATAGTCACAAGAAAAAGAATGAGTGACAGATTAAAGAGGAAGGGAAAGAAGCCAAAATGGACAGAAAAAGAGAAAATATTCATGGAGCAAAAAGCGCACAGATGAAAGACAAAATACTCACAGAAGAAGAAGTATATCACCTATTAACACATTCCCCCAGTTCTGGGAATCAAGCACAGGGCGCTGTACATGCTGAGCCAGTGTCCTCTACTGATCTTCAGCTTAGCTAAAATTGGGCCTTCAAAAAGTAGTGACATGATGCCAGCCATGACATTCAAGCCTGCAAGACGAGTACTCTGGGAGCTGAGGCAAGAGGGTTGTTGTGAGTTTGTGGCCAGTGATAGTGTGGCACTGTAAATACAGACCTAATAATAGGTGCCATGCCTCATGGCTAGACCTGCAAATGGTTCTTGCTTTGTTTGGTTTTTTTTTTTTTTAAAAAAAAAAAAAAAAAAAAAACTTTCTATTTTAAAAACCTTCTTTTGCATGGTAATAGACTTTAGCATGTTTTACTTTAACTTCTATTAATGGTTTAATGCTCCAGTATTCAGGACATTATTCATCTCAGATTCCTCGTTTGGACTGGGCCGTGATGGTGTAGGTCTGTACTCCAGTTGTGCAGGAGGCCAAGAGTGCAGGGAAGCCTGCATGGGCTGCAGAGTGAGCGCAAGGCCAGCCTGAGCAACCTTTTTAAAGACCCTGTCTCAAAATGGAAATGAAAAGTCTAAAGAGCTGGGAGTAGTTCAGTGGTAAGACACTTATCACCAGTACTGCTGACACACAGCAAAAAGTCCTCATTTTGAAAACTGACCTTTGCTATTTGAATTTAGTACTGGGATTGGCTACCTTTGCCAGTCTATCTTAGAATAAGAATTTCTGGTTGTTATATTTCTGGCATATTCTATAATCCCAGCACTTGGGAACTGGGGGCAAGAAAATCCAAAGTTCAAGGTCATCCTTAGCTACACAATGAGTTAGTTCTAAGACTGCCTGAGTGATACAAGACCCTGGTGTTAATAAAACAAATTCCAAACAGGGAAGAACGGCTCAGCAAGTAAAGCACTTGCTGCTTAAAGCAGAAAGACAACTGACTCCACAGACTTGGCCTCTGACACACTGAGGTGGAATGTGTGTGTCTGCGCTCACTTATCACGAATACACATAACAATAATGTTTTTAAAGGTATGGGCCAATGAGAAAGTGCAGTAGATGCTTGCTGCCAAGTCTCCTGACCTAAGTTCAGTCCTCCAGGAAACTGGAGCAGGAGAGTTACTCCAAGTTTGAGGCCAGCAAGTAGAGAGAGCGAGACTGATTATGGAAACGCAGGTACTGTGGCCTGTTTCTCCCGCTGAGATTTAAGGCAGTTAATGTGAAGCCTGCTATACTAAAGGAGGCTGGTCTTGGATGCACGACACTAAGGAAAACAGAAGGAAACTTACTCCTGAAAGACCTGTAAGCTGTGCTCACAGGAGACAGGGCTGGCTGGCTTTTCCCCAGCCAGAGAACCTCAGGCTAGACTGTAACATGTTTTAATCGGTTAAACAAAGTGGCCATTTGGCTTAGCATTTGAGAGTCATAGCGTTGTCATTCATTTTCAATGCTACAAGTAAAATAAATAAGCATGGGGTGTCCTACCATAGAGAACTGGGTCCTGGTCCCCAACCACTGAGCTGTGACACTTGTGCCAGGGCCCCCAGGCAGGCAGCTGGACTCCAGACAACAGGATCTCTCAGGGACCCCCTCCCAGTGAACCATGGGAGCCCTGGAGGATCACGGTCAAGGTGCACAGCTCTGACTTGTAAAAACCGTCTACATACAAAGCCTGGAGGGACAGCAGGGGCTCAGCATGGTGCCTTCTGCTGTCACCCAGGGGTAATGGATCTGAGGATGACAGTCTCCCCTGCAGAGCTGGCACTAAACTCTGCTGCACACTCCAGCTAGTCTTCATGGTTTACAAGAGGAGACCACGTCCCACAGAGGGTTGCCAAAGGCCCCCAAACTCTCCGCTTGTCCTACCAGAGCAGCCCAGGGGACCAGTCTAATGTCAGCCTTTTGCGATGGTGCTGTGGGGAGCGTCTCCATGGCCTCCAGCTCACTTTTCCTAGTCTCTCTTCCCTTCTTCCCTTCTCTTCTTTTCTTTTTCTTTCGGAGATAACGTTTTGTGTAGCCCAGGCTGGCCTTAAACGTGCTGTGTAGTCAAGTACAACTTCAATCTTGACACTCCTGTCTCTGCTCTAACGTGCTAGAATGACAGGCCACCAGGCCTTCCCAGTCCATTATTTTAAAATGCCCTTATGTCAGAGGTAACAATAAAACTTCAATTAAATAGTGTGGCTAAGAAATTAAGGCTTCTGTGTCCTGGACCCACCTGAGGACACATCATCTCTCTATCCATAGTGACCAAGTCCATCATTACAAAAGAACAACCTACCTAGGACAACTTAGAAATGCATTAACTTATAAAATGGATATAAACCAAACAGTCACATTTCTGCTAAAAATAGAAAGGAATGGAGGGAGGGGAGCAGGAAATTCAAATGTTAACACTAGCTGACTTGGGTAGTAGGACAATGGATGAATTATTTTTTAATTTTTACTTTTTTTCTCAAATTTTCTATGATTGAACATGAAGTATTTTAAAAAATTTACTCATGCGTGCCAGAAGAGGGCACCAGATCTCATTATAGATAGTTGTGAGCCACCATGTGGTTGCAAGAAATTGAACTCAGGACCTCTGGAAGAATAGCCAGTGTTCTTACCCTCTGAGCCATCTTTCCAGGCCTGAACATGCAATATTTTTAACAGAGGAGAAAAAAAAAAAACTGAGCAACTATGGTGGTTCATGCTTGTGATCCCAGCACTTGGGAAGTGAAGGCAAGAGGATTAGAAATTCAAGGTTAGCCTCAGCTATATAGCAATTCAGGCCAGCCTGGGCTACATAAGACCCTACGACATGGTGGCCCTCAGTGCTGTCTTCAGTATCAGGCAAAGGGAGGAAAGGGCGTCCGTCCGCTAGGAGGACAGTTTGGAGGCTACGGCTACAGCTTACAGCTTAGAGAGAATGCTTGCCTGTGCTTGCCTATATGCAAGGCCCTGGGCTCAATCTCTAGTACTTAAAAGAAGGACTTCTTGGGAACGTCTAATTAAATTCTAAATGCACAGCACTTAAAAATGATCCAATAATCCAGTACTGCAAAGATGCATGTCCAGGAAAGATCCCTGAAACGTTACTTCTCATCATAACTACAGAGTCTTCAGCATGAATGTGGTGCATCCATATATTAGATGAGTCTATAGCCGTGGAAAATAGCTCTACCTGTTACCTCAAAGGGAAATTATTCCATTCTGTATGCTGATTGATTTTCTTACCCCGTGGAATATTACTCTTGAGTATATACATCTCATATTCTTTTTGAAAAATGCTAAGATTGTAAAAGCAGAGTTAACTAGAATGGAGTGATGTGTTTTGTTAAAACTTTTATACAAGTAGAGAGTAGAGAAAGTATAGATAATCTTTGTAAAATGATGTCTCTTGTTTAGAAATCTAAGAAATACATCAGATTATTCAGCTTCTTGGGTATAGTAATGGTACGGTGATCACAAGGGGACATGTCCTTGTCTTTGGAGATACAGACTAAAATAGACCACCAGCCTACTTTCAAAATGTTTAGGAAAAAATATTTTTGTGTGTCAGCGTGTGTTTATATGTTATGTGTGTATGAGAGGAAAAGCAGAGCGTCATTTAACAGTCACCAAATTCAGGTGAAGAGTTCTTGAGTGTTGTTTTAGGAAATTTAAAGTTTCCATCAAGTTGAGATTTTCCTAAAAAAACAGTTGAGGAGAAAGGAAAAAAAATTTTTTTTAGAACCTGAGTTCTTTTTAAAAGCAGTTACTGCTGGGCTTAGCGATCCAGGCCTGTGATCCCATCATGTGGGTAAGGGATAAATTCAAGGCCAGCCTCCAGCTACACAACAAGTTCACGGCTAGCCTTGGCTGAATGAGACCTGGTTTCAAGAAACCAGATCAAATTTAATTAAACCAAAAGTGACCCTGAGGCCTGCAAAATAGCCAGGCTGCTTTCGGCCTCAGGGTGTCGAGGGTAATACTCAGATGCTCTTGACAAAGAGTGCCGACTCTCTGAGTGGGCTTGGGGCGCTCCATGGTAGGTGTCCTAACACGTGTCTTTTCTATCTCTGCTCCCCAGTGCCAACCGGAACCCATGCAACAGCTCACTGCTGCAGGACAGCCGGAGGCCAGCCAGCCTCATAGGCAAGGAGCTCCTCCTTACCTTCCTCCTCCTGCTCCTCTTGGTCTGGTTCCTGAACCGAGAGTTTGAGGTCAGCTACCGTCTGCATTACCACGGGGACGTGGAAGCGGATCTGCACCGCACCAAGATCCAGAGCATGAGGGACCAGGCCGACTGGCTGCTGAGGAACATCATCCCCTACCACGTGGCCGAGCAGCTGAAAGTCTCCCAGACCTACTCCAAGAACCACGACAGCGGAGGGGTGATCTTTGCCAGCATCGTCAATTTCAGTGAATTCTACGAAGAGAATTATGAAGGAGGCAAGGAATGTTACCGGGTCCTCAACGAGCTGATAGGTGACTTTGATGAGCTTCTGAGTAAACCGGGTTACAGCGGGATTGAAAAGATCAAGACCATCGGGGCCACATACATGGCGGCGTCGGGGCTGAACACTGCCCAGTGCCAGGATGCTGGCCACCCCCAGGAGCATCTGCGCATTCTCTTTGAGTTTGCCAGGGAGATGATGCGCGTGGTGGATGACTTCAATAACAATATGCTGTGGTTTAACTTCAAGCTCAGGGTTGGCTTTAACCACGGACCCCTCACAGCGGGTGTTATCGGTACCACCAAGCTGCTGTATGACATCTGGGGGGACACCGTCAACATCGCCAGTCGGATGGACACCACTGGTGTTGAGTGCCGCATCCAGGTGAGTGAAGAGAGCTACCGTGTGCTGAGCAAGATGGGCTATGACTTTGACTACCGAGGGACTGTGAACGTCAAGGGGAAGGGACAGATGAAGACCTACCTTTACCCAAAGTGCACGGACAATGGGGTTGTGCCCCAGCACCAGCTGTCCATCTCCCCAGACATCCGTGTCCAGGTAGATGGCAGCATCGGACGGTCTCCCACGGACGAGATTGCCAACTTGGTGCCTTCTGTTCAGTACTCAGACAAGACTTCCTTGGGATCTGATGATAGCACACAAGCCAAGGAAGCGCACCTGTCCTGTAAGAGACCCTGGAAAGAGCCAGTCAAAGCTGAAGAAAGGTTTCGATTTGGAAAAGCCATAGAAAAGGATGACTGTGAAGACACAGGAGTCGAAGAAGCCAATGAACTCACCAAGCTCAATGTCTCCAAGAGTGTATGAGGCAGCACAGAGAGCTGCCGAGGTGCTCTGCTCATCCAAACACAATAATATTTGTATTGACAGGCTGATGTGCCATCTAGCACCTCAGTTTCTGTTCCTGGATGTGGTGTCATGTGGTCATTTCAACCCTAATCTCTGTGGATCACAGTTATTCAGGGTCCATCTCCACCCATTTCTTCTTTCCGTTACTCCCTTTCCTGGAAGCCCGCCCCCAGCAGGGGGATCCATTCAGAGGCGTGGAGGAGTATGCAAGTGCCTTCAGGGTTGGCCTTGAATCTAGGGCTCAGGCCACTGGGGGAATCGTGGCCCTGAGTATTATTTGACTTCTTTAGGAAGAAAAAAAAAAAAAAAGCTGTGGTTAAGATACTGTTTTTATTGCCTTTTCTCACAAGTTTTTTTTTTTCTCATACAGTGTTTTCCAGTTTATTTTTCTATATATGTAATAGTGTTTTTCAGTCACCTGGCCTTTCTAAGCACATACACGCACACACACTTGCATTTATGAATCTGACATAAAGTGCCAGTAACTCATCTGGGGGAGGGCTATAAAAGGAGGGCAGGGCTAGGAAGCTCAGTAAGCCCCCTCCTGGCATCTCTGGGCTACCTGGGCCCATATTCCTGTGCCCCATAAATGGGCCTCTCTGCTCTCAACACTAGACAGTTTCAGGGGCTCATCTGCACGCAGGCCAAAATTTCACATGCTCACCAGGCACAACGCTTACAAACCAGGCCTCAGGAATTTCAAAGCTATGTTTTCATCCTGACCCTCCACAGAGGGGTCTTCCAGCCTAGAGCGAAGATGTTTGTCTCAGAAGCCAATTCATCGGAAGGAGACATTCAACCATCTGAGGGTTGCGTTTATTTATTTATTTATTTATCGAAACATGTATTATGGGGAGGGGCCACTGGGTAGTTTTGGTGGAGGGAAGCAGTCAGGGAGTGGGCAGGACAGTTTGCAAAGGACACAGCAGACCAATGACAAGATGTCCCTCCATGTTTCATGTCTCATCCACTGTGGCTTATGATGCCACCCAGGGTGCTGCTCCCCTTTGTGGGGATCCAGAGTAAAACTGGCTCGGCTCCAAGAGGGATTCTGCAGACCTTTTGCCCTCCCTCCCCTTATGTTGCTGGACTGCACAGGTTGATTTGTAGTGGAATTTAATTCTGCTGGCCAATTCAGATGCTCGAATGGGGTTTCTAACGGCGCACCGAGGGACAGAACCATCTGTATGTCAAGGAGATGCAGACAGCCAGACAGACGCTAAGGAAAATGGTGTTCGTGTTCCTACCCTTGCTTGTAATTGTGTCTTTCCATGTTGAGTCTCAAGTTTATGCTGATTGGAATAGTTTGCCCTGACACCATCATTTTTCCAGGTGACGCTGGTGTGCAGCTCATAGACAATTGAGGACCACCTCTGTCTGTTGAGGGCCCCTCATGCCATGCCCTGCGGTGTGTTCTTTCACTGTAAACCTCACTGTGTAATTTACAGAACCTGCTGATGCTAGCAAGGTAACATTGTAGTTCTAGTCAGTCACTTCCCCTGGGGACACCTGGGATGGCCACCCAAGCATCATAGCCACACCAGGACCCAGAGTGTTCTTAGTGACTGGAAGATTACCCTTCCCAGTTGGCTCCGTTGGTCTTCCAACTTGAAGAACAGAGAGTTGAGACAATACCTCTTGCTTCTAAAGAATGTATTCTTGTACAATACCACAGATTTTTTTTCTTAAAAGCACTACCTGATTCTTTCCTTGTACTAGGGATTTAGGGCATGTTGGGTTTCCACCTGTCAGTATTAGGGTGTGCATTTCTGAGTGTCAGTCTGTCCTCCACCTCAAGCACAGGTGGCCTTGAGCTAGTGTCAGTGTCTTTGCAGTCTTGGTTCAAAATGTGCTCTACCAAGTCCATCTCTATACACATCTTTCCTCTCAAACTCTCTTCCTTTCTCTGCTACAGACATATTTGTGATTCTTCCTCACCCCCTCCATCCCCAACCCTAGACCTGAAAGCCAGCTGGAGAGAATCATTGACCTTGAGCAGGTGGTCCAGTTCCTCATTGTGCAATAGAGCCCTGGATGAAGGGCAGCTCACACAGAGTGCAATGGTCTTAAGAAACACCCTGAGCCTTCCTGAAGAACCAGTGTGCAGACATTCTTCTTTCAGGGTGCAAGGCCTCTGAGGCCTTTTCAGCTCCCTGCCCCAAAGCATACCTCAACACAGAACCACGGGCTCTTGGCAGCCTGGGCTGTCGGCATTGAACAAACAGCTGGAGACAGTTGGGCTTCTAGGCAGTGGACTGAGTTCCTTCAGTGGCAATACTTCTTAGGAACCTAGGGCAGGAAGCAATACTCCAGAATTGAATGTGTGTAAATAGTTGCTTTGCATTGTAATTGCTCTTTCCTTCTTGGCCCCAGCTCAGATCGATTTTATACATCTGTATGATCAAAGCACACATAATTTTATCCAACGCAAATGAAATAGAGCATCAGTTATAAACCCCTAAACTGCTTGACGAGCCCCACAGATTGAACCACACCTGTGCATGGCTCCCTCTACCCTGGCTTCACTCCTGGGGTCTGCACCTGCACACTTGCACACAACACAGAGAGCCAAAAGCAGTGTGTAACCGTCACCTGGGCTGTAGTCACTTGTAGTTTCCAAAGAAAAGTCTGCATTTAAATTTCTTGATTTTCAAGATCAGCATTTTTTTTTCTTTTTTTTTGGATTGGTTGTTTCGAAAATTGCATCATGCCTGGAACCTGAAATTAAATTAGCAAAACCAACTGTGTTTCTGTGTTTCCTTTGCTCTGCTCTTTTTAAATTGTTAATTCTAAGAATTTCAAAATGCATCCACTGAAAAGGAAGGGTATTAAAATATTCTAAAACTTAACTTTGGTGCCTGCTATCTCCTCATTGGAAAGCTTGATAGTCCAGATTAGGCCAGCCCTCCTCCCAACCCTTATACTTTCTTCTACTTGTGGCCAAAACAGGGATATTTGTTTTTCATTTCCATCATGGCTTTAAAATTAGGAAAGAAAAAAAAAAAACAACCAAAATTCCACTTTTTTGTGTTTCTGGGACTTTATTATTATTTAATGAATTCACCTACTGCAGTTAACTTTGGTTGAGAAATATTTATTTTTATAAGAATATTAAGTTAAAAATCAGGCTACAGGACAGGTTGTATGTACCACTGACATTTTCCTTACTTCACTGGAGCATTTCATGCAGCATCTTAGTGAAGGGATTGACTAAGAAAACCCAACAGGTTTTCTGAAAAGGCAGCCTGAGAAGTGTGTGCCTCATGGTGGTTGGTGATTATGAGCCAGAATGCTGCTGCCTACTGGACTTGCAGGTCCCACTTCAGTCTGTTATAGAACTCCCTGCCTGGTGAACACACCTATTATCTGCTGTTTAGGAGATAGTTACAGGAAGATCAGGAGTTTAAGAAACTCAGCTACATAGAATTCCAGGCCAGTCTGGGCTATGTGAGACCCTGACTTTGTTTTTTAAAGTTATGGAATCTCTCTCCAGAAAAACTCACATGCCATTTTGTACATCTTTAAAGCTTTGTAGTGCTTCTAAATCTAGAACCAAATCATAGCTCTTTCAGGGTGTGGAACCTATTCACCTGAAGGCTTTTCCCAGTTGGTCAAGTGTCAGTGAGCAACACCAAAAGACAAAGCCTCCAGGAAGAGAGATGAACCACTTGTCTACCAGCTGTAGTGGGATTATGTTGTTACATTGTAAATAATTGTCCTGCCTACTAGTTTAATGAAAATGCTGATTGGCTGAATACAGACAGGAAGTGTGGGTGGAGCTACCAGATTGGGAAAACTCTGGGAAAAGGAAGAACAGTGCAGAGATGCCCCAGAGACAGCAGCAGATTCAGAGGACAACTATGCTGCTCTGAGATAAAGGTACCAAGCCACATGGCTGAACAGGGTAAGAATCATGGGTTGGTTTAATAGCAAGAGCTAGCAAGTTATATGCCTGGGCCCCAGGTCAATCAGTTGTACAATTAATACAAGCGTCTGTGTGTTTCAGTGGGACTATGGAACTGTGGGCCTGAAATTCCAGGTCAGAAACAAATTACTACAACCAGCCTGCAGAAATCCATTGTCTCCTAGGCCCACTGAGACCAAAGACACATCTCACTGACCAGGGTGCTTTCCTGTGCAAGGGTGCAGTGAGCTTCCCCAGGAGCCCGTCCCTACCTAGGGAGCAAGGATGCTCTTGTACAGAAGGCCTGATGGGAACGTGATCTTAGGCTACAAAGGGCACTTGGGGACTCAGACAACTTTGCAGACAAGAAAGGCAGTCTCTAATCTTTACAGTACAACTTATCATTTGTGGTTTCTCTTTCATCTAAGATCTTTTTTGCACACGGCTGCTTTTCTCTGCTGTCGTACACTATTGTTATGGCCACCTGGAACAGATCCCGAGGACCTGGAAAAAAGACAACCAGAGGAGTCAGCGAGTGAAAGGGAGTGATTAACGGTTTCTATTTGCGTGTTATCTACATGTACATTTACAATCATCCCAGGCCTGCATCTTTATTTTTAAAAAATATGTAAAAGCTTGACTCTAAAGATTTGTTAGTATTTGAGTAATTAACTCTTTTGCTGGGCCTGAAAGTCTACAGAAACTGGAATTAAGCAGTCCAAATGTCTGTTGTTGAAATCTCACTTACCAAAAGCAGTAGATTCTTTATATTTTATTATTTTATTTTTTTGCTTCAGGAGCCTTCAATAATTTGATGAAAGTCATGGCCTCTTTCCTTTGGAAAGAAATGCACATAAAATTCACTTTTAGGGCTGATCAGATGACTCAGCCAGAAAGTGTTTACCAGGAAGTGTGAGGACCGGAGCTCTTACCATGAAGTGTGAGAAGCAGAGCTCTGATCCCCAAAATCTCTTGATTGGTATGGCGGCTGTCCTGTAATTCTTGCATAACTGAGGCAAAGACAAGGATTCCCCCAAAGCAAGCTACCAAAAACAGTGGGTTCTGAGGTCATGTGAGAGGCCCTGAAAGCACCCAACACCAACCAACCTCAGCTCCACACACCCCCTGCAGCATTCCACGTGAGTACAAACAAAATCTTGATACTGTATAAGATTTTAAATTCATGGATCCTGGTAAACTACCCATCACCTGAAATAACCAGAGGAATGATGAGTTTTAATTCTTACTTGTAGGTGAGTCCTCCACCATCTGTTTAAAGATTCCCATTTGGAAATATAGTTACATAATTTTTTTCAAAATTATAATTTACACTTTTACGTGTGTAGTTTAAATATATTTGAGAAACATTTCACATATAAAAATCAATTTAGTTAAATTACTTGTAAGAGATGAGTAAATTTCATCCAGTATTTAAGTGCCTACTGTGTGCCAAATGATGCCCCAGAGCCTTCTTGACTCAGGCTACTTGATTTGTTATGGTCCTTGAGAACCTGGGAGAGGCAGCTGTGAGTGGAATCCACTCTCCCTGATGGCTGTCCCAGACTCTCAGATACTTGGAGTAGCACAGTAATGTCCTTCTCCTGTTGACATCTTCAAACAGGCCTCCTCACTGTCATCCGTAATCCTGAGTGGGTCTGCCACTGAAAGTGGGGCCCGTTAACAATCCTCTCAGTGACTGGAAAAGCAGACATTTTTGCTTCATGTTGGTTTGGTTGGAATGAGTCAGGAATGACGTAACACCCACCTTAGAACCTCTGTCCCACCCAAAAAAACAGTTGCTGGCTGAACAGTTGTCTTCTAGGCTCACCAAAGCTCTGAAGGGAAGAGACATTTTCTGAAAAACTGCTCTCAGATGTCTTCTTTAGGTTAAAAAAAAATTGAGATAGGACCTTGTGGGGATATTTTTTAATATAATAAAAACATTCGGAGATATCAGAGGGATCCACCCACAGTCAGTCTAGGAGGATCAGAGAGTGGTAACTCACATCTTTAATCCCAGCACAGGGAATATCTGGGAGTGGTGACCTGCGCCCTTAATCCAATCTGAGTTGGAGGTCATTTTAGTTTACAGAAGGAGTTCCAGGCTCCCAGGCAGGCAGTGGTGGGGCCACGCCTCACTCTGAATGTTTTTATTATATTACAAAATATCCCCACAGGGCCTTGCTATGACTCCCAGGCTAGCCTGGATCTCGTTGTGTTAACGGTGAACTTCTGATCCTCTTGTCTTGTCTCTTTTTCCTCACCAAAAAGCAGTCTTTCCAGGTTGGGTAGGATTGGGAAGGAAGGAGGGTCTGGGTTTGCTATTTTGAGGCTGACATCATTAGGGAGGGTTTGACATGCTCAGAGAAGGGAATGGAGCAGGTCCACCTATCTGCTTATAGTTCCCTAGGCACAGGCTGTTAGGTCTCAAACTCGGGACAAATGGCTGAGGTGCTTACTTTATATATCAAAGTGGGGGGGGCACCAGTCTCCCTCAGTCCTGACCAGCTACGGGGTCTCTGATCTTCTGTCCTCTTGACTTCTGGCTCTCCGTTCCCACTTCTCCCACATGGCCTGATTCAGTCTCCGCCATGTCCACTCTGGACTCTTCCAGGTGCCTCTTCCTCTGCTCTCCCACAGACCTACAATAAACCTCTCCCTCCACCATACCTCAGAGCACTATGTCCTCATTTTTATTTTTATTTTTTCCACACAGACATAGACATGGTCCCCCAAGACAAAAATGAGCAGCTACCTGCACCCCCGTCCCCTCCTCAGGGCCACCTATTAACTGTCCCCACCACTTCCTGTCTCTTTAGACAAATTGTCCTCCAGGGTAGCCTGACAGTCAACAATCAGTTTTGATCTCACTCTCTTTGGACCTTTGTCTCCAGTACACCGTTTCCTACGTGGAGGGAGCCTCAGAACATGATCCCTTCCCTCACCCGCTTTGGTCTCCTCTGCCGCTATCTGGACAGAGAGCATCAGCTAAACCTTAGCAACAGGATGGGCAGACACTGCCCTAAGGTTGTGCGGCATTGATTTAAAGAAAATTAGTTCTATCATGCTGTGGTGGCACAGCTCTGTAATCTCAGCATTCAAGAGGATGAGACAGGAGGATTGCCATGAGTATGAGGCCAGCTTTGGCTGTATGGGTATCATGTTTTTAGGGAAAGCAAGACAGTTTCTCAAGATGAGAAGGGGGTGCTGTAACTAATAAAAGTAGGTGCCAAACCTGAGGACCAGCTTAATCCCCAGGTCCTACAGTATGGAAGAAGAGGATCGCCTTCTAGAAATTATCCCCTTAATGTCACACATGTGCTTGGGCACATCCATGCACACAAATAGACACAGGAAATAAATGAATAAATGAAAGAATAATTATATGAATTTTCAGAACATTAAAAAAACTAAGAAAATAAGGTACAAATACTGTTTTTAATGAGATTAAAAGCGGTCATTTAGAAAACTTAGAATATAACAGTGCTCTATTCTTCAGCAGCCGGGAGTCCTGCAAACTGTAGCTTGGAGCAAGTCCAAAGCCGACAGACAGGCACACCAGGCATGGCTCCACGTGTACCTTTCTAATTACAGCACTAAACCAAAGCACCAATAACCAACAGAAAAACTAAGGCCTTAACATACACTCTTTGGAATCCCTGTGTTGGGCTGGAGAGATGGCTCAGTGGTTAGGAGCAGGTACTGCTCTTGCTAAGGATCTGGGTTCCAGTTCCCAGCACCCACATCAAGTAGCTTACAGCTGTGTATAACCCAGTTTCAGGGAACCTGACACCCTCTTCTTCCTCTGTGAGCACCTTTGCTGTAATGTCAGACACATACACACGACAAAGTTTTCAACAATAAGTAATAACTTGTGTCTCTCGTGTAGCCTGAGATAATCGTCACCTCTTCCACCTATACCTGTCCTGACTTCACCGTAACTCAAGGCACATGGCTCATGTGTTCCTCATCAGATGTGGTCATTGTCTGACACGACATTGTCAGTGTTCAAAATGTCTTTTTATGCTACTGTAAAATGGTGTACATTCTGGGACTTTCCATCTATGGGCATTACACATTCTTGTCATTAAATGACAGAAGATTATGAATTTTCAACAACCTGAGTAGTTTTTTTTTTTTTTTAAATCACCATTTTTTGGGAACTTAGCTTTTCCTTTTCTTTCTGGTATGCATCTCATCTGCTCTTCCCTGTCATGTCTAGCAAACAAGCGTCCCAGTGTGGGGGAAATTCTGCTTTGTTTTGATGAGTGGGCAGAGTTGCTTTTCAGAAACATCAGTGTAAATTTAAAAGGAGGCAGAAGCAAGGCTGACTTTATGGCTTAGAAGGTTAAATGCTTGCTATGCAAACATGAGCAGCTGGGTTTCAGACCCAGCACCCACATAAAAAGCTGGGGGTAGGTAGCAGCATGTACTTGAATTCCAAGTGCTAGGGAGGATCCCTGTGGCACCCTGGCCAGTGTAACCAAAGTGGTGGCTCTAGGTTCAGCGAGAAACCATGTCTGAGAAATAAGATTGAGGGGGATTGAGGAAGACCATCAGTGTTGACTTCCGACATTTGTGCACTTACATGTACACGTACACACACACACACACACACACACACACACACACACACACACACACACTGCTGTGCTCTGTAAACTGCTTCTGTTTGGTTTTGCTCTTTGGTCTTTGGTCTTTTGGGGGCCCACCACCCAGCTCCCAAATAAATCACACACAGAGGCTTATTCTTAATTATAAATGTCCGGCTTTAGCTTGGCTTGTTTCCCACCAGCTTTTCTTAACTTTAAATCATCCCATCTACCCCTTGCCTCTGGGTGTTTTCCTTTTCTTCTGTGTGTCTTGCTTTCACTCTTAACAATGGCTAGCTGTGTGACTGTGTAGCTGTGTGGCCAGGTGGCTGGGTGGCTGTGTGGCCTGGTAGCAGGCTGGCTGGGGGACTGGGTGACTGAGTAGCTGGCCCGTTCAGTCCTCCTCTCCTTGTTCTCTTGCTCTTTCTTCTTCTCTCTTCTATCCTCTCTCCTGTCAGCCCCACCTACCCTTTATCCTGCCTCCTATTGGCTGGTCAGCTCTTTATTAGACCATCGGATGTTTTAGACAGGCAAAGTAACACAGCTTCACAGAGTTAAGTAAATTCAACATAAAAGAACACAACACATCTTTTCAATAGTTAACAAATATTCCACAGCATAAACAAATGTAATACATCTTAAAATAATATTCTACAACAGTCAGCCTCAAACAGAAAGAATTTATCTGTGAAATACTGAGCTATCTGTGTACCTAGAAGAATGCACATTATCTTTATCTCATTACTGAAGCCCTGAAATCTATCGTGTATTCAAATGTTTTTCTGTATCAGGGAAAATCATGCACTTGTGGATCCAGAAAAATCTTGGAAAAATAATTCAAAATAAATTATAATTAAATTAAAATTTTATTGCTGATTTATTTTGGACTAGTTGCAATCTCAGATAGAAAAAAAATGAATGTAAAGGAAGACATTGGCCAGCTAATTTGTAAGACTCTTGAGATGTCTTTAACACAACACCAACTCATAAGCATGACTGTTCAGTACATCTACAGAGAAATACCATCTGGTTCCTGCATTTGAGTCCACCAAACTAAATGGCCTTGGGGACTTGAAGAGTCCACTGGACTCAGGGGACTAGTAGTTAGCCTTGATGTAGCCATTTCTAATAGGGCCACATGGCACACTTGATCCAGCCCACTTCTGCTAGGCCACCCTCATCTCCCTTTGTGTAAGATTGTCCAGAATGTGGAGCTGGCTCCCAGTTTTCAGAGCCTCTATGTTCACTCTGGAAGTGAGTTTCTGAGGGTTCTTTCCTCCAGCAGGAAGCTGTATAGAAATACAATGGGGGTGGGGGTGCTGGAAGGAAGACACAGCTGTTGTATTAGGTTTCTGGCCCGGGCTTTGGACTTTCCAGCTTAACCTCCCGGCCTGGACTTTCTGGCCTAGCCGCAGGCCCAGACTTTCAGACCCACAGTCCCATAGTCCCACTGAAACACACAGATGCCTACATTAATTTTATGCTGATTGACTTGGGGCCCAGGCATATAACTTGCTAGCTCTTGCTATTAAACTAACCCATGATTCTTACCCTGTTCAGCCATGTGGCTCGGTACCTTTTCTCAGAGCAGCATAGTTGTCTTCTGGCTCTGCTGGCGTCTCATCGTGGTGTTTCTGTGGCTTCTCTGTGGCATCTCTATCCTGTTCTTCCTGTTCCCAGAGTTTTCCCAGTCTGGTAGCTCCACCCACACTTCCTGTCTGCCTTAAACCAGTAGGAAGGACAATTATTTACAATGTAACAACATAATCCCACTACACACAGCCTGTGTGGGTTCAGTGACATGGACCTCTGCACTGCTCAGCTGCATCCAATTTCACTAGAGGCTCCTTCAACACCAGGCTCACAGACAGGAGCCGACCTACACTTACTTTCTTTGGACTGCTTTAAGCAGAAATAGATTAAGTGCTCAGTTTTTCCAGTATTTTAAAATGTTTCAATAGTGCAGATCCAAAGTAAGTATTTATCCAACTGGCTCAATTTCTCAATATTTTTCACCTAGAAGTGTGAGTGCTAATTCCCTAGGTCTTAAAAAGATGTTTAAAATGAGCTACCGACTTTCAATGCCCAAGAATCAGATTATTTTCCATGGTGTGACAGAGGTTTAGGTTCCCAGACAGAACCACTAGGTGAGCAGTGTTTAATAATGAGCACAGGTATGTGCCCTCTGGGGGGAAATACTGGTGATTTTATTTGTCTATTGAATTGATGTGTTTTAATTTAGCACAACTAATTAGAAAGAAAAAAATGTAGTTGGGCATGTTGAAACATTCCCGTGATCCCAGCACTCAGAAGGCTGAGGCAGAGGGATTGCTGAGCTCAAGGCCAGCCTGTGTTCTAAGCCACCTAAAGGCTACATGGTGGAAAAGCAAGTTCAATAACAGAAGGGAAGGAAGTAGAGAGAATGGGCTGGAGAAATGTCCCAGCAGCTAAGAGGAAGTTCCAGAGGACCCAAACTCAGCTCTCAGCACCCACGTTGAGCAACTCACAAATGCCTCTAACTCCAGCTCTGGGGGACTGAACACCTCTGGCCTCTACAGTTACCTGAGCTTATATGCACATACCCATACACAAGTATACATAATTAAAAATAAATATTTTATGACAGGGCAGTGGTGGTGCACACCTTTAATCCCAACACTCAGGAGGCAGAGGCAAGGGGATCTCAGAGTTCAAGGCCATCCCGGTCTACAGAACTAATTCCAGGACAGCCAGGGCTACACAGAGAAACCCTGTCTCGAAAAACCAATAAAAAGAAAGAAGGAAAAGAGTCCTTTCAGGCTAAGGATCTAGCTCAAGGGTAGATGCATAGCTGAGGGAGGGAGGGAAGAAGGGAGACAGGGAGGGAGGGAGAGAGAGAGAGGGAGGGGTGGGGTGACCCAGGAAGGAAACCCTGTGCTCTCCCTCCCTTTCCTCACCACCCCATTCCTCACTTACTATATAGCCAAGGATACCCTTCCGCTTCTGCC
Organism: Phyllotis vaccarum; assembly: GCA_033318265.1. Taxonomy (NCBI): domain Eukaryota; kingdom Metazoa; phylum Chordata; class Mammalia; order Rodentia; family Cricetidae; genus Phyllotis; species Phyllotis vaccarum. The sequence continues at coordinate 68,038,951 of JARWLC010000016.1, read as the reverse complement.
CCTCCTGCTGGGACTCACCTGCCACAGTGCCTGATTTATGTAGTGCTGGGGATCCAATCCTGGGCTCCTGCATCAACTGAGTCACAACCCCAGCCCCCACACCTTCTCTTGAAATAGCATCGTGCCATAGGAGGGATCACTTCTCAACCCGGTGACACCTTCGCTGTGTGACTGGAGACTGTAGCTCTCAGAGTCTTCTCATCTGAGAGACCATCAACCGAGGCAGCCATGCCATAGTGTCCTTTTCGAGAATAAAAGGTCTGATTCAACAGATTCTCATAAGTCGGGAAGGATCTGTGGGTAAGCATCAAAATCCAGACATATTTTTAAAAGTGTTTTAGTTTTACTGAATTATTTTTGCTTGGAAACTTTTTTTTGTTCCAACCAAATTGGTTACTTTTGTACTATTGTGAGCCATTTGTTTTAATTTCATGGTTTTCAAAAGTTTACAGTTATATAAAATTTGATGTCAGGGAAATTCGTTAGAATGTTCATTATCTGGTGAATCCAGCATTCATCTGCCTCACATATGTTTCCACTGATGGCTTTCAATGGCCCTCAACACACATCAGACATACTCCAACTTATTAAACACTCACATAAACACTCATGCACTGAGACCCAGCTGGGTCATAAAATATGGCTGTCTCTGACGCGAATTAAATTTTGCACGAAGGGGGTCTGGTGTCTCTACAGAAAGGTACACACATATACTGGTGTGCTCTGGAAAGCTGATTAAAAAAAATGGTTCCTTCCAGCTCAGCAACTCTTGCTTTGTTCCTGTCCACTCACCACCCTTTCATTTGCAATAAATCTGACAGAAACTTCCAGAATGAAAATAAGAACGTTTGCATTTGAAGGAGATGCTGGCAAGCAGCCACAGACTGAAAGCAAACTAGCTAATTCTGGTCTTGTTTTTCTGCCAATAACTCCTTGGCCTCTGCACACTCCACACAGGACGGGCCCCAAAGACGATTCTAATCGTGAAGAAAACTCTTGGCTCGAGAGCCAATGAATCATGGCAACTTGGACTTCCTCTACTCCGGATGGACTGAGCTGTTTCTCCACACAGACTCATGTCAGCCCTGGGGACGGGACAATGAAGACATCCCAGGGGCGGTCAAACCATTCAGCTTGCCTTGTAACACAGAGGGTGAGACCAGCCAGAAGAGGTCCACTTGAGCTGCTGGCCTACATTTCATCAAGAAGGGGGAGAAGGAGGGGGAGGGAAGGAGCTGGGCCTGGGGTGCAAGCTCTGTAACCTCAGCACTCAGGAGGCTGAGGCAGACAAATCTTCAGTAGCCTGGGTCAGAGAGTAAGAGTCCATCAACCTCCCCCTCCAAAAAAGGGGGGAGGGAGAAAAAATTTTAAAAAGGAAGGAATGAAGGGAGGGACGGAAGAATGCAATGCCTTGACTATTTGGTAAACGCGGTTGATTTTTTCAGATCTTCTAGACTGCAGATTCCGAATCCAGCTCCTGCATCAGATGCAGTCCCTTCTCATTCTAAAACTTTATACCCATCTCAATCTCAAGGAGCAGGCTTCTCCATCAGGCTTATTTACTTTTTTTTTTTTTTTTTTTTTTTTGATTTTGTGGCTCTTTGGATGAAACCCAGGGCCTCCCCAGTGCTCAGCCAGCTCCCTGGCACACCCCCCCACCCCAGGCAAAGATTGAGCCGAATTCTGAGGCATGTGTGGGTCTGACCCATTTCATCCACAACTGGTAAGGTGATACAGAATGCCCTGGGTACTGGTGGAACAGGTTGGAATGAGAAATAAAGACTACCTCTGTTAAGAAAACAGATTGGAGGACTCTTCTCCCAAGGGTGTTTCCATGGGCCTGGGAAAGAAGTTTGGTGGTTTGAAGAGCAGCATGTGATTCCAGAGACAGACACTCCTGCAGGGGAGCCAGCACGGGGCCGTAAGCCTGGTCTGTCCCCAGAGGAAGTCTGCAGGTCTCTGTAGTCAGAAGGCCTAAGCAACCCACAGAGAGGCCAGAACCACCATCCCAGCGAGAGTCAAAGCCTTATAAACTTGATGGAAGCTAGAGGACAGGGCATCCCATTCCATCCAAAGAGCCGAATGTTAGGGGACCCTGGACCTGGAATGTGTCTGGGGAAAAATGTTTGGCCATGTGCTGGTTAGTTTTATGTCAACTTGAGAGTCTTCTGAGAGAAGGGAACCTCAATTAAGAAACTGTCTCCATAAGATCAAGTTGTAGACAAGCCTATAAGGCATTCTCTTCATTAGTGACTGATGGGGAAGGGCCCAGCCCATTTTGGCTGGTGCCATCCCTGGGATGGTGGTTTTAGGTTCTAAAAAAAAAAAAAAAAAAAAAAAAAGCAGGCTGAGCATGTCATGAGGAGCAAACTAGTAAAGCAGCATCCTCCTTGGTCTCTGCATCAGCTCCTGCTTCCAGGTTCTTACCCTGCTTAAGTTCCTGTCCTGACTTCCTTGAGGAAGTGGAAGCCACATAAACCCCTCTTCAACTTGGTTTTTGTCATGGTATTTATTTTATCACAGCAATTGAAATCCTAACTAGCACATCTCCCCTGGTACAAAAGGCACTTAGAGAAAGGGTTAAGTCTCATCAGGAGGATCCGAGACTTCAGGCCCAGAGTCAGCTTTCTGGGCCAGGCTCTACTGCAGCAACAGTTCCCAGAGTCTGTTGTAAACTGTGTTCTGAGATATCAGTCATGCACAGCTATACCATCCCTACTCAATGATGGATGGATGGGTGGGTGGATGGATGGATGGATGGATGGATGGATGGATGGATGGAGCCATGCTTTCAAGTCCCCCAGGAAAGGTGAACAGCCATCTTTACAGGGAGTGCTCACCAGGGCAGGTAACATGGTCCTTGTCTCTGGCAAATGTGAGTAAACCATGACAGGGTCCAGGCAAGGCCAGAGACATGGGGGGGGGGGGGACCTGACCAGAACCACACACTGAGTTCCAAAGGACAACAGAAGGCTGATGCAGGCATAGTGATGAAAGCCTGGGCAGTGACAACAGGATATCAGGTTGGAAAGCCTGGGCTGCATGGTGATTCACGATCAGTCTGAGCTGCATAGCAGAGCCCAGTCCAGAAAACCCAACAGGATAAAAAGCCCTCAAATTCTCTGGTCTACAAGGGATCCCATTCGGAAAGGCCAATAAAGGCCCTGGTAATACACACGGGGAGTCAAGCCACTCTACAGTAAGGCCAAGATTTCTTCCCTACCTGTGTCGGAGAGTATGGAACAGAAACAGGGCCCTCTGCTTCCTCCACACAATGACAATGCCACATCCAAGTCTAAGGAAGTGCTCTGGCAGGACTGCCTCTGGAAGCAGATATTCCCAACTGCTCTGGTTTCTTGGAAGTAAGCCAGGAATAAGCCTGTGGCTTAAATTCCTTACTATTCAATGTACGTGGCTGGCTCACGTACTAAAGCTTAATGCTGAGCACAAATATTCTGTGGCTTTTTCAGCGAAGCCTGGCTGGAGCTGCACGTTCTTGCCCTCCCATCCCTAGCATTAAAAAAAAGAAAAGAAAAAGAAAAAAAAAAAAGCTGAAGACCATACAACATAAAATGGCTCTTAAAAAATATTGTTACTTTATTTGTGTTTTGCGCATGCGTATGCATGCATTTGTGTGTTGTGTGTTCATGCACACCGTGAGAGTGTCTGTCTCTCTGTGTGTGAATACCACAACACAGGAGTCAGAGAACAAACTTGTAGGAATCTGTTCTCTCCTTCCATCAAGACATGAGTTCGTGCTCAGTGGTGAGATGTTCTTTGATCCATCCCCAACCCCTAAATGACTCTTTAAAATTAGCAGTTTGGGTCAGGTGAGGTGCTACATGCGTGTAATCCCAGAATAAGGAATGGAAGCCGGAGGCTCTTGTTCAAACCCAGCCTCAGCTACTCGGTGAGCTGTGAGGCTGCCTGGGATGTGTAAGATCCTGTCTCAAAAGCCAAACAGGGACTAGGATAGAGCTCAGTTGGGAGAGTGTGTGCCTGTCATGCACTAATGCCAGGGTTCAACCTCCAGCACCCCCTTGAAGGGGCCAGGGAGCTCGGGAGATGGCTCAGCGGGCAAAATGCTTGCCATGCAAGTATAAAGACCTGAACTCAAATCCCCAAAACGCACAGGAGTGTGGGAGATTGTGTTGTTTCATTGTAAATAATTGTCCCACCCACTGGTTTAAAAAAAAGCGCTGATTGGCCAAAGGCAGGCAGGAAGTATGGGCGGAGCTACCAGACTGGGAAAACTCTGAGAACAGGAAGCACAGAGCAGAACGCCAGAGAGAAGCCAGAAGATGCAGAGGACAACTATGCTGCTCTAAGAAAAGGTACTGAGCCGCATGGCTGAACAAGATAAGAATCATGAGTTAGTTTAAGGGTAAAGAGTTAGCAAGTAATATGTCTGGGCCTTAGGCCAATCAGTGTACAATTAATATAAGCACCTGTGTGTTTCTGTGCGACTGTAGGCTGGAAAGTCTGGGCCAGAAACCTTATATAACAGGCGCGCGCATGCATGCATGTGCACACACATACACATGTAGGCGGAGTTTTTCTGTCCTGAAGCCTCTCTCAAATAAACACACTGAGGTTTATATTAATTACAAATGCTCAGCCAATAGTTCAGGCTTATTACCAACTCTTTAAGCTAACTCATTCCTTCTTTATGCTCTGCCATGTGGTGCTACCTTTATGTAGCATCTCCTGAAGCTCTGTGTATGACTAACAACTCCAGACTCCTCCCTTCATCCCATCATTCTTAGTTTGGCTCTCACCTAGCCTTATTCTGTTCAGCTATTGGCCAGTCAGATTTTTATTAACCAATGAAAGTAATACATAGTCACAGTGTACAGAAGGATTATTCCACAGTATTTCCTCCTTTTGTCTAATTGAGAAGGAAGGTTTTAACTTTATCATAGTAAAACTATATATAACAAAACAGTTATTAAATAAGAAGTACAGCTACAATATCCAGTTCGTTTATATTTTGCAAAATTAGAGAAAATATTCTATTATCTATTTTATCTTTGTGACTCTAAAATTTTATACCTAATTTACCTTTTATCATAACTAAGGAAAACTAACTACAACTATCTAGTCTTCAACTCCCTAACAACAGGGACATCTCACAGTCTGGACTAAAGTTCTTTTGTAACAATGGGGCATTCATGTATATATTCAGCTATATAGGCCTATATACACTTTTCTGAGAAACAAAGAATATTGAAGAACTGTCCTATCTTCTTGACAAAGTTTGGAAGTCCCTTTTTTTTGCATCCTGCTGGTCCAGTTTGGACAGCATGCTGTCAGAAATCGAGGCAAGGGTAGTTTCTTTGCCCAAATGGTTAGCTTTTGCCATAAAGAAAGCAAACTTTATATGGAGTAACTTCAATGCCATCATCTCTGAAGTATATTGGTGTTATCATGAACAGACATGTGTCATCATCAGAAAAAGCCTGAGGTTATTACATATATTAAATGCCATATCCTGTAGGTCTTTGAAGTATTTGAACATTATCTATCTACCTAAACATATCTGTGTATGACCTTGAAAACATACCCAATATGACTATAAGTTTGACTGTTATCAATGGCTATTATCCTGTATTTCTTAATTATACATTGCATTTAAAAATGAGCTGCACAGATACAATTCCCTAAATAAGAGTAGAAACATACATACAACATAACAAAATTAACCTTAAATTTGTATCAGTAAAGCAAAATCTATACCAATGTAAAATATTTTGAGATTAGTAGTTGTATTTTTAGTTGAACAGTAGATTTAATAGCCTACCCCTTTATCCTGTCATTTGTACATAGCTCCCTTTAAAAAAAACAAAACAAAACAAGATCCCTGAATCTAATTTCCCTTGTTCAGCTTTTTTTCTGACTATTACCAATAATAACTTATAACCACCTCCCCTTAAATGATAACACATATATATATAACCCATCTTTTGGGAATGTGGGCATTATTTTCTAAACTACTTCTTGTTGTTTGGGGGCACTGGTAATTTTGAACCCTGAGAAAATTCAGGATAATTGTTAGTTCTTAGCTGAAGTGGTTTGTGAGACTGGATCATCTCAGCTAGCAGCCTTGAAGCTGTTTTGGATGTTGGATCACCTGGGCCATTTGTTTTTATTGGTGTCTTGTCCCTTGTTCTGAAAATACATAAATTTTCAAAGTATTTACATATCTCTATTAATACAAGTATAGACTGTGCATTGTAAACAAGTCAGCCAAAGATGATTTTTTTGTTTTATGTTTGAGCAGATAAAATATGTTACATGTTTTATATTTTTTTCTAGGGTTATTTCTTTATGGCTGTAGTCAGGATTTCAGGGGGTCTTCTTTGATCAAACCTGATCATCTTTAACTTTGAATAAATCCACAACCTCTTGTTTCCTATGGAAATAGAAGCATAACTTCTTCCACAAAATAACATATCTTTTGACTTCCATTTTGAAGTCAAGAATTTTTAAAATTTACAGGTTGATTTAATCCAGCACATTTATAATCAAATGTCTCTCAGCAGCTCCTTCCCTGACAAAAAATCAAAGACAAAAAATAACACACGTTATCCAGATTTTCTGTGTATTTTCCATCTTTACATGGCTTCTTTTTTATATTGCCTTACTCCCTTCTTAAGGGCTTTATTATTTTAAAACTGTATTTTTAAGCTATGATTGTATATATTTTTTATCTTCTCTCTCCCAAGTCCATGTATATTTTTAAACACTGTTACCTTTTCAGAGGCTTATTTTTGTTTATTTTAGAGGTTTATTTATCTGTATTGTTTTTTGATCACATAATGTGTGAATGTTATGTCAGTTACCATCATTGCTCATCCTAGCACATTGTGGATTGTGGCTGGCTTCCTCCTGCAGGCAACTGGTGGGAGACCCTTTTCTGTATTGTGGCCATTGTGACAGACTGCAGGAACCGGTCACTTGGCTTAGCTCATGGCACCCTGGCAGCTCAAGCCTGAAGGCAGTGGCCAAGAAATGCACCCCTGTACCACAGCCGGCATGAGAGATTGAGACTAGGAAGCTGCTCTTGGCTCCATTTCTGTGTGTCTAGAATACTTTCCCAAGTTCTCCCAGGTTTTATATGGATGTAGCTGCTCCATATTGGGCACCATTTGTAGGTGGAGTTTTTCTGTATCGTGGCAGTAGTTCCCAAACCATAAGTGACCATATAAATTATAAAACAGCATATATACGTACATGCATGTGCACTCACACACACACACACACACACACACACACACACACACACACAATCACACACACACACACACACAGGGAAGGGTTAACAACTCAATGACATTTAGTTCTTTCCCAATATTATATAACCACCCCCACTGTCAAGCTCAGAATTGTTCTCACCATCCCAAAGGAGACCCTGCACCTACTTAGAAGAGGCAAATCTGCAGGAACAGTCAGCAGATTTGGGGGTTCAGCCCTGGGGAGAAAGGCAATGAAAAATGACTTCTGAACAATGTCTGCTTTGAGATAATAAACTCACAGTCTTCCTATCTCAACCTTCTGAGGGCTGAAATTAGTGTGGGGCCACAGTGCACATGGCCACCCTTGATTTGTAAACGTTTTTATATACTCTGAATCAGATAGTCTAATTGGCAAATATTTCCTCTCATCTTGTAAATCTTCTCTTGTGTATGACAGTTTTGTATGTGTATATAGAAAGTACTGGGATCACTATTCTCTCGAATCCTTCTCCTCCTCCTTCAGGTGTGGGGTTTGAAGTATTAACTTACAAGCTGAGAAATTTGAGAGACATTCCTTAGCCAGAAGAGTAAGTCATCATTAGAAAAACAGTGATAAGACCTATCAGTAGGATGGACCCTCACTATGAGAATAGCATCCCTTCACCCAAACTCACACATGGACACTATAAACTACCAGTACTGGGCTTGGAGAGATGACTTGGTGTAGTAGGAGGTTTCTGACCTGGACTTTTGGGCCTAGCCTCAAGGTTTAGGCCTGCAGACCCACAGACCTGCAGAGACAAACAGATGCTTACATTAATTTTAGGCTGATTAGCCTAAGGCCCAGGCATATCACTTGCTAACTCTTTACCCTTCATCTAACCCATGACTCTTATCCTGTTCAGCCATGTGGCTCGGTACCTTTTTTTAGAGCAGCATAGTTGTCCTCTGCATCTTCTGACTTCTCTCTGGCATTCTGCTCTGTTCTGCCTGTTCCTAGAGTCTTCTTAGTCTGGTAGCCCCGCCCATATTTCCTGTCTGCCTTTGGTCAATCCGCACTTTTTATTAAACTCATAGGTGGGGACAATTATTTACAATGGAACAACATAATCTCCCTACAACTTGGTTCTTCCAAAGGACCGAAGTTTGATTCCCAACATACCATTACTACCTGTAACTCCAGCTCCAGGAGATCTGACATCATCTTCTCTGGCTTTCAAGGGCACCACACACACACACATACACACACACATACACACACACACACACACACACACACACACACACACACACACACACACACAGTACTAGCACCTCAGTACATGACTTGTGTTAGAAAAAGGCCTAGATGAAGTATAAATTTTTGTTGGGATCACTAGTCTGCAAATAAGGACACAGAGACATTATTAACTAGGAAAGTTCAGCCTAAGCTTAGGTTTGTCTCCCTAGCTCTTATAACTTAAATTAACCCATTTTTTTTATTATCCTACATTCTACCATATGGCTTTTCTCTCTCTCCCATCCTACGTGTCCAACTTGTTTCAAGTCTCTGTGGCATTTAGATTCTCTTCTTCTTTCTGTCTCTCCCCACAAATCCCACCTGTACCTCCTGTCTAGCTATTGGAATTTCAGCTTTTTATTAAAGCAATCACAGCAATACATCTTGACACAGTGTACAAATATCCCACAATATTTCCCCCTTTGTCTAAATAAAAGGTGAAGGTTTTAACTTTAACACAGTAAAACTATGTATAATAAGAACAACTATCAGATAATAATTACACTTACAATGTTTGGTCTAACTGTATCCATCTGAATCACTGTATCAGTATCTATCTGAAATTGGCAAATTCAGAGAAAATATTCCATTATCTATCCTAGCTTGATGTGTCAACAGTTTTATCCCTGATTTACTGTCTTCAAAACTATGGAAAACTCTAACTATAACCATTTAACATCAACCCCATCAGAGACCTGAGAAAAACTTAATACTACCTGAGTAAACAGGAAGTGCAGAGAAAGCAACTTCCAAAATTAAGAAACTATGGAGATGTCTGGCTGCCTGGACCATCACCCCAAGGTTCCTCTGCAATGTTGGGGCATCCATCTTTGGCCTACAGGCCTAGAATGTCTGACAGACCTTTCTATGAAGCCGGAATCTTGTCAAGGTTTGGCAGTTGCTTTCTTTTGTGCTCTGCTTGTCCAGTTTTGGACAAAAGACTGTCAGCAGTCAAGGCAAGGACAGTTTCTTGCCCACTGGCTAACTTTGCCACAAATAAAAGCAAATTTTATATGGAGGTTCTTCAATGTCCATCATCCTCTTTTGAAGTAAATTAATGCTGCCAGGAGCAGATGTGTCTCACTGTCATGAAAAGCCTTAGGATACTAAAACATCATTAAATGCCATATTCTGAAGTATTGGAATAGCACTATCTATCTAAAATATATCTGTTTAACTTTAAAAAATGTATCTAATGCGACTAATTATTAATATTTTGATTATTATAGATGACTGACTAACTACTAACTTGTCTTTATTATCCCAGGTAGCTTTCAATGACTAAAATTTTTCATTTTTAAATGAGCTGCATAGGTACAGTGTCTTAAATAATAATAATAAAAAACCCTTAAATTTGTACCAATATATAAAAATCCATACCAATGTAAAATATTTCAGACTAGTGGTTGTTCAAAAACAGACTCTGCTATAGTAGGACAAGCCTATAGGTTCAAGGAAATTGCCTCAGACCAGTTGCCAAGGCATGCTCATTATCTACTTCCTTATAAGCCAACTGGAGTATGCCTGAGGGCCTAGCAATAACTGCGGTCCAACGTTCCTGATTGCTCAGAATGCCTAGCAGAAGATGCTGTCAGATCTCCTGATGGTGCTCAGCCAATGAAGAACATGCAATATTACCAGATTGTGACACAGCCAGGGTGCTGGGAGGAGGGTATGTAAGGCTCTCCCCATTGTTGAATAAATGAGTTGGTTCTTTTCAACTGACTCCCAGGGTCTGTGTCATTGACTCTGCGCCTTCACCCCCTCCCCTGAGGGAACTGTTATGACCCAGCAACACTCTCCAATCCACCCTCTTATCCCATGATTTCTATACCATATCCCTAATTTTTCCCTTCAGAAAGATATCCTTTAATCTAATCTCCTTTGTTTATCTTTTTTTCCCTGACTATGACCAATAACAACTTTTAACCATTTCCCCTAAATAGTGACAAACATCTATAACTCATCAAATGACCATAAACCATCCACCCACCTTTTGGGAATGTTGGCATGATATTCTCTAGACTGCTTCCTGTTGTCTGGGAATCATGGCATCTTTGCGAGACCATGAGAAAACTGAGGTAATGGTCAAGTTCTAAGAGAGCTAGCTGTTGTCCAGACTCAATGTGATGGCAAAGTTGCTGGGCTTATCTGAAATTCTGGCTGGATAGTCTGTGAGGTTGGACCATCTGATCTAGCAGCTTTGAAGTTGTTTTGGATGCAGAGTTGTGAGAAAAATGAAGCAGAAGAAGTCTGAGAGGCTGGGTCACCTGGGCTACTTGTCTATTGATGTTTGGTTCTTTTTATTCTGAAAACATATAAACTTTTTAAGGTGACATATATCGGCATTAACATAAGTATGAAATATGTGGTGTGCAAAGGTCAGCTAAACATGAGCTTTTGTTCTATGTTTGAGCAGGTAAAAGGCACCTGTTAACTTTATAAGTCAGTTTAGACTGTATAACTAAACCTCAATCTCTACCATATAAAAAGATGGCATGAATAATAAGTCATGAGGACTCTGAAGCTTCCAAGATTTATGATGTTTCATCCAGTCTCAGGGATGTTCCCATAGTAGAGGAATCAGCATATATATATCACCTGTCCTGTAGACTTCTTTGGTCTCTTTTTTTCATGTTTATAATCAAGATTATCAGGAGGTCTCCCCTAATCAAATCTGATCTTCATTAAGTATGAAGAGAATCAGAACTTATTGCTTCTTGTGGAAACAAAGACATAACCTCTCCCCAACACAACACATTTCTGACTTCCATTTTGAAGTAAAGACATTTTAAATATATATAGGTTGGTTTAATTTAGCAGTTTCCATAATCCAATGTTTCTCAGAAGCTGCTGGTTTTTGTACATTAGCATTTAAAAAAAATTCAAAGTCAACAAAGTGCCATACAGGATCCAGACATCCTGTGTATTTCCAATCTTTATATGACTTACTCCTTTTACGTTAACTTTATTATTTTTAAACTATTTTTTCTATGACTGTCTATACCCATTTTCCTTTCCGTTCTTGAACATCCAAGCACATGTTAAAGCATGCTGTGTCTTTTTAGAGGCTTTCTGTGTCTGGACCTGGCTTTACTAAGAGCCTGCAGTGTTCTCTAACTGTGTGAGACAAATCTTACTCAGATGGCATGGTGCTATTCCTCTGTACACTGCCCACCGGCCCACCTGAGAGACTGCAGGACTAGAATGCCACCTTGCCTCCTTGCCCTGAACTTCCCTTAGCTTTCCCAGGCCCGATGTTTGGATATTTGAGGCCCCACGTTGGGCACTGTAAGCAGTACGGCTTTTCCTCCAGACTGCCAGCCTGCAATTAACGACACGAGAGACTTATTATAAATTATGAAGCTCAGCCTTGGCTTAGGCTTGTCTCGCTTATAACTTAAATTAACCCATATTTTTATTAATTTACTTTCTACCACGTGGCTTTTACCTCTCTCCCATCCTATGTGTCCAACTCATACCTCATTTCCATGGTGTCTAGATCCTTCTTCACTTCCTCTCTGTCCCCAGGAACCCTGCCTATGCCTCCTGCCTAGCTATTGGCTGTTTAGCTTTTTATTGTACCAATCACAACAAATATATCTTCACACAGTGTACAAATATCCCACAAGACATTTAGGGATGTAATCAAAGTTAAATGGGATCAGCGGGGTGGATCAGGCCCTACTCCAATACAAATGGTGCCCTTAGGAAGGAGGACAGGTTTCTGAAGATGGGAAGAAGGAGAAAAAACACAGACAAGATCTACTCTGCCATGTCTTGACCTTGGACTCCTGTCTCTAGGGCTGTAACAGAAGCTGTCTGTATTGTTGAAGCTGTAGTCTGTGGTGTTTACTCTGGCAGCCCAGGACTTTAGCCTCAGACCTTCCTTTCAAAAATCGGTAACTCGGGCCAGCTAGGGATTCCGCTCAACAGCAGAATGCCTGCCTCCCAAGTGCAAGGCTCTATGTTCCACCCCTTGCAACACAAAAGGTGTGTGGAGGAAAGGGGGGCTGAAAAATAAAGCCAGACCTGGTGATCTACCTCTGTAATGCTAGCACTCGGGAGATGGAAGCTTGGAGATCAGGAGTCCAAGGTCACCTTTGACTACATATCTCATTCTAGGCCACTTAGGGCTGGGATACTGAAGACCCTGTCTCAAAAAGAAACACACAAATAAAATATTCCTGATGTCCCCCTCTATGATTCTATGAAAACCTGCTGGGCCTTATTTATAAGCCTTCCTTTCCTGAACTTGATGATGAGTCTCCTAAGGCAAGAGATCATGTCCTATTATTTGCTGGGTTTTCTTATTTCCAGAGTGTAAATCAGGAGTTGGCAAATAAATGTTACCAGAATAACTTCTTTAAATAAAATAGGAAATGAGAAAAGGTAATAATTGGTAACATGAGGAAGATCATTTTCATAAACCAAACTCCAGTTCCTTGGAAGGAAATTATTCACTTAGCTCTTAGAAAACATCTTCCTTCAGGGTGTTTACCTTGGTTTTTGTTTTGTTTTATTTTGGAGTGTTATTGGTGTCTGCAGGAAGGGGAGGGTGTTCTGTAATGATCTGTGATGTATTCATTGTTCTAAATTTTTATAATTTTTTTAAACGTCCCTCAGGGTTGTGGAGATTTGGTGGATACTTGCTCACAAGACATGGAAACTTCTAGTTCAGGTCACCAGAACCCATGAAGACACAACCTGTCTGTAATCCTAGCACCCAGGAGAGGCAGCAGGAGAGTCCCTGGGGCTTGCTGGCTGTCTGGGCTAGCTTCACTGGGGTGCGAGAGGGCCTGCCTCAACATAAGAGACAACACCTGATACTTCCCAGTGCACACACATTTGCACATGCATCCTCTCACATGTACGGTCACACGAATGCATATGAACACACACATGCAGAAAGTTAAAGCATGGTATGTGAACGTAATTCTCAACAGGATGTGTTTCTTCTTGACTCTGAATGCCGCCATATTTCGGGAACCTGGATGCACCCAGGATGCACCCATCTTTTGTCAACCATCACAGGAAATAACATTCCTTTCTATCTGTTTTGATGGATTTCTTGCATTTAGATACAATGTGATTTTCTTTCTTTCGCTTTGTTTTTCCGGAGACAGAATCGCTCTCAGCAATTCTTGCCAATCAATAGTCAGTTGAAGCACATCGTGAAGCAATAAAGCCTTGAAGACTCTTCCAGATTGGTCTAACAGCGATGCTCAGCTAACTTGGGAGGAGAGGTAACCTGGATCAGTTGCCCTCAGGTCCCACCTGGATGACGCCCACTCGCCATGCTGTGAAAGGTGAGACCCGGCCCCACCATCACATAGGCGATGCTCTGCCTCGCGACCCCAAGCTCCAGAACCCCTGCTCTGGGCCCCAAATCCACGCCCCTTCTCGACCCAACCCCCGGACCAACTCCGAGGCCCCGACCGCGGTGCCATTATCCCCCCCTTCCACCCGGATTTCTGCGGGAGACCTGGGCTCGGTGCTCTCGGGCGCCGCCTAGCGCTGGCCGGGTCGGCTGCCAGCTGCTCTGGGACCGCCGGCCGGGAGCCCGCTTGGGGTGGGGCCGCCTTGGGTCTCAACCCCTAGCGCTGGCCCCCAGAGATGCTCCTGCCTTGGAATCCAGGCGTCTTTCTTTGGGGTCCAGAGGCGCGGGATGTTCAGAGGGCGCTGGTGGGACAGGCACATGTCTCCCTTCGGTCCTTCCGCATCCGCTTGTCTCTGCAATGGGAGGCGCCCCGCGCTGAGCCAGCTTTGGAACCATCCCTGGAAGCAGCCCAGACTCCTGCAGTTTGTTAGCCTTGGCAGGTCGCTGGAACCTCCAGGGAACTTTATGAAGACAAGTATCTGGACCCCACCCCAGGCCGATTGACTTAGGGGGAGTAGTGTGGAACATGTGCATTTTTCATGCTCACCCAGTAAGTCCTAAGGCCTTCGGTGTTAAGAACATCCACTTAACTACGCGCGAGCTACGCGGAGGTTTCTTGCTCCAAGCCCTCTTAACTGCTTGTGCGCAGACTCACGTCCTTCTAAAAGTCTTGGCTCTGGACTAACTAGCCTAGAAAGCACAGGTCCTGGTCTAGCCTCACCCTCACTCAGGAGGAGTGGGGGCTCTTTTTTGGGGGGAGGGGCGTAATTACCGTTGTGCTTAACCAGGTTAAAGCAGATTCAAGACTAGAATCTGGATCCTTGAACTTCCTGTCCAGATGGAGTTGCCAGGTCTCGCAAATAAAAGCGTAGAATGTTCAGTTAAATATGACTCTCAGACCAACCATGAATAATTTTTTCGATTATGTCGATATTGTTCAGGGAGGCCTGTAAACGCAGCACTTGGGAAATGTGGGAAAAGAAGGAGGCCTTCAGACCAGCTTTGGTGAGTGTGAGGCCAGCTTGAGCTACAGGAGACCTCATATCTCAAAAAAGAAAAAAAAAAAGAAATTCAAATATGCTAAATATCTGTTATAGATCGGGAATTAAGATGTAACAGGATGTCCTGTATCCTATCAAACACACTGTGCCCAGTGAATACCCCCCCCCCCCAAGGAATCAAAGCTGAGCCAATACAAAGCAGGTATGCCTTAGGCTAAATACTGAGAGCCACCAGCTAGCTGTCATAGGGTGCTGGCTGCTCGGCTTGAGACTTCAGGCCCAGAACTTGACTTGCTTCATGCTCCCCGCTTAAGCTTCAGTCTTCTTGGAAACTTCCCGGTATACATAGCCAGGCAAGGCTGAAACATGGCCATTGGCAATACCAAACCCCAAACCTCTAGATTACCAAGCCGGGTGAGAGATCCAGTCTTAACAGCAATAAACAAAACCAACAAAAAGCCACAAAGTGACAGGCTGGAAGGATGGCTCCGTGGTTCCCAACACCCATGCAATTGTCTATAATTCTAGTGCCAGGGGTTGGATGTCCTGTTTCTGATCTCCGAGGTTGCTGCACACCCACGATGCAAGACACAAATGCAGGCAGGGCACCAGTACATATAAAATTGAAATAAATTTTGAAAAGTAAAGACACCTAACGCCAACCTCGGCTCCCACGAGAACTCAGGCACAGTCACGCGTTTACACAGGCACACATTATACCAATTTAAAATCCCACAAATACCTGCATCTTCCTTCATATCAGCCCTTGCAAGCACAGCCTTCAGGTTCCAATAAAAGAAGGAAAGCCTTGAACACAGCTTGGCACAAGCTATCTTGTGTGAGAGCAATTCCTTTCTCCTCTGCCCCCCTTCTGTGGATATTGTGATTTGCCATTCTTTTAGTTTATTATTTAATTTTATCTTCTAAAAAAATTACTTATTTTTAGTTTCTGTGTATGGGATTTTGCCTGGCTATACATCTGTGTATGACATGAGTGCCTGGTGTCCACAAAGGCCAAAATAACGATGATAGAGACCTAGAGTTACAAGTGGCTGTGAGCTGCTATGTGGGTGCTGGGAAACAAAGCCAGGTCCTTTGTAAGAACAGCCAGTGTTATTAAGTACTGAGCCATCTCTCCAGCCTTGCCCCCTCCCACCACCTTTTTTACACAAGGTGTTATTTTATATTTCAAACTGGCTTACGCTTCTCAACAATCCTCCTGCTTCAGTCTCCCATAAATTACAGGCATGACCTACCATGTTAGGCTTGCAATACTGGATTTTGATTTAGTTTGTTTTTTTGGTTTTTTGAAAAAGGGTTTCTTTGTATAGTCCTGTCTGTTCTGGAACTTTGTAGACCAGGCTGGCCTCAAACTCACAGAGATTAGCTCGTCTCTGCCTCCCGATGATGGGATTAAAGGCAAGTGCCTGGCACAACCATGCCTGGCACAATGCTGGTTTTGAATGAAAAACAAAAGAGTTTCTAACTCAGCTGCATAATTGCTGAAATTTCACATTTGTATTTCCAAGTTTATACTTTGTTGTTTGCCCTTGACCAGAAAAACAAACACAAGTCAGATCCAGGCCAGCCAGGGCAAGAGCTAGCCCTTCTGGAACTTACAGAGTCAGGGTGAATATAGCTGCTCCCTGATCAGATCCACACTAAGGCCTGATGGCTGCTACCCTAAAGCCATTGACTCTCAAGCCACTCCTGGGCTTCAGCAACTTTGAAGAGGCAGAACCAGCTTTCCTTCTTGCCACAGGGTTGCTTTTCCAAGTCCCAACCGAGTGAACTCATGCAATTGATTTGATTGGCTGATTAAATTTCAACGATGGTCTTATGTAGCCCAGGCTGGTCTCAAACTCAGGATGCAGCTGAAGACATTCTTGATCTCCAGTCCTTCCTGCTCTGCCTTCTGAGTGCTTGGATTACAGGGGACTATTACCATGCCTAGATCAGAGTTTCAAATATCTATGCTAAGACATATTAAAGTATCTGAGATAGCTATAAAGCATACCAGCACACCGAGAAGTCGTCACTATGAAGTGTACTGCCAGCCTAGACAGAGAGAGCCACCATCCTAAGGCCACATAGGTGACACAGCTGACTCAAACCCTCTCCATTTTCATGCAAAGGCTCCACGATGTGTAACAAGAAGAGGAAAAGCTTCTGTCATAAGGAGAGGGCAGGGGAAGGTACCTGGCTGGACCTGGAGCGCCAGAGAATGGGGGCGACAGAGGCCAAGGGTGGTAGGCGGAGAAATCTCAGGTGTGCAAGCCCCCAGAGTATACCACATCGTCCCTTCACTACAAAACACAAGTTTGTAGCTGGGCAGATAGTTCAGGTGACAAGTTGGGGAGTCAGGGAGAAGGGATTCCTGGGGTTTACTGCCCAAATTATCTACAATAAGTGGAAATGAGACTAATGAAGACACCCGATGCCAACCTCCATGTGAACTCACATGCGTAAACATCTGTACATGTGCGTACTCAAGAACACATACATACATGAAAAAGATCCCAAACCCCACAAGGTTAGACAGAAACATTAAGAACTTGAGCTAGGGACAGCAAGGGTTTGAACTGGCAGTTGGCCAACCTGTAAATTGCTTAAATCTGCCCAGGGGTCCAGCACACAGTGTCCAGGAACGTGCATTTAAAGAATGCCCAGGTTGACATCGGGTTCTCTGAAGACAGCGCTGAAGGCTTCCAACCCTGACTAATCATTACTTTCTAGGTTTAACCCCAAATTCCCAACCTCTTCTTTCCCAACCCCAGGGGATTCCACTCTGGTTTCTGTTTCTTTTGCTCTTTGTGAGTACTCTATCGGATTTAGTAAGCATCCTCTCTGTGCCTTGCTTTGCTTATCTGTGAAATGGAAGAAGAAGGGAATTTTCCTCTTGGGATTGTCATGAGGCCCCAGTGAGTTACTTTATACAGTGTGCTTAGAGTGGTGTGTGAGGCACCACGCACGTGAATCAGTGGCTAGTCCTTACTAAAAAGCAGTGGTTCTGGACCACGTGCAAGAACACCATTGTCTGCTTTGTTTTTGAGTACAAATAAATCCTACTCCAGAAAAACCATATAAAAAGAATGAGTTAAGTTCAACATGGTAGCATGTACTCAGGAGGCTGAGTCTGTGAGACCAGTCTCAAAAGCAGAGAAAAGAGGTGGGAGGGGGGAGCTAGGGATTGCTGTTCTTATAGAGGATTATAATCCTAGCACTTGTGGGTCAGTCAGCCTTCTCCTGGCCTCTGCAGCCTTCTTGTACTCGATTGTGTGTATGCATGTGCAATTGCACATGCCTGTACACACACACACACACTTTTAAAATTAGAGTAAAAATTTTTTTAAAAAAAGCGTGAATAGTGGCAAATGCCTGCCGTCAACTATGTGTTGAGTTCAAAGCCAGCCTAGGCAACATAAGACCATGTTCCAAAGAAAGAAATAGATTGTCCCCTTCTGTGCACAGGGGTAGTGCCAGCCTAGGCAAGAGACTTTAAACTGGGCATGATGGCAATGCCTGTGATCCCAGCCCTCAGAGAAGTGTGGAGACAGAAAGCCTTCCTGTTGAGATTAGTCTAAGCTATATAGTGAGTTCAAGGCCATCTTGAGGCACTAAGTACTTTACCCAAGGCCATATAGCCATAAGATAATGAATTGATAACTAAGCTGACCTCTGCATCTATTTTGCAAAGCTGCCATGCACTGTTCCTTTGGCGATTCCTCCTACTCCACCCACTCCTGGCAACCTCTGATCCTTCCTACTCTGCCTGCTCCTGGCAACCTCTGATCACTTTCCTAGTATCTGTTCCAGAGTCCTGGATGACTGGAGTCAGGCTGCGTGGCCCTTTAAGGGTGTCCTGAGTCCTGCAGGAGAAGTGTGGATTCATGGTCTCGGTGATCAGAGACAACAGAGACTTGATACTAAAATCTCCACCAGGAAGCCAGAAGCTGTGTCAACAGTGCATATCAACATTGTGGTTTCTTATTTCCTCTATCTCCTTCCCTCAAATGCAGGCCGCTACTAATTGTTCTTCACGTGTAAATATGTTCTATTAAAAACATGGGGTTTCCAGTCCTAACAGGTCCATCTGCAGGACGACTCTCATACCCAAACTCAGGGATTATTGGAAAGACTATGAGAGCCTGGAATCAGAGAGTTTGCTGTGAGATTGTGTCTCCTAGGAATGTCAGAAGCTGCATAAAATCTCACTAATATGACTGACTGACTGAACATGAGCCAAGTAAGGAGAACAATAAACATGTCAAAATGAGTGTGGAAAAGCCCATAAGGCCTCAACTCTAACAGAAAACTTTTAGGCAAGCAAGGAATGTCGAGAGAGGGAGGTATCATCTTCCTCAGGGACAACCACATCAATTGGTTATCCAATACCAAACGGTCAGTCCTAAAAACACATACAGATAACATCACACAGACTGAGCAGGCTCGATTTATGTATTTAGGAATCTGTATGTATATGCATGTATATATATAATAACAAACTAATACATAAGAGGCCAGGAATCCGAAAGAGCTGGGAGAAGTATGCAAGGGAGTTTGGAGGTAGAAAAGGGAAGAGAAAAATGACATAATTGCATTATAATCTCAAAATATTAAAATGTATATTTTAAATTTTATTTATTTATTTTTGTTTTTTGAAACAGCATCTCTCTATGTAGCCCTGGCTGTCCTTGAACTCACTGTGTAGACCAGGCTGGCCTTGAACTCAGAGAGCCACATTTGTCTGCCACCTCAGTGCTGGGATTAAGAGCATGTGCCACCATCCATGTCTGGCAGAATTTTTTTTTAATGTGAAGTTTTTTTGTTTGGTTTGGTTTTAACTGGTTGTAGTCGCTCATGCCTGTAATCCCAGCACCCAGGAGGCTGAGGCAGGCAGGCTGCCAAACGTCAGAAGCCAGTGCTGGAGAAAGAGCTCAGACCAGCACCATGTCAGGTAGCTCAAAATACCTTTAATTCCAGCTCCCAGGGATCTGTTGCCCTCTCCTGGCCCTCAAAGGAACATGCATACATATACACATACACACTGACCACACGTACACATTAAAAAAAAAAAAAAATTGGGGGCCAGCCTAAACTATGTAGGCCAGCCTGGGCTACAGTGTCATGAGGCTGTTTCAAAGAACAACAAAAATCTTCTCTTCAGAATGTCCCAGTTCAGGAGGCAGAAGTGGATCTCTGGGTATTTGAGACCAGCTCATCTACACAGTGAGTTCCAAGCAAGCCAGGGCCACGTAGTAAGACTCTGTCCAAAAAAGAGAGAACAGCTGGAGAGACGGCTCCGTGGTTAAGAGCGCGCACAATTCTCACCAAGGACTGGAGATTGATTCTCAGAATGCACGTCAGAAGGCTCCCACCTCCCTGTAACTCTGGCTCCAGGGGAATCCAATGCTTCAGACCGCCAAGGATATAGACCCCCACACACATACATGTAGCTAAAATAAAACATTTAAATAAATAAACAAATAAGACAGATGAAAAGAATGGGTGCCATGGCTAAAAAAAGAATTTTATGTTAAGATGATTTTATGAAAAGCAGAATGTCTGCAGTATAACGGAGTGAGGAGAAAACACTGTTAAGAGATGTCCTTTCTTCACAAAAAGTATGCAAACCTCCCAAGCTACTTCATTTCCATTCAGCTCACTCACTCCAGCTCTGTTTAATTTCCCCTTAAACGCTTCCATTGAATTTTTAATTTTTATATAATAGATGTACAATTCTTTGAGAAATTCCTGCATACAAAATATTTTAATCATATTCACCCACACACCTCCCAGATCAACTGACTTCCCCCCCCCAAAAAAAAACTTTTTAATTTTGACTCTGCAGGGTTTTAAATTCTAAAGTTCCTATTTGATTTGATTAGTTTGTTATTTTTAAGACAGAATCTCCCCTGGCCAAGACGAGCCTTGAGCACCTGATCCTCTTGTCTCCCAAGAGCTGGGATACCATGACGGATTTATTTGGCTCTACGAGGACAATTTTTCATAGAATTTGATGGTATATAGAGCAAGTTTCAGGACAGCCAGAACTACACAGAGGAACCCTGACTCCAAATAAATAAATAAGTGAGTAAATAAATGAATGAATAAAAATATTTGAACTGGCTGTGGTGCCACATACCTGTAACTTCAGCACTTGGGGAGTGAAGGCCAGCCTGACTGCAGAGTGAGTCTGAAGTCAGTGTAAACTGGCTTGGGAAGATGGTTCTGTGGGTAAAGTGTTCGCAGTACAAGCATAAAGATCTCCTGCACCCAGGTGGGAAGCCAGCCATGGTGGAGCACACTTTTTAACTGAGTACTGGGGGCTGGAAATGGACCAGTCTGCCAGTCTAGCCGAACCGGAAAGCTTCGGGTTTAGCATGAGAGCCTATCCCAGAAATGCTGGGGGCGGGGGTGGGGGAGGGGGAGAGGTGTCTGGGTAGGAAGATGACTTAGGAGCTAAAAGCCCTCACTTCCTGCAGAGGACCCAGGTTTGGTGGCCAGCACTGACGTGGTGGCTCACACCTCCATTTCCAGATGACCTGATACCCTCTTCTGGCCTCCGGGGGCTTCTGCACTCACGTGGTCCAAGAAACGGACAGGAAGAAAAGAGACGAAGGTACCTGTACTTTAGGGAATACATGTTTAGGTGTGATCTCTGTCTTGGACAGAGTAACTGGAGTTATCTTCATATCTACATTGGCCTTTAACATCCAGAAGCCCCCGGGACCATTTCTGTTGCTGGTCAGGCTGTCGGTTCTCATTCTTTGTGAACTGCCCGTGTGCCTGATTTTCTCTGCAGTGCCCAACATATGGCGAAGTATTAGTCACAGGAAGTGAGGATCCTGGAGAGACGCTCTTTTCCAGAAAGGATTTCTCTTGCTTTTTTCAGGTGCCTGGTGACATCAGCCGTCTGGGACCTCCTTCGTCAACATCTGGGCTGTAGTCTTCCACAGCTGTGTTACTTCCAGGGTACCTTTCCTCCTGAGTTGCTGCCCTTTGAAATCAGAGAGCTCTGTTCAGCGGCCTGGGATTGTTGCAGGCCTGGGATTCTGGCTTTCCCCCACAAACCGTGAGTGTTAACCATCTCTTTAGTTCAGCAAACAATCCCCAGACAGAAGCAGCTGTAGTACTGGGGGGCGGGGGTGACAGCAGGCTACTTTGCTTTTTGCTGAGCCCTTTTGGGGGGTTTTACTTCATGCAGGCTATTTAACTGTATTTGTTGGGCAAGTAGGTACTAATTAGATAGACCACCTATCTGATTCTAACTCCAGAAGCAGAAGTGGCCACTGTAACCAAATGCTTGTAATCCCAACACTCAGGAGGCTGAGGCAGAAAGATGAAGAGTTCAAATCCAGCCTAGGTTACTTAGTAAGGCAAAGGAAGCACCCCCAAACTGAGTGAGGTAACCACCTTCTGTTTTTGTTTTTGAGGTGTGTGTATGTGTATCTCTGTAGGTGTGTGTGTGTGTGTGTGTGTGTGTGTGTGTGTGTGTGTGTATCTCTGTGAGTGTCTTGACCTAATTTAGTCTGGGTTTGGTTTGGTTTGTTTTCATGCACATATTATATGTTCACTATGTGTATATTGCTAGTTTAAAAACATAAAATATTCAAGATAAATAAATGAGACCTCTCTGTGTAGAAGCAACTTGAAGCTTCCTGGTCAAGATACCCTATATTTATCCTGCCCAAAGCCAGAGCCTAGGACAGTGTGTTGGAAAATGAGGGAGGTGATTAGTGAGTAAAGCCTTGCTGTGCAAGCACCAGGACCTGAGTTCAGCTCCCCAGCAGCCAGGTAAAAACTAGTGCATGTATGTCTATCCATAGCACTGAGAAGGGAAGACACTTGGGTTCCTGGGGCTCACTGGCCAACTGGTGAAGCTCAGGTTCAGTTAGAGTCGCTGTCTGGAAAGGTAAGATGGAGGTAATACCAAAAGAAGCCTGACATTGTCTCTGGTTTCCACATATGTGCATTCATGAACGCGCATGCACGAGATCTCTCTGCCTCTCTCTCACACACACACTGCGCATAGGTTCCTGCTGGATGAGCTCCATGAAACAGATCCTGCCAGTCTCCTGTTTACTTGCGTTCATGGTGAAATCCAGCAGAAAGAGGACAGATGGGTGCATAATCCTAGTGAGCTCCAGGCCAGTGTGAGCGACAGAGTGAGACCCTATCTCGAAAAAGACAAAAATAAGAAAAACGGGAAAATGAAAGAAAGAAAAAGCAAACAGTACTAACAGAAAAACAGGAAGAGTCCAGAATGAGCCTGAGCTTGAGGCTCAAGCCTGCGAAATCAGCTACTCGGGGCTGAGTCAAAAGAGCTGCAAGTTCAAGGCAAGCCATGCAATCTGGGCAGTTTAGTGAGACTCTTTCTCAAAAGAAAAGGAAAATAAATGGGTAAGCAATATGCAAGGAAGGCACTGCCAACCCAAAATAAGCAAAATAAACAGTAGTCAACGCAATTTGTCATATATTCCCTCCTAACAGACACGGCCTCCCCAGACTGTCTCAGAGTGGTGCGTTTGTCCCAAAGGGTGAATGCATGTTGACACATTGTTTGCAGTGACCGGCAGGTTCCCTCGTGGTGCTGTGCATTCTGTGACTTTGGACAAATGCACAATGACATTTGATCTCATGATAGTCTGTTGAGAAGTTTCACTGACCTAAGAAACTTCTCTGCTTTACCCATTGACGGTTGTTTTTGCTTTTTGGACTTTTGAGAGGCCTGCCACCAGCTCCCAAATAAAGCACCCACGGAGGCTTATTCTTAAGTTATCCTGTCTACCTCTTGCCTCTGGGCTTTTCACTTTTCTCCTGTGCTCTTCCCTCACTCTTACTCTGTGGCGGGCTGTGGAGCTGGCTGGCCCCTGATGTCTTCTTTCTCTGGCTACTTCTTTCTTTTCTTTTTCCAGATTGTTCCTTCTATTTATACTCTCTCTGCCTGCCAGCCCCGCCTACCCTTTCTCCTGCTTTGCTATTGGCCATTCAGCTCTTTATTAGACCATCGGGTGTTCTAGACAGGCAAAGTAACACGGCTTCACAGAGTTCAACAAACGCAACATAACAAAAGCAATATTCTATACACCAGCCATTCTCTTCCTTCTCTGGCTCTGGTCAGCCCTTGAGCTTTTTACTATCTCCATATTGCTATCTCCAAAACCCTTATCTTTTCCAGAAAGACTTATTGTTACAATTACCTCATCAAACTTGGAGACAAACATCCGAGCCATTCCATCAGCCTTTCTGCTATTTATTTCTTTATTTATTCTGAGACAGAGTCTCACCATGTAGTTCCAAGGCTGGCCTGGAACTTGATATGTAGACCAGGCTGGCCTGTGGCTCACAGAGATCTGCCTGCCTCTGCTGATGCCACAACTAACAAGTAGTAGTCATAGAAAACTGGTTTGGGTCCGTTCTCTCCTTACACCATGGGGGTCACAAGGATCAAACTCAGGTCATCTAACTGGAGGGCAAATGTCTCTACCCACTGAGCAACTCTGATGAACCTATTATGAGATCCTTTATTGTTGTTGTTGCTAAAGTTCACAGTCTTGTATGTGATCTTTGTAGGTGACACCATCATGTTTCAGTATCAGCAGATTGGACATGCCTGTAGCTTATTCTTGGTTAGATTTCCCCACTTCAGGTTTTCCATTTGGGGTATAGGTTTTACAGATTGTTTAGCACTTACAGTTCCTGGTCTCATATTTCCTCATTAAACAGATGCATCTTACCCAACTTGTGTAATTTTATTTTGAGGGTTCTTTTTTCTTCGAGACACAGCTGTACACTGTCACCCAGGCTGTCCTGTAACTACGTAGTACAGACCGTCCCCAAACGTTTGACAGTCCTCTTAACTAGGTCTTAAGTGCTGAGATTACAGGATGGACCACGTCTAGCTGTATACATGGTCTTAATTTTTTTCCCCCTACTGGGGCTGGAGAAATGGCTCCGTAGCTGAGAGTACTCATTCAGTCATGAAGACTGGAGTTTAAATCCCAGCACCCACATCAGGTAACTCAAAGGTGCCTGCAACTTCAGCTCCAAAGATGCCATTCACTCTTTTGTCTCCACAGACATGGCACATACATGGCATATACACACACATGCACACATTTGCATAAATAAAATAAAATAAATAGCCTTTTTTTAAAAAGCAAAACAAAGGTCTGGAGATCACTTGTTCTTATAGAAGATCCAGGTTCAGTTCTCAGCATCTACATGGTGGCTCACAACTATCTATAACTCCATTTCCAAGGGGAATCCAGTGCCTTATTCTGGCCTCCATGAGAACTACACACATGTAGTACAGACATACATGTAGGCCAAACACCCATATCATACAATAAATAATTTTTAAAAATCTTAAACAGAGCAAAAATCTTCATGCTATAGCAGTAAAAGACTACTCAAAATTAGCAAAACAACACTCTCTCTCTCTCTCTCTCTCTCTCTCTCTCTCTCTCTCTCTCTCTCACACACACACACACACACACACACACACACACACACACACAATGCCACCCTGGCACCAGCCTCCTGAGCTCCCACATTAGCACAGGCTCTTGCCTAGTTCAGCAAACCCACCTACTCTGGATTTCCCAGTCCGGCTGCTCTTGGAGTATCCACATAGGGTGCAAATCTCTGAGGGTTGATTGAGCTGCTCTTCTGTGCACCAACAGGGTTCCCAGCTAAGCCAGGTGGAGTGAGCATCTCGGGTGTCCTGAATCAGGGCCAACGATGTGCATCCAGTTTGAACAGTGAAGGCTAGAAGAACTGCCCTCCAAAGCAGGAGACCAGCCATCCAGGAACGAGCTGGCCAAAGTCTGGTTTCAATAGCTGAAGAGTGAACAGGGAAGCGCTTCCACTTTTTCCCTGTGTCCTCGGTATATGCCCGGGAAAGGCTGAGAATGCTGCGTTTTTATTTCCCTAGGCGATTAATGAAATCCCTCTGGCTACTTTATTTACTTACTTGTCAAAAATTGGTTACTTCCATGGACGAAACAAGAGTCAAACAAAATGAGGAAACAAAGCAGTTAGTGATTTGTTCGTGCTTTAATGGCAATGCTCACACCAGTGAGCAGACACAGATCTCAGGCATGGGCTCAAAAGAGAAGGAGGGATGGACAGCTGCTTGGTGAATAAGAACACTCACTGGCTGCTCTTCTACCCACTAGGGGTCAACCCCCAGCCCCTACGTGGCAACTTATAACCATCTATAATTCTGGTTCCAGGGGGATACGATGCCCTCTTCTGGCCTCCCTCGACTCCAGACACATTGCTACACAGACACACATGCAGGCAAAATACCCATACACATACAATAAAAAGAAATAAATCCTTTAAAAATTTACAAAGGGAAATAAAAAATTGCCAAAGGAAGGGGTGTCTGTGCCAGATAGCTCTTAGCCACCAATGTGACCTGGACACTTTTCTCTGTGTCAGCTACATCAAGACAGCCATGGGTGGGCTAGAGAGATGGCTCAGGACACACACTGTTCACAGAGGACCTGAGCTTGGTTCCTAACACAAGTCAAATACAGCTGTAACTCCCGATCTTTTGGCCTCCCGAGAATCCTGTGTGCATGTGCGCGCACGAGTGCCTGGTGCTTGTGGGAGCCAGAAAAGGGCATCAGATGACCCGGAACTAGAGTTGTAGATAGTTGTGAGCCAACATGTGAGCACTGGGAATCCAACCAAGGTCTCCCGGAAGAGGATTCAGGGCTGTTAATCACTGAGCACTTCTCTAGCCCCCACCAGGGAAGGATTTATTCCCTCAGACTCCCTTGTTGACACATCCCTAACAAGAACTCCCTATATTTAGGTGATTCTGGTTGGGCATGGTGGCTCACAATTGTAATTCCATTAGCTGGGAAGCTGAAACAGGAGGGCCACTGAGCGTTTGAGGCCACTCTAGGCCACAAAGTATGATGTTTTCCAAAAGGAAAGAAAAAAAATGAGGGAGGAAGGAAAGGGGGAGGGAAGGAGGGAGACCAAAGTGAGGAGGGAGAGGGAGGGAGGGAGGGGATGCCTGTGGTGTCCCAGCACCCTCCCAGATCCTATAACAAGCACGTAGAGCTCTGTTCCCAACTGTCTTTAATGCTGGTATGGCCTTCTAGCAGTAAGTATGGCAATATGATATTTTAGCTGGTAATAAGAATGATCCAGTCACATGGTAGACAGGACCCAGTGTGAAGTAAGAGATTTAAAGAATAGAAAGGTCTGATGGAAGACTGTTTCACATGGGAGAGACAGTGTGATCTGGCATTTTTAAGGGACATGAAGAGGAATATAAAAAAAAAAAGAACTTCATTGAATATTTGAGGAAGGAATGGTATGAACTGGTTTCCATCTTGAACATCTCATTCATGCTCTGTGTGGAAGATGAGCCTGAGCAGGGAGGTCGAATACAGTATTGCCACTGGATCAGGTTAATTTCCTTGATCTTGTGTTTAAGAGAGAGCAGGCCTACCCACCATGTGCCAGGCTATTTTGTTGGGCAAAGCCAGGAGTCACACTGAGAAAAAGGAATAAAATCTGTGTAAAGGACTGGCCTCTTTGTAAGTACAACCCAAGCCCAAACCTGGACCCTCAGGAGCAAGGGGTTTCTGAGACCTCAAGGTGGGAAGGTGTCGATAAATTGAGTCCTTTGTGCAGGTTAACCAGTAAGTACTGCCAAATACCCTGAGATGAAGAGATCAGTTATCTGTTGCTGGGAAACAAATTCTCCCCCAAGATATGTTAATGTAAGATAATGAACTTTTTAGAAATGTTTTATAATTTTTTTGATTCTTTGGGAATTTCACATCATGTACAACAGTCCCACTCATTTCCAAGTCCATATATATATATATATATTTTCCCTTCACCCCATCGTGTCTCCCCTGAAAAGGAA
Organism: Phyllotis vaccarum; assembly: GCA_033318265.1. NCBI lineage: Eukaryota > Metazoa > Chordata > Mammalia > Rodentia > Cricetidae > Phyllotis > Phyllotis vaccarum. The sequence continues at coordinate 68,011,155 of JARWLC010000016.1, read as the reverse complement.
AACTTAAAAAGAAATAATGAGTATTAATTTTAAAAAATAGCAAAACAAACAAGGAAACAGCCCACTTCTCAATCTCTCCCCGCCTCTCCATCACCTCTTCAAAGTCTTAGCAGCACTGGGAGCTTTGTGTATCTTTTGCTCAAACAGCTTTACTTGAAAATGTTCATTGTGTTGTGTGTTTTTGGTCAGGTTCAATGTCTCTGGCTTATGGTACACCATCAATGCCCGGCCCGCACTGAATCTCCTCTTGGATATAAGATAATGAACTTCTATTTTTTTATAGGTCAGGAATTCCAAAGCAGCTGAGCTAGAAGGTCTTGTCTCAGGGTTTCCCAGGAGGCTGCTATTAGGGGCAGTTGTCTTCCGACGGCAGGCCAAGAGGAACCAAGATGGCGTGTCCCATGGCTGTTGGCTGGAGTCTTGAGTTCCTCTCCAGCAGGCTCCTCTTCACTCTGGCTCCTTGAACAGGAGAGGGAATCGGCAAGAAGCCGCAACACCCTGTCGCATTTAATGTCTCCGAGCCAGCACCGTGTCACTCTGCTTTCATTCCATCCGTTGAGGACAGTCACTGAAGAATTTCTAGCCCACATTGAAGTGACAGGGAATCAGACTCCACCTCTTAGAAGGAGAATATCACAGAACCTGGGAACAGGCTTTCAACTCCAACAGGCAGCAGCATCGTTTACATCTAGGCTGAGTCTTTAATTAACGCGTTGTTCGTCACTCTATCAGGAAATGACAGGAGTGAGATTTGAACGCAAGCTTCCGAAGCAGAAGTCTGAGGCCGCTCCGCCTCTGTGGGGGAGAAGGCAGTCGCAGCCACCTCAGCACAGCTCTATCAAGGCCTCTGAGACATTGTCCCCAAATACTGTATCCAGCTGGGCTCAATGTGGCTGCCACTAATTCTTCAGGTCCTGCCTTTCCTCTCTGGACAGCATGCCATCATGGCCAAACAGTGTTTGTGCCCTGTTTTATAGGGTAAGTCAGCATCATTAGCTTTTATTTATAGCATGTCTACCACCCCCACTTTCCTCCAGCTCTTCGGAAATACCCATGAGTCTCCTGGGTGTCAGGTCACTCAGCCAAGCCAATGATGCCGGTTTGACTCCCTGATCTGGCTTCTTTCTCGCGTTAGTGTTTTTTTTAGAATTCCTTTGGCCTCTACAGTTAAGTTCTAAAGTAATCAAACTCACCAGGTCAACATACATCTCCAAAATGTCTGCACCCATTCCTGGCCTGGCCTGGGCTCACAAACTAGGGTTTTCCCTTTGGAAAACAAGAGAGTATACCTGGGGAGTTTGTGCTCAGGACATCGAGGGAGTCTAAGGTACAGAGTTTAGATACCATTAACTATGCTGTCTGGGTGTAAGACCTAGGGAAGCCAGTCCACTCTGAGGATCTCAGAGCCCTTGGCCAAATGGTCAGGAAATGGAGTCTGTGGGCCTCTCACACCCTTCTCTCCCTGCTTCAACCCATTGCCAGGAAGCGCTTGTGGCATCTTCAAAGAGCCAGGGGAGACTGGCTGCTGGTATGTGATAGAACTTGTTTGATTACTCCAGCCATGCAATTAAGGGCAGATTCCCCACGCGGAGGGCGGCGGGGCGGGGGATCCACCTTTCCAGGTGAGACAATACTCTGGCTGCCATTTCAGCTGTGCTGTGTTTGGGAGGCTTCTGAGTGCTGTGCTGTGAAACAGGGGTCCCAGAGAGCATCACTTTGCAGAAGAGAAGTGGACCCTCTCTGCATAGGGGCTCAGTGGGGTGGCCCCATTTCACTCATTACCAGGGTGCTGGCTATAGGACTGTTTCTGTGGGGCGTGGCTATTCTGCTTCAGTGCAAGGACACTGTCATCCATCCTTACAAGCTCTGACTTCCCTCCACTGGTCGGTCATTGCTTGCGTTCTTATTGTCAGATACAAATGAAGAGATGGGGCCAGGATTCTTGGAGGGAGCATGTGTCCACCAGCTTTCCATGAAATCAGATAGCTGATACAGAGGAAAGGTTCCTTTGTGTTCATGGTTTTGGGGCGTTCAACCCCTGATCAATTGTCCCTGTTGGTGCCGGACCTCAGGTGAGACAGCTAGCAGGGTCACAACACAGCCAGAGAAAGGGAAGAAGGACCTAGCACTGTTCTCTTCATGAAAGCACCCCAAAGACCCAAGGAGTCACCAACCAGGACCCGCCTCTTAAAGGTTCCACAACCCATTTGCACCAAACTGGGCCAAGCCTCCCACACATGGGTCTGTCAAGGATAGTCATGATTAAAGCTATAACAAGGCATCACAAGAAGCCGCGTGGATCCAGAGGGCAGCCACTGACATCAGACTGTACCAAAGTCGTTTGTATGCCCTGGGAACTATTTCTATGATCCAAGGAGTGTCTTGTAGTTTATGTAGGCAAGACTGTTGGGTGTCCCTAGGGGTGTACATCTGTCCTGGGCACACCCGGACCGTTTTAGAGCTCTGAGCGTACGTAATAAAGGTTTACAAAAGCACTCATCGATCAGATACAGGCACGAGCAAGTGGAGGAAGGGGAAAGAGAGGAAAGAGGCCACCAAGGAGCAGGCGACTGTGAGAAGCCAGCCCGGGACCCTGTCTCTGTATTCAGGAAGGACTCCAACACATAGTGCATTTAACTGTGGCACCATTTGTGTGCCATTCCAGAAAGTGGCATGTCTTTGCTGTACTTCCTCCCAATGAACAACTCATCTGAGGAAGACAAGCTTGCTACACACTTCCCGAGCAAATCCTGCACACACTGTCATTCCTGGCCCATCTCTCTTTTGGCACTAGAACTAAACTGTTTATCTCAAAGATAAAGATCGGGCTGTTTGGATGGTAAAGGCACCTTCCACCAAGCTTGGCAACCTGAGTTTGATCCTCAGAGTCCACATGGTAGATGGAGAGAACTGGCTCCCTCGAGTTGTGCTCTGACCTTGACAGACGTGCTGTGCAACATCTTAACCCCCCTCTCCCATACACACAAATAAATAAAAATGTAAAGGGACCAAAAGAGGCTGGGCATGTTAGTGCAAGCCTTTAATTTCACCACCCAAGAGGCAGAGGCAGGAGGATCTCTGTGAATTCTGGGACATTCTGGTCTACCTAGAGAGACCCTGTCTCAAATAAAACAAAATAATACGTATGGCTTGAGATAAATATTCATACAATTCCTACATATATGCGTGTGTGAAGGCACAAGATGTTTGTGCTCCAAATTAAGTGCTTCTAAATCTCATGAGTCTGTGGCCCAAACATGACTTCAATCTTATTAGACAGGATTCACAGTTTTAGCTGTTGTTGGCCATAGACAAGCCATTAAATACTCTTGGTTCTAAAAGTAAATAAAAACTATAAACGTTCAGTGAGAGATGGGTAGTCAGAATCACTTCATGGATGCCAACCTCACTGGAGCACCTTGCCACCACCCAGTTGTGCCTGTCACCTACTCCAGGATATTCAAAGTCCTCTGTCCACTCCCATGGCATCTTTGTGTGCCAACAGATGGCCAGTGCCTCCACAAGGAAAAGCCATTTACACATGGAAGTCCCATTGCACTCTGGGCTCTAAGTTAACTGTTCCCTATGTCGTGGTGATCACCCTTTGGTAAGCTTAGCTATGTTCCTCTAATGGCCACTGTATCTGAAGGGTAAACTCTGGTTCTGAGATCTAGCTTTCCCAGTATCACCTTGTTTGTGGTGCCCCAGAAAGCCTGCTGTGTAAAGAAACTTTTCCTGGGGACACATACATATCTACTCACCCCGGATAGGAATCCCATGGCATACCAAAGTGTGGATACCACCAAAATTCAACTTGGTGAGCCAATGAGTTTTATGGGGGGGGGGGTTTATTTCTCAGAAATATGAGTGAGGGGTCACTCACAGAAGCCAAAAGGACTCAAAGACAGCTGCATCACCAAAGTCCACTCAGCATGTGTGATAGTTCACAAAACTGGGAACCTGGAACAAACTACACAGCCTACAGGCAGCTCATCAGATTGAAGAGTATCCTTCTCAGGTGGTCTTCCAGGCAGATGGTCTGGTCTCAGAGGCTTCTTGAAGCTTTTATTGCTTACACTGGGAGGGAGGGACCCAGAGAATCTTCTCAGTTTCAGAAGCGGGGGGGGGGGGGGGGGGGCAGGGGAAGAAGGGACAGACAGGCAGAGGGAAACAGCTGTGCAAATCACATCCTCTTTCCCAAGGACAAAGATTTTCTGGGACCCTCCAACAGATAGTTCTACATGCCTATATGCTGAAACACTTCTCTCCAGACAACGTATGTCCCTCGGTCATTGCCTTTGGAGGCCCCAGCATTTCAATTCTGTGCATCCCCCAGGAACATCTTTAGCTTCCCTGTAGTGTCTAGAATCAAGAGGCTGCTTCTGGCATCTTCCATTTTGCCCAAGGTTGTTGTTATCTTGCTCCGCCCCCATCCCCCTAAAGCAGAGGAATAGACAGGATCCAAATAGTGACCCAAACGAGGTCCCACATTAAGATTTCAAAGTATGAATTGGAACCTGGCATGGTGGCAGATGCCTCAAATCCTAGCACTTGGGAGGTGAAGGCAAGAGGATCCGGAGTTCAAAGTCATTCTCAGCTATGTATCCAATTTGTACCCTGTCTCAAAACCAAACTAGATCAATAAGAAAGACCATTCAAGTGCTAGGGATGTAGGTCAATGGTCGGTTCATTCTCAGCATGCCAAAGTCTGGGTTTGAGCTCCAGTATCATGGAATTAAAAGGATCTCTGACAGCAAGGGGCAGAGAGAGAGAGTACTTTCCTAGTACATGGGGGGGGGGGGTGTCCTAGGTTTGACCCTTTAGCATCACAAGCACCCAAGAACATTACACTCAAAAGATAATAATATTACTATGGTGGTTGTTTGCTTTTTTTGAGTCAAGGTGACTCACTGCATAGCCCAGGCTGGCCTCAAGCATATAACAATCTCCCTGCCCCCGCCTCCTGAGTCCTGGGATTGCAGCCATGCAGTTCCACACCTGGTTTTGTGTTTTCAGGTTTAACCTTGACAGCTTCGTGGATAGAAAACAGTTATTGTTTATCCTCTGTTGACCTTGTTCCTCTGTGGCCATGTTAATGTCCTCTTACGGGCAGGATCTTCTGATGGCTACATATATGTAGGCATTGGTGGGGGCTGTGGCCTGAGCTCCCTCTGCACATATTATGGTGTTTTCAGTACTAGAGGGCAGTCTCTGGTGGTGACAGATGGGGCTCTTCATGTTTTCACCCCATCTGAGGGACCTGCAGGCCCCAAAACAATTGTAACACAGATCTTGTCTCCACCTCCCTGGAAGCTCATCCTTAGCTATTAGTATTGCTGTAGAAACAGAAGCCTGGGGGCCTGGGGAGATGGTTCAGTACAAGTATAAAGGCCTGAGCTCAAATTCCCAGAGCTCATGTAAAAGTGCACCTGTAATCCCAGCATTCCTGTAGGGAGATGGGAGAGAAAGTGAAGAGCCTGTGGAAGCTGCCAGCCCGCTAGCTTGACTTAGGCAGTAGCAAACAACAAGTCATCCCTTTTCAAACAAGGTGGAAGATGAGGACCAGTGAGGACCAACACTGGAGGCTGTCCTCTGACCCCCACATTCAGGCATATGCACACCCTCATTCATACACGTAAACATGCACACACATACACACACACACACACACACACACACACACACACACACACACACGTCACGAATACATACAAGAGGAAAGAAAGAAGAAAGATAAAATGAAGCAAGAGGAAAGGATAATGAGTATGGACTTGTGGTCTCCCAAAGATGGCCCACTCTGAACCTCATAACATGACCTTGGGCAGAAGAAGCCCCAGTAGATGTAACTGTGATAAAGTTCTGGTGAATTGTCCTGGAGCAAGGTGGGCGCTGAGTCCCGGGTTAGTCACAGAAGAGCAAGCAGATACTGAGAGGCCATGCAACAATGGTGGCAGGTCAGTGCAACCACAAGCTGAGAAGCGAAGGTTTGGAGACCCCGTAAAGTGAGTGACAGAAGAGACTCTCCTTAGAGCCTGTGAATGGAGCTTATCCCTGGCTTTGGACTCCGGCCTCTAGAACTGCGAAAAGAAATGTCTTTACTCTAAGGTTCCAGGTAGTGTTTGGTTATGGCAGCTGCAGGGAACTTACAGGAACACTGTAGTGGAAGATGCTCTAGGAGATAGGTGTTTGCAGGACAGGCTCATATGAGAACTGCAATGCCGTCTCCCCAGGCCTCACTGCCATTACTAGGGTGACCTTTGATGGCAGACCTCCCATCTCATATTGTCTGTCTTGGGGACAGACCCCAGGAAGAGGACATGGGGTCAGACAATTTTTCCTCCTTGGTTGAGAGCCCTTCCCACAGCATTTCCAGCTGTTGGGAAGGGAAGAACGACAGTCCTAAGGAGGGAGGCAGTGTGGGGTGGGAAGAGTTACTGAATTTTCCCCAGACTCCCATGATTCTTCAGACAATAGTTGGTAGATGTTCCCCCACTACAAGGCCCTGATCCAAATGTGACCTGGGAGTCGGTGTCCATTGTGTACCACATCCCAGCTAACCACCAGGTTCAGAGACAGTCCCTTCAAGGCTTGACTCCCAGCCGACAGTTACGGAGACTTAAGGTGTGCATGTGTGGAGGGGCTCAGCACAATTGCCTGACCTTCCTACCCTCCCCTTGCCAGAAGCTGCAGATCCTTTGTCAACAAGGTAACAATATAGCTAATTACAGATACTTGCCACAGATGGCTGACTGCCCAGTTACCCAATGAGCATCCTTTGTGACACCCCAGATAGGTCAGGTGGACCTTCTTGCAAATGGTCTCCCTCTTTGGTTGTGTGGGAATCTGCTCTGAGCATCCAACAAGAGAATGAAGCATGGATCCTCTGTTCCTTCCGTGGCTCCTAGGACTTGGGGAGACCTATCATTGGCGGAACAGAGCTCAACCCCACCTTGGCATCTTTACTTAATCCACTGCTGGTCCAGCCCACAGTGAGTCATTCCTAAGTACCCAAGCGATGCCCAGGGGACTCTCCAGTCTGTCCTTAGAGTCAACAGTGCTCTGTGATAGGATTTGATCCTCACCTGGCAGTGGCTGCCTGACTCACTAAGTTCTTCCTTGTCATTTTTTTTAAACTATCTTTTGTTGTAGCAAAAAAAAAAAATCTATAGCATAAAATTCATGATCCTAGCCATTTTATGTATTCCTTGTTTGCATGCCTTCATAATGTTGTTCAAGCTCCAACGGCCGGTCCCTCTCAGCAGACCCTTTTCATCTTTCTGAACTCAGACTCTTCCCTCCCCCAGGCCTACCACCTCCTTCTCTCTCTCTGGATGTTTCAATCTGAGTGTGTCTTTGTGGGTGATATGCATGTTGAAGAGGGCATGCCTGTACCATGTGCATGTAGAGGTCAGTCCTAACCTGCCACTGTTTGAGATAAGAGACCTTGTCTTCACCACTGCAAATACCAGGTTAGCTGAAAACTTTCAGAGTCCTTCTATCCTCACCCCCATCTCACCGGGAGGATTACGAGAACCGTTAGATTTCGGGGCTCCTCCTGGGCTCTGGAATTCTAACTCAGCTCCTCCAACTTGTGTGATGATAAGTTCTTTATCCACTGGACCCTCTCCTAAGCCCCATCTTTTGATTTTTAAAATGTTTATTATTATTATTATTATTATTATTATTATTATTATTATTATTATTATTATTTGGTGAGGCAGGGTCTCATGTATTCCAGGCTGTCTGCGAACTTACTATGTAGCCCAGAATAAAGCTAATTCTGAATTCTCCTGCTTCCACCTCCAAAACACTGAGGTTATAAGCATGTGCTTCCAGTCCATTGCGTGTCTGTGTGTGTGTGTGTGTGTGTGTGTGTGTGTGTGTGTGTGTGTATGTATGTGTTTTTTAACCTTTGATCATTATTAGTTTCTACAAAAAGAAACAAAAAAGGATTAAAGCCACGCTTGCAGCTGTTTGCTTATAATCCCATCTGTTGAGCGACAGGGAGAGGATGAGAAGTTCAAGGTCATCCTCAGCTACATGTCAAGTTTTAAAACACCCTGGCTACATGAGACCCTGTCTCAATTTTAATTATTACCATTACTGATTTTTTTTCCAAGACAGAGTTTCTTGGGGTAGATTTGGCTGTACTGGAACTCATTCCAAACACCAGGCGGGCTTCAAACTCACAGAGATCCTCCTGCCTCTGCCTCCTGAGTGCTGGGACTAAAGATGTGCACCACCACCTCCTGGCCTCAAAGATAATGTTTAAAAATTATTCAAGTAATACACAACTGAATGAATGTATCTACTTTAGTTGGGTTTTTCCTCTATGTTGTTGGCACCAGGCACAGGGGACTGAGTGACTCATACCCATTAGTTAGTTCATGATCAATCTCAGCATTGGGTTCCTCTAGGCCTTCCTTGATAAAGATGTTGCTATGTTGCAGCTGGAGGGTAGACTTAAAGTGCTTCCCACCTCTAAGACCATGGTTTCATTTCCTAGAGACAGATGCTTGGGGAGCTGTAGCCCAGGCCCAGAGATCAACCAAGGAGATCTCCAGCAGGTCAGAGGCCAAACCTGGAGACCCTTCCTCAGGAGCAGAGTTTCCCAGGCCACTTTGAAATCCATGCCCCAACTTGACCAGGTAGGTAGCTGGCTTCAGTTATTAGACCTTGTGGATTTTGCAGAATGCAGGCAAGTGCTAAACTGAACCCCCTGTACTATGTGGCTGGAAACCTCCAGAACTGGAGGACATAAAGAGGCAGACATTCATTTTTTAAATTGTCTTCTATGCTCATATTAAAGATACCCTAGTTAGCCTTAATTATCAACTGGACACAGCCTCGAGTCACCTGAGGAGGGAATAGCAGTAGAGAGATTCCCTAGAACAGAGTGACTAGTGGTCGTGTCTGTGAAGAATTGCCTTAATTGATGTGATGGCCCAGATCATCATGGACAGTTACTTCCCTGGGCATGAGATCCTGGACTATATATATATAAATATATATATAAATATATATATATTTATATATATATATATATATATATATATATATATATATATAAAACAAAAAACAAAAAACAGCATGCACCACAGAGCAAGGCAGCAAGCAGCATTCCTCCGTGTCTTTGTTTCTGTTCCTGCCCTGACTTCTCTCAGGAACTGACTGTAACCTTAAAGAGTAAATAAGCTTAATAAAGCCTTTCCTCCTTCCCAGTTGGTTCTGGTCAGTGCTTTTTCCAAGTGACTGACAGAAAACTAGGAAAGGGGGGGGGGTTATAGAGGAAGTGTATTCTCAGCCCAACTCAGATGAAAGAAAATGAAGGTATATTGGTTAATTTCTCACTTGATGAGATTTAAAATCACCCAGGAGACATGCCCCTTCAGGGTACCTGTGAAGGCTTTTCCACAGAGCTTAGACTACAGGGTAGGTCCACTAGATAGACTGGAGTCCCAGACCTCATAAAAAGAGGAGAGGCAGCTGAGCACAGCGTTGGTCTCTGCATCCTGACTGCAGAGGCAATGTGACCAGCTGCCTCACGTTGCACGTGCCAGAGCCTGCCACCGTGCCTTCCCTGGTGTGATGGATTGGGCCCTCCAACTGTGAGTCGACCTAAAACCTTCCTTTCTGGAGCTGCTTTTCTCCAGTGTTTTGTTTGAGCACCAAGAAAAGTAATTGAGAGCATTGTTAACTGACCTGAGGTAAAGCGCTGCTCTAGGCACCCAGCTATCATGCTTCATTCTTTCTTCCATGATCTATGGTACATGATCCTTTTTATTTGTCATTAAAAGTCATTCTAAGGAAACTGAAGAGATGGCCCAGTGGTTAAGAGTATACCAGCTGCTCTTCCAGAGGACCAGGGTTCAATTCCCAGCACCCACGTGGCGGCTCACTACCGTCTCTAACTTCAGTTCCAGAGGATCTGACACCATTCATTGCATATAAAATAAAAATAAACAAATTATGAAAAATATTTTTAAAGGAGTCATTTTGAGTAAAGAAAAACTGGCTAGGTGGCTCACTCATCATCTGTAAAGTACCCACCTAGGGTGGAAGAGGCCTGGATTCCATTCCCAGAATCACAGGGGAAAAAATGTGATCAGAGCAGGGTGGCCATGCCTGTAACCCCAGCAGTTCAAGGAGACCTTTGACTACATCGTGAGTTTGAGGTCAGCCTGGGCTATAGGAGTCCCTGTCTCAAAAACAAAACAAAACAGAATTTACCTGTGGATTACTGATACAAATGTTACTACACACGCACCGTACAATTGCATGTAGAATGGCATGTGCATCTGGCCAGAAAAGAAACACCACAATAAACTCACGCGAACTGTTTTTATTCACTCTTTCATCTGTTTGGCTTGTGGACTGATGGCGAACCCAGGACCGTGTGCATGATATGCAAGCATTCTATCACTGGGCTACAGAGTATTAGAACGTAATTCAAATTGGATTGAACTCACTTTGTAGCCCAGGCTGGCCTCGAACTCATGGCCGTGCCTCAGCGCCCCCCCCCCCAGGACTGGGATTGTAGGCACCTGTCACTGTGCATAGCTCAGATCTAAGTTTATATAAATCTGTGGACCGTAATTATATATATAGACACTAGTGCATCTTCTGAGACACGGGGTTGCAATTACATCTTTTTTTTATAGAAAGTTATTAAAATTGGGGTGGAAGGGATTTACTTTCCCTCAGCATATATTTATGCTCGTTTCTCCAGCAGAGACATGAAGCTGAAGGGATCTTGAAGGGATGTTCTCAAGGGTTCCCTGGCCTTTCCAGTTGTCCTCGGGGACTGCTATACATTCATCATCTCTGAGGTCCTTGATTCTCTTTGTGGCTACATAATTCTCCAATAACTCCTGTGGCCCTCACCCTCCAATGAGCTTCTCTAGAGCATGGGCAGAACCCCTAGCTCCAGGAGATGGTCAACCCTCTACCCCTGCCCTGGGCCTTATACTTTGTTATGTGTCAAAACATCTATAGATGTGAGGTAACTGATCAGTTGACAGAAATCTCTCCAGCCAGACTGACTTAATCCCAGGATTCTTTGTGAATGGAACTCTGCCCTGGCCCATGGTAGAAGTCTGGAGTCTGGAATCACAGGCGATGGCTGTGAGGGTGTTCTGCATGGGAAGGGAAGAACTAGGCTTGGGTCAGGGCCTGGGAGATGTCCCCACCAGTGTTCCTCTGCAAATAGAAGGAATAGCCTGAGGGGTGTTGGGTGTGACAAAGGAGCCTTCAAAGAGCCCAAGTAGGGGACTGTGAGATGGCTCAGCAGGTGAAGGCACTTGTCACCTAACCCGACATCTGTGTTCCATCCTTAGGTCCCACATGATGAAAAAAAGGGCAACACCACAGAGTTATTTTTTACTGTCCCATGTATCTCCCGCCCCAACACCCAGAATAAATAAAATGTCATTTATTTATTTATTTATTTATTTATTTATTTACTTACTTACTTACTTACTTACTTACTTACTTACTTACTTACTTACTTACTTACTTACTTACTTACTTATTTATAGAAAGATCTCTCTCTCTATTATGTAGCCTTGCCTGTCCTGGAACTTGCTATGTAGACCAGGCTGGCGTTGAATTCACAGAGTTCCACCAGTCTCTACTGAGATAAAAAAAAGTCCTGTAACTGTGCCTGGAAAATATAGTTTATTTATTTTTAACTATGTACACATGTGTAAACCTTTGTGAGTTTATTTGTAAAAGGTGTGTGCAGGAGCCCAAGGAGACCATAAGAGAGCGTCAAATCCTCTGGAACTAGAGTTGTGAGCTGCCTGACATGGGTGCTGAGAACTGAACCTGTGTCCTCTACAAGAGCAGCACCTGCCCTTAATCACTGAACCATCTTTCTAGCCACTTCCCCCATATTAAAAAAAAAAAAAAAAAAAAGATCCCAAGTAGGGGGCCTGTAATGAGTCTTTCTCTGTCCCTCCAGCTCCCAAATAACCACACGGACCTCTTACTAATTATGAAAGCTCAGCCTATAGCTTAGGCTTGTTTCTAACTAGTTCTTAAAACTTAAATGAACCCATATTTTTAATCTATGTTCTGACATGTAGCGTTACCTCTCTTCCATCTTGCACCTCCTTGTCTCCTCTCCTTGTCTGGCTGGCAACTTTGTCTTTCTTCCTCCCAGAGTCCTCTCTGTCTCTGAAAGTCCTGCCTCTACCTACAGCCAAGTAGTTGGCTGATGTGGGAATGTCTTTCTGTATACTGAGAATATTATTCTTTAAAGAAAGAAACTGTTCTGGCCCATGACAGGCACCGTAGCACTAGGCAGGAATTGGAGCATAGGTAGAAGAAGGAGGGCGGAGTCAGAGAGAGAGAGAGAGATCGACCCAGCTGCCCAAGGAAGCAATGTGTAAGGAACACAGGTGAGCCACAGGCCATGTGGCAGACAGATTAATGGAAATGGATGAAATAGCTAGCTAGCAATGTGCCTGAGATATAGGCCAAACAGCATGAAATTAATATAAGCGGCTGAGTCATTGGGGTGGGGGGCAGAAATTGGCGGTGGGTGGGTCCTAACTGTAGAAGCAGGCAGGCCAGAAACCCTCTATTACAATTGTCTGTTCAGCTTTTTATTATACCAACACACCTGCACACTGTGTCCAAATACCCACAACAGGCACCCAGCCACTGAACCCTACTGACTTCCAATTTATGAAAGGAGGAGGTCGCTGTCCTGGAACTTGCTATGTAGGTCAAGAGATCAGCTTGCTTTTGCTTCTCCAGAGAGGTGCCACCACCATGCCCACCTTCCTTCCTTCCTTCCTTCCTTCCTTCCTTCCTTCCTTCCTTCCTTCCTTCCTTCCTTCCTCCTTTTTGGGGGGGACAAGGTCTCATGTACTCCAGGCTCTCCTGAAACTCTTGACCAAGCTGAAAATTACCTTGAAAACCTGATCTTTCTCCCTAAGTGCTGGGACCATAGGCTCATGCCACCAAGCTTGACTATGGACAATGCTTTAAACTGAATTTGGGGGGTTTGTTATACAGCAAAAATCAAGCAAACACACTGTGTGTAATAACACATTCTTGTAAACCCAGCACTCAGGATGCTGAGAGGGGGAAAAAACCACAGTTTAAACAGCCTGGGCTACATATGCACATGATCCTGTTTGGTTTTTTGTTTGTTTGGTTGGGTTTTTTTGGTTGTTGTTGGTGGTGGTGGTGGTAATGAAGGTATTTTATTTGTTTGTTTGGTTTGGTTTGGTTTTGGTTTTCCAAGACAGAGTTTCCCTGTGTATCTTGAAACTCACTCTGTAGACCAGGCTGACCTCGAACTCAGAAATCCACCTGCCTGCTATCTCCCAAGTGCTGGGATTAAAGGGGTGTACCACCACTACCTGGCAAGATCCTGTATTTTTTTTTCAAGGTAGCTTCCCTCTGTTTGTAATCAAAACTCTCTGCTTCCTGGCTGCTAGCCTGTGGCGTTACCTCATATTCTCTCCACCATGGATAGGACCCAGTCTTACCATGGCTTCCCCAATGTATCTTCTGAAGCTTCAGCCAAAGTTAACCAGCCGCTTCTCTTTCTAAAAGAAGAAGAAGATTAAAAAAAAGCACAACCACATTTGTTTGGGGATAGGGTGGACTTCCGTTCCTTCTTGACTTTCCCGTTGTACCAGGCTCTCTGCTGTCTGGGTGTGGCCTCCCAGTGTAGCCCATCTAGTAGCCTCAAGCAATATGGGTAGACCATGTTTACGAGTCTGCCATGGCCTTCCTTCTCCATCCACTCTGCTAGTCCGGGCTCTCTAAAGGATCAGAACGAACAGAGTGCATATTATTAGAAGAGGTTTTTACTGGACTGGATTATGACTGATAGAGTTGGTCCAACAATGACTGTTGTACACTAGAGGAGGTGAGGTGGAGTAGCTCTTCTGTCTGTGAAGCTGGATGCCTCAATAGTCTCAATCAGCTGATGAAGGCCTGAAAGATTCCTAGAGAATCACTGGTCCCCAGACCATGTCATGCCTAGAGCTTTTGGCTTCTGGTGTCAGTGAAGGGTGTGGCGGTGGCAGAGACCGGTGAGCAAGAAGTAAGTCAGAAGGCAAACAGCACTGCCTCTTCCTGGACCTCTTCAGATGGGGCCATCACTGGATTCTGCCCACTCTTGGAGAGCTTTCTCCCCTAAATATTTTCTGGAACCCCCCCCCCAAAAAAAACCTGCTCATTACTTGCCTCTTAGCTTATTCCAAATCTTTCTAGTTGAAAATCAACATTAACCATCAGACCCGCTCAACTCAAAGTGTGGCCTCTGCATGCAGAATTCTGGGTTATAAGCATCTCCTTCTGGCTTTGAAAGCATGGCTTTCTGCCTTCAGCCTCCAGCTCCGTGTTGGAAGTGTCTTAGCTCTTGTCATTCTGTTATCACTTTGATAATGGCTCACTATATGACACCGTTCCCATCTATCCCCCTCTCTCCCACACGTTCCCTTTCCCGGAAGTTTTTAGAATTTTCTCTTCTCCTGGTGTTCTAAAAATTCACAATGATGAAATAGACTCCTTGGTGTGGATCTGTTTCATTCATCAAAATGGAAGGATTCCCGAAGACATGGACAAAAAACATCTACTGAGTTGATCATTCCTCTTTAGTAAGAGCCCTAGTCGTCCTCCAGCCAAGGCCCCTTCCCACAGGACAGAGACTCCAGGACAGCTCCAGACAGGCCACCACAGTGACCAGAGTATGTACCTGGAGCCTGGAATTCATGCCACAGCTAAACACTGGTTTCCAGGACCTGTGCTGGTATCTGCCCTTGGTCTGTCCTCTGGAAGACAACAGATAACCCTGTATTATTTATTCCTTTATCACATATAGTTTTAAGAACTGTTAAGAGGAGATGTGAGTCTCATATAGCCTAGGCTAGCCCCAAATTTCCTATATAGTCAAGGTTGGTCTTGAACTCCTGGTATTCCTTTGCCTTGTGAGTGTTGGATCCACAGGTGTGTGTCATGCTGGCATCATATTTTCAAGGTTCATTCATGTTGTGGCATATTTTAGCACTTTATTCCTTTCCATGGCTGGATAATATTTAATTGTATGAATGTTATATATTTTATTCATCCATGAATTAGTGAATGAATACTTGAGATAGTTGGGCCTTTTAGACATTATGAGTGATATAGTTAAACATACTCATGTGCAAGGGTTGTTGGATCATATATTTTCATTTTTCTTGATTATATATATACGTAGGAGAGTGGGATTTGTGGGTTACATGAAAATTCAGTACTTAACTTTTCTTTCTAAGGCAGGGTCTCATGTTGTCCAGGCTGGCCTTGAACTAGCTAAGTAGCAGAAATGTTCCTGAACTCCTGATGCTCCAGCCCTACACCTCCCAGTGCTGGGGTTCTAGGAGTTCATGCTCAATGCTAAACTTTTTAAGAAACCTCAGACTATTTTCCACA
The DNA here is from genome assembly GCA_033318265.1 of Phyllotis vaccarum. Taxonomy (NCBI): domain Eukaryota; kingdom Metazoa; phylum Chordata; class Mammalia; order Rodentia; family Cricetidae; genus Phyllotis; species Phyllotis vaccarum. Next base: position 67,995,720 of record JARWLC010000016.1, on the reverse strand, counting down.
GAGGCTGTACATACCATTTCCCTTCCCACCAAAGAGGTGGGAGAATTCCAGTGCCTCTTTGTGCATGTCAACACTTTCTAATGTCTGTTTGAATGTGGCCATCCAGAGGGGTGGCAAGTCTTAACTCTCCGTGGTTTTGATTTATATTACTATGACGACCAATATTCTTGTATTTTCATACTCGACTTGCTCCTTTTTATATCTTCTCTGAGGAAATGTCTTTTCACCTCTTTCTTATGTCAGAGCCGTGCTGGCTGCCATCTCCCGTTGTTCCACACGGGCCTGGGATACAGACACACACGGCCACACCCAACGTTTTACATTAATGATGTGGGCTTCAACTCAGCTCCTCAAGATTGGGCATCAAGGGCTCTCACCTACTGAGCCAACTCCTCAGCCTACTTCTTTCTTTTAATTAGAGTGTCCAAGCCTGAACATTGATAGAGTTATTAAAAATGGAGCAGGAATTAATTAATATAGAAGGCAAAGAACCAATAAAGATCAATTTAAAAAAACCAAAAGTTTGTTTTGTAAAAAGAAAAACAACATAGAAAAAGACCCTTTAGCATTGAGAAACAGTCAAAAATAGAAGAAAAATTAAATAATACAGCAGCAGATACAATAGATGTGTTAAACAATATCATGGGAATAAGTCTCTAGCTACTTTGATTTTATTTATTGTTTATGTGTATTGTGCATGTATGAGCACACTTGCCCCACACATGTAGGGGTCAGAGGCCAACTTTGGTATTACTCATTTCTTCCCTATTATGTGGCTTCTGGGGGTGGAGCTCACATGACCAGGCTTGTGTGACAAGCACTTTTAATGCCAGGTTATTTTGTAGGCCCTATAACAAACACAACAGTATTTTTTTGTTGTTGTTGTTAAGAAAATGAATTGTAGCTGGGCATGTAGCTCAGGGATAGGGAACTTGCTAAGTTTATTATGCAAGGCCCTGGGTTCCATCCCCAGCACTGCTAAAGACAAAACAGAACAAGGTAATTTTGAAGAATGACTTACTACACATTGATTTATAACCAATGCATCCTACAAGATAAAATACGCATGGTATCAACGCAAAGCTAAACCTAGAAGATGCGTCATAGGGGTGAACACCAGGAGTTCACCCATTAAATCTTATCATATATAAACTGTTTTAGAAAAAAAAAAAACAGTACAAAGCAACGCCTATCAGTTCATGAGACGGGGGCAATTTGAACAGAGGAAATTGCAAGGCAGTCTTGTCTATAAGAAGAGAGGCAGAAATCCTAAATAAATATTAACTAACCAGACCCAGCCATATATTAATATGATAGTAACAATAAAACAAACTCGCAATCAAATTAAAATCATTAAAGGCTATATTATCCCAAGAATAAAATGAAGATTGGGGGTGAGGAAGTCTCCCAGGGAGCCTCACAGCATTGGTAAGATTTGAAGAGAAAGTACAGAGACCTTCTCAAGTTCAGGAGAAGTACAGAAAATTCAGTGTTCTTTTTGGCCGCTGTTTATTGAGACAAGGCCTCCTTTGGTCCAGGCTGGCTTTGAATTCCCTGTGTGCCCAAGGTTAACTTTGAGCTCGTGAGCTTGTTTGTAACCAGCCCCCCAGTATTGGGATTACAGGCTTGTACCACCATGGCTGGCTCTTTGGCATTCTTTTTTGTTTTAATATTTTATTACATCAAGTATGTGTGTGTGTGTGTGTGTGTGTGTGTGTGTGTGTGTGTGTGTGTGTGTGTATGCGCGCGCGCACGCGTGCATTTACACAAGTGTGATGGTGTGCATGTGGCAACACACACCTGGCAGAGATGGCCGCCAGGATTTGCTTTTTCTTTCCTCTGTATGGGTCCCAGGGATCAAATCAGGCCACCAGGATTGACTGCAAGCCTCTCTGCACACTGGCCCTTCAACACTCTTTCTCATAACACTCAGTAAAACATGGTCAGAAGGGAGACCTCTCCTACCCTGAGAGGCTGGAGCTAGATTGGAACCTTGATTACTATGTTACCACCTGACCTCAAACCATCCCTCCCAAACTGCTTTACTCTGTCTCCTTTACCTCAGGGTCCAGCACCTGCTGTCTTCTACTTGCTTAGGTTAAAATTTACCACTTTCCCCAACTCCTGTCTTTTGTTTTCATCCATCCTATTTCTGGTCCATCAGGAAATCTGAATGGCCCTTCCTTCAAATTGTGTCTGGCATCCAACCACATTTCCCCACCTGCATGATCACCCTGGTCCAAGCCATTGCCCCCTTCTCAATGTAGAGGTCTCCTTCCTGACATTCAGTGGGTGTCCAAAGAGATCTTTTTTCTAAACTCTTCCAATACTCTCTTTGCATGCAATGCTGAGGTGTCAAATCTAGAGACTCATATACGTTAGGCAATGCCTCTACCACTGAGCTACATCGATAGACCCAAAGGAATCCTTTGTGTGTAGATGCGTGAGTGTAGGCTTGCACACATGTGGGTGAGTGCATATATGAGTGTGTATTGCTTATAGTCACTGGAAGTCAGCCACAGGATCTAACACCTCCTCCTTTTTTGAAGCAGGGTCTCTGACCAGCCTGATGCCCACTAAGTAGGCAAGGCTACATGTCCATCAAGCCCCAGGGACCTGCCTGTCTGCCTTTCTGGTGTTGGGACTATAATTACATACCATCACGCCTGGCTCTTTGCCTAGTTTTAGATTTGACTGCCTTGTTGATGTGGAGATATGACAGTTTGTATATATTTTAGATACAAGTCCTCAGGTATATGACTTACAGGTAAAGAAGTTAAATGTGTAATTTGAGCTGTGTGGTGATGTGCCCAGCTACTCAGGAGGCTAAGGCAGAACATCAATTGAGTCTAGTTCAAGGCCAATCTGGGCAACATGAGGAGGTGGGTCCATCTCAAAATAATCGAAAACAAAGTGGAAAAGGAGGCTAGATGTGACAATGAATGCTTGTAATCCCAGAAGAGGCAGGAAGATTGTGAGTTCCCGCCTGAACTGTGAATCAAGACCCTCTCATCATTATGCGCTTTGAAATGTTCTAATGGTTGCCATCTCTTAGAGTAAAAGGTAAACCCCACGATGTCTCACATGGTTCTAAGACCCACTGAAATATCCCCACTAACCTCCCTGTCTCTCTCCCTTCAGTTCCCACTGCCTTTCTCCTCCATCTTTCTGTTGTTTCCGGAACATGATGTCATGACCGCCTTGACTTGACCATTTTGCTCTGCCTGAGCTCCATCCCTCGGCCTTTCACATCCACCTTCCCTTCTAGACAGCTGAGACTTCACTTTTTGGGTTTCTGTTTGTTTGTTTCTTTGTTTTTGATACAGTGTCTCTCTGTGTAGTCCAGGAACTCCCAGTGTAGACCAGGTTGGCCTCAAACTCACAGAGATCCTCCTGCCTCTGCCTCTAAAGTGTTGGGATTAACAGCATGTTCCACCCTGCCTGGCTAACTTGACTTTTTCAAGGTCCACCATTTTCTTTCTTTTTGAGACAGATCTGGTAGGTAGCCGCGATGGCCTCAAACTCAAAAGTCCTCTGCATCACGTCCTAAATGCTAGAGTGATAGCATGAGGCACCTAGGCTGGTCTCTAAATCCTCTGCGGCAAAGACTGGCTTCAAACTTCTGAGTCTTCTGCCCACACCTCCCAAGGGCCGGGTTTACAGTTATGAAACACTCTGCCTGGTACAGTCTCTGCCCTTACCCTCCCCCTCCCTCCTTCTCCCTCCTCCCTCTCCCTCCTTTCTTGCTTTTATGCGGTATAGACCTTACACGAGTAGCCAGGAACTCTAAGCTCTACTCCTGACCCTCTTTGGACTTTTTATTTTGAGACAGTATCTCATTAAGTTACCCAGGCTGGTCTTGAACTCATTCTGTGTCTCATGATCCTCCTGCGGTAGCTTCCTGAGTAGCGGTATGTAGGCTGCACAACAGGCCTGGCTTCTGGATTTTTTTTTTTTTCTTCTTAGTCACCCTATTCTCCCTTACTGTAGACTGTATTTGCTGTAAGGACATTGATTAGCTGTCACCCTAGGATCTCCCTAGGAAGGATAAATACTTTTTACTGTTCTGATCATTGATGTGTTGTTAAGTTCCCAGAACAGATCTGGGCTCAGGAAAGGCTCACCCTTAATATTTTGAAATGTAATATTTATGTGACTATTTTAGTGAGTGAATGGTTGTAAAAATTGGGGGTCATTGGAGGGTTTGGAGCCAAGTGTCATGGCCTGGCTTCTATTTCTGAATATTCCCTGTGAGCGCTGGGATGACGGACTGTACTGGGACCAAACAGAAACAGGAGACAAACTGGGAGAATTCCTGTAATCTAGCTAATATGGCAGTAAGTAGAACCAGAGAAAGTGACAAAGAAGGACTAGATTTGGGATGTATTTTTGAAATAGGGCCTTGGGACTTTTAAATTTTTGTTTTTATTTTTTCAATGAGTTGCCAGGGTGACAGAAATAAAAGAGCCATGAATTTTGGCCTGGAAGATGCTTCAGGAGGTAAATGTTTGCCATAGGAGCCTGATTCCAGACCTGAGTTCAGGCTCCAAGAGCTCACAGAAAGATGGCGTCACTTGTGTCCCGGCCCTCCTATGACAAGACAGGAGATAGGGACAGGATAGAAACTTTGTAGCACTGAGTGAAAAGAGACCTGTCTCAAAGGATGCGTGAGGTGAGGAGCAACACCAGAGGTTGTCTCCTGACCTCTAAACATGTTCTGTGGTGTGTGTGTGTATATATATATATATATATATATATATATATATATATATATATATGTATGTATTATATATATGTGTGTGTATATATTATACACATACAACACACGTGTACACACAATATACACAGCACACACGTATATGCACAGCCCATACTTATACACATACATACATATAAATGCATACATACAATACACACAGCACACACATATATACATAACCCACACATACACACAAACATATATACATACAAATGCATACACACAATACACACAAACATATACACTACATTCACATGTACATACATGAATACACACAACATAAACAAACACATATATACACATGCATACACACAATACAAATACATACACACTTATATATCCAACACACAGATACATACATACACATACATTACACAATCATACGCAACACATGCATACAAACAAATACACAACACATAAATACACACAGTGCACATACATACACACATATGTATACACGTAACACAGACGTGATGTCTGAGGTGAAGACTGATGTTCCACATTGATATTTAAGTTGGGAGCCTCTAGATGCTGTTCAAATACATGAAACCCAGTGTGAAGGTGCAAACCTCTAACCCAGCACTTGACAGATAGTGGCAAGGATCACCACACATTTAAGACCAGTCTGCTCTATACAGCAAGTTCAGGCTAGTCAGGGCAGGATTCTTTCTCAAAAAAAAAAAAATTCAAAATTAATTAAAGTTTTGAAGCCAGATAATATTGCCAAGGATCTAGGCTTGCTGTCACACATCTGTAATCCCAGCATTTGGGACGTGGATGCAGAACAAGCAAGATGTTCAGGCTCATCCTCATTGACATAGTAAGCTAAAAGACAGCCTTAGCTATATAAGACTGTGGTAGTTTGAATACGGATGGCCCCCATAGGCTCATATAAGTGAATGTACAGTTATCAGGGGACAGCACTGTTTGAAAGGATTAGAAGGTGTGGTCTTGGTGGAGGAAGTGTGTGTCACCAGGTGTGGGCTTTGAGGTTTCAAAAGCCCAGGCCAGGCCCAGTATCTCTCTCTCCCTGCTGCCTGTGGATCCAGATGTAAACCTTTCAGCTACTCCTGCCTGGGTACCACCGCTCTCCCTGCTGTGACGATAATGGACTAAACCTCTGAAACTGTAAGCAAGCCCCAATTCAATGTTTGCCTTTATAAGAGTTGCCATGGTTATGGGTCTCCTTACCACAACAGGACAGTGACTTAGGCCGAGACCCTCATTCAAAAAATGTGAGTAAGAGTGAGGGGACAGCTACTGAGGAAGCCTGCACAGAAAGGGGAGGACTGAGCCTTGTGGTGTCTCAGCACCCTGAGCTCAGAATGAAGAGGAAGCAGCCTGAGCGGGAGGGATGGGTAAATCGAGGTCACCAAGAAAGAAGCAGTCATTACTGAGGAAGGCTGCTCATAGGTCAGGGAGAATGATGAGGGTCTGAGGAGATGACTCCTTTGGTAAAACGTTTGCAGCACAAACGGGGAGCTGAGTTCAGTCCCAGCACCCACATAGAAACTTGTGTGGATGTGTCTTAGGGTGCTTGTAATCTAAGTTCTGGAGGGGCAGAGACAGGAGGAGATGGAACGATTTGCTAGATAGCCATCTGGCTGAATCAGTGAACTCCGCGTTCAGTGAGAGCCTCTGCCTCAAACATAAGATAAAGAATAATTTCAGGAGATACTTGACATTGACCCCTTGCTCCCAGGCATGTGCACACAAGTGCAAAGTGTACCCACACATAAAATTAAAAACAAGAGACTGTATGATTACTGTGATTTGAGACTCTGTGGACACTGATGTCCTTACCAAGTACAGTTTTTAGGGGAACATTGGGAGTGGAATCCTATCTAGAACAGGATTAAGAAAAAAAAATGTGGAGTTTCTACATCCTGCCATGATGGGTCCTGAAAGAGTAGCGACCTTGCTCAGATGATGCCAGAACAGAGTTTCCCAACTTGTAGTAGGTGGAACACATGGAGCTCACACTGAGGGGGAAGAGGCTCAGGAGAAACGAGACTCATGAATTTTAAAGGGTGAGAGATTTCATGACTCAATGACTGGGAGCTGGGTTCTTCCTATTGGATTGATTGTTCAGGCCCAGGGAAGAGCTGTGTAGAGCAATGCCAGCATCATTGGAATCACAGCCCTGCTGGAATAGCCTGACACCCCTTTGACACTTGGCAACCAATTACCATGCAAGCCTTAGAAGCCGTAGAACTATGCCCCATAGCAGGTGCCAGAAGCCTTTCCTAGAAAGGCAGATATTAAACACTTTAAGTTTCGTGGGTCATTGTCCTCTGCTGCAGTTTCTCAGCTCTGAGGCTGAAGTTTGAAAACAGTCATGGGCATCCATAATGAACTTGTGTCACTGTGCTCTAGGAAAACTTAGTTTATATAGTATACCCCCCTCAACACCTCCCCCCAACTATGGGTAGATTTTTAGTTTACAAATATTTGCCATAGAATAAGTTATATTTTGTTTTGTAGTTTGGAGCATTTTCGCAGTATGAAGATACAGTTTGTCATGGCTGGAAGGCATGGCGGCAGAACATGAGGTGGCTGGTCACACTGCATCTGTACTCAGGAAGCAGAGGGCAGGAAGTGTGGATGCTTAACTGCCTCCCTCCTCTTCTAAATTTTCGGTCTAGGATCCCTGGTCCATGAGCTGGTTCTACCCATGTTCAAGGTAGGTTTTCCCTCTTCTAGAAATTTCTTCATAAGCACACCCAGAGGTGTGTCTCTAGTTGAAACCAAAACAAATCATGATGACAATGATGATTAACTATTACAAGTTGTCAACTTGACACCAAAATATATCACTATTAATACAATTATGTTTGTTTTGTGTGGTGCGATGTGTGTATATGGAGGGCCGAGGACTATTTTCAGAAATTGGTTCTTCCGCAACATGGGTCTCAGGGATCCAACTCAGACAGAGCCTCAGGCCTGGCAGTAGGTGCCTTACCACGGAGCTATCTCACTCACCTCAAACGTATCACTTTGATCCTAGTCTTCATGGGCTCTCGGAAATCTTACAACTCAAAACGCATCCATCCCAACTGCCAACTCTCCAAAAAGCAAGGGATGGTTCAGTGTTCAAGAACATCGGTTGCTCTTGCAAGGGCACCCAGATTCAGTTTCCAGAAGCGCATGTTGACTCACAACTGTCGGTAACTCCTGTTCCAGGATATCTAATACCTTCTCCTGAACCTCCATGCATGTGGTGCTAGTTGCAAACAAAATGCTCATACACCTAAAGATTTAAAAATTAAAAATCTTTAAAAAACCCAACTCCTAAGAGTGTAGAGTCCTTTTCTCCAACTCCTGATTTCCCTTCTCTTACTTTCATTTCATTATCTTTAAGAGATTTACTTTAGTCTTAATTATGAACATGTATGTGGATGCAGGTTGCCCTTGAAAGCTAGAAGAGGGTGTTGGATCCCTTGGCGCTTGAGTTATAGACTGTTGAGAATCATCTGATGTGGTGCTAGAAATGAAACTCAGGTCCTCTGGAAGAGCAGCAAACATTTTTCTTCGTTTTTGTTTCGTTTTGTTTTTGGAGACAGGGTTTCTCTGTGTAGCCCTGGCTGTCCTGGAACTCACTCTGTAGACCAGGCTGGCCTCGAACTCAGAGAGCCATCCACCTCTGGCTCCCAGTTCTAGAATCAAAGGTGCACCACCATTGTCCAACAAGCAACAAGCATCCTTAATCACTGACCCATCTCTTCAACCCCTTGAATTCTTTAAAACAAAACAAAACAAAACAAAACAAAACAAAACATTCCTTGAAGTTGCTATGTAGTTGAGGATGACTTTGAACTCCTGACCCTACTGCCTCTACCTCCTAAGTGCGGGGTTGTAGGAATGTGCCACTCTACCTGGTTTTGTGTGCTGCATGCTAGGCAAGTACTCTAGCAGCTGAGCTGCAGCCCTCGTAGGCCATGTTCTTTTTATTCAGACAGGGTTTCATTTCACTAGGCTGGTCTGTCTCAAACTTGCCATGTCACCAAAAGATGACCTTAAACTTCCAATCTTTGGGCTTTTACCTCTAATGTTGTTGCAAAAAATTCCTTCCCAGGAGGAGCTGTAACATTTGCTCCCTCTCCTAAGGTCCCAGTGACAAACTGGGGGACAATCTCACCGAAGATCATTCTGGGAACCAATGAGTTTATTGGGCTTCCTTACAGAGCATAAGTGAGGGGTCACTTGCAGGAGTGTGAGAGCGCTCCTCCAGTAGCCATTAAACGGAGCTTCCTTTCTCTGGTTCCCCAGCCTATTGCTTTAGCCCTTCCCCAAAGCCACATGTATTTAGGGCAGAATAGCATACCCTAGGTATGGTGGGGAGAGACTGGATACTCAGATAGGGTCTCCTACCTCTCCTCAGCCTCCACGAGGGCATGCAAACAGTTAACAAGTCCACTGGGGATGATTCTTTTGCAAGAGCGTGCAGCTGAAACACCCCCCCCCCCCCCAGCCGGTGGCTTGGATCAGAGGACAGTTACAACACAGGTGTATGACACTGTGCCTGGAAAGTCTTAACAGTTTCAACATCATTCAAAAGTCCAAAGTCACTTCTGAGAGTCAAGACAGACTCTTAACTGTGAGCCTCTATAAAATAAAATCTTAAATGTTACACGTTTCACTATTCAATAGCATGACATACACATTCTTATTCCAAAAGAGAGAGGCAGGAGTGTGGCAAAAAAAAGGGGTAAGGCCAAAGAAAAAACAAAACTCATCAGGACCAACTTCAAAACCTGTTTGGCATCTGGAGTTCTTGTTAATATCATCCGGTTCCAAAGGCTTAAGCAGCCTGTCCCTTCTGTCTTACTGCTGGTAGCATATGCAGCCTGTCTCTGGCTCCACTTTATGCCTGCAACCTTTGTCAGTTGACAAACTCTCCAACATCCTGGGATCTTTATTGCAAATTAGGCTTCATTTTCATAGTAGCTTCTTGGGGCTCCCTCCAGAGAATCTTGGGGCTCCCTCCAGAGAATCTGACACTCCTACTCCTTGTCTAGCTTTCTAGAACCTTGTTGGGAGATTTCTTCTTCCTATGATTCTTGCATTTCCACGCCTGCAATGCCTTATGGGTCATGCTGACAAGTTCTGCAGCTGGCTTGAGATGCAGTCTGGCCCCATTCTGCCACAGCTCTAAGTGACTTGTATTCCATAGTGACTGACCCCGGTAAATACTTACCTACGCCTGTTTACAAGCTGGGAACCTGCTCAGTGACATTCTCTGTTTAGTCTCCTTTGATGGGTAGACTCTGGACCTCAAGTAACTTCTCTGATTGTCCCAGAGCAAAGTGTGAGCTTTCTCCCAAGCTGTGCTGACCTCTTTAATAATTGCACCCTTTTTCCTCTGCATCCATTTGTCTGCATTTAAACTCGCTCAAAAGCCTTTTCTCTCCAAACTGCACATTTTACATCTTTCTGCTCCATCTCACAGTACAACTATTTAAGAGCAGTGAGCAGTAACCATGCCACAGCCTAGATCTTATGCTATCTCGAAATTTCTTCTGCCAGTTCATGGTGTCATCCACATATGCAATCCCAGCTCTTTCCAGATTTTGGGGGAAAGGGCAGCAGAGGCAGAAGGATCAGGACCATCTTCTACTATTCTATGAATTGAACTATATCCCCAGCCTGAGGGTTGGGGTTTTCAGATAGCACAAGGAAGAAGACAGGTAGAGATATGGACACAGATGTGAATACATTGTAATAAGCCTGTGAAAATAATGTTTTGGTACTCACCATTTACTCATTAAGGTAATAAGCCAACCATGGGCCAAGGGTGAGGATGAGGAAGGAGATGCTGGAGGCTACAGCAGAGGAGAATGAAGGGACAGGCAGCTTTAGGATTATCCAGAAGTCTGAATAGCCCAATGCAGATGTGCAACCATTGATAAAACTGGCACCAATCAGATCTCCTCTTCAGACAGGAGCGGAAGAAAATTGGGAAATCACTACGTAGCCAAGGCCCACAGGAGTGCTCAAGCCTGACCTTGTCAAGTGTTGGGATTGCAGGAGTGTACCACCATATTTGACAATTGCTCATGCTGTTTTTCTCCAGGCAGGGATGAAAAGTAGCCAGATTTAGCTTCAGCGTGGTTCTGCCAAGTATAATCACATCATGTGAATGAGGGAAAGGGAGTGTTGGTGTACGGCAGACCAGTTACAGCAGACAATGAAGTTTAAACTTACCGAGAAGAGGCAAGGTTAGACAAAGGGGTCAGAAAGAGGAAACTGGAGATTATTAAGCAGTCAAAATATTGGTGAGGCCAGGATGCTGTGGGGAGTTAGCTTAACAGAAGAAGAGGAGGCCGGAGATAGACTATTTATTCCTCCACTCTGGGCTTCTCACTCTTGTCCTGTCTTATATTATATAATATTCATGTTAAGTATAACATATATATATATCTCTTGCTTTATTGCTCAGTCTATGACCCCGAGCAATGAAGACTATTAAAAACAAGAGCCAGATGTGGTAGCATACACTCATAATCCTAGCAATCAGGAGGCTGAAACAGGAGGGTTGTGAACTGGAAGCTAGACTAGCTTACATGGTGGAAACGTGTGTGTGTGTGTGTGTGTGTGCGTGTGTGTGCACGCGCGTGTGCGTGCACTCGCATGTGTGCAAGAGAGAGAGAGCACTTCAACAGAAGTTCAAGAGAGTCTATAGAAAATGATTAGTAAGATTGAACTAATAAGTACATTTGTTGTACCAGCCAAAGATGTGCAAGATCCCAATGAGAAAAAAATCATGAAATTTTATTGTAAGACAAAAGAAAAATTTAAAAAAATATAGTTATATGTTTGTAAGTAAAAAGACTTACATTTAAAATTTAATATTTAAAAATCTTTTATTCAGCAAGTGAGATGGCTTAGCTGGTTAAAACACTTATCGCCAAGTCTGATCTCCTGAGTTCAATCCCTGAAACCAGCATAGTGGAAGAAGAGAATCAGTGCTGACCTACACACACACACACACACAGACACACAGACACACATACACAGACAGACACATATACACACACACAGACACACACACACACATACACACACAGACACATACACACACACAGACACACACATACACACACACAGACACACATACACACACACACACACACACACAGACACACATACACAGACAGACACATATACACACACACAGACACACACACACACAGACACACACACACACAGACACACACACATACATACAGACACATACACACACAGACACACACATACACACAGATACACACAGACACACAGACAGACACACATACACACACAGACACACATACACAGACACACATACACAGACACACCCAGACACACACATACACACACATACACACAGACATAGACACATACACACAGACACACACACAGACAGACACACATACACAGACACACACATAGACACACACACAGACACACAGACACACATACACACACATACACACATATATACATACACACACAGACACACATACACAGACACACACACACAGACACACACAGACACACACAGACACACAACACACACACATACACACATATACACACACAGACACACACAGACACATATACAGACACACAGACACACTCACACACATACACACACATACAGACACACATACTTGCTCACACACACCACACACATTTGCTCACACACCACGCACACTTGCTCACACACGCTCACACACACAGACATACCTACATTCAGACACATACACACACACACACACACACAGTAGAATGAGAGAACCAATGCTGACCCCCCAAATGTAATAAAAATAAAAGCCTTTAGTTTTGGAAAATTAAAATAGACAAATGTAGATAGAACTGGGTGACAAATCCACCTGTGCCTGCCATTGGGCTTCAGTGACTGACCAGTTCCAATTATTTTTGTGTGTGTATGCGTGTGATGTGCATACAACACGTTACACATGTTCAAGCATGTGTGCTGGTGTGCATGTACATGGGTGGGGATGTGTGTGTGGGTCAGGGGCTCACATCAGGTCCCTTTCTCAGGTTCTCTTCACCTTCTCTAGTGATGTAGAGTCTTTCGCTAAGCCTGGGCTCACTCATTTGGCTAGTCTAACTAGTCAGTTTGATCCAGAGACCCCATCTCCGCCTCCTGAGGCAGTGCCACATCTGTCTGGGTTCTGGAGATCTAAACTCCAGTCTTCACTACTGAGCCCAATTCCTAGACAATCTTATTTCACCTGTACTCAACCACATTATTATACTACATTATATATTTTATACATTATCAGACTGCAGCATTTATAGGTTAACAGATTTCTAAGGCCCAGTTATTGCTAGCATTGTTTAGCAGTGTTTTTTTTTTTTTTTTTTTTTTTTTTTGTTTTGTTTTGTTTTGTTTTGTTTTGTTTTGTTTTGTTTTGAGTCAGGGTTTCACTCTGTAGCTCTATCCAGCCTGCGGCTCCCTAAGTATCCCAGACTAGCCTCTGATTTGCTATATAGCTTAGATATAGCCCAGAACTTCAGATTTTCCTATCTCCCTTGAAGTTTTGGATTTACAGACATGTATCATCACACCTGATTGACACCTGCTGGAATTTTGTTCTCACCCTTCGGTCTCCCTGTTCCCCATTACCCATGGCTCTCAGGTGACACCCACTCATGGGTTTTCTGTTATTTATTTTTGCATCACTTCAATGTTTACCATTGGTGTTTACTTCCTCCTGCTCCCTATGCATGGACTAGAGACAAAGCCCAAATCTGATACTGTTTTAACCTCTGCCTAGAAAGGCATAGTAAAGAACAAAGTGTACAAAAATCTCATGTCTTAAACAGTTTCTAAGGCTCTTATTATGTCTTTGAAATAAGGCACCTCAATCTTAGCCCCATCCCTCCTGCTGGTGCTTTAAGTAGTGACTCTCAGCCTGAGCCAGAGTTAGGAAGGTCCAGTACCATCCCCACCAATCCCCTCCCATCCACTCCCCGTTTCACCAACTATATCCCCAACTTTCCTGCCGGATCTGGCTGGCCAGTCTCCATGCCTTGCCTGGTCTCTCATTTTATTCTTTCCAAGTGAATTTTTTTTAAAAAGAAGCTTTATTAAAATACTTGTCCATGAAAAGTGTAGATGTAAAATAGCTCTGTGGGTAAAGGTGCCTGTTGCCAAGCCTACTGATCTCAGCTGAGCCCACATGATGGGAAGAGAGGTCCTATTCCAGTGTGTTGTCCTTTGACCTTAGACAACACCATTGCACATGCATATCTGTGGGGATATTTTGTAATATAATAAAAAACATTTGGAGATATTAGAGAAGAAACACCACAGTCAGATCTCACCCAGCTGCCTTCCAGCTTCCTCAGCCTCGCTCCTCCTGGCTTCTTCTGCCTGCTCTGTCTTTCTATATCTGCCTTAAATACCCTCTTCACTCAGTTAAGGCGTGGCCCCATCTCTGCCTGCCTGGGAGCCTGGAACTCCTTCTGTAAACTAAAATGACTTTGAACTCAGATTGGATTAAGGGCATAGGTCACCACTCCTGGATATTCCCTGTGCTGGGATTAAAAGTGTGAGTTATCACTGTCTGATCCTCCTAGTCCGACTGTGACTGTGCGTAGATCCCTCTGATATCTCTGAATGTTTTTATTATATTACAAAATATCCCCACACATATCTGCCCCGACATAATAAAGTGCAATTTTATTTTATTTCTTAAGTATAATTATCACCTGGACATAGTGGTGCATGCTTTGGATCCTAGCACTCAGGAGGCTGAGGCAGGCAGATCTCTGTGAGTTCAAGCCCAGCTTAGTCTACATTGTGATTTCCAGGCCAGTGATGGCTATTTAATGAGATCCTGTCTCAACAGCAACAAAACAATAACAACAACAAAATGTAGCTGTCAACCAGGTGTGGTGGTGCATGCCTATATTCTTAGAACTCTAGAAGCTTTGGCAAGAGAATTACAGTGAATTTGGGATCAACCTGAGTGAGATCAGTGCCAACCTGGGTTATCTATCTACTTACAAAAGAACCCATCTCAAAATAAACCAAAATGTGTAGATGTCAATGGCTTTTAGTATATTTACAGAGCTGAATCACAACTACCATTTTCCTCACTAAGAGGAGCCCCGTGTCCTATAGTTATGTGCCACCTTATATGGCCCGACACTAACCTATGTATTGAGCTGCCTGTCCTGGACACACACACAAATGGATTCATGTGACTTTTTGTGTCTGACTTCCTTCATATTGTATCGGTGCCAGCATCACCAGATACTGTTAAACTGCTTGGACAAACAGGGTCACACATTCATCAGTGCATACAGGCAGATGGGCTTTTCTCAGGAAACTGTCTTTGGTTTATTCCACATTTCGTGTGCTCCACATCTGAGCCTTCTGTAAACAGCGATTCCTCCATCGAATCGATATGGTCTCTGTCACTACAGTGGGTGAGGTTTCTGAGGAGAGGAGGTAGCCCCTTGGTGGCTTGTCACCTTCTGGGCCTGGTTTCCTTCTCATTAGGACTGTGGCATGCGGAGGTGTGGCAGTGACCTGCTACACGCGAAGGTGACAAGTGATGTCCGGCTGAAAGTCAGCAGGCAGGACCTGTTATTTGTTCTCTTACCCATGTGCCCCTCTAGTGTTCTCAGAGGAGACAGAGATGGAGGGAGAAAAGAGGAAGGAACACCAGATATCAACAGGCACCAGAGGAACTGATCAAAACAATGCAGGTGAGGGGTAGAAAGTGGTTTTGTAGAGCAGGTGTTTTTAGGGTTGGGCACAAAGGACAAAGAGGAGTGAGGGCTTGTCTCTAAGGATGGTGACTCAGTGCCTTTCTTACTCCGAACTGTGAGGACTGAGTTTCTCGGTTCTCTTTGTAAACTGGAGTATGACCCAATACCACAGCTGCCCACAAGCAGAGAATGACTCAAGGTCAAGGGCACACCAGTGGACAAAGTATTTACCAAGAGCTTCCTTTGGGGCAAGGCCTTGGATTTTGTAGGTGGCTAGACACCATGTTCATGCAATGGAGTAGGGGCCCATGGGAGAAAACCTCCTCTTAATAGTCAGAGGCCTTCAGGATTGTGGGACCTGAAAATGCTCCCACTCATTCAGTCACAGAATTCACAAACCTACTGCGACATAGACTCTGCCCTCAGTAAGTACAGTGCCTCATGGTGAGAGCAATACCCAGGGCCTTCAGATGCATAGCGGTTTTGTCCCCTCTGGGGCATGGCACACTTCCTCCTCTCCTGTGAAGATGGACTTCTGCATATTCTGGTTATGATTTCCCAGGCTTGTTACTTTAACTTCTCAAAAGAGAGCATACAGGGACTTCTTTATGCTTCTGCCCAGGGAATTAGTACAGCGGCAATACTCTGAAGAGTCTCAAGACATATTTGATAAATAAAAGCATAAATGAACTGGACGTAAACTACCAAATGGTGTGTTAATATTATGGCCTCTGATTTTGCCCAGAAGTGATCTCCTAGGCCCCAAAGACGGGTAGAAGGGGTTCCTGGAGCAAGTGAGGTTTGGACTGGTTTTGGGGGATGAATTATTGTGCTGGTGACAGGTGTTGTCAGTACTGTGAATAGCATTGACAAAACTATAAAATATCTCATGATGGAAACTACCTAGTGGATAAGTGGGTGTGGGGTGCAGATGGGGACAGAGTGATGGAAATAAGGGACAGATGAACCAGTGGGCAGCACACTTCTGAACAGTGTAAGAAAAACGTGCATCATTCAGTCCTGGCCCATTCACTGTTATATGTGTGTGTGTGTGTGTGTATACATACATCGTGTTTATTTTGTATAGGAGGAGCTAATTTGTTTCAAATATGTTTTCCTTTCTTTTCTATTTTGCAAAAGATAATTCGTAAAACACAAGGAAAGCTTATGTGAAAAGTTGTCTCAGTTACCGGATGGGCCCATGATGGACAACATACCGGGTGGCAGGTGTGTGGAGGAGGAGCCCATTCTTCAGGTAAAGACCTGGGGAGCTCCGATGTACGATGTACGTGGGTGGGGAGGGAGGGGCCGTCTGACTCACAGGTTTCTAGTTTAAGAAACCGGTGCTGTTGGTACCTTGAAGATAAGGACTTCCAAGTCAAACTGGCTGGTTTTGAGAGATAGTTAACAGAGATGGGAAAACTTTAGCTTTTGAGGGAGGTGTGTGAGACAGTCTCCCAGCGATCCTACATTCTTCTGGGCACCTGCCAGAGCCAGGGTGGTTTTCCGAGGTGGGTTACACCCCCAAGACATCAAAGCCCCGCTCAGCTCCAGGAGACAGCGCTCCCAGCCTCTTCCTTCAGGTGACAGACAGCGTTGGACCTGGCTCCATCATGTTGGGCTTGGGAATGGGCGCTCAGGAGCCTCGCGACGCCCTTGCTAAACTTGGGAAGAGCAAGGGCTCGAATCTCGACCTGTCATTTCTCTTTCTCGGTGATCTTGGAAAAGTTGCTTTGCTCCTTCCTGACTCAGTTTCCCCATCTTGCACGCCCTCCGGAACAGCCTCGAGGACAGTCTGTAACCTGCAGACGCCACTTCGCCATCACTAGCATAGGGCGAGGGGAAAAGGAGAGGGCTGCGCTGGCGTCTTCTTAGTCCTATGTCACCCGGGAGGTTTGCGAGCAGGGAGGCTGAGGAGCAAGCTGAGAAGAGGCAGGGCTGCCGGGGCGGGACCGGACGGGCTGGGCCCGGAGCAGCGCCGCGTCCGAGCCTGGGGCCCTCGCGTGCCGCGCCTCTGACGCCGTCAGAACAAAAGTGGCCTCCTGCTCTGCGCCCCCCACGTCCCGCAGGCCCGGCCCAGCGCCGCAGCCCTCCGCCTCACGCACTGCCGCCGCGCCTTCGACCCTTCCACCCGAGCGCGCTCGGCTCTTTCCGCCGCGGTCGGCGCAGGTGGAGGGGGCGGGGCGGGGGCCGTGCGTGGTGACGCCGCGGGGGGGTGACGTACAGGCGTGCCCCGCCCCCTCCCCCTCCCCGTTCAGGCTCTGGAAAGAGAAGAAAAAAAACTTTCTTTTTTTTTTTAATTGAGGAATCAACAGCCGCCATCTTGTCGCGGACCCGACCGGGGCTTCGAGCGCGATCTACTCGGCCCCGCCGGTCCCGGGCCCCACAACCGCCCGCGCACCCCGCTCCGCCTGGCCGGCCCGCTCCGCCCGGCCCTCGGCTCCCGCCCCGGCGGCCCCGCTCGCCTCTCGGCTCGGCCTCCCGGAGCCCGGCGGCGGCGGCCGCGGCGGCCGCGGCGGCGGCGGCGGCGGCACGGGGTGGGGGGGTCGCGGCGCGGCGGCGGCTCCGCTCGGCGCATTGTTTTTCCTCACGGCGGCGGCGGGCCGCGGGCAGGCGGCGGAGCCCGAAGTCCCCCGGTCGTCCGGCCGCGGGCGAATTCATTAAGTGGGGCGCGCGGGGGGGGGGGGGTGGGCGGCGAGGCGGCGGCGGCACCACCATGTTCCCGGGCGCCGCCTGAGCCGCGGGGCCGGGCGCCGTCGCTGCCAGCCGGGCCCGCGGAGGCGGCCGGGCCGCTTGGGTGCCCGGGCCGCGGAGTGTCGCGCTCGGGAGGCGGGCAGGGGATGAGGGGGCCGCGGCCGGCGGCGGCGGCGGCCGGGGGCGGGCGGTGAGCGCTGCGGGGCGCTGTTGCTGAGGCTGAGATTTGGCCGCCGCCTCCCCCACCCGGCCTGCGCCCTCCGCGGCCCGGCCCGCGCTCCTGCGCTCGCTCCTCGCTGGCTCGCCTGCTCGCAGCCGCCGGCCCGACCCCCGTCCGGGCTGCGTCGAGCCGCCCGCGCTCAGGGCTGTTTCCGCGAGCAGGTGAAGATGGCCGAGAACTTGCTGGACGGACCGCCCAACCCCAAACGAGCCAAACTCAGCTCCCCGGGCTTCTCCGCGAATGACAGCACAGGTGAGGCAAGGACCGGGCGCGCTGTCAGCGTCCGTGGCCGGGAGGGAGCTGGGGGGTCGTAGCGGCGGGTGGCTCTGTCCCGGGCCTTGGGCTGCGCTTCCCGGCCGGGGAGGAAAAGTGAAGCGGGGGCGCGGCCGAGTGTCAGCACGCGTGGCCGGCCGGGATGACAGCGGAGGGGACCTTGGAGGTTTGGAGGGAGCGAATGCGACCGAGAGGTAATGAGGGCTTTCGGGATCGGACCCCCCGCTCTAGGCGCTGCAGTCGCGGACACAGCTGCCACCGGCTTAAGAGTTGCGACTGAGAGAAGTTTCTTGGAATGTGTTGCTTTGGAAAACGCTTAGTGGTTATTTTGAAACTTTTTTTTTTTTTTGATCACCTAGTAATTTTTTTTTTTCAAAACCCCAAACTTCATTTGCGAGATGTCATCAAAGTTACTGTGGTGTCTTTCATTTACATACGTAACCTTAAAAAAAAAGCTAGCAGACTTTTTATTAAAGTCCATTTGGCCTCCTGTCTCCCTTTGAGTTTGGGCTGGTTTTACAGTGGAAATGCCAAATTAAAAAATTAAGGGCTGTGGGGCTTTCAATTTTTCAGAAAAATAAAAGCAAGATACTGCTAAATCCCTCCCCCTCCCCCGACTCACTAAATAGCTTCCTCGCAAACTTTCTTAGGTGATGATCATGTCATGTACCCAGTTCTCTGTTCATTCAGTAATTCAGACTTCTAGACAACTCTGTGGTAACATTACCAATTATTTGTATTTCCTCTTTTAAGCTCTTCTTCGCAATAAAAACTTGTGCGCTGCCGCGAACAATGCCGACTCTCGGCAGCTAGCGTTTCTCCAGTACGTTCCTGTAGTAGTGGCATCCGAAAATGAGTTTCTGATGAATGGGTCCAAATCAAATTACATTGCTGCCTGCAGATTGGCGCTACTAGACACAGCTGTTCAAGTTGTGGAAGTCGTTCTGTGACTTTACACAAGTGTATTAAAAAATATTTCTACTGTTAAAGCAAAACTTAGATTTTGTGGCCTCAGTTTGAATGTGGTTCCTGGAATCTAGTCATAAAAGGAGACGTGTGATATTAGTTAATGTAGAAATGAAAGGTGAGTGTTCTCTTTCCCCCATCATTTTTAAGGAGATTTTTGTTTACTTAAAGTTTGTTCACCAGTGGGAAGAAATAAATGATTCACAGGTAAAGAAAAGTCACTAATGGTACTTTTCAAATGACAAGTTGAGTTTGACATTTATTTTCATAAAAATCTACTTATTGACGTGAGAAATGTGGGAACAATGGTTTAAATGCTTTTCTGCAGAGTAGAGTTCCCTTCCTTTAGTAATCTTGTCATGTTTGAGCCAGAAGACTGTAATCATATGAAATATAGATCATACTACCAGGCAAGTTTAGTCCTGAAGCTTGTCCTCTGAGACTGGTAACTTGAAGACTTTTTAGCCTTGCTGTAGTGGTAGTTTTTTGTTTTTGTTTTTCTTAAAAGTGGGGGCAAATTAATAGGCCAACGAAAGACTGACAATAGTATTATATACATTCAGCTATTTACAAGATGGAACCTAAAAGATTGTTTTTGGTGGGGGTATAGCTTCTGTTACTGGATGATGGTCTGATATCTTAATATGCTACTTATCAGAGCTTATCAGAAAAGATTTTCCAAAACCAACCACGTTAACATTTCGGAATGTATGAAACAAAAAAAAGCAGTTTCTAATGATTCTGACCTAAGCGATCAACAGAATAAGATGACAGTCATATTTAAGTTGAGTCTTTGGTGACATGAATTGCACCATCACATTGTCTTGAAAGGGTGTTAGGGTGGGCTGCTGAGAAAGGGGCCATTATTGAACACATTAAGCAAGGTGAAACCTTGTCAAGAATAACTGTTAATCCAAGATCCAGTAACAAGACTGACAGGACTTAAAGATATCAATTAAACAAATGGTTAAAGTAGTTACGTTACATATATTTAAAAGAACAGTGGCTGGATGGAAATGGAAGAATAACATGACTGACTGAGAAATTCAGTGTGGGTTCTGCCTCAGGTCTCCAAGAGAAATTGACCCAGGGTGGGCAAGGTGTGTTTTCTGAACACAAAATCAAATTTGAGGGAGGGAGATGATGGAAGGAGGAAAGGGAACAGACAGCTCTAGGCCTGAGAAACAGCAACTAACTACTTCAACTATTGTGATACAGGCCATATTTTGGGGGACTGTTGTGAAGCCATCGGGTGCATTATAGGTGTGTTTTAGGGATGGAAGTGGGTGTAGAAAAAGAGTACCCTTGATATTGAGGAGCCTACCAAGCTGATAGAATACTTGGAGTTCACCAAGGGGATTGTTCATATATGCATAAGCCACTCCACTAGGGGCCAAGGCAGCATCTGAGTGATGAGTACCTTTGTCACTTAAAATGGGAGAGCACTAGAAGAAGAGGGAAGGCGCCTGGAGGAGAGACTACCATCCATCACCTCACCTCTAGGCCATTCTGGAGTGGCCTACAATCATGATATCACATGATGGCACAATACTGTTTTCTTGTTCTAGATCAAATCATTAAGCACTTTGTAAGAAGGAGGGGGACCTTTGTGTTACCAACATATAGTTAGTTGGTTGTGTATTTTGGAAACTTTCTCTTAATATGTGTACATTACCTACTCTAGTAGCTTTTAACATTAGAAAAGGGTTTTTGTTTAAGACAGAGTATTGCTGATTAGTTCAGTCTGACTTGAAATTTGCTATGTACCCCAAGTTGGGTGTGAACTCCGGATCCTCACCAGACTTAGTGATTTGGGCAATTTTATGGCAAAATTCATGTGTAACAAATAGGCCATTTAAGAGGGGTTAGGGCCAGCAAGATGGCTCAGTGGGTAAAAAAAGGTACTTGCCCTGTAAACCTGGTGATCTGGGTTTGATCTCCAGAATCCATATAAAGGTAGAAGGAGAGAACTGACTTTACAAAGTTGTCCTTTGACTTTTAAGTGTGCCATGGCATGTACCTCTCGCCTCTATCTCGCTATACACACACGCAGGCACGACTTCATTAAAAGTTTTAAATTTGTCTTTTGAATACTGAACACAGGTGTTATGATCCTAAACCATTGTGGTTGTATTTTATAATGTCTATGCCTTTAAAAAATAAAAAAGGAAAGCTTTTTTCTTTTTTTTTTTTTTTTTTTACTTTGAAATAAGGTGATGTATCAAATTGCCTCTATATTCTAGGTCTCAAACCTGTGGTTTTCCTGCCTCAGTCTCCTGAATGTTGCTAGGATTATAAGCATGCTCTGTGATCACTGGCACAAAGTTAAATTTTCAAGAGACATAGCCTCACTATACTGTCTCGTCCAACCCTCAACTCTTAGACTCTAGTGAGCCTCCTGCCTCAGCCTTCTAAGTAGCTATGAATCTCTTTAAATGCAGTAGAGAAGTGTATTTAAAGGAAGCTTGTGGTGATTTGCCACCAACAGCTTTTACTGCTAAATGGTAATCTTCATGTGTGCCAGTTCTTTATGAGGCAGACGGTGTTGTTCTCCAAACCATCTTGGCAGCATATGAGGAGAAGATACATCCATTGCTGTTTCATAGACAAGGACCTATAACTTAAGGGGGGACTAGATTTACATGAATAGCTCATGTGTACAGGTACTCGCCACCATACCTGAGAACTTGAGTTAATTCTAGTTCCACACATGATGGAAGGAGAGAACTAAGTCCTGCAAGTCATCCTCCAACCTTCATACCTGACACACACACCAAAAAACCAAATAAATATTAACTGTAGACATTTTTAAAAATATATTTTATAATGTGTTCCTCTAAAAATTTTTCTTGAGGACTCAGGGACTGGAGAGATGGCTCAGTAATTAAGAGAGCACTGGTTGCTCTTCCAGAGAACCCTAATTAAATTGCAAGCACCCAAATGGCAGCTCACAACTAACTGCCTGTAACTCCAGTTCCAGGGTATCTGAACTCTGCATACACTGCACACACATGCTGCACAGACATCCAGAGAGGCAGAACACCTACCCACATAAACTTAAAAAAGAGAGAATTTACCTGACAGTGATATTTGCCAGGTTTCTGTAACATTCCCTTCAGCTAGTGAATTACAGATTTGTGGAGGCCTATGTCATACACTATAATTCCAGCACTCTAGAGGCTACAGCAGGACAGGGCTAACCTAGACAACATTATGAATTCTGAGCAAGCTTGTGCTACAAAACAGGTCTCAGTCTCTCTCTGTCATCCCCCCTCCCCCCTCCCTCCCATACAAGCAGTCCCTTTCAGAAAATTTATATTGTTTGGTGGAGGGGGTAGGTTGCATAACATGGAGTATGCAGGGACTCATTTCCTGATTCTGGTGTTGTACTTCATCTAAATTGGATAGACTCACATTCTTGTTTACTTTAGGGCATAATTGAGAATGGTTCTTATTTTACCGTCTTATTGTCTTGTCTACATAGATGGTAAAAGTTTCCGTAAGAAGTAGGACTTTGTCTCTTGTATCTTGACATGAAAGACCTTTTGGGGGTGGGAAGGGGCTGCACTGGTAGCTCTTCAGAAGAGATGGTGTACATGAAGCACCAGTGCTGCCATAGCGGTAAAGGCTTGGCCTGAGACAGGATTTCATGTAGTTCCAGATTGGCCATGAGTTCCTGATGCTTCTGCTGCCACCTCCTGAGTTTCTGGGATTCCAGATGCAGTCTATTGTACCCTCCTTGGTTGGGTAACTTTTAAACATAATTGAAATGGCGTATAAAGGAACCCAGCAGAAGCTCTTGGAAATTGATGCTAGGTTGTAAGCTGGTAGTTTACTTCTGCCATTGTGGTTGGTTCTCAGAGTACCCATTACTGAGGACTCTGGCTAACTGCTTTTTGTTGTTGTTAAGATAAAGTTTTCTTATTGTGGGTATGTAAAGATTAGGAAAGCTTGCAGTTTAGTTCTTAGAGTTCCATTAGTCAGGGAATTACCTCTTTATCTTACTCAGATCGGCACTTGGTGTGGATTTCAAGAGATGTCACAATCATCTGTGACTTTAGTTCCAGGAGATCTGTCACTCTTCTTGGCTTTGTGGGCACGGGGTACACACATGGTATACATATACACATGCAGGCAAACGCTCACATATAAAATAAAAGTAATTTTTAAAGTTGGGAAGTGGTGGTGCACGTCTTTAAATCAGCACTTGGGAGGCAGAGACAGGCAGATCTCTGAGTTCAAGGCCAGCCTGGTCTACAGAGTGAGTTCCAGGACAGGCTCCAAAGCTGCTCAGAGAAACCCTGTCTCAAAAAACAAAAACAAAAAAGTTTTAAGGTTTTATGCTCCTGTGAAGTTAGTTGTAGCCAAGGAATTTTGGTGTCAGCCTCTCAAAGCTTGTGCTGATGGGTGCTTTGGTTCTTCTAAGATTAGGGAATTTTGCACTATTCCCACAGCTCATTAGCACCAGGAACACCCCCATACCCCTTATGCAATGCATAGAGCAGTAAACAACTTCTGTAAAGGGCCAGAGAGGACATACTTCTGGCTCAGTGGGGCATCTGGTCTCCTTCTAACCATTTGACTTGGTCATCTTGGCAAAAATTCAGCCATAGATGGTATGTAGACATGGCTGTCTCCTTTTAAACTTTCTTGTTAAAGTTGATATCCGAAGAATATCAACTCAGCTAGGCGCAACAGTAGCCCAAGTTTTCTGAGACTATTGTACCTGGCCTGGACAGTGACCAGTAGTTACAGTAGGATCAGCACTTCTAAGTAGGAGGTGCTTGCTTAAGTCTTTGCTGTTGTTCTGTAATAGTTTTATATACTCTATTTAAAGCCAGATAAATTTGACAAAAAGCCAGCTTTCATAAGGCAGCTTTGTTCATTTGCTGGCCATTTTGCTTCTTACTGACCCTAGTGGCCCACAGGCATTCCTGCTACTTTGTCATCTCAGGTCTTCAACATCCTCCTTTTCTGTGAGACTAGACGGATAAGCAGCTCTGTTGGAGCTGGTATAGACTTCCCACAGGTGCCCCACTGGTACTGAGCACTGCAGAAGGAGGCTTACTTGCCCAGTAGGCCCTCAGGAGATGCTTGAGGCAGAAAGTGAGAGAATATACAATTTTTGTCCTTAAACACTCTTAGTTTTCTCCATCTGCCCATGTGTAGTTGTGTGTGATATCCATCCCCACCAACTTTTTGTTTTTCAAGATAGGATTTCCCTGTGTAGTCCTGGTTGTCCTTAATTCTGTAGACCAGGCTCTGTCCTGGAAGCTCTATAGACCAGGATAGCCTTGAACTCACAGAGGTTCAACTGCCTCTTTCCAAGTGCTAGTATCAAAGGCATGTGCCCACCACCTGGCTTTTTCCCCCTTTCTTAATTTGAATGTTTTCATCATTGATAACCTAGCTGGTGAGCTATGGCCAGGTTTCAAGTCTCTGACCTCAGTTTTTTCATCTGTAAAATGGGATGATTATTATATTATTATAGTATTATCTGAGGTGATGTCTGGAAAGTACCTGGCCTGGAAAAAATGCTCAATGAACAAGAGCTGGGGGTGTAGCTACCAGGTCATGTGGTTGTGGTTTGTCCTTTGAGGACTTCCTGGGAATGGCTAATCTGATCAGACCCTGTTAATTGCTGGAAACAGCAATAGCTATTCACATATTACCACAGAAACCCATGTGTATGTAGGTAGGTCTGTGGTATGCCCTCACTGGATATAAAATAAGGAACTCTATAGTCAGTACTATTGATTTTTGTCTCCAGTTTTACTTTTCGAATATAAGATTTATTTATTTAATTTATGTCTCTTGGCCTGAATATGTGTGTGTGCACTATGCTTGTGCAGTGCCCTTGGAAGCCAGAAGAGGACATCAGACCCCCTGAAACTGGGATTAAAGATGGTTGTGAGCTGCCCTGTGGGTGCTGGGGATCGTACCTAGGTCCTTTGGGAGAACAGCCTGTCCTCCTACCTACTTAGCCAGCTCTCCGGCTCTTTCACTTTTTTTTTTTTTTAAGTGAAAAACATGATAGCTGTGAAAACTTTACATTATAAAAATTTATGTTTTTGTTACCTCGATGATTTTGAAGCATACTTCGTGAATTTCTTAAGTCTTAAATCATGTGATTCTGTTCCTTACTATTGTGTGTCTTAAAATTCAACGAAGTGTCTTTTAGGTATTAACACTGTACATATATTTTGGTTGCTACCTTTCAGTGGCTTAGAACTGTTCACATAACTCTGAAACAAAACTTAGAAAAGAATACAAAAATACAGCTAAGTAGGAGAATGACCCAATGAGCAACCCAAAGAAGATGTATTTATTCCCTACTGTTTGAACGTTTCTGTAGATAGAATCCCAGGGCCTGAGGTGGTGCCACCGGTTTGGTGATCATCCCAACTCTGTTGCCTCCTTGCCTTTCCTGCTGTACTACAGTGCTAATCAGTCAGTTGGGGCTGGAAATAGGTAACACAGTGCATACAGCTCTCATATAACTTTTCTTTTGGTTGTTCCCAGATGTCTCTAGAAGCCTTTATATTCCTAGACATGTCCTCTGCTCTCTGATGTGCTGCGATGTTAGTACACATACTCTCATTGCTCACCCGTCTCTGTTTTTGCTTTTGTTTTGAGATAGGGCCTCTGTTTAGCTCTGGCTGTCCTAGAGGTTAATATGTAGGCTGGGATAGCCTCTACCTCCCAGGTGTTGGGATTAAAGGTGTGCTGGCCCTTCACCATACCTCCCTTTTTACTGAAAATAGATTTTCTCACATAATATATCCTAATTGGGGTTCCTCCTCCCTCTACCCCTTTTATCTGGATCCACCTCTCTTCTGTCTCATTAGACAACACACTTATAAGAGTTAATATAAAATAAAATATAATAACATAAAACAAAAACTAACAGAAGGAAAAGAGTCCAAGAAACAGACACACACAGACCCTCTTGCTTTTACACCCAGGAATCCTATGAATACACTAAATTGGAAGCCATAATATATATCCAAAGGACTGGTGCAGACCCTATGCATGATGCCTTAATCTTTGTGAGTTCATATGTACATTGATACCTTGATTTAGAGGGCCTTGTTTTCTTGGTGCCCTCCATTCCTTCTGCCTCTTACATTGGATCTTTCCACCTGCTCTTTCATAGCAGTCACCTAAGTAGTGTCAGTTATGGGTTTTATCTTGTGGAGTAAACCATACATCAAATCAGACATTGGTTGGTCATTCCCACAAGCTTCGTGCCACCGTTGCACTAGCATATCTTGTAGTCAGGACAGCATTGTAGATCAGAGGGTTTGTGGCCAGTTGGGGTTTATGTTTCTCCTTTGATAGCATGTAGAGTATATTCCTGTACTAAAGACACTACTAGCATGAAGGGGCGAAGGCTCTATATAGGCACCAGCTCAAATTCTCCGTCGTCATGGAGTTGTGTTGGTGTTGGCTTCAGGAATAAGACCTTATCGGCAGCCTATAGTCTTGGCAACAGCCTGGGCTTGGGGGTTCCCATGGGATGTAACCCATTCCTGGTACTGGAAGCTTCATTTGGTGACAGATGTCCAGTTGGGCCCCTTTCTCCCCCATTATTTCACTTAGGTCATATATTTACCTCAGGATTATTCCTAGTTTCATTTACCTGCAAATTTCATGATTTTATTTTTAACCACCTGAATAATATTCCATTGTGTAAATGTACCACATTTTCTTTATCCATTCATCTGTTGAGGGCCATCTAGGTTGTTTCCAGGTTCTGGCTATTACAAATAGAGCAGTATTGAACATGGTTGAGCAAATGTCTGTGGTAGGATGAAGTGAGTAGTATAACTGGATCATGAAGTAGATGAATTCCCATTTTCTTGAGGAACCACCACACTGATTTCCATAGTGGTGGTATAGGTTTGTAGTTCCATCAGCAGAGGATGAGTCTCCCCTTACTCCACATCCTTACCAGCATGAACTGTCATTTGATTTTTGATCATAGCTATTCTGATGGGTATAAGATGAAATCTCAGAGTAGTTTTGATTTATGTTTCCTTGATGACTAAGGGTGTTGAACATTTCTGTAAGTGCTTCTCAGCCATTTGAGTTTCCTCTTGAGAATTTTCTGTTCTGTACCCCATTTTTAATCGAGCTGTTTTCTTTTTGAGTTCTTCATATGTCTTGGATATTAGCCCTCTATTGGATACATAGTTGGTAAAAATCTTTTCCCATTCTGTAGGCTGCCACTTTGGATATCAGTGTCCTTTGCCATGCAGAAGCTTTTCAGTTTCATGAGGTTCCATTTAGTAATTGTTCGTCTTGGTGCTATTGGTGTTCTGCTCAGACAATCTTTTTCTTTGCCAGTGAGTTTAAAGCTATTCCCCACTTAGTCTTCTATCAAGTTCAGTTTATCTGGTTTTATGTTGAGGGCTTTGAGCTATTTGGAGTTGAGTTTTGCTCAGGGTGATAAGTATGAATCTGTTTAGATTTCTTTTACAAGCAGTCATCCAGTTTGACCAGCACCATTTGATAAAGATACTGTCTTTTTTCCAGTGTTTATTTCTGGCTCTTTTTTTTTTTTTTTTTAATCAGGTGTCCATTGGTAGGTGGATTTATGTCTGGGTCTTCAATTCAATCCAGTGATCAACATGTCTGTTTTTGTGTCAATACGATGCTAGAAATTTTATTTATTTTGTTGGTTGGTTTGGGGTGTGTGTGGGGGGGGTGATTGTGTAACAGCCCGGGTTGTCGAACTCCCTTTGTAGACCAGACTGATCTTTGTAGACCTGACTGCCTGTCTCTGCCTCCCAAGTGCTGGGACACCACCACCCAGTTGTGATGCTTTTTATTACAATGGCTCAGTTGTACAATTTGAGGTCGGGGATGGTCATTACCCATTTTTAAGCTTGCTTATTGGAACATGTTCATCAGATCCTAGTATGTTCTTTCCATAGCTCTTGCTTTAACTGGGAAAGGGATCTAGCTTCTCTATTAGTCTCAAACTCACTTTGATGCTGAAATATGAAATTTGATAGCTGTGGGGCTTTTGCATATTCTTTTTCTCCTGGGTAGTCCTCTGTGAGGGTGCTCCTAGGCTTGAGCTTGGACTTTCTTGAATGGTTCTGACCCAGGGGATTCCCTCCCCCCACAGAAAGGTTGTGGAAGGTTTGGAAGTGAGCAAAGTGCCTACACCCTTTTAAAAGTTTCTAGACATTGTAAAGAAGGATTGTTGTCTTTGTAAAATTGTTGAGGTGTTTTCTAATTTCCTTAGGACTATTTTTTAACTCTGTGTCGAAAAGTTGAATTCCTATTAAAAATTACTGTTAAAAAATACTTGAATATTATCTCTAGTGACATTTTCCCCTGTGTTTTGTTTTTATTAATCAAAATGAATATTTAGTGGAAGCATTGCTAAGAATAGTCAAACATAGCAATGAAATCTCTCTTTAAGAAAAAGAAAAATGTCTCATCTACTATTTGAGAATCTCTTAATTTGATAATCTTTACCTGTGCCTTGTTGTATATAACAGGTATTTCTTGGAACTGCACCTGAATTCAGTCTGTAGTACAGAGAATGATCTGCTTAATATGGTTATACAATTCTCTAGTAATATAAATTATTTTTATAATAGAAAAGCTTCTTCATTTCCTAAATAGTTTTGTGTTTTTCTTAGAACATTACCACTTATGAATGTTGACTTATTTGATTACTTTGTGTTTTTGTTTGGAGGTGCATATGTGCCACGCACTTGTGTGGAGGTCAGAGGACACCGTGGGAGTTTTTCTTCTCTGCTACATGGTCCCATGAATTGAACTTGGGTTATCAGTTTGGCTGCAGGTGCCTTCATTTGCTAAGTCATTTGCCAGCCTCCCCTTGTGGTGTTTTAACTTTAGGATTAGCACAGCCAATGAAATGGCAGAAAATTTAATTGTTTTTTATGATAATCAATGGAGAAGGCAGGGGTAATAAATAGAATAGATTTTGATATTTGATTATGAATTAATTGAATGATGACACTCAGGAGCTATATAAATCTGTAAATAAGTAGGGTTTGCTTTGATAGTTATGGGCTATGAAAGCTTGACCCAATTCTTTTGGATTAAAATATTTTGAGTATTTGTCACCCGATTAAAAGTAGAACCTTCTAAGCATGACTTAGAGTTGAAGGAAACGTCAGAGCTTTTTTTTTTCTGGGAGCCAGCCGTGTGTGCATAGACAGGAACCCTGCCATTGTCTCAGTGCAGTCACAGGACTGGGGCCAGAAGAGGGTGTCAGAGATTCCTAAAAGGGAGTTTGCCCTTACAGTATTCCACTTTTGCACAGTTTGATTAGCTTTGTGTATGTTGGGCTATTATGGAGCTTGGCATATAGCCAATTGAAGCAGCTATTGTTTAATTAATTGAGAAACTAGCAGACATTACTTCTCCCTGGGACCAGTGAGGATTGGGGTGACTGATATGTGGATGAGGCCTTGTCCCAGACCTAAACCCTGGAAGCTTCTCATTAGGACGGGGGAGTTACTGTCTTCTCCTGTTTGACTTCCAGTAGCATGGTCTAGTGCAGTTTTGGCTCTAGTCACAGAATGAATTGGGAACTAAGATTCAGAAGTTGAATTTAACAGGCAGTCATGTGACTCACTTTTACTGCATTAGTGTTTGTAGTTCATCTGTTCTTGGGGAACAGTTGGGAAATTGAGCCCTAATTAAGTGGAGCTGGTTTCTAGTTACAGTTTCAGCTTGATATACGTTAGGATTTATAGAGTAAAAGGAAAAGTTGAGTGCAGAGAAATTGTTAAAATTGTCTTTCTTTTTATTGAAAGCAGCATTTGGAGAGAGTGGTCTTGTCAGGTGGACTTGGGAGTGCCAGTGAGATCTCACTCCTCTTTACTTCACCCATGATGGATCTTGAGGGAGCAGACTCAGTTCTGCAATAGAGTGGGGTTCTTCTTCCTCAAACTTGGTGATGGGATGTTCTCTCATTGGAGGCTATGATTTTTCCATTCTCTTTGATATTTTTGCTATTTTTTTTTTTTTACTAGTAAAAATTGTATGGTGGAAAAAGCATTTTTCTCTTAATTTCTGGATGTCATTATAAATTGAATTTGTAACTTAGTAAACAGCTAACACTGAAAATAAATCAAAGGTATAAACTATGGATAGGGTCTTGAACTCTGGGAATCAGATGTTTATAGAGCATGACCTGTCCACAGTTGGCCTTTTCATGAAGCCTCTTCAGGGACCATTCAGATAAGAGGAGGAGAAATCAGTGCTGTAGTTCTTGTGATGGCTTTCTCAACAGCTGGAGAGATTTGGACATTGTCCTTTTTGAGACAGTTGTTGTTTAATAGGAGTTAGTAGTCCACATGTCCCATAAAGTACCTGAAATATGACAAATCTTACTCGAGAACTATTCAATTTTATTAAATTGTTTGTTTAAGACAGGGTCTTTAGGAGCCCAGACTTGTCTCAAACTCTCTGTGTAGCTGAGGTTTATCTTGAATTCTGATTCTCCTGCTTCCATAAGTGCTGGGATTGCAGACATAGGCCACCATGCCTGGCTGAATTTTAGATTTTTGCAAAAATTAAGTAGATGACCTCCTATAATTAGTGGTCATTGTTTTGAACAGTGCAGCTTTAAGCTCATTTGCTTCTCGCTTTTGTCTAGAGTTTTCTTTAAGATAGTTATAACAAAGTCCTTTGAGAAATACTCATGGCTTAGACTATTCTTCTAGGGTTATGCACTGGGGAAACAGTTGTCAGACTGTGGGGTAGGCCCTGGTGATTGAGAATGACAAGACAGGCCCAGACTCTGCCTTCATGGATGTACTCAGGCTGGACAGTTGCTGTCACAACGCTCAGAGACAGGTGCTGAGCCTGTGGAACCCCAGATGGGGCAGAACTTGCTCTGAAGGGTCCTGGGTGTTGGAGTTCCTGGAGTTGGAGTGACAGGTGGTTGTGAGCTGCCTGACATTGATGAACTTGGATCCTTTGTAAGAACTATAAGTACTGCTGAACCATGTCTTCAGCCCTCAATTCTTTTCTTAATTTAATAGTGAGGTTCTGGTGCCATGCTTAAATAAATACTGATAATTTTAGTGTTTGCACTGTTAAAAAATAAGAAACATTTAAGACATTTCATATCATTTCAGATATTAGGCATGTTACTGGTATTAAAATGGCATGCCATGTATCCAGGTCATACTCACATTCTGTTTATGGTTTTTGGTTCCTAGAAAAGTTTTAAAGTCCTTAGATTTTGTTACCCATTTTATTAGGTGATGGATTAACTGTGGCTTAATAGTCACTTACACTAAACAGAGTAAAAATCAGTTTCTTACTTATTCCAGGAATGCATATGTTAACCTTAGGTCTTTTAATTAATTAAATTAATTAATTAAATTAAT
This sequence comes from Phyllotis vaccarum, assembly GCA_033318265.1. Classification (NCBI taxonomy): domain Eukaryota; kingdom Metazoa; phylum Chordata; class Mammalia; order Rodentia; family Cricetidae; genus Phyllotis; species Phyllotis vaccarum. Next base: position 67,963,688 of record JARWLC010000016.1, on the reverse strand, counting down.
TAATTTTGAGATCATGAAACACTAAAATGACCCAGAAGTCTGGTAGAAAAGGGGTTAAATTATTGGGGCCTCACTGGAGTACAGTTAAGCTCCCTATCCTTCCAGGTGATCTGGAGAGGACTGGTTTCTGCAGAGAGGAGCGGGTAATGCAGAAGGCAAGAGTGTTTGAAAGTCATCAAATAAAAAGAATGGAGAACAAAGGTGGAAATTAAAGCTCTTTTTAGAGCTAAAATATATATGAACATGTGTGTAAAGTTTAGGCAGTCTCTAGAAATTGTTTTCAGGAGATTAAACTAGGGATTTCTGACACCTTTTCTCTTTCAAACTGCAAGCAGTAACAAAAGCTTCTTTTAATGAAAAGCTAGTTAAATACATAAGCCCAATTAATTAGTTCATTGTTTTCATTCTAGTAGATTGAACCCAGAGTCTTGTGTATATTGGGTACTATACCACTGAACAACATCTGTATTTTATATGCTCAGATCCACATGGGTCAGTGAGATGACTCAGTAGAGATGGAGGTTCCTGCTGCTAAGTCTGACAACCTGTGTTTAATTCTTAGGATACAGGGAAGGAAAGAACCAACTGCTCTAACGTGTCCTCAGACTTCCACACATGGCTGAATGGTGGGTGCCTTTACTCAGCACTCAGGAGGCAGAGACAGGTGGATCTCTGTCTGCTCTACAGAGTGAGTTCCAGGACAGCCAGGACTGTTCCACAGAGGAATCTTGTCACAAAAAAAAAAAAAGACGTCCACACATGAACCTCTATGCATATAATTACATACATACATGTAGACAGGAAAATAAATAGTTGCAGTAAAAATAAATTCACATTATATGCATAAATTTGCATTTGCACTTAGGAGAATCTCTTAAATGTGGGACAGAGATAAGATTGCAGGTTGTCACTGTTTTGCTACAACCTCCATCTTGTACAGTCTTTGTGTTAGTGGTTTCTCATTGATGCACTACTGGAAAAAAAAGTCTGAATTTTATATTTTGAATAATGTCAGATTTCTGGATATGAGCAATATTTATAGTCCTATTCTTTAGATAGAAAATGTTATATGTAGATTGTCACATTTCTTTAGGGGAAAAAAAGACCCAGTCCATCTCTAAAGTAGTTTTTTCCCTTCTCCATCGTTTTAAACCCACCTGAGAACAAAAATACTTTAAGCTAATATTGAGTCCATTTCAGGTTTTATCCTCTTTTTTTTTTTTTTTTTTTTGCTTTTTCTTCTTTTTGTTTTTCGAGACAGGATATCTCTGTGTAACCCTGGCTATCCTGAAACTTGCTTTGTAGACCAAGCTGGCCTAGAACTCACAGGGATCTACCTGCCTCTGCCTTTTGAGTGCTGGGATTAAAGGTGTGTACCACCACTGGCCTGAAAGGTTTTATCCTCTTACCAGCAAAGCCCTGCTGGGACCTGGAGCATCTAGAGCCATTCTGTTTGTTACCACCGGTGCTGAAGCTGATCACCTTGGCCATAGCGACTTTGACTAATAGTGAGCAAGGCTCAGAAATAAGAGTAAATGTTGTGGAATGTCTTCCTCCATTCCTCACCTTTTTGTTCCTGACCATAGTAGCATGTAGTGTACATGGCAATGCACCTTTAGGCATTGGCACATGAAGAGCTGGTCCTCTACTATTCTTTCGTAAACAGTGCTTTAATGTATAGTCCTGCGAAGTTAAAAGCCGTCTGTCTATTTGTACAAGACTTCTTTTTAAGTTAAAAAATTATTTGTGTGTGGCAGGGGCATGGTGAAGGTGAGAATTCTCTTGAATTGGTTTTCTTCATCATGTGTGTCTTGGAGATTGATCTTAGGTTCTTGGTCTTGGTGGCAGGCATCTTTACATTGAGCTGTCTTCTCAGACCTTTTTGTTTGAAGACAATTGCTCTGTGTATCCCTGGCTGTACTGGAACTCACTCTAGACCAGACTGGCCTTGAACTCAGAGATCTACTTGCCTCTGCCATATCCCACCCTCCATGCTGGGATTAATTGTAAGCCACCACACCCAACTCAAACCTTAATATTTTAAAATCACATTTATTTATTGTGTGTGTATGTAGATCGGTCTAGGGTATGCACATGCCAATTTTTGAATGACAAAGAGCAACCTGTAGGAGTCAGTTCTCTCTTTTTACCATGTGGGGTCCCAGGTATCAAACTCAGGTTGTCAGTCCTGGCAATACATGCCTTTATCTGCTAAGCTCTCTCACTGACCTGAGTTTGTAATTAAAGGTATTTGTGTGTGTGTGTGTGTGTGTGTGTGTGTGTGTGTGTGTATGTATAACATGTCATACATAACACATGTTGAAATCAGAGGACAGCTTTGGAGTTGGTTCTCTTTTCCACTAATACAGATTTTTGGAGTTGAACTCAGGTTACCAGAGTTGTGTGGCAAGCATCTTTACTTTCTGAGCTATCTTACTGTTTCTATAGTTTTGATTTTATAAGATTTTCCTCCAAAAGTATATATGTTGATGAAGCCGTAAAAGCCTTTAAAAAGGGGGGGGGGTACTTAGTGTAAATGTTTCTAAGTGGTCATGTTTATTTGTTAACATAGTCTAGTAATTAATACAATTTAGCTTTCTTTTTAGTTTTAGACTTGGTTTTATTATATAACTTGGCTGTCTTTGGACTTTTGGTGTTTCAGCCCCTAATACTGAGAGATTACAGGCATTAGCTAACAAACATGGCTCATTACTCAGGTGCTTCAGATGACCATTCTCCCATCTTTTTGTGCCTTTTTAATTTTGGGTTTTTTTGGGGGGGGGCTGAGGGGGAGGGGTGAGACTTTTCCAAGATATAGGCTGGTTTTATGGGCTATTTACAGCAGTCCTCCTGCCTCAGCCTCCCAGGTGCTGGGATTATAATCTATCTAAGACACCACACCTGATAGTAGTTTCTTATGTATTTATTTACTCATTTATTATTGCTACTGTTATTATTGCAATATTTGGAGTTAAGCCCAAGGCCTTTCATACACTAGGCCAAAGCTCTATACCACAGAGACATCCCCTGTTTTAATGAAGTATTTTTGTACTTAATGCATTGATTTCCTGTTTTGGACACTCAATAGCCTTTCTATATTGTGATATCTAAATTTATTGGATTTTTAAAATGTGCTCTTTGTTCTTTTCTCCTCACGTATGTTGCTACCTGCTTGTTCAGCTATTGGTCCTCTCAGCCCGATAGTCCATAGCTGTTGGCTCTCTTGGCTTGGTGATGTTGATATGTGGCTTCAGTCTGACTGAGATGGCCAGACATCTGGGGCTCAGTACTTGATTCTTGCTCCAGTACTGTTTTTGCTGGATAATCCTCTCCCCCAGCAACTGGTTGAGTTGTAGCATAGGCAGGCAGCTGGTTACAGTATTTCCCTGGGGTCTGAGTCCTTGTCAGCCATGCTGGCAGTAAACAATGTACTCCTTCCTATCCCTGCCCCAGACAATCATGGTAACCAGTAAGGTTGTGTACTGTAGATCTGGTGACCTGCTCTTGTGTTAGCTGCCTCTTGTACCATCCTTGCATTTATGAAGGTTCTTCTCTGTTCTGCAGGACTGAGGGAAGGGTGGTAGTGAGCACAATATGGTGAAACAAACGTAAGCTGTTTCAGTAGTCTGGGTATGGCATTTCCATGTGACTATTAAGTGTACAGAATTCACATAGGAGAATGACTGTTTTCTAGGACTTGACAGTTTAGAGCATGACGAAGAACATTCAGATAAGTCAGTCTTAGGTTAAGTTTTGATTTGTTTTGTGACAAGTTCTTGTTAAGTAGCCCAGGCTGGCCTAGAACTGAAGTTTTCTTGCCTCCGTCTCCTTTGAGAGCTGCATTATGAGCTTGTATTACTGACATACCTTGCTTGTTTTGAATTAAGTGGAAGGTTAAAAAGCATTCAGTGAAACAAGCTTTCTTGATGTCTAGTGCACAGTGGTCATGACGTGCATCTGAGAAAACAATAAACTGCTCACATATGAAATATGTGAGATAGGGCTTATCTTTTGAAGATTCTATTAAGTATGTTTTTCTTTTCTTTTTGTTCGTTTTGAAAGAGTATTACTCTCTAACCCAGATTATCCTGGGACTTTCTGTGTAACCCGGACTGGTCTTAGCCTTGTTGGTAAGCCTCAGCCTCCTACCTGGAACTTTAGTTATTAAATCACTGTATCTGACTTTAAAGTGCATTAAAAATAATTTTTCACATTGTTTATTTATTGCATATGTGTTTGTTCCATGTGGGTTCTGGGGAGCAAATTCTGTCAGGCTTGGCAGCAAACACTATTTTACCCAATGAGTCATTTGGCAATCCCTTAAAGTATATTTTTAAAGTTAGATATTTCTCTTTGATTTACATGATACTTTCTAAGGTTATACAGTTTTATTCAGTGGATTTTAATAAGTACCTTGCTTGGTTTTTTTTTTTTTTTTTTGTTAACTTCAGATAATTTAGTGTGTGTAATGTAAATATTTTAAGTACCTACAAGGCAGGTTTCCACCTCAGAGTGCCTCTGGATGGATTGTCCTGTAGCATGACTTATCTAATATTAAACTAAATGTGACCAACCCATTCTGCAGAGGAACGTCCAGAGGAACGTCCAGGGCAGATGACTTGCTCTTGACTCTAGGGAGGACTGGGGAAGGAGGCCACTGTCCACCCTAGTAGAGTCAGTCTCTAACGAGAGATGAATTTTTTTTTAAAAAAAACTCAGATGACTATTCAGAATGAAGCTGGACATGGTGGTATATGCCTTTAGTGCCAGCACTTGGGAGGCAGAGATGTAGATATCTGAGTTTGGGGTCAGTCTGATCTATATAGTGAATTCCAGGACAGATCCAGGGCTCTATTATGAAACCCTGTATTAAAACAAACAAAAAATAAAATAAAAATCAAACAAACAAAAAACCAAATCAAACAAGCTAGAATGAATTGAAATACCAGTATTCTGTAGTAATTATATGGTAGCATGTCTACATGAGGAAGCCAGAATTACAGAAGATTTGCTTTAATTATTTCCTAACAGTCACTGAGGGGGAGAAAGGTTTAGTGTCTTTTGGGAACTTGTTTAATTGCGCGAATAAACGTACACTGGTATAGTTACTAATAAAACTGCCCTTTCTCCTTTTCTCCCACTCTGTTACTGGACGTCTATTCCAATATATATTTGTGTAATTGCTACAATTTTCCAAGGCTAAGAAAGCTTCGTTTCTTCCAGAATGGGCATAAGTCACTCAGGCTAAGGTTGTCAAGGCTGAGCCATAGAGAATTTAGTAGAGTCTAGGCCCTACTTTTTGGGTGTGAATGATGAGACTATGACAGTCATTGTCTTAAGCTGAACTGTCAGTTTTCCAATGACTGTGACAATAATAATTGGTGTTTATTGAGCTCTTATTACATGCCGGGCTTGATGTATACACCGTTTATTATTGAATTCCCTCATTCATGATTCTATGCACAGCCTGCTTGTATACTCTCGGGTCAGGGAGACAGCAGTAGTAATGACAGTTGTGATTTGAACTCAGAGTCACTGATGTTCACTGTAGCAGACAGACCTTCTTCATGTTTGGTAATATTTTGATAAATATATTGAAAAAGTACAGGACGGTCTTCCGTTCTTTTAAGAATAGTACCCTATAAAAATGTCTACCCACCTGTCTTTAAATGTGTACTTTTCAGTATGTCTTACCTCAGGTTTTTTGCTAAAACTTTTTAAAATTGAGCCTAGTGTGGTGGTGGCATATGCTTTTAATCCTAGCACCTGGAAGGCAGAGGCAGTGATATCTCTATGGGTTTGATGCCAACTTGGTCTACATGGTGAGTTCCAAGCCAGCCAGGATCACACAGTAAAACCCTGTCTCAAACAAACAAAAGTCCAGCCAACAAGCCCCATAAAACACAGATTCTAGTTGGTATTTAATGAAAACTCAGAGCCAGATATTGGGGAAAAGCTGGTGTATCAGAGAGAGGAAACTGACCACAGTCAATCTCACCAGCCGACTTCTCAGGGTAAAAGCTGTGTTCAAAAGTCCTCAGCCTGGCTCCTCATGGCTTCTATAGAATAAGTCTGTCTGCCTATGCCTGCCTTAAATGCCTTCTTTACCCTGTTGTTTCACTTCTGGGTTCAACTCTGCATCCTAATCCTAGAGTTAGGATTAAAGATGTGGGCTACTACTATTTGATAGTTAGGCCTTGGACTCCCAGAAACACGGAAAAATCTCTACCTCCTGCATTATGGATTAGAGGGGTAGGTCACCTACCACTCCGGTGCAGAGGTTACCCTCCTGGCTTGACTGTGGGTGATTCTGTTCTCTGATATTCCAGGCTGATTTTATTAAATATACAATATATCACCACAGTCCCACATTTTAAAATGGACAAAATCACATATTTTATCATAAATAACACAATGATGTATATTCATTTAGGTGGGGGGGGGCATGCATGTAGTAGATTGGTTTAATTCAGCTAACCGACAGGTGCATTACCTCACATTGTATTCAGGAGTGACTTGGGAATTAAACATTTTTTTTCCCCAATTTTTATTTATTTATTTATTTAGTTTTTCCAGGGTAGCTGAATAGAAGTGTTCAGCTTTTAAAAGATTTGCAAAGAACACTTGTACTTGGTTGGATTCTGAAAAAAACTAAAGAAAGTTTTTTCTTCTTCTTTTTTTTAACAGAGAGTAAAGGTACAGAGAGTGGGTGGGTAGACAAAATACCTCTGGGAAGGGTGCATCACTCTTGAAAGTGGGGAAATATGAATGTAACAAAACAGTGTCTTGGGCTGGAGGAAGGGCTCTACAGGAGCTTTTGCTGCTTGTGTAGAGGACCACACAGTTTGGTTCCTAACACTCACATTGGTTGGCCTACAACCACACTTAACTGAGCTCTAGGGGATTCAGTGCCCTTTTCTTCCATCTGAAGGCACATGCATTTGTGTGCTCATACCTCTCCCTGTCACATACACATAATTAAAAATTAACACCCAGCACCAGTTTCTCCCAGTAAGTACCATTTTTTTCTCTGTAGCTGGCTTTTGTGTCAGCCTGGGATCCAGGTTCATTAATGCTGAAGTGTAGCTATAGAGGAGGAGTCTAGGACACCAGAACCCCCTGGAACATAAGAAGTGGAAAGAGAAAGATGAGTCAAACAATGTAACATTCCAAGAGAATTTAGTAGTTTTTGTTCTGTTTTTAAAATGTAGTAATAAATGTTAGGGTTGCTGTTTTATAGTTTTGACTAGATAAGAACTGGATAAAGTTGGCTTTGTATAATTGATGCAGTCATGAAGTTTATTGAGTCCCTGATATTGGCGTTACATGCTAAGGCACCAAGTTGACAGTGGTGAACCATACATATAGCTTCTCAGTGCTTTCACAGAGCTTGTAACTTCCGGAGTAACAGAGTGAAGTTGGTAGTACAACTCATTTGATATGTCTGTAGAACACAAGAATTCATTCTTCTGGCCAGTAAAAGGTACGATAAAGTGGTTTGTCAGCATGCTTTGATACAAATACCAGTTCTGTCAGTACAGAGAATTTGGGCCTCCAAATGTAATACAAAAGAGAAAAAAAATTTAAGAAGGTAGTTTATTTTTTATTTTTAAAGTTTGTATTGTGTTTGTGTAAGTGTATGAAGGCCAGAGGCTTGTCCTCAGGTGTCATGCCTCAGGAGCAGCTATGCCTCAGGAGCTCTGTCCTCCATGTTTTCTAAGACAAGGACTTTCTTGAGGCTCACTGATTAGGCTAGGCTACCATTCATCCAGTAAGCCCCAGATCTGCCTGTGCTTCCTAGTGCTAGGATTACTAGTGCATAACACTATAATTTTCTTAAAAAAAAACAAAAACAAAAACAAAAAAAAATGAGTGTTAGGATTTGAACTCGGGTCTTTCTTTGCTTATTTGGCCAGCACTTTGTCGACTGAGCCATTTCCCTATTTTTTATTTATTATATGATTTTGTTTTTTGAGTTTTGCAACAGTGTCTCATACAGTATTGCCTGGCTTTTAACTCTTAACCTTCTTGTGTTCATCTTCCAAGTGCTGGGATTATGTGTGCTGTGCTCTGCAAGAAAAGAGGATATTTCAGAAAACCCAAAGACAGTGTGCTTTGTACAAGGCTGGTGCATTTGAGACCTCAGTCAGATAATATTGACTGCACACATTGACTCAGCTACTCACCTGCTTTTTGTTGTTTGTTTGGGGTTCTAAGAATTTACCCAGGACCTTGAATATGCTAGGCTGAGCCTTATCTTTTCCCCATTTTATTTTATTTTAAAATTTTGATAAATTGCCCAGGCTGGCCTTGAGTTTTTGATTCTCCTGAATAGCTTGGATTACAGTTTTGCATGTATTTCTACACCTGGATCTTTTTAAGAACAGTCGGCTGTCTTGGTAATCTTCTGGACTCTGCCTTCCAAGTGGCTAAAACTACAGTCACACAGGTCTTTGTGCTTGGCTAATCCTGGCCCCAGGCTATTCTGGAATTTGCAACCTTGCATCAGCCTTCTGAGTGCTGGAATTACAGGTGTGTACCCATCTCTTGTGGCTCATAGAGCTCGTGTGGGGTGCCATCTTTGAGCATTCTGAAGTGCTTAGTTGGTACCTGAGCAAGGTTAGCAGACGTTGATTTCTGTCTCTCAGCTATCAGTGAGACATTCTTTGTTATTTTACTTGGCTTTCTGTTTAAATACTTACACTTTCCTATTTCCACATTGTACTTCCTTGGCTTCACAGTGGTTCAGTGGGAATGGGGAAGTTCATTTTCTAGCATGTCAGCTTATTTAAAGAGATGGGTTTCAAGTTGGTAGTCAGGAAGCCTCAGCATTTGGGGACATTATTGTCTCAAGCCGTGAAGTGTGACAGGAAATGTTTGGTGTGCGGCCTCAGCTTCTACTACTAAAGCCAAAGGCTCTCAATGGAGGTGGTTCTGTCTGTGTGCAGTTTTTGCTGTCCATTCTCCCAGGGCTCTGGTGATTAGCAGAGAAGAGACTGTTCCTGGGATTGGGAATGGTAGCTCTGAACTGACCCTTTGGGATGTCAGATGGGTTAGAATGTTGTTACTCAAAGTTAGATTGTTGGGATACTGTGCTGTACAGAAAGCCTGGGTGTGCTATGTCACAGTATCCTAGCCCATCCTCTTCACTTGCTTTTGATTTTTTTTAAGTTAGAGAATAAGAAAAAGTGGTGAGAACGGGGTGATACTTTGTTTGAGGACCATCTGTCTTTTAAAAGAGCAACACTCTGAACCTGGTGTGGTGTTTTTTGCCCTCAGTTCCAGCATATGGGAGACTGAGGCAGGCAGATGTCTGTGAGTTAAATTAGGCCTACATATCTACTTTATGAGTTCTGGACCAGCCAGAAATACACAGTGAGAAGCTGTTTCAACAACAAAAACCAAACACAACCAAATAAAACAAAAGTACAAAGCCACATGTAGGACGGTTGGTTGTATTGGTTTCATGTATTTGAACTAGTAGATGAGGATATAACATTGGTCAACTCTAACTGCACCCAAGCAGCTGTAGCGTGTTTGGATGGATGAGAAAAGTGATCAAGACAAAAGGTAACAAGCTAGTAAAAAACGGAAGCCAAAGTAGTGATCAGGGAAAGCACCCTGTACACAGTTAAAGGAGTGCTTGTGCATTTGATAAGTAAAGTGCTGTGTAAAGGAAAACTGATCTGATGGTTGAGTGTAGGTGGGCAAATAGTAAAGGTAAGAAATGGCTAGAGTGAACTTGTGCGTAAGTATCTGTCTATCTATCTATCTATCTATCTATCTATCTATCTATCTATCTATCATCTATCGATCTATCTATCTATCTATTTGCTTTTTAAACAGGGCTTTACTATGTATCCCTGGCTGTCCTGGAACTCAAAGAGATCCAGCTGCCTCTGCTTCTTCAGTATAGTATATTAAAAGTGTGTGTCACTACACCTGGTTGTCTTCAGGACCTTATGAATTAACCCCTATTTGTGGCATAGGATGCCTTAGTCCAACTTTTATTGTCATATAATTCTCCCACGTGATTGCCTCTGTTTTGTAGATGAGAGTTTTAGGATGAAGAAAAGCAGTTTGCCCCAGGGACTTGTGGGCAGGTGTTAAATGAATCTGAATTCCTAGGTTCAGCTTTTACAATGTTCTCTATCAAGCAGGGGTGGGTCCTGACATGGCTCTGTGAATTTCCCTAAACATTTCTTTGGCTCTGCCTCCCTCTTTAGGAAAGAGTACTTGAGATGTTTAAAAGAATCCGTAGGAAAATCCTTAGGTTGTGTTTGCTGATCCAGTGTCTGACTTGGTCTCCTTGCCCCACCCCTGGCAGATAGGAAGAAAACCAGATTTTGTCATACGTGACTTAATGCTTTGGATGAAGTTCCCTGTTCTTGCTCAAGGATTGAGGAAAAACTGCACTGAAAATATGAGATTTAAGAAGTGCTGACTACTCATGAAAAGCTTCTGGGTTTTCATGATCAGATTTCCTTCTTGAAATTGACAATCCAGTGATCTTGAAGAGGCATGCCATATGAGGGACAACCTTCTACATACAAAACAATTGCTTGGAGAGATAGCTCAGTTAAGTAGGTACTGCTCTTTCAGAGGACTTTGGTTTCAAACACTCATTTCCAGTGGCTTATTCCAGCTCTCCTTGGGTCCCCTGCACCAGTGTGTACACCCCTCACTCCCTGCCACATACATATAATTAAAAATGACCCCTCCAGTACTAAATAGAAAATGTGGGGGAGGAGGGGGGAAGCAGTCTGAAAGGCAACACATAAAATATTGCCTATGGTAAAGAGGGCTTATTGTGAACTTTCCCTCTTTCCTGTGGTGGAGATAAAACTCAGCAATCTATCACCAAACTATTTCTCCAACTCTTAAACTGTATTATGTATGATTTGTACCTGGAAGCCTTAGTGAATCTCCAAGTTGCAGATGATTTTGTAGCTAAGAACTATGGATGAATCCAATGGGAAACAAGAGAATCCTCTGGGTTGTCTGTTCTTCAAGGATCAGATTTTTTTTCAAACTGACAATCCAGTGACCCCCTTAGGCATCCCATATGGAGAACCTTGTATTTAAAAAAAAAAAAAAAAAAAAAGAGAGAGAGCCTTAATTCTTTAGAAATGTCACTTGTGGAAACCAGTGCTAAGGATTAACCGAGATGACCGTGACATGAGGAACAGATATACTGGGATTCTAAATTGGGCTTTCACAGGAAGGGACAGGAAAGAAGGCATGATTGGGACAACCATAAAGTTTGAATAGGGTCACTATATTATTATAACTGTTCTGCTTCCTATATTTGACAAATGTACTGTGATTATGTATAAAAGGATGCTTGTTCTTAGGTGATACACACTGAAGTCTTAGGGGAAAGGAAATTTTTCTGTTCACATGAGAACTGCGAAACCCATGTACCGGTGTGTGTACCTGATTTAGTATTGTCAGGTAGGAAGCTACAGCAGTGTATTAGAATTGGCTTGCTAGTAAGCTGAGAGAATGTTTGGGGTCAAAGAAGGACTTGGCAGTTCTGCAGGGGTAGCTTAAAGGAAGTCTGTGCAGTACAGTTGAGCATTGTCATTTCCAGCCAGGAGAGAAAACGGGATTACTGATACACATGACAACTTTAACTTGTGTTGATGGCTAGAAAATAGTGTGTATCTAGAGATACCGACTAAAACAGCTGAATTAAGAATCAAGGTAAATGGTTTTAACTCTACAAAAGTGTATTTTCTCATAAAATATAAGTTTCCAGGGCTGGATAACTTAGCAGTTGTGAAAAATACTTATTTTTTAATTGTGGATGGTTGTATGCATGTGTGTTTGGGTGCTCATGTGGAAGCTTAAGGCATTAATTAGATCTCCTTGGAGCTGAAGTTAACAGGTTCTTGTGAGCTGTCTGCTATGGATTCTGGTACCTAAATTTAAGGTCCTCTGGAAGACCAGTATGTAGTCCTAACTACTGTGCCATCTCTCCAGCTCCATCAACTAAGTTTCTACCAACTTAGATGCTGCTCTCCCCCCCCCCCCCCACTTTTTTCTGTGCCCATCTAGTGTGGATGAATGGTGATGACTTTTCCTAGTTGCAAGATGGGTTTTTATAGGCTCATGGAGATGCTAGTGATGAGAAGGGAGATTTCTTTCTGGGCAACCCTTGCCAATAGGAAGGAAAACATTAAACAAATTCTCTAGTAAGATATTCAGCTTCTCTTGGGTGGAACGATGTCTGCTATACTAAAATGTGGCTGTAGTACCTTCTCTGGCCAGGAAAGATGCTACCCTTCCTCACTTTTAGGCAGCCACCTCAGAGCTACATGAGTTTGTTTACAATGAAATGCACTAAGGTAGTTTGCCAGTATGACTAATTTTATTTTTGATCAATTACATTTTAGCCATTATTCTGATTTGATGTGTGTGCCATTTGTATAAGTTTTTCTATTTCATATATTTCCATAACATATATATTCTTATATTTCTGTAGTAATCATAATAACTTAAGACATTTTTGTAACATATAGCTGTTTATTAAGTTTTGTAATAGTAATAGTTTATCTATCTACCTAACTACTTACCTAATCTATCTATGAGTCAGGGTTTCTCTGTGTAGCCCTAGCTGTCCTGAAACTCAAGTGATCCTTCTCGAAAATGCTGGGATTAAAGGTGTGTGTGACACCACATGGCTATAATAGATAATTCTTAATTCTTCTTACATTACCCACAAACCTCTGTGATTTCCATTAATTAATTCATCTAGTACTCAGAATACCCCTACTAATATAGGGGTTATTATTGCTCTGTCTTCCAGATATGGAAAGTATAAATTAAAGACAGTAAAATACCCAAAGTTGTACAGCTGGCACGGAGTATAGAGTTGGGGTTCTGGTGCAGGGAGTCTCATCTGTTGAATTTTGTTAGGTTTAATTGCCTTTGGGAGGTGTTGGATTTGGTTTCTTTTTTTCTTCCTGTTACAATTAACATTGTGGTGGGCATAGTTTTGCATACTTCATTCTTTACACATGCGTGAATAGGCTACTAACTGAAGAGCACACTGGAGGTTGGAGAGTGAAGGATTCAAGGTGATAAACATTAGATTATGTTGCAGAAGAGGGTTACCCTGAAAGGAGCAAGAAAAAGGAAATTACTGAGTTTTAGTTTGTTTGCTTACCAAGAAGACTGTTGTGTTTACTGTTTTATCTTCTGCTGGGATGGTTGCTGCTTACATGGCTTGTTCATTTATGCCAGGAGCCGCTGTGCTCATTTTCCTGTGTGAGCATCCTTCTCATGTAGTGTAAGGATCTTTAAGTTTGACTATGTTTTAAACACCTTTTAAATTTCTGTATTGTTATATAAATGTATCTTCAATGCTTTGAAAAGCCACAAATGACATTTTTGTTTAGATTTCAAATATGCAATTACATAGGTTGTTTTAATTTCTTCTAAATTGCTATTCATAAAACTCATATCTAATTACTTTTTTGCATGTTTACTTTTTATTATTTATTTTATTTGTTTGTTTGTTTGTTTGTTTGTAGGCAGAGTTTCACTGTGTAGCTCTGGCTGTCCTGGAACTAACTCTGTAGACCAGACTGGCCTTGAATTCAGAAATCTGCCTCCTCTCCTCATCCTGAGTGCTGGGGTTAAAGGCACGGCCACACTCCCCCACCCCTACCCCCACCCCAGCCTACTTCTTACCCTTTTTTTTTTTTTTTTTAATGATTACCAACCAAGATTGGTTTTGACTTCTGATTCTCCCATCTCCACATGCCAAGTGCTAGTATTACATGTATGTACCACCATGCCTAGCTTCATGCTTTCATTCTTAAACGCATCTTAATATTTTAGTTTAGTGAACTTTTTAAAGATTTGTTATTCTTTAATTTGTGTATCTGAGGGTTTTTTTTGTGTTTTTTTTTATACCATACTAATTAGTTAACTGTTTTTGGATATGATTTTTTAAAAAGAGCTGGCCTTTATTATTGCTTAATGTTCTCTTTTTCTGATCTTGAATAAAGTTTTTCCCTTTTTTTTTTATCTCCCCAGATGATGATTTAGATGAGTTCACCACTGTTTTAAGATGTGCTAGTAGTCTATGTGAAGTACTCCATTAGATTAAGGTCATAGCAACATAGTGACAGTTGGAGAGCTGTTACATTTTCTTAGATTTTCATTTTTCTTTTCTGCTTAATTTCTAGATTTTGGATCATTGTTTGACTTGGAAAATGATCTTCCCGATGAGCTGATCCCTAATGGAGAATTAAGCCTTTTAAACAGTGGGAGCCTTGTTCCAGATGCTGCATCTAAGCATAAACAACTGTCGGAGCTTCTTAGAGGAGGCAGCGGCTCTAGCATCAACCCAGGGATAGGAAATGTGAGTGCCAGCAGCCCTGTGCAACAGGGCCTTGGTGGCCAGGCTCAGGGGCAGCCGAACAGTACAAACATGGCTAGCCTGGGTGCCATGGGCAAGAGCCCTCTGAACCAAGGAGACTCATCAACCCCTAGCCTGCCCAAACAGGCAGCTAGCACCTCTGGGCCCACGCCTCCTGCCTCCCAAGCACTGAATCCGCAAGCACAAAAGCAAGTGGGGCTGGTGACCAGTAGCCCTGCCACATCACAGACTGGACCTGGGATCTGCATGAATGCTAACTTTAACCAGACCCACCCAGGCCTTCTCAATAGTAACTCTGGCCATAGTTTAATGAATCAGGCTCAACAAGGGCAGGCTCAAGTCATGAATGGATCTCTTGGGGCTGCTGGAAGAGGAAGGGGAGCTGGAATGCCCTACCCTGCTCCAGGCATGCAGGGGGCTACAAGCAGTGTGCTGGCTGAGACCTTGACACAGGTTTCCCCACAAATGGCTGGCCATGCTGGACTGAATACAGCGCAGGCAGGAGGCATGACCAAGGTAAGTGAGCTAAAGTGCTTTAATACTTCTTGACTGATGGTGGACATTTCCTTTCAAGTAACGTGGCAACATATGGGACTCCTTTTTATCCCTTCTGTTGGAGAGTTGCAAATGTCACATGAAAGAGACAGATTTTTTTTTTCTTTTGAGCCCCTTTCAGATAAAAAAATACTCTACCTCCTATATTTAAAATGAAAAAAACTTTTGAGGTCATATTTTGTTACGTAGACTGAGGCTAGCTTTGGACTCCCATGTAGCTTAGGCTGTCCTCAACTCATGGATCTTCTGCTGGAGCCTCATCAGTGCTGAGATTACAGTTGTGTGCCACTGATTTTTAATTTCTGTGGAAGATATATAGAAGCGGGACCACACAGTTAAAGGGCAGTTTCTGCTGAGAATCAACTTTTTAATGAATCAGGTTATCTGGTAAACGATACTTATTTACTTGGCTGATGAAGTACTGTCTAACCTTTTCTTTATATCACTTGACAATATGTTTACTGTCACGATCTCCATTTTACTCATAAAGAAGCTATGTTTTGAAATGCTTGGCTCTGGCCACCGTTGGCGCTAGAAAGGGGACTCAGTAGACCCTTGTGTTCCAGTGACATCAGAGCAGTGGTTCTCAAGGTAGAGTCCTCAAATCAGCAGTACCAGCATCACCTGGGAGCTTGTTGGAGAGGTTGACTCACTGACTGGCATACTGAAGGTGTATTGTCCAACACTGGACTTTCAGAACTCTCTGGATAGTTCTAAGGTTTTTCTGCATGGTTTCAATCTCTGTTCTAGAGAAAGGCCTGGGCTGGAGTTTGTAGCAACCAGTGTTGCAGCTATTGTGTGTAACAGTGTCTGAATTGAAGGAGAGGGAAGGATAATACCAATATAGACGTGACACAGCTAAAATAGGTGGAGACTGATGAGAGAAGGTAGAGGGACACAGGCTGACTGTCATTGTTTGAATGGCAGCGGCTGCGTGCAACAATTTCCAGGGAGGGCTATTGTGTGGATTTGATTAGTCCTAAAGAAGGGAAGAGGAGAAACAATTAGAATACTGTTTCCTGGAGAGTTGAGTAGACCATGGGCAGGTTGGTGTAAAGTTTTGAGATTGTCGTACATAAGAAGTTTGGTTTTTTAACTTAACAAATAAAAAGGAAGTAATTCTCAACATTAAAATTGCACTTACCTTTCTAAAACAAGTTAGTGGAGGGAGAATGTAAACTTAATTTTAGTTGTACTTTGCAGAAGAGTACGTTGGGTATCTACATCCTTTTTCCAGTTAGATTGTAAGGAGACTTAATGAGCTTCTTGCCTCTTGATAGGTCAGTTTTTGGATCCTTCTAATTCATATTCCAAATTACCCAGTTTCAAACAATTTTTTTCTTTTGAGAATTGGGATTATGTTTGGATTATGTTTAAAACATAAAACTAACATAATGCAACCATTGTCAAACTTTTTGGTCCCAGGATTATTTTTTTAAATCTTAAAAATTATGAAGGACCCCACTTGTTTTTTTGAGAGAGTATCTCATTTTGTGACCCTAACTGGCCTAGAACTGGCTTTGTAAAGCAGGCTGGCCTCAGACTTGTGACTGTCCTCTGCATGTGCTGCTTAGGTGCTGTGATTATAATGATTGCCACCATGCCTAAGAGGTTTCTTTAAAACTAGTATTTATAACAAAGTGCTTTGAGAAATTTGTTTATACATGGATGTTTGTGTGTATGTCTGTGTACCACATGTATATAGTCCCCATGGAGGCCAGATGAGTGTGGTAGACCTCCCAAAACTGAGGGATCGATCCCATGTCCTTCACAAGAATAGCAAATAATAATTATTATTAATTATTACAAATTTGATACAAGGCTTCTCTATGGAACAGTGCTGGCTGTCCTGGAACTCACTCTGTAGATCATGCTGGCCTCAAACTCTGGATGAAAGGCGTGCATCACCAGTAACGGCCACAGCAAGTGCTCTTAATTATAGACATCTTTCTAGCTTCTTTCTATTTATAGAACATTTTAAAGTGCAAGCTCACATTTTAATAAACATGAGGTTTGGTAGCATTGCACATTACCAAAGATCTAGACAACTGTAATTTAACAACCTAAGCTGGATATGCTCTCTTGTTTTCATTCTTCATAGGGCTGGAGTAGTGTGGTTCTACCGTGTGATCTATATGTGATCTGTGCCCTAGATACTGGTGGTGTACTGTTAACCATAGTGATTAATGCTGGATACATTTTTGGGAATGTAATTAATTTTTTAAAAGTTTACATATATATGTTTGTCTTTGTGTATATGTGCTACGTGTGTATGAGTGTCTATAGAGGCAAGAAGAGGGCATCAGATTCCCTGGAGCTTGAGTTATAGGCTTATGTGTTGTACCTGTTGTGAGTGATGGGAACTGAATTTGAGTTCTCTGGAAGAGCAGCAAGTACTTTTATATTGTTGCCGTCTCTCTAGTCCTGGTGGGAGAATTTTTAATGAAAAAGTACTGACATTCATAATAACCAAATAATAGCCTGAGTTTACTCCTGTAATTCTAGCATTCACAAGTCAAGGAGGATTATTACCAAATTTATGACCACCCTGAGATAAACAGCAATTTCTGTGCTTGCAGGACTGCACAGTGAGACCTCCTTTAGAACAGAAACAAAACTTCAAAAAGAAGATATTACCAAATATTTTGAAAAATAATTGTGCAGATTTTACCCTTACCCATGTTAAATGAACCTGTCTGAATCCTCATCATTAGATGTTATTGAATATTAGTATTCTTATACTTGTTATTCTAGTCAAATTGTTTTATTAGGATGTTTCCATAAATTTGCAAATAACTGTCTTTCTCAGATTATTTTATGTGTGTGTACCCATGAGTGCTATGTGTGTGCACATGGGTACATACATGCCTGCTTACCTGCCTAGTGCTAGGGACCTAAGCACTAGGCATTCAAGGGAATCCAGGTGTTCACATGTGTTAGGCAAGTGTCCTACCACTGAGCTATATAGTCTATTATTCTTTATGTATTAAAAGTTTAGGACTTTCAGTAGACAGTTTTCCCTCCCTTTAATTTATCAAATTAGTCCCATAGTTTGCAGTATGCCTGTCACATGCTTTGCCAGTGTTGTTTTCAGTTTGCATGGAACCATCCATCTTTTCCCTTTTACTGCTTTTAGATTCTCTCTCAGATTGAAAAGTACTTTCCCTATTCAAAACTATAAATATTCTTTTATGTTGAATGTGGTGACATTTATAATCTTAACAACTTGGGAGGCAGAGGTCAGAGTTCCAAAGTTGGAGACCAATATAGGCAATATAGGCAATATATTGCCCTCTTCTCCCTAAAAAAGAAAAGTATTCTTTTAGTTTTCTTATTTCTTGAATCTTGACCTCACTTTTGGTTGTGACATAACACTTGTTTAGTAAGCATGAGATCCTGAGCATCTCCCACCCTAGCACCATACTCTTAGAATTCCTGCTTCCCAAAAAATAGACTCACCAAAGAAATTAATTTAAACCAAAGAGCAACCCTATATTTTTTTTCAACTGATAGTAGAGCCACAGTGCAGTTTATTTAGATATTAATCCATCTTCCCTCTATTGTTATGTATTTTGCATTAGTTATTAATCTCTGACTATATTTGTGCCCGAAAGTCATCCTAGCTGTTCACTCACCTTTTGTTCATGAAGATGATAATGGTGAACTCACATGTGGTTCTCAGCCCAGGCCACATATTAGAATTACCTAGGGAGTTTTAATTAGAATTACCTAGTAGTTTTAAAAAGACTAATGTCTGAACCTTGTTGCTGACCAACTAGATTAGGATCTCTAGGGCGTGGCCAGGACGTGGTTATAGTTTATATTCCTCAGATGATTTTCATGGCAGATGGGCATAAGGACAACTATTTTAGGTAAACATGAAAACTTTTTCTATTTGGAGAAATAGGTTGGTCAGTAATGTGCTTTCTGCACAAGCATGAGGATGTGAGTTTGAACCCTGGCCACCCAGGCTGGGCTGGGAAGATAACCAGATCCCTAGGGCTTGGTGCTGCCAGCCTAGTCTGATTGATGAGCATGAGACCAATGAGATACAGTCTCTGAAAGTGAGGTAGACAGCTTCTGCGGAGTGATGCCCAAGGTTGCCTTCTGGCTTCCATATGCACCTGCACACATATCACACATATTTGCACTTTATACAAGCAAACACCCCCCCCCCCAAAAAAAAAACAACCAGATTTCTTAACAAGTGCTTGTTTTGTTTTTTTGGGGTTTTTTTGGGGGGGGGTATAGTACACTTTTGTTGTTTTTAAATTTATCATGGGTCTTCTTGCTATTGGGGGGGAGTTTCATTTCATTAATTAATTGGATATTTTAATACAGGGATTAATGTGCAGATGTCATTAAGAGTCTGGTCACTTAATGAACTTTTCATTTTAGTACTTCTCCAGCTGATTCTCTTGGAGTTTCCAAGTAGAGATCTATTTTTTGTATTATTGAATTTTTTGCCTTTTTGTCAATATTTTTATTGATGTTTATGTTCTTGGGCATCTATATTTTGTTTCTGACTTGAATGCAAGTTTGTCTAGTATTTTAAGTAGAATGTGGGCTTTAATTTGCAACCAGAGGCAACCATGTATTTTAAAATTAGGGCACAGTCTCCTGTGTTAAATGTTAGGTTTTATTATATTCATTTCTTACACCTGTAGTAACTACTGTAAGATCTTTTTGCTTTATCAGATTTCTTCATATTAAACTGAATCACACTTGTAGTTGTAAAAATTAAAACTTAATGTAATTGCTGAACTTTGTGTTTAGGATTTTTTAAAAAAGATTTTATTTTTGTTTGCTTGTTTTGATTTTTGGAGACAGAATTTCTCTGTAGTTTTGGCTGTCCTGGAACTCACTCTGTATACCAGGCAGGCCTCAGATTCACAGAGATCCTCTTGCCTCTGTCTCCTGAGTTGGTTTTATTATTTTTAATTGCATGTGTGTATGTATATGTGTGTGTGCATGTTAGTGCAGGTATTCAGGGAGGCTAGAAGAAAATGTCAGATTTTCCTGATGTGGGTTCTAAGAATTGAACTAGGTCCTTTGTAAGAGTAGCCAGTGCTCTTCTTAGCCACTGAGCCATCTCTCCAGCCTGCTCTTTTAGGATTTGTACTTATTAATCAGTAAGATTGACTTTTGACTTCTTCTTGTGTTTTTCACAAAAAGATTAGATTAGAAATGTCTTCTGTCTCCTCCTTGGACAGCTTAAGTAGTGTTGATATGGTTTAGTTCCTTGTATGGTATCATCTGTACAAGTATGAGGACTTGAAGCTGTCTCCGCTTTTGTTTTTGTCTTTCTTTCTGTGGAAACTTAGGGCTTCTCACCTCCAGACTGCCTTGAAATCTTTATCAACTTTCCTCTTTTGGACTTTGGTCTTTTTGAATTGAGTAGCTGTCTCTGTGTTTTAGGAAAGTGTGAAATTACTCTGATTATAATCAGAGGTTCCTGCCCATCCTGCTTGAGGTCCAGACCTGCAGTTCCACAGCAGCTTAGCCCCAAATAATCACATAAAAGCTTATAGTAATTCCAAATTGTTTGGCTTTTGGCTAAGGCTCATTACTTCCTGGCCCTTTCAACTTAACCCATTTTCATTAACCAGTGTATTGCCACATGGCTTACCTATGTTTCTTTACATCTTGCTTCTTTGGGCAGCAGCCCACAGGGTCTCTGTGTGACTCCTCCTCCTCCTTTATCCGTGCTTGGAGTTTCTGCCTTCCTCTAAACTGTTTTGCTATAGGCCAAAATTGTTTATTATCCAATGGTATTTCACTGTATACAGGAAGACATCCCACATATCTGATTTTAAGAAAAACCCAACTATTTACTTCTTTTATTTCTCACTAAAATATATGTAGTGGGGCTGGAGCAATGGCTCAGTGTATAAGAGTACCTGCTGTTTTTGCAGGGGACCCAGGCTCAATTCCCAGTTCCTAGGCGTTGGCTTATAACCATCCATGACTCCAGCTCTGGGAATCCAACCCTCTCTTCTGACTTGACCTCTGTGGGTATGAGAAATGCACATGGTGTATATACATACATGCAGGCCAACATTTATACACACTTAAAAAAAAACCTGGAGAGAGACAGTGAGTTGTGTGTGTGTGTGTGTGTGTGTGTGTGTGTGTGTGTGTGTGTGTGTGTGTAAGAGGTACAGTAAGGATATGACATAAATCTAAAGTGTGTGTGTACAGTAAGGGCATTTAACCTTCATAGAACAGGTTAAAACAGTGAATAATTTCACATAATCTCAGTTATTAAGTTGCAGAATCCTCTTGTATTTTACTCAGCCTGGCTTTAAGCCCTCTTAAATCATGGGCTATGCAGTCTTTTTGAACCATGGGTCAATTGTGCAATTTATATTTTAACAGAAATTCTCTACTTTTACTTATTATCTTAAAATTAATATAATTCTTTACTGGAGAGATTAACAGCTTAGCAATTAATAGCACATTATGTTCTTCCAAAGAACCCAAGTTCAGATCTCAGCTTATTTTAGGCAGCTCACAACCACCTGTAGCTCCAGCTCCAGGAGATCTGCTATCCTTTTCTGGTCTGCTGGCACCTATAAACACATTAGATACAGATTTAAATAAGAAATAATCTTTTAAAATTTCTTGCAATTCTTAAGCAGTCTTGATGATTGTGGGTTATTTCTCTTCTACTTATAATTGTGTGCAACTCAGAAAACTCCTGGGGCTTTGTTTGCCATGCCCTCATATCAGTCATCAGTCGGCACTCTCTCATAGACATAGGTGTAGTGGGATTATGTTGTTACATTGTAAATAATTGTCCCACTTACTGGTTTAATAAAAATGCTGACTGGCCAAAGGCAGACATGAAGTATGGGTGGGGCTACCAGACTAAGAAAACTCTGGGAACAGAAAGAACAGGTCAGAGATGCCACAGAGAAGCCAGCAGATGCAGAGGACAACTATGCTGCTCTGAGAAAAGGTACCAAGCCTCATGGCTGAACAGGGTAAGAATCATGGGTTAGTTTAAGAACAGAACTAGCTAGCTATATGCCAGAGCCATAGGCTGATCAGATAAAATTAATACAGGCATCAATGTATTTCAGTGGGACTGCAGATCTGCAGGTCTGGACCACAGGCAAGATAGGCCAGAAACATAATACTATACATAGGTCATAGGCCAAGCCCATTTGCATAGGCAACTCCTTAATTGGGCTCCTCTCCAGGTGACTCTAGGTTGTGTCAGGTTGTCAATAAAAGCTATCCAGCAAACCTGGTCAGAGTGGTCCAGAGTTTGTGATTTTAAGGCTAATAAAAAATTTACTAATGTGTAGCACCCTAAAAATCATTTTTGTTTTATCTCACACCTGAAAAGATACTGAAACAAGTAGATACAGTAAAAACAAATTTCATAGGGGGTTAAGAGTAGGCCTTTTTTGGTCTGTGAGGAGACTTTTGAGGTACTGACCTTTTTTTTTCTTTTTAAATGTGTGTAGAAAGGTGGAGCCTTATCGCTTGGGAGTCTTTTTTTTTTTTTTTTTTTTTTTTTTTTTTTAATGATGTAAAGAAAGGAAGCTAACAAGATTTCTCAGTGGGTAAAGGTGCTTCCTGCTAAGCCTAATGGCCTGAGTTCATTCATCCCTGGAAGAGTAGAGCTGACTCCTACAGATTGTCTTCTGACTCCATGTGAACATGATAACGTGTATCTACAGACATTTCACTCACACACACTTATCTCTCCATAAAAATATAATTAAAATAATGCAAGTAAAATGGAATTTTTCCAAAAAATCATAATTTGATCTATTTTAGAGGAGCACAACAGAAACCAGCAGTTTGTTAAATGGAACTTCCTAGCATAGTAAAGTATAGTGCAGTGTAGGATGTGTACCACCAATGGAGGAGCAGCTTTCGGGCAGAAGTGCAGAGCAGTTTCAGGTACCTGACCATAACTACAGAAGATGATTCTTCCAAGACTAGATTCTAAAGCTGCCTGGGTTCATATGCAGGCTTCAACTTACTATCTGCGTGAGATTCGCTTTGTCTGCCACTCCCTCTTCCTCTCTCCTACCCTCACTTATGAGGGGAGAATACTTATAAATGACATTTGTGTCAACAGCTCTTAGCATACTGCCTAGTTTTTTTTCTTGTTTTTGGTAGCAATTGAGGAGAGCTACTTTGCTGTAGAATATGAGACATCCTTAAGTGTGTGAAGTAATGTTTTTGGTGAATGTTGTTTTAATCATAATTTACTTTTGTTTGTTTGTTTGTTTTTGTTGTTTTGAGACAGGGTTTCACTGTGTAGCCTTGGCTGTCCTGGAACTCACTCTGTAGACCAGGCTGGCCTCCAACTTAGAGGTCTTTCTGCCTCTGCCTCCTGAGTGCTGGAATTAAGGGTATGTGCTGCCACTACTTGGCAAAAAATAGTATTTTTTTATTGCATAAAATGGAAAGCATGACTTTGTAGAGAAGACACCATAATTCCATCCATAGCAGTCTTTTGTTTACCCTTATTTATAGTAAGTGTGAGTTTGTGTGGAAGTCCATTGCTGCAACAAAACACTCAGCAAAAGCAACTCTCACAAGGAAGAGCTTATTGTGGCTCACAGCTCCAGGTCAGGAAGAAGACAGTGACAATTGCTGGTGCTAAACTGGTTTGCTCTTTACTTATGCACCAGAATTTCATCCATGGAATGGTAGGTGCTGCCTGCTTTGAGGAAAATAGCACAATTGTGTATACCCAGCAGCTTGCCTCTTCAGCGATTGACAGTGTTATCTATAACACACTGTGTATTAGTTACTTTTCTATTATGGTGAAAACACCCTGAGAAGGCATTCTATAGAAGAAAGGACTTCTTTGAGTTCACAGTTTCAGAGACGGGAGGATCCATCATGGCAGGGAATTATGGCAGCAGGTGGCAGGAACAGCTAAGACTTCACACCTCAAACTCCAATAAGGAAGCAGAGAGGAAACAGAATGGCACAAATCTTTAAACTCAAAGCCAACCCCCAGTGACACTTTCTCTAAGAAGGCCATATATCTTACATGTCCTTTAACAATACCACCAACTGGAGACCAAGTATTCAGATTCCCGATATTATAGGAACATTTCTCATTCAAACTGCTGCACTCCACTCCCTGGCCCCCATAGTCTTGTTGCCATAACATAATGCAAAAAGAATTTAGTCTAAGTCCCATCATCTTTCACAGTCACACTATTTTAAAAGTCTAAAATCTCTTATGAGACTCAGGACAATATTTAACTCCTTATAAAATCAAAAAGCAAATTACATACTTCCAGAATAGAACATTACAGAGTATACATTACAATCCCAAAGGGAAGGAATAAAGGCATCATAGTGAGAAAATACTGGATGGAAGCAAGATTGAAACCCAGAAGGGTAAACGTCAAATCTTGTAGCTCCATTACTGATGTCCAAGGGCTTAAATGATTCTGCCTTTCCAGCTTTTCTGTCTGCCACCCGCCACCTACTCAGCTCCACAGCTCTCCTTGGCAAATATCCCCTGGCTTTTGCATCACTGATATCTTGGGATCTCTAGTGCAATTCTGGCTTCACTTTCACAGCTTCATACATTGGCCTCTCAGGTCCTCCATGTAGAGACTCCCTTGATGGATCGCTATTTTAGCAGCTCTTTGAAACCATGGAGGAAGATTCCATGACCCTGTGACTTTCATGGTTGTAAAGGGATCACCATGTGGATAACAATGATAAGTCGCCCTGCCAGCTTGGGGTGGAGCCTGGTCCCTATTGAATTGCTTTTGTTTGTTGTTTTGTTTTAGGAGCAGAGGAGTCCTTAGACCTTTTCCTTTCCTAAGTTGGAGGCTTAGCTGTGTTAGATCTTTCCTTAAGGTCACTTTTCCCTCTGTTTCATTAAAAACTAGGCTTCTCCTTAATCTTTCTCTTTCTTTCAGCACTGGCCTTAACCGTAACATTAAATTTCCCAGTTTCTTCACTTTAAACTGCATTTTTTTAAATCTCTTTCTGCCCCATTGTACATTTTCATTTTAGACCTGCATAAGAGTGATTACTAATAACCATTTGGCATGATCAGTATTGGCTGTCTTAAAATCTCTGCCGGAGAAATTGGAGCTTCAGGAAAGTTCTTAGGATACAGGTAGAAAGCAGGAGCGTTCCCACTGAGTTCTAGTCCAGAGTTCAGTCTCCCACATTCTTCCAAAAAAAAGCAGCACTGCTAGGCATTTGACAGCAAAAGTCAAAGAAGATATGCTTCCAGGTATCAACTTCTGTGTTAGTTACTTTTCTATTGCTGTGATAAAATATTGTGACCAAAATATTTTACAAAAGAACAGGCTTATGAACAGGGTTCTAGGAGAAAATCATGGCAGCAGGTGGCAGGTATGACAGCAGAAAGAGCTGAGAGGTCACATCTTAAACCACAAGTAGGAAGCAGAGGAAACTGGGGGTTCTGTTAAGACTTCAGATTCTCAAAGTGGGCTCCTAATGACAGACATGCACATCTAAATCTATTCAAATACCACCACCAACTAGAGACTGAATATTCAAATACCAGAGGCTGTGGGGGGCTTTCTCACTCAACCTCCCCTCCCATTACTACTCACGGCTTTCATTGGATTGCTTTTACCTACATATAGGCTTAATGTAATTGGAACTAACCATATGAATGAAAGAAGAGTGTGTGTGTGTGTGTGTGTGTGTGTGTGTGTGTGTGTGTGTGTGTGTTTAAAGATTTTATTTCATTGATGTACTTTTTTTGCAACAAGTATGTAGTTATTTACAAATAACAATGTCATTAGCTATAGTTCATATGCCATGCAATTAGCTCAGTAATTCAGTGGTTTTTTTTCTGTACATGCAAAATTATATGAAACCTTTATAAATTATGACACATTTTAATCAGTTTATGTAATATATGCTTTCGAAGCAGGTTTTCTTGGCTGTCCTGGAACTCTGTAGACCAGGTTGGTCTCAAACTCACAGAGATCTTCCTTTCTCTGCCTCCCGAGTCCTGGGATCAAAGGTCATGTTTACCAACACTTTTAGATTTGAGCAAGCGCTAATTTACTGTTGACTATACACATTCACCTCTTGTGGGCACTTCATATAGATGAAATGTATAATATGTAGCTTCTTGTGTCTGGGTTCTTTCAGTAGCATTTTCCACATATACTATTTTTATTATATAAAATGCATTTTAGTTATGTCCATTCCACGTTTCCCTCAACCTCTCTTCACATACCCCCTTCAAATTTCATGTCCTCTTTGGGTTTTTGTTTGGTTGGTTTTGTTTTGAAAAACCCTCTGAGTCTTATGAGTTTCTACCCTTGTTCTCATGGGCCATCCAGTGGAGCATTGCCAACTGGACTGTCTTATATCCAACAATAGCCAGTAGTTCCTCTGCTAGAATAGAACCTTGAATTTTGCTGGAATTTTGACTGGTTGTGTTTTGGGACTATGCTCTTTTACACTGTAAATATTTGTCACTATAAATATTGGCTTAATAAAATGCTGATTGGACAGAGTCTAGACAGGAAGTAGAGGCGGGGAAACCATACTAGGAGAATTCTGGGAAGTGGAAGAGCAAAGAAGAGATGCCAGCCAGATACAGAAGAAGCAGGATGAGAATGCTGCACTGAAGCAAAGATACCAAGCTAAACATGGATAAAAATCATGGGTTAGTTCAAGAGTAAGAGTTAACAAGTAATAAGCCTGAACCATAGGACTAACAGTTTATAATTATTATAAGCCTTTGTGTGATTATTTGGATCTAAATGGTAGCAGGATTAGCAGGACAGGACAGAGAAACTTCAGACTACAAAATGGCATTTCAGTGTGGGGCATGTACATCCACATAAAGTCTGAAAAAGGATTCTAGAATACAGAAACAAAGCCAAAAACAATTGTGTTTCTCAAATGGGACTTGGTACAGAAACTTGGCCTTTGAGATTGAGCTGCAACATGGCAGGGCAGATTCCTGCAGTCTTATAGGAGCCTTGGTACAAGCACAAGCTGTATATGACAGATTTAAGGTTCATACAGACAAAAAGGGAAGGAACAGAGTCAAAATTGGCTTCTTAGTAGCAGCATTTTCTTGGGAGGGCTCTGTTTGCTAGCTGCAAGCAGAGGCATACTCCTTTAAGAGAGGCTTCCTGACTTAGTGTTAGCAGCAGAAACCTCAAAAGAGGACCTGCTACCAAACACAACAGTGTTCATGAGCAAGGGGCGGGGGAACGTGGCTCTGTGCTCTACCTGGTGGCAGTATGGAGCCTACAATTCCTCAGTGTTGGGGTGGTAAACATGGTTCCTGCCAGTACCTCTGCCATGAAACTAAACTCACAGACCAAGAAGCTGAGTGGAGCCAATCGCCATAGCCAAGCCTTTAATCCTAGCTGTGCCTTAGTAGATTAAAGGTGTGGTTAGAAAAAAAATATACAGTAAAGACAGATTCAGACCAAACACACACATAAAACAACAACAACAAACGTCTAAATGGTTTTCATTGTGTTAAAAAAAATATTTGTAGGCTCGGGAGAGAAGAGAAAGGTAAAGTCCTTAAAAAAGGAATAAAATAAAATTATAAGCCATATAAAGATGGTGGAAAATACAGAGAGTCTGGACACTGTATGTTATTTTGTTTTATTTGAGGTTTTTTGACTGTGAAGGAAGTAGCAAGAGCTGCTAAGATACATTTGATTATAAATGTTTCTGGATTAAACCAACATATATATTTTGTAAATGCCTTGACTTCAAAATTGAAGTCAAAAGATACATTACTTTTGAGGAGAGGTCTTTTTATTTTCATAGAAAACAAGAGGGTGTGAATTTATTCTGGGTTAAAGAAAACAAGGTTTGGCCAAGGAAGACTGCCTGAAAAACTTGAGATGGGAATAGATGGCCCAGATGACCCAACATTTCAGAGCACCTCTGTTGCAGTTTCCTTTGAGCGTTGCATCCAGAACAGCTTCATGGAGACTGGCTGAGATGACCCAGCTTCATAGACTACTCCACTAAAGACTTGTCCATAATCCTGAATTTTCTTAGGATCCCCGTAAGAGTACCAGAGCCCCCAATCAACAGGAAGTAGTCTAGAAAACTCTGTTCACATTCCTAAAAATGGATTATGGGTGTTTGTTTACAGTGTTGGTTACAAGTTGTTACAGGTAATGGTGAGGAAAGAAGCTATATAAAGAAGATTAGATTTGGGTTCTTGTCATAGAAAGGGAGAAATGCTGTAGGGCTCTGCGCTTGTACACTGTAAATGTTTGTCACTGTAAATATTGGTTTAATAAAATGTGGCCAGAGGCTAGACAGGAAATAGAGGCAGGGCATCCAGACTAGGAAAAGTCTGGGAAGTGAAAGAGGGGATATGCCAGCCAGATGCAGAGGAAGCAAGATGAGAATACGCCACTGAGAAAAGGTACCAAGTCACGTGGCTAAATAGACATGAATAGGAATCGTGGGTTAGTTTAAGAGTAAGAGTTAGTAAGTTATATACTTGAGCCATAGCCCGAACAGTTTAAAATTAACACAAGCCTTTGTGTGCTTCTTTGGGACTAAGTGACTCATGGACTGGCTGGGCGGGAAAGAAACTTCATACTACAGGCTTGATCTTGTGTGTAGGTTATCACAGGTGCTGTGAGTTTGTGAGTGCCACATTTTTGAGACGGGCACTCTCTCTGATAGCCTTGGTTGTCCTGGAGCTCTGTATATACCAGGCTGGCTTGGAACTCACAGAGGTTCACTGCCTCTGGCTTTATTTAAGGGCTGAGATTAAATATTCTGTCTTTTTTTTTTTTTTTTTATTAATATAGTCGTTCTTATTAGTATCTGTAAATTACATACTCCCCTTTAATTTGCTTGAATCTTTATATTTAAAATGTTTCTCTTACAAATAGCATTTAGGTAGATCTTACCTTTTATTTATTCCGACAATCTTTTAGTCTTTTAGATCTTTTGTCCAGTACTCTCCCAATGGAGTATACTCAGTTTTACTCATTTAGCTGTTGTACTGTTTAGTATTTAATGTTGATAACTGGATTCATGGCCCCTCATTTGTCTCTTTTGTGCTCTCATTTTTTTTGACTTGTAATTCCAACATGTCTGTCATTTCTGAGTCCTTTGTTTGTCTTTTTTTTTTTTTTCTGTCAGTCTTTTGCTTGTTGAAATAGATTATTCCTGAGGATCAGTCACTTTCCTTTATACATGCCCAGTAAGTTTGACTGTAGTAGGCTAGTGTTACCTTTTCTTACAGTAAGACTTGAAAGAAACCTTAAACATGGTCTTTTGAGGTCTCATTCAATTCCTGGGATAGTCAATAAAGCTTTAAAAGTTGGGCTAAGTAGACGGTCACCAGTGCTGAACCAGTTCTGTTCATTTCACACATCCTGAGCACTCTATTATTATGGTTAGCTTGAGCAGGCTCCAGGCAGGGCTGCTGATGTGGTTTGATGGTGTGAACATACAATACGGACTGCAGTTAGTTGCCTGTAGTGAAGTGTTGTGTACTTCACACTTTACAAGTGATTTCTGTTGCTGGGTTGTCCACAGAATAATTATAGTATACAAAACTGTAAAGTGCTCCATGTATTTGAGTCAAAACATGATCACCAGCTTTTCCAAAATATTTCTTTTATATTTTGGAAAGAGTTATGTTTACCATAGATAGTAATTTATTGTCCATCTGGCACTATGTTAACACGTAAAGGTTTTTGTGCTGATTGTGGTGTAATATTTTTGACCTTTTTCAGTGTGTGTGTTTATAGCATAAATTTTGAGCATAGTCTGAAATTACTGTATTTACTCTTCCTGAGTTATGGTAGGTGTGACCAGGAGGACGATGCCATTGTGCTGGTACTGTGCTTGCTTAGCGTTCTGCAAACAGGGTTTCATTTTGTCCCATGTTTAATAACCTTCTGAAGTGGGTGGTATATCTACTTACACAAGGAGTAACATCTTCTGAGTCACAGTCCTGCTTGTACAGGACATCGTTCAAAATGACATGTTAGAAAGTAGCAAACTTTTACTTATATCCCACTATGGTTGACTCAAAATTGTATAAAACGATAAAAACAAGTATGTAATGTCTTGTTTTTGTTTTTGTTTTCTGTAGAACAGGTTTCCCCCTTTACAGTTTGTCTGTTTATAGTTGAGAGTCATTTCCCAGGCATACTTTCCATTATATGAAAGGGTATACTGCTTACAGTTTAAAGAAATTTCTTCCTGTGCACTGAGATTTGCCTGACATCTGAGCAGGCCATAGCTGTCTAGTTGAAGTATCTATTCAGCCTGTCAGGCTTTGCAAGGCTCATAAGAAAGTAGACTTTTCTCAAGAAGTTTATGTTTGTATTGAATGCAGGAGGCCACCAGAATTATGTCTCCACACATTTTGAGTCTGTGGAGCAGTCTGCCAGTGAAATATCTGTCTTTTTATTCTTTGGGTTTTTGTTTGCTTGCTTTTGTTTTTTTTTTGTTTTGTTTTAAGACAGGTTCTCTCTACACAGCTTGGCTGTCCTGGAACTCACTCTGTAGACGAGGCTGGCCTTGAACTCACAGTGATGCCTGACTCTGCCTTTTGAGTGCTGAGGTTAAAGGTGTGTACCACCATGCCTGATTAAATAACTATCTTTTAACACACACACACACACACACACACACACACACACACACACACACACACACACACACACACACACACACACACACACATGTATATGGTTATTGCCTGCTTTTGTATATCATGTGCATGTAGTTTTTATGGATGCCAGGAGAGGGCGTCAGATCCCTGCCATGATTTGAGGTACAGATGAGCCCGACCCAGGTCCTTTGCAAGTGTAGCAAATAATCTTTCTTAAGAGTCATCTGTCTTTCTTTAAATTGTGATGGAAAAGAAGGGTTTGATTTGTGACATTTTGGGTGTTTGTTTAGTGTTTTGTTTGGTTTTTGTTTTTTAAGATTTATTTGATTTTTATCTCATGTGTATGAGTGTTTTGCTTGCCTGTGTGGATGTATGCTGCAGTCAGGCCTGGTGCCCTCAGAGGCGGGAAGAGGGTACTGATTTCCTGGAACTGGAGTTATAAGATGTTATGAGCCGTTGTGTAGGTGGTAGGAACCAAACCCAGGTCTTCTGTAAGAGCAGTACACACTCTAAACCACTGCACCATCTGTCTAGCCTCACCCCGCTTCCAGGATTTTTAGCATTTAAAAAAACACAACATAGAATAATATAACCAGTGTTTGTATTTTTATTGCTCAAAATTATCACCTGTTAACATTTTTTTTGTCAATTTGCTTTTCATTTTAAAATAGTCTTTATTTTTAGAGCTGTTTGGATTCATAGAAGATTGTCAAGATAATGTGGAAGTCTTGTGTTTCTCCTTCGCTGTTATTCCACCCATCCTTCCCTGTTACCGTCTCATGTACTTCTGGCACATAATGATTAACTGATAGCAATACTTGAATTTTATTTCCTTGACTTTTTCCTTTATAGCCTCCTTCTCTTGGTGCCCTTCTAAGATACTATACCACATGTAATAATCATAGTCCTTTAGGGTTTTCTTTATTGTTTCTTATGTTTTTATGACCTTGACAGTTTTGAATGACCCTCTTTTGGTATTTCTCTGATGTTTTTCTCATAAGAATAAGATCGTAAGCCTGGAGAGATGGCTCAGTGGAGAGCACTTGTTGCTCTTGCAAAGACCTTGGGTTTGGTTCTCAGCTCCTCCATGGTCCCAACCATTTGTAATTCCAGTTCCATGGGATCTGATGATTTCTACAAGCACTAGTCACACATTTGGTGCACATATCATATATGCAAGGAAAACACTGGTAA
This sequence comes from Phyllotis vaccarum, assembly GCA_033318265.1. Classification (NCBI taxonomy): domain Eukaryota; kingdom Metazoa; phylum Chordata; class Mammalia; order Rodentia; family Cricetidae; genus Phyllotis; species Phyllotis vaccarum. The sequence continues at coordinate 67,931,931 of JARWLC010000016.1, read as the reverse complement.
ACATAAATCTAATTTATTCTTTAAAGAATAGAGTCATAAGAATTTGTAGGAAAATCATTTCAGTCAGTTGATATTTTCCTCATCCCATCAAGAGTGCATGTAGCATCAACAAGACTCATGATCACACATGATGTCACTCTTGATGCTTGGCGGAGGTTTAGTTGTTGGGTTCCTCTGCTATGACCTTCTTTTCCTCTGTTGTCCCATCACACACCTAAGGGTGGAGATTATACTCCCTTCCTTTAAGGTAGAATGTCTATATACTTCATTTACACCGATTCGTCTTTGTAGTTGTTTTTTAATTAAACTTATATTAAAATATACGTGCTTTATCTTGTTTAAAAACTTGGTATTGGCTGGATTTAGTGGCACACACATCTTTAATTTCTACTCAGGAGACAGAGGCAGGTGGATTTCTTGAGATCAAGATTAGCCTGGTCTACATAGCAAGTTTCAGAGCAGCCAGAGTTACATGGTAAGATCCTTTCTCAACAACAGAAAAACCTAACAACAATAAAACTAACAACAACAAAAACCTTTGTAACCAGTACAACTTACGCATATTGACTTGATTTATTTTAACTTTGTTCATGACTTTTTGAGCTATTAGGGTTTTTTATTAGAGTTTTCTCTGTTGATTCTTTCTGCTTCTGTGGGCTTACAACCACATTTTCAAGTGACAATTTTGTTGTCTATAAGAGGTTCAAAAAAGGGATATGGGTGAATTTCAACAAGAGATTTTGCTTTCAAAATTTAGGTATACTACACCAGCACAGATGTAACAGGAGTGAAATTTCAAGGTCAGCCTGGACTACATATTAAAATCCTGTGTCTCTGACACAAAAAACATACCGAAAAATTAGACTTACCCTCAAGCAGATTTTCTTATCTTCGTTTACCTTGTATAATGTGTATTCTGTCTTATTTTTGGCCATAGATGAGAGTTTTGAGCTCTTGTGTATTTCAAGAAGTCTAAAAGTCTTTGGCATTCCATGTTAAGACCAGGAGTTTGCTGGGTGATGGGGTGGTGGGACACTCAGGGGGCAGTGACAGATGGATCTCTGTGAGTTCAAGACCAGCCTGGTGTACAGAGAGAGTTTCAGAATAGCCAGAGCTATACAGAAAAACTCTGTGTGTGTGGTGGTGGTGGTGGTGTGTGGGGGGGATACAGGGATTTAATTTCGGTGACATTTTCTTATTAGGAAGTGCCAATATTTAGTTAGTGTCTGTGCATTACCTATTAAGGATAAGAATGTGACTCTTTACCTTTGGCTTTTGGAAAATAGCACAATCTCTGCAAGTAGGATTACAGTAATTTCTTTATTTTCTAAGTGGAAACTTGATGTACTTGAAACTGTGCTGTACTCATTTTGTGTTTTTCTGCCAAGTAATACTCTGGGTTGTATGACTTACCCTTTGTTTTGCTACTGTTCTGTAAGCCAAGAGGAAGGGAGCAAAAGGAGATGGGCAGCTTTGACTCTTTGACTAAGTCCTTAGGGTTTGATTGGCAGATCTGAGCAGCTTTCATCTTGTTTGTCATTGTTGTGAATGATGTTTTTCTGAGATGGTGTAGTTCATAAGCATCGATAGCCAGCTCATTCTTTTTCTTTCTTCCACTCAATATTGTGTGTGTTGGGGGTGGGGGTGGGGGGGAGTGGGAGACAGATAGACACTGACTGACTGACTGATTTACTATGTAGCCATGTCTAGTTTGGGGCTTGATACATTGACCAGGTTTGCCTCAGATGGCCCAGCAAATAAAGTGCTTGCTGTGAAATCCTAACCACTTGAGTTTGGGCACTAGAACAACCCATGTTGGAAGGAGAGAACCAATTTTCAAAGTTGTCCTCTGACTTCTATACATGTGGTGTGATAAACATGCACCCACACTCACGCATATCCTACACAGACAAAAAATAAAAGATCTTATAAGCTAGGTGTGACACATGCCTTTAATCCCAGAATCCCATAGTTTGAGGCTATCATTTGATTTACATAGTGCGTTCCAGATCAGAGCTACCTAATAAGACACTATCTCAAAAATAGTGAAAACACAAAATAACCCTATCTTTCTCTGAATAGAAGGCTGCATACTTGTGATATTATAGATGTTTAGATTGCTAGAGTAGAATAAAATTTAAAACTGCAGTGATGGTAGAGATCCAGGCTGCTTCTTCCAGTGTCTTGCCATGTTCTTTTTCATGCTAATGATGTTCAACATTACTGGTGTTGTATAGTAGGTGTTGGAGGTGGTTTGGTCTGTTGAGCCTGACTGAGAATCCTTTATCTAGAGATCCATTTAATCAGATTAAGTCATCTGATTTCTTTGGGTTTTAGTCTGTTACCCTGGTTGTGAGAATTACTTGGCCCTCCTGAGTGGTACTTTTACCTTCTGAAAGATAACTAACAGATACTTTGTTATTAGATGAGAATTTGTGCATTTTAAACTTCCACTATCCCAGCAACAGAGCTGAGCTTAGAAGCAGATAGGCTAGCTGGGTAATGGTGGTGCACATCATTAGTCCTAGTACCCAGGAGGCAGAGGCAAGTGGATCTCTTGAATTCGAGGACAGCCAGAGCTATACAGAGAAACTGTGTCTTGGAAAAAAGAAGCATCAGCGGTTATAGTTCCCATATAAGTCTCATTGTTGAAGATTCTGCTCCTTATGTAAGGTGGTTCCTTTTTGTGTGTGTTTGTTGTTAAATGACTGTAGTGGCACCTTGCTGTTCGAACTTTGGAGCTAAGTATATTCAGGTAAATCTCACTCCAGTCTCCCTTGTAAGTTCTCCAATGTTCAGATACCAAATATCTTCTAATGAAGCAGCATCTTTAACTGCCACAATTGAGCCAGAGTTCAGATTGCAGTGATAATTGCACCTTTGTTGTACCAGGAGCCAACACATGATTATGATTGCTGTAGCAATAAACATAAGCTGTTTGAGCAACATACAGCTGTTGGTGTCCTTATTACACTTGTATCTATTTTCACTCCTTCCTACCTTTTTTTTTTTTTTCCAAAGACTGGTAAAGATCTGATAGTGGTGGGCAAGTCTCATTCATTCAGGTATTTTTTTAGTCACACTATAATATGTTAGAGCAATGTGTGACAGTTTACAGCCATTTAATAATCTCAGGCACAATCAGTTTGGTTTACCTACTTGTATATAGTGCTGATGACAGCTTCAGTTAATATTTTATTAAATATAGTTTGCATCCAAATTAGTGTTGTTTTGTCATTTTGGGCAATTACAATGTTTGGATAGAAAAATGACTTTAAAAAAACAATTTCTCCTTAGGATAAAATAATACTTGGTGTAGATGTTTTAAATAATACAAAAGTTTTAAAAGAGAAAACTGGGGACTTCCTATGCAAACCTGATAACCTGAGTTTGGTCCCTGAAACTCACATGCAGGTAGAAGAATTGACTTTACAAAGTTGTCTTCTGACCTCCATGTACACTCTGTGTGTGTGTGTGTGTGTGTGTGTGTGTGTGTGTGTGTGTGTGTGTGTGTGTGTGTGTGTGTGTGTGTGTGTACACACACCCCACCTTTCTAAAAGAGAACTTGTTCTTGTTTCCTGCCCTGGGTAGCAGAGGTGCATCTTACTTCTTCTAGATTCTACCCTGTCCTCCTTCCCATTTCTGGGTCTTGCATTATTGATCCTTACATTACCTTGCCCCTCTCCAGTGTCCATTTGTCATTTTCGTGAACAAGTAGGCTGTGAATTGTGAAGGATGACATATCTGTTCTTTATGTAGAGGGTTTGGGGCACATGTGTAGTTCATTCAATGATGATCTATTCGGCTGTGTCATATAGCTGAGATATAGTGTGAATTGAATTTGTGTTAATAAAGGAAAATGATATTTTTCCTCATGTCTCCCATTTATCACCTCTTCCCTGACCTCTTCATTGCTACTGTGGGCCAGGCTGGAGCGGACTGCTTACCCCTGAAGAGGCTGTTCTTGAGCCTTTAAAGGGCATTAGAATTTCATGGAATTAGATAAAAGAATTCATTTATATTTTATTGCCCTCTTTTGGATTATTTTGCCGTATACTCCATGCTTTCTGTAAAGTACTCTGGGCAGGAGTACAGAGAATGTTAAGCTGTGGACTTTTGGTTCCTGTGCTGAGTAAATAGGATGTACCGTATGTGATCTTTTGTAGTGGCCACTGGCCACATTGAGAGCATCACTGATAGAAGACCCTTCTAGGCCAGCCAGATTTGGAATCCCAGATTGTTCCTTACTGTGAATACCTGCATTTCCCAGGAGTATAAAGCTGTCGTGTAATTTAAGCATTGATTGAAACTAAAAAAAAAAAAAAAGGCTTAAGATCCAAAGGAATTGTGAAATTTCTACTGTGGTCACCTGAATGTTCCTGTTTTACTTGTGAAAAAAAATAAGGCTGGAGGCAAGAGGTTTGTCCCTGCCATGTGGAAGGGACATGTGTTAGAAACAAATTTCCAATTGCTCCCAGCCCGGTGTTTTGTTTATGAATTAACCTAGGTTGCATCCTGAAGAGATGTGTCTCCAAAGGTTCTGGCCTGCTGAGGCATAGTACTGATACTGGAGTACTGACTTCATTACCAAAAAATTCTAGTGTCCCAGGCCCGGCGTTCTTATTGCTTTGTCACGGTGCCTTAATAGAAGTTATATCCAAGGGAAAAACAAGGACTGTACTAAGTATCTTTGCACCTAGGGGTTTACTTTTGACAGCAAGTGTTGAGATCTGAGGCTGTGTCTTCTCAGTGCTACCAGGATGGGACTGTTACCTGCTCATATCAGCTCAGCTAGTTCTGATTCCCAGTTGTGCCCTGGTTAGTGAATGTGCTGCCCGTGGCATTGTCATTACTGGTATATCTTAACTTCTCATTCATCAAGTTGAGGTGTTGGAAGGATTCTAAGAGCAAATGGGTGATAGCTGCCGACTGAATACAGCCATGTCATGTTCTTGGCTTTTTCCCAGCAGTGGATGACCAAGAGAGAAATGCTTTGGCTTTACAAATGATACAGCCATAGTCTAGGTTAATAATGGTTCTTCATTCCATTAGAAAGAATGAATATTTCTAGTTCTTAAATTATTTACAATTTTTTTTTGTTTTATGTGTACTGAATTATATTTGTTGGTGGTGTTTTTTGGGGGGAGAGGGGTTGGTTTGGTTTTTCCAGATACGGTTTCTCTGTATTTTGGAACTCACTGTGTAGCCCAGGCTGTCCTCAAACTCACAGAGATCCACTTGCCTCTGCCTGGGATTAAAGGTGTGTGCCATTACCACCCAGCTGAATCATATTGTTTTTATGTGGTTTTTAGGTGCTATGTGGCCCACAGGTGAGCAGGAGGCACCTTGGGTTTTTTATTAATATTTTTTTCTTGTTTAGGTTTCGGCTCAATTGTTTCTTAATACATTGTAAGTTGGAATGAACCAAGTTTTTAACTTGAAAATATTTGAGATTTACTGGGGTAACTTGAAAATAATTGTCTCTTGCAAGTATTTCTGTAGGTAGCGAGCCGTAAATGTTCTCATCCTGGTGTTTTTCATAGTTCTCAGAACATGTCTTACAATCAGGTGCAATGATCCCAGCTGCCCTCTTGCTCCCAATCGTTTGACATTCTTAAAACTCTGTTTCTATATTTATTATTGTAGGAAAACTTTGGAAAGAAGCCATATTTAGTGTAATTTTACCCCAAAGCCTTTGATTAATCATGAGAGTACTTGCTGCCAACATTGGTGTATTTTGTGTATGGCACCTGGTTTGGAATTCATCATGAGTTGTTTTTGTTTGTTTTGTTTTGTTTTAACCCTCACACAGCCCTTAGAAGGGGATATTCCCATCTCCATTGTATACCAAAGCATGGAGAGACTTGAGTAAATTGCACAAGAAAGATGACACACATGGCAAGTGGCAGAGCCACCATTCAGACTAAGAATACCCCAGAGCTCACAGGCTTGGCTACAAGAATTACTGCCCCTGTAAATGGCCTCTTACTCGGGAGGGTATGCTAGTATATATATGTTCTTCTCCTTACATCAGGCAAGTCATCACCCTTGTCCCACTGGCTACAACTTGCCAAGCCTTTGCAGACAGAGCCAGTGTCTCTGTCCAGTGGTACTGAGTCCAGTCTAGTATACTGAGAGGACATAATTCTATGTAATGGAGAGGGACAGTCCTCACGGTTTTGGACACTTCTCTGGATTGACACCAAGAGTGAGGTCTTGAGCTCATCTCTGATGTTCCTGGGCTGTCTAGGCAACCCTTTGATTGTCTATGAGGTGATTGGTAGATTATTGCTCAAAGTCATACTTGGGTTTTTTTGTGTGTTTTTTGATCTCACTTCCTTTCTCCATGTGCTATGCTATGTGGTTTTAAGCGTATATAAGCTTATAAGAAAAACTGAAGTCTACTTTTGAAAAAATTACTTATGGTCTTACTGAAATCATACCAAACTTGGCGCTTGTCACCCAAATTTTCCCCATGGTCCTCCTGAGTCCTTGTGAGCTCCTGTCTTGAAGACAATGGCAGCTTGTCTTCCCCTTCCTCCTGCTGCACATAGCCTGTCCCATTAGATGTGTAGCTTTGGTCATTTATAAAAGGCATTTTGTTGGAGTCAGACCTTCCTTTGAGCATTTGAGTGGTCATCTGGAGATGAAAACCCACTGTGGTCACCTGAATGTTCCTGTTTTACCCATTTGTTGCTAAATGATTGGCTTCATGAGTGGTTGTCTGTACATTTAACATTCTTATATGGGGCATGGGGTTCTTTGAGGTCAGGGACAAGCTACTTGTTCTCTCAATTATTTCATTAGCTTGAGTTCATTTGCTCATGGGCAAACAATATGCGTTCTTAGGAATCCTAGTGGATCTCCTTTGAAAATCTAATAATGTATTTTTTCACACACACGCACACACTCCAGGTGTTAATACTTTAAACTAAATTCCTCTGTCCTGTCCCTACTAACAGTTCAAACTGTCTTTGCCCATTGTTTCAATCCAGTGGAGTGTGGACTGCTTTTGGGAGAGGAGCTGCCATTGGTGTGACCTCAGTGTGGAGAAAATGCTTTTCTGTGTTCCTCTCTCACAGAAAAGCAAGAACTTAGATCTGTGGCATACTACTACTGTAAAAGCCTGTCCTGGAAAGGGGCCTCCTTTGCAGTGACCCACAAAAGGTGCCTTTGACTCTCCACCTTTTCCATATTACTGCCATTGCGCCTTAAACCCTCTTTTTTTTTTTTTTTTTTTTTTGATTTCTGTGTCTACCTTCTTGATTGGTAAGACATGTGTATTATCTTTTTGATACAGATCTTTCTTGATGAGTTAGGAGAGGAAGGTGAACAGTTAGGATGCTTTTTTGGTTAGTGTGGTAAAGAGAATCTTTGTGCTCTTTTGGATCCCACAGTTTTATTAATAATTGATAGCTGTTATATGCTGTTATATCATTATAAGTAGAAAATAGTATTTGTTCCCCATTGAAGCAAACTAAGGAGGCTTTTTGCAACCATAGGCTAATGGGTTAGTAATATGGTGCCTAGGTTTGTTTGGGGTATTTGGGGGGGGTTGTCTCTAGGTTAGGACATAATGGGATTTTGCACCAAAGCTGGGGCTTGTTGACATAGGACATAAGACAGAATTTGCTTTATGACCAGGCTGTACTCCTGCCTGTGTTGTGATCAAACTCAAAACTGCCATTTTGTAAAAAATCAACTCTCAAGTGTCTTCCATGTTTTTAGCACAACAAGGTGAACTGCCAGTTGACTAGTAACTCAGAACCTTGAAAGTATACTATTTTATATTGTTTATTATTTGTTTGTGTGCATGGTATATGTATGATTTGGTGTGGGTGTGACTTACAGGCGTATGTCACTATGCCCAACTTTTATGTCAGTTCTGAAGATCTGAACTCAGAGATCCTCAATGCTTGTGTAGTCAGCACTTGACCAGCCCTAAACCTTAGAAGATAGAGGACAGCTGCTTCTCCAAGTGTCCCCCTGCTCATGCTTCAATAACGTACTTTCTCCAATGCTGACATATGTTCTTATTTCAGGAGGCTTCTTAAAGTAGTATCTTGGAGTGGTCATTTATTTAGTTCACTCTTCAAACACTAAGCACCTTTAATGTGAGACAAATGTTTGAGGGAAGCAAGATCTCCTGGTTTTGTGCCCAAGACAGACTCAGCATGGATTGGCATAAGTGTTGGGACAGCTAGCTCTGTGGAGTTGAATAGTGCTTTTGCACTTTCTGTCATCCATCTATGATGGTATCTGTCAGTGATAGAGGAGGATAGCCCATCCTTTCTTTCATTGTGTTGGAAGCTGTCAGTTAAGATTATGATTGTGCATCCAGGACCCGAGCAATTCTGGCTGGTTATTGGATAATTGCCTGTTTGCCACAAGTGCCCTTGTGTCAGTGAGCAAAACTTGCATGGGTATTCTCCCTGCCTACAGGCCCTTCCCTCATTGGATCTCCTCCCTGGGCTGTGCAGGCTCAGGTCTGGCACTTGGGTTTCTCACCCTATCTGTTGTGCGCGTTTTTCACTCACAGGGGCTACAGCTGTGTATTTTCTCCTAGTAAAGAAGGACATTACCAGATAAGCAGATTCTTGAAAGAGTGACTGACAGACATGGTCACAGTGCTTTTTCATGGCAAGTGCATACAGCTGCAAAACATTATTTAACAGATTCCACTTCAGGAGAGTTTTTGTTTTTTATTCCTACTGTACTTCTCTGTTTTCTGAGATTGAATGGGAATTAAGTACTTGGAGGGTTCTGTTTCGAAAGACAGAGTTACTGTGTGGGCTACTGGTGAAGGAGGAGACTGTCAACACTCTGGCTTATTCTATTCTAAATAAATTTCACTCTCACCCACAATTCCTGTTTGCGTTAGGTTGTACTGAAGAGTTTCAGTAGCGTATTTAAACTAAATCTGATAAACTTCAATTGAGAATAAAGCTAAGTTTATTAGGTTGTTAATAAGTAACTGTTAGGAAATTAAAAGGACTAAGTAGGTTTGATTACCAATTGGATTTAGACATCTCAGTTTTATTGTTTGATTGTAAGCACTGGTGCTAAGCAGTGTATTAGCCTAGACTTGGGGGTCTAATAATAAATAATAATTTGGTTTGATCAATGAAGAATAGATACAGAATTGGTAATACAGAAATCTAGGCACTCTAAAAGCAAATGACTTTTCTGTATGTAAATCTGTAGCTGAGGCCTTTGATTTCTACCTAATGTGTCACTCCTTTTAAGGTGGGACCAGACACTTGAAGTGAGCTGTGGTGGCCCTATGGAAACTTAGGTCTACTCCTTTGGCCTTAACACTTAACTGTTGGCTCTGATCTAACTAAGAATGGGCTTGGGGCCAGACACTCAAGTTTGGGCTTCCTTAGTCTGCATTTCTTTTTGTTGTAGGCTCAGGAAGGGACTTTTGCCCTAACTTTCAAAATGTATAGTGAGTTCCTTTGAATTGGACGTCTGCAATATGCTGTCTATGACCTTACACTTTTAAAAAATAATTTATTATGATTGCGAATACAAGGCACAAAAATAACAAAGACACAAAATTCTGTGGATAGGGAAGGATAGATTAGATTGATCCAGGAGGAGTTGAGGGAGGAAGTGAATATGATTTAAATAGCTTGTACAAAATTCTTAAAGGACTAATAAAATAAGATTAGTTAAGAGGAAATGGGGAGAAGACTTAGTGTGTGAAGAGCTTGTACCAACATGCTGATCCTAGTTTGTATCTCAAATACCCCTGTAAAAGCCCATAATGGCTGTAACATCATACCTATAACCAGTAATGGGGCAGAGACAAGTGGATCCTGGGGCTTTCTGGCCAGCTAGTTAACTCCAAAGAATGTGGTCCAGGTGCAGTAAGAGACCTTTTGTAAATAATAATTGCAAAATAATTATTAATATAATAAAGATTGTCATTTATTGTTATAACTGTGGAAATCAATAGAGTAAGACACTCGGTATCAACCTCTTATCCTCACATCTGCCTGGGGCAAAGATGAGCCCCACCTCCCCTCTTACACACAATGCTAGACACAAAACAAACATACCCTCACACTTACATATACACATATGTACCCAAGCAAACACACAACTGTATTTTATATGCACATACCTGTATACACATACAGATACACCTGCATACATACAGTTGTCTGCATATATACAGACACATACCTGAACATAAACACACAAACTAAAATTAATTAAGCCATACACGTTTTTAAAATTAAAGCTAGTACTAGCACCATCTAAACACAGTTCTGGAACTTTCATAAGCCTTTTAGAAATTTAACCCATCTTATTTACAGAGCGCTTATCCCCATTATGTTTTTCTCTAGATAAAACAGGTACTGTTTAGCTAATTTTAAAACATCATAGAGAAAGTCAGAGTTAATGAGGTCACAATCCATTTTTAAAACATTTAACTAACCTTTTAAGTTCAGGAATAGGCCCTGAATATTAGTAAGATTGTTACTACATTAAAAATTGTCTTAATATGTTTGAAGTGAAATAATTTAACCTCTGGTAATGAAATTATATTAATAATGTGCACCTACTTTCTTATGTGGGTCCATTGTACATTTCCCTGGAAAAGAAATCCATACATATTCATAGATTTTTTAATATATATATTTCTGATGTGTGATTAATAGAATCTATGGATGTAAACTTCAGATATGGAGGGCCCATGATATTTAATCTTAAATTTTCTATAATACCTATTTGTGGTGTGTGTGCATGTGCATACATGCTACTACCATGCGTGTAGTTCCACTGATCAATCATGCTCAGGTCATCAGCCTTGGCTGCAAGTAGTTTTATCTGCTGAGTCATCTCCCTGGCCCTGTATTTAATCTTTTTCTCTGTTATATTATGAATGGAGTGAGAGTTATGACCTTAGACTTTGCCTGTGATACTTACTCTTTGGAAATTGAAGCCGTGCTGAAATGGTCAGCTTGCCAAGGAGAAAAGATGCAAAGAAAGTTCCTGAAGAAAGCTGAGTGTGTTAATATACACAAGGCTAAGATGGACGAATAATGAGTTCAAAGCCAGCCTAGGCAACAACATAGCAAGACCATATCTTAGTAATTTAAAATTAGAGAAAGGATGGGGTAATTGGAGTATAGAGGGTGGAAGAAATTTTCTAAAAAATATTTCAAAACACAGTATTTATTAATCCTTAAAACCAGCCAGTTAGAAAGTGCCCGAGTCTACTAGTCAGGTACACTAAGCTATCTGACCAAATAGACACACCTCATTTTCACCTTGGCAAGGTGGCTTTTGGAATGATGTCAGGAATATTTGTAGTTTCAGAAACAGATTTTTTTTTTCTTTAAAGAATAGGTTAGACATTCTTTCAGAATCATGGAGAGCACATGGGAAGTTTATTGTTCTGGTACTGTGGTCCCTTTCTTTGGTGCAGGGCATATGATGGCACTGGCCCTTTCCCATTCCCTACATGCTACCTACTTTGGTTCTTGGTGCTAATTCTTGCTGCTGTCTTCTAATTAAGCCAGAAACTTCTAGCCAGCATCAATTATTATTATTTAAATGTTTGTCAAGTTCAAGTATATAAAGTGCCAAGTTCCTTGGAAATAGGAAAACTACATTCTCAACTGGACTTAGCTCACAGCAGACATTGGCGCACATAGTGATGAGCAGTGAGGGTGGGTTGATGTGGGTGAATGAAAGCATGTGCTCAGAAATGTTTGGTTCAAAATGGAGAAATTTAGATATGGGAGTTTTACTTCTGTGAGTTTTGTTACTGTTTTTCAAATTCTAGGCACTTAAGAACAGTATTTCAGGGCCAGTGAGATGGTCCAGCTGGTGAAGCACTTTTCCACCAAGCTTATAATGGTTTGAGTAATGTTTAAAAAAAACAAACAAACAAACAAACAAACAAACAAAAAACCCAAAAAACAAATTCAGAGTAATAGTTGCTCCTTGAATTAACCTTGTATGTTGCTTTCTTAGAACAGATGATTCTGTTTGTTTCTGAGTCTTAGATGACAGTTGGAGGAGTCTTATTAGGATTAGAATGCCCTTTGTACTCACTTAGCTGCTGCTTTGACTTAAGTCTCCTGAACTCAAAGGTTAGCCTCATTGCTGGGTTTGTGTTTCAGGTTACTCACATAAATACCTAATATGAAGGTTGCAGCTAGAATGGGTTCACTTTCAGAAAGGTGAAAAAGCACAGCAAGCTCTCCCCCACACCAACCCTTTGGCATATAGGCATTATTGACATCGTTTGGAGTTAGTTGTGTTGCATGTGGATTTGTTTGCAATCTAGAATTTTAGAGATAAAAGAAATTAAGCGATTTAGTGACCCTGTAAGTAAAGTGATTGATGTTGACAGAAGGACTATGCATTATACCGAGTGAGCCTACTGACCTAACAGTTACCAGCTGAGGCTGGTAATGATTTCTTAGGCCTAGTACATTTAGTGAACTATCTTCCATTGAGCTGTATCCCCAGTGTAGGCGGAGTTTTTCTGTGTGTTTCACAAGCAGCTTCCTAATAATCAACACAGGGTCTTGATATTAGTTGTAAATGCTTAGCCCAAAGCTCAGACTTGTTTCTGGCTCTTACATTTTAAATTAACCCATATTTCTTTTCTGTGCTTTGCCACATGTCTCAGTACCTTTTCTCAATATGGCACATTCATCTTGCTTCTTCCTGCATCTCTTGTAACCTCCCAGACTCCTGTGACTCTGCCCTTCTTTTTCCCAACATCCTCTTAGTCTGGTTATCCTGCCTATACTTCCTGCCTGGCTATCAGCCAACCAATTTTTTATTAACAATGAGAGCAATACATTTTCACAGTGTATAGACTATTCCACAGCACCCCAGCTTAGTTATAGTTTCTTGAATGGAACTTTGGCCCTTGGAGGTCTTCCCTGCTCGATTGTTTTTCCCAGCCCAAACATCAAATAGAATATGATGCCAGACATGCAGAACAAACAATAGACGGCAGGGATCTGTTTTACCTCTGTGAAAAAGAGGCAGGCAACTTGAACATCAAATTTCTTTATTCCTTCTCAAGGGGACCAGGTACTTATTTGAGCATTATTTGGGAGACTCCCACATATATTCAAGGAATTTGGAGCTAATTAGAACTGAGGAAACTGGCCCAGCTTTGTGTGTGGCTGACCTCTGGAGGCAGAGATGGGAGTCCCTTTTTCCTGACCTTGCTTTAATCTACTGGATAGTTGGTTTTATTTTCTTAGTTTAAAGGGAAAAAACTTTTATTAGGGAAAATATTCAGTCTGTGCACTACTGGTAGAATGTCTACTGTTGTGAGGTGGGCAGTTAGTGTGCCTTCAGTTTTCACCCCTCACTCACTGTCACCTGCTTTGCTGGGTCATTTCTAAGCAGAGCCCACATACACTTTTATTGCTGGTGTTCCTACTCTGCTTTTTGAAGTAGTTGAAACTTAGAATCTGATGAGGAACCTGAGAGAAACAAAGCACTTAGGGAGTAAAGATTAGCTGAACAACCCCTGTGGTCATCAACTCAGGGACTTGCTGGTGCTGCAGAGGGCTTTGGCCAGTGGGAGGGAAGAAAAGTTCTGCCTCATCTGGGATGGTGGTTAGGACAGCTACTGTGTTACCTTCCTGTTTGTATGTAGCATTAACTTTTTGAATGAAACTCATCTTTCTAACAACCAACTCTGATGAAGCTTTTACTTACAACTGGAGGGAGGGGTTGCAGAAGAGGACATCGTGGCATCAGTGGGTCAGTTGGACATTTCTAAAGTATTTTCTTCATGTATGATTGTGTCATGACAGCTGATTGTTCCTGTTTTGTTTTAGATGGGAATGACTGGCAACACAAGTCCATTTGGACAACCCTTTAATCAAACTGGAGGACAGCAGATGGGAGCCACTGGAGTGAACCCCCAGTTATCCAGCAAACAGAGCATGGTCAATAGCTTGCCTGCTGCATTTCCTACAGATATCAAGAATACTTCCGTCACCAATGTGCCAAATATGGTAAGTTGCCCTTGGTTTTCTGTGCTTTGGATCTTGGTAGGTGCCTTGGCATATGGATTTTATGGTGCCTGTAGTGAAGAGCTGTAGCTGGGGGTGTGCTTTTGGTGACAGGAACATAACCCCCATTGCTGAAGAGTACAATGAGCTTTACATTTTCTGTGTTGAGCTAGCAACTAGATGGATAGAGAAGGTTAATCTAGCTGTTCTTTGTACTCAGAAGTTTCTGACCTGTCTGGGTCCCACCTTTGGTTCAGCTGCCTCTTAGAAAATAATTACCCAAGGACTTATATTAATTACAGACTGTTTGGCTTTTGAGTTAGGTTCATTATCAGCTGGCTCTTACAGCTTAACCCATTTCTATGGATCTATGTTGTGGGTCGTGGCTTTACCTGTGTTCCTTTACACCTTGCTCTCTGAGCAGCAGCTTACAGAGTCCATCTTGGTTCTTCCCTCCATCTCCTTTCTCTATACTTGGAATCCCTATCTGCCTCTAAGCTGCTTTGCCATAGGCGTAAACAGTTCCTTTTTTATCCGATGGTAATTTACAGTGTACAGGAAAACATTCCACATCAGCTCTTTCCAGATTCCCTTTGTTGATGGAATCATATATGTAAATTATTTCACCTTTGCAAAATTCTGAGTAATATCAAGACTGGCTTACCTTGATGTTGGTAGCTTGAAGCTGTCAGTAGAAGCTTTATTTGTATTACAAGAATTACGTTGTAGTGGTGAGGCAAATGTTAGGTCTGGCTTGTTAGATGACTTCACATGTTCATTCTTCCTAGGCGTTCCCAGCTATAACAGGACATCTCTGTTCTAATCTAACAAACCAAGGTATTGATGGTCCAGAATAGAACCTATTAGCTTGGAACACTGAGGACTAATGCCCCAGTCCCCAGTGGTACCTCTCAGCTGCCGAAGGAATAGTGTCCAGGTGGTAGCTTGGTGGCTGATCAAACCCTAGGCAGCCACTTGTTTTTCTTGTTTGTTGGTGACAGTGAGCCTCCCATTACTTCTGTATACTTCTATGGTAAGAATTTGACAAGTCTTAACAAAAAACTGACCACGGTTTTTAGAAAATTGTCTTTTGGCCATGAAAACTAATTTTGAACTATTAGAGCAAAACATGTAGAGTGTTGTTCCCCTTTTAATATCCTTTTCTAACCTTAGTATACGTCAGAACTTAAGAGAATGACAGCATTTACAGCATGCAGTGCCCGTAGGCTCTTGAGAAGCAAGTGTTGAGTCTTTTTAGAGTACAATCAGAAAGTGGGAACAGTGGACATCCTGGTAAAAAAGTGCTAAACCTGCCTGTTTTCAAAACCACTTATGATTTTTCTGTTCTTTGTTCTTATGACATTCTCCTTAGCTCACCCACCTTCCTTTCAGTAGCTTTTGGTTGCCAGGGTTGTTAGGGTTACGGGAGCAGTGTTAGCCTCTGGGATCTGGGACTCATGCTGCTTGGCCTCTGTGGTGCTTTATTCTTAGTCCTCCCTGAGAAGACAGTGGTACAAACTCCAGGCTCACATTTAAACCTTATTGAGAACATTCTTTCTTTTCACAGTGTGCTCTTTTTTATACACAGGGAATCTTTTACCTAATGTCTTTCCCCTTTCTCTTCCAGTTTTTCTCTGGCTTCTTGTCCTTCCCTCTGCCCTCTCCATTACTACTCCTGTACTCCAGGTCCCTCTATCAGCCTATGCTGCTACTTTGGAGACCTAAATTTGCTAGGTATGGTAGACAAGGGTTTCACACAGAGAGGTTAGGTAGAGAGGCCTTGCCTTCCCCCTTCAGGACTACAGCCAGGCCTTTTCAGCCTCTGCGGTGACTAGTGATCTACTGCAGGGCTATCTGGAATCCAGGTAATGTTTGCCAGTAACCCTGGCCGTTATCCATGGCCCTTCCTTCATTCTAGTTGTTACAATCCAGTATCTCCAGGCACTGACAAAATATGTTCCTTGGGGACAACCATTTCTGTTGGGAATCCCTGCTTTGAGTCTACAAAAGCTAGAGTGCTCACTCAGTGCACCTTTCTTAAAAGGCACTTGTGAACTTTTGAGAAAGATTCATAGATACCTTTGGTGACAAAGCTGGATCTGTTGCCTGTACTGTTTATTCTGGCAGCACAGGGTGGGCCATGCTATGTCAGGCCATGTGCATCTGGGAACAGCCTTTAGTAGAGCATTGGAGGTGGAATTAGTAAAAAAGCCAAGGCTACATGGCATCTTTTTTAGTGTGTATTTACCTTATACCTGTGGTGGCTTCTTGAGAGGCATTGGTTAACAGGTCCCATTTGATGGTGATGCAACTGAGGTTGTGAGGGAGTCTAGCTTGTTCATGGCCACATAGTTTCCTTTTTGTGGAGTTTTTAATTATATTCAGATGCTTTAGCAGCTCTTAGATCCCTGGGAATGGCCTCCTTAACCTGTGCTATTCCTTGACTCTGTTTTATGATCTTTGGTGAATTTTCTCCATTATTTCTTAAAATGCACAAATCTTCACAAGGCAAGGGGCATTGATACTCTAATGACCTTCCCCCTTTTGGAGGAAGCGGGGTGGTGGTGGTGAATTACACTTTCAGAGTTGTTTTAGTTTGGTTTCTATATTTCTGTGATAAAGGACCAAAAGCAGCTTGGGAAGAAAAGGTTTTTATTTGGCTTACACTTCCACATGAACTCAAGGCAGGAAGGAACTCGGAATCAGGAACAGAAGCAAGGACCATGGAAGAATACTGCTGCTTGTTTCTCATGGCTTGCTCAGTGTGCCTTTTAAAAACACAACTCGGGTCCACCTGCCTAAGGGTGGCATCACCCACATTAGGCTGGACCCTCCCACATCAATCATAACTTAAGAAAATGCCCCACAGACTTAGCAATAGGCTACTCTTATTTATGGAAGTAGTTTTCAAAATGACCTGAGCTTGTGTCAAGCTGACAAAAACTAACCAGCACAAGACGTATTTTTAGGAGTCAATAGACTTTGGTTCCACACAGTTCAGGTTAGGAGACACTGATGCCCAAATTACACAGGTTAAGTTTTTGATGGGAAACTGAAGCTTCATAGCTATAGGCCAAGAGACTCTTTTCTCTCTTTCCACACAGCTTCAGCATTTCTGTCTGGTGTTGAGAATGGAAATATATGCGGTCATTTGTTTGACTTTTTGGCTATGTTTGCTGTGCCCTGCTATGGGTCCAGGTATGGAAGGAGCCCTAGAGAGGACTTACGAGGGAAAACAATTAGAAAACCCCAACAAGCTGTGGACCATGCAGTTGTTAAAATGTATGCAAAGACCTTCTTAGGTAGACTCATCAGAGAAGGCCTCACCAAGGCAAGGAGATTTGAAGGTGATACCACAGAGACCCTAGGGCAGTGGTTCTAAACTTTTTTAATGCTATGATCCTTCAATAGTTTCTCATGTTGTGGTGACCCCAACCATAAAATTACTTTTGTTGGTACTTCATAACTGTAATATTGCTACTGATATACGTGATCTTAGGCAACTCCCTGTGATAGAAAGATATTGGCTTTTTTAGGGATGGTGGGAAGCCAGTGCTTTTGAACAATGACTCTCAGTAAGGTTAAGTAGTGGTGTATGAACAAAGCTGGGAGCCAAGCAAGAATCCATTTGGGGATAAGGTGGAGATAATGGCTTAGCAGTTAAGAGCATTGGCTTCTCTTCTTCAGTACCAGGTTTTAATTTCCAGCACCCTTATAGTACCTCATAACCATTGGAAACTCAAATTCCGGTGAATCTGATGCCTTCTTCTGGCATCCATGAGCACAAGACATGGAGGTGGTGCACAGATATACATGCAGGCAAAATACGTGTGTGTGTGTGTGTGTGTGTGTGTGTGTGTGTGTGTGTATTAAAAGCTGGGATGAGGGTAGAGATCTCAAATAGAAGAATGGCTGTCAGTTTGCAGGGGAATGAGCCATTCAAATGGCATTTTTCCCTGCTACTTTATGGAAGCTAAAGAAGCTAGTGGCCTGTGATCTGTCACAGTGGGTTAGGAGATAAGATAGGGTTATCATCTAGGTAGATTACCTCCTGAGAAGGTGTCCTGGGAGGAGACAAAGGTATAGGTGCAGGTGACTGGATGGCAGGCAGAGTGGGGGATATGTGAACAAGTAGGGCAACTGCTGACTGTCTTGGAGTCAGTAGTGACAGCTCTATGGCAGGGCCCAGGAAGAGCATCAGATAGATCCCAGGCTAGGGACAAGAAGGGAAGAGAGGTAGCAGAGGGGAGTGGTTCACTACTAGTGCAGGAGACCCTTGTCACAGATTTGGTGTCAACTCCAATCCTCTTGCTGTGTGGCAAGTGCTTTAAGTGTAATGCCCTATCACCAGCCTCAGCCCGCCTTTGTTTCTGAGACAGTGTCTTACTCTGCTGCTCAGGCTCCTTTGTAACCAGGCAGGTTACCTTACTGTATGTAATCCTTTTGACTACTCAGTCTCTCAAGCACTGAGATTGCAGATGTGAGCTACCATGCTCAGATGAAGAAGGCTCTCTTATAGCAGTATTCAAAAAATGACTTTTCTAGTTTAATCTTCCCCTTAAAACCTACTTTATCCCATAAGTAGTTAAGTTTTGAATTGTGGGGAGCAGGGATCAGAAGCTGTCCTCTCACCCTCAACTTGGACTCTGTCCTTTAGCTTAGACTCGCGTGTGCACTTAAGTTTACTTCCAAACTTTAACAAGTCTGTAGATTGGGGCTAGAGAGATGACTCAGAGTGAAGAGTACACACATCTTGCAGAGGATCTCAGTTCAGTTTCCATACCACATATGGCAGCTCACAACCTCCTGCAACTCCAGCTTCAAGGATCTAATACCCTCTTCTGGACTCCACAGGCACTGCACTCGTGTGCACATGCCCTTTCCTCACATAAGTAAAAAGAAAAACATCTATAGCTAGAATAGTGATAACCGTAGTTCCCCTTTACCCTTTTTCCACAGGGTTTCACTATATTGCTGGTTGTCCTGGAACTTGCTCTGTAGACCAGGCTGGCCTCAAACTCAGAGATCCACCTGTCTCTGTCTCCTGAGTGCTGGGATTAAAAGCATGTGTCACCACATTCAGCTCTCCTTTATTTTTTGAAATAAAAAATTTAAAATATGAGTGCTTTACATGTGGGTGCTGGGAATTGAACTTGGGTCCTCCAGTCTTTTTTTATTTATAATCTCTTTATACGGATTTTTTTAAGTTTGTTAATAATGTCTTACTCTTTTGATTCTAAGAAGTACTTTTGTGTATTTTCTCTTGCAGAAAGATACTTTGAAATTAGGATGTGTATTAGATTTCATCACATATTAAATTTAATTACAGAAAGTCTGTACACTGTTGAACATGTACATTAACTAATAAGACTGAAGTAGTTATTAAACATTTACTATATGATCTAGGACATTTTATGTGGGTCTAAAGATTTTTAATTTTTTAAAATAATTTATTGATAAAAGGAAGGGAAATTTTCTTTTCAGTCTGTATTTTTGGTTTGAGGTATGTTGGGGGCTTTCTGAGGGGAGAGGTGTATACAAGGACAGGGTGTTGCTCTTCATTTTCAAGAAAAGCACCTGATTACTGATCCCTAGCTTTAGATTGGTCTTGTAGCCATTTTTATATAACAGTCTTTGAGGTAGGACTTTGCTGTCTTAGGCAGAAAATGTTTAAGAAATAGAGGAGCTGGATCTCCATGACCCAGTGTGTCTCTGAAGGGTTATTTTCTGATAGGAAGTTTCTATATGTAAGAAACTTTAAAAACAACACCAGAGATTGCAGCATTCTTAAGAATGTAATGAAGGAGATTCATTAGGTATGCTGCTTAACTTATTTAAAATTACTCATGAGTGTGATGTTCTAAATTGTTTTGATTGTGTATTAGAATTTTGAGGTAGAAGTTTGGACAAGGCCAGGACAGCTGCCAACAGACACCTATCTCTAAATGGGAGGGACTGTGTCTGGTCAGAGGATTTTTCAGACAGAAGAGAGTTGTGCTGCATCCTGCCAGCATAGCCTGGTGGATACAGTGATGTTAGTTAGCAATGTCTGAGTGGATGCTAAACTTTCTTGGATAGTGTCCTGGGCTTCAGTAAATAGTTGTGCATCTCAGTGTGCATGCCAGTGTTGGGACATCTTGCCTTATGTGGTCCACCAGAATCCTCAAGGAAAAACAGTCAAGAAATCTGTTTTTTGTGGTCACCGTGAAACTTCAGAGTGTTTCTTGCTTAGTTTCCCAGCTTACGGTACCTGAGCACATATGTTTCTATACAAGTCTGCCTGGATCCTTTGGGACTGGAGTTAGAGTTCTGAGCAGCCATGTAGGTGCTAGAGCTCAACTCCTCATCCTCTAGAGCAGTCAGTGCTATTGGCTGCCACGCCATTTCTCCAGTGCCTTCCTCTTATTTTTAACTGCTTTTCAAAATTTTCCTAAGCTATTTTAAAAATTGTGTAAAATGTGTGGATTACTTTTGAGAAAAGACCTAGTTTTGTGACATGGCATATTTTTAAAATTTTTTTGTGTGTGTGTGGATGCAGTTGCATGCAGGTATGTTCATACTATCTCATGATGCATGTGTGGAGGTCAGAGGGAAACTTTTGAAAGTTAATTCTCCTTTTCCACCCTGGAATCTGGCATTTGAACTCAGGTACTTATATTTAAGACAGATCTCTTACCTCACCAAGCCAGTTTGCCAGCCCTGTTTTGTGTTTTAAAGTGATGCTCCTGCCTAAGCACCTTCCCTTTATTCTTGGTGCCTGCCTAGGCAATAGGGATTAAGTGTGTAAATTGAAAGAGACTCTGAATTGCCAATCTGGGAGAAGCAATTAAATATGTCCTGTGGTTCTTGGAAACTTTGTAAAAATTGGACCAGCCAGTGCCTACACGTGTACTTGAGTTTAGACTCCAAGGACCCACGTTTTAAATAGCCATGTTTTAGCCCAGTGCTGGTGGGGTGGACAGAAATATCCCCAGACTCACTGGCCAGGCAGTCTATAGCTTTGGTTCCTTGAAAAAATGGTGTCTTGTTAGATAAGATAGAAAACACCCAGAGTCGACCTGGTTTCTATACTCACATGTGAACACAAACACACTTAATATTTTTATAATTATTTTCTCCTAATTGTGAATGCATGATTGTGATTCTTTTAAAAAGGGGGGGAGTTAATTGTGGCTGGAGAGATGACTTGTTGGTTAAGAGCACTTGTTCTTGCAGAGGATAACACATCTGATTTGTAGCACCCCATAGTAGTTCACAACTCCGATGCACTCTCCTGACCTTTGTAGGCACCAAGTGTGTGTGCACATGGTGCAGGCAAAACACTCACATGTAAAAGGAATAAACCTAATTAAAAATGTTTGTTTTATTGTTATGTTTGTTTGTATGTAGGTTAGGACAACTTGTATGTTGGTTCTCTCCTCCCACCATGTAGGTACCAGAGATCTAATGCAAGTCATCAGGCTTGGCAGCAAGTGCCTTTACCCTTGAGCCATTTTCCCAGTCCCAATGAGATGGTTCTAATACTAAAATGAGAAGATGAATGAGTGATTCATTGGGAATATCAATATTTTAAAAGTACCAGAAATCTGTGGTCTTTGGGTGATATGGTATATATCATAGTCCTTATATGGTAAATCTGTGTATGTGTATGAAGAGTGTTGGTAATTTGTAAAAAAAATAAGATCCATAGGCCTCTTCTTTTCATTTTCCCTGTAGTTAAGTTATGTCAGGTAGACTTATTTCAGACAGACAAAAAACAAACCATCTCAGTTTCTATAGATGTAGCAGACTGCCAAATACTTCTTGAAGAAATATTATGGGTGGCTGGGTATGTTGCACACACCTTTAGTGCCAGTACTTGAGAGGCAGGGGTAGGTGAATCTCTGTGAGTTTGCAAAGAAGCCCTATCTAGAGAAATTTAAATGTATAGTATATGTGTGTGTATATACATATATATATTTATATATATATAAAATCAGTGGAAGTTTTAATGAAAGACAAAATATTTCTTTTTTAAAATATGAAAGCATTAAAAAGTACTCAATGTTGTGTTTCTAGTAAGTGTATCGTGCCTTTCTAAAGGCATGACCACAGTAAAAATCAAACTGCATGTGTTATCCTCTAAGTGTGCTGCAATGAAATGTCAACAATGCAGAGTAGTACAGAGACACACTCTCCAAACAAAACTTAGCTGTGATCCTCAGCTGTGGGCTACCACTCACCAAGGCAATCCTTGTCTTTAGGTTGAACCATATGAAAGTGCCAACATTTGCTCCTTGGGACCAACATAAGCAGCAGCATCCCGTGAGTCAGCTGACACACAGCTCTCCACTGCTGGTGCTTATGGTGGCTGGACTGAGTTTGTGTTGCTGCCGTCCAGAGCAGGTGTCACTTTTGTGTTATTGTCATCAGATGATAATTGTATTCAAGTGAACTTGAGTCAGCTTTATATCTTGAGTTAAGCTGATTTCTGTGTTGGGTGGATTAAATAAAACTATATCAGTTTTTTTGGCAGTGTTTATGAGCTTTCCTAATAATTAGAGTGAATCAGAACTCTAAAAACTAATAAGATATTTTGTTACTTTTGTTTTATTTTAGTCCCAGTTGCAAACATCAGTGGGAATACCCACACAAGCAATTGCAACAGGCCCCACAGCAGACCCTGAAAAGCGCAAACTGATACAGCAGCAGCTGGTTCTACTGCTTCATGCTCACAAATGTCAGAGACGAGAGCAAGCAAATGGAGAGGTTCGAGCCTGCTCTCTCCCACACTGTCGAACCATGAAAAATGTTTTGAATCACATGACACATTGTCAGGCTGGCAAAGCCTGCCAAGGTAAGTGCCCTTTTCTGACCCAAGTGGCTGTTGTTAGGGTGGAATTTGCCTTTACTAGCAGCTTTTGTGGTTGGAAGCCTGCATGGCAAAGGTGCTGGTCTCCTTTTGGTGCAACCCAGAATATGTCATTTCCTCGGTCCCCACATCTGACAGTCGACTGTCCCCAAAAAGCTCACCTGCTGAGGAGGCAGTTGTTCTGATGTTCCGAACTGCTCCTGCATGAGCCAGGCCCTGAGTTTGTTCTTTCTCTTCCTCTTTCATGAAGGACTTTTCTGTCATTTCTTGGATGCTTTTTCTTAATGTCTGTGTTGTTGTCTGGGGCCATATTACACACAGGCAGGCACACAGCTTTCCATGCCCCCCCCCCCCCCAGCATCTGTCTTACGGTTGTTTCATGGATTCAGACTCTTAGTGGCCCACTGCCTTGCTCATCTCTCTGCCCTCTGTCTTGAGACTACTATGATGACATCCACATCATCATCCCTAGGGAGGGGGAAGTTAGGCACATGTATCTTGTGCTCGCCTCAATTGATTTATTTTTATTTTTTTAATCATACACCTCAGTTTCACTGAAGGAAATGTTTCCTGTTAACAGTCATGCTCTCTTGTAATCTTTCTTCTCTTGCTTCTTGTGTTCAAAAGCCTTGGGGGAAAATTAGCTCCCTGGTCTCCCTCTATCCTGTGATGCCATTGTGAGTCCCTGCAATAACCCTGATCTTGATGGACTGGACAGGGAAAGATAGACTTTAGAATGTGAAGACTGGAAATATGCAGGGTCAGTTACTTTTACAAAGTACCCTGGATTCCTTTCAGAGTCTCTAGACTTCTCATTGGCTTCTCTGTGTGTGTTTCTTCAATGGCAGTTCTTAGCTGATTTCATCCTTACATATAATTTAATGTTTTTATTTTTAATAGTGGCATTGTAGAGCTCTGTTCTGCCTTTCATTGTAGATGCTCAGTATTTTGATAGCTTTTGTTCTGTTTTGTGGGCGGAACCTTAATCACCCATCATTCATAACATTTGTTCTTTGGGAAGTTTTTGACTGGAATTAATGACAGTCAACTTACAAACTTTTTGAACAGCTTGTTTGTAAGTTAATGACTGCCTATACTGTATTATGGTTACACTTGTTACCATTTTTTTTAATGGAATCTGGCATTATAATTTAGGTGTAATTGAAGTGTGACGATTTGGATAGAAAAATAACATCTCGTTGTTTTTCTGGTCATAGTTGCCCATTGTGCATCTTCACGACAAATCATCTCTCATTGGAAGAACTGCACACGACATGACTGTCCTGTTTGCCTCCCTTTGAAAAATGCCAGTGACAAGCGAAACCAACAAAGTAAGTGAGCACGGGGGCAGAGGAGCTTGGAGATGAGAATAGAACTTGTTCTTAAGAGAATGCTGAGAGTAGGTAGGTAGTGGGCAAGGGTTACCAGCACAACATGCTGACCAGGTGCAGCCAAGCTCAGAGGGTAGATGGGCTTTCAGTAAACTTTGTCAGTAGCCATGGCCATGCCAACCTGCACACATGCACTTGAAGGAGTGCCAGACAGCAAAGTCACTTTCATCATTAGCTGTCAGGTCACCTACAATAATGGTGACATCATGGGGGCAATAGAGGAGCACCTTTTTTTGAAGACCTTTTAGGTTGTAACAGTGTTAAGAGCTTGGTAAAGGTTTGCTTATGCAGTTCCCATATCAACCTGTATAACAATTTACTGAGCTTTAGATTGCGAATCTCAGCTTCAGGGTTGACACATCCTGCTCATCCCCATCATTTTGTTGTCTTCTGAATCATCTGTGTAGTCCTTGATGTGACTAATTCTGTATTGGCAGCTCTTTACTGCATGTGGCCCCTGGCTCCCTGCTCTTTTTAGGCATCAGAGCATCAGGAAGGGCATTAGCACCTTTTTGCTGTAGTTTCAGAGGCTAACTTGTGGTCTCCCATTTGGACATCTAGGAAGTGCCCTTGGGTCCGTGTCACCTTGTAGTTGGAGGCATGCCCGCCCGGCCGGCTCTTGAGGGTGGCACAGTCTTTCTGATCGCCTACCATCTCTTCCCTGGTGTCCTCAGTGTTCTCACTTAGAGCATCTTCCTGAACGTCCTCACAGGTTCCCTTCTGCCTGGTGCACATGTGCTGCTCTCTTCCAGGCTGGCTGTCTGATCTCCTCTTAATGAGTCCAACCTTCCTTCCTGTAAGCTGGCTCACACAGTGAGCTTCATTGAAGGGGTGGGAGAGCTGGGCCTGGGGGGCTTATCTTCTTCCCTACAGAGGCACCACAGTTAAGTTTCTTTGAATCAGTTAAATTGTTCTTTGAGGGGCGGGGGGCACTTACTTGTCACAGTTGTGGTATAGGTCAGAGAACAACCTTGGATGTTGGTCCTTACCTTTTTTGTTTTGAGACAGGCTCTCTGTTGTTTGTGTGTGCCGTGCTACCTAAGTGGCCTGTGAGCTTCTAGGGATTCCACTTCTCATTCTGCCATAGGAGCTCTGGGATCCCATGTATGCTATCTTGTCTGGCTTTTCGTGGGCTCTAGAAATTGGACTCAGGTCCTAACACTTGGATGGCAAATGCTTTAGCTACTTCGTAACTCTGAATTTTTAATATAAAATTTTCTTGGACATCTCATATAAAATGAAGTACTGGGGCACTGGGTCTTAGCCTGTATATTTGATATAACAAAGTTTTTTGTTTTTTTTTTTTTTTTTCCCCTTCAACTTACTGTTCACCCCTCCTCCCCAAGAGAGTGGTGAAATGTCTGGTGCTTTAGGATACTTCTTAGAAATAGGCTCTTACTGTGCCAAAAAAAATTCATTGTTGAGTTTGTACTTCTGTGATATTAATTCTATGAATAATGAGCTAGGATTTCATTCTTAACTTTTAATTTAGAGGTATGACTTGCATGGGATCTTTTGAGCTTAATAGGCACATAATGGTATAAAAATTGTAAGCCTTTGATTTTTCTCTTTTTAAGAAAAACGTTTTTCAAGAGGGGGAGAAAAAAGAAACGTGTGGTTTGTTTTTCTTAACATCCTTATACCTGTCTAAGTGTGAAAATTGATTCAGTGCATGCTTTCTCAAGTGGTAAACCATAGTGTTTCTACTAGTCATAACATGAGGTGTTGGGGGGTGGGTGTTGATGTTTCCACTAGTCATAATATGAGGTATTACCAGGGGAATTGATGTGAAAAGTCACAGGGAGACTTCAGATGGTCTCTCTCTCTGCACATGGCTTTGGTATTTTTAATGGGGAGGGGAAATAAAAGAACTTTGTAAAAAATTAAATGCTTTTAAAATTTTTAGTTATTGGGTATTTGTGTGCCCATGTGTCTGCAGATGCTTTTGCTTATATGCCAGCCTGTAGAGACCAGAGGTCATTTGGTGTCTTCCTATAACCACTCTCTACCTTGGCTTGTTTGTTTGTTTTGAGGTAATATCTCACTGAACCTGGGTCTCATGGTTTTGGCTGGATTGATTAGCCAGTGAGCCCCTGGAATCTCTCTATCTCTGCTTCCTCAGCACCAGGGTTATGGGCACATTTCACCACCAAACTAGCTTTTTTAAAGGGAGATCTAAGTTCAACTCCTCATGATTGAGCAACAAACACTTCCTACTGAACCATCTCTCTAGCCTAAGTGCTTCTTAAATTACATTTTAATTTTGAGTGTAGTCTGTTGGTTCTGTACTTGTAGATGTGTGAGTATAGAGTTGTTTCATATCATCAGTGAGAATGTTTTATCAATGTCCTTCTCAAGAAAATTGTGTTTATGGCTTATGGATCCTAGTTTAGGAACTAGAAAAAAATGTGAGCTCAAGCCCTTCAGTAGCTTCAGGTTGAGTTCTAGAGACTTTAGTATATATTAAAATTAGTGTGGTTGGGGGTTCTAGTATTCTGGAAACTAGGAAAGGAAGATTATGAATTCTGGGCTATCTTAGAGTCTATTACTAGACCATGTATCCTCAGAAAAAAATAAACAACAAAAGTCCCACTATTGTTGAGTAAATTTGTGCTTATTTGATATATTAATTCAGTGAATAATGAGTTTTAGTTTCATAACTTATAATTTAGGAGAGTGACTTTTCTGGGATTTTTTTTGTGTGTGTTCACTCCTCTGGCTTATTTTCAAAAAGTGGTAAAGGTCTGTCTCTCTTAAAGACAAGTATAAGCATGAAGTCCTTAAGGGAGAATCAGAATATGCCTAGATTATTTCATAGAGAAAAGTGGTTCTCATGGAACCCTGGATCAATAAAATTACAATGGAATAACATTCTAGATAGCAGTAATGAGCCAACACAGCATATAGCCTGTCTGGGAATAAATAAAGCTGACTGGGTGTGGTGGTTTGAATAAGAATGGTCCCCATAGACTCATATTTGAACGCTTGTTCATCAAAAAGTAGCAGTATTTGAAAGGATTAGGAGGTGTGGCTTTGTTGGGTATAGCCTTGTTAGAGGAAGTATCTTACTGAGGCTGGGCTTTGAGATCTGAAGCCAGGCCCAGTGTCTCTTCTTGCTGCTGCCTTTGGATCTAGATGTGGTGGTACTCTTAAGCTACTTGTGCCATAAGGACAATGGACCAAACCTCTGAAACCTTGAATTAAATGCTTTCTTTTATAAGAATTAAATACAAGCCTCGAATTAAATGCTTTCTTTTATAAGAATTACTTTGGTCATGGTGTCTTCACAGCAATAGAACAGTGGCTTAGACACTGTGCCAGCAGCTCAGATGGGCTGTGCAAGCTTCTCACAACCATAGGGCTGTGCTGAGGCTCACTCTGTAGAGTTACTAAGGTATGCCAAGTTCTGCCTCTGAACACATCTTTACTGATACTGACCAGTGCCCTCTCCTTGGTAGGCATATATTCCACACTCTCAGACTGCTGTGATTTATGTCTCTACTGACAGAATTTTAGAGAATTATCTAAGGCACTGACATGTTGAAATGAAACGTATATTGTTTGTTGCTTTGGGGCCTGTTGAGATTTCTGTTTTTATAAAATATGATGATGAGTCTGTTAGAAATAGTTGTTCAGTTATTGGAGATTTTCAGTCATCAGCCCTGCCATCTGACCTCCAGTAAATTTGTGTGACAGGGTGCTTGAGTCGCCATGCTGGAACCCACTAGTCTCTTGCTACTCACATTTGAATATGCAGACATGCTGCATAGATGCTTCCTTCCAGGTTGCTTGTTAAAAATGTGGAAATCTTGGCTCCATCTAGGCCTCATGTATTAGAATCAGTATTTTTAACAAATTTCCAAGTATGTGGTGTGTACTTCAAAATCTGGGATGTGCTTGCTTGAGATACCTATAAAGGGCCAGGTCTGTGTCAGAGCTGTAGGGAAATCTAGAAATACTCTCTGAGAAAGAGTCTGGCTTCTCCACCCCAACCTGTGCTTCAAGATATCCCAGCCCCAGACTGGACTGAACCACAGAACACTCCCCAGCAACTGTGACAGCCGTCTCCCCGCTTATGGTTCCAGTGTCCTCATCTTCTTGGTCCTGACTTTAGGACTGGCTCTTCGCCCATTTCTGGGTACATACTGGATTGCTTGAAACTTTTTGCAAAGATGGAGGAGACAAAGACAGGCCAGACACCATGGCTCTGGCCTGTAACCTCACACATCCTGGGCCACATAGTGAATTACAGGCTGGCCAGAGCTTCATAACAGAACTCAGTCCTGTCCTCCCTCAAGGGTGTGTCTGGGTTCCGGTACACCACCCGATAAGCTAGGGTAATTCAAGCCAGCATATTGGGACTCCTCAGGGTGTTATATGACATCCTGACATGATGACATGTATAATTACAGCACTAAACTTTAGAGGGGACAAGACCAAGAAGATACTCTTAAATAACATCTCCAGTTGGCGAGTGTAGAAGTCTCTCTGTCAGGGATGCGAGTAGATGAGCCTTGCTGCCTTTAATGCTCTGTTTAATTCTTGTTCATCCTTGAGGTGCTCTGAGTGGGGAGTGAGGCCAGATGGCTGTAGATCCCCTGCATTGTGTGCTGTGGCACTTCACATGCTCCCATGTGTCAGGAAAACAATAAATTCTTGCACTGAGCCCTCCCAGTACACCAACCCTGTGGGCAGGAGTAAGGTAAAGAGTAGACTGAGTGTTACATGTTTAGGAAGAATGAGATGAACAAGATGTTCTCTGATCCAGGTCTCCAGCTGTGGTTTGGTGTGTCGGGTGATATTCCATCACTCTTGTTTTTCCCAGCAAGTCTGAGCTCATGGAATGCATAGATTGTGTGCTAGCCACTGTATTGGGAAGCCTAGTAGGGTGTACTATGAATGCTGGAAGTACGAATGCCTAAAAATAAACAGCCCAGTGGGCTCTGGGCATTTAGAAAAGGATATGAAATGCTGGTGGCTGCTTTCATATGATGCTGTCAGTCCATCACCTTGTAGGCGTTAATGCTTTTCATACAGTAGCATTGTTTGGATCTCCTGTGGAGCTGTGTTGTGTGTTAGTGTCAAATCTGTTCTTCGTAGTTTCTTTTTTTCTTGGTTCTAGGTCAAGTTCCAAATGTCTGCCTGTTTTTTATTACGCATATTTTGTTTCAAAATGAAAATATTATATTTAGGAAACTTGTTTTTAACATAAAAGAAAGAAAAGAGTGACCATATCAGCAGCACCCATGAGAGGCTCTCTTTTACCCCATATGTGGCCCTGAGTTTAGGAATGGTATTATCCTAGGGTGGGCATTTTTGTCTAAATAGATGACATTTTGGATTATGCAGATGAAAGAATATAGTATGTAGTAGGATTGTGTTGCTCCATTGTAAATAATTGTCGTACCTACTGGTTTAGTAAAAACGCTGATTGGCTGAAGGCAGATGGGAAGTGTGGGTGGGGCTACCAGACTAAGAAAACTCTGGGAACAGGAAGAATAGGCAGAGACTCCAGAGAAGCCAGCAGGTGCAGAGGGCAATTATGCTGCCCTGAGAAAAGGTACCGAGCCGCATGGCTGAACAGGATAAGAATCATGGGTTAGTTTAAGAGCAAGAGCTAGCTAGCAATATGCCAGAGCCATAGGTTGATCAGCATAAAATTAATACAAACGTCTGTGTGTTTCTGTGGGTCTGCAGGTATGGACCACAATCCAGAAACTTCATGCAACAAATGGTGCCCAATGTGGGTAAAATATACCCACATAAAGCCATAGAAAGCTTAAAAACAGTCTATAGCACAGAAACAGAGCCAAAAGCAGCCTCCGATCTGTGTCTCTCAAGTGGGCCATGGTAAAGAGACTGAGTGATGTATGGGATTAAATTACAAAATAGTGTGTTTGCTGCATGCAATTTAAACTGAACAAGGCCAGTTCCCGAGTCTCAATGTAGGCAGAGAGCTGTGTATGGTGGATTTAAGGTTTCTGTTAATAAGGACAAAAAGGAGCAGAGTCAAAAATGGCTTCTTAGTTGTTTTCTTGGATCAGCTCTGTTTGCTGGAGGCAAACAGAGGCTTGGCTTTTTTAAGAGAAGCTTCCTGATTCAGCCTTAGAGGCAAAACACTTGTGAGTCTTTTAAGAGGCCCTGCTGCCAAATACTTAAATGAAGTTCATGAGCAGCAGATGGCAGTGCTTTACTTAATGATTATATGGACCCTAAAAAGCTAAATTCTGTGAAGCTAGACTAGGAGCAGGGTGGAGCCAGCCAGTCATTCTATCCAAGCCTGTAATCCTTAGCCACACCATGGCAGATTAAAGGTGTGGTCAGAAAACAAAAGAAATAGAAGAATCTGGGTGGAGTCAACCACGCTAGCCAAGCAAAGGTGTTATCAGAAACAGAGTAAGATTAAAAAATAAGAGATACAGTAAAGACAGATTTTTTTTTAAAGAACACAAAAACAAGCTAAATGGTTTAGAGTGTGTTTTAAGAAATACATGTAGGCTTGAGAGAGAGAGAGAGAGAGAGAGAGAGAGAGAGAGAGAGAGAGAGAGAGAGAGAGAGAGAGAGAAGAAAAAAGAAAAAAGAGATAGCTGTTGAGCCATAGAGAAGGATGTACTTTGCCTTGTCATACATTTGACACTCCTTGTAACTGGCTCTGACACTCCTTGTAACTGGCTCTCTAGGTGTCTCTAGATTTTAATACATAACTGATTTTTAGTAAGTGATCTCTTTTTTTGTTTGTTTGTTTCTTGTAAACATAAAAGGTGGATTTATGTTAGATTTTGGTTCCTTGCTAGACAGAATAAATCTGTTCAGCACTACTACTTTTCTTGCTGGCTTCAAAGCTTTATGTACATTCCTAGGCTTTGAAAGATGTATTTGCCTCACATTGTTTACAGTTCATTTGTGGGCCATTTCCCTTTTACTTACCTTCTTTGCTTATCTGTCTGTTTGTTGTTGTAGCCATCCTGGGATCTCCAGCTAGTGGAATTCAAAACACAATTGGTTCTGTTGGGGCAGGGCAACAGAATGCTACTTCTTTAAGTAACCCAAATCCCATAGACCCCAGTTCCATGCAGCGGGCTTACGCTGCTCTAGGACTCCCATACATGAACCAGCCCCAGACGCAGCTGCAGCCCCAGGTTCCTGGCCAGCAACCAGCACAGCCTCCCGCCCACCAGCAGATGAGGACTCTCAATGCCCTAGGTAAGTCAAGGAGCACTCAAGAACTAACTTTCTCCAGAGCCAGTATAAAGATGACAATGCTTGCTAGAACCCAAGGCTGTCCTCAGTTTGCGTTTTGACTTCAGACTCATTACTTTGGATTAATGACCTTACAGAGAAAACCTGAGGTTACCCCTACCTATCTTTTGGTGCTCACCTCCAAACTCAGAGGGATAGCAAGATGAAACCTGGTTGACCAATTTTAATTCAATAAATCTTTGAGGAGAAAGAACTACATTTTCAAGTGAAGCAGTATTTGCTCTGTGTGTACCTCTCTGTCTTGACAGTTTATAAAGTCGTCCTTATGGCTCAGAATGGAGAATCTAACCTAGGAAGACTCTTAGGTATACCGCTTATTTAAGGACTGTATAGGGACCCAGCTTGTCTTTTTGTTAGTTGTCATCCAATCATTGGAAATGACTGTGCAAAATCAGGCTTGTTAGCAGTGGACACTCCGCAGCTGCTGCCAGCCTGCTGATGGGTACATCAGTGTTTCCTCTGGTCATCCTAGACCATTGTTTGCCACCTTTACATAGTTCTTCATAATCACCACAATATTTGTTACTCCCTGGTTTAGTTTCATTAACATTTTCCTGCGTCCTTTTAACTGCAGTTGGTCACTGTGTGAATAGAGCTGTCAGTGAAGTTGTGATGGGTGGTACCACTAGTGAATCATCAAAAATGACCAGTTAAGGGCTAGGGATGTATCTCAGTGGTTGATCACTTGTTTAGTGTGCATGAAGCCCCAACTTTGATATCCAGCAATGCTGAGAGAGATGAACTGGGGCAGAAACAGACCAATCAAAAACATCTGTGCTACTTTTTGGAAAAACACCTAAATGATTACCAATTAATAATGACTGTGAGAATGGATTGAAACCTTAATGTCTAAATTCTGTCTACTCCCCTTCTGTTTAATGGTATAATTTGGGAATTCTCCTAATCTCTCTTGAGATGCATTTTTTTTCTTTAATATAAAGGGTATAGGCACACTGACCTTTCTCCTCCCCCCAAACTTAGATTTTTGTAAGTTGACTTTCTGACCTCTAAGAACAACCCCAACACACCAGTATGTGCCAAGCAGGTCAGTGTAGTAGGTGAGAGTTTGGCATTAATGAAAAAGAAAAGTTGAAGGCTGCAGTTGAGCAGTGATTATTTTCTCTCCAGACACATTTATGGAGGTTGTAAGGTAAAAATGGGAAGGATTGACAGTAGGATTCGCTGAAGTTAGTCACCACCCACGAAAAATACAGCTTCCAGAGTTTGTGTCTTATTGTAACTCGGTATTTTTATACTAAGAGTTCTTTATGTGGTTACTTGCTTATCCATTATAGGTACTTGGAAATATGTATAGTGAGAGATTGATTCCAGTTTTCTTTGTCTTTAAAGGAAACAACCCAATGAGTATTCCAGCAGGAGGAATAACAGATCAGCAGCCACCAAACTTGATTTCAGAGTCAGCTCTTCCAACTTCCTTGGGGGCCACCAAGTAAGACCACAAAGACAGCTTGTATCTGAGAAATAAGTGGGGCGTAAGAGTGGGTGGGGTTACACAAAGCTCAGCGTGCAGCAGAGAAATCATTTACTGAGGAGGTGAGAACGGGTGCTATTTTTCATCTTTGCTCATTTTTTAAAAAAAGGGTGAGTGTGTGTGTGTGTGTGTGTGTGTGTGTGTGTCTGTGTGTGTGTGTGTGTGTGTGTGTGTGTGTAGGGTGGAGAGAGAGAGAGAGGGAATGCCTACAAGGGCGAAAGAGATGGTGTTGTGTTGGATTCCCTGGAACTAGAGTGACCAGCAGCAGTTGTGAGCCATTCAATGTGGGAACTAGAAACTGAAGTCTGGTCTTCTGAATGAGAAACAAGGACTCTTAGCAGTAGAGCCATCTCTCCAACCTCTTTCTTTTTAAAATGATAAATATAAAATAGAACCAATTAAACAGTTTGGAGTCTGGTGGATATACATTACTTGTTTCTAAGTCACATGTTGTTGATGAAGAGTGCATTTGATTTACTTGAGTAGCTGGATAAGGTGTTGTAATTTTCCTCTCTAGTCCACTGATGAATGATGGCTCCAACTCTGGTAACATTGGAAGCCTCAGCACAATACCTACAGCAGCACCTCCTTCCAGCACTGGTGTTCGAAAAGGCTGGCATGAACATGTGACTCAGGACCTGCGGAGCCATCTAGTGCATAAACTGTACGTAACCTTTATCAGTTAGATTCACATTTTGAGGCCTAGGGCATTGTTGACCCTGTGGGTGCCTAGATGTTTAATTTTGCTTCATTTACATGTTGAATCCAAGTTTATAACTCACAGTTGCATATGATCTATGCTTGTTTCAGAAAGCCATCCATCCCCACTACTAAGACACCTAGGAAGGCTGAGTTTCCCAGACTTTGGCCCCATTGTATGGTAGCATCAGAGAACATAGAGATGTCACCTGAAGCCTGTTGTTATCTTGGCTTTTGAGCTTGGGTGTGTTGAATGACTTGAGACTGTAACTGAGTGTTGGAAAACTTGTGGGATTTGGGTCTGATGAGTCCACATGGCAATGACCATACAGTTACTTTACATGCAGAAGTCATTGCTTCAAGTTACCTCACCTAAGCTGAAGTGAAGTAAAAATCAGCTCTGGATTCTTCCTTATTTTGATCTGTTTATAATGAATAGTTTCAAAATAGGGATTTGAAATCATACTCACATATTTGTTTGGTGTATAGATTAAAGGTTAGTATTGTTTCCTGTATTCATGCACAAGGCAAAGGGAGTTCTCCTGTGAACACCTTGAAAGCAGGTTAATTGAGTATTTTGTCATTTCAGCGTCCAAGCCATCTTCCCAACTCCTGACCCTGCAGCTCTGAAGGATCGACGCATGGAGAACCTGGTTGCTTACGCTAAGAAAGTGGAGGGGGATATGTATGAGTCTGCTAACAGCAGGGTAGGTTGCAAAGTAACTGTTAAGCCTGTAAGTGGGAAATGGTATTTGTCTTGTCTGGTTAGTTATCCAGAATTAGGAGTATCTATGGTCTAGGAGACTCCTTACCTTGAGTACTTTATTCAGAGACATGTCCCAGTAAGGATGAGATTCCTGCACAGCTAGCTCTTTTGTGAAGTACAAGTGTCATAGGAAGACAGAGAGGATGCATAAAATAAAGTGTATCCTTGGTCATCTTTTTTCATAGTGGGTGTTCTTTAGGATTCTTTTATTATATTATTACTAGTGTCAATGAATACCCCCCAAAAAGCACAGTTGTTTAGAAAAATTAAATAAAAGTATTTATTTTCAATTTGGTATGTCTAGTAAAGGCACTAGTTCATTAAAGAGGAAATTAACGGGTATGCTGACATCATTAGGAATTTAGGAGGGAAAAAATGATTCTTTATCAGATAATAAACCTTTATTGATTCACTTAAAATGTGCTTAGGGGTATAGTGCCTGCTTAGTATACCCAGCAGCAAAAGGTGAATGTGTGAATAAGTGAATGGATGAGAAGAGTTAATTTATTAGTTAGAATATACAAAATAAATGATTGGCTCTTAGATGTTTTTCAATTCCTTAACATTGACTATTGTTGCTTTTTAGGATGAGTACTATCATTTATTAGCAGAGAAAATCTATAAAATACAAAAAGAACTAGAAGAAAAACGGAGGTCACGTTTACATAAACAAGGCATCTTGGGTAACCAGCCAGCTTTGCCAGCTCCAGGGGCTCAGCCCCCTGTGATCCCACCAACCCAGTCAGTGAGACCTCCAAGTAAGGACTGTGTTTCTTTTTATCAGCTCTTAGACTGTTTATTTTTTCCTTCAGTCTTTGGGGTATATTTCTAAGAATGTTCAGTTATATTTTCCAAAAATTTGCGCTTTGGAAGATTTTTGTATGGCAGTAGCCTGTGAGAACATTGAGCTTCCTCCTGGGAAGGTTTCTTTATTTTGTTTGTTTTGGGTATTTTGAGACAAGATTGTTCTGTGTAGCCCTGGAGATCCCTGCCTTTGCCTTCCCTTGCTGGGATTAAAGGTGTGCACCACTACTCCTGGTCTGGGAAGTTCCTTTTAAACTTGAGTGTTTATATCCCACCCCCCAACCCCCTGCCCTTAAAAAGAATAACAATAATAATTTTCCCCCTCTTGCAGATGGCCCCCTGCCTCTGCCGGTGAATCGAATGCAGGTTTCTCAAGGTATTTAACTGTTTATTGTCAGCTGTGTCTTAGTTTAACTTTCACTGGCAACAAACCCCCTTCCCACCATTTTCCCCTTTCTGTTCTTTTGCACTTCCCTTCTTGTAGATAAGAATGTAGTCCGCCAGATAATGTGAGTCTATTGTTCTTAAAATTGGAAATTAGAGGAGAGTTTTCCAAAAAGGTCAGAAATAGGATTGGACTCTCACCACCACCACCACCACCCCCCCCCCCCAAAAATCAGGGGTAGGCGTTATTAGAAGATTAAATAAATTTAAAAAAAAACAAAAAACATATTTTAGGAAGGACAGGACCTTTCTGTATACTCAGCAGGAGAGTCTGTGAGCCGGTTTGTAGCAAGCACTTGTAGTGAGCTGAGAAGGTGTAATGTTCCAGACCATCAGGGTTAAGCTGGTGAGTAGGTTCCCAGGAGGCTGTGTGCAGAGCCTTGCTGAAGCAGTGATAGCTGTCTGAACCATTAAAGGCTCAATTCAAGATTCTGTGGTTATTAGAAATAAGCAAGGCTTCGGGGCTTGGGGGGGGGGGGGGCATTTGCAAGCTTTTTCAGCTCTTGACATACTGAGACCTGAACAGCAGGGCATTGCAGTATGCAGAACACTTTGGTGGGAATGGGTAAATGATTTGAAGTTGTGACAGGGTTACAGCATAATGAAATAGACACTGAATAAGCTTGCCAAGAATTTGTTTGGATGGTTTGTATTTGTGGGGTGGAGGAGATCAAGTGGTTGAGAAATTGAGCCATAGCAGTGTAGCTGAATGCTTGTGGGTACGTGGACATTGATCTAGATAGGGAGGGAGCTGATTTGGGGTCTGACAAATGACTACTAGGTAGCTCCAGATGGTAAAAGACATTCTCACATTCTCCGGGCCAGTACTTACCAGCCTTTTTCCTATTAGTGCCTGCGGTTGTGAGTTGCTTTCAGTGTCTGCACAAAATTGTCAGGGAGGGGAGACTCTTATAAGTTCCCTGGAAAGTCTCCTTGGGCCTTGTTGGAATGTGGCCATTTGCGGGTGGCAGTTTTGGATAGTCACTGCAAATATGAGAAGATCCTCTATGGCTACAGCAGTGGTACAGCAAAATCTCTCAAAAACTTCCTTAAAGATTCTGTTAGAGTACAGTATTGAGCAGAGTAACAACTTGAACTGGGATTTATTTTGAACCCACAGTTTGCATAGTTTTATAGAAAGGTAGTAAGAACTAGTCTCTGTGATCTGAAGATACTTCCCAATGAAGCCTTTGTCATTTGTGGTTTGCAAACAAGTGGAGGCAAAGAGTAGCCCTTTTACACTTCCTACTGAAGATACTTAAAAAATTAAGAAGATATTTTGAGTCTTAGACTGATTCTAATAATATCAACCTAGCCAAGGAGCTTGGAAACCTGGAATAATGTGAGTCAATTGCTTCTAGGGTTGTTAAGTGAGGGTGCACTCAGGTAGTCTTAGGAAGTATCTCCTGTGTACATGGGGCAACTTAATTCCTCTGCAAGGCCTCCTTGCTTTGTGCACTTAATTCTGGTTTGTTCCAGCCTGTCTTCATGTCCTCATCTTACCCTAGCTCTCTTCCCACCCACTGCCCCCATCAGCTATGGGAAGGCTTTTCTACTTTGTGCTCTGCTTTGCTGTGGGTTTCTCTATTGACTGTTACCCACATGTTCTGTCTGTGTTCGAGTTTACGTGATGAATGTATTTCTTTTATGTGGATGCTTTTATTAATGATCTCTTGTAACTGTTTTCAGGGATGAATTCATTTAACCCAATGTCCCTGGGGAACGTCCAGTTGCCACAAGCACCTATGGGACCTCGTGCCGCCTCCCCCATGAACCACTCTGTCCAGATGAACAGCATGGCCTCAGTCCCAGGTGTAAGTGCTTTTCCTCTCAGCCCTGGCTCAGTATAATGTTCTCTGAGCAGGGATTCCCACCTTTCCCTGAGAGTTCTAGGGCCTTTATTCCTTTGAATTTGAGCTATGTTTATTTCTCTTCAACAATAAAACTAACAAAACTGTTGCTATATGAGGATTATTTGACTGTTGCTTATTTTTTATTGGACTAACAAATCTATAGGGATTGATGTTGAGTATAGACCTTGAGCTTGCCCTCCTGAAACAGCCTTTAACTAATTAAAGCCGTGATTGAATTCTAAATTATAGCATGCTATTGATTGCCATTCAGAGAACAGTTCAACATTGGTTTACTTAAGAGAATGCTTAAGAAACTGTAGAAAAGTGCCTAGAAATGGCAAGTCCTTGGCAAGTGCTGGCCTTTAAGACCAAATACTAGATTTGTAAGGCTTTGGATCTTCATTGCACTGTAAATCCTTAAGATTCTGGCCTACCACTTGTGTACACTCCTGATTCTTGTCTTAATAGATGGCCATTTCTCCTTCCCGGATGCCTCAGCCTCCAAATATGATGAGCACCCATGCCAACAACATGATGGCCCAGGCACCCACTCAGAACCAGTTTCTGCCACAGAACCAGTTTCCATCGTCCAGTGGGGCAATGAGCGTGAACAGTGTCAATATGGGGCAGCCAGCAGCCCAGACAGGCGTTTCACAGGTACATTCAGTGTGGGAACCTGGACTACCAGTAATGATGTATTCCCAGCCTCTGTGACAAGATCTTGTCTTATTTTATGGGAATTAGAATTCTAGAATATATATCTTCTCATTGTTCTCCAATTTGTCCTGTGACTTTTTAATTCTTGTGTTTCCTCTAGGTGAGCTTGACACAAAAAGTAAAATGAGTAGGATATCAAATGTCAGCTGCATACAGAATATTTAAAATGGTCCAAATCTTTCTCAAAATATAAACAATGAGCTAATGTTGAATGAGTTGTTGAGTATATTGGATCTGCTCTATAATGATTAATTTTCTCTAGCATCTCATTTCTTTAGAGCCAAGATCAGAAAACCACTTCCTTTGTTCCCACAGTCTTCCCCATGTAGGCCAGACTGTAGTCTTCTTGTCTCAGCCATATGCCACAGTGACCAACAGTAGATGTTTTCTGTAGAGTCAGGTAGTGAATATGTTTGGTTTTTTTGGGCATCGTCTTAGTCTTAATTATTTAGCTCTGCTTTTACAGGGCAAATAGTTACAGACGACACTTGAGTATATGGCTGGTTGTGGTTGTCATTACTGTAAGACTGCTCCGTGTGCCGAGGCCGGATTTCTCTTTGGGATGATGTTGAGTCAGGTGTCTCTCCCAACTGAAACTACTGTACCAACATGACCCAGTATCTCAACTCCCCCAAAGAGAAAGGTCACAACATGAAGGCAGTAAGCTAAGTATATGTTTCTAGGCGTGAATATTGTAGAAGGATCATAATTGTACAACTCCAACTATGAGAAGTGGTTTGCTGTAAACTTTATTGCATAGTGCAGTGTGTGCCATAAATATTTAGCCTGTGAGTTTGTACAAATGGGACATCTCCATGAAACAAACAGAACTAAGAAACTATGGTTAAATTTTCTTTTTCAAATCTCTGATGTTTTAATTGGGTAAAGTAGTTTTAACATAGTATGTCTTTTAGAGCCAGGTGCCTGGTGGTGCTCTTCCTAATCCTCTGAACATGCTGGCACCCCAGGCCAGCCAGCTGCCCTGCCCACCAGTGACACAGTCACCGTTGCACCCGACTCCACCTCCTGCTTCCACAGCTGCTGGCATGCCCTCCCTCCAACATCCAACGCCACCTGGGATGACACCTCCGCAGCCAGCAGCTCCCACTCAGCCATCCACTCCTGTGTCGTCTGGACAGACTCCTACCCCAACTCCTGGCTCAGTGCCCAGTGCTGCCCAAACACAGAGTACCCCTACTGTTCAAGCAGCAGCACAGGCCCAGGTGACTCCACAGCCTCAAACCCCAGTGCAGCCACCATCTGTGGCTACTCCTCAGTCATCACAGCAGCAGCCAACACCTGTGCACACTCAGCCTCCTGGCACACCGGTAAGCCTCTTTCAGACTGTCATTATCAAGCCAAACTCTTACAGGATATCTTCCCATAAAAGTATTCTATCAGACCCTTGGTAGTCAGAATCAGGCAATATTTTGTGAGCATGTAGCTAGCTAGAGCTACAAAGTAAGACCCTGTCTTTAATTTTAAAAAGGAGGAAGGAAAATAATGAAAGAATACTCGGTCAGGATGCTGTAGCATTTTGCTTTGATGCCAAGAAAGTGTGTATGTCCCTGATGGAACTACAGTAAGCTGTATTTTGTTCCTACTGTTGCCCCAAAGGCATGACTTACTATTACCTTTGGTTAAAGTAGTTTACAGAAATTAGTAGTCATTGATGTGTCACAGTATGGACACAACTATTGAACTATAGGTGTAACAATTATTTTCCTTGTTTTCTGTTCTAGATTGATATCATCCAGGTTTTAATAGCTTTTGTGCTTCGTTTTGTGGGTTTGGTAAACATGCCATGCTCCAAACTACAGCTTCTCCAACCTGGCTAA
Source organism: Phyllotis vaccarum (assembly GCA_033318265.1). Lineage (NCBI taxonomy): Eukaryota > Metazoa > Chordata > Mammalia > Rodentia > Cricetidae > Phyllotis > Phyllotis vaccarum. The sequence continues at coordinate 67,891,810 of JARWLC010000016.1, read as the reverse complement.
TCAGCCTTCTTTGAGAGTAGGAGATTTTTCTTATTCATAATGAAACGATAGAGTGAGGCTTGTACCTTCTGTGTTTTTAAACAGCCCATTCCTCTCTGTAGGTGGTATTGAAGGATGGGAGATGTATCCTGCATCCCAAGCCTACTGACCAAGTGCATATCTAGAAATACAGAAATCTTAGTATTGATTTTTCTTTTGAGTGTAATCTATAGATTCCCCTCCTCTCAGATCTATATTATTTCCATTTTTAGATATTCAGAATATTTGTAGAATGACAAAATTAATTGCAAAAATGACCTTATTTTCTTTTTCTCTATAAGCATATAATACTTACTCTGACTCTTCATTTTGTCTATAAATAAGCTATGTTTCCTGTCTTCACACCAGGGCCTCGCAAACACTAGGCAAGCACTCTGCCACTGACTGTACCCCATGCCCTCAAAGATTTCTTTTCAATCTTTTAATCTCCTTTATTAGTTTATGTAGCACTTCATTGAGTAAAGGCTGCTACATGGCCATGGCTTATTTGCTTACTCCACTGCCATCAGTGTCCTGCATTAACACAGGCTCGTTGAATATTCTGCTTCACATAGCCATTATTTCCCAACCTCCTCATAACTCCTTATGTGCTTACAGGTTGCCTTTCTCCATGACTGAGTTCTAGTGAAAGGAAATAATGGTAAAATAATCAGTAGAAAGCCAAGAGAAAATATTTTTATGTTAGAATTTAGAAAACTGTTGTTCTAGCTCTGCATCTTTGGTGAGAAGTGAATCATATTTCTGACAGTGACTTCCTCTAGAGCTCCTTCTGAGAGCTTCTGTCCTTTTGTGTTCCTACTGGGTGCTTAGGTTGTACAGATAAATACCAAACAGAAAGCTGGGGTTGGAGGGGCAGGAGCTGAAGGCCATTGATGTTACCTGTTCCACATCCGTGAATGATTACGATTTCTTTGCAGCTTTCTCAGGCAGCAGCCAGCATTGATAATAGGGTCCCTACTCCCTCCTCTGTGACCAGTGCTGAAACCAGTTCCCAGCAGCCGGGACCTGATGTATCCATGCTGGAAATAAAGACAGAAGTCCAGACAGATGATGCTGAGCCCGATCCCGGTGAATCCAAGGGGGAACCTCGGTCTGAGGTAGATGTTGCTCCCTAGATGGCAGTACATGGCTTGTATGTAGTATATTTCCTATATTTCCTTAGGACCCTATCAGATGTTTGGATATTCATTTTAAAACTTTGGATTTTTATTGATGTTCTTATTCATTTCTAGTTCCACGGGGGGTGATGTATTCCATTACTAACTTAGAGCAGAAATTAATCCAGCCTATGAATTTGTGTTTTTGTTTGGCCTGCTCAATATTTTCAAAATCAGGTTTGCAAATAAAACTTTAGATAGCTGTTTTTTTCTCAGCGCTGAGCAACTCTGTCATTAGTACCTTTACACTCCTTTATGGCCGCCGGTGTCCTAGCTGATGTGGGATGGACCCCTTAAGTGGGACGTGGGTTTCCCAATCAGTCCAAGTCTCATACATAGGAAACTATCTCAGAGTATAGAGTTTGGATCCTTGTTTCAATTTCTCAAGGTACTTTTACTTCCAAATTGTATCAATATTTTACTGAGCATGTAAATGTACTTTTATATTGGAAGACAATTTAATTAGAACTATGATTGTACCAGTGCTATATAAAGTGACTCAATGGACATGAGGTATTTTGTTCCTTTCTCTGATAGGAAAAAAAGAGAACGGTACATGGACCTTTGACTAAGGGAGCAATGCTTAGTAGACCCATGTGTGCAGGGACTTAGGAGTAAAGCTGGACTAAGTTAGAGGGCTCTGACAGTCAATCTGTCTTCTGTGGCTGTTTGCTCAAGGTGATGGAAGAGGATTTACAAGGATCTTCCCAAGTAAAAGAAGAAGCAGACCCAGCAGAGCAGAAGTCAGAACCAATGGAAGTAGAAGAAAAGAAACCCGAAGTAAAGGTGGAGGCTAAAGAGGAAGAAGAGAACAGTGCTAATGGCACAGCCTCCCAGTCAACATCCCCTTCCCAGCCACGCAAGAAAAGTAGGTCACATTTTCTGTCATGTATAGACTGTGCTGTGCTGTGCTTCCACACCAAAAACTCAACACAGAGGCAGGAGATGATTTCAGATTCTTTTGTGTGTTCCTTGCCTGTGATTTTACTTGAGAGTGGAGACATCAAGAGCTGGAGGGAGAGATTGATTATGTAAGAGAGTTTGCTGGTCAAACATGAGGACCTGAGTGTGGATTCTAGCACTCATGTATTTCTGCTGGGTGTGGCTGTACATGTCCATCTGTAAGCTCTAGCACAGAGGAGACAGACAGGAAGCTGGGACTAACTCCAGGTTCAGTAGGAGAGTTTTTAAAGGAATAAGGCAGAATGGGCCTCCTAGCCTCTGTGAATACACGCAGAGGTCTGCCCACCTGCATACCATGTATGCTCCTGACACCCTGCCTCAGGCTGTGGCTGAGGGACCATCTCTGAGTTGTCTTGTGAGAGAGATGTCATAGAAGCAGAGTTGAAATGCCTCTGGATCTTTGAGCAGGCTAAGGAGTGTAGGCTCTGCAAAGAACTGATGAACAAAAATGATCTCATTTGAGGCAAATGATCACTAATAACATGTTTGTACAAATTAAGGAGTGAGGGGCTATATAGCTGCTGTGACTTGGCATGGGATGGGAATATGAAGCTCCAGATGTGAGGTGAGCTCAGGACAAGTAGAAATTGGCTGTACTTAAGATGTGTTCATGGTAAGAAGGAATAGAGTGTTTGAAGATTGTCAAGTGACCCTTGCCTAACAGGATGACCTTGATCTTGGAAATTAAGAACATCAGATGACAAGCACATTTGAGAAAGTGCAGAGAATGTAGGTGGCTGAGGCAGTAAAGCTCCACAGAAGGAAAGGAACTGACTTCTTTTATAGTTGAGGGGGCCAGAGAGTTTTTGATCATGTGAACTATCTTGTCATTGCGTATTCTTTTAGGAAGCAAAACTGGAAAAAAAAAAAAAAAGTAATTCATTTAAATTAATGTCTATTAATGGTAACATTTACCCCACCCCCATCCCAAGAATGGAACCTGTACTCTACCTGTGATATTGCCAGCCTTATTTAATGCATTTTTATAAAAATTACCTTTTCCAAACAAAAGTAGTAAAAATGTGATAATATTTTGTAATCTTAGAATGTTTTGAAGAGTGTTAAGGCAACTGAGTTGGACTATTGAGATCTGCCCTACATTCTGCTATGGTGATAATATTGTTTGAACTGTGTAAGGAATATCCATTCTCATTCAGACAAGTTATTAGTGAAGAGAGGAGTGTTACTCATGACTCTTTCAGGCAGCTGTTCTGGTAGATACTTCAAAATTCAACAAGCAGAGGCTCTTGGGCATGAGTTAATGTCATCCTTCAGCCACCTGCATGATACTAGGTCACTGAGTTATGAATGTTTTCTAAGTGCTGACACACTTGATGCTGTATCAGACCCCCTCCAAAGACTCACATTTTCTAGTATCACTGTCAATTTCATAAAACAAATCCTAAAAATTTTGAAAATTAGCAAGCTCATGTGGAAAATAAAAGTTTTCCAAACATTTTTGATGAAGACCTGAGTTTTACCATTGGCAACAAATACTGCCATTTGTCTTCAAAAAAACTGACTCACTTCCTCCCCTCCCCTCCCCTCCCCTCCCCTCCCCTTTCCCCTCCCCTTTCCCCTCCCCTTTCCCCTCCCCTCCTCTCCTCTCCTTTCCCCTCCTCTCTTCTCTCCCCTCCCCTCCCCTTCCCTCTCCCCTCCTCTCCCCTCCCCTCCCCTCCTCTCCTTTCCTTTCCTTTCCTCTCCTCTCCTTTCCTTTCCTAGCATTCTTTCTCCTTGAAATAGAATGGTGACAGAGATGGGAAGAACCTTCTGTTCATTTGCCTACTCAGTGCCACTGTTGACATAATGGATTTCTGTATTAAGGTGTAGTTTTGATCTCAGAAACTCCTAGAGAGGCCTAGGACAGTGCCAGGACATTCTTCATTGAAATTTCACAGTTGTGCTTTATTGAGTTGTGACAGGGGTGATTGGTAAACTGAATTGTTCAATTTATGTAAAACTGCTTTGTTGAACCCTCAGTACCACATATTTTTTAGTCACTACCACATTAGCATGGATTAGATATGAACCACACACTTGAGAATTGTGCATTGTTTACCATTCTTCCTGAGTGGAGGTTATGACACTTGCAAAGTGTATTGACATATTCCATGCCACACCAGCTCCTTAGTTGCAGGGAACTTGCTTCTAATGTAGCTACTGGCTTCTCTTTGAGCCCTTTATGGAGTCATATTACACAAGCACGGTAAAGACAGGAATCTGAAAACACTTTATTTAGCATAGACTTTAAATAGTTTAATGAATAAACAGAGTCAGACGTGTTAGTCACTTTATTTACCACTGGGGAGAAGAGGGTGGGCAGATCTTTTCTTTAAGATTGTGTGTATGTGTCCACAGTGTCTAGAAGATGGAGTAGAATCCCCTGGAGCTGAAGTTACAGGTGGTTGTGAGCTACTCAGCATGGGCATTAGGAACTGAACTCCAGGAGAGGGTAGCAAGTGCTCTTAACCACTTTAGCCCCCCAAATAACGTTTTTGTTTGTTTTTTTAAATGGGGGTAAGTAGACACATGACACATACAGGTAAGTGGAGTCAGAGGATAACTTGTGAAAGTTGCTTCTTTCTTTTCACTATACAAGTTCTACGGATCGAACTCAAGTTGTCAGGCTTGGCAGCAAATGCCTTTACCTATTAAGCTATCTTACTAGCCTGGGAGCAGGTTTCTCATTCATTCATTTATTTATATGCTTATTTATTTATTGAGATGGAGTCTTAATATATCATACTAAGGACACTAGAGCTCACTTTGCCTCCCAGGCTAGCCTAAATTTAGAGATCCACTGTTTTCTCAGTACTGGGATTAAAGGCATGTGCTGCCACACCCAGTATGAACAGGAGACTCAGCTGTGTAGCTTAGGGTGTCCTGTCACCTCTATCTCCCAAGTACTGGAAATAGAGCATGTCCTGTCAGGTTCTGCCTGTTAGCAGACCTTTTCTTTGAAAGGCTAGGTAGTTAGGTTTTAGGCCTCATACATCCTAAGGTCTCTGTTGAAACTAATGACCTCAAAAGCAACAGATGATGATGTGCAAATAAATGAACATGTCTGTGTACTAATTAAAGTTTTAAGTTTTTGACACTAAGATTTGAGTTTTATTTAATTTTCATTTGTCATGAAATACACTTTTCCTGGTTATTAAAAAAAGATAAAGGACATTTTGAGACATTGACTCATAGAATGTGGAAATTTTGATCCTAATTTGTCAGCCCTTTATCTATTTTTTAGAATGAAAAATATTTAATCATGTTTTCTTCTAAAGAATTATTTATGGGGCTGTGGAGATTGCTCAGCAGTTAAAGTACTTTATGCACAAGCGGCAAGTATGAGGACTAGAGTTCAGCACTCCCAGACCCCACTTGACCAGAGGGTGTGCTGGCTCTTACTTTAGTGCACAGGAAGTAGAATAAGCTAGCTGTCTATACTAGCCATTCCTATGAGTTCTGATGAGCAATCCATAAAGGACTTAGGGTATCAGCTTTGGGCTTTCACATGACACCACATACACACAAAGCACCTCATTACTGTAGGACTCTGTATATAGTTGAACACGGTGGCACAAGCCTATAATTGTAGCACCTGGGAGACTGGGGCAGTGGGATAATGAGTTCAAAGCCAAACGCCTGAATTTAAAAAAGGTCAGGTACTCCTTTGGAGCTATTTTATAAACAGAAGAATGAAGTTAGCAAAAAGAAAGCAAGAACCTTCATTTATTTACAAGGTTACTAGGTGTACATCTGCATGCTTGAATGGGCCTTTATGTTACTGGGTACTGGAGATGTTATTATTATAGGGAGTCTTCCCTGCTCATCTAGACCTTGAGCCAGTACTACAAGGGCCAGAGCAGCCAGGTGTCCTGCAAAAGAGACAGTGTCTGTCACAAGATGCTCAGGAGACCTGATGGGTCCCTGCTCTGATGGTAATAAATTATGGGAACCATGGTGCTTTTGTTTACATGCCTAAAGTGAAGATGTTAAGCCGAATTTCTCTGTTAACCGTTAACCTTTCATGTGAAAAAAATAGTCGGATAAAATTGCAGAATTTGACTAGTTAGACTCCCCAAACAGAAATAATGTCAGATACATACCACTGGGACTGTTTTTGTCTCAGTGTATTCTTGGTTGGTACAGCCTGGCTTGGAACTCACTATGTAGACCAAGTCAACCTTGAATTCACCGAGATCCTTTTGCTTCTACCAGCCAAGTACTATGATTAAAGGCATTCAACACCACACCAGAAAGATACAACAACAAAGAAAACCCTGCAAAGTTTGGATCACTTATAACACCAGTCATCAGAACTGCTTTGACATATCTTCTGTCCAGTTGTGGAAGAAAAGCCAAGGGTTGTGACACTCTGACCTGTACCCTAACGCCTAGAGTGGGGTGTATGCCTATCATCTTATGACTGTCCTATCTTGAAGGAATTTGGCAGCCATTTTATTTTTTTATTTATTTTTAACTCTATTTTTGGCTGGCTGGCTGGCTTGCTTACTTTGAGACAAGGTCTCTCTCCATAGCCCTAGCTGGCCTAGAACTACTGAGCAGGGGAATTATAGATGCAATGCAGTGCAAAGCAGAATACATAGGAAATGTGATAACTAAGAAGTGAGAGCCGTGGGCACCTAGGTTGGAGAAAACTATAGAACTTATAGAAACATCCTGTTTTTGTAGTTTAGTTATTGTTTACATTTGTGTATGAGAGTGCAGTAGATAAAGGTTTATTTCAAGTGAGTTGAATTTAATTGTCAGAGAATTCACTAAAGGTTCCAGCAACAAAATGGCTTTATTTACTGCCCATTTTGATCAGGAAAGCAGAATTGGAAATTAACTTTGTTTTTTGTTTCAGCAATATTTGAAGATTGAGAATTTTTGTTGAAACAGATTTCTCCATGCTTTATTCTGTTTCATGGCCAGAGTGTCAGATTTAAAAGTCATTTTACTGTGTTCAGAAACCCCCAACTTATACCTCTAGAAGTATCAGAATGCTCAGAAAGAATTGTGGATGGGAAGTAGAAGCCACTAAGCTTATAGTTTGAACGTGATGATGCTGGATGTGTCTGAGCACCCATTACTTGATTTCTCTTCCCTGTATTTTCTCCCTCTAGTCTTTAAACCTGAGGAGCTCCGCCAGGCACTCATGCCAACTCTAGAAGCACTCTACAGACAGGACCCAGAGTCTTTACCTTTTCGGCAGCCTGTAGATCCCCAGCTCTTAGGAATCCCAGTAAGTTAATATGAGAGATGGGTTAGAACTTTGAGGATCTATTGTTTCATCTCTTAAAATTGAGTAAAATAACCTCACTTCGAGGATTTTTTTCTCCCTAATACAAAAAATCTGTCAGCAGTTATTGATGGATTAGAATCCTTTGCTGGAGCCGAAGCCTACTTGCTTTAGCACAGAGCCTTTTATATAGCTTGTGTGCAAATTATGTCTAAAAGAATTGACTTAAAGAATTAAAATGATTGATATGGTGTACATACCAATTCCTGTTTGATATCCTTGGGAGACTTGGAAAGGCCAGGCCGTGTGCTCTTTTAAGATTGGTGTTTGTATTAAGTATTGTATAGACCAAAGGGAATCTATAGAAGTATACATTTTCTGATGCATTTGTTCCCCATTTTTATTCAATAAATTAAAACCCTCGTTTTCATTAAAATCAGGTTCTAATAATCTTTTATTTTTTTCTTTAACTTTGCCTTTGCAGCAATGTAATCACATGTGCACATATCAGTTACCTTATCAGTGAGTCAAATCAGAGAAATATTTGGGATTATTTTCTTTTCACTTCCGTTTTTGTTTTCTTTTTCCTCTTTTTTTTTTTTTTTTTTCTCTTGGGAATAGAATGTTTGATCATTTTTATTGTTAAACTCATGGAGTTGACTTTTTTCATTTTTTCAGGATTATTTTGATATTGTGAAGAATCCTATGGACCTTTCTACTATCAAACGGAAGCTAGATACAGGGCAGTACCAAGAACCTTGGCAATATGTGGATGATGTCTGGCTTATGTTTAACAATGCGTGGCTATATAATCGTAAGACATCCCGGGTGTATAAATTTTGCAGTAAACTCGCAGAGGTCTTTGAGCAAGAAATTGACCCTGTAATGCAGTCTCTCGGATATTGCTGTGGACGAAAGGTACAGTATTTCTAAAAAAACAAAATTTTTTTGGTTATTCCAGCCAAATGGTGTTGCACTAAGATTCTGGCTATATACATGTGCTTGGAAGCTCTAGGGTATAATGTAGTCCTTGTAACAGTTGACTATGGTCAAAGTCACTGCCCTGTGCCCATTGTATCTGCTTGTAATGCCTGAAACCAGAGCTATGCCAATTCTGTCATTTTAAGTCCAGAAATGTCCTGAAATAGCTATTAACATTGTTAGAATTTACCTTATGTTCTAGTCAGTAACTTACCAGCTGGGTGTGACTCCATTACAGGCTAGAATACTTGATGATGGTAAATAGAATATGTGTTTAGTATTTCTCCTTGTTTTTTGCAGTATGAGTTTTCCCCACAGACTTTGTGCTGTTATGGGAAGCAGCTGTGTACAATTCCTCGAGATGCAGCCTACTACAGCTATCAGAATAGGTAAGCATCATGCAGACCCTGCCTCCAAAAAAAAAACAAAAAACAACATATATTTATAGTAAAAAAAATTAATGTTACACTGAGCTGAGGCTGTAGCTTAGTAATTACCTGGAATACAGCACTGTAGCCAAGAGCCCAAAGTTGAGACTAATCTTATAAAGGCCTCAAATAACTCTTAAGATATTCAGAAAATAGAAAGTTGGATTTTAGTTTACAGCAAATGCTGGTCTGGTGAACTTGGGGATTTTGTTTGGTTTTGTTCTGTTTTGTTAGAAGAGAGCACATGTGTTTGATGACAGTGCAACAGTGAGGGCTGATGTTTCTTAATAAATTCAAGAATAGCTCTCCTGAGGCCGTGGGAGCACAGCAAGGCCCTGGTGTTCTGTTTTTGTTTGTTTGTTTTAAAGAATGCTTTGTTTGAGATGCTGTTGTCTCTGAGAGTGGTAAGCCTGCCTGGAAATTATTTGCCATCCTTTTGGAATATAAGGGTGGTGAGACTAGAATAGACCTCCTTACACAGGACAGTGAGATAATAGTACACAAGTAACTTCTGTAGTTTGAAGCTTATTTTTAAAATTCCAAATTGCTTATCTGCTTGTTTGCTAAGATGGAGTCAAAGTTAATGTTTTTCTCTCAGTTTTGTTATGAGGCATCTTGCTGCCTTGTTGCTGCAGCCGAAAGGCTTCGTGGCATAAAGGTCAGGCTATAACTTACACAGAGTTAGACCCCTGTGTGACCAACATGGAGCTTTGCACTTCTTCTGTCTTAAGGCTTGGGAGTTTGCATCAGGGTTTGGTCCTTTGGATGGTTATACTTTTTCTTCTTTGGACCATAATAAAGTCGAAAGAGGGCTGTTGACTTGTTCAAAGGCCTGACAATTTGGAATTTTGAAGTATCTTTCTTAAGTATGTTTTTTACTTATACTTGTAATTTTAAAAGAACATGTAACTATCTTCATGTTAACTCCTATTCAAATGCTATTTTTTCAAAATAAAACACAAAGGTAGAACTTGATGGCTAACACGATGATTCACTGGGTTAGAGCATTTGTTGTCAAGGTTGATGACCAGGATTTGACCTCTGGGTCTATGTGGTAGAAGGAGACTCTTGACTCCCCCAAGTTCCTCTCTGATCTCCACATGCACACATATACGCATAAATAAATAATATTTTTTAATAATCAAAAAAGGGAGACTCCTGTTAAGTCTGTGTGGTCAGTCTGTTATTCTCCAGCACAGCTCAGGGCCGTCTCTAATAGAAGTGCAGCCTGAACAACCTATCCCGATGGAAACAGCTGAACATCAGTTTACACCCCCTTGGTAAATAGAGAAGTTTGGGGGAAGGGTGAAGGTGCTTTGTCTTGTTTTGTTTTGTGGTCTGTGATGTTGTTTGTTGTTGTTGCACTATGGATAAAATCTGGGACGTTGTTCCTTCGTATCTGTCACCCTCAGCCTTTCAGTATAAACACTGGAAGACAGTCCCTCCCACAATGACCACGTATTGTCCACTTGTTCTAGAATCTCATGAAGCATCAACCTTGTCCAAGATACAGACACAGTGGCATCTTCCCTAATAGGCTCTTGTTGGCCTATCTTCAGGACATAATGCATAGCAGTGCACTTTGAAGTTCCTTGTGATTTATAGACAGGTAGTTTACTTACTTGGTTAGTTGGTTAGTTGTGTTTGTTGAGACAGGGTCTCACTGTAACTCAGCATGGCCTCATTTGATCTTCTTACCTCTGCCTCCTGAGGGCTATGGTTACACACCTGGCCTACCCACCCACTGCCTCTAAGTGTTTGGGCCTTTACATTGTTTCACTGTTCCCGGATGCTTAGGGACTCTGCTTATAAGCCTATCCGCTGATTACAATTAAAGGTAAACTGAACTGGTGGGATCAGGAAAGTTCAGGGATAGAGGTCAAACACCAGGGCTGATCTGGAAGTCCTGACGTGTTGAATTTTATTTTTGTGTAGAATTTCACTTTTACTAAACAGAAGTGATATAGTTTTCTTAAATAAGAATGAAATTGTAGGAGTAGGATTCTGTCTGATCCTTCCCATTTGTACCCTCAGTGCTCCTAGAAAGTACGTGCACTGATAGCTGTGAATCTGAGAGAGCAGTGGCCAAATTCAGCAGAGAGCATTCTGAATGCTCATCACTTTTTCCAGTTGACTGTGAAAACCGTTGTGTTCCAAAAATACTTGTCACTTGTGCTAAAGTTTTCAGAACTTAAGTCAGTAAAACACTCTACAGACCATTTAGACAAGTGAAATCCTTCGGTTATGCCAGTGCAGGCTTACATTTTCACTTGTTTCTCCACTTAAAATTTGAAAGTAACTTACCTTGAGGAAACTGTTGTAGCTTTTCCAATAATTATCTGATGATAATGTAGAAATTACCTATAGATACCCCAGTTTATAAGAACTAGTAGAATTTTTTAAACAATCTGCATTTAAAAATGTATGCATTTTAAACTACCCTCACAGCTAAACCATATAGTTACGTGTGCTAATTTAGCAATCCAAATTTGCACTATCATCAGATTACGTGAAGTATTTCTCCTTCACGGTTCCATATTCATTACACTACTCCCTTCACACAAGACAGAATGTTATCCAGGCTGTCAATGATTAAAAAGTAAACTTAGGAACCTTTATTTTTAGGTAGAATGAAATGTAGACTTTGTCATAAGACTGTCTACATTGCATCTGTTATCCTGGACCAGACGTTTCATTTTCATTAGAAAGATGAGATGTTGTGCACTGTCTTCATCTCGGTAAAGGTTGATGAAGTTGAAGTTACGGGCTCTGCCCTCTCACCTTCTTAACGAACAGGCTTGATTGTAGTCTTCACTGCTGGTGCTTGGGCCAGACGCTAGGGTCTGAACACCATTCCTTAAATTTTGTGGCCCTGAGATTCTCAGGACTGGGAATTGGTTACACACAGAGAGCTTGGGTTTTCTTAGCCATTCCCAGGCTGCCTCAGGGCACCAGGGCTTCTCTCTGCGTTAGTTCCCATCACTAGAAACAATGGGTCCGTGTTCTTGTGTCCTATCTGTTGTGAGGCTTTAATGACCGACTGAAATTGCTAAGTTTTCCAGTTCTTAAAATCATCAAGACTCACTTGTAGTTTTGGTGGTTTATTTCAAACTGCCCAGCAGTTCTTGCTGGCCCAGTAGTACGTTTTGCTTATATAATGAATGGATCACTCAGTTCGCAGCTTTATTTTTAACAAAGAAATTCTTGGCTTGAGGGAATGTCTGTTTGTACCATGTCCTGCTGTATGTGGAAGATTTTTTTTTTAGGGCTCCATAAGAATATTTACAAAATAGTGAATGACAAGGACATGGTTCATTCAAAAGTTTACAAAACTGTCTGTTCCTAGTCAATTTCTAATCTTGTCCTGGCAAGAAACTATTATTAGTTCACTCATTATCTGCAGTGAGTCTGCCCTGTTCATCAACAGAATGGTGAAAAATTGGATAACCTGGAGATGTTATGGATGTTCTGAATGAAGTTTTATGCTGTAAATTGGCTACATGTATCATTTAGTGAAGTCTGAACTAAATGCTCAATGTTTTAATGAAGATGAAAACGGGGACTTGCGGGGGCCTCTTCTTGTGGCTCATGTCTCATTCTGTAGCTGAGTGAGTGGTTAAATGAGTGAATGGGCATCTTACTCTGCACTGGGGTCAGCTCCTGTTCTGAGTCTCATCAGTGTCCCTAGTACTAATCCTTCTTGGCATCTTGTAGATGGAGTGTTGAGCGCTAACCTGCATTTTATTGCACTGCCGCTGCTAGCTTATGCTCATCTTTTTGCCTGTGTAATTTACCTTCATTCAGCTTGTTTATTTTATAGTATTTTTGTGTGCTCATCTTGTTTTATGCAGAATCCGCCTTTTTTGTTAACTTGTCATTCATGTCCTTTCCAAACATTTAAGTCTTTAATTGTTGTCACTTAACAGCATGAGCCCAGGCTCTTTGTTACTATCACACGAGAAATTGGGGTGATGCGTAATTTTTCAAATGCAGATTGTGCTATGTAAAGATTATTAACTCTAAATTTGCTTAACTTGGGTTGATACCAAGTCAGAACAGTAATTTGCCATGTATCTCATGAATGATTGGTTCCAGTACCAAAATTCAAGTCACAGCTTAGAAGTGAACCAAAACTTTTCAAAAATTGTTTGTGGGTTTGTATATATTGTATTGTCTATACAATATATCACAATTCTTCTCTGTATATTTTTATTAATAAATGGCTGGAAAGTCTTTGACCCTGACTGCATTTCTGTTAAGTGTTTGTCTAGAGTACGGATTTGGTTTCATTTGTATTGTAACACAGTTATTACGAGCTGAGTGATTAACTTGAGAAAATAATAAATAAACAGCAACAACAAAAAATGGTTCTGGGTGCTCAACATTGTCACATTGGAAGATCTGGCTTTAATACTGGAAATAAAACCTCTGATGCTGTCAAGCATAAAATTTTCATTTTGAAAAATGAAACTATTCCAGTTTAACTTACTTTTTAAAGGCTTTTTTCTCATACTGTTGTTCAAAGTAAAATTTTCTATTTTAAACCCTGGCTCAACATTTGATTTTATCACAAAATTCAGACTTCTAAATTTAGGCTCCATGCAATATTAGTATTAGCTCCTTTAAAGCATATGCATCTTGGGGCCAGACCAAACCTGTCGTTGTTAGTGATGATGGCCTATGATGCGTGCAATGAGACCGAATGCTAATCAATGCTTTGCCTTGGCTTTCTGCTTTGTGTTGTCTGGTGTTTGCGTCTTACCTCTGTGTCTGTGCTATTTGTTCCCTTCCCTGTTCTCTAATTCTACCCTTCCCCACCTGCCCCCTGTTCCTTCCATTGTCCTCACTGACCCATCAATCAACCAACAACGCCCCCCCTACGTCGTGGTGCTCTGCCCTGCTCTGATTGGTGGCTTCGTTGCTTGGGTGGCTGTATGTTGTGATGGACCAGTTCACCCAAGTATGGCCTTCTTGCTGACAGGTATCATTTCTGTGAGAAGTGTTTCACAGAGATCCAGGGCGAGAATGTGACCCTGGGTGACGACCCTTCCCAACCGCAGACGTAAGTATGATTTTGCCATACTTCCTTGGTTTCATGACTAAAGAAGAAGCCAGAGTGTGCCAGTTTGAGCTGTGTACAATTTGTTTTTTCTTCACATATTAACCCATGTTTAGTGGAAACACAGTTGCATGAGCATAGCTATTTATACTTAAAGATATAGGTGTTAGCCAAACAATAACACCAGTTCTGCACCTTGTTCCATTCTCGGTAGGAGATAGTTTAGTTCTTGACCTTTGTATATCTCACTAATAGTTTTCTTCATTGTAGAGGGTAAACATTGCTTGAAAATTCTAACTTCAGTCACGCCTAAGAGGCCAGACAGCCTTATCCACAGAAAATGAGTGCTACAGACATATCGCCACCACCCTTTAAAAAACAAAACAGGACTGGAGAGGTAGCTCAGTTCCCAGCACCCACATGACAGCTCACAATTGTCCGTAATTCCAGTTCCAGGGGATTGGCACTCTCACAGATACATACACGCAGGCAAAACACCAATGCACAAAATTAATAAGATTATTTTAAAAAATAACCAGAAATGTTTGGAGTTAACTTTACCTTTTAAGACTTCCTCTCTTAAGTGATTGAGCTACTGTGGGTTAGACACCAGCCCTCTCCCCATGTCTTCTGGTATAGCGTAAAGATATCTACATTCCCACTGCCAGTCTTGCCCTTGCTCCCTAGCTGGGTCCATCATATCTGCTCATTTATTCTCTTCCGATGAGGTTCCCTTGAGTGGCAGCATAGCCAGCGAGAGAAATGAGACCCCAGTGGGAAATGCCTAAAGGTGTGCTGGCCTGCACACCTGCCCTGCCTGCCAAGCACTTACAGCTCTCTTTTCTGCACACCTACTTCCCTAGTCTTCCATGCTTCTGTATATTACTAGGTCTTAAAGATAGGAAGGTTGTGCTCCAGAAATGATTTTATTACCCTTGTCATCTTAATTCCTTGGTCTAATTGGAGTTAATCGTTGAATTTTAGGAGATAGGGAAATCATTAAATGCTAAGGTTCTGTTAGATATAAGCAAAAGCTTTGAATTACTCTTTCACAGTATGGTGACTATTGATAACAGTTATATGCTGTGCTTTTTAAAAAGCTAGAAGGATTTTGAAAGTTTTTTTTTTTTTTCATGTCCCCCTCCAAAAGGTAAGTGTTAGAGGTTTAGCCTAATGTAAGCACTATGCAATGTGCACAAGGGTCAGCTATTATGTGGTATATCATTAATATGTACATTAATAAGTTTATTATTACTCAGAATAAAAACTAAAGATGCAGAAAAAGGGCTGTTGAAACGAATCGATAAATACAGCACTTTCGTTGCAAACCTGGCAACCTGAGTTCTGTTCCTGAACCTGCATGAACGTGGAAGGACAGAGTTGTCTGGTCTCCACAGGATGCACTGTGACACAGGTGTATCGTGTGTGTGTGTGTGTGTGTGTGTGTGTGTGTGTGTGTGTGTGTGTGTGTGTGTGTGTGTGTGTGTGTGTGTGTGTGTGTGTGTACACAACGTAGTTGCTCTTTTTTTTTAAAGGAGCAACAACAAAAGTTATATAGTTTTTTGTTTGTCAGAAGTAATTCACATATGCATGGATTGAAACCCTAATATTCCACCCTTGCAAAGTGGGAATCTTCAGTGGAGTCTCATTTGCATTGAGGGTGTGTTGGCATTGGGCTGTGATCTTATCAATATACAGTTCAGTAGCTAGTCATCTTATGAACTTGACTGAAAATAAATATATTTAAATCTCGACACAATTTCATCATAATCTGAATTAAAGCTTACAATAAAGCCAATAGTAGTTTGGAACAGAGATTTTAAGAAAAAAATTCATAGACAAGTCAATTTTTTTAATATATATATAAATCTGTTAAAATATTTATTTTTCTTTTAAATAAGGACAATTTCCAAGGATCAATTTGAAAAGAAGAAAAATGATACTTTAGATCCTGAACCGTGAGTATACATACATATATATGTGGCCTTTCTTCCTTTCTTTTACACCCTTCTTCTCCCCCCCCACCATTTGTTTTGAAACAGGTTCTCTGTGTAGCCCTGGCTGTCCTAAACTCACAGATACCTGTCTGCCTCTGCCTCCTGAGTGCTGGGATTCAAGGTGTATATCACAATACCTGGCTCTTTTTTACTTAGAATCTTAGATGAGGAAAGTTATTACTTGTGATTAGGTCATGGCAGAATAAAATTGGGTTTCTTATAGAAAGTTATCTAAAACTCAAAGTAGATGTCTCTGTATCACATTCTCCAGTTGCTGGATTATAGTAATGATAAGATTATGTGGGTAAGGGGCTAGAAACATGGATCAGAGGTTAAGAGTACTACCTGAGAACCTGAGTCTTCCAGAGGTCCCGAATTCAGTTCCCGGTAACCACATCGTGGCTCACTATAATCTATAGTGGGATCTAATACCTTCTTCTGGGTTAGGGCAGATAGAACATTCATATTGATTAAATAAATAAATAGGATTATATAGGTGAGCCAAGCAATGGTGGCACACACCTTTGATCCAAGCATTCCAGAGGCAGAGGCAGGCAGGCAGATCTCAGAGTTCAAGGCAAGTCTGATCTACAGGAGCCTGATCTACAGAGTGAGCTCCAGGACGGCTAAGGCTACCAAGAGAAACCTTTTCTTGAAGCCCCAGCCCCCAATAAATGAATGAAGGAACGAACAAACAAACAGATTCTCTGGGTGTTTAAATTCTATTAAAACTTCTCTAAAGCTTGGTCGTGTGCATCTTTAAGGACTGCTCAGTGTGATTCTATAAAGAATACAGACGGTTCCTTGAAGTGCTTATATTGTCGCAGAGAAATTCCAAATGAAAACTTTTTTACCAGAATCTTGTGTTTTTATTTTTCACCGTTTCTGGCAGTTTTTTTTAAAAATTTTTTTTTATTTACAAGGTTTCTTTAGACATTCCTACCACTGTTCCTCCTCCCTTGCCTCTTCCCAGTCAGCTTCCAGCTTAAGAACCACTTTCTAAAAAATCTGTCCTATGAAATGTTTATGTTCTTACCATTACCTTTGCCTGCCTCTGCCTCCTGAGTTCTGGAATTAAAGGTATGCCCTACCACCACCTAGTTTATCACAGTAATCTCAGGAGCTAATAAGATTGCTTCCTGGGTAAAGGCACTTGGTAAGGAAACTGGACAACATGATTACATTCCCAAGAATCCAAATAAAGTTGGAAGGAGAGAACTGACTTCTCAAAGCTGGCTTTTGACCTCCAGATATATATATATATATATATATATATATACACACACCTGCATTTGTGCACATACCTCACCCTTTCATGCACCCACATACATCTTATTTCTATTTGCAAAAGTAAATGTCACAGTGTACAAAAGAGAAAATTCAGACATGGTGGTGCAGGCTTCCAGTTTTAGCAATGAGGAGACCAGAGAAGGATCATGGTCATGTGTTCAAGGCCAGGCTGGACTACATGGTCAGACCTCTTTTACTCAAAAGAAAAAGAGGGGGCAGGGGTTTTGTTTCTTCACTAAGAAAATCAACTAACATATGTAAGCACTAAACACTTCTGAATTAGTCAGCACATGCATGGACATACAACTCCGTCAAGCTGCGCAGACAGCTGTGTGTCATACACTCAAACTCCTGCCCAGAACTGCATGTCTGTGTCTCACGTCTGTGTAACTGTTTTCTTGCCTCCCAGTTTTGTTGACTGCAAAGAGTGTGGCCGGAAGATGCATCAGATTTGCGTCCTGCACTATGACATCATTTGGCCTTCAGGGTGAGTGATTTGCTGTGATCTGAGAAGGGGGAGCAGCTGTACACTAGTCATGAGGAGCTGGCTCTGGTGCTGAGTCTTGTTCGTTATCAGCAAAATTCAGCAAGTAGGGAGGTGGCAGTGGGTTCTAAATTTAAAGTTTGTGTTTGCCTGCTCTACAAACTGTCTGTCTCCTCACTCTTTTCACAATGATGTGATTTAAACTGCCAACAAAGTATTTCCGTTCTGCATTTCACTGGTTTGGCAACATGCACTGTTGATCTGATCCCACTCATTATTTGTTGTGCAGTTTTGTGTGTGACAACTGCTTGAAGAAAACTGGAAGACCTCGGAAAGAAAACAAATTCAGTGCTAAGAGTAAGTTTTCTAAAGATTTCTGTGTCATGGATTGTGTACTTTGAACTTTTATATTTTCTCCTCTTTGTTACTTCTCACTGAGAGGTTTTAGAGCTTGTACTTTTTTCATTGGAGTGATTTAGCTTGATCCTTTTATGATCAGCTCATGTTTTCAGTAACAGTTTAAGAAGCTTAGAAAGTAAGTTTCAGAAGATAGGCAGTATGTCACACGCCTTTAGTCCCAGCACTTGGGAGGCAGAGGCAGGTGGATCTCTGTGAGTTCCAGGACAGATAGGACTACATAGAGAAACCCTGTCTCAACAAAACAGTTTTAGAACTACTGAGAAAATATTTATTGGCCGATCCTGCTCCAGTAGCCCAGAACCAAGAGCCCTGTTTAGAAAAGGTGCTGTCCCAGGCTCTTAGGGCTGTCTCCTAGGAAGCAAGGATTGTTGTCCCATAGTGCAGGATTTCCCTCAGGGATTTTTAGCAAGAATAGTGGTCTTGTGAAGCCCTTTGTACCTATATCTATTCTTGTCAAAACAGTCACTCGGCTCTGAAAACTGGGCATCACCAAGCATATGAAGTGTGATACCCACTGAAGTATAAAACAGATCTCAAATCCACTTCCTACTTTTTAAAACAAATCTTTATTTTTCCGTGGGGTTTTTTTCCTTTACTATTAGATTTTGCACCTTTTAGACATACCTTAATATACCTCCAAAGTACTACTCTTGGGTATTTATTACATGCATGAGTTATAAACTTTCTAGATACTACTTGAGACATTAGTAAGGAATCTCCTAAGACTTTAAGTAGATTTACTTTTTTAAAGTATTAATTTATTTTTAAATTTGTGTGTGTGTGTGTGTATCTGCTTTTTTGTATGTACAACAAATGCATGAAGTACCCATGGAGTCCAGGAGAGGATGTTAGATTTCTTAGAGCTCAAGTTTGAGGTGGCTGTGGGGTACCTGATACTGATGCTGGGATTTATTCAACACAGATCCTTTGCTAGAGTGGGTGCTCTTAAGCACTGGACCCTTTCCAGTCCCTGAGATTTGCTTTTTATAAGAAAATTTTATGAATGTAGAAAATATTTGAGTCATTAAAGAAGAAAGCTTATTTAAAATTTTATCATCTTAAGCTGGTTGTGATGGCTCATGCCTCTAATCCAGCTCTTGAGATGCTAAAACGGGAGAATCCCCTTGAGTCCCTTGCCAGCCTGGGCTACATAGTGAGAGAGAACCTGCCTTTTTAGAAAAGGAAGCAGGAGAGTCCATCATCTATGGGAGAAGGGGTTAGAGTATCTACTTAGTATATGTTCAGTTCCCCAGTACTACCCCTCCAAAATTGATTAACTTTTTAGAAATCTCATCTTCTAGTCCTCTTTTTCTGAAAAGCAATTCTTCATACTGATGTTTATGTGTGGTAGCTTTGGTCACAGTGTTCACATGGGCTGTCTCTTTTGCTATGGCAAGAGTTAGCACAGGGCAGGCCGCATCATCAAGATTTGGTTGCCTGGGGCTAATGTTATGCCTGCTCTGCCTCCCAGGTGAACACTGTGCTCAGAATACTGTAAGCAGTCCTTGGCTGATACTAGGTGACTTGTTCCTGGGTGTTCTAAGCTCTGTTTTAAACTGCAGCTAAGTTAGGTGGCATTGTCTGCGTCAAGTGTGTACCATGTTCCTTGTTGCTGTTCAAGTTTCTCAAGTGTAGTTCTGAAGCAATAAGCAGTTGCCTTGTTGGCATGCTTGAGCTAGCCCTCCAACAGGAGACCTCTGTTCAGCATAGCCCCAGGACAGGGCTCGTCCCACAGGCTGATGCTCAGCTACCCAGGACATGAGAGGTGAAGGGCAAGAAGCACGATGTCTTCAGTTCTGTCAGATTATCTTGGTGTCTCTCCTGTCCCTTACTGTTAGAAATGGACAGAAAGGTGGACAGATAAGTAGCCGACAAGAAGCAAAGTGTCCCAATAAGATAGTCATGTTACAGGATGGAATGCTTCTATACGTATAAAATATTCGGTAGTCCTTGAGAATAGCAGAGTAAAGCAGCAGCCTCCACAGTTCTGCTTAATCCTGTTCATTCTTAACTTTTTATAGGGCTTCAGACCACACGCTTGGGAAACCATTTGGAGGACCGAGTGAACAAGTTTTTGCGTCGCCAGAATCACCCTGAAGCTGGGGAGGTTTTTGTCAGAGTGGTGGCCAGCTCAGATAAGACTGTGGAGGTCAAGCCGGGGATGAAATCAAGGTCTGTGTTCCTTCTTCCTGTCCTAGTCCCCACTCCTGTCACTGTGGGGCTTCAAGTCTGACATTCTTAATGCAGAGATCTTTTCCCAATCCCAATTCATTATCCGAAACGGCTCCCTTGCCTAAGAAACAGGACCAGAAGAGCTGCAATGCAGCCCTGAAATTGCTCTGCCTGTTGCTGCAAGAGGTTGCCAGGCCTTGAGCTTTCTACACAGAACAGGCTTTGGCTTCTGTTTCAGGTTTGTGGATTCTGGAGAAATGTCTGAATCTTTCCCATATCGAACCAAAGCACTCTTTGCTTTCGAAGAGATCGATGGAGTCGATGTGTGCTTTTTTGGGATGCATGTGCAAGAATATGGCTCTGATTGCCCCCCGCCAAATACAAGGTAGTCTTCCATCTTACTTCTGAATGTGCTTTGCCCCATATTGGATGATAACAGATCAAGGCTTGAGTGTCTTATAGAGCTGTGTACTGGATTTAAAATGGTCATAGTTACTCTACTAAATGAACTAGTTTTGTTTTTCTGTAAAGTGTCAGGAAACCAAGGGTCTTGGTGGTATTGTGGCATGCTTGTGTGTAGCCTTACTTTTGTCTTATCTCATCATGATGATCATGGGGAGCCAGAGTAGCAGTACCTGGATGTCCTATACAAACCAACTGTCTATGGTCCAGAGTTAGTTTGCTGAGTCTGGATTTTGGGTGAGAGGGGCAAAGAAGTGGCTTCTCCCAAGTTTCTCCCCTGTGGAGAGTTTCCATATCTTTTGCTGGACAGTAGAAAATGGTTTTCTGAGTTTTAGCTGGAACTGTGATTAGGGTCTTTCACATCCTGTTAGGTGGTCTCTGTGACTGCTAGCAAAACCTATTTCTGGGGCTTTTGGATGTTAGTGTTTGTTTTCAAGCTTGAGAGTACCCTGAACTAAAAATAAAAATGACACCCCACCCACCCCCGCAGGCGTGTATACATATCTTATCTGGACAGTATTCATTTCTTCCGGCCCCGCTGCCTCCGGACAGCAGTTTACCATGAGATACTCATTGGATATCTAGAGTATGTGAAGAAATTGGGGTGAGTCTCGATTATTCAGAATCCGTAAAAATGTTTTGTCTATTTTGTGAAATAGTTTTTCTTGTTTTTATTCTAATATTGATTTATTCTAATTTTGATTCAGAGCCTCCCACATGTGTTTTCTCTTTGCCTTTGCATGCTTTTCATTTTCTTTTCACTTTATTGAGACATAATCTGCATATCATAGATTTTGCCTGTTTGGGGATTGGAGTCAGTGGTTCTGACATAATTGACTGGTACAGCCATCCCATAAGCCAGTCTCCACACACTCTCACCAGAGCCCAGACCCTCTTCCCACTACTCCCTGCCCTCTGCCGTCAAACAACCACTAATCTACTTCCTGCCTCTATATTTGTGTCTTCAAATCTTTTATTGGAATTCACTGATTGAACACACACTGTATGTCTTTTTTCCCCAAACCTGAAAAGGTTTGCTAATGTGTCTTAAACAGAATGAATAAGATTACTTGACATGAATCCTCTAAAGAGAATTATTTGCCTGAGCTGCCTTTCCAGTGCACAGGAGAAGGTAGGCAAGAAGCTTCCCATCCCTAGCAGGCTCAGCTTCTTGCATGAGCACTTCTGAGAATAAAGTGCTTAGTACTGAATCTAGGGTTGCATTTGAAAATGATGAAGATAATGCTTATACACACTCACAGAGTCATGCACACTATTTACATATTTGGTTGGAGCCCAAGCATTTTATAATATCTTCATAAACAGTCATTTTTGTTTTCATATTCTCTCATGCTAATTTCTGTCCTTGCTTTTAGTTCCTATTCTTAAACTGCAGTTGCCTCAAAAGTAGATGAGAGTTTACTGACACTTCTGTCTGGCTTGTTTTTATGTGTCTTATAGGTATGTGACAGGACATATCTGGGCCTGTCCCCCAAGTGAAGGAGATGACTACATCTTTCATTGCCACCCCCCTGATCAGAAAATCCCCAAACCAAAACGACTACAGGAGTGGTATAAGAAGATGCTGGACAAGGCATTCGCAGAGAGGATCATTAATGACTATAAGGTACTCCTGTTGAATGAAGATGTTGGCTTTGTTGTCACTGATTGACATGTTTTGTGTATTTTTCCTCTGTCACTCATGTGCTTTTATGACCATGATCAATTACAAAAATTGAAAGCAACTGTGGAAGCAACTATGCAGTTGGTCAAAGCAGTGGGCCTTTCAGTGAGTTGACATCTGGTTTGTGTATGTGGTCCCTGTCCAGGGACCTCTCCTCACCTATTCTGCTTTCTCCTAGGATATCTTCAAACAAGCAAATGAGGACAGGCTCACGAGTGCCAAAGAGTTACCCTATTTTGAAGGAGATTTCTGGCCTAATGTGTTGGAAGAAAGCATTAAGGAGCTAGAGCAAGAAGAAGAAGAGAGGAAAAAAGAAGAAAGTACTGCAGCTAGTGAGACCCCTGAGGTACAGCTCCCACTAGAGCCATGCCACCAGAGTGGCGGCTGGAAAGTATGCGTTTGCAGTTGGGTTCTTTCTCTGGGTGTAGAGTGTCACCATCAACAACAATAAGCAGGTGTGGGGTCTCTACACAAGAGATACTGTTTGTGAGGCTTAGTGTTTAGGCCTGGGGAGTAGAAGGGTGATGGCGGCTTGTTGGATACAGGACAGTACATGGAGATGGGCAGAAGTCACTTCCCAGAGAAACTGAAGTGCCAGACCTTGTGTGTTGTGCCTACTCCTTATTTTGTAGTTTCTCAGCCTGTTCACTATTATCCCTGTGTACCAGGGACTGCAAAGTGAACTAAGCAAAACCTAGTCCCTGCCCCAAGAGGCATCTTATACTAGGAGACACAGGAAGGAACTGGATATATGTATGATGTGGTTGAAGGTGATGGGGCAACTCTGAGAAGGAAGGAGCTTAAGGTAAAGAAGACAGTAGGAGTTCTGAGGATGACACAGGAGCTGGAATCACACTTGAGTGATGAGGGTGCCCGTGCAGTAGCGTATTCTAGGAAGGGGAGGAAGCAGTAGGTGTGTACAGTGACTTCTATGGAGAGTGTTAGTGGCATGTGAGAATTCATGAGTTAAAAGAATGTCTTGTGTGAAGCTGCAACTCATTTTGATGAGGGAGTAATAAAGAGTGGGTGGGCCGTATTGTTCCAAAGGAGGGGACTGACCCTCCGTGGGACTAGAGATGCTGGCAGTATGGGCCATACCTGAAGTCTCAGATAAGTATGCATGCTCAGTGCACACATGATTTGTTGAATAGTTACCATGTGCCATTGAGTTATGCCTTTAAAAGATAGCTTTAATACAGAAAGCACTGACCAGGATGAAAAGAGAAGCTTATGTTCCTGGTAGTTCCCAAGAATTCTCCATTGTCTGACTTTCTCTCACTGGAGCCTCCAGAGGTTGGTCTAACCTTTTACCTTCTCAGGAATCTGACTGGTCCTCACCAAAGTTTGGTTTCTTATTCAACTGCAAAAATTATTCCCAAGAAGCTAGAGAGGAAAGACCATAGTCAAATTAGCCTTAAAAGGATAGGCATGTCTCCGTGAACCAGAGTATACTGCAGTAGAGACCAAGCGACCAGGAGGCTACTGGCCAAGCCAGTCCTCAAAGCAAACGTGGCCTGACCCCAAACCATTTGTCTGGATTTATAAAGGACAGCATTGGTGGAATCACTTGAGGAAATGGAATGTGGGCCCAGCTCTGGGAGTCACTGATCTAAGCACAGCAGAGCACAAGGATGGCCCTGCTACCAAGGGAAAAGGACTATGAGGGGATGCAGAATAAACTGAGTCGTCTAAGGTGGTCACTGACATGGTGTCATTGATGCTGTCAGACTAGCTGCTTCAGCAGCCTTCACTGTGTGCCCACAGACTTGGCATGTGCTAGAGAAAGTATTGACAAGTTGACTTGTTTTCTGAGTGTACAGTTTAGATGCTGAGAACAAGGACTCCCCTTCTTCAGGGATACATAGGTCCTCACAGTGAAGTTAACTATAGGATGGGTTAGCACTTTGTAGGGAATGCTGCTTTGTTATTAAAAATCAAAATTCTAGAGGGAATGGAGGCAGGGTGCTTGGTCAAAACATACTGCATGTATGTATGAAATTTCAAACAGATAAAAAAACAAAGAAAAATTAAAATCTCACTCAAGTTAATAAAAATAGGCAAGTGTTTCTTGTATTAAATGAGGGGACAACATCATGTATTCAACCCCAGCTTTGGAAAAGAAAAAACCTATACTCAGGCATGTGCACAGGTACAACTCCAGCAGAAAAGTAAGTAAAGTGTTTATTTCCAGATGACCAAAATAATCTCTCTCTGTCTCTGTCTCCCTCCCTCCTCCTTCCTTCCTTCCTTTATTTATTTATTTATTTGTTTGTTTTTGAGGCAGGAGTGTAGCCTTGTGTGTAGCTTTGGCTGGCCTAAACTCAGAGATCAGCTTGACTCCTGAGTGCTAGGATAGAAGGCATGTGCCACTATGCCTAGCTCAAAAACAATTTCTTAAAAGTTTGTGTGGCCCAGCAATGGTGGCACCTTTAATCCCAGCACTCAGGAGGCAGAGGCAGGTAGATCTCTGAGTTTGAGGCCAGCCTGTTATGAAGAGTGAGTTCCCGGACAGACAGCCAGGGCTGTTACACAAAGAATCCCTGTCTCAAAAAAACCAAAACAGAAAATAATGATAAAAAATAAACTAAGAAGTTTAATTCAAGTTGGGCATAGTGGCACACATATAGTCCCAGCACTCAGAAGACAGGCAGACAGATCTCTTCAAGTTCAAGGCCAACCTGATCTATTGTACACAATTTCAAAATAGCTCGAGCTACATGATGAGGTTATGTCTTTAAAAAACAAACAAAAATTCAAATAAATAAAATGTGAAAGCCAGTAAGATGGGTCCGGTAAAAGTACCTGATACCATGTGTGATGGCCTGTGTTCAATTCCTGGATCCACATGGTTGGAGAAGAGAAAGTCTCCCTCAAAAAACAAAAACTTCTCTGCTCTCCACATGAACACTGTGGCACACTCACAAATGAACATACATACATGCACATAAATAATTTTTAAAATATTTGACTCGGGAACCTGAGGCCAGGAGCATGTTGAGTTTGAATCCTAGGTATGTAACATCAGTGGGATAGAGCACATGCTTAAGGCTCTTCTTTCACCCCCAGAACTATAAGGTAAAGAAGTTCTCTGGCTGATTAGTTTTTTTTACGTTGTGTTCTAAATGGGTGGCGCCCCAAGTTCCCATGGTAAGATCATTGGAGCATTTGAACTAGAGAGGGTCCTTTTTAGACCTCAGCCAAGCAGTAATGAAAAATAGTAACAACAGATTGCAAGATAAGCCTGGATGTGTTCTGCCCTAGTGCAAGTATTAAGTGTGGCCTAGAAAGATCAGTTAGGTTTGCCTGCTCCTCCTGGTGCTGTCCCATTTGTATTTTCTCCGGGTCTTTTGAAAATTTATACAGATGAGCAGGCCTTCCTGAGACAAAGAACCAGGTACTGAGCATGTGGAGTGAAACACGTAGCACCCCTGTCCAGTGGAAGGGTGGGGAGTGGGAGAAAACTTCCTCTTAGAATCTAAGCTTAGATTCTGAATTAACATCCTGAAAGAGCAACAGGACGTAGAGGTGCTTGCCGGGCCTGCGGTGGTCCATTCTTAGCCCTCTGCAGCACGCGGCCCAGGTGTGTGTGGGGTCTCTGTTCTGACAGCTTTGCGTGTGGTTCCAGGGCAGTCAAGGTGACAGCAAGAATGCCAAGAAAAAGAACAATAAGAAGACCAACAAGAACAAAAGCAGCATCAGCCGCGCCAACAAGAAGAAGCCCAGCATGCCCAACGTGTCCAACGACCTGTCCCAGAAGCTGTATGCCACCATGGAGAAACATAAGGAGGTAGTGACATAGTCTGGTGGGAGGTTCTGGGGATACTCAGAACACAGGGGCCTGCTGTTGTCTCCCTGAACCAGTCCTCTATAGCAGTTTACAGTATGTACAGAAGTATACAGTAGTTTGTAAATACATTGTGTGGCTTGTCATCAGTTAGGTTCCATCCCAGGAAACGAGGGCCTTTTACACGGGAAGATGTGGCTGGGTGCTTGGCACATGCTGCCTCTCCGTGAGGTTAATGCAGCTCCTCCTTACAGGTCTTCTTTGTGATTCACCTGCATGCTGGACCTGTTATCAGCACTCAGCCCCCCATTGTGGACCCTGACCCCCTGCTCAGCTGTGACCTCATGGATGGGCGTGATGCCTTCCTCACCCTGGCCAGAGATAAGCACTGGGAGTTCTCTTCCTTACGCCGTTCCAAGTGGTCTACTCTGTGCATGCTGGTGGAACTGCACACACAGGGCCAGGACCGATTCGTCTACACCTGCAATGAGTGCAAACACCATGTAGAGACGCGCTGGCACTGCACTGTGTGTGAGGTAAGTCCCATCAGCCCTCCTGGCCGCCACATATGAAGCTGTCCTGTGCAGCATCCACATCTGTGTACATTGCTTGTGCTCTCTCTCTCTCTGTCTCTCAGCATGGGAGCCAGGCATGAGTGGCATCCTTGTTCTCTGACCTGTGCTCTTGTCCACCACAGCTACAAGCCATGTGCTGAGGCAGATTTGGTTCGACAGATATATTTATCTCTTCCTAGGTTTGCTAAGGACTTAGGATCCCTTTTTGTCCTGCTGGCCAATTGGCACCTTTGATCAGGTCCAATGGCAGGATTGCAGAGATGATTGGAAGACTTGGCTTTTACGTATACATTGGCAGGTTCACCGTCTCCTGCCCTGTAGGTAGCTCGTCCTCAGCTATGTAGGATTTACCTAGTCAGAGCAAAGGCTGCATGGCCCCTCCTTTTTTGCTTACTTTCAGTTTCTTGCTTTTCCCCCAGCTTTCTCCAGGCTCTGTCCTCTTTCTACTTCTGATTTTAGGATTTTATGTGTACTTTCTTTGAGCACAATTTCTAGATCCAGCCGTATGACTTCATCCTCAGATTTCCTTGTGTGTGGATGTAGGTGGTATGTGTGTACGTAAACTATTTGTGTGTATGCATAGTGAGGGCAGAGAAGACTTGCTCTGTAACTCTACTTCATTTCCTTAGAAAAGATCTGACACTGAACCTTGAGCCGGTCTAGTGACCAGCAGCCCCATCAGTCCCCTTTACCACTTCCTTGTCTAATGCTGTGCCTACAAGCACTGGGTTTTTGTGTGAGTGCTGCGGATCCAAACTGGGGTCCTCACATTTTATTTGATCATCAAGTCCTCTTAGCCACTGAACTGTCTCCCAAGGCCTCATTCTTCAGATTTAATGCTGCTTTTTAGTTCTAAGTTCAAGTATCTCTCAGCTGCTTGGCTTTTGTGTTGGGGAAGGATCATTTGATGCCTTTCTCCCAGAGATAGTGTCTCAGTCCTCTGCTAGTGCTTGGAGGAAAGGCCAACAGTGTTCTTAGTTCTCCTTGTTAAGTCTCAAGGTAAGGTCTTAATGCTTTTCTCAAAGCACTCAAAATAGAGAAAGAAGGGAGGGAGGCAAACCATTAACTACTGTTGTAGAGTATTATTGTAAGCTGTGTTACTGTTATGTTCTAGAACATTTGTTTAATGGTGCAAAGATGTGTTGGATTAAATTCACCTGTGGGCAGTGGTAGGGAGGAGGCGCCAGATGGAGAAGGGTTTTTAAGGAGTGGTGAGGAGTAACAAGGGGCCTTTTAGAGCAAGAAAGCAAGGAGAGGAGGGAGCTACTTGCTATTCAGCCTCTCTGAGAGCAAAATTCCACCTTAACCTTTGACATTGAGTTTTTTAGAGGGACAGAAAAGTCAAGTTCCTTTGTAGCTTTGAAACATTGGTGCCTGCAGGAACAAAATTCCTTCGGGCCTTGGCTGCTCCTGGTAGTGGAGAAGTTGCGGTTTTTGAGTCAGACATCTGTGGTTTAAAAGGCATGTCTTTAAAAAAGGATAACAAATAACCACTCAAGCAGTGGGCCTATACTGTGCCCCATGCCCAAGTGTGACTGTTCATGCTGGGCTTATGCTGACGTTGGTCTGTCCCTTTTGCTTCTCTACAGGACTACGACCTTTGTATCAATTGCTACAATACAAAGAGCCACACCCATAAAATGGTGAAGTGGGGGTTGGGCCTAGACGACGAGGGTAGCAGTCAAGGTGAGCCACAGTCCAAGAGCCCCCAAGAGTCCCGGCGTCTCAGCATCCAACGCTGCATCCAGTCCCTGGTTCATGCCTGCCAGTGTCGCAATGCCAACTGCTCTCTGCCATCTTGTCAGAAGATGAAACGGGTTGTGCAGCACACCAAGGGTTGTAAGCGCAAGACTAATGGAGGATGTCCAGTATGCAAGCAGCTTATTGCTCTTTGCTGCTACCACGCCAAACACTGCCAAGAAAATAAATGCCCTGTGCCCTTCTGCCTCAACATCAAACACAAGCTCCGCCAGCAGCAGATCCAACATCGCCTGCAGCAGGCCCAGCTCATGCGCCGGCGAATGGCCACCATGAACACCCGCAATGTGCCTCAGCAGAGTTTGCCTTCTCCTACCTCAGCACCACCCGGGACCCCCACGCAGCAGCCCAGCACACCCCAAACACCACAGCCCCCTCCCCAGCCTCAGCCTTCACCTGTAGGCTTGTCATCAACTAGCTTCCCTAATGTAGCCCGGACTCAGCCCCCCACAATAGTGTCTGCTGGGAAGCCTACCAACCAGGTGCCAGCTCCCCCACCCCCTGCTCAGCCCCCACCTGCGGCAGTGGAAGCAGCTCGGCAAATTGAACGTGAGGCCCAGCAGCAGCAGCACCTGTACCGAGCAAACATTAACAACGGCATGCCCCCAGGACGTGCAAGTTTGGGAACCCCAGGGAGCCAAATGGCCCCTGTGGGCTTGAATGTGCCCCGTCCCAACCAAGTCAGTGGGACTGTCATGTCTAGCATACCATCTGGGCAGTGGCAGCAGGCACCCATCCCTCAGCAGCAGCCAATGCCAGGCATGCCCAGGCCTGTAATGTCCATGCCGGCCCAGGCAGCCGTGGCTGGGCCACGGATGCCTAATGTGCAGCCACCAAGGAGCATCTCGCCAAGTGCCCTGCAAGACCTGCTGCGGACCCTGAAGTCACCCAGCTCCCCTCAGCAGCAGCAGCAGGTGCTGAACATCCTCAAATCAAACCCACAGCTAATGGCAGCTTTCATCAAACAGCGCACAGCCAAGTATGTGGCCAATCAGCCTGGCATGCAGCCCCAGCCTGGACTTCAGTCCCAGCCTGGTATGCAGCCCCAGCCGGGCATGCACCAGCAGCCCAGCCTGCAGAACCTGAATCCTATGCAAGCTGGTGTGCCACGGCCTGGTGTGCCTCCACAGCAACAGGCGATGGGAGGCCTGAACCCCCAGGGACAGGCTCTAAACATTATGAACCCGGGACACAACCCCAACATGGCAAACATGAATCCACAGTACCGAGAAATGGTGAGGAGACAGCTGCTACAGCACCAACAGCAGCAGCAGCAGCAGCAACAGCAACAACAAAGCAGTGCCAGCATGGCCGGGGGCATGGCAGGACATGGCCAGTTCCAGCAGCCGCAAGGACCTGGAGGCTATGCTCCAGCCATGCAGCAGCAACGTATGCAACAGCACCTCCCCATCCAGGGCAGCTCCATGGGCCAGATGGCTGCTCCAATGGGACAACTTGGCCAAATGGGGCAGCCTGGGCTGGGGGCAGACAGCACTCCCAACATTCAGCAGGCCCTGCAGCAGCGGATTCTGCAACAACAGCAGATGAAGCAGCAGATTGGGTCCCCAGGCCAGCCAAACCCCATGAGCCCCCAGCAGCACATGCTCTCAGGACAGCCACAGGCCTCGCATCTCCCTGGCCAGCAGATGGCCACATCCCTTAGTAACCAGGTGCGGTCTCCAGCCCCTGTCCAGTCTCCTCGGCCCCAATCCCAACCTCCACATTCCAGCCCATCACCACGGATACAGCCCCAACCTTCACCACACCATGTTTCACCCCAGACTGGCTCCCCCCACCCCGGACTCGCAGTCACCATGGCCAGCTCCATGGATCAGGGACACCTTGGGAACCCTGAACAGAGTGCAATGCTCCCCCAGCTGAATACCCCCAACAGGAGCGCGCTGTCCAGTGAACTGTCCCTGGTTGGTGATACAACGGGAGACACACTAGAAAAGTTTGTGGAGGGTTTGTAGCATTATGAGAGCATTGGGTGTTTGTTTTTTGTTTGGGGGATTTTATTTTATTTTATTTTCGTTTTTTTGTTTTTTTTCCCCCTCCCCTTTCATGTTCTTGGACTTTTTGTACTGAAATTCCAGGCATCTGGGTTCTTTTTATTAAGCCTAGATGGGACTGTGACTCCCAAGCATGGAAGGGTGGATTGATGTTTAAAGAAACAATACAAAGAATATATTTTTTGTTAAGAACCAGTTGATTTAAATATCTGGTCGGTCTATCTCTATCTCCTCTCTCGGCTTTTTTTCCTCTTTTTTTTCTGTTTTGTTTTGGGGGTGGGGGGTTGTTTGGATTCTTTTTGTCATTGCTGGTGACTCATGCCTTTTTTTAATGGGAAAAACAAGTTCATTATATTCATATTTTTTATTTGTATTTTCAAGACTTAAACATTTATGTTTAAAAGTGAAAGAAAAATAATACTCAGAAACTGGTTCCAGAAATAATGCATCTTATAATGTGTCCCGATAACGAGCTGATGTTGCGGGAAGATTTTTTTTTTCTATAGTGAACTCTGTGGGCATCTCCAAGTATTACCCCTGGACGATAGGAATTGACTCCGGCGTGCACACATGTACACACCCACACACATTTATCTATACATGCTGGCTTAAGCCAACCTCTTGTCTTGCAGATGTAGAAATTGTTGCTTTGTTTCTCTGATAAAACTGGTTTTAGACAAAAATAGGGATGATCACTCTCTTAGACCATGCTAATGTTAATAGAGAAGAAGCATTCTTTTCTTTCTTCTATGTGAAACTTGAAATGAGGAAAAGCAATTCTAGTGTAAATCATGCAAGCGCTATAATTACTATAAATAAGAAAATTCAAGAAGATTCAATCACTGTATAGACTGGTAACGTACCAACTCATTTCTTATATCATATTGTTAAATAAACTGTGTGCAACAGACAAAAAGGGTGGTCCTTCTTGAATTCATGTACATGGTATTAACACTTAGTGTTCGGGGGTTTTTTTGTTATGAAAATGCTGTTTTCAACATTGTATTTGGACTATGCATGTGTTTTTTTCCCCATTGTATATAAAGTATCGCTTAAAATTGATATAAATTACTGAAGTTTTTAACATGTATTCTGTTCTTTAAGATCCCTGTAAGAATGTTTAAGGTTTTTATTTATTTATATATATTTTTGGAGTCTGTTCTTTGTAAGACATGGTTCTGATTGTTCGCTCAGAGTGGAGAGGTCGGGGCTGCAGTCATAGTTGCAGGGTGGGTGGCAGCTGGGAAATGTCCCAGGCTTGTGGCCACCGAGGGGTGAGGGGGGCTCCCTGTAGAGTGAGGAGGCACCTCAGCATCACCTTGTATATTCAGTACTCACAGGTGAATGTCACCCATGAGGGACAGTCACCACTGGGTCAGAAACAGCACTTGGCCTCCAGCCCACTCTTCCTGTTCTCCTCACTGACCAGCTGCCCCTGTGGGGAGGGCTCCTGCCTTTTTTTTTTTTTTCTTCCCAGACAGCCCCCCTTTCTCTACCCAGATCCCACAATCAATGCAAAGGGTGCTCCAGGGACTTGAGGTGGTTCCTGACCTCCCCTCCCGAGAAGTTCAACAGGGAGATTACCTCCATCAGCCTGCCCATGTAGCCTCACTAGGGCTTTGCAGGCCTGGTGCCACCCTGGGGGCTGCTACTTCATGGTCTTACCAGCTCATGAAGTCCAGTTACAGGTGCCCTTCCTGAGCAGGGACTAAATGTCACATCTAAGAGGAGGACCACTGATGGGGAACTAAATCCCTAGCCTGCTGCTCCCAGGGAACTTTTTTTTTTTTTTTTAAATACCTGTCTTCCAACAAAAGAGTGGTCTAGATGGGGGTGTGGGGGGGCAGCTAAACTTAGAAATCATGACCCAAATAGCCTTCCTTTTGGCCTTTTAAATTCACAGAAGTATTTTCAAAATTCCTGATACTTGGAAATCTGAATTTGAGGTAACCTTTCAAGATTAGAGTTTTGAATGTAGAATTTTGAATCTTGGATGTAATACTGTGGATAAGACCAGGTAAGGAATAGACCATCATCTAACATCCCCAACTAAGCCCATCCCAAGTCCTCCAGAGGTGATGCTCCGTCCTTGCTCAGCTTGATGGGTCCTTGCACATCCTCGGCTCTCTTCAGAATTCCCTTTGCTGCCGATTGGGAAGCCCCAAGCCATGTGTTCAAACAAGAAGAGGAACTGGAGCCTCAGAAGAGCTGCTCTCAGCCCACTCAGAAGGTTGCACTTGGCAGTGTGCAACCTTTTAATGTGGGCAATGGGGACATCCTCTTCAGGTTATCCTGAATTTCAAAGCTATGTACCAACCTCCCTGGAGTCTGCATCCTGTGCAGTTGTCCATCTGGATGTCAAAGGATGTGGCTAAGGGTGTGAGCTGTGGATAATATCCCTAAGTTTGTCCTAAGGAAATTTCTGTAAGAGCTGGAGTGCCCAGACACTGTGTCTCATGCTGTATACTTAAGAGGAGAAGAAAAAAGTCCTATATTTGTGATCAAAAAGAGGGAACTTGAAATGTGCTGGTGTTTATAATAAAAGCTGGTAAAACTGCTTGGATTCAAAGGTGATTCCGATTGGCTAATGGTCCCCTTAGCATTAGCTCAGTTGCTGATCACTGAATGACTGGAAGATGCCTGTTAACCTTGCATGCATTTAAGAACTGAATGTTATGTCCACAGATAAATGCTGTTCTGCACTGTTGGGGTGAAGGCATGAATTTTGGTTTCTATTAAGTAGGGCCAGCTGGTCATGGTAGCCTGTGCCTTTAATCCCAGAAGAGCTAAAGCTAGAAGAATCTGGAAGACTTCAAGGCCCGGGATCCACATAGGGAATAAAAGGACAGCCAGAACTGTCTCACAAAGGGGAGGGGCAAAGGTTGCATTTGAATCAACATTTTAGTGCTGCATGACAAAATACAGTATTTAAAATCAAAAGGGAACTACTTCTCATTAAGGTGATTGTTAGTTGGTAGCCAGAAAATATACAGGACCGTGTATTGAGAAGCACTTCTATGTCCAGATGCTGTAACAAACCTGAGGAATGTAGGTACAAGTTTGCCCATCTGGATCTAACAATACACAGGAGCCTGATAGGTACTGGGTGTTTTACATGCGTTGGTCATGTTTAATTCTGTTGCGAACACTAGGTGCAGGGTGGGGAAGGGAAAGTCAGTGATAATATACTAAAGAAGCAGGGCAGAACCCAAATTAAAAGACTCCAAGGAGTTTTGGTGAGCGGGTCTGCAAGCAGCTGGTCTA
Organism: Phyllotis vaccarum; assembly: GCA_033318265.1. Classification (NCBI taxonomy): domain Eukaryota; kingdom Metazoa; phylum Chordata; class Mammalia; order Rodentia; family Cricetidae; genus Phyllotis; species Phyllotis vaccarum. The sequence continues at coordinate 67,858,042 of JARWLC010000016.1, read as the reverse complement.
AATTGTCTTTATAAACAGTGCGTTCATCATGCTTTCATAGGTTTGTAGAGAATTTGTTTGAAATCTTTGCTTACTAAGCAAAGAGTCGGGTGAGCCTGGTATCCACAGGTGGACCCCTTTTTGTCATCTTTACAAAATTCCTATCGCTCTTGTTGAAAGGAAACTTGAAGGCTGGCGTTTTCAGTACATTGAGGTTTATGTACTAAAAGGATAGAAGGATACTGAGGTATGGAAAGTCGCAGGTTAGAGAATCGGAACACACAGGTCCTTAGAAATCTGTTGTATGCAAGGCCAGCCTGGAGAGTTGTCCTAACCTCTCTTACGGATTATCTGCGATGCTGCCCAGGATTCTTCAGATGCTGGCACAGATAGGAGCTACTAAGACAAATTTCCATGCTCCTTCCTCAAGTGAGCATTAAAAGAAATTACTAAAAGTCCCAAAGCTGGGAAGTAGGACCAGGCAGGGCAACGATCAAATGTCAAGAAGTGTCTACAGTGGACTACTGTTAGGCGACCACTGTATTTGGGGCTAGAGTGTACAGCAGGCCCTTGGGAGTTTTGTGGGAAGTCATTTTCTGTTCTGGCCCTTGGTAGATACATAGGTCTAAATTTTAGTTTCCCCGGAATGGACAGATCACAGGAGGGCCTAGGGTTGGTTTGCCTGGAATGTAGTTGGTTTACAGTGGACAGAACCTACATCCCCATCCTTAACTAAAAAGCTCAGGTTCCCTTTCCTTTGCCCAGTGTCACTTCTCCTTTCTAAACATTCTCTCTGAGCATGATGATGGTGTTCCATACGTCGTTCTGTCAGCTCTGACAAAGGAGGTGATTTTAAAATGGAGAGATAGATGAATCATAAGGCCTCCCTATTCCTCTAAGAGTATTATCCAGGGAAGCTGTATGCATAGTGACATGACTGGATCCCAGGCAGGGTAGGGTAGGCGATGCAGGGCCTGTGGAGAGACACAGAAACTAGAAACCAGTTGTAAGGATCTAGGAAAAGACATGGTAGGACTCTAACGAGGGTGGGGTTGGTTAGTGGAGGAGAATGGGCTAGGGAGAGGGGATAGTTGTGATCAAGTGCTCAATGAAATATGTTTTTCTCAGCTCCTCCACCTTACATTTTGAAATGGTCTGTTCACTGGGTCTAACCGATTTAGGTAGGTTGGTTGGTCAGCAAGACCCAAGGATTCTCTTTCTCTTTCTCCCTAGTGCTTAGTTCAGAGACACATTGCGCTGAAGTCATTTTCCTGCGGACATCAGGGTATCAGGCACTTACGGAGTCAACTCTTTGACCTCCTAGATCTGACCTTCCTTTTTCTAGTTTCAATCTCTGAAGTCAAGAATGTGCAAGCTATTCTTGACACATTCAACCTGGAAGCCCTCCTAAGCATGGCCTCTGCCAACATTTCAAGTCTATCCAGGGTCCAGGAGTCAACCCCTCCCGGCTACTGGTTTGTTGGTGTTAAGTCTCCTTTTCCGCACCATTTACAAATCTTAAGTAACTGCTTTTGTGTGGTGTGCATTGTTTCTGTAGTTCAGACTAGTGTCTAGCAGCAAGCTAAAGCAACCGCGTTGTAACTTTTTTTTTTGTACATTTTGATTATGGCAAACATATTTAACAGGTGAGACCCTGTCTCAAAGGAGCCATTATTCTGAGATTAGAGCAGTAACAGGCAATCTGCCTAGGCAGTGGCTAGAGTTTGGATCAGGCATTAGACTAGGTTGGGAAAAAGTCACAATACACGGGTAAGTCCACTTCTGGAAATGTTGGTTACTGAGTTCACGTTTTGGTGAATAATAATCAAATCAAAAATCTATTGTCACCAGCTTTCTGGCATTGTTGTAGACTTCCAGTGGCCCAAACGCACAGAAACACATGGCCGGGTAGGTCTGCACCTCCACACTCCAGCCTGGGTAGTGACAACTCGAGAATAGGATGCTCCCGTCTAGGCGCAGCCGCAGGCCTGGGGACACACATTCCACGCCCTTGCCACTGACACCCAAGGTCAAAAGTCCGGTCCTCAGGCCCTCCGCACGGGGGTTTGCTCCGTTGGTGTTCCCGCGCAGGCAGAGCCTTGGGCAGCCCGGGCCTGTCGCTCTCCGTGACGTCACGGCGCCGCCCCCGCGGAAGGCCTCCCTCGCCACTCACTGCTCCCTGTGGCGCCTGGGACGGAGGCATGGCGCGCGAGCTGCGTGCCGTTCTGCGGTGGGGCCGCGGGCTGCAGACCACACTGCAGGTTCCCGCGCTGGCGGGCGTCCGGCGAGGTGAGCGCGGCGCAAGAGCGCAGAGGCAGCGTCCGAGGCCGTGCGCTCTCTTGACTGGTGGGAAGGCCGCACAGACCGGGGCTGCCATGTTGGGACGGGGACCGGGAATGCAGTCGCTTCTAGGGAGATGAATCGCGGGTACCCCGCGTTCCCCCGCGCTTGGGTTCACTCGTCTGTGCACACGCAGACTGAGGCTAGCTCAGAGATGACAGAAGACAGAGGAGGTATAACCAGGATCAAGAGTATAGGAACAGCGTGAGTTACATGAGACCCTGTCTCAAAGAGATTTAAAAGGTTGGCAAGATGGTTTAATGGGTAGTATTTGCCTCGCAAGCCCAATGACCTGAGTTTGATCCCTGTAACCCACATGAAAGTGGGGGAAAAATTGCTCTCTCAAAAGTTGTCCTCTGACCTCTGCACATATAATAATAATTATTATTTGAATGGTGCATGGCTGTAATACCAGCATTTGGATAGATAAGACAGTATGATTCTATGTTTGAGGCCAGCTTGGATCACATTAGGGAAACAGTCACCCTATCCCCGCCCCTGGAAAAACAAACAAAACCAAGCTCTGTCTACAAGTTATAGCTCGGATGTGGATTTTCACCTATTACTCCAGCACCATGCTTGTTTGGTGCCCACCATAGACTCATAGAGGTAGCTCAGAGTTCTATATCCGGATCATCAGGCAGCAGGAAGAAAGTGAGAAACACTAGGCCTGGCTTGCACTTCAAAGCCCGTCCCCAGTGACACACTTCGCAATACTGCCCGTCTCTATGAGCCTATGGGGCTATCTTCATTGAAACTACCACACTGAGTGAAGTTCACATGCACAGCCTCACAGGTCATTGCAGTCATCTTCCAGAGAAGTATGAGTCTCCCTGGCTGTGCTTTACTATGTCTATTGGCATAGTAGTTTATTCACATTACTATGGCATTGGGATCTTTAAAAACAAGTGCATTTGGAGATGGTTCAGCAGTTAAGAATGTTTACTGCACTTGCAAAGGACCAAGGTTCAGTTCCTAGCACACCTACCTGTAACTTCAGCTCCAGAGGAATCTGATAGGTTTGTTTGGCCCCTGGACAGGTATATTTATGTGCACAGAATTCAAACACAGATGTTGGGAGCACAAAGGTTCTTGTGCTCACAGACAGCACTAGGGAAATGTAGTGGTAGTAGTAGCTTCCGGTCTGTGGTGCAGTCCCACTGAAACACACAGACGCTTATATGAATTTTATGCTGATTGACCTGGGGCCCAGGCATATAACTTGCTAACTCTTTACTCTTAATCTAACCCATGATTCTTACCCTGTTCAGCCATGGGTCTCGGTACCTTTTCTCAAAGCAGCATAGTTGTCCTCTGCATCTGCTCTTCCTGTTTCCAAAGTTTTTTTTTGCCTGGTAGCCCTGTCCATACTTCTTGTCTGCCTTCAGCCAACCAGTGTTTTTATTAAACCAGTAAGTAAGACAAGCATTTACAATGGAACAGAACACAATCCCACTACAGGGAAACATGTCCAGTTGTCTTTTCAAAAGAAAAGATGTGTAACCTGTTTTTCCACCCAGAAGGCTGGGAATGGAAGTGGTTAATAGCTCTGTGATCTGCAGTATCTATCTGTAGGGCCAGTTCATGTCAAGATCCCATAAATAGGACTGGAGATGGCTAATAACCCAGATGACCACTACACTATCTGTATGACAGACCACACCAGATCCTCCCCCAGGCCCTTAAGGTAACACATGAAGCCTATCTCTAGATTAATACTGGGAAGGAATAAAGAATATCCAGAAATATGGATTTTGGAAGAAGTGACATGTACTTTGAGAAGAGTTTTGATGTGATTATGCCTCATTGTGCACAGGGGATTGTGTTACAGTAGGAAACCTTTTCCCAAATTGTACTGTACTTAAATATGTCTTTAATAAACTTCCCAGTGTCAGACTCTAGAAGTTTGAACCAACACTGGCTACTGAGTCATGTTAATTTCCTTCTTTCCCCTAACAGATGCTTGCTTTGCCGGCCATGATGTTTCAAAGGGACCCCCCCCACACACACACACACAGACACTCATACTCATTATTTAAGATAATAAAATTAATTACATTTATATTTGTGTGTATGTGTGAGCATTTGTGTGCCATGGCACACATGTGGAGGGCAGAGGACAACTTCCAGGGATTGGTTTTCTCCTATCATTTAGGTTCTGGGTTTTGAGTTCAGGTCACTGGGCTTGCTTGCAAGCATCTTTACCTGCTGAACCATCTCACTGACTCAGATATATTTGTTTTTAAAAACTACTTATTTCTGGATATTTTTTTATTCCTTTCCAGTATTAGAAATTAAGGGTAAGCAATAGCTGGCAAGAGGGTGCTTCCTTTCAGTCCAGATGCTCACACAGACTGTCTTGAGTGCTGACTATCCCTGAGATGTTTACTTGTTGAGTTGAATGTCTGCTAAGCAATGCCACTACCCTGTGTGCTGCCCTTGGGGCTGCTGAGAGGTATAGGCCAGGTCCATACTTCTGGCTAAAGTACAGTGTCAGGTTATTGTGGCTGGGAAGGTTTAGGCTGATTCCAAGTGGAGTCACCTCATACCTAGTTCTATGCCAGAGGTTTGAAGACTCACCAGGCTTGTCAGGAAGTTACAGTAGCATTTCTGAGTCGTCTCCTCCTGATTGAACATAGACTATTGTATTAATTCTATTTGGTATTATAATAAAAACCCAGAGCCAGATATTGGGGAGAAAGCCGAATATCAGAGAGAGAGAGAAACAAGCTATAGCCAATTCTCACCTAGCTAACTCCTCAGCCTGTCTCCATGAACCCTCCCACTCCCACCTCAGCTGAAGAGAATGTCTCTGAAGTGGCTATCTTCCTCATTCAGCATTCCTAGAGCTAGGATTAAAGGTGTGGGTCACCACTCCCTGACCTTCACGGATTGGCTCTGTCTTCTGACATTCCAAAGTATTTTTTATTAAATATTTATCACAAGAATAGACCAACCAAGTGTCTTTTGGTAAAATATTTGGTACCACGTACAGGAGACCACACGAGAGACCTGCTACAGCAGCTGTGCTTTGATCCTCACAAGCATGGGCTGCACTAAGATCCACTTTGCTTTCCTCTAGACAGGCACAATGTGAATGAGTCAAACATCTGCCTTCAAATACTAATTCCCACTCATTTTTCACAACTGTCTTTTTAGGAAAGCCAGTTCTTCACCTTCAGAGGACCACGGTTCAGTTTAAGGGTCCTACACAATGCCTGCCTTCAAGGATCTCTGCAGGACAGTTGTACAGTACACAGGCAGCGGAGGACAAGGAGGAGGTCCTGCACTCCATCATCAGTAGTACTGAGGCTGTGCAGGGTAAGCGTCCACCATCTCAACTCCTGGCTTTCACCTGCTGTGTCATGCTCCCTCTGGTGGCCACTCAAAGAAGCTGCCAACTGGCAATTGACACTTCTGGTAGTGCTCACTGTAAAGGAATACTGCCCCAGCTGATGCAGGACAGGGAGGCTGTTTCCAGGCCCTAGGGCCATCTCCAAGGTCCAAAAGGCTTTTGTTTGAAACATGGACAAAACTGTTGATGTTGACAAGTGAGGCTTTCTTATAATTTAGCTTTTTGAGTAAATAGAGCACATAAATAAATAGAGAATATACTGTAAAACCTGGTAGTTAAGGCCAACCCGAGTCTCCCGACCACACACTCTAGGAACTCAGCCTCCATAGTTCACTGGACCTTTACTTAGTTCTTAGAAGGCCCTCTCTGAGGCCACAGAGATGCTCCATATCCTTTATTCTGAGATGTTTAGGTGTCCACATCTCTCAGTCATTCCTCTGTTTAAAAGTTGGAACCTTCAGCATTCTTTCAAAAGGTACATTGTAACATGTTCTTCCACAAAAATGGAGATGCAGTTTTATTGGTTCTGTCTATAATTCATTACCAGGTTCTGTCTCCAAACATGAGTTTCAGGCAGAGACAAAGAAACTTTTGGACATTGTGGCCCGTTCCCTCTACTCAGAAAAAGAGGTAAGATAAGTGTGCATCATTCCTCAAGCTAGTCTGGGTCTGACAAAGCTGCTTCCATGCCATTTTATGAAAGTGCCAAATCCAAGTCCTGTGCTTGCCATCAAAGGCATGAGGTGTGTGCTGAGGACAGGCCCCCCTCTGGATCCACTAATGAGAGGGGTTCTTACAAGTGTCTGTTTTGGTTTCATAGATAAGTATGTGCAGATGGTTCTAGATCGACTTTGGGAATTAGCTAAGTTTTGTTGATAATTTTAAATCTCCCAAGTATTGGCATAGGCATCTACTTTGATCTATGTCTGTGGACTGTTGCTGTGCTTTGAAGCCCTGTGTGGGCCACTTCCACACTACTTGCAGGACTGTGGCTATGTGATGAAGATCAGAGAGTGCTTTGGGCCTCATATGCTGCTTTATAGCTAAGGATGACATTGCACTTAATTTTTTTCTTACATTTATTTATTGTCCTGTGCATGCTCGATAGTACTCATGTAGTGCTCAGTGGATTCTTTCCTTCTACCCTGTGGGTCCTGGAATTGCCCACAGGTCATCAGGCTTGGCAGAAGGTATCTTTATCTACTTAGCTATCTTGCTGGCCTGACCTGGATCTTTATATGTATGTATGTGTATAGTCTAGGGCTTTCATTTGTTTTTGTACTTTAAGCCTGGCTAGGAATGTCCATTGGGGCCCAAATACTCAGAGCCACTGGCTTTTGAACAGGGGAGGAGAAGGGACAGGGTGGGAACTCAGGGGCTCAACAGGCCCGAGCGGCTCAGGCTCCTGTTAGTGTTTACCTCACTGCAACCTAGGTGCCTTTCCTTCTGACTTCCTTTTTTTCCTGACCATTTTCCTTCACCCATGTCAGGGAGCTCTCTAAGCTCTCAGAATGCTTAATATGTTCAGCATGCCCACTAGTTCCCTTGCCGTTAACTTGTTCACAGCAATGCCAACAGCATGCTAGCTGATATTGTAGGCTCTAGTTTTGTCACAATAAACATTTATGGAGCATCCCTTTTGAACAGTGCTTGTTCCCCTGATGTCTACAACAGTACCCTTCATATAGACTTTTATGTGCATGGCCAAAAGAATCTGTTTTCTAGAAGGCCTGGAGAACATATATGTGGTACCTCTCTTCTTTTTCTTTGTGTTTGTTATTTGGAAAAATTCCTGAGAAATGGCAGCCCTCCCACATGCAGCTCTGAGGGCTAGCATTACAGCATGTGTCCTCATGTGCAGCTCTGAGGGCCAGCATAACAGACCTGTCCCCGTGCGCAGCTCTGAGGGCCAGCATTACAGACAGAGGTAGTTGAAGATGAGATTGTTAAAGTTATAGTTTTCTAGTGACAGTTTTACAAATGAAACTTTGAAGTTAAAGTGTATAAGTTTAAGAGACATCAAAATAATAGTTTTTAGTTAGTAATACAAATTAGAAAGTGAATTAGATATAATCCTTTGGACTTATCAAAATAGGATAATTAATGAAATATTTTCTTTGAATTGTCAATTGTTAATGTACTGGACATTATTCATTTATTGATTGTATATATTGTATATAATTATTGTACCTATTGTATGTGGTTAGGGGCTATGTGGGGATATTTTCAAATATAATAAAAACAGACATGTCCTCGTGTGCAGCTCTGAGGTCTAGCATTATAGACGTGTCCCTGTGTGCAGACAGGATTGTGAGCTTGAGGATACCCTGGGCTCAGAAACAGTGGCAATAGCAAAAACAAAATCCATACAGATGAGACTTGAAAAAGCCAGACGTTCCCATTAGGATGGTGTTCACACTTGTAATTCTTGGGGGGCTGAGATGTAAGAATCGAAAGAGGAAAAACCCGAAAAGGAGAAGCTGTTGCTTGCTCAGTGCTCCTAAGGCTGAGATTCTGCAGTAGAAAAGCACCTGTTTTACAGAATTGAAGGACCTCTCGAGTTGTCCACTTCTCTGACCTTTCCTATGGAAAAACCGAGACTCTGTTGTTTGATCCCCACTAGATGAAGTTAAGCAGCAGTTTTTGTTTTGATGGTAGATAATGAAGCCAGGCCTGTGTGTGAATTAGGCAAGTGTTCTGCCTGCATTCCCAGCCTCACCTCCTTTTGGGGTGGGGGCAGCAGTGTCACACTAAATTACCCAGGCTTCCTTGTGTTCATATATTGGATTCACAATCCTCTGCCTCAGCCTCATAAGTAGCTGAGACTACAAGCCTCTGCCATTAGGCCTGGCTTACCAGTGTCCCTTTACTCATGGAGTAAGAGGGACAGATATTTGGAGAATATTTACCATCCTGTGAAGACAGTTGAGAAAGGGCTCGTCACAGGTCTCTTAAAGCCTGAGTTCTCATGTAACTTCAGGCTTCATTGAGTATCCTTCATTTGCTACAGAGTATGTGCTAAGGAGATGGTGTCTTCCTGTCTCTAGGTGTTTATACGAGAGCTCATCTCCAATGCCAGTGATGCCTTGGAGAAACTTCGGCACAAGCTGGTGTCTGAAGGCCAGGTGCTGCCAGAAATGGAGATTCACCTTCAGACGGATGCCGAGAAGGGCACCATCACCATACAGGTATTTCTGCCTTGGCTCCTCCTCAAGAAACAACGAGGCTGACCAGACTCAGGGAGGCATATATTTCAGTTAATAGCTGGACTCAAGTAATGTGCCGACCACTTTCAATCTCAGGACTCTGGCTTTCATTCACTACCCTCCTGAGGAAGCTTGGAGGCACTGACAGAAGAGAAGGAAATTTAAAATTCTCGAAAAGGCTGTGGTTTGCCTTTATTACTTCAGTGGTCTCTTTTGAAGAGTGGTGAGGGTGGGTGGTGTTTTCACTGTTTGTGGTACTGAGAATTTAACCTGGATCCTGCTGTGCACTAAGCAACTTCTCTGTTACTGACTTCTGTATACCCTTGGCTCATTCTTTTTAAAAGATTTATTTATTTTTGGTTTTCAAGGAAAGGTTTCTCTGTGTAGTTTTGGAGCCTGCCCTGGAACTCGATATGTAGACCAGGCTAGCCTTGAACTCACAGAGATCCGCCTGCCTCTGCCTCCCAGTGCTGGGACTAAAGGCGTGTGCCACCACTGCCTGGCTCTAAAAGATATATTTATTTATTTACATTCATGCGTGTTTCTGCTCACACTCACCAACATACAGACCTTCAGAGGAAGACAGGAGGGTGAAGCTGCAGCTATAGATGTGAGTTAAGCACAGAGGTGCTCAGAACCATCCTTGGACCCCCTGCAAGAGCAGAGAGCGGTCAGCTGCTGGGCCATCTCTCTAGCTCTAGTCGTTTACTTTCTTTTATGCTTATGCTTTTATTGATTAACAGAGACATTTTGGCTTCTGAAAAAAGACAATACTAAATTTTTATAGAAAACATTAACTTGGGGCTGGCTCAGCGGTTAAGAGCACTTCCTGAGGTCCTGAGTTCAATTCCCAGCACCCACATGGTGCCTCACAACCATCTATGATGAGATCTGGTGCCCTCTTCTGGTCTGCATGACTGAAGGCAGAACATTCTATACATAATAAAAGGTTTTTACTTTAGTTCTTCCGTTAATTAACATCTGTGATACTTTTAAGTGAACCTAGGTGTGTGGTGTGATGTGAGGGCTGAAATTTACCGTGTCCATGGCTATCATTTCTGCACTGTCTTAAGAGTTCCACCTTATTGCACCATGTTGGAACCATGGTAGGAAATGCAGTGGCACACCACCTGCACAGGCTTCTGTTCCTGTCCGCTGCCCAGAGCACTCTGTCCCCACTGGCACAACCTTAGAACATGTCTCCTTTCTCCAGCTAGTGCTTTTTACAGATATTTCAGGTTCTCTGTATTTCTGTTCAAACTGAGAGTCAGTTTGTCACTGCAAAACAAGTTAAAAGCAGAAAGTATTGGCTACATTTTCTTCTTTAATCAGCCTAACATGAAATTCTTCTTTAAGGGATCTGTAGAAAGTTCCAGTGTGTCTGGGTGGGGCTGCAGACGCCTGTAATAGTTTATATATAGTATACCACTGGGGACACTAAGGAGGGTCACACATCCAAGGCCAGCCTGGACTATATAGTGAGACATTGTCTCAAAATAAAGCAAAGCACAACAAAGCAGTTTTAGGAATCCAGGCTGAAGTGAGTATTTCAGTGTAAAGTGTATTTAATGACCACCTAGAAACCAAATTTTATGAGATTTTATTTGTCCCGCGCCCACTCCTCGCCCGCAAGGAAAGACGCGGTACACACATAGGATCCTTCTGCAGTACAGCTTTAATGGGTCTTGGGGGAGAGCATTTAGCTTACGGAAAATGGAGGGGAGGGCAGAGAGAGGAGAGAGAGAGCGAGGGAGATGGGGGTCGCGCGGGACAGGCCCCGGCGGGGAAAGAGAAAGCGAAAGGGGGAGCTAGGCCCCGGCGTGGCCCGGGCCGAGCCGCCCGCCGCGCGGCCTAGAGCCTGCACCCGGGAGCTGGGCCGGCGTCCGTGCGCACGGCGGGGCGGAGAGAGAGAGAGCACGAGGTAGGAAGCACCCAATTTTATGTCGACCAAACGGCCTTTGCTTTAGACGTATCATCTTCCTATAGGTTGCAGTCCAGTATCCCACATGACGCCATGGAAGAGGCTGAGAAACCAGTCTCGCGAGAGCACGCATGCGTTCTCTACTGACTCAGGCGGGTTGGCCAGCACCAGATAATAGCGCCACCTTGAGGAGTTGGAGCCAGCGGCCTCCAACATTTATTGGCATAGTTATTATATACAAATTAGTTTTTAATTATAATTTTCCATGTTCTTCAATAAAAGATTCAGACTATATCTTGAGCACTTCCTCTAGTACCTTGGAGAGACTTAACTAGAAGATTTTTGATGTGTTTTGTGAGTTCTGACTCATGCAGCAGTCATGAGCTTGCAAGATGAACAGTGGTGAGGCTTTGTCCAGCACTGTCTGGATTGTCAAAGGTGGTTTTGTTTGTTTGCTTTACTTTGGTTTTTGAGAATCCTGAATATGTAAGCCACATTTACACTATTTTCAACCCCAGTGCCCCATGTTGAAATCCTTGTCTTGCTTTTGTGTGTGTTGACTTCACTGTCTGAGCCCTCAGTAGGGCATTGTCCCCTCACACTGCCCTGGAATGACATCCCAGAGGAAGCAGAACTGCTTCTGGCTGTTCTCAGTTGATGAAGTGTTGGTATCTAGAGTATTCCTTGTTGTGTGGTGGGGTGGCAGTGAGGGGTTGATTTTGTGGTGGGAAAGTGAGGAACTCAAGTAGGGCATGATGGGACTTTGAAGGAAGACGGGACACCTTTCTGTCCTTACATGACCTGTGTGCTGGCTAGCTTTTTGTCAGTTTGACACGGGCGAGAGTCATCTGAAAGGAGGGAACCTATGTTGAGAAAATGCCTCTCTATGATCTTAATCAGTAATTGATGGGCAGGGCCCAGCTCATTGTGGGTGGGGCTACCCAGGGCAGGTTGTCACAGATTCTATAAAAAAAAGGAGGCGGAGGCTGAGCCAACCATGATGAGCAATTCCTCCATGGCCTCTATATCAGCTCCTGCCTCCAGGTTCCTGCCCTTTTGATGAACAATGGGTGAAAGAAGCCCTTTCCTCTCCAAGTTCCTTTGGTCATGGTGTTTGATCACAGCAATAGTAACTAACCCTAAGACACCATGGTATATGTTATGTGTTCCCAGGGGTGGAAGCATTCTATTCTGTAGCTCATGCTGGCCTCACCGTGTAGCCCAAGCTAGCCTCACTTCTTCTGCCTCATCCTTCCAAATACTGAGATTACAGGTGTCAGTCACCACACCTGACTCATAGGCCTTTTACTTTTATTTATTTATTTTTATGGACGCTGATCTGGTGTGTGAGAAGGGAGTTACCTTGACCTCAAATTTTAATGCCCACATGCTAACACCATCCCTTGGGGGAACAGGCTCTAGCAGAGCCGCTGCATGAGAAGGCCCTGCGTGAGAGTTGCAGCTGCTTCAGGAATGCACTGGCCAGGAGATTGCAGAACATCCTTCCTGCTTGCCAGATTAAACTGCCCCCAGGGGACCCTCATTTTGCACAGGACCCCACAGTTGTAATTACTGCCTCAATTAATTGTTCTGGGTCAGAAGACCCACTAGAGGATGAATCAGCCTGGTGTGGTGTGGCCAGGGTATTCCTCGGTGATGGGAATGATGGGATTTTTACCTTTTGAATTGCTGACCTCGTTCCTTCTTCCCAGGGTTGGTTTTGTCTGTTTGGGCTGAGGAGTAAACTCAGGCCTCCACAAATGAGATGAACTACTGAGCTGCACCCTGGGCCTGGGTCTTCTCCTATACTGCAGACTGACAGAACTGGGCTTTCTGATGGCCTTATAGTGTGCTTCTTTGTCCCTGCCTAGCCAGTCTCAGATACTGTCAGTATTCCTCGTGCTGCCCATGTGCTTTGGCCTAACTACACAGGGACTGTGTATGACAGTATCTCTCTCTTCAGGACACTGGCATTGGGATGACACAGGAGGAGCTGGTATCCAACTTGGGCACAATCGCCAGATCAGGATCAAAGGTAGGTATTGCCTAGAGCACCGTCCCTCCCCTCTGGGTTGGCACTGAGGGACCGTAGAGAAGTTTCTGTTAGTGGTCTCATTTTGTAGTGAAGGTTGAAGTCAGGCTTTGCTCAGAGTTGCAGTGTAGTGAGTGAACACTCGGAAGCCTGCCTGTCCACGTCCAGGAGGAGTCAGCCATTCCACTTCCTGATACTTGTCTTCAGGTTATCCCTCAGCCACTCCTGAGCTACAAGCCCTGACCCCGATAGTCAGCAGAGGTAGCCACTTCTCTCAAGCAGCATTCATTGCCTTTAAGAATGATCATAGGTTAAGAGAACTGGCTACTCTTCCAGAGAACCCAGGTTCAATACCCAGCACTCACATGATAGCTCACAACTGTCTATAATGCCTGTTATAGGGGATCTGACACCTTCGTACAGACATATATACAATCAAAGAACCAGTGAGCATAAGATACAAATAAGTAAATTTCTTTTAAAAAAAGAATGATCTTGGGCCATCATACACATGCAGTGGTTGTAAGGACAGCCAACTATTAGTAGTCATTTTATTACCAGTGTGGTGGAGCTATGCTGGGAAGACAAGATGTCTCTGTCCTGGGATCCTCAGCAGAGGCCAAAGGTCTGCACTGCCCCCTGCATCCTGTGTGGTTTTCTGTCTCTGTTTGTATAAATGACACTGTTAATCAGCCGAATAAGTCTCACAGGAATTTCTACTTTAAAGCATTTCTGTACTGTGATTTCTGTCCACAAAACTCCTTGTTGAGTGTTTGGATAAGGTTGTCTACAATGTGTCAGACCAGCTGTGAGCTACACATGCAGATTTTAAATGAATTAACACAAGATGAGATATAAAGACAACTCATCGGTCATACTAGGCCTATGTGCTGGAAGCTGCCATGTTGTGTGTATGCAGAGGACAGATCTGTGGGATGGTGGACAGTCAGCTTAGGCCAGATCAAGTACTAGGGTGTTTTGCAGAAGCATATGTTCATCCTCAGTGTCTATGGGACCCCAAAGTAAAAGTATTTTTAAAAAGTGGTACCTGTGCTAACCACACTTATTTTTCAAACAGTATGCTCTGGCTGTTGATACTCTGGGTACTGTAAGCAGGGGTAGTCTTCAGTATAGGGGCAGAGAGTGCAGACTATATAGAAACTACTTTAGAAAAGATGCTTGGCATCCATTCATCTTGTATCCTGGTCCTGGAACTATATATACCCCAGGGCACAAAGGGACAGTGGCGACAGGTTTGTAATGAGATAAGACACACAAGACAATTCTGTCAGCTCTGGGCTTGCTGACCCACGAGGTCAAGTTGCCTCTTTCCCTGTGTGGTATGACCTGAAGTTGTTGGCAATGAGCAGTGTTAATTGGGTGCAGTTCTATTCCTCTGTTTGGCCCAGCTGGATCACTTTGGGCAGCTTGTTACAGCTTTTGTTGACTTAGTCCTTTATGAGAATGTAGAGAAGGTATCATTGCTAACTATGCATTTGGCATATGCTAGAGGACCATGCCAGGCACAGCACAGGCAGGATCAGCCTCTCTGAGCACTCTTTGCTATTACAGGCCTTCCTGGAAGCACTACAGAACCAGGCAGAGACCAGCAGCAAGATCATTGGCCAGTTTGGAGTGGGTTTCTATTCAGCCTTCATGGTGGCTGATAAAGTTGAGGTCTATTCCCGCTCAGCGGCCCCAGAGAGCCCAGGTTACCAGTGGCTTTCAGACGGGTAAGTAAGAGGGTGCCATCTCACATAGGCAATGTTCCTTTTCTTCATGCCACTCATGTCTGATGTCATTTGTCATGCAAATATTTGCAGAGTTGACTGGGGGGTGGGGATGTTGAGACAGGATCTTTCTATTTAGCACAAGTTATCTTGGAATGCCTTATGTAGCTAAGGTTGGCCTTGAACCCACACTAGTCCTCTGCCTTAGCTCCTGAGTGTCGGAATTACAGATGTGCAGCACTGCATCCAGCAAGTTAGAAGTTTCTTAAGATGCAATTTTACAGTTTATGGGCCGTTTATATGAAGTCTGACTCTTCCACTTTGGGAAGCCAAGCGGCTCAGGCATTGGGTCACATGCTCTGTGTTGCCATCTTGTTTGGGTCAGGCTCTTGGTAGTTCAATAAAAGAACAGGCCTTCCTCCAGAGTCCCTTTTTCCTCCTAACCTTTATGCTCTCTAATCTTGATGCAGTCATTGAGGGAGGGGGCAAGCCTGTGTGGGGCCTTTCCCAAGACAGGACTGACATTGTCACTCTCTTAGTTCTAAGGGCAGTGTGCTCTCCCCTTATCCACTTTGGGGTGATGTCTGACAAGATGAAATAAATCAGACTGTTTGGAGAGAATGATGCCTCAACCTAACCATAGCCTGCTCTCCGTTTTCCAGACCTGATTTCTGACCTTGATCTTAATCAGTTCTTCAAGAAATTCACACAGTGTACTTTGGTCATATTCTCCACACCCACCTCTTTTCTAACCCATTCAACTTTGTAT
The DNA here is from genome assembly GCA_033318265.1 of Phyllotis vaccarum. Classification (NCBI taxonomy): domain Eukaryota; kingdom Metazoa; phylum Chordata; class Mammalia; order Rodentia; family Cricetidae; genus Phyllotis; species Phyllotis vaccarum. The sequence continues at coordinate 67,842,710 of JARWLC010000016.1, read as the reverse complement.
TCTCTCTTTTTTTTTTTAAAGTTCAATTTGTGTGCTCATATATTCCTGGACGCCTTCATAGTGATCTACCGCCAGGCGACCTTAAAAGCCACTTTCCCTTTCTGAGCAGTTGCAAATAGCTCTCCAGCTAGTCTTCACCTCCCGCCCCAGGCTGGGATCTGTCAGTCATGTTCTGTGAATTCCTGTGTGTGACGGTCTCTGGCTCTGCCTGTCCTTCCACCCTTTGCACATGACCCCTGAGCCTTAGTTTATGGCTAAGCCTTCCATTCTCTGCACAGTTGTGTGGTCTCTTCAGCAGAAAGATCTTATCGTAATCTTGGAAGGTAACCAAGAGCATTGGCAGTAGCATGTCATGTTGGGGGGAGGGAATCTATGGAACCTCACCAGCTAACAATCCCAGAAGAGGTAACCTGTTCCTGGCATTGGGTGGTTTTTTATCCTGTGTGTTAAGTAGGGGCATTGTGGCCTTATTATAGGGTCAGTGTGTGTGTGTTTTAGGAAGTGTCTGTAGGAGATTTCTATGGGACTTTTTGAAATGTCCTTAGCGTTAGTTTTTCCTTCCTGTGTTTCCCTCTCTCCCTACCCTTCCAGAGCTCTCCCCACTTAGCCTTTGTGGCTCTGTGTTCTGTCTCCCTCCCTTGAAGATCCCCTGCCTTGGCTCCTCACTAACTTCCTGACCGATGGGCCTTCTAGAGTGAGCACACGCTGAAGAGTCAAAGCTGATACCACAAATGAAAGAGAACACAAGACATTCGTCTTTCTGGGTCGTGTGGGGTTTTGTTGCTGCTGTTTGTTTTCAAAGGCAAACTAGCAAGAGTCTATTAGAATTAGAGTAGAGCTTCCTGCGGGGGTCTCTAAAACGGGTTGCCCTGAATCCGATGTGCATCTGCACACTCTTGGGCCAGGAAGCTGGCTGCACACACCCTTCTTTAGTCTGTGTTTCAGCAAATTCCCACAAAGCAGTTCATAGTGGAAGGGCTGGGGACAGAGCAACGGACATTCCCTCTACTTGCATTTCTGAAGTTGTTTCTACTCACCCTGGGCCCTCTGGCCATTGCTGTTGTAAGTCGCATGAACTCCATCCCTTCCCAGCATCCTATGCTAATGTGGAGCTGAGCTAGGCCTACTTTTCAGTCACATGCCCAGGAGGTTCTCATAAAGGGTGACATGATGACTAGGGAGTCCCAGCCATCATACCCTGTATCAATCTGCACCTGTCCATGCCCCTGATTTTGCCAGAGTCAGAAGCTAGAGAGCTAGATATGGTGTTACAGACCTGTAATCCCAGTCTGCAGGATGCTGAGGCAGGAGGATCGTGGTGAGTCCAGCTTGGGCAATTTAGCAAGATTCTGTTTAAAAAGGAAAACAAAGGAGGAATGAAGCAATCCTTGCCCCTTTCACACACTAGTGTGGGTTCCACCTGGGAAAATCTCCGGGGAAGTGATTCTGCCACCAGGGCTCGGTCTGCAGCAAGCTGTAGAGGTAACTTTGCTCTCCTTCATGGTTTAGTTCTGGAGTGTTTGAAATCGCTGAAGCTTCAGGAGTTAGACCTGGGACCAAAATAATCATCCACCTCAAGTCAGATTGCAGAGATTTCTCTAATGAGTCCCGGGTGCAAGGTAAGGACAACCAGACCTGCAAGACAGACAGACGTGCCTGGATGAGGGGCCCGGGCACAGCCCAGAGGGGTCAAGAGAGGACTCAGCCTCCCACTGAGCTAGCATGTCTGTGGAAAACTAGTTCCCACCAGCCCTGTTTCAGGAACTTGATGGGCATGCTATGTAGCCTGTCATTTCTTGCTAGAGTTGGAAGTCTGTCATGCCCTGAGAACTTGGGACTCTGCCACTTTCTGGGCAGAGCCTTCTCACCCTAGGCCTTCTAAGAGCTGGGGAAGGTGAAGACTTCCAGCCACTGGCTTCTTACAGAGAACTCTTGAGAGCACCAATCTCCTCCTTTGCCACTAGATGGCCTCCTGTTGCCATGGTGGATGGTGACCTGAGGGGGTCTGTGTCTGTCTAAAGCATCTGCCTGCCTTGTGCAGAACAGGCAAGACTTCCCTGGAGGGCTGTTGGTCTTCACTGTGTTTCTTTCTCCTCTAGATGTCGTGACAAAGTACAGTAATTTTGTCAGCTTCCCTTTGTACCTTAATGGAAGGAGGATTAACACCTTGCAGGTGAGGCCCTAGGTTGCCTGTGAGACTCCAGCAGCTGTAGAAACTCTCAAGCATCTAGAGCGAGAGATGAATGTAGGGGACATTGCTTAGAATCACAGGAGAGACAAGAGCCAGAAATGCAGGCAGTTTTCCTTGAGGTATAAGTCACATATCACAAAGTTGTGTCCCCTCCTCCCCACTTAGTGGTGATTGTGCTGTGCGGCCAGTTATGCCTCACAACTGCTTCAAAACACTTGTGGCATCCTGAAAAGCAGGCCTGTCCCCACGAGCCGTCCTTGTCCCCAGACCTTCCTGAGAGCCAGTCAGCTTTCTGCCTTATCTGGCCATTGTATATCAGTGCAGCAGGCATAGATAGCCTTGTTCTTGTGTTGAGTAGTGTTTAACTAATGGACAGATCCTGTGTATTGGCTTGCCTGCTGTCTCTGCTGATTACACTCCTGTCTGGTCCCCTGGTTAGTCCTCAGCTTGCTGTCACAACGAGGGGGCTCTTTGTATCTCTCTCCTTGTGTCACCTTTAGCCTGCACCAGTGTGGGGGCTTGCCACTCCCTGTTGGCCTGTCTATGGTCTATGGTCTATACAGTCATTGAGAAACATGTTTTGAACATGACCTTTCCCCCTTATTATTAATCTTTAGGCCATCTGGATGATGGACCCAAAGGACATCAGCGAGTCGCAGCATGAGGAATTCTACCGTTATATCGCTCAGGCTCATGACAAACCCCGGTTCACTTTGCACTACAAGACAGATGCACCACTTAACATCCGCAGCATCTTTTATGTCCCAGAAATGGTGAGGTGCTTGGCTGGTCACAGCATAACCCTGGGTCTAGGACTAACTCACAGCACACAGGGGCTTCCCTTGGAAGAGTGGTGCATATTTGCCATTGTGCAGGGTTGAGGCATCTGGAGGCTGCTGCTCCTCCTACTTCCCCTCTGCCTCACTGGCTTGTGCAGAGGCCTAGCTCGAGTTGTGCTCCCCTGCCCTCCCTCAACAGACTCTGGAAGCTCAGTTCATATTGCTCTCCGGGAAAGCTGGGCTGGTGAGGTTCTCCGGCAAGACCCTTGGCATCCATAGATTAGCAGAAATGCTGGGTCTCAGTTCATTGGACAGTGCTTCCTAAGTCAGTTCACACTGCAGCTGCAGCCAGTGCTAAGGCAGAGTAGGTGTTCTCTAAGAGGGCAGCCAGCAGGGTTTTGGCTTTGTGATCCCAGTGTGAGCACTGCCAACTCATAGTTGGTAGCTCAGTAGACCAGTGAGGCTGCACACCAGAGGACCTGTGATGCCCAAATTCCAACTCCCTGTCTTCATGTGTCAAGAGATATTCCTGTTTCCCTACAACTGTTTAAAAAAAATGTAAAGCCCATGGCAGACTGTGTCTTGCTATGATGGTGGGGAAACTCATGCTGACTTTGGCCTGGAGGCTGGTTTGCTGGTTCTGACTCCTAGTCACATGTGCCTGGGGATATAAGACTTGTTTGGTGTCCTCTGCTGGGTGCAACTCAGGGTGGGTACCCCATCCCTTCCAGAGCTGACAGGTGTGAGGAATGGGCACGTTCTCCCTCTCACCGTGGCCTTGTTCACCCTGGGGCTCATCATCTGTGTGCCTAGGGAGGTGTTGGCTCAATGCCATGCTGTACTCAATCCCACCTCCTTTATCTGGAGGAATCTGCTGTTACGACCTAATCATCATATTCTTTTCTTTCTTCCAGAAACCATCCATGTTTGACGTGAGCAGGGAGATGGGCTCCAGCGTGGCACTGTACAGCCGCAAGGTCCTCATCCAGACCAAGGCTACAGACATCCTGCCCAAGTGGCTGCGCTTCGTCCGAGGTACTGTTTCTGCCACCCAGGCTCAGGTGTGGACCCAGAGTTCCCAAGTGTCATGGTCATATGTCCTCATACTGCACACTGGCTGTTCTTCCTGAGGACCCGGGTTCAATTCCCAGCACTCACGAGGCAGCTTACAGCTGTCTATAACTCCCAAGATCTGTCTGACACTCTAACACAGACGTAACACAGACAGCAAAACGCCAATGCAAATAAAATAAATTAGAAGGGGAGGAAAAACTTTGGCTTGAATTTCAGATTATGCCTGAGTTACACTGGGCCTGAGATTATAGTTTCACACAGAGCTCAGCATTCACATCGATAGCACAAAGACCAACACTATTCATGATACAGTTAGAAACTTTTCTTCTTTTGAGACAGTCTTCTATGAAGCCCAGGCCTCAGGCTCCCAAGTTGTTAGATCACATACTAGCTTAGTTAGTCCTACATTGAATGCCAGGATGTGTTTGCTGTGTGCCCCAACATGCACCACCTCTGGCACAGGCAGTCCCACACTGCGATGGTACTCTTAGGACTACTGCCCTGCCCTGCACCACCCGTGACTAAGGAGCCCCTGCCTGCCCTGCCTGCCTCTCTTTAACTACCCATGGCTCATAGGAGGCCAGATAGTGAGGAGAAGCCAGTTCAGAATGTGAAGAGCTCAGGTAATGGTTGAGCTCCTGTTTGTACAATGTTCTGATGTTCCCTGTCTCCTCAGGTGTGGTGGACAGTGAGGACATACCCCTGAACCTCAGCCGAGAGCTCTTACAAGAGAGCGCACTCATCCGGTAAGCCTAGTTGGGATTGGCGTGGCATTCTAGTGAGGGCTGTCCTTTACTTGGTTCTATCATTCTATCCAAGTGTAGCTTCCGGGAGCCAAGAACAGAAGACAGAGGCCTGAGGGCAGGGTTCCTTTGTGACCCTCCGGCCTAGCTGATCTGACTTCTGAGGTGTTCTGTTGAGTGACCCACTGTGTGCTCAGGAAGAATTTGGGATTGGCTAGGCAACTGCTGGGATTGAGCCTAAAGGTGGTGGGGCCAGGCTGGGCTGTACTGGGCGCCTCAGCTTTCCCTCTGTCACAGGTGCTCGGGTAATGTCTCAGACAGCGCTTGTAACAGCTGCATAGTAGGCATATATTATTTATCAGGCTCTTAGGGTAGAACACAAGTTACTTTTCCCATTAAATACAAATATAAAATGAATGAAGATAGAGCTCGGCCCTTGTTCTCAGCTAGCTTCAGACTACAGAATGCATGCCAACAGTGTAGGCAGCTCCGGTGCTTTCTCATTGCTGGTGGTGAAGATGCGATGCTAAATGTGCAGGCACAGGCTCTGAAAGTGGGGGCTCCTGCTGTCCACTAACGTCCTTGGAGGTGCACTGAGATGGTTCCAGATCTGACCCATCCCACAGTAGGAGAGATTCTAGGCACCATGTCTCAGTTGAATGAGGCAGGGATTGAACCAAGCGTAGAGATGATTTGGGTCTAGGAGGCTCTTCTGGAAGCAGGAGGTGAGGCCTGATGCTTGTGTGGAGACACAGCTCTTAGACTCTCAGGGTTGCTGTGCTTTGTTCCCCAGTCTGACTGAGCAGCCATGCTCATCCTCTACCACCCACAGCTGTTAGACACTGAGGCAGTCTCTCCTTTGGTGGCAGAGAGAGGTGTTCAGCAGCGCCTCCCTCCTTTTGCATTTGTCAGGCTGGGTGGTCAGTCTGAGCACCCTATGCAGAAGCAGCTGCCTTAGCCAGAATGTTAAAAGAATCAGCATCTTCCCGAGTTGAGCAGTAGCCAAAACATTTCTGCTCTGGACCCTCTGAGGCTGGGTGGTCTTCCTGATGCCATTTTCCTCTGTGTGTGTGTGTGGGGGGGTGCCAACCCGCAAAGACTTCTTTCTACCTAGTAGACCCTCAGAACAGCAGTTGGCATTGCTGGCATTGCTGCTGTCTGTCGTCAAGTCCCACTGAGTCTAGAGCTTTTACCCCTCAGGTTGTGAGCAGGCAGGTTTTTATGATGTCTCCTGTGATAATATATATATATATATATGCCAGAGTAGAGAGGGAGCTGGCTGGGAAAATAAAGACTGCCGGGTTCCGCTTTGTGGGGAAAATTGGGGCTACCTCAGCATGGCGACTCATGTGTAGCTGCACCAAAGTCCACTCTGGCCAACTGCCCGCCCACGTCTTATACTTTGGAGAATGGGAGGATTGGTTTCTTTCCTTTTTTTTTTTTTTTTTTTTTTTTTAGATTTCTTTATTACGTATCTCATTATGGATGGTTGTGAGCCACCATATGGTTACTGGGAATTGAACTCAGGACCTCTGGAAGAGTACCCAGTGCTCTTAACCCCTGAGCCATCTCTTCTGCCCCTTGGAGGGTTGATTTCTTTCCTGGGACCGTCTTGTGACCCTCTTTCCTCCTTTAAAAGGAACAATGACTACAACAGGGCACTGTCCATTGTACGGTTCAGTTTCTTCACTGACTACCAACCACTGCTTTGCTCCTGGTGGCCATGGTCATGTCAAGTCTAGAGAAACGGTCTCAGGTCTCTTCTCCGGGGAGCGGGGAGTTCTTGTGGCATCAGGCCAGTCATTCCATAGAGTGGCCCTGCATTTGGAAATGTGACGCTCCCAGGAAAGAAAGGCTGGCCCTGTGGGTGGGGCAGGCTTGCCCCTTCGTTAGTAATGTTCTTGTTGACACTGGGGTAGGGGGTCTTTCAGGCTTCTCTCCATTTGATGACTCTTGCTCTTTCTCAGTGAGTGTCATGTGAAGGGAGCTTGTGCACACACACGTTATTGTTTTGGGGTGTGTTTTATTTTGTTTTTACAGTGCTGGTTATTGCTGGGCAAGTGTTCTACCCCTGAATTGTTTGCCCAAACCCAGGGTACTGTTCTACTTAGAAGAATGTAGAGGTAATCTCCAGCAGATTTTCAGTATTTCATTTATTTATGAGATTTTTAAAGTGGTGTTTGGATTGAACCGAGGGATTCATACATGCTAGACAACCCCTTTCTGTAGTATTCAATAGTATTTTAAAAGGTTTGCCACTGTGGACTGATAACCTATTTAGCTAGGGAACAGTCTTGTTCCGTCAGGATGTATTGTATTCTTCTAGTACTCTGGTTTGGAACTGCCTTTGTGCTAACCCCTGTCCCTTCTAAAAGCCTCACTGTGCTCCTTTTGCTGGCCCAGGAACACCAGGCCCGGGGATTCAATAGAAAACCTAAGGCAGTAGCCTTCCTTTGCGAAAGCCCACTCCTGTGCACTTGACCACTAGTAAAACTGCTTTAGTCCCTTATGTGATAATACATTAAAATGTCCTGACTACAGGATCTTGTTTTGCCAAATTCCAGTGTGCGTGTAACCTGCTCAGTATGTCCCGGCTGTGTGTGTAATGCATACATGCCCTTCTGTAACTTAAACCTGTGGGGCTTTTCCTGGTTTTGGTTTTTTGGTTTTTCTGTTTGTTTGTTTTGTTTTGTTTTGAGACAGGGTTTCCCTGTGTTACAGTTCTGGCTGTCCTGACCAAGCTGGCCTGCCTGCCTCTGTCTCCCAAACCCTGCAATCAAAAGCATGCGCCACTACTGGCTTGTATTGTTTTCTCAGACATTTCTTCCTGTCTTTGGGATTGTTCGATAGCAGTTCTGGGGTGGCTTCAGCAGTGCATGATTCGTTTTAACCCTGAACCTGGTCATAAGTGTTTGCCATGTTGTACAGTGGAAGTCACTCTCCTTACTTCTGATGTGTGGCTCCAGGTGCTCAAGATGCCCACTGCTGGCTGTCCTGTTTATGTTTGCAATGCCACCTTCCTGCGGGGTGCAGTGAGCTTCTCATTTGGGGGCAGCACAGGGTCCCTTTTGTTCTATAGTTTCTGTTTGGCTCCAGATGTGCTGCTGTGCCTATCTTCCGTTTCTGGTTCAATGTGCATTTCTCATTCCCTCAGGGCCCTTACTTCACAGAAAGCCCTGTTCACAGGCAGTAACTTCTGTTCCGTAGGAAACTCCGGGATGTTCTACAGCAGAAATTGATCAAGTTCTTCCTTGACCAGAGTAAAAAAGATGCTGAAAAATACGCCAAATTTTTCGAAGATTATGGCTTGTTCATGAGAGAGGGCATTGTGACCACTGCAGAGCAAGACGTCAAGGTGAGCTGGTTTACTGTCCTCTTGGTCAGCCTCAGCCCATTGCAGTGGAGGCTGGTGGAGGCTCTCCTACGGGGGATAAGGTCAGCAGCTGGAAGGAACAGAGCATATGTCCTTTACTTCAAGTGACTGACAGAGTACCTGCCAAAGTGACTTTAGTGTAGATGAGCTGCTCTTGGTTACCGAGGTTTCAGGTGGGTGCGGAGGGAGGAGGTGCCTGGAGCCAAGACACAGAATTCCAGTGTTTCCTGACTCTTTTCTCCCTGTTTTTACCTGGGCGCCCAGTCTGTGGGGTGGTACCACTACACTCGGGACGAGTGCTTCCCCTCAGTTAATTGTGGCTCCTTCAAGTTGATTTGTTTAGGCCTTTTGTTAGTGAGGGAGCTTAGCAGGAATGGAGAGCTTAGGTCTATGCAAAGCTGTTGGGACCCTTTGGTGTTGGACAAGAGGTTGGAAACACCCTCTTAGACTCACCCAGACGTGTGCTCTGCTGGCACCTCAGCCCAGTCAGGGTGATGAACATGAGCTATCATGTACCTTGTCCCGTAGACATTGTGCTCTTGGCTGTAAAGCCAAGCCTCTAGTCTCTCGACACCCTGGCCCAGCAGCCACCAGGATGAGGGAGGGACACTGTGGGTTCAAGGAGAGTTCAGAAAAGCAGGGCTGAAGATGGGGTACAGTTACTGTCTTAGTTACATTCTTTCTTTTCTGTTTTTCTTTGGGTTTTCAAGGCAGAGTTTCTCTGTATAGCCCTAGCCTGGCTGTCCTGGAATGTCTCTATAGACCAGGCTGGCCTTGAACTCACAAAGACCCACTGGCTTCTGCCTCCCAAGTGCTGGGATTATAGGTGTGCACCACCACCAACTGGCACAGCCTGCTGTCTTATATAACTCAGGACTACTTGCCCGGGTGGGGGGGGGGGATGACCTAGGAAGGAAGCCCTGTGCTCTCCCTCCCTTTCCTCACCACCCCATTCCTCACTATACAGCTTCTGCCCCTCCTGCTGGGACTCGCCTGCCATAGTGCCTGATTTATGTAGTGCTGGGGATCCAATCCTGGCTCCTGCATGCTACACTCTACCAACTGAGCCCACAGCCAAAGAAAAACAAGACTCCACTGTTACTTGTCCATCACTATGAAGGGGGACACTGACTTTGATATCAGGGGCTTTGATGAGGCGTTAGAGCAAGTGAGAGGGAAGGGTCTGGGGACAAGTGCACCCTTAAAGGGCACATCTCCAATGAGTCTACCAACTAGACCCCAGTCCTAAGATCCCCAACTTCCTACTGGCCCATTCAGCCATGAACTCGTATGCCAGAGCCCTGTGATTCAGTCATCTCTCAAGGCCTCGACTATGAGAACTGTTACTTTGGGCACCAAGCTCACGAGCCCTTGGGGGCATTTATGATCCAGTGTGTGGTGCCATTCACTCTCACTGATCTCAGTTCTCAGGGTTTATTCATTTATGTATGCAGGTGTATCCATGGAGGCCAGAGAGTGTCAGGTGGCCTCCTAAAGTTGGAGCTTATATTTTCTCAGCTCGGTTGGAAGCCAAAAAGCCCACCTTGGAGCTGGGGTTCCAGGTGTATGGGCCGCCTAATTGTGTGAGTGCTGGATCTCAATTCCAGCCCTGTGAAGGTCCTGCTGCAGATCCTACAGCCTTAGCCTTCCCTCCGTGTCCTGCTCTCACTTGTAGCTAATAGCATTTGCTGGGCCAGGGCCTCTGGCTGGATTTGTCGCTAAGAGCTAGGTGCACCTTGCCTTGGCAGATCGGAAAACCTTTGTCTCTGTCTGCCTGGAGTCCAGGCATAGCATACTTGTTTGCATCTGTCCCCATTGCTCTTCGCACCTTCTCCCCAAGTTCTTGTGCTGGGATTGTCTGAGGTGAAGCGGCTCACTGCCTTACTGCTGTTCCTGTTCCCATAAGACCCTTCTCTCTGCCATATTCCACGAATACTCCTGACTCTGTAGAGGCTGGGAATGTGAAGTTTTTGTCTAGTTGTCACTGAGGACGGAGAAGATACTAGACCCAAGTAGTGTCTGCCAAGAATGGGGGCTGGTAACCCTCAAACAGTTTGCCCAGCTCTTCTGGAGGCCCTAGGCCACTTAGCTTAAAAGGTTTTTCTGTGGTCCTGTGTTTTTAGTGGGGCTCCTGGGCCTGCCTGTCTGAAACTCTGAGTGCACAGTCATGTCTGGGGACAGGCCAGAGAACTAGAAAAGTGTGAGCTTCCCCGATGTCGAGCTGGGCATGATGCTCAGATCCTGACCCTGTGGTAAGTAGTGATATACCCGTATGTTTGCAGGAGGACATCGCGAAACTGCTACGGTATGAGTCCTCAGCCCTGCCTGCTGGGCAGCTGACCAGTTTATCAGACTATGCCAGCCGGATGCAGGCTGGCACCCGCAACATCTATTACCTGTGTGCCCCTAACCGTCACCTGGCTGAGCATTCACCATACTACGAGGCCATGAAGCAGAAACACACGGAGGTGAGTGGGCTCCAGCCTGCTGCTGGACCAACGGTGGTATCTAAGAGGCTCTGAGCTCTGAGGGAAGGGCTGAACTCCCAGCTCTGTGTGGGAGAAAGTGACTGAATGTGTGTGAGGCAGTGCCCGGGTCTGTGACGTGGCTGTCCTTAGGTGTGTGCATCTGTTGCTAAGACAGCCAGAGCCTCCATGTCTACGCTGTGGGCTAATAGGCCTGCACTCTTGCAGGTGCTCTTCTGTTATGAGCAGTTTGATGAGCTTACTTTGCTGCACCTGCGGGAGTTTGACAAGAAGAAGCTGATCTCTGTGGAGACAGACATCGTTGTTGACCACTTCAAGGAAGAAAAGTTTGAGGACACATCTGCAGGTTGTCAGTTGTCCACAGGGCCATCTTGACCTGCTCCTGAACACAGAGCATTCTCTTCCACTTGGATTTTAAAGTCCTAAAATTTACAGGGAACGGGGGTGACCACAAGTGTGTTCAGGGTTCTCTATGCCAATGAGAGGCATTTCTAAGAGCGTCTGTCCCTAGTTCCTGGTGAGGTGTGTGGCTAGAGACAGCTCGGGGATGTGCTGAGTGGAGCCCTAGACTGACTGACTTGTCTTGTACAGCTGGTGAGCGCCTGTCCGAAAAGGAAACAGAAGAGCTAATGGCTTGGATGAGAAACGCACTGGGGTCTCGTGTTACCAACGTGAAGGTAAAGCCTCCTAGCAGCCCCTTTGGAATTTGGGGCCTCTCAGAGCCTGACTGCAGCTGTGAGATGCTGGCCTGGTAGGGTCCACAGGAAGGCACTGAAGCCAGGCCAGCATCTCACCACCAAAGTTTTCTTTCCCAGCACTCTCATGCTCCCAAGTGTGTAAGTCTGGACTTCTGTCCTGTCTAAACCTGGGGTCTAGGCCTCAGGATGGGTGCTTCTGAGGAGCCGCCTTTGCCTCCTTTTTGCCTCACTAACACAAGGGTCCTGTTTGTGTCTTCTGTCATGAAGAGGCCTCACTTGAGCAACTCGGGCTCTGCCTCTCCACAAAGAAGGGTCTTCTAGCGACTGGGGAGAAGGATTGCGCCAGCCCAAGTTCATGCCCCTTGAACATCTATCTGTGATCTTTGTCCTCATAGCTTGAACAAATTCCTAGAGCAGATGATATAGAAGCAGGTCCACCGTGAGGCCAGTTTGCTTTCTAACCAGTGGCCTGGTTAACTTCATCCTGCTTTAGACCCTGTCAACCCTGGGCCCCTCACTACTATGTTCTTCCTCATCCTGGGCCTTGTTGCAGGTGACGTTCCGCCTGGACACCCACCCTGCCATGGTGACAGTGCTGGAGATGGGGGCTGCTCGGCACTTCCTGCGCATGCAGCAGCTGGCCAAGACCCAGGAGGAACGTGCTCAACTACTACAGCCCACGCTGGAGATCAACCCCAGGTATGTCCAAGCTCAGCTCACACCTGTCAGGGCCTCCTTCATAGGATCTTCTGTGTGGAGAGCATTCAAAGTCTGGATGTGAAGCTTATGTGCTGTGTAAGGATGGTTCTAAGAGAAGGGCCTTTGGAGTTAAGCAGAGTTAAATGGTGTGCACTAGAAGCTTAAACAGAACATTGCTGATCTAATGTGTTCCCATTTCCCTGCAAGAGTGAACTGGCATTTTCTCACTCTGCCTGTTGTGGGTTTTGTTTTGCAGTCTCTGAACCCTTAAAGCCACTTGTGGTAGTTGCCATTTTTTAACTTTATGGGATGGATCTTGGTTTGCTGGCAGAGTGCTGTTTTTAACTCAGGCTCACTGTGGATCTACCTCAGGACTTTGACAGGCATTTGTGTGACTTCCAGTTTGAAGCTGTTGGGAACAGGTTTGCTATGAACACATGTTTCTCTAGGTTGTACAGTCCTTGGTGGTCCAGGTGTATAGCTACATTAGCCTGTCCCACAGAGTTCCCGGTCTATTATGGGGTACCCACCTTACATTTATTGCCCAGCCTTAGAGCCTGTCTTCTAAGACTTCTCCCCCACTGGGTTCTCTTTTTTAGTGTTCACTTGTAGTTAGTTTGTGTGAGATGGTCTCACCTTGTAGCTTTGACCTTCCTGGAACTTGCTTTTTAGACCAGGCTGGCCTCGAACTCACCTGCCTTTGCTTCCTGGGTGCTATTATTAAAGAGTACATCACCATGCCTGGCTGTAGTTCCAAATGTCTGTTGTCTTAGGGTATCTTTTGATGATAAGAAAATCTTAATTATTATAATCAAATTTATAAATCTTAGCTGCTTTAGGATTTCTGTGGAATCAGCTCTTTCTGAAAAGCTCTATTGTTTAGTGTTAATTAGGAGTTGTTTTTTTTTGTTTGTTTGTTTTTTGAGATAGGGTTTCTCTGTAGCCCTGGCTGTCCTGGAACTCACTCTATAGACTGGCCTTGAAGTCAGAGCTCTGCCTGCCTCTGCCTCCTGAGTGTTGGGATTAAAGGCTGCACCACCACAACCTGACACTCTTACAGTGATTGTTGTCTGGGTGACCTAGAATCGGGGGTTTTTCATGCTAGACAGGTATATTGTAGTTTTTAGCGTCCTAATAATCATAACATAACTGCAGAAGCTCTGAGTTAGTGATGCTCAGCTTGAACTGGCTTCCCTCTTGGTTTCCATGATGTAGGCACACACTCATAAAGAAGCTCAGTCAGCTGAGAGAGCGTGAGCCGGAGCTGGCCCAGCTGCTGGTGGATCAGGTGAGGATAACTGACCTTGTTTCTTTGTGTGCCCTTGGATAGGAAACTGTTCTCTTCGTAAGGGTCACATGTAGGCCAGACTGGACTTGAACCTCCTCCTGATTTTTACTGTCTCATCCCTCTATTTCAGATCTATGAGAACGCCATGATAGCAGCAGGACTCATCGATGACCCCCGGTCCATGGTAGGCCGCCTGAATGACCTTTTGGTCAAAGCCCTGGAGAAACACTGACAGCCCAGGTCTTCTCAAGTCACAGAGCTGCCTGGGAAGGAAGGACTTGACACACAAATACCACCAATTGCCCAAGCTCAGTTTTATTTACCTCAATTAAAGAGTATTTCTTATCTATATGGTAGAGATTCTATCTGTTCTGAGAAAGTAGGGTGCTGCAGTTGTACAGTGAAGTCTTCCTCACCAGAAGCATATGGCTGTGCTGCTTGATGACATTAGGTTTTCTTGAGTGTCACCTCCACTGGGTAATGGTCACTGATGGCTTCAGCCTACAGAGGTGGGAAGACAGGGAGGGCATGGGACTCCTCCATACCAGAGCATACCAAAGCCTGCTGCTTCTACCCTAACCCACCTCCTCCCTCTTCTCATGTTGGAATCAGCCAAGTGAGCTCTTGCTTGGGCTCTCGTTAGCTTAACCACAGGAATGAAGAACATACCAGCTGCTTGCTAAGTCCGTATGCTGCTTGGAAGTCAAAGGGAGCAGCGGAGTTGGGAACAATAGCGCTCTGGAGCAGAGCTCCAGCAACCACGATCCTGTAGGACAGAGGACAAGGCTCCTTCACCCTCTCGTCCCACATAGAGTCTGAGGTCATGGTTTCCTGGCCCTCGGTCCAAACTTGGTTCACCCAGGACCTAGCATGTGGGGGACACCCAGATGGGACCCCATCCACCAGCAGCCATTCTGACAAGAAACTAGGACCCTGTGAAGCTAAGTTTCTGCCTCATTTGAGTAGGAGACAGGAAGTGAAGGGTTGAGTAGCCATTGATTCTGAAGCTGGCGACTATATCCTGGCGGCTTACCTGTCATAGGCACAGTGTGTGGATGTGGCAGTGGTATCAGCGCTGTCAGGAATCAGCCACTGGAAGATGGTGCTTGTCCGAAGGCGGATAGAAGACCACTGGGTGGAGCTGACATAGCTGCAGTCAGCATTGAAATCTCCCATAAACATGACGTCCTACCAGGAAACAAGCCTTTTGGTCCAGGGACAGATGGGGCCAGTAGAACCCACTGTCCTCAGGATTGTCCTACCTCCAGGTCCCACTTTTGTCGGACGTCCTGATAAACATCATAGAGGGCATCAATCTCAGTCACAGCATCTGTCGGGGCTGCGTGCAAGGGTACTATCGCAAACTCTCTGACCTCTGAGGAGATAGCAGACATGCCAAGGACATGCTATCAGAGACCAGACTGGATAGTAGCTAGCCTGAGGATACACTGGGCCCTCTCCTGCAGGGCCTGACTTAGCTGTGAAGCCGAGATAGAGTGTGTGACAGTCCCCCAGAGGATAAGCATTGTCCTTGTTGAATATAAATTGAGAGCCCTGGGAGCTGAGGGCGCTCCTGAGGAAGTGGGTTGGGGGGGGGGGCACAGTTGTCTAGGCTTCTAGAGGTCTGGGTGTGAACTCTGGTTGTGTCTCCAACTTGGCCTGGGCAGGTCTGAAAAGGGTACTCACCAGTGAATGGGGAAAAGAATTTGACAATGGCCGGCTCTCGGCTGAAGGTGTCTCCATCAGGCTCAGGGCCATCATCAAAGTAATAGCTGTCCTGAACAGACACCTGGTCATGCCTATGGAGAAATCAGGTAGGAGGTGACATAGGGCTATAACAACTCTCCAGCCTATGCCTCAACCTTCTAGAAACATACTGTCCAGGGAACAGGAGGGGCCAGGTGTGTACTTCGTGAGGCACAAGGCTAACCCAAATTACAAGCTGTGAGGCATCAGAATGGATGCCCACCCAGCCTTACCCTGTGGCCTTGCGCTCTGGCCCTGTAATATACATTGCAACTCCTACTCTGTAAGGGCCTGTAAGTAAAAGGGGATGCTCTGGGCTTTCTAGACCACACCAGCCTCTGCAGTACAGATTGGGGTCCTACATACATCCCTGTGCTTGTATCCCCAGGCTTTGATAACGTAGAGCTTTACCTGTACAAGAAAAGGTACTGTTCCTTGTAGCTGTTGCGACCCAGGGGCTTACTGACCACATACCGATAGGTGTCAGGTGTGTCCCTGGATAAAGGAAAAAGTTGTCCTTTAGAACCACAGAGGGAGCCTCCCATCAGCTAGTAGCACCATCCATGGAACACAAAGGGAGTGAGGCTGCTCCCTCTAAGTGGTTGTAATAGACACACTCCAGGACCCAGACACTGTCACCTACCGATTGAGTTCATCCAGCAGCTTCCCAACAGCCACCAAGTGGGTGTCTCTGACCTCTTGGACAAGGGCAATGTCATAGCGACTCAGGATCTGGGGGTAGAGCCACAACAACTTAGCAAGACAGGCTGGATAGACAGTCATGCCACTAACAACCCCAGGGCACGGTTCTACCTATAGCTTACACTCAGCCACATATCTGTCAGTTGTGGACAGCATGACAGCGGCCTGGGCTGACAACCCTGACATCCCCCATGTACTGGTAAGGCCTGAGGTTCACTGATTTCTGAGGTCCTTAGGGAAGCTACCACCTCCCCATGGGGTCTTTCTGCTCTCAGACATGGGCCACCCTAAACTTACTTTCACAATGTACCTAGAAATGGTGGCATTGGACATCTTAGTCTCCCCGAAAGACCGGATGTTAAAGGCTGCAATTCTCAGAGTCACAGCCAGCTGCAGCAAGCTGGCCAGGGTGAGCAACACCCCCATCAGCCCTGTGCATCGCATCCTGTGAAATTGTGGGTGGTCAGGACAAAGAAGCAGTGACCCTCAACCCAGCCTCTAAAGCCATCCTGTTCCATCCTGTTCCATGCTGTGCAAAACACCCGCTTGGCAACATCAGCCTTGCACCTTTTACCACAGAAAAGACCCTGGGTTTCCTCTTTAACTCACCTGAAAGCCAGTCGTGGGTTCAATGCCAGCTTGAGATGACTGTGGTCACTGGAGATAGCACTAGCCAGAACAGGACTGCTCTGTTGGTGGGGTGAGTTCCGAGTCTGCTCTGGGACTGACTGGCTGGTGAACAAGGTGTGTGGGGGTCACTCCACAGATGACCAAGCCTGACACTCACAGAGACGCCTGTAGAAATGAGAATTTGCCAAAACCCTGGAATATCCTGGTACTAATTTCTCTTTTTACTTTTAAAGGAAAGTTCTTTTTACAAAATGTATGAAGGAAAAAACCAAAAAGCAGTGTGCAGTGGCATTACCTGCTAGCACGAGGTCGTGCTCAGACAGTGCCAGCCTGCCCTGCCCTGCCAGTTTTAAAGGTTCAGGCAGTTATGACCTCCCCAGGGCACATGTGTACCCTTCACCTGAGAGCACAGAACAATGGGGCTGCCTATGTGGCCATCCTTCTGGGGCTCTGGCCAGGCCAACAGCACATGCTGACTTCAACAGACATAGAGCCTCCTTGCTGCTGTAAAAACAGTGCCTGATAATGTTTGTGCATGGTTATAAAATGTTTCATGGTGTCCTTTGCCCATTCCGTCTTCCCTACCAGGGGTGGGCAGTAGGTGTGCTGGCTTATCTACTTATGTCTGGTCTGGGGAACCTTAGGTCACCTTGTAGCCAGAGGATGATTTCCAGACATGTACCTGGATTCTCAAGGGTTCTGACTGAATGGAAAATGCAAGGCCAGGCGGTGGGAATTCTTCCTGGGGGAACAAGCTCAGGGGAACCCCAAGTGCCTACATCTTGTAACTTGGGGCTTGGGGCAAGGTCTCACAGTCCTTGATAGTTCCCTTGTGTTCCTCTCCTGGGGCTGCTGTAACAAGACACCACAATCCATGAGAACTCTGTAGCCAGAGGTTCAAAACCCAGGTTATCATGTGCACCCCACTCTAGGGGAAGATTCTTGTCATTCTAGCCTCCCCTTCAGGTCATGCTGGGTGCTCTTGGATCACTTATCCCTCTATTTGATCAGTGGGGCTGCATTTAGGTTCCTCTCAGATAAGGTCAGGATACTTTCCCATCTTCCCACCCTTCATCACATCTGTGATCCTTTTTTTTTTCCTCCGTAAACAGTGAGCCCACGTGCACATATGGAGGCCGGAAGTTGTCAGGATATCCTCCATTGCTCTCTACCTTATTTTTTGAGACAGGATTTCTCACTGAATCTAGGGCTCACTAAACTGGCTAGAGCAGCTGGCCAGCAAGCCCCCAGAATCCCATGTCTACCTCCTACTCTTGGGGGTACATGAGTGCTGTGCACTGACTCCAGCCCTCAAACTTGTGGATGGGCAAGTACTTTACCCATGGAGCCATCTTTCCAGCTCCCAAGATTCTCTTTTGCCAAATATTAGGATGTGGGCATCTTTTAGGGTACCATCATTTATCCCTCCATCAGAAGCTCTATGTAGGTGGGGTTGTTGGCTCTCCAAGGACATGTACCTGGATTCTTAAAAATTCTGGCTCTGAATGGAAAATGCAAGGCCAGGCAGTAGAAATTCTTCCTGGGGGAACAAGCTCAGGAGAACCCCAAGTGCCTACATCCCAAGAACAACACTGCCTGGGGAAGGAAGAACTTGTACACACAAGGAGCCGTGGAGGCAGGATATTGGAGTGGGCAGCTATATGAGGTTGGATGTATCCCAGAGCAGAGTACCCTGGAGCCAGGAGTCCGAAAGGCTTTCAGCAAAGGACAGCAGATCTGCCAGCTGGCCAGGGCACCTGGCATGTAGGACTAGAAGGAATTATTGAGTACAAAGGTAAAGAAACCTCCAAGAGGCCAGTGTCCCAGGGCCACTGATGCTCATCTGCGCCTGTGTCTGACACGTGGACAAGTCTCAGAGATGGAATCACCCACCTGCCCATCACAATTCTTTTGTTGAAACAGGGTCTCATAGAGCTCAGAATGTGTAGGTAGCCCAAGATGATCTTCATCTTCTGGTCCCCCTGTCTCCACCTTGCACATTCTGGGATCTGGGCTGACATTGCAGGTAGCACGTGCTGGTTGTGAGGAGCTGGGGAGCAACTACAATCCAGCCCCATTTGACTCTTCAAAAGGATGCATGCCCGTGCTTCAGTTCTCAATCTGAGGCTAGAACAGACTCAAGTACCAACACCCAGTCCCCCCATACCCGGCAAGACTGCTGTGGTACCTGGTGACTCTCAACACAACTCGTATTTTTTTTACCTTGTTCCCACATCTGAGAGACTAATGTCCAGAGTGGGAGCAGATCTAGGGGTCAGCCAATGTGCACTGAAAGGTGGCTAGGACCAGTAAGATCTGGCACATGTGGCTTTCAGTATGGGGCCCCAGCCCCTCTGGATCTCAGCATATGGAAGATAGCTAAGGGTATTGGCTAACCTGTTATCCACTGCCTGCTCCTGGGAGATCCTGGGTAGCCCTACTATCCTTGTAGCCAGGAGAAAGGCTAACTTGGGGCTTAGGCGGCAGCTGGGTCCTGGGCACCAGTTCCATGTGGTGACCTTCACAACAGGCTCCCAGTTTGGGTCTACCTGGGCTTGAGTCAGGACCATGCACTTGGGATATGGGCTTCTCTGCCTGCTCTGTGTTTGGGGATCAGTTTACCCCTCTTAGAAGGGAAGAAGCCTCTGGGATGTTACACTGCTTCACTTACCTTTCCTGTGTTCTATGTCAGCTAGAGATGTGTAGTCAGTGGCCTCAAAACTTAGCACGAACAATAATAATTATCTCTGTAGGTCAGGTGTGATGTTTGTCCCTGGGGCTAGACTAGAAAGACAACAAGGAGAGAGGTGGATGCTCCACCAGATAAACGAGGTATACGATGCCCTTGCATCTGTATGCTGCTTCTGCAATGCTCA
Organism: Phyllotis vaccarum; assembly: GCA_033318265.1. Classification (NCBI taxonomy): domain Eukaryota; kingdom Metazoa; phylum Chordata; class Mammalia; order Rodentia; family Cricetidae; genus Phyllotis; species Phyllotis vaccarum. Next base: position 67,823,425 of record JARWLC010000016.1, on the reverse strand, counting down.
GTGTCAGCAGGAACATTCTTCCCATGCCAGAGCCCACTTTGGAGATGTAGGAATAGGCACCATAGGAGGTAGAAGCAGCCCAAGGCTTCTGGAATTTTCAGTCCCATCAACAAGGATGTGTTGACAGCCAGTAACTATGACGAAAGCTGGCTACTTTTTCAGATCAGGTGAGATGTTTTAAGGTCAGCCCTTAATCTACAATACTCCCTTTTTAAATTATTCTTATCACTGGTACCAAATGAAACAGCAAATAACAATGGTTTATTGAAGTATGAGCCACGTCAAAGGATATGGGATGAGCCCTCTTAAGCACTGTGACCAGAAACAACCCTGGGAGGGCGGGCCAGGTAGGGCTCTATGCCACAGCCGTGCTGCACAATCCTCCCTAAAGATGGAACACAAAGTAACTCCAGGAAGTGGCAATCTCAGCAATAGTGTGCACCAGGCTCAGTCCTGTTCCAACCCAACATGACAGCTTTTGTACTTTCTAGTGTTCTGTGTGTGTCTGTGGGCCTCGGCTGTGGAAGTCTTATACTGAGAAAACTGATGCCAACCGAGACAAGGGTGGTATTATCGAAGTCTCCGGCAAGTGGACATATCCCAGGAATAATTACGGTTAAAAATAGAGCTTATTGGAGGGCAATGGTGATGCATGCCTTTAATCCCAGCACCCAGGATGGCTCTCTGAGCTCAAGGCCAGCCTGGTCTACAGAGTGAGTTCCAGGACAGCCAAGGTCACACAAGAAACCCTGTCTGAGAAATTAAGAACAAAAAATTTAATAATAAAAGTTCATGTTTGCTTTTCCAAATGTTTAGTATAAATGTGAGGTCATAAATGTTGTTTGGGTTTGCCTATATATGTCAGTGATTTCCTTTGACCTAAGGGCCTCTTAAAAGTATTATTACTGAATCTTTACTAAGTGTTGTCTGAGTGTAAGCCTAAGAAGCTTTGACTTGGTGAGATGTCATGACCTGAACTGGGGGTCATATATACTGCCTTCCTCACTTTATTTCTCTCTTGTATCGTTTACAAGAGCTTGTTCCAGATCAGCAGTGGAATGGACCAGTGGGTAAAAATGCTTGCCCCCCCCCCCCAACCTGACAACTAGAGTTCAGTTTCTGGAACCACAGAGGGTCTAGAAAAAAGCTGACTCTCTTTTGTGCAGGCATACATTGGAAGGGAAAGATGTCAGCAACCTCTGGGGAGTGGTGGGGAATGAATGTTTCTCCAAAACAAGATCCAAAACTCAGTAACCGACCCTACCATTCTCATCAGTAGTGCCACTGAGTACCACTATCTACAGGGAAAAGTCTCCCCGCAGATAAGAGACAAGAAGGAAGAAGACTTTGAACCCGAGTTCTGTAGTCCCCAGTAAGGGCTGAGGGTCAGCGGTCACCACAGAAGGCATTCAGTATTTTGTGCTTCCTTGTTAAAGGACACAGTGACATGCCTACATAGCCTTGAGTCTGAGCAGACTTCCGTGAGGAGTGTCTAACCCTGTAACAGGGACGTGACAGGTCTATAAATGGGTGCATTTGTAGCTGTCTTGAGATGCATGTCGGGCATAACTGTGTCTGTATCTAATGCCAGCTTGCAGCAAATAGAGGAGACGGAGCAGAGTGCCACCATGAAGACACAGATGAACCAGGCTGGGAAATAGTACCCACTAAGGACAATATCACCAATAAATTTCATCAAAGAGAAATGGAAATAAGCTGGTAACTGCAGTGTTGACATTATTTAGATCCCACAGAACAGTGATCTGTTGATCTTATAAACATTTAACAATTTGAGACAAGTGACAAGCCTGGAGGTACAGGCATACGATCTATGTCAACTCAGGGGGTTGACAGAAGAGCATCAAATTCCAGGCCAGCCTGGGCTCTACTGTAAGATCAGTACCAGCCAGAGTGCCTTAGTGAGTCCCTGTTATAAAGTTTTTTTAAAAATTTGTGGTAGAGTACTTACTTTCTGAGTATGTTCAAGGTTGTAGGTAACCCTCAACACACACAAAAGAGATAATCAAGTAGTTTTAAATGGAAATCCCTGCTGCATCCAAAATTAATCATAAATTTTAAAAGAATGGAGACCTAGTGAATTATCATCAAGCATATGGCGTTCAGGTTTGGCTAATGGCACTGGGGTCACATGCCCATGAGCCACAGTGTGGCAAGATGAGGTTTGTAGGATGTGCCCTGAGTCTGGGTGATACATACATGAAAGATCCTTGATTTCCATGGTCTAGACATACCAAATTTTTCCATGATTAATTTTTAAATTTTATAAATCAAATTGAAAACCCTGAGGAACCTGAATCTGTGTTCCTGGGACACAGTCACTCATATTTGATTCAAAATAAACCTCTTTATTTCCTTTAAAAGGAAATACACTGAGTCACACAAGCAGATATAGTGTGGTATCCAAAAATAGACGTGAAAGTGAAAAACTCAAAATGGCTTAACCCTGAGGTTTGCAACTCAGAAAACTCCTTGGATAGGGAGAGGGAGGATCCTGGAGAGGGGGGTCCTGGAGAGGGGGATCCTGGAGGGGGGATACTGGAGGGGGGATCCTGGAGAGGGGGGTCCTGGAGAGGGGGGATCCTGGAGGGGGGATCCTGGAGAGGGGGGATCCTGGAGAGGGGGATCCTGGAGGGGGGATCCTGGAGAGGGGGGTCCTGGAGAGGGGGGTCCTGGAGAGGGGGGTCCTGGAGGGGGGATCCTGGAGAGGGGGGTCCTGGAGAGGGGGGTCCTGGAGAGGGGGGGTCCTGGAGAGGGGGGTCCTGGAGAGGGAGGGTCCTGGAGAGGGAGGATCCTGGAGAGGGGGATAGGGAAAACAATGAGCAGGTGAGTTCTGGGCACAGGGTGAGGGTGTAAAAGGATGTGACTAGTGGCAAACTGATACGGACCATGGGGAAGGGAATTTCTTAATCAGTTGCTGTCACATCTGGACTCAGTAGTTTTGCCTGCTTGGGAGCTACTCTTGGGGTTTTCTGAGGCAGTGACCTCATCTCAGACCAATACTGGGCTAGGAATGCCATCCCTAACCTCCGTTGGGCACCCTAATCTTCCAGTCATAATGGACTCTAAGTGGTACTACTCCATTTTCCCTGCCCATCAATCATGGTGGCCCCACCAACTCAGATTTTCAAACCCCTGAGACCACCCTAGTCCCTCAGCTTCTCCATATGTGCCCAGCTTCTCTACTTCTCCCTGGACGTGCAGTCACTACACATTCTTACCAATTATCTATGGCCTCCCTGCTTATCAGGATTCAGCACACAGTCCATGGGGCTCCAAGAACACCTCATAAATTTGTAATCAGATCCTTGGTCACATTCTTCTTCTCCTTAAAATCTGTTATCAGGTTTTCATTGCCCCTTCCATGAAATCCAATGCTTACCATGACCTACGAGATTTTAGCTCAAAGCTTTCCATTCAACCTTAAGAGCTGGGTCCCTTCCTGTTTTCCAGTTTTGGTTTAAATGTGACCTCTTCTGGAGAAACTATACTCTCCCTGCATTCCCTGTCCCCAACACAGCCCACTTTCAGAGTCTCACACCTATTGTCATCTATTTATTTTACGGCGATAGGCAATTTTTGCTCATTTCCAGCCAGCTCCTTGGGAACACCAGCTTCCTGGGGCAGAGATCATGTCTCTCCTGTCTGTGGAAATCTCTGGTGCCTTCAGCTAATCACACAAAGCTGCAGAGATAGCTGAGCAACAAGCTCACTCACTCTGCCCCTTCCAGAGCTACTTGAAAGGCACCCTTTGTCTCAGGATCCTCCAGAGAAGTCCAGCAGGGAGCAATGGAGGCACTCAAATAGCACCTGCCACCCACAGCTCCTAGGGGTTTGGTAGCTGCTATAGCCATAGGTCCACTTCCTCTCAGCCAGAGTACTCTTCAGGATCAATGTGCACTGGCCCGCATCCTGGGGACAAAGGCAGCATCCATGTCTTTGCCATGACATTGCTTTGTTCCTAGAACAGGCCCCAGGTAGTCCTAAGTTCAGCAAGCTGTCCTTTGCTCAGGACCCAATATGGGCTCACCAGCCCTGCTCACTGGAAAGATACCATTAACCCAGAGTGGAAAATTCCTCAGAACAACAGCACCTGGTTTGCTGAGTCCCACAGCTGCTGCACAGTTGCGCTTGGCCAGTCATGCGGAGCCCAGCATACAAGTGAGCAGGTTCAGCTGTTTGGCATGTCAGACCAATGGCACTCCGAGGCAGACCCTGCTGAGTCCCTCCCCCACACCCCACAGTCCTTGCTGCCACCAAGGCCATTTTTCTGCCCTCTGCTTTTAGGGAACATGTAAATAGAAATGTAAAAATAATGCTGCAGAAGTTAGTGCCCTTGTAGACTAAGGTCGTAGGCAAGAAGAGGGTTCGTGTTCCCAGAGGGCACTGGATCTCCTAGGTATACAATAGTAGCCTAGGTGCTAATGCCACACTTATACCATCTAACTCACAGTGTGTGTCTTGTCTCACTTGTACTGGCTCCACTAATGGCGTCTGACACACATACTTCTGAGTGTGCTGCTTTGAATAATAACGGGCCCCATAGACTCAAATATTTCTATAACAAGTCATCGGGGAGTAGAGTTTTCTGAAGGGATTAGAAGGAAGAGGAAGTGTAACACTAGGGGTGGGCTTTGAGGTTTCACAAGCCCATGGCGAGCCCAGGCTCTCCCTGAGTCTGAGGATCAGGATGTAGCTCTCAGCTTCTTCTTCAGCACCATGCCTGCCTGTCTGTCACTGTGCTCTTCACCGTGATGGTTAGGGATTCAGCCTCTGGAACTGTAGGCAACCCTCCAACTAAATTCTTTCTTTTACAATAATTGTTTTGGTCATGGTGTCTCTTTACGCTAAGACAGGGTAATCTAAACTCACAAGAGCACCTGGAGCGCCACAGAACCCCAGGAACCCACTGGTGGAGGAAGGTCACAGGACCTTTCCTGTGTCAAACAGTGCCTTGGCGCAGACGACAGCCTAAGCACTTGGCAGGAGGCCTGTCAGCTCCGTCCCCTGTTCCTAGGCCTCCCTATCCCCAGCTTAGGTGGGTGACAAGTGACATAGGATAAACTGTGGAACTACAAAGCCTGGTTATGACATGTGAGAGGGTGAAGAAGACCCTCCGGGCACTGCTGAGATGAAGATGCTTTGAGAAAGCAGAGAACCTGATGTGGGCTTCCTACACCTGAACTTGAGTCTTGTACTCACTAATGGCAGTGCTGACAGTGCCCTTTTGGATGATAACCACCAAAGTTCCAGCCGCTGACAGTCAGACTAGCATATGCCACTTTTTGTCTGGAAGAGGCCATTTCCTTTCCTGGAAGAGGCCATTCACTCAGACGTCCCCACCCTAGCCCTGGCCTTGGCTCTGCTGGTCTCTACTCTTGTTTTTTTGTTTTGTTTTGTTTTTAAAGTCAAGGTTTCTTCTCTATGTGTCCCTGGAAGGCCTGGAGTATGCTATGTAGACCACCAGGCTAGCTCTAAACTCACAAAGATCCGCCTGTCTCTGCCTCCCAGATGTTGAGATTAAAAGCATACATCATCACACCCAGCCACCCTTTGCTCTTTGTAACAACAGAGAGGCAAGATAGCGTTGGCACAGGCAGTCTTACCTCAAGTATGGGGAGACTGTGGCTCCCGAGGTCCCCAGAGTGCTCCTCCCACACCCCTTGCCTATGAGCTGTCATGTTCTCTTAATCGATCTTTTCTCTGGATTGGGGACATGTACATAAGACATATTTTCCAGGGGAGCTTGTGGAAGATTCAGCATTTCATAAGACTACAGTGATGGCCTTCAGGACATTCATCTTCCAAGGCTTGCAACAGGAAGCCGTCCCAACTTCCTATCATTACTGAGGTGGCCTAAATGGAGACAGACATAGTCCCATGCTCCAGCCACAGGTCTAGTGGAGTTGAAGTGGAGTCCAGGCTGTGGAACAGGAAGGCACCCCTGGAGGAAAATGGGGAATGCAGTTGCCCTGTATCAACCTCAAGATGGACTCACTCAACTCTGAGGAAGAGCATCCGTTCTAACTGTCCTCTCACCTTGCATCCATGTCCACTTACCTAGCAAGGGTGGCATTCTGGACTCTTAACTTTGTGACTTGTGTGGAAGCACAGCTTCCCACCAGGGGTTAACCGTCAGAGTTCATGGGTGCTAGGGTAGGTCCAGCTTTTGGTCTTCTGGTCAACCCAAAGTCAAAGTTGGCCAGACATGTAGATCTGTTGGGCAGCATGTCTGGCTTCACGAACTCCTCAGAACAGCTCCTTTCCTTTCTTCGACTCTTGGGAGGAGGCATTAATCCACAGAGACACCTCAGCTCAGCAATGATGCAGCAGCAGGAAGCTAGAAAGACAAGCTGGCTAGGAGGCCACTACCACTCTGTAGACATCCTGATATTCCCATTTACATGGTGGCTGGTTATGAGAGAAGAAAAATGGAGTATTAGCATCTTAGCTGACAGGCATTACCCATTCTTTAATTTTTATCACAGTCCTGACACACTGGCTCATTGGCTCTGTTTGCATTCGAGGGAGCCTGGATAACTGGAAGCAGAGGCATAGATGATGTGGCCATTTTCAGCAGACCAGGACAGAAAGCTCCATGAAGGGAAAATGAGCAAAGCGAGCCTATGGCTTTAGCAGCTTTAGCTAGAGAAGCATGGGAAGTGGGGGGCCCTTGAGTTCAGAAGACAGGGTTCCGAATTCAAAGTGGCTACAATTAACAGAGGAAAGTGTTGGAGAGGAGGCTGGTACACAGATTAGCACTCCAGAATCAGGGTCAGTAGAGGGCTTCCTTAACCTATATCTAGGTTACTGTACAACTACTTAACCATGTCTGTACAACTACTCAAGAGTAAGAAAAACATTTTTTTAAAAAAGAGGGGAGTTTTGTATTTTGTTTTGTAAAGCAACAGATAAACAGTCTCCTGAATCAAGACAAGATAAATACACGATGGGTACCCACAAACCCCCTTAGTAACTAACAGAGGGATATCACTTTAGAAATACAGCAAATTAACTGTAGACTCAAGGCAGCTCCTTGACCTAAGCTTAGAAGCAAGCTGCTGAAGACCAAGGAACTCTGCCTGCTGAGACAAAATCATGCACAGTTTAAAGGCATACAGCAGACTCCGTCACCAAGCCCTTCCAATTGTAACACACAGAAGTCATTCAGTGTGTCAGACACAGACTCCATATAGAGAACTATTAAACATGAACAGAACATTAACTAGGCAGAAACAAAAGAAAAAGCCACAGGACGCCTCAGGATGGAAACAGGTACCAAGGGAAGGAGCTGGCAAAGAGGAGACATCGCTTCCCCCGCATGGTGAAGATCTTTGTTATAAGTTGGTGGCTGAGAACTCCCTGACATGGGGCTATGTTCTGGTGCATTGTAAATATTTGTCCCACCCACTGGTTTAATAAAAAGTTCATTGGCCAGAGGCAGACAGGAAGTGTGGGTGGGGCTACCGGACTAGGAAAACTCTGGGAACAGGAAGAGCAGAGAAGCCAGAGAGACACCACGATGAGATATCAGCAGACACAGAGGAAAGAAGTTGAAATGGTGCTCTGAGAAAAGGTACCGAGCCCCATGGCTGAACAAGATAAGAGTCATGGGTTAGATTAAGGGTAAAGAGTTAGCAAGTTATATGCCTCGGTCATAGGCCGATCAGCATACAATTAATGTAAGTGTCTGTGTGTTTCTGTGGGACAGAGGGTCAGAGCTAGGCCAGAAAGGCTGGGCCAGAAACTTACTATTACAACTCCTTGCAAAGATGCTAACAAAATTAGCCAAAGACTGTTAATAGGAGAAGTGGAAAGACAAGGCACCCTGGTATAGGCGAGGCTTACTCATCGGAATCCCATGTGAAATGATTATAGCTATGTTGGCTGTAACTTCCATCATGCCTACCAGATGATTCGGCCCCTCAATCTACCCCCTCTAGGATGGACAAGGTTGGTAAGATAGTCACCTACCATCATCCAAACTGTTTCTTCTCTTTTTTCTTAACTGTATTTATTTAGTGAATGTGCATGTGTTTGTCTGAGGACAAGGGCATCAGTGCATGCAGGGGCCAAAGGAAGGCACCACGTCTCCTAGAATTGGATTACAGCAGTTTTGAGCACTGGACATTGGGCTGGGAACCACATCTAGACCCTCTGGAAGCAGTAAGCTCTTACCTGCTGAACCATTTCTCGAAACCCCTTAAAAATTTAAACTATTCTTAATGATTGTGTGTACAGTGTGTGTATGGATACAGGCCTGGGGTGTCATGGTGGAGTGGTTCTCTCCTTGCAGTATGTGGACCCCAGGAACTGAGTCAGGTCATTAGACTTGTGTGGCAAGTGTCTCTACCCACTGAACTAACTGGCCCTAGACTGTTTAACTGAACTTTGAATGTATCAGGAGTCCCTGAGAAGGCCAAAAATATTTCAGTTGCCCGCAGCTTCCTTGCCTAGCTTGCTATAGAAGCTCTCGTCCTACCTTAGAATAGGGCACACTTGTCTTTCTAATATCCAGGACACACTTCTATTCACTGAAGTCTCCATAAATTGGACTCTGTAAACTGGATATGGTGATACAGCCCTATAATCCCAGCACTAAGAAGGCGAGGCTTTCCACAAATGTGAGGCCAGCCCAGGCTGCATGGTGAGCATTGGGCTGGACACTTGTATCTCAAATCAATAAAACAAAACAAATAAGACTGTGTAACCTTAATCCACCTCTTCTATCTTTGGCACGTTAGTTCTTACACACTAGAATCAGGGTTTCCAAAACAGGAAACTTACCAGATGCCAGAAGCCAGATGAGTCATATGGAGCATGCCTAAGGCAACCCCTGGATCCCACGTGCCAATCTGAATCAGAGGACAGCATTAACAAAGCACACAGAACCAAAAGAAACCCTTTCTCCTCATGTGCCCTCCACTGATAAAGATTAGCATCAGCAGGAGAGAAAGGCTTATGTCCCCAGCAAGCAATGCATGGAGCGTTCAGCTGAGAAGCAACAGTCTAAGAATTGCTATTATAAATTTTCAGAGGAAACACAGCTAGAATCATAAAACACTTTTTAAAAGATTTATTTATTAATTATGTATAGTGTTCTACCTGCATATGTCCCTGAAGGCCAGAAGAGGGCACCAGATCTCATTACGGATGCTTGTGAGCCACCGTGTGTTTGCAGGGACTTGAATTCAGTACCTCAGGAAAAGCAGACCCAGCTCTTAACAGCTGAACCATCTTTGCAACCCCATAAAACACTTTTTAAAAACCATTAAAAGCAAACCCTGTCTTAAAAACCAAAAACAAAAAGAAATCACTAGGGGCTGATCCAGAACTGAGAGTTAAGGGAAGTAGCAGAAGGTATAGCAGCCGATGTAGCTATACTTTATATGGTCAAGAAGGGAGAAGTGTATGTGGAAGTATAAGAGGCCTCACTGGACTCCTTCAGAGGAATAGTTTCTGAAACGGGGAAAATGGCACGAGGGCTGCAAAGATCACTCAGCCATTAAGAGCTCTGGCTGCTTTTGCAGAAGACCTAGGTTTGATTTCCAGCACCCACACCGTGGCTCACGGCAGCATGGAACCCCTGTTCCAGGGGCTCTGATGCCCTCTTCAGATCTCCACAGGATCCAGGTATGCATGTGGTGAATAGACAATCATACAATAAAAATAAGGATCCATTTTTTTAAAAAGGTGTACCACATGGGATGAACAGCAGATATACATAGAAACATAGGAGCTTGGCAATTTGAAGACACAGCAGTATAAACGGTTATAATAAGCACAGAGAGAAATGCATCAGTCCCCACCACAGCCTGGTGTGCGCACAATCTGCAGTCCCAGACAATGAAACCAAATACATCTGAACAAAGAACCAAAAACTATAAACGCACAGATCTGAGGTCAGTAAAACTCAGCAGACAAACCTCTCAGAACTGGTCTAGTCTTGTTCTTAGTACTGGGAAATCTCTACACAAGAGCCAACGGGAGAACCATGTGCATAGGCAAAGCACAGGGACAAGATGAGACAGAGGCCGAGTGAGCTAAGAAGCCTGCATCCTGAGGAGGGTACAGGGCACAAATAAGAATCCCGGGAGGCAGGGTGCTGGGATGCAGGCTAGGTCTAGCTTCTCACTCTGTGGGTCTACATCTTCCATCACCATGGATTTGCCAAGACTCCCCTGAGAGGCCCGTCTGCCCAGACCAGAACTAGCTATGTATACAATAAATCATCTCTTCTACTGTCTTCACTGAAGATTCAGCCTACAGCCAACATCATATTGAATGGGAAAAATGGCCAGTTATCACTTCTAAAATTATTAACACAACAGGTCATTCACTGTCTCCTCTCTTATTCAGTATAGGAACTGAATTCTTAACCAGAGCAACAAAGCAAAAGGAATACAAACAAGGAAAAGTATCACTAACATGAGATGATACAATATTAATGAACCCTAAAAACTCCTCTAGAAAACACTTAGATCTGGTGAGCTTTGCAGCAGCGTAGTGGGATACAGTGGCATAGAATAGGCAGTGACTTTCCTTTACACCAATAGCAGACAAAGGAGGAACTCAGGAAAAGAGCCAGGTATGGTGGCACACGCCTTTAATCCCAGCACTCAGGAGGTACAGGAGGATCTCTGAGGTCGAGACCAGCCTGGTCTACAGACTGAGGTCCAGGACAGACAGGGCTACACAGAGAAACCATGTCTCAAAATCAGGAAAACAATTCCGTTCACAATAGCCTCAGAAATAAAACAAAATGCCCAGGAATAAACTGAGACTATAAATAGACCAAGACTATAGAAAACCTTTATAATGAAAATGTTCACACTAAGGAAATTGAAGACCTTCCATATTAATGGATCACAGAACCGATACTGTGAAAATACTGTATTCCTGAAAGCAATCTATAGAGTTGATGCAATCCCCTTCAAAATTCTAATGACCGTCGTCACAGAAATAGGGAAAGTAATCTCAAAATTTATACAGTAGCACAGAGGCTTCTGCATAGGCAATGCAATCTTGAACAGAAAGAACAAAACAGAAGGTACCACACTGATTTCAAACTATATTCTAGATCCACATAGACACACACACACACACACACACACACACACACACACACACACACACACACACACACACACACACACGTATTGGCACAAAAAGAGGCACACCGACCACTGGACAGATGAACCACGCTGCCACAGCCAGCTGATGTCTATAAGGATGTAGAAGTTACACTGGAGAAAAGGCAGCCTGCTGTGAGATATTTGATCACACTGTGTGAAGATGTCTTTGCTTTGCCTCACCTGCCCAAGGCACCTTCTAATGGGTTTAATAAAGAGCCGAATGGCCAATAGTAGGAGAGGGTAGGCGGGGGGACTCAGGGGAAAAATCTGAGTGGTGCGAGATTTACCAGCAGATGAGGAAGTCAGAAGTAAAGAACTGAGCTGAGGCAACACAGATGAATAGAACGGGTTATATAAGAGCTAGCAAGGACAAGCCTAAGCTAAGGCTGAGCTTTCATAATTAATAAGAAGTCCCTGTCATGATTTGGAAGCTGGCCTCTTCAATAAATGGTGCTGGTCACCTGGGTGTTTACACATAGAAGAATGAAACTGGTTTCCTATCTCTCATCTTGCACAGAAATCAGTACAGGCTGGGCATGATGGCTCATCCCTTTAATCCCAGCACTCAGGAGGCAGAGTCAGGTGGATCTCTGAGTTAGAGGCCAGCCTGGTCTACATAGTGGGTTGTCCACGACCAGCGTGTCTAGTTATTTCGTGGGTATCGAGGGGGTACCTCCTGAAAGAAACCAATGGGGGCGAGAGAGAAACGAGACCAGGCTTGCAAAGAAGGACAGAGTCCGTCTAGATCATGTCGAGGTCTCAGTTTATTGAGCTGCAAGCTGTAACATATATACTCTTCAGGGGAGGGGAGTGAGGAGGGGGTAGGGGATGGCAAATAGCAGCTGTGGGGGAAGGGTATATGGCATGTCGGTGGGCTCAGCACCGTCCCACCCACTCTGGAAAGGCGGGAAAGCAGACAAAGGAATATTCTGTGGTTTTACTGAGGGCTATTCTGGCAATCAGTTACTAAGAGCTACTCTAGTAATCAGAGAAAACACCTTATCATCAGGAAACTTATGGTCTTGGGTTTCTCAAGGCTTATGAAAAGGACCAAGTCCTCAGTCTCCAACAGTGGGTTCTGTAGGGCTACAGAGAGAAACCCTCTCTGGGAGGGGAGGCCAGCCCTGCATGGGTTAGGGAAGTGGCTCTGTGGGTAGAAGTATTTGCCACATAACCATAAGGACTTGAGTTTGAATCCTCAGGATCCACATAAAAGCTAGTAATATAAGCACCCCAAATCCCAGAACTCTGCAGGGAGATGAGGAGTAGAGACAAGCCACTCTCCAGGAAACTCAGGAGCTAATCAGCAGAAAAACAATAAAGAAACCATGCCTCAAAGTGGAGGGCAAGACCAAAACTTGAGGTGATCTGATTTCCACACACTGGGCTTCACACACATATACATACAGGTGTATGTATACACTCACCTACATTCACACACAGGTATATATACACACACACACGCCTGCACTTGCACACAGGTGTGATGTGAGAATGTCTTTCTGTATGCTGTGAATATCAATCTTTAAATAAAGGAGCTGTTTTGGCCCATGACAGGCACCATAGAAGAAGTAGGCAGGGGAATCAGAATAGGAAAGGAAGGGCGGAATCAGAGACAGATCGACCCAGTCTCCCAAAGAAGAAACATGTAAGGAACACAGGTGAGTCACAGGCCACGTGGCAGGACAGAGTAATGGAAATGGGTTAAGATGAAAGAGCTAGCTAGCAATGTGCCTGAGCCATAGGCCAATCAGCATGAAGTTAATATAAGTGTCTGAGTCATTTTTCAGGGGTCTAAGCAGCTACGGGTAGCTAAGGAGTCTGGTCCTCTGGTCGCCTGGGGCCAAGAAACCATATTGTAACACAGGTGCACAAACACACGCCTGCATTCACACCTCTGTGTATACATACACACCTGCACTTACACACAGATGTACACACTCACCTGCATTCACACACAGGTGTATATACACACATGCCTGCATTCACAAACGGGTGTATGTATTCACATTCTTCTGCATTCACACACAGGTGTATGTATACATACCTACATTCACACACACGTGCATACACACATGCTTGCATTTGCTGATATTTGTGTCAAATATGAAAAGTCGACTGATACAAGCCTTAGAAAGACCTACTAATGAAAATAAGAAAAATACTCAGACATAGACAGGAATTTAGACAAGAAACTACCATGCGAGGGAATAGTGAAACTGAAGAGGGGCTGCCCAAGGTTATTAGAAAACCAACCCTGGTTTGTAGTCAGAAGTTTTCTGACCCATTTTAGCCCCAAGGTCTGGACCTACCAGTCCCACAGCCGCTTAGTCTCAAATAATCACATAAAGGCTTATATTAATTACAAGCTGTTTGGTCTATGGCTCAGGCCTAATAGTATCTACCTCTTATACTTTAGGTTAACCCATATTTCGTATTTATGTTTAGCCATGTGACTTGGTACCTTTTCTCAGAGCAGCCTTCTCATCTTCTGGAAGCTCTTTCTGACTCCACCCTCCTCCTCTTCCTCCTCTTCCTCCTCCTCCTCCTCCTCATCTCTTCTTGGATTTCCCTCCTGCCTCTAAGCTGCCTCAACACTGGCCAAAACAGCTTTGTATTAGCCAGTGGTAATAAAGCATATTCACAGTATACAGAAAGATATCCTACATCACCTCCCCCTTTCTGTTCGATCAAAAAGGAAGGATTCAATTTTAACATAGTAAAATTACATATAACAAAAGTTATCAAACAAGAATTATAGTTATAACATCTATTTGTATTTGGCAAAAGTAAAAAAATATATTATTTCTCTTTGTGAGGCTAAAGTTTCATATTTAATTTACTTTTAATTATGTCTAAGGAGAACTATAATTGTAACTATCTAATCTTCAATGCCATCAAAGATCACAGAAGGATATAATAGCTGAGTAAACTGGAAGTGCATTGTAGCAACTTCCAAAATTCTAGAATTGACAGACATCTTGTTTTCTGGAAAGTGATCCAATTTCCTTTGTAATTTGGGGCATCCATCTTCAGCCTACAGGCCTAGAGCCTTTGGTGCACCTTTCAGTAAAGCAAGAAATTTGAGGGACTGCTCTGCCCATTCTGCATAGTTCATCAATAGTTTTTTCCTGTGTCCTGCAGATGTCTGGCAGTCTCTGCAAAGAAGGAACCAGAAGGACCATCTCGCTTATTCTGGCAAAGTTTAATAGTCATTTTCCTATGGATCCTGTATGTCTAATTTAAGCAAAAGCAGTTTCTTGCCCAGTGGCCAACTTTTGCCACAAAGAAAGTAAATTCCATATGGCATTTCTTTGATACCCATAATCCTCTTGAAGTAGATTCATGCTGCCAGGATCAAATATGTCTCATTGTCCAGAAGAGTTGTTAAAATATTTTAAATGAGATAGTCTATAGGTTTTTGGAGTGTTTAAAGATTATCTATCTAGTTGAAATATGTCTTTGTTTATTCAAAAAAACTAACATGACAATAACTTTGATTATCATAGATAACTATTAATCTGTATTTCTTAATGATACATTACAATTTTAAATGAATTGCATAAACATACCTTAAACACGAGTAGAAATATACATATACTATAACAAAATTAACCATTATTTGTATCAATAAACCAAAATCCATATCAATGTCAAATATTTAAAACAAGTAGCTGCTTTTTAAAAGTAGATTCAATAATCTACCTTTTTAATCCTATCATATCTGAATTTCCTTTTATTCTTTAGAAAGAGATTGACTATTACCAGTAATCAAACCCTCTAATCAAAGATAAATATCCAAAATCTTTTTTTTTTTGGAATGTGGGCATAGTTTTCTAGACTACTTCCTACTAAGGGGGGCATTGGTAATCTTATGGGGATCCTGAGAAAATTCAAGATTATGGTCAAGTCTTGACTAGAGTATTGTGTGAAGCTGGGTCATCTCAGCCAGTCTCCTTGAATCAGTTCTGGATGCCTTACCATAGGCCAAAACAGCTTCTTTATTAACCAATGCTAATAAAACATATTTACTACATACAGAAAGATATTCCACATCACTAGTTTATCCAGCTATTATACAAGAACTACCAGAGATGTTAGGAACCCCAAGGTTATAAGTAAGTTAAATGGAATCATATAAAAATATTGGATTTGGGGAGATTTAAATAAGTGGTTGTTTCATATGGCATACATTTACCCTATGTGAAACAGGTGTTAAATTCATGGACAACCCAGAAAGAACTGGAAAGACTTCTTAGAAACTGGTCCTCAGTTACAATGGTGAACATGGCAGACAGACGAAGCTAGAGTCATAGATCAATGAAATAGGGAGAGAGGCATTGATATTTCCCAGGATCAGCTTTGAGGTGAAAGCATATATGCTGAATTGCAAAATAATTTTGAATTTAACAACCATACCCTGGCCCTATGTTGTTTCGAAGCCATAAATGCTTGGGGCAAGGTTAAAGAATCAGGAAAGAAATCTGAAGCATTTACTAAAAACTATAAAGGGCCCAAAAAGAAGCTTGTGGGGATATGTTTTTAGATTTAATAAAAAACAGTCTGAGATATCAGAGGGATCTACCCACAGTCAGTCTAGGAGGATTAGACAGTGGTAACTCACACCTTTAATCCCAGCACAAGGAATATCCAGGAGTGGTGACCTACACCTTTAATCCTAGCAAATCTGAGTTTGAGGTCATCTTAGTGAGATTTGACTGTGGTGTTTACTCTCTTTGATATCTCAGACTGGTTTTTATTAAATTTGAAACATATCCCCACAGAAGCCTTTGCTGATTTTTTTTAGAAAGACTCACTTCAGCTGTAAATAGAATAGTATCAGATCCAGAAGTCAGACAAATATTGATTGAATTTTAGAGTTTTGAAAATGTTAATTCCAAATGTAAAAGCGTGATCAGGACTTTAAAAGCAAGATCAGTACCCATAGATAAATGGATTAGAAAAATGGCTTCTATTAGATCTCATGCCAATGATGCTGCTTTGATAGAATAAGCAATTTCTAGAAAGCTTAAGAAAAGTCAAAATATTAGATGTTTTAATTAAGGGAAAAAAGTCATTTGAAAAGGGATTATAGGCAAGGTGTTTCTAGAACAATGTGGGGTTTTTTCCTAGAAACACTGGCCCCAGACTTCTAGATTATATAGAAGGTGTGGCAAAGGCTGGCATTAGACTAATGAATGCAGATCTACAAGGAACAGTCAAGGTAACACTTTGTCACTGGGAAACACCTGGGGGGGGTCTCTTGCTGTCCCCAATATCAAATTTGGCTTAATCATTCCCTACCAGCATCAGAGAAATAAATCCACACATCAATGAAAAGATTTAATGCCTGTTGTTAAAAACCATACTGCTCTAGATGTGATCAAGAGCAGAGTAGTTTCATTAGATAAAATTAAAATTTCAGGAGATAAAAAACCAAACATTTTGGTAAAGTGTTATAAATAATCAAAGACCAAAGCTAAGAATACAAATGGCATTGAAATTGGAGGATTGTTAAACACAAGTTCAGATGTAACAAGAATGTCACCAAAATCTTGGCATCCAAGTTGACCTTTTTAGGAGGAAAATAAATATTCAGCTTCTAGGGACTGAAACTCTATCTCAGATAAAACAAAGTATAAGATGGGTCAAGTGTATAGGCCAGAAGGACAGAGAGAAAATTAAAGCCATATGTAGCTAACATAGTAATGAATTTATGGGCACATGATTTGTTGCAGCAATGGGAAACAGAGATTTACATTTCTCCTCTGGGCTTATGAGACTGCTCTGAGGTTAAGAACATTGACTGTTCTCCAAGAGGTCCTGAGTTCAATTCCCAGCATTCACATGATGGCTCACAACCATCTGTGATGAGATCTGTTACTCTCTTCTGGTGTTCAGGCAAACATGTAGACAGAACACTGTATATATAAAAGTAAATCTAAAAAACAACAATATTCCTCTAATCTCAGAAACAAACCATAAAATAAAGAATTCTTCTGAGAAATATATTAAGGTATTATCAAGAACAGTCACAGACCATTCAGTTTGGCCTTATGCAGGGCACAACAGCTGCCGGTCTTTCAAAGGTTCCAACAGCTCTACTTTTGAAATAAATAAACAAACCTGTGTGATTGGAACAACACCGTTGGCATCATAAAATCACAGGCACCAGAACAGCTGGTTCAGGAGCAGCTTGATGCTCAACATATTGAAGAACTGGCAAGTCTTTGGAATTCTCCTACATTTGTCATTAAAAAGGAATCTAAAAAAATGGAGAATGGTAACAAAGTGATCCAGCCAATAAGCTTTTTACAGCCTGGAATTTTTCTGACTTGTGTATTACCTAAAGGATGGTCTATTATAGTGGTTTATTTAAAAAACTTTTTTTTTTTTTACTATGCTTTTACAAGAATAGGCTAGAGAATAATTTGCCTTCACAGTGCCTACTTATAATTACCAACCTGTTCAAAGGTACCATTGGAAAGTTCTTTTTTTACAAGGGGTGTTAATCAGACCCACTCGTGTCAATATTTAGTACAACAACTGTTAGAAATAGTCTGAAAACAGTTTCCACAATCTATAACTTACCATTATATAAATGATACCTTACTGGCTAACTCAGATACCTTAGGGGAAAAATGCTTGATCTTGCAGTAATTTGGGAGGTAATAGCTCAAAAGCATGCAAGAGACTTCATATAATAAAAAAGGTAACTGAATTCTTCATCATATCATAAAAGGAACAGCAATTTCTGAACCCCTACATCCTATACTGATGCAAATAAATCAGATCATAAATTAGGAAAAATAACTAAAGTGAAATCAGAAGTATATGCTATTCTCATAGTATTATTTGATTTTTCAGAACCTCTTAATATAGTTACTGACTCTCAATATGCAGTACACTTGTTTTATATATTGAGACTGTTGAACTTAATCTAGATGGTTCAGAATTAACTTTATTATTTATTCAATTACAAGTAATCAGAAACAGAAATCATCCATTGTATATAACACAACAGATCCCATGTGGATCTACCAGGCCCTCTAGCACAAGGTAATAATAAAATCGATAGTTATTAATAGAAAATGTGCTAGAAGCCTCAGAATTTTATGAGAAACACCATGTCAATAGCAAGGTTTAAAGAAAGATTTTTCTGTCACTTGGCAACAAGCCAAGTAAATTATAAGGAAACGTCCTACTTGTTCTTTATATAACCAAATTTCATTACCTGCAGGAAGTAACCCAAAGAAATGAAATTTGGCAAAGGATGTGTTTTATTTTGCAGAGTTTGGAAAATTAAAGTATGTGCACCTTACCAGAGATGCATATTTATAATTTATTATAAATCATATATCATATTAACTGCTTTAAGATCTAAAAAGGCTGATTCTATAACTATGCGTTTATTAGAAGTTATAGACATTATGGAGATATCTCTACAAATTAAGACTGACAATGCTATGTATCCAGTAAAAAGAAACAGGGTTTTTTGTGCATATTACAACATAGAACATATTACAGGTATACCACACAATACTACAGGAACAAACAGTCATAGGCAGATCTAATGGCACTTGAAAAGACATGTTTAATAAACAGAAAGGGGTAATAAATTAGCCCAGATTGCACAGTGATTTATTAACTTTACGTTTTTTAGATGCTAATAAAAAAGGAACAATTGAACAAACATCAGATAGTAAGAAAAACTCTTTTGAATTAAATCATCTTGTATATAAGGAGTGTTGATCTCAGAATGGAAACCAGAATATGTGTTACATTGGGGAAGAGGTTCTGCTTTTGTTTCCACAGAAGAAGAAAAGCTATGAATACCATCAACATTGATAAAGATGAGATTCAAACAGGAGAGACCTCTTGATCAGGAGAGGTGACAGTTCATCAAACAACACTGGTCAGTTAGTAAAAACTAACTTATAATGACTAACAAATGCCTTTCATTTGATCATGTATGAAAAGATATTTTTGAATGATAATTTACCAAAGGAACACTTGCCTTACTGGAAAGAAAGGAAAAACGGTATTCTTAAACCACGGGTCTTAATTCTCTATTCGAATGTTAGACTGTAGATTGCCATGTGGCCCACGCTATTGTGGACATCAGCTTTTGAATTTTCATTTTAAATAAAAAGGATAATTTTGTCACTTTGTATTAAAAACTCAGCTAAGAGATTTAAAATGCTTCAAGTAAATTCAAAGAGTTACTACAGTTCAAGTTTATTTTCTAAATATCTAAGAGTTGGAATGATTTGGAGCTGAGATAAAATATTTGAGCTGAGCAGTAAAGACAGACAGATCTATATTAAATTAGTTGTTTTCTAAATTCTAGAGATACAGTAAACAAAGTGGTGGCATAAATCTTTAATCCCATCATCCAGAGGCAAAATTCAGATACAGCCCCTAGTGGGTATGTTTGCATACTAGAGAAATCACATGCCATATTTACAGATGATTATAAAAACCTGCTCCAGGGTTACTAAAAAGACAGGCTAAAAGTAAAAATAAATAATATTCTTTGTGATCTAATAATAAATATGCCTTAACCTTAACAGGTGTTATATTGTATATTTAACAAAAAATAGTTTGAAATATCAGAGGACAGAGCCACTCACAGAGCCAAGCCTTGAAGATCAGGGAGTGGTGACCCACGCCTTTAATCTCATCACTTAGAAGGCCTAGCAGAGCCAGCCAGTTGTGACACACACCTTTAATCCTAGCTCTAGTAAAGTCGTAACAGAAAGTAAGATAGCTGGGTGGAGGGGGAGAAGACTTCAGCTTCCCTGCCTTTTCACAGAGCAGCTGTGAGTCAGAAGCAGAGAGAACTGGCTGTGGTTTGTTCCCCGTCTCTCTGATAATTCAGCCTTTCCACAATATCTGGCTCTGAGTTTTTAATTATAATACCAAATAGAATTCATGCAGCATTTAAATATAAAGAAATATACCCGTATATATACAACACACACACACACACACACACACACACACACACACACACACACACACACACACACACACACACACACACACACACGGAACCATAGGTATGTTTATCCACACATACCAATGTACATTTAATTTCAAAAAATGAAATTAAGAAAAATAAATTTTGTAACTAAAAAACAATACTTTTTCTGTTGCCAAAAAACATTCTTCTTAACAAAGATATAACCTACCAAAAAAAGGAACTCCCCAAAGTCAGGGTTGGGGCAGGGTTTTGTTTTTGTCTTTCCAGGAGAATGAAAGCATCCAGCTAAGGATCCGGAGGTCACTGGACAAATGAGACATCTGAAAAAGAAGGATAGATCCTCAAGAGAAAATGTCCTAAGAAAAAGAATAAATTGGCCTAATGGTATAACACACCTCTAACAGGGCAGAATTTCATAAATCTTCCCAAATGCTTTTGCTGTCTCTATAAACATAAAAGGCAAATAGTCCTTTTGTAGTTCCAATTAAATTAACAATAAAATCTGGATTTGGAGTTGGTGCCTGGCTCTCTCCTTCTCTAAACTCATGCATGCTTGGTAAAGGAAAATCTCAAGTCTGTCTTGTGCCAGAAGTGCCATCTGGTGTGGGACAGAAGAAAATCAAAATTAAAGGACTATTCTATTGCTCCTAGTACCATAATTGACTCTTTAAAACTTTTAAGGTATAAATATCATCTCAAAATCTTTAAGATTATTATGTAAACATTCTGTCATGACATTAGTGGTCATACAGAGTGCTAATCATATAAATAAAGCTTCATCTATCTTCCTGTATACATTTTGTGGTTTGAGTCTGAAGCAAGTAACTAGAATCTAAGTTTGTGTACACCAGATGTACTTAATAGACTGTGGTCCTCTAGCCTCTCAGAGATCTGTTCAATACAGCATTTATAATAAACTATGACTATTCTTCTATTCTACTGAGGTCTCCAAAAAGATGATGTGGCCCTGCAACACCCGATTCACCTGGATTGTGGTAACACCACTAGGCTGAAGAACACCACCCAGAGATCAGCCTTGGACTACAAACTGCTCAGGACCACTTCAAAGAGGCTAGCTAAAATGGTCCAGCCTCACAGACTACTCCAGTCACAACTTCAGATAAGCTTTCCCATCATACAGGAACAACAAATGAGACAGCTAGCTGTCCCAGGACTTGAATAGTACCTCAGTTTCCTCAGGGTCCCCTAAAGATGTCATCACTCCCAGACAACAGGAAGCAATTTAAAAAACATGACATTCACAATTCTTGAGAGGTAAAGTGCATGGTTTTGGTCATTCGGTTGGTTATGAATGATTGTTGTTGTTTAGGAGGGTATATTGCAAGTTGTTTTTTAAAATATATTTTTATTATGTATACAGTGTTCTGTCTGCCTGTATGCCCTCAGCCAGACGAGGGCACCCGAACTCATTAGAGATGGTTGTGAACCATCATGTAGTCACTGGGAATTGAACTTAGGACCTCGGGAAGGGAAGCCAGTGACCTTAATGACTGAGCCATGACACCAGCCCCCAGGTTCAAAGTTGTTATTGACCACAGTCAGGGAAAAGACTAAGCAGAGGAGATTAGATTCAGGGTCTTCCTCTATCCTTTCTCTCATATCTATCGTGTTGATGGGGAGAATATGAGGGATGAAAAGAAAGGGGATGTAAAATGATGGGATAAGAGGAGAGATCACTGAGTATACCTTTAAACTAAAAAGCAACTACTAGTTGCAAATACTTTACATTGTTATAGATTTTTGTACATTGATACAAATTTAAGGTCATTTTTGTTATAACATACTGTAATATGCGTCTCTTGTTTAAGGTATTGTACCTATGCAGCTCATTTAAAAATGTAACGGAAAGTTCTAGTCCTTGAAAAATACTATTAAAAACTGTTTAGGAAAATGAAGAAATACAGGTTAGTAGCTAGTTACCTATCACACTCAAACTTGTCGTCATGTATGTTTTCAAAGTCAGGGATATGTTTTAGATAGATAGGTGGCCTACAAACACTTCAGAGATCTATAGAAAATGGCATTTAAGATGTTCTAATAATATAAGGCTTTTCATGAGAGTAAGATGCTGTCTGCTCCTGGCAGTACCAGATTACTTAATGATGAGCATTGAAGACCCTCCATAGGGAGTTTCAATGTGGCAAATCTAGTCACTGAGTAGGAAGCTGCCCTAGCCTCAACTGCTTGACAAGTTGGACAAGCAGAACACAAAGGAAGTTGATTGCTGAACTTTGCTAAGACAAGGGAAGACAGTTCTTCAAAATTCCTGCTTCACAGAAAAGTCTGCCAGATATTCTGGACCTGGATGCTGAAGATAGATGCTCCAACATTGCAGAAGAACCTGGGGTGACTGTCCAGCAGCCAGCTGTCTCTGTCATTTCTAGTTTTGGAAGTTATTTGTCCTGTACCTCCTTTTTATTCAGGTAATATTTTATCCTTCTCAGGTCTCTGATGGGATTAAGACTAGATATATAGTTTCGTTACCAAATTTAAAAAACTCACAAAAGAGTGTAAGGTTTATAAAGGTTGAGAGACATAAAAGCTTGAGATGTTTATCTAAAAAATGTTTTAAGGTCTAAAAAGATATGATAGAAAATGACTTAGGTACAAAACTTTGGACTCACCAAGATAGGATAGATAATAGAGTACTTGCTCCAAAGCTTCCAAATACAAATGGACTGGACATTGTGAATGTAACTTTACCTGATAATTGTATATATTGTGTTAGAGTTAAAACCTTTCCTTTTATTGAGACAAAATCGGGAAATGTTGCAAGGTATTCAGTCACACTGTGAACTCTGAGGCTATGTTAATTAGATAAAGTCATCCTTGCGTCAGGAGGTGGAGCCAGCAACTAGCTGACAGGCAGTAATAGAGGGAGTTCTGAAGATGGACAGGGAGACAAACAGGAAGCAGTAGGGAGGGACTTTGAGTGGGGCAGTCTTTTTTGGTTTGGGGTGAAGGAAGAATACTCTTGGCTGGGTGCCAGGCTTAAAAGGCCAGCTGGTTGCTGCTCAGCTTCTTTTGAGCCAGCAGGTTTTCACTCCAGCCTCTGACTCCTGATTCTTGACTGGTAAATAGAATGATGAGATTTAGTTAAAAACTGCATTTGGTTGCAGTGGCAAGAAGGCGGTTCCAGCTGGACACAAAAGTCCCACCGGGCAGCTGCCTGTCATTGTGGAACTGCAATCAGTAGCTGAAACAGCAGATTAGGATGCATCCTTCTTATCTGTCCTCAGGGTCTAGTACGGCCTAAAAGCCTCAGGTGAACTTAGAAACTTAGGCAGAAAAATTGACAGACAACATGTGTGGAAGCTTCTGATGGAGGGATCCACATACCTAACTTCCCAATATATACTTCCAACCCATCTTTACTGTCCTACAAATCCCCAAGTCCCCTAAGCCACATGCATCCAGTTCTACTCCCTCGGAGAGACTGTAGCTCTTTTGTTCTTCTGATTAAAGAACAATTCTGCTTCTGGAGGTGCCTGTCTGTCTATTATTTCCAAGTATCCTCTGTCAGTCTCAACCTAACATTTTTAGATGGATGTGGTGATGTATGCCTTGAATCCCAGCACTCAGGAAGCAGAGGCAGGTGGATTTTTATGAATTTCAACATTCAGAACCAGGGTTGAGGATGTAGTTCATTATAAGAGTGTGCTTGCAATGTATGTATTAGGACCCAGGTTTTACACCCAACACTAGCAAACAGATATCAGAATAGAATGCAGATATCAGCAATTCCAAACTTAGGGTAAAAACATACATGAGTTTTCACAAGCAATATTATTTCTAATAGCCAAAAAGTAGAAACGGGTTGGAGAGATGGCTCAATGGCTGCCTTCCAGAGGATCTGGGGGTTCAATTCCCAGCACTTATGTGGCAGCTCAAAACCTAACTCTGGTTTCAGAGGATCCAATTCCCTCTTCCTGGCCTCCATGAGCACCAGACATACACATGGTACAGACATACATGCAGGCAAAACATCCATACACAACATAGAAACTAATAATTTAAAAACACCATATGCCCACACATAAGCAAAAGGTCGTATATGCTACAACAGATTACCCAAGTCACAAAAACAAATGAAACATCCATTCACACAAGCCAGACAGAAGATACCACATATTTTATGATCCCATTTATATAAGCACACACAACAGTACACAAACTTAGAAGAACAGGAAGCAGACTGGTGGGGGGGCAGGGTGATGGAAGACAATAACTAGAAACTGCTAATGAGAACAAGCAGTTTCTATTGGAGACTATAAAACGTTCTAGAATTTGATGGTGATGACAGTAGTACAGTCTTGTGGATAAAGATCTACTGAAGCACACACTTTAAAAGGATTTTACACTGGGTGCTGGTGGCAGAGCCTTTAATCCCAGCACTTGGGCAGGGGAACTCTGTAAGTCAGCTTGGTTTACAGAGTGAGTTCCAGGACATCCAGGGCGATTATTACACCGAGAAACCTTGACTTGAAAAGCAAAAACCAACCAAACAAACAAACCGTAATTTTATCCGTAAGAAAATAAAACGTATAGTCTTCTGTCCAGTTTTACTCCTTCAAATGCCCCCCCTTATTTCATTGACTGGATCATAATTTGATCAAATAAATGCTCAGCTCAAAACTCTACAAATTCTAACCATGAGTTCACAACAATTCTATCACCGATCTTTATTCTCTTTATTCTGCACCTTCTTTTTGACTCTTGTCCTCTTTCACCCTGTAACATTCTTCAGCGACCACCGAGGACCTTCACCTTTGGGTAAAGCTGCAACCCTTAATGTAACTTCACAGGGCACCTCTCCACCTGAGCTCCCCACGCGCGGATGCCACCGCATTTTTTTTTTTTTTTAGATCTATTTATGTACTTTATGTGCATGGGTACTTTGTCTGCATGTACATTTGCATACCAGAAGAGGGCTTAGGATCTCATGGGACTACAGTTACGGATGGTTGCAAGCCACCATGTGGATGCTGGGACCTGAACTCAGGACGTAGAGCAGTT
Source organism: Phyllotis vaccarum (assembly GCA_033318265.1). Classification (NCBI taxonomy): domain Eukaryota; kingdom Metazoa; phylum Chordata; class Mammalia; order Rodentia; family Cricetidae; genus Phyllotis; species Phyllotis vaccarum. Next base: position 67,798,249 of record JARWLC010000016.1, on the reverse strand, counting down.
CTAAGCCCTTCAGCCCGGCACTGCAGCTCTTTAAACGCGACGATCACTACCCTCAACCCGAGGTTCCACAGCACTTAGCAAAACTCCAGCAGCGCGCGCACAATCCCTGTGCAGCCGGCAACCCGCGGCTCGGCCTGCCTCTCGCGGTCCGGAAACGCTCGCAGCCGCAGAGGAACACGGGAAAACGACCCTCGCTTCCTCTTCAATCCCTTCACACCGCACGCGCAGGCTTTGCGCCTGCGCGCTCGGCGGTCTCCGCGCGCAGGCGCAGTCCCGCGGATCTCCGTTGAGAAGGTGCGGCCGCTGCGCGGGAGGTAGGAGGAGCCGGGCATCGGGCTGGTGACCCGGCACGGGTGTGGGGCTTGTCAGTTCCCGCGGTACCCCCTCTCCTGCGAGGCCGGTAGGCGTCTTTCTCGTCTGCGGCAACCGACACTAGATCTCAACCGTCCAGCGGCTGAGTGGGCAGGAGCTCGGTAGACAGGGGCAGCGCCCGCCGGGAGGGAGGTGGGGACAGTGCTATGGCCACCGGACGGCTCGGCGATCCGAGTGGTCTGTCTGGCTTTAGGACCGTCAGGGCGTTTCCCCAGGCTGTCCCCCCTTCCCCTTCTTTGGGCCTCCAGTTGGGGTAAGCTGGGAGGGTCTGCCCCGCCCCTGGATCATTCATTCCTTCGACACCAGCCCGGGAGCAGGTAGTCCTATCCCGGGAGCATAGGGGTCTGTTATGTCATTTAGCAGTTATTGGTGGACCCCCACCGGAGAGGGACATGTTATCACTCGATTGTCAGCAGAGATGTGGGGACTCAACACTAAATGGACTGTGAAATTTACACATCTAGCGTGATAAAAATCACTTTGATTTAGCCTGATGCGCCTCCAGATCCTTGCTCCTAACCTTTCTCTCCCTGCAGACTTTATCTCTTCACTCTCACGGTATCAAACTCTTTGCAAACTCGAATTCAACAGATAGTTGCCTAGCATTTATTACAAGTTGGGTACCAGACAAAGAAAATACAAAGTAAATAAGTCTGTATCTAACTGATGAGCTGAACTTTATTAACAGATAATTCCGTGAATAAAAACATAGGATCTTAAAACCTGAACCACACTGCCTAGAATCTCTGTCCTGATATTTCGAAACTGTTCCTCACTCTGCTTGTGTCTGATCTAGAGAAAAGACAGTGGTAGTTGTATTACATAGGATTGCCATGAGGATTAAATGAGTTAAAGATTTAAAAAGCAGTTGGCACAGTGTCTGGTACACAAGCATTTAATAAGTGTTATGCACTGCAAATGATACGCTGTGACAGATGCCACTGTGACAGCCATGTGTAGTAATACAGAATGAGGAGGGGGACAGAGTCCATATCAAGGATTAGGGGAGTTTCCCCTAAGATTATTGCATTACTAAATTTGGAATGAATAGATTTCTGCCATTGGGATATTTAGGGAGTGTGTGTATGCATGCACACTTATTGTACAAAGGCCAGATAAGAATGTTGTGTATACCATCCCTGTCAGCCTTCCTTCCCCTCTGTCTAGTATGAGTGCTACCATAACACCTGGCTTTTTTTTTTTTTTTTTTTTTTTTTTTTTTTTTTTTTTTTGCATGAGTACTGGATATTTAAACACAGGTCCTCATGCTTGTGCGGTAAGTAGTCTTACCACTGAGCCATCTCCCCAGGCCCAGATTATTCAGTTCTGAATTTTGAACCCTCCCACTGTGTGCCCCACAAGGCCCAACCTTTACCTGCAGGCAGTTTAGAGAGCTCAGGACTAAGGTATACAAGGACATTAGTTCTTTATCTCTTTATTCCAATCATTTTGCAGCATTTGCTAACAGTTCCATCAGCTGATGAAGTGATAACTTGGGGTCTGAGGCCACTGTACGGGGACAAGCTCTCTATAGTTGGGGAACATTTATTTAGTGGCAGCTGGCCTTCTTGCTTTTGTCCAAATTTCAGTGAAAAACAAATTCCAAAGATACATATGTGTGTGTGCGCGAGTGTGTGTGTGTGTCTGTGTGAGTGTGTGTGTGTGTGTGTGTGTGGGCTCTGTGCTGGGACACACTGTGGGACAATTAAACTTCTTTCCAGATGCCCCCCATACCCTACATGCTCTTGTCTCTTCCTGGAAGAAATAGCATGAAAAAGCAATAGCTGTCTAATTATACTTAGATACCTTTGGTTTTCCACAGATACGAAATTAAATGAACCCATACCCTTTATCACTATGGAGATCGTGGAGAATCAGTTTACATGTGTTCTGTCTCCGAGGCACCAGCTGGACAGCAGCATGTTCTCTCCCTTGTGAACATTAACAGAGGGAAGTTTTAAAACAAGTTGTTTAACTATGAGTCCAATTTGAAGAAAGATATTTAAGTTATTATGGAGAGGAAAACAGTAGTTTGTTCACAATTGTGCAAAGTCTCCCAGTAAATCAGAGAGAAGAGAAGCCCTAGTGTGGTAAGGCCTAAGCAGGCTTAGTCACCTGTTTCTCGCCTGTGGACATGCTTCCAGATCTGTCCTCACTTCCCCTAAAGGCAAACCTGAAAACCTGAACCGGGTCAAATGATGGACAAGTCAGATGATGATTTCAGAGAACTCTGTGCCAGCTTTTTCCAAAGGGTGAAAAAAAATGCAACCAAAGAAGTGTCAGGAGAAAGGAAGAAGCAGAAGGTCTCCAGTAGCACTCAGAAAAGGGGCAAAGTGAAAGAAACAGACCAAGCCGCCACCAGGAGCAAAACCCTTCAGAGTCCTTCAGAGAAGAAACCTCGATCAAACAGCCAGGCCTCTAGGACTAAAAAGCAAGGGGCACCCAAATGTCACGAAGGGGACCCAGCTCTCCCCGGGAACGGAAAGGGCGGTGTCCTTGTTCCTACCTCACAGACTGTGTTGTGTGAAAGAGCACAGAGCATTCAGACAGGTAACCAGCAGGCACGGTCATATTTGGTTCTGGAGAGGAAACCAAGTGATGAGCGCTGTTAGAAGCCGGCGCTCAGAACACTTGCTATAAAAGGCCAAGTAGTGTACACCTCTAATCCCAGCACTCTCGGGAGACGGGTTGTAAGAGTGGGGCCAGCCTGATCTATGTACTGAGTCCCGAGACGGCCATGGCTGTGTAGAGAGGTGCTATAACAAAGGCCAGAGAGTAAAACTCCATTTTTACAGTCCGTGTAGTTTGTGCCTGCAACAACAGTCGGCCTGTCTGTGAGGCTCCAAAGCCGCAGGTTTACCCTGTCACACCGTCAACACCTGAGATAGGAGATAGTCTGTGCCTAGAATGTTCAGACTTTTTATTGTGTTTAGTCCCTAACAATAGTGTGGCAACTGTTTATACAGCATTTACTCTGTACTGGGCATTTAGTTAATTTATAGCTGAGTTAAAGCACACTGTACACAGGTTGAATGGTATGCTTTGTAAAAGGGACTGGAAATTTATAGGGATTCCTAGACTGTTCTCCCCTAGATAAAGGGGTCAAGTGTTCTAATGGCTGCTGTAGTAAGAAAGCATCAGTAGATGATATGGAAGTGAATGGGTGTAGCCTTGTGCCAGTAAAACTTAATTTACAAAAACATGGATAGTCCCAGGACCAAGGTTTGCTCAGTCCTATGTGTGTGTCCCTTTATGAGTTATCTATGAGTATGTTTATGTTTAGGAGCTCTGTGCTTCCATGAATGTTTATGTAGTTGACAGTCATGTCTGCATAACAATAATGGTGCTTTTAGGATTTTTGTGAATTAATTCTAAGGTAAGTTGGAATGGGCCACTCAATTTGGTTAGACTAAGGAGCCTTTCAGTGGGTACACCACAGGTTCATGTTCCTTGCCCTGTCACCCTTGGCATCCTTAGCCTTATGTTTGATATACACTCTTCACACAGAACTGAAAACCAGCCTTGCGTGGATGATGCCCTCTTCAGGCTCCTAATTTCTGCTTCTGATTTTCCTCACCTCTTCTTTACCCCAAAGGAGATTTTCTTTCTTGTGTGAGTGCAATCTTTCAGCAGTGGTGGGAAAGTCTGAGCTCTCGTGAGGACTATGTAATACGGCCCAGGTACTCTGGGTATTCATGCTCCCTTTGGGCAGCTAGTGAAAGCTCCATGTGATTTGCAAATACATACATAGCTTCAGGGGCTCCTGAAACTCTGCAGAAGGCCATAGATGAATCACAAGTTGAATAATTGGTCTAGGAAGAGAGAAACACTTGTCATTAGTATTTCTTTAGTAAGAGCTTTAGTCACATCCTGCTCAGATTCTGTAATTTTACTCTTACGCGTACAGTTTAATGTCTTACTACATTCTGAGTTGTGCAACCACCACTACTACTACCTAACTCAAGAGCATTTTCATTACCCCCAAATGAACCACAAGCTCATCAGCAGTCACTGAACCCCTCCTTCCTCCTGCCATCAATCTGTCTTTTTGCCACAGTGAGTGAATGAACAGGTCACAGTCACATAAGTCATGCCAGACCTGAACTAATGGGAGATTTGAGTCTAACCTGTAGAACAAATGCTGTGAATATTTTCCTTCTTGCCAGGGAGTGCTCCCAATGGCGGCTCCCAGCCCCTTCCATCCTGTTTCACTGCTACTGATGTGCCAAGTCCCTCCAAACCCAGAGCCTCAGAGCTGGTTCTCCAACGGATGAAGCAGTTCAAGAGAACAGACCCTGAGCGCTTGAGACATGCTTCAGAAGAACCCTCCCTAAAGACCACACTGGAGGAAACTGTCCCACGAAGCCCTCAGGAGGAGATGCTGGTAGAAAATGGTATGGTGAGCACGTTCTGCCTTCTAAGACAAGGCAGTGTGTAAGAAAGGGGAACAGAGGAACCCTGTTCACTTTGGTTTTGTATGCAGGTTCACTGATGTTTATCTCACCTCACTGGACCTAGCCAAAGAATGGAATGTTCCTATAAAAACTATTTTATTATTTTTAATTGTGCATATATAAATGTCTGTGTGGGATATGTACATGGAAGTGCAGGTGCCTGTGGAGGCCAGAAGTGTGTGTGTGGGGGGGAGTCCTGTGCTAGCAGCCACTCAGAAACTTAGCATTAATTGTAAACACTCGGCCAATAGCTCACGCTTGTTATTAGCTAACGCTTACATTTACATTAACCTATATTTCTTATCTGTGCTCTGCCTTGTGGCTTGATACCTTTTCTGAGTACTGGTTGTTAGTCTTTGTCATGTGGTGGCAGGAAGTAATATGTACCATCTGTGTTTAGGAAAAAGAGGAGCTGGGCTTGTTGCTGCAGCTCAGGGGTATAGTTTATCATATGTGAAGTCCTGGGTTTGATCTCTAATACCACAAAAGAAATAAGGCACTAAAATGAAGCTGTGCTGTTCTTTGAGTTTGAGGCAAGAGTGGCAGACTGAAGTAATATTCAAGGACTCGTAGAGCCATAAAGTTCCCATAAACTCTTTATAAGTTCAGGAGTCTATTTAGAAATATCACATGGCCATCTTTCGAACAATCTCAAGACCAGAACCACCCCATCCTTTGGTCAGCTGCTAATAGGAAACTTGACTGTCAAAAGCTTTCACACTGTCCTGATTTTTTTGTTATACTTAGTAAGAGGCCAGCATTAGGAGAGGCTAAGCTGTTAGACACGCAACATCCCAAGCTGGATTCCACACATCAAAGCGTGCATTTTAACAAGCTTCAGGTAGTCTGATGCACACTAAGAATAGAAAGAGCTGTTCCAAGAGTCCCCCTGCCCCACTCTCACCTCTGTAAACAGGCTTGCAGAGTGGTGCTAGGTTTTCATTATTCCTTTGTTCTTTGCCTAGTGCCTATGATACTGGAGCTGTAGACAAGATGGGATGTGTGGGGGGGGGGGCAGTATAAAAGGTCATGGAGCTTGTCTGTCCTCATGGACCTGGATGCTTCTCCACAGAGTGTAAGCCCAGCTATGCCATAGACAGTGATGCTGCAGTGGCCCTGGCTTTAGAGCAGCAGTTCAGGAGGGAAGAAGCATCTTCATGTCATGACAGCTTGGAGGAGAAGGGGTTGTTCTTCTGCCAAATGTGTCAGAAAAACCTCACGGCAATGAACGTGACCCGGAGGGAGCAGCACGTGAACAGGTAGGCGCAGCACGGCCATCCCCTTTCCCTGCCGTGACAAATTCCAGGATACCGATAGCACCAATATTGATGCCTTGCATGAGGACAGTACCTCAGTGTCATTAACATGCCCCTTTTTCTAAACAGCCATCGGTTGTGGGTTGCTTTCATCACTGCCAAAGGGAACACCTTCCTCCTTGGAAGACATTGTGTATTGTCTTCCTTGTTCTCCTGACATCTTCCTGTGCACGCACAAATGTGGACGGACTCACAGTACTTGTCTTTTTGTGTCCATCCTCCACTTAACCGTGCTTCTGGGGCTCATCACTGCATTGTGTCAGTGTGTCATCCCCAACACCACTCTCCTTTGGTTAAGTAGTAGCCCACTGTGTGGATGGAACACATGTTTACTCTTTCATCCATTGCCTGACACTTGGGTTTCCACCTCGTGGATTTTATAGTAAAGCTGCTGTGAGCATGGGTTTCATGGATATGTTTGAATGCTTGTTTTCATTTCCCTGAGGCTTATCCTTGGAAGTGAAAATGTTGGATTGTAAGGTAAGTCTGTGTGGATCTGTTCTCAATTTCTTAGGCCCTTTGCTAACATATACCTAAAGTTAGTGCCTGAGGCTGACTGCTACAAGACATGCAAATGGCGTGAGGGGATTAGCTTTTGGGGATGTTTACATGTCGATGCAGACCAATCATTTGCTATAGTCCATGTTATCTGAGACGTTTGTACTGTATTTACTGACTTCCTGCAGATGCCTTGATGAGGCAGAAAAGACACTAAGACCTGCTCCTCCTCAGATCCCTGATTGCCCAATATGTGGTAAACCTTTCCTCACCTCTAAGAGCCGAATCAGTCATTTGAAGCAGTGTGCAGTGAAGATGGAGGTGGGTCCCCAGCTCCTGCTCCAAGCAGTGAGGCTACAGACAGCCCAGCCCGAGGTGGGCAGCAGCCCTCCAGTACCCGGGTAAGACAGATGAAGGAACCAAATAATGGTATTTTCACTCCAGTTGGAGTTCCCCTGAAAAGCTTCTTATAGGCTTGGAGAAAACTAGCTCTCTCTTTGATTCTGGCATGAGACATTTAAGGAAATTGGACATGGTTGAGAAAGGACTAAGGAGCACAAGGATTTTGCACACATATGGGGCCACCCATGCAGTGAGCTGCCTCTGCTTCCTTGAGGTCCTTCTTTAACGTTGCAAGTCCCATAATCCTGCAGTGACCACTCTAGAGCATCGAAGAATTTGGTGTTTGTTCTGCCTCCCTGTCTTGGTGTGCAGCATGTTTCTATCTTAGTGTAGCTTCATGTTCATACTGTTAAAGCCATATTACTCACTCTCAAAGAGTTGACTAGGAAAAACTGTAAGACTATAAATTATTCTCTGAGGATTTCATACAATGCTTTTTGTTCAAATTCCCCTCCCACTCTTTCCCCACAGGTGTACTTTATAATTGTATGAGTTAGTGCTTATGTATTGTAATAGGAGGCTCCCCTAACAGCTGGGAAGCAGTCCTCAGCATGCAGACTCCAGGTATGCAGGCAGCAGAGGATCAGTTCTGTTCCCTGTTCGTGAGTTGAATACACCTAGGTTGACCCCAGCTTTACAGGGAACAAAAGTAGCATGGGCAGGAGACTTCCATGGAAGCTCTTTCTCCTAGTCACATGGGTTATGACAAGAGCTGTGACAAGAGCTTCAGGATAGGCCCTTGCAGTTTCTTCTTCCTTGCCCAGCTGCCAGGGCTCACGTACACAGCATATTTTTCTTTCCAGCCAGAGCCTCGGCAGTGAGAGCTCAGCTCTCAGAACAGCAGCCTGATGGCAGCAGAATCCACAAACTTTGTCTTTTGGACCTTGGATAGAGGTGCTACTGTGGTCCTCCTGAAGGAGGGGGAGGATCCATTGTGACCAGGACTGCCTTAGGGGCATCTGAAGTTTCAGTGGGCAGAACTTAATGACTACAGAGAGCCTACTTGGAGCTATAGACTACAAACAAGGGTTTGGTCACATCTAGGCATGCAGGTACTTTTGATGGCCAAAAGAACCCAGGCCTTCCAGCGTATGGACTGTGCCGGATGTCTAGGTTTGGGTTAGATGAGCTCACAAGGAACAGAATCAGCACCGTGAACATCCAAGCAACTGTTGGCTTGTTGCAGTAGGGGCACATCCATCTCTTTTGTTTCCTTAATCAGAGCCCTTGCTAACCTTTCGCTGCTATCTTAAACTTCAGCAATCATATTGGAGGTTTGAAACGGAAAGGAACCACCGTGAAGAAGGAGCCACAGAAGAGGTGGAAGGTCAACGAGTCTGAGGCTCCATCTGAAGATCTCCAGATGGCCATGGCTCTGTCTCGTTCTGAGATGGAGCAGTGTCCGGTTGTGCCCCCCTTCAGACTGGAAAATGCTTTTTCTGAGAAGATAAGGCTAGGAACAGGTACATGTGGCTGGAGCAGAGGCCTGGGGAGAGCTTGGTACCCGGTTGTTGGTTGAGAGTTATCATGGCAGCTACTGGGATGAGTGGTCTGAGCCACTCGTGACTGAGGTACTTCTGTTTATCTCTAGAGAAGAAAAGTCGCAGGAAGAAACCCCCAGTGTGTCCCCCACAGTTATTAACCCAGGACCCTGAGACCACAAGTAGACAGATTGAGGATCGCGTCGCCCAGCTCCTATCAGAGGAAGTGGAGCCGTCCCGAACCCCACCACTTCCTGCCAGCAAGATCTTTAAGGAAGAATTGGAACATGCAGGCTGGCGTCTGCAGCTGTCTGAAGGAAAGCGGAATTTTCTGTGGGAGCGCAGTGCCCTCACCGGACCCTGGGCTGAGGAGTTCTTCTACACAGCTGGCCTAGTTCCCCCGATTGTGCCCCAGCAGCCTCCCAAGGTGAACCCTGCTCCTCCTAACACACACATGGATGGGCTATGCAAAGAGGTGAGCAGTCTAGAAATGCAATCGGGTACTGGGGCTGCTGAGGAAAAGTCCAGTAAGTAGATAGAGAGGAAGCAACAGAGGCATTGACTGTACCTCATGTCTCTCTGTAGCAATTTAGTGTCACTACTGCTAAGGAAAAGGACTTTAGTTTCCCAAATTTAGCACATTCCCAGAACGCTTGATTAAAATGTCAAGATCAGGTCTTGCTTTTAAATCATCTGAGATAGATATAGCTTTAGAACCTGGGTCCTGAATACATACCTCAGACACTTCTGCTAAAGGTCGCCCTGCATTGTGGTCATTAGCCTTGGCCATTTAAATAACAGGAGTGGCTCCCGGCTCCTGAGGACCCTTCTTCTGCACACTTGGAGATGTCAGTAGATCCAAGCCATGACAGAAGCTACCAATACTGCGGCTTCTGGGGCTGCAGGCTTAGAAGTAGCTGTGCATGTCTAGGGTGGCTGTGGCATAGAGACAACAGCCCATAGTCACTAGCTTTTCAACTTTCAGGAACATGAACTATCATTGCCCAAACAGCAAGAGCCAAGTACACAAAGGCCACCTGCTCTCCACAGCAGCCCTCCCATGAATCATAGCCCCAGGACCCAGCTGCTGTCATCCAGCCAGAGAGAGCGACAAGCTCTTCAAGATCTTGTAGACTTGGCAGTGGAGGGGATGAGTGCCAGTCCATGGCCCAGAAGTTTGGAATTACCCACAGGTGAGACACGGTGCAATCTGAGGTAGGGTGGAAGTAGAGCGTGGGCTGCTGTGAGGCTCTGTGCTCATCCCAATTCAGTGGAGAATGTAGTTTAAGGTGTTTTTTGTGTTTTCCTCAGAGATGAATGCCATGCAGAGCATTTATGTTTCTCACAACCCGTCTACTTCCCTGTTAGGGAGAAATAACTGGGAGAGGGTCACTTTAAATGAAGAAGTCCTCAAATAACATGTCCAGCCAAGCCTAGGGTTGGCACTGCCTGCTTGGGAGGTGACATTCCTTTATTCTATAAATCATCCTCTCAGGGTTGAACTTGGGACCCGGCAACCTTCCACTGACTGGATTTGTCCTACCATCTAAGAAGACCCTTCAGAAGAAAGACCACGCCTCCGTAAGTGTGAAGACTTATATGCTGCACTTAACTTGCCAGTCTTCTATTTCCCAGTGACACACCTTGACGACCCTTGCTGGAGCTGAGAGTCCCAGGCCTTCCGTCTCCCGCCTTGGTCATCACTCTTCTTAGACTCAGCAGTCAGTCCTCAGAGCCAGCTTTGTTGAAGAGTCCAGAGAGTCCTGCCTCCCTAAGTGACTGCCTCATTCAGACATCTGTTCTGTGCTTTTTCTTAGTGATTTTCTTCATTCGTTATGGACTCACTGTTCCCCTCCATGATGGATTGCGGGGTGGGCTCCAATCAACAACCCATATACTCTGTTGATCATGAATGGCATTGGAGATGTGGATTCCATAAAGTGATGTCATTCCATAAGGATCTTCTTATGCAGAGGACCATCTTGGTGATGTCCCTGCATGTAGCTAGGAGTATTTGGTTCTTGAACAGCTTGGGCTCAGGGTCCTGGTCCTTTGCATCAGGCTACTGGGAACCAGGTGTCCTGATGTGTACATGCAGTACTCAGGAGCTGTGAGGAATCTTTACCAGCCACTGTTCCTCCTGCCATAGGTCAGGAACACGCCATAACAGGGAACCTGAGAAAGAAACTGCATTTGCCATCCTGGTTCGATGAGGCCCTTAATGTAATCCAGAGTCAGAACCTCATCCTCATACGTCCCGGCCTTGGTCTCCCCTAGCAACCCTCAGGGGTAGTTAGCCAAGTGATGGGGATGCTGACAACCCACCTCCCTTCTCCCACTTACAGCTCTCCTCTCTTGGGTTGCTTGTGTCTGACTTTGGGACAATGGTCAATAATCCACACCTAAGTGATGTCCAGTTCCAGATTGACAGTGGAGAGGTGTTTTATGCCCACAAGTTTGTTCTCTATGCCCGATGCCCACTTCTTATTCAGCATGTAAGTACACAGAGTGCTCGCAGCCTACCACCCCCTTTTTTTTCCTAGAAAGTTTCTCTCCTCCCTCCCTCCCTAGTCTTTGCATCATTGTGGAATTTCTCAAGCACTGTCTCTCTCAGAGTTGGAACTTGGGACCCTTTTGTCCCAGTCTCCCAAAATGCTGAGATTATAAGCTTGAGCCACCACATAGAAATCCAGCAGACTGCTCAGCCTGTATCAGAAAGATCTAGCCATGGGACTGCATTATGATATTATCGTCTGCAAGTGTATTGGGCTATATTCATCATCTCTATCCCGGGACTCATGACACCCACAGGTCCAGTCAGACTTACCTAGAGTACTTGATACATCTGCAGAGTGGAAACTAACCTATTCCTTAAACATCCATCCCCATATGATTTTGGAAACAAAAGTCTAGACTACAGAATCTGGCTAAGAAAATATATAAGACTTCCCCCCCCACCCCCCAGGACCTTGGACTGTCTGAGAGGCTAAAGACAGACCATTGTTCACTCCAAGTTATAAGCTTTCTGTGTTTTACCTGCCTTCAGGTAAACTCTGAAGGCTTCTCTGCTGTGGAGGATGGGGATCTGACCCAGCGCATCCTGCTGAGTGATATGAGCTCTGAAGCTATCCAGGCATTTCTGAACTATCTCTACATGGCAGACACTGACATACCTCCCAGCCTGGCTCCTGATCTGCATTCCCTGGCCCTAAGGTTGGAATTGTATTTTCTCATACTCCACAGCCTTTAGAGTTGGTGACATGGATTGGCAGATTGGCAGCTCAAGGCAGGGTTGTCAAAAGGTCAGGGCTGAGCCCTTCAAAATTTCATTGTATCTTTTTACCCTGAGTTTATACCAGCTGAGCAGTACATGATAGTTGGCTAGAGTGGACACTTGCAGGGATATGAAGAGCTGAGTGGGGAGAATTATACTTGGTGTAGTGAGATGGTAGCCTGTGGCCTCTGCACCCAGAACCAGACAGAGCATGTAGCTCCTTGATTGTTCCTGTCAGAGTCACCTAGCATAGGCAGACACTCTTCCTCCTTAAAAAGCTTGAAAACTGCTGGGGTAAAGCCTCACCCATCCCAAGCTGTATAAATCCGTGGGTACCTTTTAGAAAAGGGAAGCTCAGCGATGGGGGTTTGAGATGTTCTGACTGGGTTTCAGAGCCTCCTGTGGCCAGCTGGCGACAATTCTGTCTGCTGTGATTTTTCTAAAGCACAGGGTCTCAAGTGACTTTCAGTGTACCTGGTTTTGTAGCCTTGCCAGCTTAGCCTGATATACCTTGACCTTGTCAGCAGTGGAGTTAAGGCACTATGGATGCCATCTAGAGCTATGACCAAGTGTGTTCTTACACAAAGGGAATGGCCACAAGAGAAACATCCTTTTTCCTCTGCTCTGGCCACCAGTTCCAGGTGCCAGCAGGGGCCTCTGTACAGGGCAGTGATAATAGAGTGTCTCCTGTTGCAGATTTGGTATGCATGACCTTGTTAAGCTGTGTGAGCAAGGTCCCGTCGTGACACACTTGGAAGGAGAGCAGCAGCTGAATGAGGACTGCCAGAGCAGAGCAGAGAATTTCCAAGAAATCTTAAAGTCAGTGTGGGGAGATGAGGAGGACGCAGAGGCTCTGCTGAAACCTGAGCTGTGTGAAGAAGATAGAGAAAAAGTGAATGAAGCAGAAATGGAAGAAATTTATGAATTTGCAGCCACTCAGAGGAAGCTGCTTCAGAGGGGAAGCGTGGCAGACACAGATGAGGACCATAACCAGCTCAGGGAGGACAGTCCTGTTTGCGAGCCTTCTCTGACAGGTGTCCAGAGCAACAGACAGACAGACCAAGTGGAGTCACCTGGGCCAGTCATCTGGGAAATTGAAAGCAACTCGATTTCACCCCAGGGCCAGTGTTCAGACTGGGCAGGGGAAGGAGGGCCCCAGGAAGCACTGAGGGAGGCAGCTGGCCAATCCAGCTCAGATAGCCCTTCTGAGAGCCACCAGGTGAGGTGTAAAGAGTGCTCACCTTTGCGCCCAGCCAAGGCCCATGACTACAAACAACTCTGTGCATCAACTCAAAGAGAATCATCTGAACTGTCAAAAATAACAATTGACCATGAAGAGCAGAGTAACACTGTTAGTGAGAGGCGGGCAGAGCTGGCCCATTCCCCCACTGTGGCACAGGCACCCTGCTTCCGCCTGTCACAGTCTCCGGTAGGTGGAAGTCCTAGCCAGTCATGGCTTCACCTATATCACACAAGCAATTTGTCCCCGACAGTGTCCCAGGTGCACAGTAGCATTTCCAAGGCGGCATCCCCAAGTTCACTGTCTCCAGTTACACCAGATAAGCAGAGAAGGGACAGCAGCGTTCCCACATTATTGAAAGAACCAAGCCACCAGAAAGGTAAACAAGGCAGTTCCATGTTAGGACGCAGAAATAGGGGTGTTCTGATTTCCCCATCAGAGTCTCCACCCATTGACCTGACCCAGTCAGTACCCGATCACGTGAGTCCCAGGACCCAAGATCCTCTGCGTCATGTGAAGAAAGAGGATGAGGTTATCCTTTTACTGGATTCAGATGAGGAGCTGGAATTGGAGCACACCAAAACAAAGTTAGTTTCTAAAGAGTCCCCAGAAGGAAGGAAAGTTCTAGACGTCAGCACCAAGTCCTCTGAGCTGTTTTCAATCATTGATGTCGATGAAGATCATGAACATTTCCAAAGCCCACTGAAGAGAGAATCCAGGCTGCAGAAGGAGGAGGGACAGCTGGGAAGCAGAGAGATGCCCTGGCTGTTGAACTGCCAGAAGAACAGCCTGGATGAGGATAGTGCTACAGACACCTCCTGGCTGGTGCCAGCCACTCCAGTGGCCTGCGAGAGCCGTAGTTGCTCATCACAGACCCAGATCATAAGCCTTAGGACCAGGAGCTCATCAGATGAGACTGTTCAGCGCTCACCCAGGCTTCCCATAGCGTGCAGGACTGTGCAGGAAGCAGCCAACAAGTTCTCAGTGATCATGCCACACAAACTGCCTGATATTCAAGGGATTTCTGAGAGTGGACGGCAGGCTCACAGAAGCCCTTCCCATTCCTACCTCGGGCGCCACAAACGCTCTTTACAGCCATCGTCTCCTGCCCCCAATTTTACCAGCTGGTCCCAGAAACACTCATCACCTAGACCATGCCTGCCAAACCAGGCCACACCTGATGAAGTGGTAGAAGTTGGGGAGAGTGATGATGAGCAGGAGGTGGCTTCCCATCAAGTAAACAGCAGCCTTGTGCTAGATGGTGACCCCCCAGTTCCCATGGGTGACTACTGTTGGCAGGATGAGCCCCTCTCACCAATTCCAATTGACCACTTGAATCTAGAGCGGACTGGGCCCCTGACCACAAGCAGTCCCAGCCATCGGTCCCAGGAGGCTCTCTGCCACTCCCCAGGACTCATGGGCAGCACCCCCATCCGAGGAAGCTATGGTGCCCTGGGAGACTCTCAAGAGCAGTCTTCCCAGGCTGCCTCTCCAGGGAGCAGCAAAGTGAGTTACATGAGCCCAGCTCTGTGGGATGACTGGGATGAGGAGGAGCAACACTCTCCAGAGGCCCCACCTGTGGCCCAAATGCTGAGTGCCAGAGCTCGGAAGCCGGACAGCCCAGAGACACCAAGTGAGTGGCTGTGAGGCCTTCTCCCTCACTGTTTACACTGACAGGGTGTGGCGGTGTGGGTGGAAATGGACCTGCTCATCCGGGGAGAACCTCTTTTTATCCCCCAGGCTCTCCTATGGAGTAGAAGTGGCTGGCTCCCTAGGATATACTTCATTAGCAGCAAATCAGCATTTCCTTAGCCTGCCTGTATCTCAACCAATGGACTCTTACTAAAAGTTCCTTTCTGTGAGCCCACCTCCAGAACCAGCAGCTCTCAGCAAGCATCACAGTTGTACCTTGCAATTGGGCAAAGCATGGTTCTTTAAGAAGTTCAATAATGGGCTACATATACAGCTTAGTGGTAACATGCATGGGGCCTTTAAATTCAGTCCCAGCACCATGTGTATACAGAATTTTAATATACAACCCTGGGTGTGCAACATATGCCCATACTTCTAGCACTTGGGAGATGGAGGCAGGAGGATCAAAGCTCAAACTCAGCAGCAGCAGCATAGGACGTTTTGTGTCTAGGCTACATGAGACCATGGGTGTTTTTGTTTGTTTGTTTTTAAAGCTGAGTATAGTGGTGCACACCTCTAACCCCAGTACTCGGGAGGCAAAGGCAGGCAGATCTGTGAGTTTGAGGCCAGCCTGGTCTACAGGGCGAGTTCCAGGACAGCCAAGGCTGCACAGAGGAAATGCTGTCTCAAAGAAAGAAAGAAAGAAAAGAGAAAACAAGCTAGAATTAGGGAGATAGTTCAGGCCTTAGGGTACAAACCCGAGGGCTTGGGTCCAGTCTCCAGACCCCACATAAAAAGCCAGCTGTGGTCACAGAACTGAATCCCAGCATTGGGAGCTTGGGGAGAGCTGGAGACAGGAACATCTGTGAGGCTTACTGGTCAGACAAGCCCTAGGTTCCAGGGAGAGACATGGTCTCATAAGACAAGGTGGACAGCTCCTGAGGAACAATGTTCAGTGTTGACATCTGGCCTCTACATGGACCTTCACACTCATACAAAGTCTGGACCAAGGTCTGGACCAGCAGTCACAAAGTTCCAAAGAAACACACAGAAGCTTGTGTTTTATGCTGTTTGACCTATGGCTCAGACATATTGCTAGCTAGCTTCTTCACTTTAATTCAGTCCATTTCCATTACTCTGTTTAGCCATGTGATACCTTTTCTCAGAGCAGCGTGGTTGTCTTTCCTCTGGATCTGCTGGCATCTCCCCTGGAATCTCTGCCTGTGCCACTCTGCTCTTCCTGTTCCCAGAGTTTTCTTAGTCTGGTAGCTCCACCCACACTTCCTGTTTGCCTTCTGGTGGATCAGCTTTTTATCAAACCAGTAGGCGGGACAAATATTCACAACATAGCCCCTGTACAGTCATAGAACCCATGAATTCTGTTCTCATCTGTTCATCCAAAATAATGAAAACCGGGGTCAGATAGGCATTCATAGTAACACTGATACAATAGCCAAAAGGTGGGGGGGAGGGACCCAAGTGTATTCCGACAGATGAAGAGCTAAATAGATGGGACCTGTACACACAGTGGAGAGTTTCTTAGTTAAAAAGGGGTGAGGTGATGATTGACATGTGCTATATGCATGAGATTTAAATGTGATGGAAAAATGACAGAAGCTAGTCACAAATTGTCACTAATTTTTTTTTTTTTTAATGCAATATACAGAAAGAATCCAGAGCAGTTCCACACAGATCAAAGATTCCCAGGGCTGAGGGAAGGCAGATTGCTTACTGCCTACTGTGTACAAGATCTCCTTTGGGTTTCGAAGCGGGGAGGTGGTAGTTGCCTTATATTGTAAATTCTAAGCCATACTGCATTGTTCACCGTAAATGTTTTTAAGGGCCAGTGTGCAGAGTAGCAGTGCAGTGAGTACTTAGCACTCACGGTGGACTCCCAGCACCATAGACAACAGCGTGAGTGAGGAGAGTGGGAGACTGACCCCCACCCCACCCCAGATGGAAGGGTGTTATTTTCTTTGCCTCTCAGCCATTCCAGAAAGGCTTAAAAGCCACTGCTTCTTGGCAGGGAGGGGAGGACAGGAGTTCTGTACCACAGTGAAGTAAGTCACATGGCCATGCACCTGGTGCTTCCTTCCTGCATTCCCAGGGGCACTGGGTTGCTGACGCTTGGCCTTCAGTGGTTCAGATCGCTTGAGATCCCATCACCCCACTGCTCTGCTACAGGGGCACAAGTGATGTAGATTTGCATTTCTCACCAGTTCCCAGGCTGTACTCAAAGACCCACTGCAAGAGACTTGAGCCTGAAGGACTTTGCTCTACGTCTGAGGCAGGCCTCAAGGACTACCAGGCAAACTCTGAAATGTGCAGGGTCTCCCTCTGTGTCCCAGGCTGGAATTACTTTGTGTGAGCTTCTACCCCCTGCTTGTGGATGTAAGCAGGGGAGTTCTGTTGTTTGTTGGCCCAGGCTGTCTTGGAAGTTGAGGCTTTTCCCTAAACTTCTTGGTGTTTGACCACCTGGCATTTCCGTTATTATTATTTTTTTATTTTATGATCTTTGAAGACAGGGTTTCTCCGTGTATCCCTGTCCATCGTGGAACTTCCTCTGTAGACCAGGCTGGCCTCAACTCAGAACTCCACCTTGTCTCTCCCTTCTGAGTGCTGGGATTAAGGACATAATTTTTATTTCTGGTACTTAGGTCCAGGATTGCCGGGCCAGTCATAGGGTAACCGTGATGGTTAGCATTTTGAGGAACTGCCATATATTTCCCCTAAGATACTGCTTCATTTTATACCCCTACCAAGAAATTTATGAGATGAGAGTTCAAATTCTCCCTATTCTTGCCGATATGTTTCATGTTTTCATTCTAGTGGCTATGAAGTGGTATTGTACTGTATTTTTGATATCTGATGACTCATGATGCTGAGCATTTTTTTTATGTGTTCAGTGGCCATATGTGTATCTTTGGAGAGATGCTTGCCCCAATCCTTTGTTTATTTAGAATTATATTGTATTTTTTCTTAGTTATTGTGCATGTGCATGCAGAGGTCAGGAGACAACTTCGGGTGTTAATCCTCTTCTGTATGTGGCTCTCAGAGACCGAATTCAGGTTATCAGGCGTGGGGGTAGGCACCGTTACTCACTCACCGAACCCCCTCAGCAGCCTGTATGTCTTTTTCTTGTTAACCAGGAAGCTCTGATGCCGTCATCTTGTGCGGTCACTGCTCCTGAGATTCCCCTTTAGCATTAGGTTAGACCATGTGCTGGCTGTTGTTCTATGAGGCCCCGGAGCCTGTTCACCAGACATTAGTGTTGTCTACATGTTGTGGGTCTTCACAGCTGCTGCTTACTCCTCACAGTGGGAAGATGCAGTTCCAAATGGTGAAGGTGCCCACTAATGCTCTTCTAGGGCATGGTGTCGATTGGGGTCTGTCACTCTCCATGTGACACTTCCAGGCCAAGAAGTGATAGCAATTCCACGACTCATGCTAAGACCTGTGCTTCTCCTGTTTTATCCAGAAGGTGCTAAGCAGAAAAAGAACTTGCCCCCCAAAGTGCCTATAACTCCAATGCCAAGGTATTCGATCATGGAGACCCCAGTGCTGAAGAAAGAGCTGGACAGGTTGGTGGTGTTCCTTCAGACTTCCTCTGAGGTGGTCTCCTGTGAGTAACCAGGCCCAGGAAGCAGAATGACCCAGCACCTCCCTTCAAGTCTGGGAGATGAGCCGGCCCTGAGCCTGGGAGACAAGTTCTGGGGGCCAGGCTGCAGAGGGCATGACCGCTTAAGTCGGGTGGATGCTGGGTTTTTCTTCTACCAGATCCGAGCTCAGGTAGCTAATGTGTGAGGCTCCTGTAGGTTACCCCAGGAAATAGGTCTCCATGTTCCATACTGGTAGACATGGGACCCTAGCCATGCCAT
Organism: Phyllotis vaccarum; assembly: GCA_033318265.1. Taxonomy (NCBI): domain Eukaryota; kingdom Metazoa; phylum Chordata; class Mammalia; order Rodentia; family Cricetidae; genus Phyllotis; species Phyllotis vaccarum. The sequence goes on along the minus strand of JARWLC010000016.1, from coordinate 67,779,702 downwards.
CTAAGTAAGGAGACTTCATTTTTCAAAATAATGTGAAAACAATTACATTCCTACAAACACTGCTCTTCGGCATGGATGCCTGGTGAAGTCACTGCTTCTACCATTGCTCAGAACACTATGGGTTCTCTAGCATGGATCTCCTTTAGACCAGGCTTAGTTGGCATGTGGCCAGATGGTTAAGATTTCAGTCTAACAAAGCCATGTGTTACTCTGCAGAAATAGCTGCACTGTTGGACCCTGAAGTCCACCTGTTTCCACATGCAGGTTTGGAGTTCGTGCCCTACCCAAGCGCCAGATGGTTCTAAAACTGAAGGAGATTTTCCAGTACACTCACCAGACTCTGGACTCAGACTCAGAGCATGAGATCCAGTCCTCCCAGGTGCCTCTGGAGATGCCTTGTAGCCAGGCCCCTACCGCTGAGACCTGCAAACCTGCAAGGTCAGGCAGCAATACGCAGCTCAAGGCCACTGCGTGTCTTGCAACTCAAAGAGCCAAGGGTCCCGCTAAGAGCAAGAGTCCTCAGCATCGAAAGAAACATCGCAGTGAAAGTATTTCCCACCCAAGCAGGCTGCCAGCTGGGGAGCTGCCTTCAGGCCCTGATGGGGACAGTCCATTCCCAGCCTCCCAGGAGTCCATGGCTACCTCTGTGGATGGCAGTGATAACTCTTCTAGCTCTCAAAGGTAATAGAAACAGTCATATCACATGTCCTCTGAGTGGTGGGTCTGAGAGGGTATTGGGAAGCTCAGTGGCCAGGGTCCAAAAGCCCATTGATTTCTGGGCTTCTGTAGGAAGCCACATGGTTTAAAGGTTCATTCTCTGAGTCCCTGCAGGCTTTTGAAAGTCAGTGGCCAGAGCTTTCTGACTAAGGGGGATCCCGGAACCACAGACCTGTGGGATGCTGTCCTGTCACATGTGAGGCCCAACAGAGCCCTGGAAGCGCTCATTCCCTTAGAAGGGCTCCTGGTCTTGAGGTCTGTAGAAAAAGGATGTCACATATCATGTGTTCTTTCCAGCTCCTCCTGTGAGTTTGGAGCTGCCTTAGAGTCTGCTGGTGAAGACAAGGATGACGAGGAGGGGGTCAGTGCATCACAAGTTGCCCTCCGTGCCGCAGACACCGAGGAGGCAGTGAGACGCTACATCCTCTCCAAGCCTGCCCTGTACAGGAAGGTACTAACGTACCAACCTCTCGAACTGTCTGAGCTACAGGCTGAGCTGAAGCAGAATGGCATTCCTGTGTCCATGGGCAAGCTGCTGGACATCCTGGACGCCCAGTGCATCACCTTTACAACTGCCGCAGCCCGCAAGGAGAAGCTGAAACATAAGAGACGGCAGCCCTTGCGCAGAAAGAAAAAGGACCAGAAATGACAGGCTTCCACCTTGGTAGCTCCACCCAGAGGCCTGGACACCTAGTGTAAGTCAGGCCTCTGCGGGTGTCTTAGGACATCAGCCTATGTCTCTGCAGAGGACATCATTCCCAGATACTCTCTCTCCTGGGCTCTACCAGCTCTAAGTGTCACCCTGGATTTAGAGCCAGATCCCCTGCCTTCCCAGTCAGTGCCAGTTTTCCCCTTTTGGCCCAAGCAGGATCCCTTCCTGTGTGTTCCTGAGAGGCAGCGGGCCATTCCCACCCTAGTAGTCTATTCTGAGTTGGGCATGAGGCCCAGCCTGCCTTCTTAGCATTCAACCAACCCAGACTCTCCAGGGCAGCCTGCACCACGTCACAGACCCTCTTCTGACCTGGTGCCTGCCCAGATACCTGTACTTGTCACCAGCATTCTCTGAGCAGGACTATGGATAGGTCCGGGCATAACTATGAAGACCTCCAAGTGGGCATGCTGCTCGTGGCCTCCTCCCAAGCTGGACGCCTCCTTGATCTAGGAGCAGTGTGGACCCTCGGAAGGGCCAGAAGAAACAGAAGTTTGGGTTTTCATAGCCTATAGCCTGTGAGGTCCTTGTCTGTTTAAATACAGTGAGGTTGTTTTATATGAGTGCAATAAAAACAAGGCTTTATTTAAAATAAATAAATAAGTAAACCTAGATGTTCCTCTCTGGGAGATTTATGAGAAACAAGGTGACTCGTGCCTTGCTGCCCTGCCATCCACCAATGCCTTTGCACGTGTCCTTATCTTGGGGTGCCAGGACTTACTGCCCACTTAGCTCCCGCTCCCAGATAACAGGAGTAGACGTTTTCTGCTTGTACTGTCCACTAAACTGCTACTGCTTAGGGAAGCAGTCTGAGTCTTATCTGGGGTATCACAAGTATCAGGCTGACCCTGATAGACCCACTGAGTCAGCTTCACCTTGTTAACACAGTGGGTGTGCAGCACGGATATAGATCTATGCCAGACCACAGGGAAGATCAGCCGCCCATTCTTTAAGGAGCTGAAATGTGGCTCATTGGTCAAGTACCTGCCCGGCATACCTAACCTCTGGGCTCAGTTCTCAGCACTGCAACAAGAAAGGACCTGGGCCCTGAGAGTAGCATTGAGGACAGATTCCTGGGAAAGGTCTGTGAGCCGACCTTAGAGGACAGCAGTGTTTAGGGGGCTGAAAATGAAGCTTTTGTGTCTGGACTATTCTGGTCATAATGGGCCAGAGAGAAACCAGGCCTGGCCTCTGACATCTGGGGCATGTAGCTTTGGGCAAGCTGAAGAGGGATTCTGGCATATTCTAGGCATGATGGAGTCACTCCCAGGACGTGCTGTTGGGGGGGGGGGGTGAGGTTGAGTTGTCAAGATAGATAAAGGGTCTTAGGACTATTGCACAAACTTGTTAGCATATAATGAAAACCTGGAGCCAGATATTAGGGGGGAAAGCTAGAATATCAGAGAGAGGAAACAGACCACAGTCAATTCTCACCCAGCCGACTTCTCAGAATGAACAGGGTAAGTGCTGTCTTCAAGGGTCCTCAACCTGGCTGGTCGCTTCTACAGAATGAATGAATTTCTGCCTTCTCCTGCCTTAAATATGCCCCTTGTTTTACTTCCTGGTTCAACTCTATCATAATCCTAGATTTAGGATTAAAGGTGTGAGTTACTATTGCTTGCCTGTTAAGCCTTGAACTCACAGAAATCCAGAAAGATCTCTGTCTCCTGAGTGATGGGATTAAAGGCATAAGTCACTTGGTCATCCCTTAAGGTGTGGGTTTCCACTTTGACCTTCAGGCTTGACTGTGGGTGATTCTGTTTGCTGATATTCTAGGCTGATTTTATTAAATATGCAACATATCACCACATATCCCCCTTTCTGTCAAAAATAAAGGTTATAACATAAGAAAAACTATATACAATAGGTATAATAATTATATACAAACAATAATTACACGAGTAATGTCCGGTCCATTAACAATTGACAAATTTGAAGAAAATATTCCATCATTTATTCTATTTTGGTGAGTCCAAAGAATTGTACCTAATTCACTTTCTATCTAACTTGTATTACCAATTGAAAACTATCTTTTGATGTCTCAAACTAATACACTTTTAACCTCTGAGTTTCTTTTCTAAAACTCATAAAAAACTCTGTCATCTTCAACTCCCTCAGAGACCCAAGAAGGAAATAATATTAACTAAGTAAACAGGATGTAAAAGCAAGAGACTTCCAAAAAATGTGATAAATGAAACAGCTCTCTGCCTGGACAGTTACCAAGGTTCCTCTGCAGTGCTAAAGCATCCGTCTTCGGCCTACAGGCCTAGTATATCTGACAGACTTCTCTGTGAAGCAGGCTATTCTTAAATATATTCCTCCTTGTCCTGGTAGTTCTTTTTTGTGTGTATGTCCTGCTTGTCCATTTTGGACATTATACTTTCAGCAGTAGAAGAAAGGACACTTTTTTGCCCAGTGGCTAACTTTTACCACAAAGAAGGTCAACTCTATATGGAGTTTCTTTGATGCCCATCACCTTCTCTAAAGTAGATTGGTGCTTCCAGGAGCAGATGTCCCATTGTCATAAAAATAATAAGAACCTATGTTATTAAAATAATCTTAAATTCTGTAGATCTCTGAAGTGTTTGAAGAAGACCTTTCATCTAAAATATATCTATTTGACCTTGAAACATATCTAATATGATTGTAATGTCTAACTTGCATGTCTTGATATCCTAATTAGTTGGTAATAATAGCTTTCAAGGACTAGCAATTTGTAATACATTGTTAGATGAACTGTATAGGTAAAATACCTTGAACAAGCATAAAGATATATGTACAGTAACAAAGTTAATCTCAATTTTATATCAATATACACAATCTGTATACCATCTACTAGAAATCCAATCCAGTATAAAATATTTAAAACTAGTAATTGCTTTTTAAAAGTGGATTCAACAATCTACCCTTGTATCCTATCATATCTGTATCCTCTTTCTTCTCAAACAAGAACCTTGAATCTAATCTCCCCTGTTCAGCAATTTGTAACTAGTTACCCTAGACAATGAAAATCATCCATAACCCATTGAAATGCCAAAAACTACCCACCCCACCTCTTGGGAATATGGGCACCGTGTTCTTAAATTTACTTCTAGATGTCCAGTGGGTATTTATAGTTTTCTGTAAAGACAAAAACAAAAACCTGCCCCAACCCTCATTTGGTGAGTTTTTCTTACAACTTGTAGAACTGTCACATTGGTGGATGAGCCATCCTTTCTCAGTCAAGAAGTTTCTCCAGTTCAAATCGAGTCTTTATTAATGTTGATGGTATCCACAGCTTCTCTTCACCTGTGGAAACAAAAGCAAAACCTCTTCCCCAGCATAGCACATATCCTGGCTCCCATTCTGAGGTCAGTACATCTTTGAAGTAGACAGGCTGATTTAGCTCAGCTGTTTTTTCTATAGTCCAATGCCTTTCAGCAGCTGTTGTTCCTTTGTCATTAGCCTTGAGAAAATTTGAAGTTAATAAAGCATTATGTAGTCTATTTCTGGGTGTCTTTGTTATCCCTTGCTGTTTATCTAGCATATGTTTTCGAGTTCAGTTTGATCTATGACTGCTTGCCCTGTAGGATTGTGTGGTATACCTGTAATATGCTTTATATTATAATAAGCAAAACATTGTTTCATTTTACTAGAGACATATGCCGGAGCATTGTCAGTCTTAATTTGTACAGGTATTCCCATGATGGCCATAACTTCTAGCAAATGTGTGATTACAGAATCAGCCTTTTCTGAACTCAAAGCAGTTGCCCATTGAAATCTTGAAAATGTATCTATTATATGATGTACATATTTTAATTTTCCAAAAAATGAAATACATCCACCTGCCAAATTTCATTTCTGTGTATACCTTTAGGATTACTTCCTGCTGGCAATGGAATTTGGTTATAGAAGGAACAGGTGGGACACCTTTTTACAATTTCTTTAGCTTGTTGCCAAATGATGGAGAAATCTTTTTTTTAAATCTATGCTATTGGCACGATTGTTTTAAAATAAATCTCTGAGGCCTCTAGCACATTTCCTATTAATAATACATCAACTTCATCATTACCTTGTGCTAGAGGGCCTGGCAGACCCGTATGAGATCGGATGTGTGTTATGTAGAAGGGATGATTCCTATTCCTGATTATTTCTTGTAACAGAATAAATAATATAGTTAGTTCTGAGTCATCTGGAATGAAGTCAGCAGTTTCAATGTGTAGAACAACTCTCTGCATACTGAGAGTCAGTGACAACTGTTAAGAGGTTCGGTAAAATCCATTAATACCATCACGATAGCATATAATTCTGACTTTTGAACAGAATTATAAGGGCTTTGAGCCAGTTTACTTACGTTTTCTGATTTGTAACCTGCCTTTCCTGATTTGTTTGCATCAGTATAAAATGTAGGGGCTCCAGAAATTGGTTTATCTTGTACAATATGAGGAAGAATCCAGTTAGTTCCCTTTATAAATTCAATTCTTTTGCTTTGGGGATATCTATTGTTAATCTCTCCCCCCCAAAATTACTGCAAGCTCTTTGCCAAGGTTCACTTTCTGCCCATAATTGGTCAATTTCTTCATTAGTTAAAGGTACAACAATTTCTGCTGGGTCCATTCCTGTCAATTGACAAAGTCTTAATTCTTTAAAAATCAAATCAGAAATCTTTTCTACATATGTCATTAATTTCTTACTTGGTTTATATGGTAGAAATATTTATTCCAATGTAATATTTTCCCTTGCACTAAAATTCCTGTAGGAGAATTTTAGAGGGTAAAATAACCAGAATGCAATTAAGGTCTGAGTCCTGCATCATCCACATGTGGACCCTGTAATTTATTTTCCACCAAAACCAATTCTCTCTCAGCTTCAGCTGACAATTCTCTTGGACAATTAAGTCCTTGTCACCAGCTAAGGTTTTGAATAAATTATCCAGTTCATGAATTTTTATCCCAATAGTGGATCATGTAATGGAAATGTCTTCTAGCAATCTTTGGAAATCATTAAGCGTTTGCAATCTGTCTCTCTCAGTTTGCAACTTTTGGGGGTCTAATCTTTGTTGACCTATTTTATATCCTAAATAATTAATGGTATCTCCTCTTTGTGTTTTTTCAGGAATAATTTGTAATCCCACTAAGGCCAAGTTTTTCATTTCTTCAAACATTCTTTCTAATGTATCTATATTTGAGTCAGTCAACAAGGTAACTTCAGTGGTAAATGATAGATTGTGGGAATTGCTTACGTATCACTTCTACTGACTATTGTACAAAATATTGGCACAGAGTGGGGCTCTTTAACATTCCCTCTTTATAGGCTGATAATAATTATAAGTAGGCACTGTAAAAGCAATTTTTCTTTGTCCTGTTCTTGTAGAGGTGTATTTTAAAAAAAGTCTTTTAAGTTGATAACTATGATAGGCCATTCTTTAGGTAACCTCTGCAAAGGAACTGCAGACTGGAGAGAGCCCATTGGCTGGATCACCTTGTTTATTGTCCTTAGATCTGTTACCATTGTCCACTTTCCAGATTTCTTTCGATAACAAATACAGGAGAATTCCAAGGGCTGTCTGATTCTTCTATGTGCTGAGCATTTAACTGCTCCTGTACCCGCTGCTCTAAGGCCTGCGATTTCTCTTTTGTTAAAGGCCATTGCTGAACCCATACAGGCTTCTCTGTTAGTCATTTTAGAGGTAGAGCTGTGGGTGCCTTTGAAAGATGAGCAGCTGTTGTGCCTTGTTTTTGTACAACGTTGTTTCTCATAATACCTTCTAATATTTAACCCAGAAACATCTGTTAGTTTGTGGTTCATTTCTGAGATTAGCGGAATATTAATCTAAGTATTCCATTGTTGTATCTATAAATTCATAGCAATGTTAGTCACATACGGCTTTAATTTTCCTCCCTTCCCTTCTGGCCCTATACATTCCAGCCATATGGCACTTTGTTTTACCTGGGATAATGTTCCAGTTCTCAAAAACTGGACATTTACCTCCTGAAGTAGCCAATTTCAATGCCAAGATTCTGGTGAAATTATTGTTACATCACCCCCTGTGGCTATCAAACCTTCAATGACAACATCATTTATTCATATTTTTAACCTTGGCCTTTGTTCAATATAGAAGTTGCCAAAATATTCCCTTTATGTTTTTTTCTGAATTTTTGCACTCTATTCTATGGCTGTTCTATTGTCCACAGCAGTGTAGGTTTTTAGAATAGGCTTTAGGTCCTTTAATTGCTCTGGGAAGGTGGCCCCCTCCACAACGGCAGGATAAGTCTGAACTGAATTCCATACTGGGGCCTTTGAAAGTCCCCTCAGGGCCTTTTTGGAAGGCAACATGTCTGTCCCATGTTGACCTGTACTAATTAGTCCAATGCCTCCCTTTGCACACCTTCTGCATACTCCGGAAGGGAGTGGTGTTCTCTTGAGATTATTCATAAAAAAGACATTGTTTTGGGGGACACCATGTTTACAGTCTCTTTTTATGTGCCATTGCCTTCCACAGTTTAACATTTGATTTTTCCTTAAACCCCTAGAAATAACCTCTCCTACCCCATTATCATCACAGTTATAAGGTTCAAAATTAATTGTAACACGAACCCAATCCTCCAAGGGTGTTGACCTTGCCTAATTATCTTTTTACATTGTGTGTTAGCATTTTCAAAAGCTAGAGATTCAGTTATCATTTGCCTAGCTTCTGAATCTGGTAGCACTAGGTTTCCCATTGCAGTCAATCTGTGAAGGGTCCTTTTGGCCCTTGAATCACTTGTAGAGAATGTGGCTGTGTTCTGCTGCTTCAGGATCTAGGCAACTGTTGGGGCCCACTGGCTCACAGAAAAGAGTAGACTAGAGCTAGGTCAGGACCTTGAGTGAAAAGAAGGGTCTAGTAAAAGTATCAAAGCCTGCAAGCAGACAGGCCCTGCGCTCCCACCAGCTGCCTCAGTGGCATGACCGAAAGCCAGGTTGGGACTTCCTCCCTGCTCAGCTGGCTTCCCCACCACCCACCTAAAAGCTACCACCTACTGATAGAGTCTGTCTGCTTTTGGTGGGTAGAGGATCTTGGCATTGCACATGCTGTAGGGATGCTCAGACCCAGAGTGGAGACCCAGCATCATTTCCCCACACTTTAGACTTTGGGGGGGCTGTGAAAAAAACCAATGAGGTGAGCATGGGGCCAACTGGCTCTCTGATTTGACAGCAGGGCTGTTGGCTTTTAAAACTAGACAGGAAGGAAGGTGGAGGTGGAGCCCCGCACAGGAAGGACTGGGGAGATGAGCTGCAGTGACAGCGGGTGAGTGCCTGGGGACTGCAGGATGTGGTGGGTCTGTCACACCTTACCCTGGCCTGCTCAGTGTTTCAGCTGAGGTTTCCTCAGCTCTGGACAGACCAAGGCCCCAGACTCAGCTGGTCTGCCAATAGTAACCCAAGGCATTCCGCCACCCCCACGGCCTCCTGCTCATGGAGCAGAGCTGATCCCAGGAGCATGCAGATGGAGCCCTCCAGGCACCCGCTTTAGCACCCGGGAGCAGCAAGGACGGCAGGGAGGTAAGCAGAGTCCAGAGCACATCAGTGCAGGAGCAGAGGCGAGGGGACAGCTGCAGGAAGGACAGAAGCTCTTAAGGCCTGTGCTCTCCTGGGAGACTCCTGAACCTGGCCTCCTGGGTGTCGGGAGCCAGTGTAAACTCAACGTGTGATGGTGTCCCGGGATAATGGTCCAGGACAGGTTCTAGAGGAGAAAGCCCAGCTCTCCTTTCTTGGTGATAGAATGGGAGGAGAAGGAGGATGCACTGCAGGCTGCCACAAGCTTTTGGAACCCTGCTCCTCTCAGGCTGCAGATCACAAGTAGGTGACCCTCTTATTGGCTTTCAATTCCCATCTGCAAATGAAGGAACAAGCCCAGCACCTGCCCCAAAGGTCACGGGAGGTGATACATAGGGCTCCCAGGTCCAGGTCCCATAAGTACCCCCTCTCTTAGGGCCACTCCTAGACACACCCTGGGGTATTGAAAACTTGTCGTTCTGAGACCGGTAACCATGGGAGCCCATCTGCAAGAGGTATTGGTGCAGAGTCAGCTGAATGTTGGATGTGTAGAGTGCTATCTATGGTATCCACCCCATGGACAGACTCCTAGGCCCTGGGGCTCCACTCCCGGTCCTGACTCTAGAGGCTTACCTCAGCCATCCCACAAAGACTGTCTACTCTCACACTGGGACTTTAGGTGGGGGCACGTAAGTGTCTCCTTAGGCCAGAGGCTGCAGCTCTTCCTTCAGGATGCTGACCTCAGAAGGCAGCTATGGTGCTAGCTCAGGCCTTGGGAAGAGGATGAGGTGAGGCATTGGTAATATGGAGAGCCCAAGGTACTGTGACCAGATATATGAGGATCCCAGGTGACAGCCAAGACGGTAAGCCCCACCCGGTTCATAAGCCAAGGTAGGCAGGGCAAGTCAGCCATTTGGAAGACAATCAACAGGACCAGGCCAGGACCGCAGCCCTGGGAGAGAAGAATAGGTTCCAACAGACATAATGCGCTGCCAGAGCCAAGAATCAATAAGCTAGACCTTCCCGAAACAATGGCTCCTCATCCTCTTGGTCAATAGTAGCAATATGGTATCATCTGTGGGCATCTGGTTACAGTAATCAGTGTCTATCTACAGTTCATGCCCTGGCAGTACCCTACCGGAAGCATGACAGGAAGGAGCCCCTAGTATCCCGGCCTTTGACACGGACAGGATAACATGGCATCACTTCATTTGGTCCAACTACATTTCTATTTTTATACAGCTGCCAACTTGATTTTAAAAGTCAAGCTGTGCCTTACACAAAGGAAAGTGAGCTGAGCTCGGTGTATATGTTTATATCACCACTCAGGTCAATGGGTAGAAACTGGTACCTGAGACCTTCTCTTACACCCTCTCTCAGGCAGAAACAATCACCCCGAGACTGATCATTTCAACACCTATCATCTCAGATTGGTTTGGCCTGATTTTAAGCTCTCTAGAAATGGGTCCCAGAGCGTATTTCTCTGTGACAGTCTGTGAAGTCAATTGTGTATTAGACTGAGCCAGAAGTTTGTGCTTCTCATGATCCCCAAATTTCCCATGCTATTGTTGATGGATAACAGCTGATTTTACTACTTTAGATAATCATAAATAAAGCTGTCAAGAACATTCTAGTACTTGGTGGAAGTAAATGCCTATGAGCCTCGGCCTCTCTGGCAGGTGATTTCTCACCCCCTTTCGTGATGTTCTACAGAGTTAGTGTAGGGGGGGCTCTTCCTAAGATCACCCCAGGATTTGATTTTTATGATATCTTTAACATTTCAGTTTTGATGCGATTGTTAGCAGAAAGAGAATGGTCTGTGAGCACTGACCCTGTGTCGGGAACCTCTCCGAGCTCAGGCCTCAGTTCTAATTCTTTATAGATGGCTTTGAATTTTCTGTGTATTCTTCAACCATATCTGTGAATGGAGAGACATATTCTTCATCACTGTGATACTTTCTAATGTATGTGCAAGTCCAATCTGCCATCTCAAATTTTAACATAATATCATTATATCATGCAATGTTATTATATTATTTAATATTATATATTATTTGTGTGGTATGTGTGGTGTGTGGACGTGGTGTGTGGGATGTGTGTGTGTGTGTATGCACACACACGTCTATATCATTGCATGCATGTGGAGATGTGGAGATCGGAGAACTATTTTCAGGAAGCGGTTCTCTCCTTTGATCTAGGGGTAGAAGTCTGGTTGACAGGTTTATGCAGGAAGCACTTTTAAGACCTCCTAAGCCATCTTGCCAGCCTCATCCTAATTTTTTTTAAAAACTAAACCACCAAACAAAACACGTTATGCTAATACTCAGCCTTCGTATTAGTATTTTAATAAGTATGCATTACTTCCATAATTCTGTAAGCAGTCTGCTGAAGTGTGAGGAAGAAACAGTGTTGTCGTTGAAATTTGAGTAATTAAAACTCACAAGGTGTAATTCCTGAGCTCCACTCCATACCATATATTTTCAGCTTTTTTTCTAACTTTTTCCTATAATGAGACAAAATGATATCCTGTTATTATTGAATTATAACTTTTAATTTTTAAAGTAACATACTTTTTAAATTCATGTGCACAATGTATCTGTGTATATGCAAACACGTGTACTTGTAGGCACCTGTGGAGGACCGAATAGGGAAATGGATCCCTTGAAGCTGCACTTCCAGTGGATGTGAGCCACTTGCTGTGGGTGCTGGGAACTGAATTTGGCTCTTCTGGAGCCACTGGGACATCTTTCCAGTCCCTGTATTTCTGTACTTTAACTTTTTTGATATAAAAATGCATTGTAGATCCAGGGCTATGGCTGACTGATGGAACCCTGGCCTACCATAATCAAGACTCTGACTTAACACCTAACATCACACAGAAAAAATCCTCATTTAATTACACTCAAAATTATTCGTTTTGTATAAAACATACATTAAAATAAGGTGTTTTAAATCTTTGTGGCATTAAAAGATAAAAAGTATATTATGAAGCCTGGCATAGTGGCACACGCCTTTAATCCCAGCACTTGGGAGGCAGAGGCAGGTGGATATCTGAGTTGGATGGGCCTGGTCTACAGAGTGAGTTCTAGGTTATCTAGGGTTATCCAATGAGACCTGCCTCAAAATAAAGAGTACACTGTGTGCATTAACTATTCTACTTTGACACATTGTTGGCCTTACTTTACTCTATGACATTATAGTATTTTAATGTAGAGCTAAACCAAGTTTATTTTTTATCAATCTCTTGCTGGTTAGAAATTTAGTGTTTTACCCCTTCAACTTTCCTTTTGTGAATGTTTTATGGACACCTTTGTAGTTTCATCTTATCTGTATAGTTATTTATTTAAGATAAATCGCCACGAGAGAGGCCTATGGAGGTAAGCTCAGTGAGAGTAAGCGCACTTGATGAGACCCTAGTTGAAATTCTCAACACCCGGGTAAAAAGTTGGATATGACTGTGCATACATAACCCCAGGGCTGTGGTGGGTGGAGGAAGGACGATGTCTGGGGCTGGCTGGCCACCAGTCTAGTTCCAGATTCAGTGAGAAAGCCTGTCTCAAAGGATTAAGGTGGAACGTTCTAGAGCAGGTCATCTGATGTCCTCCCTTGGTCTCCTCACATACACAGGCATTTGTACTCACATGTGTGTGCATACACCACACACACACACACACACACTCGCGTACATGTGTAAATATTACTTGGGCTGGAGAGATGGCTCAGCATTTAAAAGTACTTGCTGCTCTGGCAGAGGACTCAAGATTGTTCATAACACCCACACGGGGACAGCACACATCCATTTATAACTCCAGTTACAGGGCGCCTAATACCCACTTTCGGCCTCCACAGGTACTGCACACACGCAGTAAATATACATGCAGGAAAATACTCATAACATATAAAATAAAAATAGATAAATCTTAAGAAAATTTTTTAAAATACTGCTACATTCTTGCCAGGGCCACATTATGGTTTCATAGTTGTTAATTAGATTAACTAATAGCTTAGCTCAGTGGGTTTTTTCCTTGATTATAGACTGTTTTCAACATCTCAGTCACATATTTCTATGAATCATACCCATTTTTTATTTATTTTGAGACGGGGTTTCTCTGTGTAGCCCCAGTTGTCCGGGAACTCGCTCTTTAGACTAGTTTGGCCTTGAACTCAGAGATCCACCTGCATCTGCCTCCTGAGTGCTGGGAATAAAGACATGTGCCACCACTTCCCAGCTATTTATTTATTTTTGAAATATATATTTGGGGTCTGGAGACATGGCCCAGTGGTTAAGAGTTCTAGCTGCTTTTCCAGAGGATCCTAGCATACACATGGCCTCTGGTTCTAGTTCCAGAGGATCCAAAGTCCTCTCCTGGTCACCATGAATACCATGTGCATGTAGTACACAGACATACATGCAGGCAAAACACCTCTTCACATAAAAATAAAATTTAAAAATATTTATTTTATTTCTATTGATGTGTATATATCTGTGTGCGTGTAGGCCATTTGTGTATAGAGTGTGTGCAGGTGCCTGAGAAGCCAGCTGGAGTTACAGGTAGCTGTGTGCAGATGCCCTCAGAGGCCAGCTGGAGTTACAGGCAATTGTGAGCTAAGATTGTGATGTGGATTCTAAGAACTGACCTCTTCTAAAAGGGCAGCATAATTTTTTTTAATTCTTTATATATATATATATATATTTAATAATTTATTTAACTCTATTTTATGTGCATTGGTATGAAGGTGTCAGATCCCCTGGAACTGGAGTTACCGACAGTTGTGAGCTGCCATGTGGGTGCTGGGAATTGAACCCAGGTCCTCTGGAAGAACAGGCAGCAGCAAGCATTCCGAAGCACCGAGTCAACCCTTCAACCCTGTTTTACTTTTTCTAATTATTTCCTTCATTCATAATGCTTTCCTCATAACCTGTCTAATTCTTCTCATTTGTGATTCTGTGTGTATTTGTGTGTTTGTGTGATGCGTGTGTGCAGGTGCACACGACTGTATATGTACCATGGAGAACAGACGTGGACATCATGTGTCCTAATCACTCTCCTTTTGAGACACTGAGCCTGTTTGGCTGCACTGGCTGGCCAGTGAGCTCAGGGATCTGCTTGCCTCTGCTCCAGAACTGGCCTTACAGGCACACACCACCATCCCTGCTTTTACACAGGTGCTGGAAACTGGAATTAAGGTCCACGTGCTTGAGCAGCAAGCTCTTCACCCTCTGAGCTCTTCCCAGCCCCATTACCCTTCTACTTTATGCAACTGTCTCACAGAGTTCAGAGACACATCATGGCTCAAGCTTCCCTCCATCTCATCACAGAGACAGCCAACTCATCACCCCTGCTGCTGATTACATGCATGTCACTAGTCACCTTAGAAAGCGTCTCTTCTTCCTTCTCCCTAACCATCATTGTCCCGTTACCCCACTCACAATATTTGCCCAGTTTGTCCACCTTCATCTTCCCCATGCCCTCAACACATAAGGCATCCTCAATACACATTTCCTGGTAACGCATACCTGTAATTTCAATACTTGGAAGGATGATGCAGGAAGACTACATCAGTTCTGGGCCAGCCTGGGCAACAAAGCAAGCAGTAGGCCAGCCAGAGCCACACTCATAAATAAACAGACTAGAACCTGGAAGGTGGCTCAACTCATAAATAAACAGACTAGAACCTGGAAGGTGGCTCAGTGGGCAAGAACACTTGCTGAGCAAGCGCAAGGACCTGAGTTCAAATCCTTAGCACGTATGTAACAGCTGAGCATGGCTGTGTGTGTCTGTCTGTACAGGAGCAGAGACCCAGGCCGTGCCACATTGTGATGCTGCGAGCAAATGACACCCTCATGTGGCCTCTCCGCATGTGTGTAATATCACACATGCCTGGGAGTGTAGACCACACACGCACACCACCACACACACTCACATCCACACTTTAAAATTGTACTGTTTGAATGAATGGATGGATAAAACAGTATTTTCCAATTAACAGACATTCCTCTATTTTTTTTTAAGGCAAGGTCTTGCTAAGTATGTAGCCCAGGCTCTCCTCCTGTCCCTGCCTCCTAAGTTCAGGACTGAAGTCATCTGCCTCCACACCCAGTGACAAAGCTTTTGAACCATGTGTATACCTGTTACAGAGGCAGATACACACCACTTCTGGGACCAGTGAGGCCTTGTTATGCTTCCCAGCTCCATGTCCTTAGGGAGGTCACCTAAGCTCAGTGCTCTGGCCTATGATAAAAGGGGCAATGGTAGAGGGTCATCCTCCCAAGTAAATTAAATAATGTAAAAATGGAGCTTAGCACAATGTGTGGTATGTAGTATGCCTCTGGAAAGCATGAAACATTAGCTGAATGGCGAGAGTAACAGGGAATTGTCCTCAAGAGGAAATAAAGCCAACTAGAAACCTGCCCACATATCACACCCAATAGATACAGAGCTACTTCTGGGGCACACAGTAAAACAAGACTGCTAGCCAGCCCGCTCCAGGGAGGTGACCAATTGCCACATTGTTCAAATAGACAATTCAGAAATAATTTAAAAAATGAAATTATGAGGCCAGAGAGACAGTTGAGCAGTTAAAAGCACTGGATGCTCTTCTAGAAGTCTTGAGTTCAATTCCCAGCAACCTCATGGCAGCTCACAACCATCTGGGATCTCATGCCCTCTTCCAACATGCAGATACAGCACTCATATACATAAAATAAATGCATCCTTAAATAAAGAGTACATACTATTCCTGCAGAGGACCAAAGTTGGGTCCCAAGCACCCACCACAACCACCTATAATGGCAGCTCCAGCAAATCTCACACCTTTTTCTGGCCTCTGTGAGCACACACGTGCATATGCACAAACCCACAGAGACATGAACACACATACACATAAACAAACATAAATATAATTTTAAAAGATAAAATTATCCCTACTGAAAATTTATTGTTTATTTGTAATTTTTCTCTCACATATTTACATTCCCTCTGCAGTTCCCTGTCTCCCCCCTCCCTCCAATCCACTCCCTCTTTATCCCCTCAGAAAAAAAAAGCAGGCCTCCCAGGGAAATTCACATCCACCAAACACAGATATCAAGCTACGGTAGACTTAGGCACAGACCATCTCACGAAGGCTGGATGAGGCAACCCACTAGGAGAAGGGGGTCACACAAATAGGCAAAAGAGTCAGAGAACGGCCAGGCTCTCACTGTTGGGAGCCACAAGAAGACCAACCTGCTCATCCACGCCATATATGCAGAGGATCCTACTGAAAACTTGCAATCTTGAGGAAAACTAATAGATTTGTGATATGTCAACAAACATGCTTAATTCATTGAAACATGGAGAGATAAAAAATTAATCATCCTTTTACACTAACAATATTCAGAATGACAGAAAACTATTTTATTGGTATTATTATCTTCTCCTGTGTGTTTGGGTGCTTTGCCTGAATGTGCAACTGTGTATCACTTTCATGCCTGATGCCTGCAGAGACCAGAACTGGAGTTACAGGTGGCTGTGAGCCGCCATGTGGGTGCTGGGTATTGAGCTCTGGTCTTCTGGAAGAGCAGCCAGTGCTCTTAACCACTGAGCCATCTCTCCAGGCCAACAAAAACTATTTTACAAGTACTTGAATTCAGGTTAAAAAGCTGCTATTTTCTAAGCTGTAGATGAGAAAAAGTAAGGTTTACTAGATAACCCATACACAGATCTCTGTCAATGAGCAGAAATCCAAACATATCACAGCATTGTCTCCTTCTTGGTTGGAACATTTTGAAAACTAAATGCGCAAAGCCATCAGGATTGCGTGGGAGTGCTGAGCGTGGTCTCAGGCTATGCCAGCCTCAGCGTTCCCGGGTTAGCCCAGCTCACTGGACTCAAACTTTAAATATGTTGTGTTTGTTGACTCTTCAATATGGTTGTGGACAGCATGGTTATTTTTCTTCCTGCTAAATGTCAGTATTTTCTGTATGAAAATATTCCTGCCAGGTTAAAGTGACACCATTCCCCCACGCAATTTCAAAACCAGGAGACCGTTGCCACAAACTCCTCCTGAGTTAACCAATCACTGAACCGGAGAAACCAGGGCTGCCATGCCCAGGGCAGCCAGGACTCGCCAGATTCTTGGCAGGGATGACTCCTGGATCAGGGCTGTTGACCCTGCGGACCATGACCTTTCCCTATTATTTTTTTCTCTTCTAGAACTGTCAACAATGGGTGACTGGTCTCTACCTACAAGCCCATAAGGGACTGTTGTGGCCCCTGTGCTTGGTGAGGAGGAACATAATGGGGACATGCTGTAGGAGAGCTTCGAAGAAGCAGGGGCTTTGCTGAAAGGCTGTGTCTGGGCAGGATGTGGAGTGGCTTCATCCCTTGCCATCTCTGTACATCTGTCCTCAGCAGCAAATGGTGTTTCCTACAGGCCCAGCGCCCCCAAGCTTCCAGGGAGGCTGGGAAAGCTAAGGGAAGCTGTTCTCTAAGAGTCACCGGTCTCCCCTTCCCTCCCTCCCTCTCCTCTCCTTTTTGAAAAATTAAAATGCTACTTTTAAGTGTAGTTTTAGGCTTACAGAAGAATGATGGTTGGCACGAGTTCCCACATACTTCCGCCTGCCTGCCCCAGTGGACTCCACCATGCGCATCCCCCAACAGTGCTACATTTGTTAGAGGGAGGGACATTGGGTTCCTAGCTGACACACATGATCACCAGAAGTTCGTGTCCGCCGGGTCCCCACTTGCATACATACAGTGGATCCCCAGCCACCGCCTCTGTAGCCTCAGCTCTGGCACCCACGAACCTCAGTGTCTTCCCGTTTCCAGCCTTTGCCTTTCCCAGGGAAATAGATGGAGACACGCACTGTTTCCTTCCCAGACTGACCTCTTCACTCCTTCCAAATCAGCATCGCCACCACCAGGTCACAAGGAGGAAACCAAGGTGTAGAGAGAGGGTATATCCTACCCAGGGTCATCCAGTTAGTAAGTGGCAGAGCCAGAGTCCAAGTCCAGAGCTCCACATCTTTTTTTCCTGGTCCCTACATCCTCATGATTGTTTTCATCAGCCAGGGAACAAGAGGCCGCAGTCTGGACTCTGTCTTCGCTCCTGGCTGCAGTCACAGACTCCATGAGGAAGCAAGAGGTGAGGAACGGAGAGATATGCCTGGCCTACAGTGCTGGCTCCCCAGCTGAGCAGGTGAAGGCCCTCGTGGATCTGCTGGCTGGGAAGGGTGGTCGGCTAAGCCAGGCCCCTAACAAAATGCCAGACTCACCTCTGGGATCCCAAAGCAATGGTAAGTCTCCCATGGGGTGGAAGAGAGAGAGGGTACCTGAAGCCTCTCACCTTGCCCTGGGACCTTAACTGTTTTGTCCTGTGTCCTGCAGACTCAAGGATACGGAGACACCGTGAGGCCCTGCTGAGCATGGTGGGAAATGATCCAGAACTGAGCAGCCCCTCACACCGGCTGGCCAACCTCCTGCTGATAGAGGGCATAACAGACCTTCAGCTAAGGGAGCATGACTTCACACAGGTGGAGGCCACACGTGGAGTCTGGCCCTCTGCCAAGGCCATCACCCTGGATAGGCTCTTCCTGCCCCTGTCCCGGGTGTCCATCCCACCCCGTATCTCTGTTACTATCGGCGTGGCTGGCATTGGCAAGACCACTCTAGTGAGACATTTTGTTCATTGCTGGGCCAGAGGACAAGTAGGCAGGCATTTCTCTTTGGTTCTGCCCTTGACCTTTCGGGATCTTAATACCTATGAGAAACTATCTGCAGAAAGGCTCATCCACTCCATCTTCCCAAACATCGGGGATGGGAATCTGGTGGTAACAGCCTCAGCCAGAGTCCTCCTGGTCCTGGATGGCTTGGATGAGTATAAGACACCCCTGGAATTTTCCAATACCATGGCCTGCACAGACCCAAAGAAGGAGATCCAGGTGGATCACCTGATCACTAACATCATCCGAGGCAACCTCTTTCCAGAAATTTCTATCTGGATCACCTCCCGTCCCAGCGCTGCTGGTCAGGTCCCTGGGGGTCTAGTGGACCGTATGACTGAGATTCGGGGCCTCACTGAGGAAGAGATCAAAGTGTGTCTGGAACAGATATTTCCTGAAGACCGGAATCTCTTAGGCCAGGTGTTGAATCAAGTCAAGGCCAATAGGGCTCTGTATTTGATGTGCACTGTGCCAGCTTTTTGCAGACTCGTGGGGCTGGCACTGGGTCACTTGTACCGCAGCAAGCTGGCTGTCCAAGACACAGAGCTGTCGCTGCCTCAGACCATGTGTGAGCTCTACTCTTGGTACTTTCTGATGGCTCTTGGTGGGGAGGGGCAAGACAAGGAAAAGGTAAGTCCTAGGATTGAGCAAGTGGCCCAGGGAGCCCGCAAAATGGTGGGGACATTGGGCCGCCTGGCTTTCCATGGGATGGTCAAGAAGAAATATGTGTTTTATGACCAAGACATGAAGGCATTTGGTGTAGACCTTGCTTTGCTGCAGAGTGCTCTGTGCAGCTGTCTCCTGCAAAGGGAAGAGACTTTAGCCTCCTCAGCAGCTTATTGCTTTACTCACCTGTCTCTGCAAGAATTTGTGGCAGCTGCATACTATTACAGTGCATCCAAGAGAGCCATCTTTGACCTCTTCACTGAGAGTGGCATGTCTTGGCCCAGGCTGGGTTTCCTCTCACATTTTAGGTGTGCGGCCCAGAGGGCCACACAAGCTAAGGATGGGAGGCTAGATGTGTTCCTGCGCTTCCTCTCTGGCCTCCTGTCTCCGAGGGTTAATACTCTGCTGGCTGGCTCCCTGCTGGTCCAAGGTGAGCACCAGAACTACCGGGAACAGGTGGCTGAGGTCCTGCAAGGCTTGCTACGTCCTGACACGGTGGTGTGTGCACGTACTATCAATGTCATGTACTGCCTGCATGAACTGCAGTACACAGAACTGGCCTGCGGTGTCGAGGAGGCCATGCAGAGCGGGACTTTGGCTGGCCTGACCAGCCCCTCACATCGCACTGCTCTGGCCTACCTCCTGCAACTGTCTGATATCCGCTCCCAGGAGGCCACCTTATCCCTGTGCCTCAGCCAGAGTGTCCTCCAGAACCTGCTGCCCCAGCTTCTCTATTGTCAGAGCCTCAGGTGAGTGTAGGGCCCATGCAGGGAGGGAGGGCAAAGGCGAGGACTAAGAGATGGTTCCTTGTTTCAATTGCCCCCTTCCCTGTGGTCTGCCAAGACTGCTAAAGCTGGGTGCAGAACTATCATAGCGACTGAGTCAGTTCTGAAAGCCAGAAGTCTGAGGTCAAGGGCGTGGGCGGTACTCCCTCAGAAACCTTGGCAGGAGGGCCCTGATCCTGAGGGCTGGCAATCTTTGACATTCCATTGCCTCCACTGTCATATGACCATCTGCTCCCATGTCCTGTCTTCACACGGCACTCACTTTTCCAATAAGGATGTTGGATGATAGGCTCACCGTATGTCAGTGTGACATCCCCTAGCTATTACATCTCTAACAAGTTCACATCCATATAGGCTACATCTTTGAGATAGTAAGGCTAGATTTTAACATGGAAATACAATCCAGCTCATGAGACCAGCTGAGAGCCAGGCAGTATAACTCATACCTGTAATCCCAGGAATCAAGAAGCTAAGGTAGGAAGATTGCCGAGTTCCAGGAGAGCATAGGCTATGTAGCAATGGGCTCTTACACACACACACACACACACACACACACACACACACACACACACACACACACACACACATGCAGAGCCAGTTAGTGTTGACTGAAGCTATGCCTTCAACCATACTCTGAACTCAGCAATCAAAGATAAAAGATGTAGGACCCTGGTCGATCAGGACCAGAGAGTGGTGTTGGCATCCTCAGAAGTAAAGCTAGCCATATGGGCACATGGTGTCAGAGCTTTTGTGAGAATGCTCTGTAAGATGGCACCTAGGAGGAACAGCACAGCTCACAGGAACCACCTCAGTTAATCCCACAGGGAAGTCTGAGCACCATGAGCATGCCAAGTCTGGATTCCAAGATGAAACAGTGGACCAGCAGGAATGAGAGGTGGTGGAGACCTCACCCTGCTCATGGGCTACGAACCACTCACTGTCATGGCTTCCTCTGGCCAGGCTGGACAACAACCAGTTCCGGTACCCTGTGATGGAATTGCTGGGCAGTGTGCTGAGTGGGAAGGACTGTTGCATTCGAAACATCAGGTAACAGATCCCAGTGTACCCACCTACCGAATGGGGTAGGGGAATATCCCCCCTCTTTACTCAGCTAACCAGGGCACCCCAAGAACACGTATCTTTTCAGGGCATGTCTCAGGACATAGGAGGTACCAAAGGCTTAGGCATCAAGTCTGTAAGAAAAGGAAAATGACCGGCCAAGGCTCAGACTCGCTCTTAGACTTGGGGATGTGTCTCCAGTGTTCATGCACTGCCCTGGCTCAGGCATTAACTAGCCTCTCAGTTTCTCTTCTCAATATTCACTCTCTAATAGTATCCTGAGCACAGGATTACATCTCAAACTAAAAAAAATTTAAAGTTTAATTTAAAAATTAACTTTTAATTTAAATTAAAATTTAAGGTGACGTTTTAAAAATGTTTTTAGATTTATACATGTGAATGTTTTGCCTACATGCAGAGATGTTCCATGGCCTGCTTTCGTGTCCACAGATGTCATGTCCCCTGGAATGGGTGGTTGTGAGCCACTGTGTGGGTGCTGGGAATTAAATCCTCCGCAAGAACACGTGTCCTTGACAGCTGAGCCTTCCCTCCATCCCTCATTCTTTTTTGTTTGTTTTTGGACACAAGGTCTTGTGTAGTTGAGATTTGCCTCCAATTTATTTTATAGGAAAGATGATCTTGGAGTTTGGTCCTCCTGAGTTCTGAGGTTCCGGAAATGTGCCATTATACCCAGCTTATGCCATGTTGGGGGTGGAGCCCAGCATGCAAGGCAAGCTCTTCACCTGATTAAACTACATTCTCAGTTCTATTCTCGAAAACTTAAGTTTAGCATTTTGTCTCTAACTGGGTGTCACGTGCATGCCTATAATCCCAGCACTCTAGAGCTGAGATAGAAGGATAGCCTGGGCTACCCATAGTGAGATCTTATCTCAGATAAAGTCAAATCGCATCCCTTATGTTGCAATCAAGGAAAAGTCTATACACCGACATCAGTGCTTATGAAATTTCTACACTTGATCTAAGTGACCTCGGCTTTGTAGTGTGGTGACGTCAGGAATGATTTCTAGAACTAATGGGATCATTTTGGAGAACGGGATTAGGAACGGGGCGTAGGGACGGCTTTGCTTTGCTAGAGAAAGAAAAATGATCCTGTAAACTTCTCATTGCTAGTGATTTGTCCTTCGCAGGCAGCTCCAGCCTTTTTAGAACGAGATAAAATAATCGATTTAGTTTTACTTAAAATGGGGCTCAAAAATGATTCCGGAGAAAGCCAAACATCTCTTTTCCAGTCACAAGCATTTCCTCTCTGTTCCTCAGAGACACTTGTTTGCAACGTCTAAGTCATTACCACCCCCCCTCCCAAAAAACCATGTAACATTGCTTGCAAGATATTTATATGACATTATATAAATTCTGTAGTTCTGTGGCAACAAAAGTTTCTGGTCTTAAAACATTTTGATGGTGGAAGGCAGCTAGACAAGGTCTTCTGTAGTCCAGTGTGGCCTTGAACTCGATCCCTAATATTCCAAGTTCTATAACAATAGGTGTGTGCCACTCCATCGGCTAGTATGTATGTATGTATTTATATTTTCAAGCCAGAGTATCACTATGCAGTCCTGGTTAGTCTAGAACTAACACATGAAACAGGCTGGTCTCTGACCCACAGAGATCAGCCTGCCTCTGTTCCCAAATGGCGAGATTATAGGGGAGCACCATTAAACCTGGCTCATTTGAAAATAGAACTCATTCAAAAAGTGGGTGTGTCAACTAGAACCCCAAGGAGGAATTGTTAGTATTGAAAGAGCCTGCTACACTTGGCCTGCTGACCCCTGGTACTGGGAGCCCAAAGTGCTCTTACACTTGATTCTGGCAGGGGTTCTAATGGACGACTCTATCCTAGGGACTCTGCTAAGAAAACTGAAAAAGAATTTCAAGCACTCCACTTCCAACAGCGGTACAGGAAGCAATACTGAGCTGATCCATGAGCATGCTGTGGAAGCTACCTTTCCAGGCACACAAAGATGAACCTTTTTTTAAAAAAACTAAAATATAATCATCTATTTATTTATTATGTATACAGTATTCTGCCTGAACACCAGAGGAGGGCACCAGGTCTCGTTACAGGTGGTTATGACCTACCTTGTGGGTGCTGGGAACTGAACCTCTGGAAGAACAGCCAGGGCTCCTAACCACTGAGCCGTATCTCTCCAACCCCAGGATGAACCTTTTTTTAAAAAAAAAAAAAAAAAAAAAAAAAAAAACTTAGTCAATTTTGAGGTAATTCTATCATTTGGTGTTTTGTAGAGAGAGGCCAGAATCAATGGTATGCTCAAACTAGTTTGTGCTAGTTTATGAGCACTGTGGGTTTTCAGGAAGTTCACAAGCTGAAGATGCCTGAAATTAGCCAGGGCTTGGGGCATTCGCACTATAGAAACCAGCACCAGTGTCTGGTATCTTCTTTACTTGAGAGTGACAACATCACACCACTAGATGAGGTCTGTATGGAAACGTTTTTAATATCAGCAAATCCAATATAAAAACTTACCACACTTACTGTATTTGTCCTAATGAGTGTGTGTGCATGTGTGTAAATGCATGTGCATGTGTGTAAATGCATGTGCACGTGTGTAAATGCACACACCACAGCACGTATGTGGAGGTCGGTTCTCCCTTTCCATCATTTGGGTTCAGGAGATCAAATTTGGATTGTCAGCCTTGGTGGCAAGTACCTTTACCTTCTGAGCCACTTTGCTGGCTGCACATGAAAGACTTCTAGCGTCCAAACCCTTGGCTGCACATTTGTAAAGTGGCTATCGTGTGACCTGCTGGACAAATCTCCCTGGGACCCATCGTCAGGGTGAAGATCATCAGAACCACAGAGACTCTAGCTCCCCGGGTTCAGCTCTTCTAATTCCTGGCTTTCTGCTCCCTGGTCACTTTGTCTCCACTTATGTCCACCTGGGTGATGCTGGGAAAATAAGGGCTAATCATGAGGCCAGCACCACAGAAGAGACATCAAGGCACAGACTTGAAATAACCACCCCCCCCCTTTTTTTGGCAGCCTGACTGAGAACCAGATTGGTAACAAAGGGGCCAAAGCTCTGGCCAGATCCCTCCTGGTCAACAGAAGCCTCATCACACTGGAGTAAGTCAGACCCCACAGGCCCCAGGAATGAAGAGAATTTTAAACCACCTCCCCACCTACGAAACGTCTTGAGTTTTCTCCAGCTCCGTGGAGTCAGTCCATCTAAGGCAGTGTGATGCGCACGGCTACGCTTGTCTCTTAAACTTCAAAACATTTGATTCTTGACTCTGACCTAGAATAATTATTGTCATCTCCAGACTTAGCCTGCTAGACCCACCACATCCTGTTCTCACTCCCTCATATCTCTCTCTCTCTCTCTCTCTCTCTCTCTCTCTCTCTCTCTCTCTCTCTCTCTCTCACACACACACACACACACACACACACACACACACACACACACACACACACACACACGATCTCTGCCATGGTTCCTTCATCCTTAATCTCAATTCATTCCCTTTAAGGATTGTAGACTTAAAATGTCAGTACCATCTTTGATCCCTCTCCACCCCCCCACCCCCCAATTGCTTCTACCAGCCTCCGAAGTAACACCATTGGACCACAGGGGGCTAAGGCCCTGGCAGATGCTCTGAAGATCAACCGGACTCTTGCCTCTCTAAGGTATGTGGCTCCATTCCTGGCTTCAGGAGAGGGCCCGGAATATAAATCCCTGGCTACAGGAGATATGGTGAAGTGAGAGGGGATTAAAGCGGAGCCTTTGGATGCCAGCAAGCTTCAGGTTCCAGTTGCCCTAAGTCTGCGTGCTTCTATGCGACCTCAGGGTTGTCAGGACAATGAAAAGTCTGCCTCCCAGAAGATGACAGTGCTTAGGTGTGGCTTGCTGTGTCTCTTTGAGGAGCCTGTGGATGTGTCCCTCTAGCTGAGGGTGTACTACCATTCCATTCTGTTCTGTTTTTCTACTTTTATTGTTCCAATGAGATTTTTGTTATTGTTTTGAAACAAGGGTAGGCTACGCAGCCTTGGCTGGCCTGGAGCTTGTTATTTAGGCCAGGATGGCCTTGAACTCACAACTCACAGAGATCCACTTGCCTCTGCCTCCCAAGTGCTGGGATTAAAGATGTGCATCACCACACCCAGAACAGAGTTAAATTTAATAGTATAAAATTTATCATTTTGAAGTATATAGTTCATTGGCATTTGTTTTATTTTTGATTTTTGAGACAGAGTTTCTCTGTGTAGCCCTGGTTGTCCTGGTACTTTCTCTGTAAACTAGTTTGGGCTTGATCTCAGAGAATTGCCTGTCCCTGCCTCCCAAATTTTGGGACTAAAGGGTGTGTTTCACCACATCCCAACAGTCATTTGGCATTTTGTACATTCACAATATGGTGCAACCACCACCTCTGTCTGGTTTCAAAATGTTTTTGACTGTTAGTATTTTCTTTTATTGTGTGTGTTTTAGGGACATTTCATATAAATGGAATTATACAATAAGAACTTTGTGCCTGTCTTCCTCAACTAACATGTTTTCAAGGTTCATCCATAGTATAGCACATTGTTTTCTTGCATTTAATTGCTGAGTAGTATTTCATTGTATGGGTGGAGCACAGTCTGCTTATACATTCATGCATTCAGTGTGCTTCTATCTTTTAGCTATTGTGAATAATGCTGCTTGCAAGATTTGTGTAGAAGTACCTGTCTTTAATTCTTTGGGGAACACTTAGAAATGGAATTGATATGTCACATGGACACATTGTTCCCAGTTGGCAGGCAGCTCCTTAGAGACTCAATAGGAGGGCTAACAGTCTTCCCTCACAGACCATGAGGAGGGCACATAATGATTGGTAAATCTTTACACAGAAGTCAGTTGCTTCCCGTCTGGGGCTTCTGAGGCAGGTGTCCCCATAGAGTTGAGTCTGGGTAGCTGGTGACACACCCCTTCTTACTTTTATAGCCTCCAGAGCAATGTGATCAAGGATGATGGTGCCATGTGCATGGCTGAGGCCCTGGTCTCCAACCAGACCATCTCCATACTACAGTGAGTAGACAAACTCATCACCTCTCCCCCCTCCTACTGAGCCTCTCTGCCTTGTCCCCCTAGAACAAATAGTCCTAAGGCTTTCTTACCCACCCGTGCAGTCCCCAGAAAACACAATGTCATCTGTTTTTCAAGAGAAAATTCTTCATGGAATTAGTTAAAAAAAAAAAAAAAAAAAAAAAAAACTCCTGCCAACCCAGGAAATCATGTCTACAGATACAGGAAAAGGACACACAGCATTCTTCTATTAAATTAGCACTAATTTGCCAACCAGGTTGCAGAGACAGGGGTCCCACCCTTCCCTACAGCTCCACAGAGGCAACCACTCCATGCATGTTCTCAAGGCCAATGGCAACTTGTATTCAAGTGTGAGGAGCTGGCGGCACCTCTTTTCAGCAGTCTATTCTAAGCAGGCCAGTCAGGGAGAGAGGCCACGTGTGCTCCTTAACTGTTCTTGTCCCAGACAAACGACTCCTACTTTATGGTGATTTGGGACTTCACAACTTGGAGCCAGGTACCCAGGCTAATTCCCACAGTGACAGGAAGACAGGGACACTAGCTTGTTTGATGTTTATCTCGGAAAAGCCTCAATGGAAGACCCTAGGAAGCCTGGTGTGATGGCACACATCTTCAATTCTAGCATTTGGGAGGCAGAGGCAGGCAGCTCTCTGAGAGTTCTGGCCAGCCTGGTCTACATAGTGAATTCAAGGCCAGCCTGAGCTACATAAAGAGACTGTCTCACAAAACAAACACACCGAGAAACACACTCCTAGGTTGTGAAGCCAGAGGCAGCTGACTGAGTTTATAAGGAGACAGGGGGCAGGGTACAGATCTATAATCTATAGTTTCCTCAAGAAAATATTTTAGGAAAAGGGAGATGTCTTTTTACTTAAAAAAATTTGTGGACATGTATAGTACAGGTACATTATTTTTGGTTTATTTCTTGTGTGTGTGTGTGTGTGTGTGTGTGTGTGTGTGTGTGTGTGTGTGTGTGTGTGTGTGTGTGTGTCTTCCTGGCTGGCAGATTTGTGTGGTGGTCTCTCATGCAGAAGGCATAAAGCCCATCAGCCTCTGCGCCCAGCTGCACACTTTTCCCTTAAGTCTCTCAACCAGATCCTTTGTGAGACCCTTTCCCTCTGCTGTAAATGGAGATGGTACCTTATCTGGCCCTGACCTCTCACCCAAAAGCCAGACTGGCGGCCTGGGAATGACTGCGGCTGCCTTTCCTTTTCCCCCTCTCCTAGGTTACAGAAGAATCTGATTGGGCCCATGGGGGCCCAGCAGATGGCAGACGCCCTGAAGAAGAACAGGAGTTTGAAGGAACTCATGTGAGAAAGCCCAAACTGGTATTCTCTGCTTCAAGCACAAGGCCAGCACACCCTACATATTTGTGAACAGGGGAATGAATGATGAGATAGGTGGCTGGATGAAGGGATGAGATGTATGCATGGATGATTGCATGAGTGGATGGTTGAATGGATGGAAGAGCAGATGGATGGGTAGGTAGGTGGATGGCTGAGTGGATAGATTGATGGCTGATGGCTGGAAAGGAGTAAACTGATGGGTGGGTGAATTCAGGGTAGCTGGCTTGGAAATACAGAACACTGGACAAAGATAACCAAAACCCAGAATCCCAGGACTGGGTGAACCCCAAGCATCATGGGCTTGTATACATTATTGTTTCCTTGCTTTCAAAATAAAACATCATTTCTTGCTTATCTTAACATAAAGTCCCACCAACGCCTTGAAGGGTTGACCCTTAGTTCTTTCCAAAGAGTTAAGGAAGATAGGGGTCATCTTCAGGGACTACAGATGAGCACCACTGCGGCCCTGGACACCTCCCCTGAGCTCTAACGCCTAGGACCAGACCACCACCATCTGTCTCTTGCAGGTTTTCCAGTAACACCATTGGGGATGGAGGTGCCGGGGCCCTGGCTGAGGCCCTGAAGGTGAACCAGGGCCTGGAGAACCTGGAGTGAGTCTGCTTAAGAACCCTCCATGAGTGATAATTATCCGTTCCCAAAACCATTTCCATAAGAGAACCCTACCAACCTTAGCCTGGACACTGGGCTGTCTGCCCTCCACCTACCTTTTGTCCTGTTTGGCTTGACTAACCCGGCTCTGCAGATTTTAGAATGACAGGGTCTGTGTGCCTTGTCATAAGCAAGTGCCGTGGCTGAAGAAAAGCCTTGGTAGGTAGGACAGTGGCGGGCTGGATACTGCTGCCACATTAGGATGGCTTTGCTGTAACTTGAACTTCTGAGGATATATGCAGCCCCCATGTCAAGGGCTTATGCTAAACCATGATGCCTTTACTGGCAGAGCAAAGAGGAAAGAGAGATTCCCAGGTCCCCAGCTCCCTGTCGAACCTATGGGATATGGTTCCAGGCGAGACCAGACAGCTCACTCCAGGTCCTGGGACCTTCACATTAACTGTGCTTTGTCCTTGCTCTGCAGCCTACAGAGCAATGCCATCAGCAACACTGGAGTGACCGTGCTGATGCGAGCCCTCTGTGTTAACCAGACACTCTCTAGTCTCAAGTGAGTCCCAACCCCCCCCCAACCAGGATGTTGCCCCTTTGACCAGTGGGAATGTAGGGCCCCTGGGACTTGGAAAGAAAGGCCAGGATTGAGAAAACTGTAGATAAATCTGTAGGTGGTATGGACTCGGTTCTAGAATGTAGTGCCCTGCCACTTTTCCTACCTTGTCAGCTGTGGTTCCCCTGCCCCCCCCCATGGTGCTCCCTACATACAAGTGCTCCAGGTGCCACTCACCCACCATAACCCAGACCTTGCCCTTCTCCTGTGCATTCCTACCCTGCTGGAAGTCCTGAGTAGGACACTGATTGGTGGCTAAAATAGGTTCTTTCACATCTCAGCCCAAATGGCCCAGGAGGCCCAGGAGGCCCAGGGCCTGCCTGTGAGTTCTTGGGTTTTGGAAGAAGCCTCACTTGCCTGATTGTGTCTCATTTCTTTTCAGCCTACGAGAAAACTCCATCAGACCAGAGGGAGCCCGGGTCCTTGCTCAAGCTCTCTGTATGAACAGCACTCTGAAGCACTTGGAGTATGTAATAACTGGGTCTTGAGGAATGGATTCCTTCCTCACCTGCTCAGACACCAGGGTTGGTGGGCACCATTAGGATGGGTTAGACCCTTGGAATATTCACGGTTCACAAGGTTGGACTAGGGCTTGATTTGGGAAGGAATAGCCAGGAGACCCGGTATCTACTGGCAACCCTAGCATAAGAACTCTCCAGCCTAACCCTTGGAGATTGCTAAACACATGGGAGAGAACCCATGTGTTGGGTTAGCATGGGGCCAGGCCCATAGACAGTAAATCCTGTTCATAGTGCCATGTGTCCTGGTTGCATGACCTATAATCACTCACCGAGTTTAACATGGGATATGCTTGGCACAGCAGAGCTCTCCATATGCATGTGTGTGGCTACACAGCCTGACATCAGTGTTGACAGTGTGTCCCTTGGGATTATGGGGAATGACTGATATCCCCTAGTGACCAGGATGCGGGGGGGGGGGGTCACAGTGGCTCCTACTTGCTCCTGTTCCCCTTTTCCCAGTCTGACAGCCAACCTCCTCCATGACCAAGGTGCCCAGGCCATTGCTGTAGCAGTGGGAGGAAACCATTCCCTCACACACCTTCAGTAAGTCTGATATCTAACCCCCTCCCCACCTCCGTTCTCCCAGCTGCAGGGTTACCCACAAACTAACTGCGGCTCATGGAAACCACATTTGGGCCATGCCTGAGGCCTTCTCAGGCTACCTGCCTCCAGCAGGGATGCCCCATTCTGAATTTGATTCCTGAGGTTACCCTCAGATAGACCTAGATTATGAGGCAAGTATCATGGCTTTGACTTGGGGGTGACCTATGCTTTATGGAGAATATTTGAGCTGTCCCCATGGCTACCCTGGGTAAAACTCTGGCCCTCCGGGGACTGAGTCTGAAGAGGGTTTCAGGAATCCCCTGAGTGCCATATCCTGCATAGATTTACCTTTCCGGTCCCTCTTGGATGCCTTAGCCTCCCTTTTTCCATTCTTGGGCTGTACGGTCATATGTCTGTGTCTTTCCAGCCTGCAGTGGAACTTTATCCAGGCTGGTGCAGCCAGGGCCTTGGGACAAGCACTCCAGCTGAACAGGACCCTGACGACCTTAGAGTGAGTGTGGCTTATGGGATGGGAGCAGTCTCCAGGCACAGGGCTGGTCTGATGACCCCCAATAAGAGCTTCCTTTACCATGAGACCGCACACCTGTCTATCCTCACCTGTAGCTTTACTAATATAATCCACACACCACAAAACCAGCTTGCAACATCACACCAACCAGTTTTAGAACACGCCCCTAACTGCCAGAGATGCTGTGTGTACTGTGGCTGCTTTCCATTCTTACACCCAACCTTGAGAAACAGTAATAATTCTAGACATTTTACATAGATAAATCCATGTGGTCTTTTATGATCTCTATCTTGTATGTGTACATGCCGGGGGGTTTAAACCAGGGCATTGAGAATCTTAAGCACATGTTGTACCACAGAGCTACATTCCCAGAACAGTTTTTTTCCAAGTTGACCTATTTTTTTTTAGCATGCTGGCACTTTGTTCTTTTATAACTTTTTTAAAGAAGCGTGTGTGCATGCGTACGTGTATACACTTGCCATGGCATATGTATGGAGGTCAAAGGACAGCTGGTTTTGTCTTTCTACTCTTCGAGTTCCAAGGATCAAACTCAGGTCCTTGGGGTTGCTGGCAACACTTTTACCTGCCGAGTTCGTAGTAGCCCCACCCTGTTCTTTAACTCTATGTGTGCACATTAGTGCATGCGCTAATGTGAGTGTGGGTGTGTACACACACCAGAGGGCACGTATGGACAACCTCAGGTGTTGGGCATCGCCTTTCATCTTGTTTGAGACTTTCCCCTGGCTCTGTATGCCAGCTGCTCATGTTTGCCCCCATGCCCCTGTAGGAGAGCTGGGGTTATAGACATGGGCTACTGCAGCCGTGCAGCCAGCTTTATATGGGCAGCTGGAGACAAACACTTAAGCCACTGAGCCACATCCCAACCAGAGCTTAGACATTTGAACCTCCTCTGCACCACATACGGGTTCTTCTCCATCTGTCAGTCCATCACTTCACAGGCTCGTACTTGGTTTTCCTGATGTTCATATTCACAGACTTCCTGACACTTCTGCACACTAATATGAGGCCAAGGGCACTGTGGTTTCCCAGAAGGGACAATTATCTAAGGTGACTGGGTGTAGGTCTGGTGTGTGTAAAGGTCTAAACGCCATAGGCCTTGGCCAGAGTGTTGGCTTGTGTTCCTTATGTACCAATGGGTCACACTGTGTTCAGCCTACAGGAGAATGCCATAGGAGATGAAGGAGCTTCCGAGGTGGCCAGGGCACTCAAGGTCAACACAAGCCTCACTGCTCTCTAGTAAGTCCCCTGAGTGTGGGAGCCCAGCAGACCACCCCCTTCACCACCATCTCATGCCACAGCCATCTCCAGAATCTGGCAACCAAACACCCAGGAAGGGTTGAGGATACAGTCAGCGTTCACTCCAGTCCTTCAGGAAGAGCACCTCTACTCCCCATCCTGTGTCTAGAACTTGTTCTCAGGTGTCAGAGCACAGGTGGGAGATGTAGTGTTCTTGTAGAATCATAGGAAAACAATCCTTAGTGTTCTTTCTCAACTCTTAGCTTTAGCTAAGGGGTACAGAGTGCGGAGGGAAGCCTGGCCCAGGGCAGGGAGGGGCCGGGAGCACAGGGGTTCCCATTACCCACATTGATTGCACTCCCTCTTACAGCCTACAGGTGGCCTCCATTGGCACCCAAGGGGCCCAGGCACTTGGGGAGGCCCTGGTGGTGAACAGAACATTGGAGATTCTTGAGTGAGTATTCCAATTTCTGTTGATAGACTTGCAGAAAGAAATCATGCTTCAAAGGGAATAAACAGGAAGACAAATATCTATTTACACAGACATTCGCGGATAGTTTTCATGACTGGTTTTGGTCCATCTTTCCCGTTCCCACTTTATGCCTCCCCCTGAAGTCACTATGGCACTGTATTCTGGGTTGGGCGTGCCCCAGACAAACATGACCAAAGACTTTATTTAATAGGACCCCCCCCACACACACACCATAGAAACCAGTAGCTGACTCCCCGGGTGGGGCAGGGGGTGAGCTCAAGGTCTATGAGGCTCTCTCACTTCCCAAGACCCCTGTAACCACGGTGTACTGTAGTCCTCAGAATGGAGAGTTGCCTTGCCCATCCTTGCCTAGGTTTTCCTTCTCTGGAGTAGAAAAAAGGAACAGGTTTCTTAAGTGCTTAGGAAGGGGCCACACCCAACTCCTGTGATTAGAATGTCCAGGCAAGCCCCACGCCTCGGGAGGGACATCAGTGTAACCACTCAGCCTATTCCTGCACTTTAGGCTTCTTGCTTTCCTTAACAGCTTACGAGGAAATGACATAGGGGTAGCTGGTGCCAAGGCCTTGGCAAATGCTCTGAAGTTAAACTCCAGTCTCCAAAGACTCAAGTAAGTGATCACGTGGCTCACGTGCAAC
The DNA here is from genome assembly GCA_033318265.1 of Phyllotis vaccarum. NCBI lineage: Eukaryota > Metazoa > Chordata > Mammalia > Rodentia > Cricetidae > Phyllotis > Phyllotis vaccarum. Next base: position 67,746,930 of record JARWLC010000016.1, on the reverse strand, counting down.
ACTGGGCAGCCAACTTCTGCCAGCACTTTTGGGATGAAGTACACAATTTTCTTTAGTTGCTTCTGGATGTTAAATGACCATACTGTCTTGACCACTACTGTCTACATGCCATGAAGTTAGCTTTGTTCATTTCCCTAAGTCCTGTACTCAAAATCCAAAGTTATGGCCTTGGGTAGGAGACCTGGCTACAGTTGCTATGGTGACTGTGGACAACCAGCCCAGAACTTTCTCATCCACATCTCAACAAGGCACCATTGCCTCAAATGTCTTTTCTGACTGGATATCTCATTATGGTGTCTCCATTTCTTCACTGTCTAGTCTCCAAGAGAACTCACTGGGGATGGAAGGGGCCATATATGTTGCAGCTGCACTGTCTGAGAACCACGGTCTGCATCATATTAAGTGAGTACACTCAGTGGCACCACCCTTCCAGCTACTTCTGCTGAGCCTGAGAATTGTTCCCTGGTCAGGTTCTGCCTTTAGCCCACCTGGGAGTCAGGTGATATGAAGACACTCCTGCAACTCCACAGGAAGCAAGGTCTAATAAGGAACATGCCAGAGTGGTGTGTGGGAGGGACACAGGCAAAGGCTCAGTGGGGTCGTGAATTTATTACAGCAACAATCATTGTACTAAGGACAACTTGCAGGCACTGAGTTCCGGCCTGTCTCTTCTGTTCTAGTCTCCAGGGAAATCCCATTGGGGAATCTGGTGCCAGGATGATCTCAGAGGCTATCAAGAAAAATGCTCCTGCATGCACTGTGGACATGTAAGGGAAGCAAGATCCTGGTGGACCATGCAGAGACTCAGCAGGGAAGCTTGTGATTGGACCGACCTCTGTTTCTGCATAATTTCCTGGAATCTGAATGCTACTGGGCCAGCTCTCAAGATGGTCCCTGAACAGAGAGGAAGGAAGGACACTTCCAGCAGAGGTCACAGACATCTTTCCTCCCCAGGGTCAGTCAGAGGAAGATGGGTATTGTGTGACAGCAGAGAAAGGAACGAGCTGATGCCAAGGGGGAGTCAGAGACAAAAATCTCAAAGCTTTACGAAGTAGGAATCTGGTCCTGGGGTCTTCAGAGCCCCAACTTAAAAAACAACAAAAACACACGTGTCTCTGCCCTGGGGCACTCACATCCCTAGTCTTCTGAATCCAGCTGCAGTTTTCAATCCCATAAAGCACATTTGCTTGGCAAACGTGATAACCGCCCCCCCTTTTTTTCTCAAGAGAAGAAAATAGTTTTGGGGTGTGACCCTTAGGTACATATGGAGAAAACATTAGAAGTTTGGGGAAATAAGTGAAAGGCTAATTCTCAGATTCTGGAGTGAGAGGGGAATCTCCAAAAGCTGCATTCTTCTGTTAAGAGCTCTCAGACATCTAGAATGGTCTGCCGCAATTGGAGTCTACGATACTGGTTTTCCATTGCATATGAATGCTGATGCCTTGATGCCATTACCCTGTATTAGGCATCCAAACCTCTTCTGTGGCTATGGCTTCCCCTTGAAGACAAGCTGTGCTTCCACGTGCCAGATTCCTTCCGCTGTCTGACTGAGTCAGGAAAACCTAAAAGAACTTCTCAACTAAGTCACGCAGATCAGTGCTTATAAAGACTAAAGTGAGTCTAGGCATGGTGACACACACCTTCAATCCCAGTACTTGGGAGTCAGAGGCAGGCAGATCTCTATGAGCTGAAGACCAGCCTGGTCTACATGGTGAGTCTCAGGACCCTGACTTGGAAAATCACAAACAGAAGGAATACCCAGAAGCTAGCCATGATGGCGCACACTTGGAATTCTAGTACCGGATAGGCTGAGAAAGGTTTATGAATTGAGGCCAGCTTACAGGTTCTCAAAACCAAAAATACCTAAGTGGATATTCAGGTGACCTGTGGAGGCTGGCAGTGAGAAGGTGCCCGGGTCTATAAGAAAGAGGCATCTTAGCTAGTAACATGAAAAGTGTTGCCGTAACAAAAGGGATTGAACAAGCCAGGGATAGTGCCGTGCACTTGGTGGAGGCAGAAGGATCAGGAGTTCAAGGTTCCTGCCAGTTCCTGCCGAATGAGTACCTGTATCAAGAGGACAGGAGAATAAAGCGGCTGAATGCTCTCACTCTGAGCTCCATCCCCTGTACTATCAACAACAATATTGCTCACACCCCGTGAGGACAAAAGGTGCTCTCCAAAGATAATGAGGGGAAGCCTCACTAGAACTAGAAGCTCAAGGCTTCACAGCTCTCTGGCTAGTGAGGAGAAAGGTCTAGTTGCATCACCCCAAATGTGAGTCTGGAACTGAGACAGAAGTGACAGAAGTGTTAACCAGAGCAGTGGTTTGGATCTCTTCCTGTCTCTGCTGCTGGCTGGGCATGTTCTCTGCAGCACATCCTCGGCTGTGACGTGCACCCTGCCCTCTTCATCTCAGACGTCTCTGTTAGGACGATGCTTCTGTCTCAGCTCCTCCAGCTCCTCCGTCTGTTTTCCACAGCACTGAATAACGGTTCCTAGTAGTCTTGTGGATGGATTTACCCCATACGAAAATTTCCTCCCCCCCCCCTTTCAGTATTCTTCCCCCCTTCCCTCCTTCTGGTTTTACTGGAATTTGAGGAGAGTACTGAGAGAAATTAATACATCTGTTGAGGTTTATCTGGAGGCCTCCAGGTTTGTGGATTTGCTGTATCCTTAATTAACAAATGGCCATCTATGGTGCCTCGACCACTAGGAACTTTTCGATACAACTATCACAATGAGTAGTCCCCAGAGCCTCTACTTCCCAGCAGCTCTTCAGACACTGGACTCTAGTTCAAGGCTATCACTTGAGCTCTTCTGGTAACACTAAGCCTGGGATGACCCATAGCTTCCTATGTAGACCAGGCTGGCCTTTAACTCACAGAGATCCACCTGGCCCTGCCTTCAGAGTGCTGGGATTGACAGCATACAGTACCATGCCCAGCCCAGAGTGCTTTTTTAAACACCTTATCTCTGGAGGTTGCTATTTACTCAGCAAGCAAAACCCAACTAATTCCTTAGCAAAACAGGAAGTTCATTTTGCTGTTCCCTCATTACACACCAAAGCATCCCACCACTTCACAGACTGTCTCCTGATGCCTTTACACTTCTGTACTTCTGTCCCTACCTCATCTTCTTAAAGAAGATTTATTTTTAACTCTTTGTGTGTGTGTGCACATCCCTGTGCATACAGTGACCCAAGGAGGCTGCAAGAATGTATCATCTAGATGCTTTGGAACTGGAGGTACAGGTGACTGTAGGTCACCAGATATGGGTGCTGAAAATACTCAGGTCCTCGAAGAAAAAGTCAAAAAATTAACAATGAAAACCATTCTCTTTTACTTGAACCAAGAAGAAAGTATAAACTCTCGTTCCCAGTTTACTTTGGGGGAGGAGGAAGGGCTAGATCATCATATTTAGAGGCTCGAGATTTGAGAGAGGCTTCAGAGATCCACGCATTGGTGTAACCGACAGGGCAGGTGCCTGCAGAGGCCAGAAAGGAACATCAGACCCTAGAACTGGAGCTATGGAGTTATGAGCCACCTAGTGTGGGCACTAGGAACTGAACTCTGGCCTTCTGCACAGCAGCGAGCACTTGTAACTATGATGTTCTTTATGACCCTATAACCAATTTAAAAAATGAGTATTTCTCTAGGGGTGGTGGTGTACCCAGTACCTAGAAGGTCAGAGACAGGAAATTTAAGTCAACCCAATCTTCAAAGCAAGTTCAGGGCAGAGGCAGGTGGATCTCTGTGAGTTCAAGGCCAACTTGGTCTATATAGCAAATGCCAGGCCAGTCAGGGTTACATGAGACCCTGCCTCCAAACCCAAAAATGCTCAGCAATGACAAATGCCAGTTTTATATGCAATAGGTACAAGTTAAAAATGATGTTTTTAAGTAAAGCTTAATTATATACAATTACAGAGTTGAATGCATTTTAAAAATTCACATCTATTTATGTGTGGTTATTTTGGGGGCGCTGTCATGTCTACGTTGATGCCAGAGGACAACCTTTGGGAGTCGGTTCTCTCCACCATGTGAGTTCTGTGGGTTGAACTCAGGCCTGGTGAGAAGTTCCTTTTACCACTAAGTCACTTCACATTTTGCATCTTCTACATTTTATGGAGATAAGTTGCCTTTGAAATCTTCTGACTTCACAATCATAAACTAAATAAAAGCCCTATATTTTTCTTTCGTCTGTGTGTGGTGTATGCATGTGTGCAAGTATTTGTGTATGCCCATGCACATGCATGTGGAAGCCAGAGAACATCAGGCTTCCTGCATTACTCTTTGCCTTCGTCCCTTGAGACAGTCCCTGAACTGGCTTCATTATTTTTCAGGTAGGCTGGCTAGCCAACAAGCTTCAGTGGCATGCTGGGGTTACAGGTATGTGTAGCCACACACAGATATTTGTGGTTTGTTATTGCTCTGTTTTTGAGTCAGGGTCTCACTGTATAAACCCTGGGTGATCTGGAACTTGCTATGCAGACCAGGCTGGCCTTGAACTCCCAGAGGTGTGCCTGCCTCTGCCTCCCCAGTGCTTCCACTAAAGCTGTGCAGGGATCCAAACTTAGGTCCTCATGCTTGTATAGAAAGTGACCATATCCACTGAACCATCTCCTAGCCCTATGCTTTGAATAGTAAGGTCAATTTTACTTGGCTCTTGCCCTCATTTCACATGGAAATTTTTGAGGATCACTTTACCAAATTCAGTTCATTTATTTTTTCAGATGAGAAACATGGATCAGTATTGGTGCTTTTCTGACGGCTCCTTCAGGAAGACATTCTGGTGCAGGACATCTTGCATCTCTGTGCCATAGGAGGGCATCTTGTTAGACTTTAGACAAAGCTCCTTGAAAATAATGCCAGCTAGTGGATGAGGAACTAGCTCAATGGGTAAAATATTTGCTGTTCAAGTCTAAGGACCTGAGGCTGAATCCTCATAATTCACATAAAACTGGATTTAGTAGTGTGTCTATAATTTCAGTGCTCCCTGTGGTGAAATGCAAGACTTGGACCAGCTGGCCTGAGCTGTGCAACAGTGAAGAAGTGAGTCTGCCTCAATAAGGTGGGAAATGGGGACTGGAAGTGTTCTCTGGCTTCCACACAGACAGCTGGCATATGCACACAGCACACTGTCTGTGGCATACACACACACAGGCAGCTGGCATATGTACACAACACACTGTCTGTGGCATACACACACACAGGCAGCTGGCACATGCACACAGCACACTGTGGCATACACACACACAGGCAGCTGGCATATGTACACAGCACACTGTCTGTGGCATACACACACAGAGATTTAAAAGAGGGAGTATCAGAAGTGGTGGTGGCACATGCCTTTAATCCCAGAACTCCAAGGCAGAGGCAGATGGATCTCTGTAAATTCAAGGTCAGACTGATCTACATAGGAGTTCCAGGTCAGCCAGGGATTCATAGAAAGTCCCTGTCTTAAAAATGAAACAAAATAAGAAATGCCAGTCCAGATGAGGGTATAGTTCAGTTGATATAATGCTGCCATCTCCAAATCCTCACAAAAATTCTAGGTACCATGGGTGTGTGCTCAGAATCCTGGCCCTAGCAAGGTGGAGACAAGAAAGATACCCGAAGCTGACTGTCCAGTCAGTCGAGGCTAATTGGTGAGCTCCCAGGTCCCAAATAAATCCATCTCTACTCCCCAAAAGGTGAATAGTTCCTGAGGAACAACCACAGAGGTTGTCTTCTGGCCTCCACACATACATGCACACACATGCATGCACACCAGCATAGATATGTATACCTGCTCACACATGACCATATGCACACGTACAACTCATGGACAGACACACACATTCACATTGATCCTCCTACAGGAGTAGACAGCAATAGGGTTGGGCTCCATTTGTTGAGACAGCCCAGGCAGGGACTGTGAAGGTGGCATGTTATCTGAGGTGAACCTGCCTCCCAGAAGACCATCAGCCCTCTGAGAGAAAACAAAACATTCATAATCTCCGTGGACTGAACTTCAAGAAAAATTAATTTAATAATAACAGCAGCCAAGACGTACATGGTGTCAGGTTATATTTCTTCTCAAGGCTCGGATGGATTTGAATTATTTAGAACACACGTATTCCACAAGTGTTAGGAAATAAACAAGAGGATATCTTTGCTGAGGTTTGTTTCAGGTAAGCCCAGACCTTCCCGTCTGCTGATCCTATTTCATATAATTCGAGGCTCTTACTCTGCCTGGTCCCTGGCAGGTCAGAAGTCATTATCACTCTCATCCAGGGGCTCAGGTTTCTGGACCCTCCGACTGGGCTTAGCTGGTGAGAGAGCAATGCTTTCATCTTCCAAATCGTCATCATCTTCTTCATCATCTTCCATGTCAATTTCACTGTCCTCTGAGTCTTCCTAAAGCAAACAGACGGATAATGTGACTGAGGTGCTAGCTCACTATAGTACCTTGTCCTCAGAGACCACACTTTACTCTCAGGGACAGTGCGGTAACCAGCAATACCCATATAGTGCAAGGTTTGGATGCACAGCACACTGCCAGCTGAAGAACCCCACTAGACTGAGGGTAAAATCAGTATGTCGGGGTTGTCAAGCAGGAATCATCTTTCCATGGATGTGTTGGGAATATCCTTAGCACATGCTGAGGAACCAAGATGCTGAATGGCTCCTGTAGTCTAGAGACCCATCAGACAGGCAGACACCAGGAGGCCAGGAAAGGGAGGCCTGTCCCAAGTGCAGATGGGAAGCAGTGCAAATGTAGGTAAGAAGGCACGGTGGAGGGTGCCCAGCTCCTCATGGTCGGATCCAGGGAGCACCAACTTCAACTGTCCTTTTTACAGCAAGTCCTATGCTCCATGCATACCAAGATGGCTGGCCACCCAGTCTATATGCTTCCCAAGTAGTACACACATGTTAGAGTCTTCTTTAAAGAACTACCACCTTCTTCTCCTGCTACCCTGCTCTTTCTGCCTCCTTCCCAGCAGAAACCCAGGAAAAGCCAGGCCTCTGGTGGAACAAGCCTGCAATGCCAGCACTCCAGAGGCTAAGGCAGAGGACGACCTTGACTCTCAGGCTAGTGTGAGCTACATGGGAAGACCTTATTCACTATGATAAGAGTAAAGAATAACTCCTTGGGCAAATTGCTGTACTCAAGTGTCCCCAGTGTACCCTCTGGTTACACAGGCACAAGTCCTATCCCAAGCCCCAAACCACTCTTATCAAGGCTGCAAGGATTCCAATGCAGTGGGACCCACCCTTCTTTCCTTAAGCTCTCCTCCCCATCTTCCCTGGTACTCTAGTCTGCCCTCTATCCCTAGCTCTCTGTAGGCTATGCTCCAACTCCTTTGCCCATGCAGACTAGCGCAGGCCTGCAGGCAGCCTTTCCAAACAGTGCACTCACAGCTTTATCATGCCTTCCATCTAAATTTGGATGCTCCTAGGTTCCATTCTGTCCCAGCCATGTTTCTTAAATTCTGAACTTTTCCTGATCTGCCCTCCCAGCCCCTTCCTCAAATCATCTCTGTCTAGGAAGCAAATCCCCAGGCCTCAGTGAGTTCCACCATGGAAGCCTTCTGCCTTTCTCCTCTTCATCCCCCTGGTGCAATCCATTAACCAAACAACACAGTAGAACCTCAGTACTAACACACCGTGCCTCAGGCTACAGCACCCTCACCTCCTATGTTCCCAGGTCCCCACAGAGTCCTGCACAGGTCTGCATTGCCCCGGGCTCTCACTACTCTCACCCCAAGCCCCTCTGTCTAGGCTCTGCCCACCCCACCATGATTCATTCTTTCACTCATCTATGTCTCTGTTTCCATTTCTCATGTGAGAAGATCCCTTGAACTTATTTTATTTATTCCCTAATACCTCTGACTGTCGTATGTCCGCTTGATTGTTACTAAAACAAATGTGTCTCAAAAGCAAGGACTGCCTTCCCCTGCTACTTCAGGGCCCGACAGGGATGGGAACCAACAAGTTCATGTTGAACAAACACATAAAAACAAGCCCAAGATAGAGCCTCCATGAACTAAACAGCGGGAAAACCCAAGCTACTGCAGAAGCATTCCTTCTGAAAAGCATGCAAGCAAACAGAACAGAACAGACACCGCTTCCCAGGAAGCACCGGTTCCTTTGGGCCAGATCCTCCCCATCTCAGACTCAGGTGGACAGGAGTGGATGAGTACTACATTATCATGAGTATCCTCTGTTAAAAAGAAAATTATTGTTGAGTGATTTCCCTGCCTCTCTGTCGACCATCCCCTAGGAATTCAAGGCCTTCTCCGTATCTTGTCCAACAAGACAGGGTGCCAACTTGCTCCTGTGAATTTAACCAACACTGCATTGTGGTACTTAGTAAGCCAAGCTTCGTATAAGAGCGGCAGTTTCTGTTTTGACCTTGTACAGGCATCAGTGCCACAGCCCTTACAAACTGACCTGGGATTGGTGCCTCTCTAGTAACTATTGCTACCTCGGCCAAATAGCACTGCCGGGGACCGCAACAGAACAAGGGCTCAGAGAGTCCAGCAATGTAAGCTCAGCCTGGCACTCTGAGAAGCCAAGTTCTCTGGTCAGTTATTCTACCCGGTGGAGTTCAAGGCACCAGCAGCCTGACCTCAGCTTCCTGCTGGGCTTCTCTGAGGCCCCGGTCTAGGAGACTACCTTTTCCATGTTCCTGCTCCAGAATCGGAGGATGGTGCTGAAGAAAGGCTAATGCTGGGCCCTGGCCCTTCACTTCATTTCCAGCTTCTAACTGCCCCACCTTTCTCGTCTTTGGTCTTGGTGCTGACCCTCCCTAGTATGGTAATGCAAGAGACCACTCTGCCTTTTTCACCATGGTATTATGGTACCATTCTGAGGGCTTTTTGCCAAAGAGTGAAAGCATCACCCCAGAGGAGAGGGGCACTGCTGGTCCTGAGCAGGCTGACATACGTCAACAAACAGATGAGGCAAGCAAAGCAAACCAACCTGCTTCCTGAAGCTGGAAGTCCTGCATTTACCTAAGAGGGCTGGTGCTGCTTCCATCTTTGGAAAGCAAGAATGGAAAGAAGAGTGAGAAAGCAGGAAAAAAAAGGGCGAGCATGTTTGTGTGAAGTGAGAAACAAGCCACCGACAGACTGTCACATCCCAGCGATGTGCCGAGACAGGTAGTCCCCGACTGCTGGCAGCACCCAAGATAATCTAGGAGGCACAGGAGTGGAGAGACAGTGTGGGACTCACATCTTCATCAGACTCTCCACCTTGCATTGTGCCCACGACGCGTTTGCTGGGCCTTCCTGAGAACAAAAACATGAAATTATGAGACCCTTGGAAAAAATGCAGAAAATGACACTTAAGATTGCTTTCCCTTGGAAAACTGGGAAAATAGTAAAGTACATACTTAAAAAATGTAAAGTAAACTCCTTCTTGTATCCTGTTTCCCCTTTATTTTGGGAAAGAACTTGCTATATAGCTGAGGCTGGTCTTGAACTCTCGATCCTGCTGCAGCCTTAGAGTGCTGGAATTACGGGTTGTGCTACTATGCACAGATCTGCAGTTCTACTTTGAAAAATGAAAAAAGGACAGTAAAATTCAGCATGTAACACTGTACATCTGTTATCTCAGCACTCATGAGACTGAGGCAGGAGGATTACTTGGAGCTCGAAGCTAGCTTGAGGTACATAGTTAATTGTACCATGTCTCACTCAACAACAACAAAAAGTAACAAAAATAAAATTCACACGGACTGGTCAGATGGTTCAGTAGGTGAAGGTACTCGTCACCAAGTCTGAAGACCTGAGTTCAATTTCCATAATGTACACAGAAGAAGAAAAAATTGAGTCCCAGAAGTTTCTTTGGATATGTGCCCATGTGTGCACATATGTGTGTATGTGGAGGCCGGAAGCTGACATCAGTGTCTTCCTATAACATCTTTCCTATTTCTTTCTTTCTTTCTTTTTTTTTTTTTGGAGACAGGGTTTTTGGTGTAGCCTTGGCTGTCCTGGAACTTGCTTTGTAGACCAGGCTGGCCTTGAACTCAAGAGATCTACCTGCTTCTGCCTCCTTGAATGCTGGCATCAAAAGTGTGCACCACCCCAGTGAGTCAATAGTTTTAAAGAGAGAAAGATTTAGACAGATATTTGTGCCTTTACATAAGGACACGTCTTTTGCTGTGTTTGTTTTTTGAGATATGGAGTCATCATGTGGCCCTGGCTGACCTGGAACTTACTGTGCACACTAGGATGGTGTACACACTACTTTAGAGATCTAACTGGTGTGTGACACCACTGCCCAGCTCCAGAATATTTTTTTTTTGAGACCTGACTCAATAAGACTGGCTGGTCAGCAAGCCTCAGTGATCCTCCCGTCCCTATGTCCCTGGTACTTGAATTTCTGACAGGCACTGCAGCATGTGGCTTTCTACATGGGTGCTAGGAATTGGAACCCAGGTTCTCCTGCCTGCATAGCAAGCATTTTACTGACTGAGCCTTCTCCACAGACCCAATGTATTTAATTTTCAGAATAGAAGTATGTTATAAAATCATGATGTGGGAGATTGTGTTGTTTCATTGTAAATAATTATCCCACCCACTGGTTTAATAAAAAGCACTGATTGGCCAAAGGCAGGTAGGAAGTGTGGGTGGGGCTACCAGACTAAGAAAACTCTGAGAACAGGAAGCACAGAGCAGAATGCCAGAGAGAAGCCGAAAGAAGCAGAGGATAACTATGCTGCTCTAAAAAAAGGTACCCAGCTGCATGGCTGAACAGGTTAAGAGACATGGGTTAGATGAAGGGTAGAGAGCTAGCAAGTGATATGCCTGAGCCTTAGGCTGATCAGCCTAAAACTATTGTAAACATCTGTGTGTCTCTGCACATCTGGAGGTCTGCGGGTCTAAACCTTGAGCCTAGGCCCGAAAGTCCGGGCCAGAAACCTCCTACTACATCACGATGCATTCTGGTCCCTCTTAGGTTAGAGAATTTTCAGGTGATCTTTTTACTTATGTCTGATAGTCTGTATATATGTAAGTACATCTCACACATGGACGTAAAGTCAGTTTGTTAGGACAAAGTCCCTGAAAGCCAGCTATGACCATCTAGGTTGAAGTGGAACACGAAGAAGACCCCATTTTAAAGTGTCTTTTTCATCCCTCTACTCTGTGTGATTTCCATGGCCACAAGGATATATCGTCACTGCCCCAATGAGCAGAAGACAGAACTCAGCTCCTTAGGACATTTCTGAAGTATCTGTGGGAAATCCCAAGCCACAAATGTGAATCAGCTATTCCCAGGGCCACATTACAGGTGCTGAGTATGTTTGTGTACACTGTAATCCCAACACCTGGGAGATCAGGTTCAGGGTCATCCTGAGGTACAGTGTAAATTCAAGGCCAGCTGAGCTGCTGGAAATGGAACAAAAGGACGTTAGAGGCAATTATTACTAAAGAGCAGTTCAGAGTCAGATCCTTCAGAACAAAATAAACGGAGTCAAAAATGGCTTCTAGGACCCTGGTACCCCGTGGATTTCAATGCTAAGCAGCACTCACCCGACTTTGGTGTTCTGAGAAACAGGCAAGGGAGCTGGGCAACAGAAGGAGTTACACTACCTTGCATGAGCACCTCCATGGCCGTTCGAGGCTTAGACAGCCGTCTCTCCTCCAGCTCACTGTCAGATTCATCATCCTCTTGGATGTCTATATCTGAGTCGTCATTACCTGACAGGACACAGAGGGCAGAATAAAGGAGCAGTTCTTACATTACTGTTGAACATCCCGTCACTCAGGCTTCAGTGCAGAAGCCTCTGCCTGTCTTAACTTTCTCATCCATCAGATCCTTTGGGGCCCCCTGGATTTTCTCAGGTGCTTAGTGAAGTGTTAATGCAGATCATAATATGCTCTAATTTGCTCAGAACAATTTTTCAAACAAAAAGAATGTGAACCAGATACCTTAAGCGCTTTATGACAGGTTGAATTTTTCACAAACTGGTTGGCTGGCTGTCAAGGTAGCTGGAAGCCCTTAAGTGGAAGAAAGCTGCTCTGTCATGTGCCTGACTATATGTCTAACTCAAGAGCCTTGACCTTAACAAGGGTCAAGAAGTGGAGCTGCATGAAATGGAACAAAAAGAATGGAGGGAAGTGGGGAGCCCAGGCTTGGCGGCAGAGTGGGCTGTTCTGAGAAAAACGTGCTCAAGTGACAAGCTCACGTGACACTGTGCACTAGAAAATTCTAGTACAAAGGCATACATTGGGTGGGGTGTGACTTGGTGGTAGAGCATGTGTTTATCTTCCCGAAAAGTTCCGGGTACAATCCCTAATTCCACACACACAAAACTAATTTAAAAGCTGCTTTCTAAAGTAAATGTTATTTTTTTAAGGGGTGTTCGTGCGTGTACTTTATAAAAGGCTATTTTCAGTGCAATCACATTAATTTTGTTTTTTTTTAAAGAGCAATCACTTTTTTAATTAAAAATTCTCTTCTTTCTCTCCCCCCTCTCCTTTCTCTCTCTCCCCTTTTTTCTCTCTCCTCCCGCTTTCCCTCTCTCTCCCCTCTCTCCCCCTCTCCTTTCTCTCTCTCTCCCCCTCTCTGTCTCTCCCCCCCCTCCCCCCCCATGTGTGTGGGATCGTATGTGTGTTGGTATGCCACATGTGTGGGGAAGTCTGTAAAAACCAGAGAGAATGTTGGGATACCCTGGAGCTGGAGTTAAAGGCAGCTGTGAGCTATCTGATGTGGGTGCTGGAAACTGAACTAGGGTCTTCTGGAAGGGCAGCAAGTGTTCTCAGTCACTGACTCATTCTCCAGTCCTGAAATCACTCTGTATATTTAAAAACTACATTTTGTAGTCTCTGTGCCTATAAGCTAAACATTTTTTCTAGAGAAAACCAAGATGAAAAGCTCCCACTGCCTAGTACCTTATGAAATCTAGGGAATGATGGGGGTTTGGGAAGGAGGGGTCCGGAGGGTTTACAGTCACTGGCCTTGCTTTGTGCCTGTATCCACCTGGGCCCCAGGGGAAGGTAACCGGCTATCCTTAGCCAAAGGAAGAAGAGCTTCAGATCAGGAGGGGAGCCTGGGAGCTAGTGACAGGGTCACACCTTCATGATCAACAACACAATTTGAAAACTACATCTTCTAAAAGCCTTTATACAGAAAATGGGCCCATATTAACATGATTTAATAACTGTAACGATCACCACTCAGCTCAGTCATGCATGAACATTATGATATGAAATGCGTCATCCTAGCAATATAGATCAGCTCACACTACACTACTTGACTTCTGGAGAACTAAAGCAGCTGGAGCTGCTTGGCTAGAGACACTTTTCAGGTTTCTAAACATGCTTTTAGAGGATTCCCAGAAGTCCATGCTCTCTAAGAGCAGGTACCAAAGCGGAAAAACACAAAGGGAACAGGTAGGTTGGGGGAAGAACTAGATGGTCAGCTGTATTGTCTTGACTAGGAGAATAAAGGCAGCAGAGACACAGCAAGAGAAGTGAGTCAGCACAACACAACTGTGGGCAGAGGGAAGACCACACAACACAACACAACTGTGGTGTAGGGGGAAGACCACACAACACAACACAACTGTGGTGTAGGGGGAAGACCACACAACACAACACAACTGTGGTGTAGGGGGAAGACCACACAACACAACACAACTGTGGTGTAGGGGGAAGACCACACAACACAACTGTAGCAGGAAGACCACACACTGATGTGGCTTCCAGTGTTGAAGTGATGCCCTGGTGTCATCCTGGTAAGCAATGACAGCTCATCATGGAATGTACTCCCTCCTCATCATGGAATGTACTCTAGGCCTCATGTTTAGCACATTTTTCTATCAGTGAGAGCATTGCTGAGCACTCCTGGATGACTGTATGGAATCTGCCAATGTGCATGTGGTTCCTTCATGATGACTGCATACAACAGTTGCTTTTCAGCCTGCTCTAAAAGGGACCATTCACACTACTAGGAACAATTGGTCTTTTATAATTATTTGTTACATAGAACTCAAGCTAATTGTAGCATTTAAACAGATAAAATGCTATAAGTATAAAAGTGAATGTTTGTTAGATGCTGCATAATTTGAAGCAAGATTTATTATTAATATTAATATTGAAAAATAAACTATAGCCTGGCAATGATGATGCACACTTTTAATCCCAGCACTTGGGAGGCAGAGGAAGGAGGATCTCTGAGTTTGAGGCCAGTCTGGTTTACGGAGTGAGTCCCAGGACAGCCAGGGCTGCACAGAGAAACTCTGTTTTGAAAGAAAAAAAAACCCAGAAGAAAATAGATTCTTCCCTCATACAACACATCCCAACCATAGTTCTCCCAACTACCTCTATCACCCCAACCCCATCCATTCCACCTTTGTTTCCTCTTCAGAAAAGAGAACATCTCTAAGAGAAGACAGCCAAACAGGACAAAACAAGATACATTCACTAAGGCAAGGTGAAAGCACTCATGTCAAGGCTGGGTAAGGCCACCCAGGAAGAAAAAGTCTCAAGAGCAGGCCAGAGAGTCAGAGGCATACCTGCTCACACCGTTAGGGTCTCACACCAAGTGAACAGCCCTAACAGAACGCGCCTGTGCAAGTCCATGCTTGCCTTTTGAATCTGTGAGAAGTAAGCTCTCCGAGCAAACCCAGACGGAACCTAATATGAAGGCTGTGGGAAAACTGCTTTCAAAGGTGTCTTCACACTTCTAGTCAACAGTGACAGAGTTGTTAGTGTTTAAAAGCGCAAACTGTCAGGAGCCAGTTCATTAGCCAAGAGTCAACTAAAGAATTCCCTCCTTTGTCACTCTTTAGATTAGGACAGCATTCTTTAGATTAAGACAGTCCTTGGAAAAGCCACAAGGGAACACACTGACCCTGGCTCATAATTGCCTAACACTAAGCCAAATTTTGCCCCCTCACTAACCCTTCCTTCTCCTTACACCTGCAGCCCTGCAAAAGCAGCCTGGAAATAATAAAGATTGACCACTTGATCAGATTCTTACACTGGTGGTCATTCTTTGTGCCTCCTGTCCCCCCATTCTTTCCCTACAGGTGACAGGGACCCCATTGAAGTCGCATAGGTTGGGACAGCAAATACCATCTATTGTTCTTATCACAATAAAAAATTTGAGAGAAAAAAATGTAAAGAAAATAAAATATTCTTTAAAATGTTAGTAATCTGCCAGAGAAATGTGACTCATTACAATCTGCCGACCTGAGTTCCATTCTCAGAAATTCATGTGAAGGTGGAAGGAGCAAGAACCAAACACAAAGTTGTCCTCTGACCTCAACATGTTCTCCATGGTATACCCACAGCTGTACAGTGAGCACACACACGCACACACACACACACACACACACACACACGCACGCACACACACACACACACACACACACACACACGCACACACGCACGCACGCACACACGCACGCACGCACGTGCACTCGCACGCGCACTCGCACGCACACATGCCCATCACGCTCACTCACGCACACACACAGGATAGAAACCTTAAACACACAGTAGCTCCCTCCAGGATGGAGACGGAGGTCAGCACACGCGGCACGCACGCCCTTACTTCCGCTCTTGAGCAGCCGCTTTTCTTCTTCCTTCAGTTTATTCTGCATTAGACGGAGAGTATTTTCAGCTTCCTGTGGGGACAATGACCAGGTTCAGAACGACGACCTTTGGGTGATGAATACCACAGTGAGGTTGTGTGATAGAATTGGAGGGATGGCTCAGTGGGTGAGGGCACTAGCTTTTCTGCTCTTCCAGAGACTCACAACCACCGTATGACCAAGGAGGGAATCTCTGGTATCCTCTTTTGGCCTCTGAGGGAATGCACACAGTGCACACACATACATGCAGGCAAAACACACAAAATAGACATTCATACATCTTTTAATGAGGAAATGGGAGGGTCAAGCTGGGGGGTGGAGTTCGAGAGCAATGAGAGATATCATGATAGGGGGGCAATTTGGGGTTAGGGAGAGACCTGCTCTTAGGGACAAGGATGACCCCAGCTTAGACTCCCAGCATTAGTGGAGAGGGGGTCTAAGCTGGCCCTTCCCTGTAATCAGATTGGCGATCACCCTAACTGACATCATAGAGCCTTCATCTAGTAACTGATGGAAGCAGACGCAGGGATCTATGGCAAGCACCAGGCTGAGCTCTAGGATTCCAACTGAAGAGAGAGAGCATAGGTGGGTGGTGTCAAGATCATGATGAGGAAATCTACAGAGACAAATGAACCAAGCTCATGGGAATCCATGAACTCTAGTCAAGACAGCTGTGAAGCCTGTATGGGACCAAAATTGGCCCCTGGCAGTGGGACCAGGATCTTTCCCTGGTGCAAGAGCTGGCTTTTTGGAGCTCATTACCTGGGGTGAGATGCCTTGCCCAGCCTTGATGCATGGGGGAGGGGCTTGGTCCTGCCTCAACTTAATGTACCAGGCTCTGTTAATTACCCATGGGAGGTCTTACCCTTTTGGAGGGGGGGAGGTTGGGAGGGTGGGAGGGGGAGCTGTGGTTGGTATGTAAAATGAACAAAAAAATTAAAATATTTTTTTAAAGTTTGCCTAGGCAACCTGTGAGGTCTCTACACCTGTGCTCTTCCTCTGCCATCTACCCAGCAGCCTGTGGGATTGGCCTCGGCCCTTGAGGCTCTGGCCCCATACCCTTCTCCAACTACCACTCTAACCCTGAAAGAAATGAGTGCTATAACAGAAGCCCACCAATGAGTGCCTGTGAGGTCAGTGGGCACAGGAACGTGTCTCACAGACAGGCTCAGCTCTCCACTCACAACAAACAAGAGCAGAGCTGTTTCCATGTTTCGGCCTATACTGGTCACCACTCCAGCTAAAGATGCTGATGGATAGGTCAGGATGGCAAGATAGCAAGGAAATGCTGGTCTTCGTTCCTGGCGTATGGCCAGGAAGCAGTATGCCAGGTACGTCATCAAACGGAGCCCTGATTAAGCTGGGAACGGTGACATGTATGTAAGAGGCTGAAGCAAGAGGCTGGTCTGGGCAACACAGCAAGACAATGGTCTCTCCACACCCCAAAAAGGCAAGCTTTGGATTAATATAGATTCTGCCTCAATATATAAGGCAGAGAGGGAAAATATCAGATGTAAACTTCTGGCCTCCATATTCACATGTGCGCATACACACGTGAAAAATGCACATATACATATAATTCACAGACATGTTCAAAGGCAATGAAGTAAATAACTGGCTTTAGGTTTTGTTTGGTACAGTAAGCATTAAAATTGCCCTTGTATTAGGCCTGGGGACAGGCAAAGCAAACAAGGGCCCGTCCAGATCATTGCGCAGGTCACAGCTGACCCATTTCCACTTCTCACTGCCCAAACCCAATAACCCATCAAATATTTGACAACCAAGAATCCACGCTGTGTAGTCAACAAATGAGAAGAACTACTGGAGCAGTGTGTGACCTGTGTTTCCATACAATGAAATAATATAGACAATGGATGCGGCTCAGAGGGGCTGGTCTGTGCGGATCGGGCCAATGACTTACTTCAAACCTCTCTTGCTCCATCCTATGATGGTCCTCAAGCTGCTGCTCCAGGTAAGCCAAGTTCCGGAATTTCTCCAGATAAATGTCATATTGCTTTTGCAATTCTTCCTCAATCTTCTCATACTCGTCCATGAAGGCAGGCCTAAAATGAGCAAATTTGTACTTAAGAGTTCCGGCTTCCACCACCATGACTTCCTTTCAAATGCTTCAGGAAACCTCTGATTACACAAGGTCTCCCCACTCTAGTAACTGCTTAAGATAATTCACCCTTTCTCCTCTCTACCTACCAAATGAAGTTATGTTTTTAGCATATAAAAATCTAAAAGTAGGAGAACTAAGTAAAAAATTACTTACAAACCACCATCTACATGCATTAGATATAATATATATTCTTCCAGATTTCTTTTTTAATTTTTAAAGATAGATCTAACTTAGCCTAGGCTGTCCTTGAATTTGTAAATTTCTGATCAGCTTCCTGGATTTCATGTATGTCACCATGTTAAGCTTCCCTAAATATGGATACAGATGGGAGAGAGAGAGAGAATATGTGTATGAGTGTATGTGTGGTCTGGAACTTCCTATGTAGATAATAAGACTGGCCTTGAACTCACAAAGATCTATCTTCCAAGTACTGGCATTAGTGGTGCATGTTATCACACCCAGCTAGAAATGTATATTTTTAATAGCAAAAAGTAAATTTATTAGCAAGTAGTTTTGTGAACTTCACTGAAGTGGATCACAGGATCCAATAGGGTCCCAGGTCATGTGCCATACACATCTCTCAAAATCAGTTATTTACTTATCTTTTTTTTTTTTTTTTCAAGGCAGGGTTTCTCTGTGCAGTCATGACTGACCTGGAATTCCCTCTGTAGACCAGGCTGGCCAAGAACTCAGAGATCTGCCTGCCTCTGCCTCCTGAGTGCTGGGATTACAGGCCACCACTGCCTTGCTCAAAATTAGTAAATTAAACATGTACATTATCTTAGTATGTTCAATACTCTGCTATGGACATGGCAAAAGTAATCAGGTACTGCAAATGGGAGCTGCTTTAAAATAAAATAAAATTTAAAATCTGTAACATGAAGCCTATTCCAACTGGTTGGCTAAACTTTCTTTTTCCCCCTTACTATTAATTTTCCCTTCCCTTCCCTCACTGCTCCTTCTGATTACAGATGTGACATCATGCCTAGCTCTGTTCTTGATCTTAATGTGAAAACCCTGCTCTTAAAAAGTATAATGAGGGGCTGGAGATATGTTTTAGTAGTTAAGGGCACTGGCTGCTCTTCCGGAGGGTAAGGGTTCAGTTCCAACCACCCACTTGGCAGCTTTATAATCTGTAACTTCAGTTGAATATACCTTCTGCTGAATTCTGCATGCACCAGGCATGCACATGGTACATAGGATTACACATGGTGCACAGGTATACATGCAGGCAAAACATCCATACATATAATTTTTAAATATGAGAATTAGCTGTAGAGGAATAAGCCCACAGTCCCACCTCCCCTGATGGCTAAGGTGTGAAGACACAAGATCCTTTAGCCTAGAGCTGGGAGACTGTAACAGCGTTCCCTCCTCCCACTGAACTTTTATTGACAAATTGAAGGCACACATTTGACCTCTTTTCAGCAAAGCTGCCTCTCACATGAATGGAGCTGTGGGTTCCACCTTCCACCTGAGCTGAGTATATTCTCTTCTCAAATTTAATTTCCCCCGAGCACCTCACAGCCCAGACTTGGGTTAAGCTCTTGGTACCAGCATCTTGATAGGAATGCTGGATGGCAGCAATCAAGTAAGGCACACACTTGTGGACAGACCCTTTGTCCTGCACAGCCCCTGAAACTCTTTGGGGCTCTCTAATTCTGTCAACTTCACTTAAATATTAAGTTCTAGCTGCTGAGATGCTTGTCCATGGCATCACGAGGTCACAACCCAAAAATATGGAATACTGCGTGAATTTGCAAATCATCCGTGTACAAAGGCCATGATAATTTTATTGTTCCATTTAGTATATGTGCTGCTCAAGCAAACACCCAAACAGCTTTTAAAATAAGGCCAGGTAACAGGAATGAGGATTCTTCCACAGCCTCATACACCTGGATACTTGGTCTCTCGCTGGTGAGACTGTTGGGAAGGATGAGGAGGCGTGGCCTAGTTGGAGGGGTGTCACTAGGGACAACCTTTGAGGTTTCAAAAGACTTGTTCTATTCCCAGAGTTCTCTTCTTTTTGCTTGTAGACCAAGGTGTGGACTCTCAGCTGTCTCTGTTCCTATGTTCCATCATGGGTTCTAGCCTCTGAAACCATAAACCCAGCTAAATGCTTTCTTTCGTAAGGTACCTAGGTAACTTCTGTCACAGCAATAGAGCAGTAAGACAGAGGGAAAGAGAACACTGCCTTTTAAACCAGAATAAAGCAACTGATCTAGTAAAAAGGGCTTGCAGGGTATAAGGGCTCATGCTTTTAGTCTCAGCTTGGGAAGCAGAGGCAGGCGGATCTCTGTAAGTAGGAGGCCAGCCTGGTCTACTGAATGAACTCCAGGGTAGCCAGAAATACACAGTCAGATCTTGTTTTGAAAAAAACACGATTTAGCTCTTAACTAAAATTAATTATGCTTTAAAAATGACTTTGTTAGTAAGCACTGAGTTCAGCAGAGGATAAATGGGAGGACCCTTGGTGTCTTGCTCTTGGTGCCTGCTGTTTGCCAAAGCTCACTCTCAAGATTGTAAAAAGAAAGTCAAGACACATTAAGGCCAAGGAGCAAAGATATAAACCAAATAAAGAAAAAGTACAAAGAAAACATGAGGATATACACAAGGTTCCTTGGACATAAGCATCTTCTGGGCCACTATCACAATTCTCTCTTCCCAGGAACTTTTTTCCACTTAGTCAAAGTCATAAGAAAGAAGTTGGTGACAGGTGAGAAGTTATCAAAGTGAAGAGTCTAAAATCTTTTCAAATCAAAAGATGAAGGTATGTTCTGTTTCAATTGGGTTTATGACAAGATTTTAGAAGGCCAAGGTTTGTATGACTCCCACCATCTGGACTGACTTTGTCTCATGTTCCAAGAAACCACAAAAACTTGAAAAGAGGACTCCAGAGTTCAGCCATGTGGCAGAAATATTGAAAGCGTACAGAGAGTGAGCGAATGGAGCGTCTGCTTTTAGGACAGGCAGCAAAGAAATTATGACACGGGGTCTCTGTGCATGAGGCTCCTTTTTGATACTTGAACAGCGAATGCCACATAATTCTTCCAACCTTGTTCCAACCAGTCACAGACACCTGCTACTCACTTTACCTGACACTCTGCAGGGTCTGTAGGCGCTTCCGATTTCTTTCCAGTTCTAATTTTCTCTTTTCAATTTTGGCTTCTAAGTTAGCTTCATCAGAGGCCACATTATTGAGCAGGTCTTTAGTCTTCTGAACCTGTGCCTACATCGAATAGGAAATAGTGAGATAGAGTGCTAGGGAGAGCTGTCACCTGAATCTAGACACAGAATGCCTTAATTTGGCAAACCAACATACACAAGCCATACACAAAAGCAAACCAACACAACACTACCAGTCCCCCACTGCAATTTATCTAATCAACTATTTTCAGAGGCAGGATTGAGAGGACACATGAGACAGTAAAACAATTACCATTCTTTTCATGAAAAGTGCGTGTCCCTGTTTGTGGAACCAAACAAAAATGGAAACAATAATGTCCTAATAAAGACAGAGAGGCCTGGGATATGTCCAGCCTGCTTGCCTTCAGTTGGGCTTCTCTCTGGTTACAAAATACCAACATCACACACACACACACACACACACACACACACACACATCTAAAATAAGAGGAGAAACTGCTTTATTGGTGAAGTAAGTGCAGAAGTGCCCCCCACAGCAGCAACCAGCCATTCTGGTGAGATGTAGCTTTAGAAGAGGGTCTAGACACACTGGGACAGAAGCTCTGGGCTGCAGATCACTGGCTACATCCACAGACATTCCTATCTTTCTAGGAGCAAGTCTGAGTGAGGTGAGCATGCGGTAGCTTTATATTTATACTGAGAAGCTGGTTGTTGGGAGCCTCATGGTTCAGAGCACTGGCTGAGCTACACAGGAATTGGGAGCACAACCTGGGTGTGTATGAACCTCCTCTCCATGTTCTGACTGTCCAACCCTGCATGAAGTTCTTGACAACAAGGTGGGATTCTACTCTAGTACTCTGCACATGTGTTAATATACCATTAAGGTTTCCTGGCTGCTTACGTGCAGGTCTTTGCAAAGCCATGGGATCCACAAAGAAACCAGAAGACTAGATACTCTAAAAGATTCTCATTGTAACAGCATCTTTTGAAACTGTAATTATTGCCAGTGAATTTATGGATTCACTATCTGGTGCAAGTAAACTGATCGCTTCTGTGGAAGCTTTCTGTGTGGAAGCCTAGGAATCAGTCTCAAAACCGAGACACACACTAGACAAGCATGCTATCACTAAACTGCACCTCGAGCGCAGCGTACCATTTCTCTGAATCTTCCTGTAAAAGTCACTAGAGCCAGGCATGGTGGTACATGCCTTTAAACTTAACCCTCAGAGGGCAAGGCAGGCAGACTCTGAGTTTGAGACTGGATTGTTCTCCATGGGGAGTTCCAGGCCGGCCAGAGCTACAGAGAGAAGTAAACAAAACCCAAGTGGCAGGAGAAAACACTCCTTCACATAAAAAAATTCATTTACTGTAAATGCATTAAAAACTCCAATTCTAACAGGAAGGTGGGTCTTTATTCAATGACATTTTTAAGATTCAAAGGAAAATATGCACATTGTATATATGTATGTCTATGAATATTCCAGTGCGGTGCCCACAGAACCAGAGAACATTGGATTCCCTGGAGTTGGAGTTTCAGGTGGCTGTGACCTGCCCTGTGGGTGCTGGGAAGGGCAGTATGTGCTCTTAACTGCGGAACCATCTTTCCAGTACCCTTGACCCAGTACCTTGCTGATAATGACAATGTACAAAGTCATATGCAGCTTAGGGGATTTATCTGATCTTTAAGTCTTTTATCTATTCCTCAAGTAAGAGAGATCAATGAGTCAAGAAGCACTTCCAGCTTTCTGAAGTAACTGGCCCATGCGCCACAATCCTGCCTCAGTACCCATGCTGTCATTTTGCTTTTGCTTTTAGAAGTACCAAGCATCAGAGGTAAATGCTCAAGCGCTCACAAGAGCTGTCCACTAAGGAACAGACAGTGCCCCTTGTGGAGAACCAGCTTTTAGCATTTAGTGCTGATAGCATGTTTGGCCATGTTCACGTGATTCAGTTAGAATATAGGCACGCATAAACTATGGCTGTTTGCAGATTTTTAAGTTTAGGAATAATCACACATTTCAAGAAAAGATAGACTATAATACAAAGCATTTTCCCCTGACCTGTGTGAGAGGAAACTGCCAGTGATTGACATCCAGTCACCCTCAATCCCTCTGTATTTCCTATGATATACATGAAAACCAGACATGAGCACAGCATATGGCCACTGTCCCATCTCAGGCTCATCTCTGTCTCCCTGCTTGCACTGGGAAAGTTCCACAATAGACAGGAACCACCATGGCAGTCTGCTGTCACGTTTCTGTGGTATTCTACAGTCTTGAATGCTCTTCAGCTTTCCTTGGATTTCACAACCTCACTTTTTGGAAAGCATCAATCAGCTAATTGATAGGATGCTTCCAGTCTCGCTTTGTCTGATAGATTCAGATTATGCATCATTGGCAGGAATACCACAGAAAAGTGGGAAATGCTTTGCATTATAGTCTATCTTTTCTTGAAATGTGTGATTATTTCTAAACTTAAACTTTCATCCTATGAGGTTTCATAATTTCAAAATTATTTAACTATGAGGCTTCACTTCCTCACTTGACTGATGGGTGATGCTAGGCTTCTACATAAGAACTTGCTCTTTTCTCTTTGTAATACTAAGTATTGTAGAGCTGGGTGTAATGGCCATGTCTTTAATCCCAGAACTTAGGAGGCAGAAGCAGGCAGAGCGCTGAGTTTGGCCACCCTGGTTACAGAGCAGGTTCCAGGACAGCCAGGGATACCCAGAGAAAGTCTTGAAGAACAAAAAATAAAACAAAAAAAAGTGGGGTTGGAAAGAGACTGGATGCTAGGGAAATACCCAAGAACTTACAGGATGTCCCTGGCCAAGTCTCTAACCAATAGTGGAGGGGGTGCCTAAATGGGACTTCCCCTATAATCAAATAAGTAAACACCCTAAGTGTCATCACAGAACCTACATCCAACAGGGAATGGAGGTGGAGGGGGAGATCTATGGCTGAGAAGTGAGCAATGCTCCTGGTCCAGCTGGGAGCAGGGGAGGAGAGGGATTATGAAGAAGGTTCCCATGGTGATGCCTGGAGCTCTAGGTAGCTCACTGAATCAGGAATTGCCACTGGAAATCCATCTGGAGAGGGAGCTGGGCCCTCCGGAGATGGGCAGCTTTCAACTGCCATAAGTGTGTGGAGTCACAAGGGGTGGGTGGGTTCAGACTCTGTTCCTGTTCATGGGCTGGCAACTTAGAGCCCATTCCCTGTAAAGGAACACCCAGCTCAACACTGACTTTGGGATGAGTGAATCGGATGTGACTGGAGTGGATGTGCAGAGCTGAGCTGACCCACCTTGGGACTTCTAGTCCTTTGGGGAGGGGATGGGTAGATGGGAAGGGGCGAGAGTGAGGACTGGCTGGGAGGGGTTGGGAGGGGAGGGGAGGAGGAGCAGGGGGATACATTGATGGAGACACATATATAGATACATATTGCTATAATAAAGTTTTTGGTGCTGGGCGGCCAGAGGTCTAGACTTAGACTGTGGTCTTAGACCGCTTAGCCGCCTGTTGTTGCTTAGGCATTTAAAATGGCTCAGATGCTTATATTAACTTCATGTTGTTTGGTCAATGGCTTAGGCACATTGTAGCTAGTCTTTTATCTTAACTATTTTTATTAATTTGTCTTGCCGCGTGGCCCGTGGCTTATTTGTAAACACAAATGTTTTATATGCTGTTTTTTTGGGCGTCTGGCTCCATCCGTTTTTAGACTTTGTCTTTTTCCCCTATCTATTTTGATTTCTCACCTACTTCTTCTACGGGGCCTGCCATGGCCAAAACAGTCTTTTATTTGAAGATGGATATAAACAACATATAAAAAAAATTTCCACATATATATATCTATAAAGGACATGAGTTCAAACTGATGGAGTCCTTGCTTTTTCATATTACCTATGTTCTGACTCTGTCCACTAAAAAGACCCATGTAGAACAAACGTCAGAACAAGCACGTGAAGACAAACATGTTAAATCAAAGGGCTCACACTAGAAAACTTGCGGGAGAAAATGGAAGAAGAGAAAATCTTCACGTTTAAGACGAAGACTATTAACCAGTGAAGAAAAACAATGATTAGCAGGACTTCATTCAGCTAAAGCCACTTACTGCATAAAAATCAAAATGGCCACAAGTGCTCACTTAAAATAAACGCATTTTATGGAATATAGATTAATACCTCAATAAAGCTGTTCTAAATTAAAAAACAAACCAAGTATTGTATTGGTAGCTTCCCTGAAGCACTGTTGAATTTGAGAACTGATGTTTCCTACTGCACTGATCTGTACTATAAATAACTATTATGACTCACTTACGTTGATGTGTAAATGGTCCCTGGTTTGCTCAGGGTAAGTCCATCAAGTTAGCACCAAGTCTCTCCTCTGCACTCCTGGTAACCTTTGAACCCTCTGTTCCTTCATGCATCATAAGAGGATCTATTTCTCTTAACCAGCTCTGGAATGAGCCATTTTATCTGGGTTCACTGGCTCCCATTAGTGGAGAATGACATTTAAAAGCCAAGATCCAGGCGCTAAGTATACTCGGAGCTTGAGAAGCGTGATGGTAGATATGTACACACAAATAACTGATGCATCTCCACCAAAGCTTGACTGACAGTGGGGAGTGGGAAGAGATGGCGACTGTTGTGCTTGTTACTGTGCAGCTTAGAATGAAGGGCACCGTGTAGCTCAGTAGTAAAGTACTTGTCTCTCATATACAAGGCCCTTCTCTACACAGAGACAAACAAAACTAAACAAAAGCCTGGAAACTATTCAAATGCCCAGGAGCAAGAAATTGGCTAAATAAATTACGATAATATTCACCAAAATATTGAAAAAAGAACTGTTTAATTACTTTAAAATCAGTGAATTCTTAACAACTCGAGAAACTGCTTTTACTTATGAAAGGAAAAACAGTAGCTATCCTATAGGAACCCTAAAATATCCTGTAACTCCCCACGAAAGATCTCGTGTCTAGGTTCCTCTTACGGTCTGATGCACAAAGGAAATGCTGTAGGAACAGCAGCTAGCACAGGGCAATCTCACCAGAATGTCTTTGATGGCGACTCTCAACACTTTCTCAGTCTCATTGATTTCCAGAGGTCTAGCAATGGCTTCTGCTCTCAGTTCCTAGGAGAGAGAAAATGGCTTACACATTGGTAATAAGGACAGTCTTTAATGTCTATTAGCTGCCAGTTGTTTCTTCTTCAGAGCCTTGCTGTTTCCTAAGATGTGCCTGAAACTGTGAGATAACACGTGTTCACCTTCATGCTCATTATGCCCCCAAAGTACGTGATATATATATTACACTAATTCTTCAAAGTTCAACATGGTCGTAGAGACTATGACTCATGTACAGGGCCTGGAATTCAATCTCTGTCGTCATAAAAAGATAAAACAAAATTTCACAAGTGTGCATATCTCTATACAAACACCTCTTGTGTCACTTTTCACAGATGTCCTCCAATGCCTACATGGGCTCTCCTCAGACCTGAAGTCTTCATTTTCAGCTCAGCCCCTGTGTGCCCCTAACCCCAACGGCAAACAGGAAATAAATACCCATCACCTTTACCCCTAAACCCACCCCATGAACACTAACCATTAGACAGACAGCTTGCTGTCTGTACATCCACCAGCCCCTAAGGCTAAGCTTCCCCTTCTGCTTGTCCCTAGAGCAGAAATGGAAGCTAAGTATTACAGTAGAATGGCAAACAGAGAGAGAGCAATGAAGGCTGACATACTCCCGTGAGTAAGTGATGAAGTCTGTTTAAAGTAAAAAGTGTTACACTGAGAACGTGTGCTTTAAATGTGTGGACACATAGTACTTTTCTCCTTAACCCAATGGTTCCCAAATACCGCTTTGTTAAAACTTGATGCAGACTTGTAGTACTAAAACTGCCTGGACATGGCGGTTGTGTCAGTGTTCAATGCTGGGAACAATGCTTAAACAGCTTCTTTCAATGGAATAGATAGTGGACACTGCATGATTGGCATTGGACAGCAAGTTAAATTTCATAGCAACATCTTCCTCCAACTACCCGGAAGTGCTACTTAGATCAGTATCCACAAACCCTTGTTATAATCACCTGGGAAACATTTGAAACTCCTCATGTCCAGGTCATATTCTCTAACAGTGGCTGGGTGAGTCTGGGGCAGTGAGCTCTGGGAGCCGGGGAATGAGAAACGCACTGGAGAACAGGGCTGACAAGACAGGAGGGAAGGCTTAGTCAGTCCCTGCTGCCTTTGCCAGTCCTGAGCTAGAAGCTAAAGGGATTAACAGCCCCGCATGAAAACAGGAGGTGGACACAAGTCCCACTCCTAAGCCAGGAAATATCTGAACTGATAGCTACCAGAAGAAAAATCAGCATTTTTCAATGGAGCGACACTGTACCCTTAACCATGCTCCAGGGAAGGCCCCATGCTCATGCGCAGCTGGCCAACACAAGATTGTTTGCTGTCTTTAGTCTCTTAGAAAGAAAAACTCACAAATTTGGGTATGTAAGGTGGGGAGATCTGGAAGAAGCTAGAGGAGGGGAAGAATATGATAAAAATATTGTATAAAATATTTTTCAAACCAGTGGACCAGCATCCAAAAGAGTTCATATTCTATACCAATTTCCCACACATTAACCCACACAATCAAGTTTGGTTGATTAAAAATTGAAAGAACTATAGGGCAAGAAGCAGGAGAAACTTTCATTCCTTAACTGAACACACTTACCCTCAGCTCAATCTCTTTGCCCAGTAAGTCATACAGAGATGCTCCTTTGGCAGTGATTTCAGAAGCAAGCTGTCTGGCTGCTTTCAAATCTGCAATCTGGAAGGAAAATTGCAAATACAGAACCCTCATTTTTCAACAGGCATTCTGCTGCCATGCTATGAACCTCAACCACTTCCTTCAGGCAGGTATATACTACAGAGCAGCCATATTTATTGCTGCAGAAAACAGCTCCTAGGATACCAGCTTAGGAAAGACCAAGTTCAAACGGGACCAATTTCAGAACACCTGGTCTTTCAGAAAGCCAAATGTGAAGTCAAACTGAACTCACAACTAGAAAGGGTAAGCAGAAGAATCGGTCGTCCCCCCCCCCCCCCATATGGACTGGGTCTCTAATAGGATGACACCAGGGGAGGTCAGCTCTGCTAAGTACTTAGCCTCTCCTGGGCCAACTAATAGTCTCCAGGGGACTACTGCAGGAAGATGATGTCAACAACTCCAATGATGACTCAGCAGACTCTCTTAGGGTGTGCATGTCCCCATCTTCCTTCAGTTTTGTTAAACTCCCAAGGAGTCCACACATCAACAGGATTCCTTGCTCTCTCCTTTTCATGAACAAGTAACCCTTACTGTCTCTCTTTACTTCTAACCTGCCAGCAACAACTTATCCTGTAACTCTGGAAGATGACTTCCTTCCCATCTCTTTGGTCCCGCTCTGCCCCCTCCACCTACCATTCTAGCTTCTTCTTTTGAAGTCCTGGCTCGGTACCACTCTCCAGCTCTACCTGCTTTTCCTGCCTGACTGAGAGCAAGGACCCAAATTTCTCTGTATAGTGGTATAGGTCACAGTTCAGTCTCTGGCATCTCCTTTCTGAGATACTTTTAATTGCCCTGCATGTTGATGCCTTCTAATCCCTGCTTCTGCATCACATAAAACTCTCTCCAGGCATCTCCGCTTGCTAGGCACATCCAAAGGGACTAATAAACTTAGTATGTCAAGTCTGGCAACATGGCTTGAGGATCTTCTGCATGCCATCTCATCTACCTCAACTTATACCCAAACCCATAAAAACCTACCATTCAAGTATGTCTGAATCTGGGCTGGACCACAAGACCTAAGTAGTGAAAGGAGAGGATCAAGTCCTAGGTTAACCTCTGACCTTCCTGCCCACTGTGACGCTGTGTGCCTACACACAAAAATTAACTTTTAACAATGACTGAACCTCGCCTGTAAACTCTGGCTCCTGGTATGTGTCTGTCGGGTGCAAACACGATCATCTCATGCTTTCTCTGGCAGGTCTCAGAGAGAAGAGTTGCCATGACACCAGATTAATGTGCATTCTTAGCTGGGATTTTTTTTTCTCATTCCTCAGTTTCCCAGATGAGCCTTGTGTTGAAAACCTTTTTAGTTGCTTCTGCTGAGGTCTTTTAATGGCAAGATATAAGAAGGTCCTGAAGACACCTTCCTCACCCTAACAGTGTAACCTAGTAGTTATCCACTTTTTTGTTTTGGTTTTTTGAGACAAGGCCTTTCTGTGTAGTCCTGACTGTCCTGGAACTCACTCTGTAGACCAGGCTGGTCACGAACTCAGATCCACCTCCCTCTGCCTCCTGAGTGCTGGGACTGACTGCCTGGTTTAGTTTTCTAATCTTGACCCTTCTCCCCATTTCAGGTCTGTAGAATTTCCAGAGCTCTTTGCTGGGGACTCTGGTCCTAAGGGATGGTGCCCATTCCATGGGCAGTGATGAAATGAGCAGTTGCCATCTCCTCTAGTCTGAAGTCTCGATATAGCACCATGGAAAGTGAATGAGAGCTTAGCTTTCCTTGGCTTGTTGCTTTTGTAAGCTGCTCAGAGACCTGCAGCTGAACACTGAGTGAGTTCTGCCACCTCCATTCCTAGCCCTTACCTTTGCTGACAAGGGGACTTTCAGCCTCAGTTTCCCAAGCAGTTGGGAATACAGGTGCATGGCAGCTTGCTGGCTGAGAGGAAATCCACTGCTGAAACATTGTCCACTCAGGGCCAGAGGACTGGCTTCCACCAGAGGACTTCAATTCTCTTCCTCCAAAGCACAGTCTCATCTTGGGACTTTGGTCCCTTCCCTCTCACTTCTGCTAAGAAATCACCTGTCCCTGGAGGCTGCACTGATGGTCCTGCTTATGACAGGCTTCCCCTCCCATCCATTCCCATACTGCCCTGCTGTTCACAGTCTGGCTCCCCCTCCTAAGCCACAAGGACCTGGGGTTTCTGTCCTCTGTTTATGCCTGCATTCCCAGTGCTTGGGCAGAGTCTGACAAAACCAGGCTTTGGAACAATAAGATTTATTGGGACTTCACTTTCATCCCCACTAATGAGAACAAATGGTTACCCTGAGTCTGCCAGTAAGGAAGGAGTGTTTTGCATCAGACTCTCCACTGCCAAGTTTGAGAAATGAACATCCTAGCCACCGACTCCACCATCCTTACCTTAGAGCCAAGGTCAAACTTGAATTTGCTGACATCTTCCTCTCCAACTTTAGAGCCCTCCATCCCTTTGGTCTTCATAGCATTATAAAGAACAGACGTGATCTTCAACAGTTCTTTCACGGCATACCCATCTGCTTGATACAGCTTCTTAGTATTGAGCTTTATATGTGCCTTTGTAGCCTGTTTTGAGACAAAGTTATATTTTGGTTTTTTCTTCAGACGGGTCTTACTATGTAACCCAGGCTGGCCTGAAACTCACTATGCAGCTATTCAGGCTCCATCCAAACTCTCAACTCTCCTGTCTTATCCTTCTAAGCAATGGAATGTGCTCTACCATACCCTGCTTTAAAGTTTAAGGCCCCTTTCAGGTACTGTCCAGATCTCATGTAGTGAAAATGTCTCTGCCAGCAACTGATACAATGTGCTTTACCCTTAATCACTGAGTTGTGTCTCATATTGTGATAAAGAACACCTGGGAAAAGACACCAAAACTGCAAACACATGTATCTTTGACCTAGTAATTCCAATTCTAAGAACCAACTCTGAGCATAAACTCCCAGACAAAGTGAAAAGTACAGGCTATTCCTAACAATTTCTGTAAGACACAGAAATATGTAGTAAAAACTCAGCTGTCGAGACAAGGCTGACCCATGAAAACCAAGGACTCTGGTGAGCAAATGAAAATACATGGAGTTCTGGCACTATTGCCTTTGAATTTATTAGCTGTTCCCTGCAGTAAATCTCTTGTGTGTAATTGTGGTTTCCCATCTGTTATACCTTGGGATTCATTTCCCAAGAACTTCTAGCAGTGTGGTTGATGACTTAACAACCACCTATATCTGTGTGATCGGGAAGATGACTCTTCATTTAACTGCATAAGTCTGATATACAGAATACTAGGACACGCTTCGCTGTCATCTATCACCCCACAAGACTGTAGACACTTACAGCTGCTTTGTTCCTTTTACTCAGACTAACACAAACTGCACATTTAGCTCATTTTTATCTCTGAGCAAGTTCAAACCAGACTAAAGGCCTCTGTATATAAATCATAAGTTTAAAACTTTACAATTATGTACAAGGTCAGAGTTGCAGGTGTCTACCAAGATTACTAACACAAAGTACCCTAAGAAAAGCATTCCAATTTTTTGCTTGCCAAATCTGCAGACAACAGACTTATGTCAAAAGTTTGTCTCATCTGGGTACTGTGCCCCACCCCCATCTAGTCAGTCTATTCCTGTGGCCTTGGAGCCTTGTGTTGCCATGGTAAATGGCTCTGCCCTCAATACTTCGTGTTTACTATCACACTGGCTTATTAATTAGTTTATTATCTAGAAATTCTCAGGAATATAGTATTACCCATGAATGCCCCCTTTTCTGTCTTGGATTTCCCTAACTGATTTAAGGTCTCTCTCCTTCTCCTTTGGCCTTGTTCCCCTTAAGAGTTCACTAGGGCTTTTACAGGTCACTCTCTCCCTTGAGCCATAAAAAAGCCTGACAGTCACTGCCTGAAGTAAACTCTTATCTGTTTTTATGATCTTGAGAGAATTCAAGCCTTGTGACCTTGCTTGGCCATAGAACGGTGATTGTGTATGAAGACTGGTGATGGAGGACAGAAGTAATGCAGAACAAGGTAGAGCAATGTAGGACGAAGAGAGACTAGCAGAAAGAGGTCATTTGCATCAAAGATGATGAGCTACAGAACAGTGTGGGTAGATTCACCAAAACAGTCCAGGTCAGCAGAATTCCCACCAGTAGGAAAGCCTTCCCTAGACCCTGAGAGAAAACCAGAATTGTTTCAAATAACAAAGGTTATAAAATACCTAAATACCTATAAAAATAATGTAACTGGAATATTCATGTAAGTAATATTAACGTAAGTGCAAGAAAGGAAATTCTATATGCATTTACAAAGTTCTGATTGGAACTCAGACCAGGGCAGACACGGCAGAAATTCATTGTATTTTGTGTAAGTTCATGCATGATCTAAAAATTCCTGAGGCATAAGACATACTACTTACGCAAAAATAAACAAAAATATACGCAATGGGTCAAAAAGCAAACACACACACTTTGGTGCAATCGTTCCACAGAAACCTGGCAGTGGAACAGCTTTAGAAAGTAAACACAATATTCAGTCCCAAATAGGACTCATCTTTCTCTAATTTATTTGACAATTCTATAAAATAACTGTGAACTAACCATGAACTGGGCAATTGCCTTGATGAAGAAAACTCGGTCTTGCTCGGTCTCAGTGTCAGAAGGGATGTCCGTCTGCGGCTCATACCTGTCAGAGAGCACAAGAATTAGCCAATGAAATAGAAAGGTCCTTAAAGTCATGTGTGTGTGTGTGTGTGGGGGGGTGTATGCTCTAATCTCAGCACTTGGGAGGCAGAGGCAAGCAGATCTCAGTGAGTTCCACGCTAGCCAAGTGAAACCCTATGTAAAATATAACAGCAAAATATAAAATCAAAACAGAGTCACCAAAGAGACAAAGAAAAAAGGTCCATTAAAGAGAATGTGGATGACTAAGTGTTGCTAACATGAGGTTTTCCAGGCCCCATCCAAGGCAATGATGAAACAAAAATTTCAAAAGCAAAAACAATCCGCAGGGAGCACAGACCACAAGGTGGCTCAGTAGGTGAACAGGTTTACCACCAAGCCTAGCAAACAGAGTTCAAACTCTAGGACTTACATAGTGCAAGGGGACAACCAACCCACATATGTACGCATATTCACACATGCTTAGCAGGTGGAGGCTTGTATAAGCCTAGAAGCCCGAGTTTGTTAATCCCTAGAAACTGTATAAAGATGGAAGAGAATCAACCCAACAACCTTGTTCTCTGATCTCCACACACATACATCTGTGTCATGATGTGA
The DNA here is from genome assembly GCA_033318265.1 of Phyllotis vaccarum. NCBI lineage: Eukaryota > Metazoa > Chordata > Mammalia > Rodentia > Cricetidae > Phyllotis > Phyllotis vaccarum. The sequence goes on along the minus strand of JARWLC010000016.1, from coordinate 67,714,011 downwards.
GTGTGGAGATAAATAAATAACAAAGTGTAATCAAACCAAATATAGGACTCACATTACAAACTAAATCTATCTCAAACTTTCAACTTTTATAAAAATAACACAAATTTTGACTCCAGCCATAGCCCTTGGCCCAAGAATGACATGACACGAGGGCTAAACAATTCACTTTAAGGAGCAGAAGGTGTTGAAATTACTTATTTACTGATAATTCACCAGGCTCAGAAGATTATTACTCTCAGCCTGTATTTGCATAGTCTGAAAGATAAGAATAGCTTTTACATTTTAAAAGCAAAGAAAAGGGGCTGGGAAGGTGGCTGAGTGGTTTAAGAGCATATACTGTTGTTCCAGAGAACCTGTGTTCAGATGACTCACAACTGCCCGTAACTCCAGAATATTTAAAAGACTATTCAGCAGACTGAATTTTATGTGTAATAACACTTAAATTATTTATTTTGGTTCTTAACACAAAAGGTTGCCAATCTTTATCAATGAAAACTCTACATTATTTCTTGTTTTAGATTTTCAGTTTTTATTTTTAATGATGTGTATGTGGGGATCTGTGTGTGAGCATGTGCACATTAGCACCAGTGCCCAGTACACAGTCTTCCCAGAGCTGGAATTATACATGGTTGTGAGCCATTCCACATGAGTGATGGGATTGAAACTCAGGTCCTCTGCAAGCGCGTATGCTCACAACTCTGGAACAGCTCTCCAGCCACATCGGCAATGTTTCACGTGCAGTATATTCTGAGTGTGCAAGGTCCCTGCTATTCTGTGGGGGCTGAAGAGGCATCTGTGGCAGCACTCTAAAGAGGGTAGTCACTTCCTCCCATGTTCTTTACACTCTGGTGATTTCTTTCACTTTTTAAAATTTGTGAGAGGGGCAGGAGGTGGTGGCACATGCCTTTAATACCAGCACTGGGAGGCAGAGGCAGGCGGATCTCTGAGTTTGAGGCTAGCCTGATCTACAGAGAGAGGTTCAGTACAGTCAGAGCTACACAGAGAAACCCCGCCTCACAAACCAAAACCAAAAGCAACAATAACAAAGCAAACAAACAAATAAATTGAGAGAAGGTCTCTCAATATACCCTGGAATGTGATATGTAGGCCAGGCTGACTCTGAACTCACAGAGATCTGCTTGCACCAGCATGCCTGTGGTGATTGTTTTTACAAGTTACAGCTAAGTCTATCCTATGCAGACTGCACACAACAGTTTCCAGTTCCCAGCAGGCTAATGAATGAAATCAACTATTGACGCTGAGACATGAATGATGTGCATTCTAACCTTTTCACAAGCCACAGAAGCACTTCAGAGACAAGCCCGAAGTTGGGCGAGCGGAAATTCTCCATAGAAATATGTCGTGGGTACCCCAAGGCTCTCATCATCTCTGTGAAATCTGTCAGTAGAAAGCATAATTCAGTCAGTCCTGGTCAAGTGGTAACTCTCTGGAGTAGTTAATCTTATTGTCTCTACTTCCCCTTCTTATTGGTTCTTCCCACTTAGTGAGGGCCTGAGGTGCCAAATCCATCAACTCTATATGAGGAAAGGCAAAGGGCGATAAGAATTTACAGTATCTAATCCATCACCTAAAAACATGCAAATTCAATGGAGTAAAATTTTCTTCAGGGAAATGGGGCTTAGGGAATATCTCAGGCTTTGGTTTCTATCCAAAATAAAATTACCTACACTCAAAAAACATCACGACAAAAAACTTTTTTTTTCAGTATTTGTGATTTTCATGAGATAAATTTCAAAGATCAGTTACCTCATATTTGGGGAAAATTGAAGAGAATGGTTGAATTATATTTAGATTTACTGTAAAAAACAGATCAGTCAACAGTAATATTGTAAGTTAGGAGCACCCGAAAAAAGCTACACTGCTTGAAAGCAAACAGGAGACAAAAATGCAACTTAGAAATGAACACAACTGCTGGGCGGTGGTGAGTGAATTTATTCCTAGCACTAGGGAGGCTGGATCTCTGTGAATTTGAAGCTAGCCTGGTCTACAGAGTGAGTTCCGGGACAGCCAGGGCTACACAGAGAAACCCTGTCAAAAGAACAAAGAAAAGAATACAACCAGAGGTAGGGAATCTTTGTGGGTCTGAGGCTAACGTGGTTTACAAAGCAAGTTCTAGTACAGCTAGGGCTGTCCTTGCGCAGAGAAACCCTGTCTTGACAAATCAAAATGAACACAACCAACATTCCTGGGTTCCCACAATATGCTGAGATCGTGAACATGTTCCTGGTTGTGCAATGTCTACCCATGTTTCTTGAAGACAGCTATTCAAAGCTCCCTGTTGGCAATTCCAAATAATCTACTTGGATGATAAAGCAGGGCAGACTGCACCAGAGTGTAGAAGACAAAGACAGTAGAAAGCAAGGAGCAGTCTCCCCCTCCAGTCAGGCATCACCGAAACACTTCCGCCCACTAAGTAGATGCTATCAAATTCTCCCGTTAGATGGGGACAGAGTCTCATACATTACCCAGCTATACAGCATTTAAGTAAACATTCTGAAATACTCTTCTTGAATACTCTTTCCAGTACATCCCGGTTCAACGACCCTAGCAAAGTACTTGGCTTCATCAAAAACTATTTGAACAGCCATCATTGCACTGTCTCAAATACCCTCAAACCCCAGAAGACATCCTTCACTCGAGGTTGATCCTAGCAGCTGCCCCTCTTTTGCAAGTGAGGCAAGATTTTGGGTCACACAGTCCAGCCACTCTTAACTATGAGAAGCTGGTTAACTTGCAGTTAAAACCAGAAACAGAGAGTGAAATATAACAGCCTGGCACATAATGTTCCCCAGAGTAGTGACTAATATAAACATTCCACTTCCCCACTCTCTGGCAAAGATCAGACACCCTGGATTCAGACCCAAAAGCCGTTCGTTCTAGCTATTGCTTGCTCAAATTACTTTGACCTCTTGATGCCTGTTTTAAAAAGGAAATCCTCAAGAATTAACAACCACCACCAACAAAAAGGGCCAGCGGCAACAGCCATTCATTCAGTCACCTCCTTGGTTTTACTGTTTCTACAAACACACGCAGGAAAAAGTCTCCACTTCCTATGACTTTTCTACTGCAGCTGTGAATGCGGCTGTGACAAACTGAGATAAAATTAAACACACTCAGTTCCTCAGCCGCTCGAGACACGTTCCAAGTGTTCTAGCCACATGCGGTCAGTGACGGACAGAACTTTCCAGAGGTGCTGCTGGAAAGTTCTGTCAGCCTCTGGCTAGTCTGGGGCTGGGGGCCAGCATCCTGCCTGGGCCTATGGCTCAGGCAAGAGGTCCCGCCGCAGAGCCCCGAGTTCCTGCGAAGTCCACGAGAAAGCCGGGTGAAGCCTTACTGCGGAGGTCTCGGAAAGACATGGTGCTTTGGGGTGCTCAGCCCAAGAGGCCGAGGGGCCTCAGTTCGTCTCTTCGGAGTTCGTAGGCCCAGCGCTCTCTGGTCTCTATAGCAACCGGCAGAGCCCTAGGACGGCGTGCGGTCGGGGCCAAAAAATGACAGGAAGCGAAGAGGCGCAGTGTGCGCACGCGCACGACCCAGACCAGCAGGTGGCGCCTCGCATCGCTTAGCAAGTGCTCAGGTCCCGTTTACTTTATTTCTATAGAGAACACTGTCACCTTTTGTATGACCAAGTCTCCTTCGTATTTGTAAAAACACGGCTACACCCCACAAATCGAAGCCGCATAAAGTAGCCACAGAATGACGGGAACGAAGATGCCCTACCCTCGTCAGAATTCGAGAACTGCACCCGGAGGGATTTCACGTACAGAGTTAGTCTTCACGACAGGCCGGAGATCAGTTTCCAGACCGGTGCACCAGAGGTTGTCCTGGAAACTATAGTTAATTCTCAGATGGGAAAGGTACTTTCGGTGACCCCCACCGCAGTGCTGGGGTGGGGGGTGGGGGGTGGGGGATGAGCCCAGACTCAGCAGGGAAATCCTCCCTGGTGGCTACTACGAGTCGGGGACAGCCGCGATAAAGGATGACTGGGCACAAGAGATGAGCTGAGCCGAGAAGGGTGGTCCAAAAGGAAGGCAAATCACCAAGATATGGGTAGGCGTAGGATGTAAAGGTGCCCTTGACCTGGACACCGTAGTAGGTGCTTAAGGACTAAGTATGTGGAATAGGGCCATTCATCTGTGGCTAGCCCAACATTTGGACAGAGAATGGTCTTTACAACAAATGGTTTTAGAACAATGAGAAGTACATAGCAAATAAATGAAACGCCACTACTAACTATATTATTTAAGAAAATGGATTATAAACCTAAACGTAAAGCATAAAACTAATTTTTTATAATGAAATGATTTTTGTGACTGAGTTAATTCCAAAATAATTGTAATTTTATATTTCCACCATCAAGGCAAGAGTTCCTCCAGTTTGTACCTGTGCTTATGGAAAAAATGACATTATCTGCACACTGCCTAACAACTTGGGAGAAAATGGACAATTAGATAAGTGTCACCCAGAACCACCTTCTCAGCATGATTCAGATCTCTCTAGGTTTGTACCCCAAAACCTTGTTCTCCCAACCACAGATGAGGGAGCTGAGACCCCCAAAAAGTCACCCCATAGAATGACTTTCCAGCATGTCAAAGCTAGTTGTGTGTGTCTTGCCCTGAATCTGAGGACCAGTAAATTTACCTTAGGCTTCTAGTCCCTTCCCTTGCCCTCCTCCCATCCTGCCCCTGACCTGATACCATCCTTTCCCAAACTAAGGAGTCCAGGAAGACTAGAGTCTTTACTGTGACATCATAAGAACCAGTTGCTGTGGGAGACCTGCAGACCCTCCCCCCTAGGCAGAGGAGAGCAGGGCCTGCTGCACACAAGGCCTGGCCATTCCTCCCCTGCCATACTGGCCCTCCATGGAAGCCTTGGTCTGTGCATTCTCTGAGCTTCGAATAAGAGAAGGTGCCTGGCTGCAGGGAGGAGCACTAAGATGTCATTCTGTTCTAACCTGGGCCCAAAGCTACTGGGACATGCATGCGTGGGAGGGGAGAAACTCCCTATCTAGGCTGCATGACTGGGTCAGTCATGTCCCCTTGTACCCACTTTGCTTATACTGGTACCAGCATACTCTTTCTAGGGTGGCGAGCACAAAGAAGGGCTTGATATGTTGAAAGATCCCAGTGCCAAAGTCCTGGGCTTCTTAGGCTCCTCTGTTAGGGGAGCAAGGAAGAAAATAGGCATAGGCAAGAACTGAGGCTCAATAGCCTGGGAGAGGGATCTATCAAAAGCTGGTACCTGCATTTTTTTTTGTTTTGTTTTGTTTTGTTTTTGTTCCCAGATGCTGGGCCCACTGGCCACCACCCTCCTGCTCATTCTGCAGATGCAGTGAGCTGGGCCCCAGGACGAACCAGCCACCTGGACACACTACCCAACATCTATGAGGGAGGGCTGGGAGCCCAGCAGCAGCAGCAGCAGCAGCAGCAGCAGCAGCAGCAGCAGCAGCAGCAGCAGCAGCAGCAGCAGCAGCAGCAGCAGCAGCAGCAACAGCAACAGCAGCAGCAGGGCCCTGGTGCCCAAGGAAGCAAGCCCAAGAACTTCAGATTGCGTCACCTCCGGAGCCTGGCTCTCTACCTGCCAGGCCACATGCAGCCTGCTGGTCAATGTGGAAGCCACTGGCTAGGCCGGCTTATGGCTGGGGGCAGCCTGCCACGGCCTGAAGGCTCTACCTGGCCCCTGGATCTGCTACAGGGGCCCCTGGGTCCAGGTAACAGCTATTGCTCAACCCTTCTGGAAGCCCAACTGCCCAGGGCCAGCCTGGGAAGTACAGGTGAGCTCTGTTAAGGCAGGACTGGAGACGAGGGGAAGGCTCAAGGGAATGCAGACAGGCCTCTTCCATTCCCCAGCCTTCCCAAGAGCTAGGGAAGGACACCGTGGCCAGGACACACTAAAGTCATGTCATGCTCCAGGGGCCAAGATCTTGTTGAATTTTTCTACCCGTGTGCCCCACTACTGATCCTGCACCGTGGATGTACACTCTAAGTCCCATGAAATCTCAGGAGTGGTAGTAACTGGACTTCAGCTAGAGCCTGATGGGATGAGGGGCAAAAAGCAGAAATCTGGGACTAAGAGTTCTGGGTTCCAATCCTCGTTTTGTACTTTGCTAGACTTTGGGCAACTCTTCCTCAGTTCATTTTACAAATGAAGGGTCTAGGACATTTTCAGCTTCACCCCCCCACACACACACACATACACCAGTTTTTCAAGGATGTAGTACCAAAGCCCTTGGATTCATCTCCAAGGTTATAAGGTCCAGGCTCACCGGGGTAGGGTTTCAGATTGGGTCCCTCTGAGTGACTTTTCTTTCCTTTTTCCCCAGCTTCCAGTTCCAGCATGGACCCAGCCAAGGCTGTCCCCTCCCAGTCTGGTCCCCCTGAGGGCTTGGGACTCAGGCCCAAGAGGTCCTGGAGAGCTTTGGAGGAGACCATGTGTCCCTTGTGCAAGAGAACCCGCTCTGGGGCCTTGGAGAGGACATAAGACCCAAAGTGCCAGGGCTGGGGACAGTAGGGAAGGATGGCCAAAGAGGAGGAGGCCAGGGTTACTGAGGAAGGGGTTCGGTCCCAGCAGCAGCCCTCCCTACTGAGATGGCCCCCACAGCTGCCCAGCACCAGATCTGGGCTAGTCTGGGGAAAGGATGAGGGAGGGAGGAGGAAGTCCCATGGGAGGGACGGAAGAAATGGAAGCATGCCCCGTGCCCTTGCAGCTTGCCCAAACTCCGGTCAGCCACTTGTACCTGGGAGGCCAGGCCGAGCAGAGAATCGGGTTCCTGAGAGGCCAGGGAGCCCTCAGGTCTAACCTCAGTAAAAGCCAAGGCCTGCACCTTCTTGTCTGTCTGTCATCAAGTCAATCCAGTCAAAACCACCCTGCAGCCATTCAAGGGAGCTTTCCTGGGGTCCAGGGAGGCTTTGTGGGTGAGGATCTCCTGAACATGGAGCTCTTCAAGCCAGGCAGGGTCTTATTTGTCCTGAACACAGGGCACGGCATTTCAGAGACAAAGGGATGAAATGTGGGTTTGGTTTAAAGAAGGAACCAACCAAGGTAGGCATGTTGGCCTAGACCCCACACTGCTCCTACGGAGGGATTAGATTAATTTATGGTCCCATAGGAACCCATCAGGAAGGCCATGGGCCTTCTTCCAGTTGGACTAGACTTCAGGTGCCTGGGTATTGATGACTTTGGGTATTAACATTTGGGACTGGATTGAGTCTTTGTTGCTGGTCCATTCTGTGCCCTGGAGAATATACTGTAACCTCCTAATAATGCCAGCAGTGCCCTCTTCCAGGCTGTGACCACATAAAATTGCCTCCAGACAACATCCAACATTCCCTAGAGGCATACCCACTCTGGCTGGGTGCAGAGCCAAGACCTCTGCTGACCGTATGCCTGCATCACCCTTGGAGCAGATGGGGGACAGAAGGACTGGGGAAGAGAATTATGCAATTTCCCACTTGGACCAGGTCCTAGTTCAAAGCTGAGAGCCAGGGTGCTGCTATGAATGGACAGGTAGCAGCTAGGGACCTTTAGGAAATAGCCCAGTTGCTGCTTTGAGCAGTAGAGGCCTTCAATAAGTTCACACTCCTCTGCAGGGTAGTTGCCTACTTGGATAAGCCACCACAAGATGGCAGCAAGCTCCCCAGCCCTCAAGGGCAAAGCACCAAGTATGGAGAGCTGAGCTACTAGAGACAGGCTGAGACTAGACAAGTTATTTATTTGTAAGGAGACTACACACTAGGATCTGTTCAGCCCTGGGCTGGACACTGCAGTAATTAGGGGACGAGAAGAAGGGGAAAGACAGCGTCAGGACTTTGAGTTGAATTTAAGAATGTCCAAGTCAGAACCTTCTTGAAGACTCTTCCTTGACCACACAGGGCAGAAATGAAAATCACATGATCACCACTGACTGAAAAGGGAAGGGACATGGGACTAAGCCTCAGCAAACAACCAGTCAGGACACCAGCCACCTGCTAGTCAGTTGAGGAAGGGGAATGCTTTTCTTGCCCTGGCCTTCCTGCTTTGTGAGGCCCCTTCCCTCTCTGAGCAAAGCAGCCTTAGACTGGTTCTAGGGCCTGAGAGCCCTGAGCCAGTAGATGCAGAGGGAAGGGAAGTGCTCAGGAACAAGGTCTGTCAATAGAGCTGTTCCTACTCCATCTGGCATAGTGAGGGGCTGTGAGGACGCCCTGCATGGGCTTCTGTGACACTGGAGCAATGCCGGGCAGGACTCTGGCAACAAACACTGGGGACACAAGGAAGGGATGCTGTAAGGACATTTCATGGTACTGATTAGAGCCTCTGCCACAAGGCTGTAAGTCCATAGCTGCTTGCTCTCTGCTCCCAAGGCCAAGTCCCATGGCTCCACAGCAGAGATGCTCAATGCAGAACTTGGCCGCCTCCTGTCTGCATTTGGCCAGGCTTTAAGTTTCAGCTTCCAGAAGGGTGAGCAAGGAACCTAGAAGCTAACAGCTACCGGTTCTTGGCCCAGCTCCCAGTGTAGGCCAGCTATATAAAATATGCCAGGATTCAACAGGCAAGATGATCCTTCTGCACAACAGAAAGTGGGTAGTAGGAGGCCTGAGGAACAAGGAACTGTCCATCTAACAGGTGAGGGCTCATTCCTGAAGCATTAAGTTTTCATGCGGGGCCAGGCTCACTCTTTCTCCGTCTCCTACTTTCTTTAGGGCATTCCTGTACAAAAATCTGGCATTCTCTCTTGTGCCTCTTTATTCTAAGGTTCCTGTGTCTTCGGGGTCAAAGGTGTCCACATTCTTTTCACAGCGAAGTTACCATTCTGTAGGAGAGATGAAGCAGGAGGCAGAGGAGAGGCCTGGCAAGCCCTTTCCAGTGAACGTAGCCAATGCCTGCCAGGCCCTGGGGATGGTGCCAGTGCATGGAGGTCGGACAAGGGCTCCAGGTAGAAGTTTCCAGAAGCAAGAAGGAAAGCCTGGAGGGAAGAGAGCAGGGCATGTGAAGACACTGCAGGGTGCTTGGCCTATGGGCTTTAGCTGAGCCCTTCTGCAGCCCAGTCTCCCTGTGGTCAGCAGGCTCCCTGGGCCTTTGTACAGACATAAGCCCTGACAGAGTCACACCTGGATGTGTATCAAGCTTCAGTGGTCAATGGAATGAGCTCTGCAGTACCCAAACCTCTTCCAGTTCTGCAGTTCTGTTCTCTTGGCTTGGGAGACCAGCACTCAGCAACCAAAATGGTTACATCCAGGTTGAATCTTATCCTCATGACAGGTTGTAGCCTTGGGAAACCCATGCTGAGCTTTGACAGTGCCATACGGAGACTCACTGCTGACAGTGCTGGGGAAGAGTGGAGGTCTGGGTACAATTCTGGGGAGCAGTAGATATGGATAAGAGACCACTGAGGCCTCTTGTAAGGTAAAGCCAAGTAACTGCAGGCCTCCAGAAGGAGCTTCTTGGGTCTTTCTGTACCTTCCCAATGTTTGAATCACATGAATCCATTATTTTAACAAAAAAGGAAAGAATTTTTTTTTCAGGCCCTGGGGAGATGGCTTAGCGGTTAAGAGCATTTGCTGCTCTTTCCAAGGACCAGAGTTCAATCCAAGAATCTACATGGCACAATTGCCTATACCTCTAGTTCCAGAGAATCCAATGCTCTCAAATTCTCAAAAGATAAAAACAGAGATTGACTGATTGATTCCAGGGCTGGAGAGATAGCTCTGTTGGAATAGCAAATGCTGTATAAATAAATATAAAGGACTCGAGTCTGAGCTCAGCACCCACATAAAAGGCCTGGGTAGGCAGCTGAGACAGGAGGATCACCGAGGCTTACTAACTGACCAATGCAGTTAAATCAGTGCGCTACAAGTTTCACGAGAAACCCTGTCTCAAAAACAACCCACATTGAGCTCTATGCTCCACAAATGTGCACATGTGTATGCAAATGTATACACACCAAGTCTAGGGAGTTCTGGGAAGTGGTTCAAGGTCTTTGGGCCCTTGCTTTTCAAAAATGCTTCTGGACCCAGTGTGAACTGCTCACAAGTACCTGCCTAGAGACTCCCCAGGTCCTAACCATCTGTTCCTACCTGTTGAAGACCAGGCATACACTGCTCCTGAGCCAACATAGCACCGGGCCTGCAGCTGGGGCAGGCCGATGGGCCAGCAGGTGGTCACCAGCTCCTTGCAAAGGACAGCAGAAGTCAGACAGACAGGAAAATAGGCTCCACAAAGTGCTGAGGACAGAGGCTTGGGGGAAGCTGCCCCAGTGGCATCACATGGTACGGCTGTATTCAATGCCACCTTTGGTGGAGATACTGGACCATGGAAGAAAGCTGCAGAGCAGGCTGTGGGCCTGGCGGTAGATCCTGTGTGGGATGGAGCAGGGACTCAGGTTGGCTAGTGCTGAGCCCAGGTGTTGGATGTAATCTGTGGGATCTGTCAAGGAAGATACTGACATGCCTCCATCTACCAAGCCTGCTCTAATGCAGCATCCTTGGAGTCTGACCGATGGCCCACAGCATTGTTCCCACATGGCACAATGCACACAACAACATATGCCAATACTAAACCTTAGAAAACACTAGAAAGGCTCACTAAGTGGACCATCAGTTTGGGAAATAATGCACAGTAGGGCCATATGGAAATTAACAAAGACTAGGACAGGATCTACAAGACAAGTGTTCCTAGTTCTCCAGAGAGACGGAGCCCACCCCAACAAGGGAGAGATGTTTCAGTGCTAACCCCTGGATGCCCATATATGCCTGATTCATGTGAGCTAGGCCTATGGAGCTTGGGGTCACCTCTTTCCTGTTTACATGTGGTATATTCTGGGCTATTAACCCATGGCTGCCAAGACATCTGGTTTCCTTCCTACCTAACAAGGACAGCATTAGAGAATAGAATTGAGGGTGGGTGAATACACCTTGGGTCATGCAACTCCACGAGGAAGGTCTGAACAAGTGTTCTGCCACTGTTTACTTGTCTGCATTACAAGCTACATAGGGTATATGGTTTGTATCTGCTATGTTTACTGCTGACCCTAGAATAGGAAACGAGTGGATGGATCAATCCTGACCCCAAAGAGCTAAAACCCAATCTTCCTGCTGTGCTGCAGCTGTCACAGGGAAACCCGTTTTCCTATGTATGTAACCAATCAGATACATTAAACCTGCCCACACCCTGAGCTTCTCAAGGAACAATGCTGCAAGCTGGGTCAGTGACTGTCACCTGACTGTCACCCGTAGAGGCCACGGTTCCTCTCTGGTTCTTCTAGCTCTGAAGCATGGAAACCACAAAGCCTCCTCCTGTTCCCTTCCCACAGTAAAGGATATAAGATGGTCCAGGGAGGGTGGCCGCCATTGATGTAGAGGACATAGGTGAAGCCATCTTTGAGGACCCCTCGAATGGAGTAGTAGTAGGGCAGATAGTGATGCTGCTTAAAGTCTCTGTTTTCATAGAAGCTTATTGCTGTGTTGTTGGTGGTGAGGACATGCAGGTAGATGGCTTTGCAGTGGTCCTGGGCAGTGGTTGAAATATGATCCTTTAGACTTTCTAGTAAAAGGGAACCTGGGAAAAGGAGAGGAAGGTTCCCACACAGGGCAGTTAAGAGGACATAGATGAAGTCATGCAGAGATCTATGCTATCAGACCCGAAACCAGCCGCTGGTCACCTCCCACTGGTAAGGATCCTAAAAGATCCTAGCCAGACAGAACCCATGAAGTGCATACCACTGTGGACCAGTGTATCCTTGGAGGTGCTATGGGTTCAGAGGACACCTACCAGCCTTTCAGGCAGGAAAGAGTGTAAACCAGGGCCCTGAGGGTGTGAGAAAGACAGGCCTGGATTGTTTAAGGACGTGTACTCACTGCTGTGGTGGAGGAGGGTGAGAATTTGATGACACAGTGTCTGATGGGGGCTGGAAAGTGCCGTTTCTTCATTTGTTTACGGTTCTCATTCTCAACTGAGAACATTTTGCCAACACACATGCCCATGCCTGGCAGCACGGGAGAGGTAAGGAGGCCTACTCCTTTCTGAGGCTGATCTAGTAGTTGTTGCTGATTTCCTCCTGACAGATTTGGGAGGGATGTAAAAAGATGAAGGCCAGTGGGGTGGGGAGATGCACTGGGAGGACATTATCTGTCTCCAAGTTCAGACAAAGAAGAGAAGACTGAGGGTCTTCTGTGAGCTGAAGATCTCAGAAGAAACTGCTCCTGGGCTGGGCTGGGCTGGGCTGGGCTGGGCTGGGCTGGGCTGGGCTAGGCTGGGCTGGGCTGGGCTGGGCTGGCTAGGGAGATCAAGGGGCGGCAGTAACTGGTTGGGGTCAGCAATGGTTCAAACCACGGGTTTTCTGCCTCTTACCTATGCCGTGCTTTCTGAATTCTTTGACCACTCCCAGACTTAGAATGTACGCAACTTGTGTATCCACTGAGAAGCTGGAGGCTAGAATATCTCCATCCTAAAGGGAAAGCCAGAGATAAGGTCAGGGCAACATGGAGTATACAAGCTCAAACCAAAACCCATCTGTTCTGACATGGCAGCCCCAAGGTAGGAAGGAGCAGAGCAAAGGACTGACCCACACAAACAGGAGTGTTTAGGTCCTGTTGACAAAGCCGATACAGTGGGAACACACCCACCAGGAGCTTTTCTTGGGAATGGTAGATGGGATGGGTACGTTATGAGTTCAAGGCAACCCTGGGATACACAAGAGTGATCCAGTCTAAAAGAGAAACAGAGCCAGGCAATGGAGACTCACATCTTTGATTCCAGCACTAGGGAGGTGGAGACAGGAGGTGATATGCCTGGGCAGAGGAATATAAGGCAGGAAGAGACAGGAGCTTGCTCCCTTTGGTCTGAGAATTGGGAAAGGTAAGAAGTCTCTCTAGTGTCTGGCTCCTTTGTCCCTCTGATCTTTCCTCATTTACTCTGAATTCTGGCTCCAGGTTTTTATTATTAAGACTAATTCAGGCCACATAGCCTGTCAGGTTTTTACTGCTGAACCATATCACCAGTCCAAGTACAAAGTTTTAAAGATTTATGAAGAAAACATGCTGTTCCTGGACACAGCAAACTTGGGGAAGGAATAAACTCTCTGCTCTTGTTAACAGAAGCCCTAGGTTAATGATGCTAGCCAAAAAGCTAGACAAAAGGAGGGCCCCCAAATCTGTGGAAAGGGGCAATGTGCATGTGGAAGTGGACAACACTAAGAAAAGCCCCAGAGGGAGGGATGGTGAGGAGATAAGGTGTGGGCAGGTGAAATGGTGTCCAATATGAAACAGCAGGTCCAAGGGTATGCCCCTGCTTTCTCTCCATCTTAGCAATGAGCATGTGAAGAAGCTGGGCTGGACAAAACAACAGTGTGCCAAGATATGATACTGCGAGATGGGGTAACCCTCAGGGTCTAGTTTCTTAGAAGCACTGTTTCTCCCTCTTTCACTAGGGGTGGGATCCGTGGCCTCCTGCATATCAGGCAAGCACTGTGCCACCGAGCGGCCACCTCCAGTCTTACTTTCTGCACTTTTAAAGAAACAACCTCAAGCAAGCTGGGTGTGGGGTGCACACCTTGGACTCCAACACTTGAGAGGTAGAGGCAGGTGGATCTGAGTCTCAGGCCGGCTAGTTCACAAAGAAATCCTGCCCCCAAACAAACACACGAATAAATGAACAAGCAAATAAAAGAATGAAGGCAGAGAGGAAGAGTGAGGGGAGGAGGGAGGGGGGAGGGAGGGAGGGAGGGGGGAGGGAGGGAGGAGGGAGGGGGGAGGGAGGAGGGAGGGAGGGGGAGGGAGGAGGGAGGGGGGAGGGGGGGGGAGGGAGGGGGGAGGGAGGAGGGAGGGGGAGGGAGGGAGGGAGAGAAGGAAACAAGAAAGAATAATCCTAAGCCAAACACAATCATTTGCTGGTTGATGGAATTCCATTTCCTTAAGTAAATAATACAGCTCACTGCTATGACCAAATTTACCAGGAGACTCCTCCTTTCAGAAATCGACCACAAAGAACATGGTTTCAAGCTGTGGCCTTACAGTCTGAACTAAAGCACTCGCCCAAGTCCTTGACGGTAAGTCTGAAGGGTCCATGAAACTGGATAAAAAGAAATATATCTTCACTAACCCCTAACTGAAACCTAGCGTTTCCCTCCATAAATTACAGCACATTGGCGCTTCTGAAACAGTGCCAACAGCATAGATCGCAGGCATCTTTATGTCACTCAGCAATGGAAGGGGTCCCCCGTGTATCGCTTCTGCGTGTTCCTATTTAGCAATGGCCGTCTTTATTAAGTGATAGTAGGAGGTCCTATTCATTATTCATATTAGTCCACAAAAGTGCATGCCCCTGGGCTGGAGGAATAGTTCAGTGGTCGAGAACATGCATTGCTCTTGCAGGCAGCTCACTATGCAATCACCTATGGCTCTAGCGCCAGGGGGTCTTCTTTGATCGCTGTGCATGTATACCCATGCAGACACGCATGCACTCACATAATAGATAATAATCATAAACAAATCTCTAGATACATATAAATAAACCAACTAGATATGAGTGTTGTTTGCTGCTGATTCCTCAGGTCACAAGTTGCTGAGACACATGCCAGAGCTGGCAATGTGACCCCATTGCAACATCCCCTTTCAGCTGGCACAAAGGCCAAGCCACCGTGGCACGACATACCTCTTTATGTATTTTGGTTCTATTCTTTATTTCAGCTACTATCATTCCCACGATGGCACCTCTGTAGGTTGCAGCAAGCGAGAAGAACTTCTTGTTGGATGTGATATCACGATACCATGAGTCTGGGTACCTGAGGGAGAAAGCAGACTCCAGTCACAGGGACCCTGAGCTGCCTGCCCTGCCTATCACTACGGTCTCTAGAAGTCTCACAGCTGCCTTCTCAAAGTAGCCACCTGTCCACATGGGAATTTTTTTTTTTGGACATTTTTTTATTTAAAACTTTTCACATACCAACCACAGTTCCCTTCTCCTCCTCTGCTCCTACTCATCCCCCCTCAGCCCCCACCCCACCCCCACTCCTCAGAGGATAAGGCCTCCCATGGGAAGTCAACAAAGTCTGGGATATCAGGTGACAATGTTTTATGTAATTGATTTTGTATTATGTATTTGTTTCTTATGTAAAAGGGGGGAAATCCTCCAATGAAACTGTTTGCACAGATAGTTCTGGAGGGACACCACAAGATAGGCTGGCCCTCAGTGACCCATGGACGCTTGGGTGGTCTACAGAGAATTCTGCGAGGGCTAGGGAGAGGGCTCAGCAGGTGCAGGTGCCTGCAGCCAAGCCTCTAAACTTGAGTTCAATCCCCAGGACCCGTATGGCAGAAGGAGACGACAGACGACAGCAATGATGACAGACGTGTCAGCACTCAAGACCAGGAAGGTGGTTCAAGGAAGAGCCAAAGCTCATGGGGATGTAGAAGAGACTTTACAATGCCTTTCTGGACGTGGTGGGGACATGACACATGGCTTTGGGATACGGGAGGCTGACAAGCTGGGTACTTGAGGGGTGTAAAGGTCACAACTCAGTGTGGATGCTATACTGACCGGTGCTCTTATTTCCTGGGACTAATTCAGTAGTGGGATTACTAACTTGAAGGATAGTTTATGTTTTACTTTATAAAGCACTGTTAGCTCATATTCCTAAGAAGTTGGCCATTTATCTTTTAACAGAAGTGGGGGTGGGGAGGCCTACTTTTCTGCTCCTACGGAGTAACAGCAGTGTGAGGAGAGAAGTCATGAAATAGCGACTTAAGGGACTCTGACAAAGTTTGTGTCATTTTTCTCACTAAAAAACTGCTTTTTCCTATCATACGATAATCTAGAAACAAGGCAAGTAAAAACAGAGGAACCCACAGGTACTAGTAATCCACTCCAACTTAAGATGCTGCAAGTATTGAATTTAGTAGTGCTTTGGGGGCTCAGTAAATGATCCCCACAGTGAAATTCCAGCAGCAGACTCTCAGGCCTCCTGTTTCTTGTTCCTCATTCTCTCCCCTAAGGTTCGACTCCAATAGAAACCTTTGTCCTCTCTTGTCTGACAGTAGATCTAATAGCACTATCAGTCTTTACTGTCAGCTTGACTAGATCAAGAAGCACCCTGGGATGAGTACAGCACACCTCTGAGTGTGTCTCCCAGAGCACTGACACAGCAGACCACTGTGGAGTGTGGAACCTCGGCAGGCAGGCAGGCAGGCAGGCATGGCTGGAGAGGGCAGCTCACTGAGGGCATGCCCTTAGGGGCAAGAGCCTGCTGGTGGCCTTCCCTGTTACGACTACTCTTTACTCCCCGCCCACTCTAATGTGAGCTCCCCACCACCCCCCAAAAGCCTTCTCTGCCACAATAGCCTCAACCCTCTGCAACAGTGTGGAAGATAACTTTGTCCTCGTTTCTGTCAGGTGACCGCAATGACAAAACCAATAGACCCTCGTTCCAGAAGGGTCCTCCTCTACACCTAGGAAGAGCTGCTACAGAGAGTCCAAGGAAAAATCAAAGCAGATGGGCCTCACTGTGTTCCCCACCTTCCTTCCATCCCTTAGGAGTACATAATACTCTGTCCAATGATCTCTATATGACAGTCCATGCTCCACTGAACCTACCACAGAAATGGAGAATTCACCACTAGTCTTTAGAGCCTTAATATAAAGGCCTCCATGTCAGAAGTTGACCGTGATGTTGGCCATCAAAGCATCTAGGGCTTTTATCCTAGGCAGATTTTTAAGTGAAGGTGGACTATGGTATGCAATGTTCTCCACTCTGCTTTTACTTAATATCTGGCAAGAGAGGAAGGAAGGAGGGAATTTTGTCAATGAACATACAATTTAACAGATTTTGTTCCTGGGTGACTAATGACCCTTTTTAAAGACAGGGTCTTTCCCATACAGCCCATGTTGGCTTTAAACTTATTCTGTAGCTCAGGCTGGCCTTGAACTCGATCTTTTTCTGCTTCCATTATAAATTCTAGTATTCTAGGCATATACCAGCACACCAGCAACAGCGCACTTATATATATATCCTAATGATCTAACCAATTTCTTACACTGAAGTTGGTCCTACCTGACTACACGGAGCACTGAACATCTTTGTAAGTAAAATTTCTCAGCTGGGCCTTTTGAGGAAGGCGAGAACTAATATGGAGGCCCGAGCGAGGTTCACTGTCTAGACTGCCAATTTTAGATGGCAGCTGTGGACCCTACAGTCCTGACAGACCCATCGTTGCCTCTTAGGAATGACAGGTCTGTGTGTCTCAGCCACTGGGAATCCAGTGCCCAATACTCACTCAATGGGGAACCAGTCGCCACACAGGTGCTTCACAGTGTCTATGTCATCGTGGCAGAGGAGGCGCAGGCTGACCTCGCTGAGGGCGCTGGAAGGCACCACCTCTGTCATTCACGCCTGTGGAAAGAGGAGGCAGCATCACCTGGAGGCTTGCTTACCTGTTCCTTCTCTTAACTAACCCAGGAGGTGGGTGAGGTGGGAGACTGCTAAGAGCTTCTGATGATGGAGAGAATGGTCTTCCATGGTGAACAAGAGCTGACTGCCTCTGCTCTATGCCTCTCTCCTCTCCAGTGAGTTGCATCCACCCTTCAGCTTTCCCCCAGAGTCACCACAGCTCCTGCCTGGCTCATCTTTTCTCTTACCTGCTGCCTCTTCACTTGGAGGAGGCAAATGATTCTAACAAGTCTGACTGTGGCCCAATGTCAGAGAAGACATGGGCTCAGCAAACCCCTTCACACAATCTGGTGGGTGAAACCTAGTGAATGATCAGATACAGGGTAAATGGTACTGGCTTCACTACCAGAGACATAACACACTGCTTCTCCTGTGTCCAGCATGAAAAATTTTGAGACACTGAAAGTAACCAGATGTTAATGACTATTGGGGGTGGTGGTCTGAGGACCGTACCCATGGCCACGCTGCCAGCTCTGTCTTAGTTTGAGACAAGGTCTCCCTAAGTTGTTCAAGCTGGTCTGGAACTCACTCTGTAGCCTAGGCCCAGGGAAGCCAAGTGCTGAACTCTAGCCACTCTTAAGTTGGAAGCAGGTAATTCAAAAGAAAAAGACTACACATTTATCCCATCTTTCTGGGAGGAACTGTGTACCTGATCTCCCACGGCTGAGGAGAAAGACTATACAGAGCCAGGTGAAGGCAGAAATGCTGACAGACTCAGGGTTACCATTGTGGAATCTCAAGAGGAAGTCTCCAAGTCCAGCAAAACTCCTTAAAGAATATGAGATTAACAGGCGAGGGCTGCTGAGGGCAGGTGCAAGGCAAGTGTGCGCAAACAAGGAGAGATCCTGAGCCAATAGGCCAGGCTCTCCAGTGTCCTATGCCTCCGGCTATAACCAGTGGGCCACTGACCACCCAAGCCTTGGGGGGTTCTGAAAATCACTGGGCCTAGACCTAACCACAGCCTTCAGACCCAACTCCCTGGTTGCAGTGGGTGATGGGCATACAGTAATAAGGGAAGTGACATCCAATAGAAAGACATGTACCTTTTCACATCTGATCTCTTCAAAAGGTCAATCACACTAACGACATCAAAGTAAATGAAAGAGAAAAAGAGATGAGAAGAGGCAAGAAGACCCAGAGTCAAGTGTAACGCCTTGTACCATGGAGTAGTCAAAACATTAGTGGAGCTTAAACACGGACTGGCTGGTAGATAGAAGGTATTGTGGAACGGCTGTTAATTTTCTTGATGAGGCGGAGGTCTCACAGAACAAAGACTTCTTCAGGAGACACATGCGGAAACCTTCTGGAGCTGGGTCCCCTGGTGTCTACTTTAAAAGTCTATGTTGGGGGCGGGGTATTTGTTGTTTGTTTTGTTTTGAAGTGTGGTGGAATCACAACAACCCTGAGTCAAACCTTGGATCCCTGAGCCTCAAGGCAGCTGTGTGCTTCAACTTCTCAACCATGACTTCAGAAGATGCTAAAACCTTCCCAGAATCATGCGAACTATTGACGCAAGCTGGAAGCTCCTACAAAATCAGCCCCTAGCTCTCTAGCCTAGGCTTGCTTCTCTGACATTTGTCAATGGCAGCTTTCATGAAAACTCTTCTCTGAGAGGCTATAAACACAATGTGTGAACCACCTCCTTCACCTTCAACATTACCTTCAATTTATGAACATCTGCTACAAGGCATCCTCCATGCACCTGCTGCCTCCTGCTTTCCTTCATCATCCCTTTCTCCTCACCTTGCCTGCAAGAGTTCTGTGCCCCCTCGTGTGCTGCTGCCTGCTCAGCCCAACACTTTCTCCAAGCCTCCTCTTACTTACCACAGCATTCCCTCCAGCAAAGCATGACGCAACATCACTGAAGCTCCCCCAAGTGCAAGGCCGGAACCACAGGCTCAAAGGCTCTGTGAGATTCCACAGACACAAGGTTTACTGATTTTAAAAAGCTAACAAAAAATAAAATTTAAGCCCCTTCCTTCCTTTATGAAAGATGGGAGGAGGAGAGCAAACACCTGGCAGTGAGAGATCCAGTAGGGGCTCAGGGCCTAAGGGGAGGGTAAAGGAAACAGCAAACACTATTCACAGCTCCTTTGCTCAAATGGGCAGCTGACCGTGGCCGAGAAGCCGCCTCCATAGCTGGCCGAGAAGCCGCCTCCATAGCTGCCTGTGCTGCTTCCAAACAGCAGAGTAGGAAAAAGAATAATTTTCAGAGTGGCATGAACACCCACCTCTTTATTTCTAAACGACATCCCTCTTAAAACCCAATCCTCTTGCTCTGAAGGGAGCCCATATCATATCTACTGAGCACATATGATTTGAGACATCTCTTCAAAAGCAAAATAATGACACAGGAGGATTCCACCTGGAGATCCTAGAACTGCCTAAACAAATTGACGGCACTGGCAATCGGTTACAGAGGAGTAGCTTGAGGGTCAGCAAACCATGCAGAATGGGCTGGAGTCTGGCTCACTAGAGTGCTTGCCTATCAAGTACACACAGCCCTGGGTTCAATCTCTCGTGCTACAAGAGCAGGGAGACACACTAACTCTAACCATGGCACTTAAGAGGTGAAGACAAGAGAATCAGCAGTGGTTCAAAATCATTCTTGGCTGCAGGGTGAGTTTGAGGCCACTGTGGAATACATAAGACCATTTCAAAAACAATAACACACACGTATGGAAGTCAGATAGGACCATGAACATCTGTGATCCCAGGACTTTCAAGGCTCAGACAGGATAATAGTGAGTTTGAGACCAGCATGTGATACATAGCCAGACCCCACCTCACAACATCAAACAGTATCAGCCAGCCACCGGCCCCCCAATCCACATAGATCTAGTTTATTAAGCTGCATATCTAGCCACTCTCTGGCCATATGTTCATTACATCTTACATAAAAATAGCATCAGATGGTAAGGTCCAGAATGCAGATCCAATCTTTTATCTGAGTCAAAAATTCTTTGTATTTCAAACTAAAAATCTATCGAATTAATAATTTACTAAATTTAGATGACAAAGTCAGGCTTTCCTCAGGAGTCACAGCAATGAGCAGAGCTCAAAAACTGTCGGCAACACAGGAGGGTGGCACACTGGGGTCCCATTTACTATACACTAAACTATAGCTTGTTAGAGGAATCCCATGACAGTACGTTAGTTGATATGAGGGGTGCTCCCAACTGATCCTTCTCCAATCGGAGACCACGAGGGAAACAGCAAAACCTCCTCCAGCGTCCTCTCCAGGAGCGTAGAAGAGGTCTAGATGGTGTCTGTCTGGCTAACTGGCAGCTTTTCTCGTGTTCAGCATCAGGCTGGGTGAACAGAAAGAACAGAGAGCCGGGTGGAAAAGAGAACACAAGACTGAGACCAAACCCCATGGCCACGTCACTCAAGAGCTCTGGGCAGGCCTGTCTTAGTTGGCCTTCTATTGCTACGATCAACCATTCTGACCAAAAGCAATCTGGAAAGGAAAAGGCTTATTTGGTCACACATTCTGATCACTGACTGTGACCGAGAGGTGTCAAGCCAGGAACCTGGAAGAAGGAACTGAAACAGAGACCATGGAGGGATGCTGCTTCCTGGCTAGCCCTTCACGGTGTGCTCAGACTGCTTTGCTGTATAACTCAGACCATCCCCAGTCAGCTGGGCCCTCCAGCACCAATCATTAATCAAGAAGAAGCCCTACTGTCTTGCCTGTAGACAATCTAATGGAGGCACTTTCTCAATCGAGGCTCTTCCCAGATGACCCTTGTTTATGTCAAAAAAATCTAAACAGGGCATCTCCTGTTCCTGGTGCTCAAAGTAAGAGCTGGAGGACTGTGTTTTGTGCCGTCACGTACGCATCACTGGGACAGTCAGCAGGCACAGGATGAGGCTTGCTTGAATGGAGCCCACAAAGAATAGACTGCTGGAGTCAGGGTAGGAACTGCCAGATGGGCAAGTGCTCTCAGAATGAAATTCCAAATCTAGTTCAGTGAAAAGGCTTTGCAAACAAAACTACTTACAGCTGACACTACATTCGGGTGGAAATGCTGCAGAGAGGAGCCGTGCATTCCTATGACCCCAGCACTCGGGGCTGAGGCAGGTGCATTCCTATGACCCCAGCACTCGGGGCTGAGGCAGGTGCATTCCTATGACCCCAGCACTCGGGGCTGAGGCAGGTGCATTCCTATGACCCCAGCACTCGGGGCTGAGGCAGGTGCATTCCTATGACCCCAGCACTCGGGGCTGAGGCAGGTGCACTCCTATGACCCCAGCACTCGGGGCTGAGGCAGGTGCATTCCTATGACCCCAGCACTCGGGGCTGAGGCAGGTGCACTCCTACGACCCCAGCACTGGGGACTGAGGCAGGTGCATTCCTACGACCCCAGCACTCGGGGCTGAGGCAGGTGCACTCCTATGACCCCAGCACTGGGGACTGAGGCAGAAGGAGCTGAGTTCAAGACCAACCGGGGTGCTAAAGGCTTCTAGGCCAGCCTGGGCTACATTTCAACACTGTTTCAAAAACAAACAAAAGAGACTCAGAAGTTCAAGATCATCCTCAGCTGCAGAGAAAGTCTGAGAGCAGCCTGGGCTATGTAAGACCCCAGCTGAAACAGACAGGCAAATACCTGCTTGGCATATTTGACTAACATCAAGGCTGGGCTTCCTATAGCGCTCATCCCACCCACCAACTCTTCTGCTGCTGTGAACAGCTCCAAGAACCCCTCCTGCGTGTAGGGGACAGTGTGGGGGATGGAAACCTCGGCACTCAGTTCCTGAGAGAAAGCACAAGGGCAGGGATTTGGTTCCAGCTCCTCTCAGGGCACCCTCCCCGCAGCAGGCCAGCCCCTTGCCTTCCATCTCTAATGGGGGGAGGAGGAGGTTAAAAACTTTTCTCTCTCTTCTGCTGTTTCCATTCATGTTCCTCCAAAATAAAACAAATATATGACAGTGTTAAATTTTGTATAGATTACCACCTGTTCATGACGTCAACTCATTGTCTTGGCACTTGGAATCAAGCCCTGGCCTCGGGCACCCTGCGCACCCATTCTACCCCAGCAGATCTTAAATGACTACTACAAGAGAGATGACCGAGCTCCTGTTTGCATTTTCCTCAACAACTATGGCAGATGTTCTTTGCCACTCACTTTCACATTGTCTGAGCCTTCAGCAAAAAGCCTGGGTTATTTTGTTATAAAAAATAAAGACTTTTAGATTCAGTGTGAAAATTCTGAACACGTTTTATATTAAAAATAATCTCGCAGGTTGTTTTAGTTAATGACAAGGAAATGAGTAAATTAAGACCTACTAAATGCTACAGATGAAGAGCTGCCTTTTAAAGCCTGTAAACCTCTGCAAGGCATCTGTGCCTTGATGCTAGAATTAACTGCTCTAAACACAGATTAAAGCCACAACGAGGCATTTGGAGGTGGACTCCTGAACAACCGTGCAAAAATCTTAAAGGGCTCCTGTGTATACAGCAAAGAACGAACCCTATTGGCTGGTGATACAAAATCCAAAATTCAAAGATTTTATGAGTTCTAAGATAACCACTTAGGAGAGGTATGCTATTAAACTACATGGGAAAATGCTTGGGTTGCAGACGTAGCTCACTGGTAAAACATTTGCCTAGTGTACACAGCCCTGGGTTCAATCCTTACCACTGTAAAAGAACAAAAAAGTGCAAGGGCTGGAGGGCTGGCTCAGTGGTCAGGAGCACTGAGTGGTCTTCCAGAGGAGCCAGCTCCAGTTACCAGGATCTTCACACTGACTCACAACCACCTTAAGTCTGTTTCCAGGGGATCCGAGGTCCTCTTCTGACCTCTGCAATGCACACATCACACACACACACACACACACACACACACACACACACACACACACACACACACACAAACACAGAGAGAGACAGAGACAGAGAGAGAAAATACCTTAAGAGAAAAAAAAAGTACAACAGACGGTAGAAATTTAAAATCCTGTGTTCATCCCACCCTCACACATCGGGTCCTATGAGGGAAATGATTTTCCATAAGGAGAGGGCCTGCCTGGTAAGCAGCTGCACCATGCCCAAACTGTCCATTTGCTAGGCAGTGCATTTTTGCACATTTCAGTGAAAGGCTAAAAGTAGAGGCCAGAGTATAAGCCAAGTGACCCTAGACTCAGGCAGAAAAGCGGCAGCAAATGTCTGACCCAGAGATGTGCTGAACATCAGAGAGCATGGTGAACCACTTATGAACTGGTTACAACTGCAGTTCCAGCAGGCATCTTTAGAGACAGAAGTGTGAACAGCACTTTTCAAACACTACAGGAATCACAGAAACCCGGTATTAACATTTTCCAGAACACTTTCAGTACTTTAGGGGGGGGAAAATCACCCACCTATTTCCAAGTCTTTGTGCCCAAATCAAGCCCATTTCAGGAACAAAAGGGGGGAAATGTCTTTTGAGTCACAGTGTTGCTAGCGGTCTGTGCTAGTTAGCACAGGCTGGCATCAAATTCTTGAAATGAAGGGGAAAGGAGTCACTGTTATTTTATGTATGTGGATCTTTTGCGGGCATGTGTGTTTGTAAACTCCAGGGGTACCTGGTGTCTGAGGGCAGAAAAGGGCACTGGATCCCCTAGAACTGGAGTTACAGATGACTGTGTGAGTTAGTTACCATGTGTGTGCCTGAAATTGTAATCCAAAGGGGTTCTCTGCAAGAAGAGCAGGCGCCTGTAACTACTGAACCCTATCTTTAACCCTGCCCTCAGGATCAAATTCTCCATCCTCCAGCCTCAGCCTCAGCAGGGCTCAGACTCCACGCATGAACCATCACACCAGCTGCATTTTATTTATTTCTTAAAGATTTATTTATTATTGTGTATATACTGGCATGTGTCTGCGCATACTAGATGGCTGCTCAGTGCCCATGGAGGCCAGAGAGGGTGGCAGATCCCCTGGGGCTGGAATCTTATGTGGTTGTGAGCAGCCCATGTAGGTTAGGAACCAAACCCAAGTCCTCCGAAAGAAAAGCATTCTTAAGCTGTGTGCCATCTCTCTAGGCCTTTTTTTTCCTTTCTTTTTCGGGGGGAGGGGGGGCGCGGACAATAACTACTCCACAAAAATAAATAAACTAATTTTTAAAAAAGCAGGGAGTTTTCCCAATCAGTCCATTTACTTGTAATATAGTCTAGACAATACTTACTTGAAAACTCATATATTCAGGATGGCTTCAAACTTTGACAACCCTCCTGCCTCCACTTCCTGAATTCTACTAGACATTTGTGCCATTATGCCCTTAAATTCTTTTAAAGTAGCAAAACCTTCATCATCATGGAAACAAAGGTAACAAGAACTTTCTCCACTGTTCTCTGTCTCTACTTACAACCTCTTTCCTTAGAACTTTAAATCTGTGTTTTGACATTTATTTCTAGCATCAGTGCCCAAAAATACCATGCTATTCCTAGGATGCTGGCTTTAAAAGGCAGCATTAAGGCGGGGTGGTGATGGTACATGATTTTAATCCCAGCACTGGGAGGCAGAGGCAGGTGTAACTATGAGTTTGAGGCCAGCCTGGTCTACAGAGTGAGTTCCAGGACAACCAGGACTGTTACACAGAGAAACCCTGTCTCCAAAAACCAAAATAAATAAATGATTTTTTAAAAAGTCAGTAGAAGAGTCTATCTTAGGACAAAATAGGTAGTCATCTACTTATAATTTGAAAGAACATTTGAAAATTTCTATTGTAACACACAATAGAGTCTCATTCCAAACAAACCCCCCCCCCCCCCCCCCCCCCCCCCGCCCTCTAGATAAGGTTTTCTATGTAACCGCTACTGTCCTGAAACTCACTATTTAGACTGGGCTGGTCTTGAACTCACAAAGATCCACCAGCCTCTGCCCCTCAAAGACTGGAATCCAGGCATGCATCACCACATCTGGCTGACTCTCACCATCATTTTGAGGGTGCTTTCTCTCCTGGCCAGGTGGACTCTGACTGAGGTAAAGAAATGGGAAGGGGTCTGAGCTGAAACAGGGCAATGTTAACCATTTGCTGTCATATTCCTGACCATCTTAGCCTGGACTATACCTCAGGGTTACTGTTATGACCCTGCCAACCTCTGAAATGAGGTACTCTAGCTACTTAAAGCACTGCTCAGCATCACTTTAGATCCCAAACAGGAAGCCCTAGCTCCCAGGTTGGATACCTTCTTTCTTGTCACCCTCTAAACAATCAACAACCAACCCCTTCAGTGCTCAGAGAAGAGAATAAACCTTTGTATATTTGTGTTGCCAGTGGGCAGTGTGAGTATCTGGGCTTCAGACAGACCCTCCACTGTCCTGCCAGCCAGCCTCCATCAGAGGCCATGCTAAGAATGATGGATAGGAAAGAAAATCTGCCCTCAAGATACCAAAGTTACTTAAAACCATTTGCTGAATCAAATTCAGTGTTTGAACTGGGCCTGACTCCTGCCTCCACCTGTCCGCTCCCTGGGACTTCAATCCACCAGAACCACTTCTTCCGGCTGCCACAGCCAGGCACGCTGCACTAAGAAGTACACTGAGCTACCTACAGTCTCTAATCCCCAGCACCTCCCTAGCCATCGACACCTCTGCTTCCTGGTCTTAGTTCTTAGCAACTTGTACAAGTCAACTCTAAAGACACTCTGGACGCTATGTGTGTGCGTGGGTTAAACAGTGACCAAGTCTCTTCTCTTCAAGTTACAACTAAGGAGGTTAAAGATAAGACATACAGACGTAGCAAAAAAAAAAAAGACAACAACAAACCCGAAAACTCTGTATTTCAGGCTGGTGCTCATGTGCCTGACTTTGTGACAAGTGTTAACATTTTTTATTAAAAGGGGAGTGGGAAGACATGCTTACCGCCATGGCTGAGGCCCTTCAGATTTCTCTAGTGTTTAATCCTATCCATGCTAATTGAGCAGTTTACTGCTGGGTGGGTATGTTTTCCAGACCTCCCCACCCCCAACATTTCATCTGGTAACAGTCACAGGACTTAAAAAACTTTCCTCCCAGTCACACTGCTATGTGGACTCAAGTATTTGCATAAATG
The DNA here is from genome assembly GCA_033318265.1 of Phyllotis vaccarum. Lineage (NCBI taxonomy): Eukaryota > Metazoa > Chordata > Mammalia > Rodentia > Cricetidae > Phyllotis > Phyllotis vaccarum. The sequence goes on along the minus strand of JARWLC010000016.1, from coordinate 67,687,542 downwards.
ACTTCTGGAGCAGTATGACTTTGCCTGCTGGGTCAGGCAAGCACTAACTCACGGAGTTTTCCACTTCGACAAAGGAAAACCTCTGTAAACTGGCAACTGTCTCTCTTGATGAGCACTCTAGACACCACAGTGAGCCGCACTGTTAGGCTGTTGTTTTCTTCCAAGACCAAAGGGTGTCAAGAATGACCCCAAAGCACATGGGTCAAGGACTTGGCAGAGTTACTAGATCAATAAAGTAGCCAAAGTTTACGCTTATTGCAGCCAGCGCTCCCCAAGCCTTGGGTTTTGACACCAGCAGGGCAGGCAGGCGTTTACTGGAGATTCAGGAAAGGCCCTGGGTAACCCCTCTACAGCCCCGCTCCATTTTTCCCCAGAAGACAAACAGCACTGGCCAGGGTTTCTTCCAATTCAGAGGACACAGCCAGAGTCGGCTTGGCTTGTAAACAGAAATGGAAGGAAGGATTCCGTTTGCCGGAATACCAAAAGTACTGCTGGAAAGAAAAGACGCAAAGGGATCCCAAGCAGGGTCCTCGGCTTTCACGAGTGAGTGCCAGCAAGTCGGCAATTGCCACGGGCGGGCGCAACAAGTCCCCAAGTCCCGAGGCGAGTCGACGAGACCCCTCACCTCCAGCAAACCCTGAGGATGCCGCCTTTCCATCTCCAATTCCTGAGATCACTGATTGAGAGTCCCAGGAAAGGCCAAGTCCCGACAGCCCTCGCCGCCTCCAGGGAAACAGACGGGAGCTAAGTCTGTCGAAGGACGCGCTCTCCGGGAAACCCGGCCCCCCACGGCTGGGCCAGTGCCCTCTGGATCGCGACTGCGACCTCCCCACCGCCCCGACTTGCACTCGCCGAGGCCCCGGCTGCCTCACCTCGGACGGGAGCCGGCGGCAGCGGACGGCGTCGCGGGGCTCAGCGCATCCTGTGGGAGCCGGGAAGCCGGACGTGGAACTGCGGGGGCCCGCGACGGGTTATGTAACCGGCAGGGGCTGCAGCCGGGACGGAGAAGGCGGCCCCGCGGCACTTCCGCCTCTCGTGCTCGGCCGGCGGCGCAGCCCGGAAGATCATTGGTCGCCGGGCCACGTGACACCGCCCTCCCTGACGCCGACGCCACCATCTTGGAGCGGGCCGCCCCGGCTGCCCCAAGCTTGCTGGCTTCCTAAGCAGCACAGGCCGGCCGCAGAAACGCCGGGTAGCTGTTGGCTGAGAGCCGCCCTAGCGTACGTGCGTGGACGCGGGCTGCGGGACGGAGTTTCTGCGCCCTTCGCGATCGAGCCGGTCAAAGGAGCCAGAGGACCTCCCTTGCCGACGCTGAACCGCACGCGCTGCTGGAGGTTAGTAGACGCCGGCGCAGGTGATGGCTGGAAGCCCTCCGCCCCTCGCTCGCTGACAACTTCAGAAGGATGGTTCTGGGGCTGTCACTGCCATGGGCAACTGACAGTGGCCTTCAGAATTGGGGTTCGGGGGGGTTTCTATATCTAAATGTAATCCAAAGATAATCTCGTTACCAGGAAACCCGTGTTAGCAAATAGTTTATCCTTTGCTTTCAGAGAACCACAATGATCCGCATAACAAAACCAAGAAGAACAGAATCTGTATAGTAGAGGGCTAAAATAACCCCGAAAAGATGTAATAGCCAAGATAACACATCAAAACATTTTCGTGTCTCAAACTGTGTAAAACAGCACTATCTTGGAAACATCAAAGCTGTGTTCTTTTAATATTTTGAAAAGTAAGGGGTTCCTCAGGAGTTTAGAATTTTGGAGTTGCATTTGTAGCTGAATGGTATAAAATTATCTACCGTATGCACGAAACACACACACAAGACCAAGAGTAGTGAAACAAGATTATATAAGTCAACTATCTTGTCTATACTTTAACTACCTTGCTTGCGTAGGATGATGTATGGCTGGCCGAATTCATGTAAAGCGACCTGTATTTATATTTTCTTTTTTGTGACAGTATAGGTTGTTAATTTTTAAGGAGGACTGGAAAATCACTCGGACAAAATGAAGATTGTTAAGATTTACAACTTTGTAGACTTAACTATCACAAACAAGCAGCTGTGATAATCATGTTTGGACCTATTTAGGTCATTTTGAGCCTTCAATACAATTACACTTCCTGTGCTCTTACTGAAATTATTTGATTAAACTTGCAAAAAATACTTAAGATTGATTTAATGTAATCTTGGCATACACCTGTAATGCCAGCACAGGAAAGGCTGAGACAAGAGGGAATGTGATATATACAACCTGTAACATTTTTAAAAACATTGATAAAATATCAATGATAAACTGTTAAATGTACACTCCATTGCTCAATATTCAGATTTGAAATATCAAAGTAAAAAGGTGAGGCTATGAACAGGAAATTGCCTACTCCCCACTTCCCTCCCCCTTCCCCATTACCTACTTGCTGGAACAGTGGCAAACCCATTCAGTGACAAGCAGAACCCTACCTGAATGACCCATCAGACTGTCTTTGTCAGTCAGAATTTATATTAACTCACAAGTGGCATCCAACAGGAGTCACAGGTGAATGGACAGGATGTTAAAGATGAAGAAATACATTCTGGGTGATGTTAGAATAAAGACATTTTTTTGGCTTCTAGGGTTCTTAAATAAACTGACAAAGCTCTGGCTGCACAAATTTCAGATCCAAAGGTGTCAATGAGATCTTGTCTCATGTACGTGCATGTCTGAATGTGTATAGGTACCTGTGTGCGGTGCATGTTGACATGTACTTGTGGAGGCTCAGAATTGATGTCAGGTATCTTCCTTGATGGCTCTCTACTTTACTGAAGCAGAGTCCTTCAATGAAAGTAGAGTTTATTTACAGAAATTTTACTTGGTGTCATAATAAAAACCCATTAACAGATATCGGAGAAAAGCTGAAAGATAGAGGAATGCCACTAGAGAAACTTCCTTAGCCGAAAGGGAAGGGCTGAACCCTGTCTCCGCCTTTCTCGGTCCAGCAATATCATTTCCTGGTTCAAACTTCCTAGTGCTGGGATTAAAGGCCTGTGTCACCAGTCCCTGACCCTCATGACTGAATCTGTCCTCTGATCTTCTTGCAAACTTTATTAGGTGCACAGTATGTCACTACAGAGTTCACCAAGCCCAGCTGAAGCAGCTGGCCAGCTTCCTACTTCCTTGTGCTGGGATTACAGGAGTCTTCAATAGCTGCCCGGCTTTCATGTGTTCTCATGCTAGTGTAGAAGTGTTTTATTCACGAGGCCATCTCCCAGCCCTAACACCACTATTTTTAGACACGAATGAGAAAAGCATTCCTGTTTTCCTGGAGTTTCCTGTTTCAAGCTGTGTGTTCGGTACTGGGGTATTGCAATGACAGTACAGGTAGCTGATTCCTAAAAAACAAAATAAAAGCTACTCTCCCGTGTGGGTGTCATAAGCCTCAGTTCCAGAGTCATGTACAAGGTTTAATCAGTTCATGTCATTCTGCTCTCCCAGTTCATTTAAGTTCAGCTAGCCCTATGCAGGACAAGGGAAGGGAAGCGTCCTCTGATCACTGGGATGAATCGGAACCAGACTCCACCTTCTAGTTCATTGTCTTGTGATGTGTTTAACATATCCCCTCAACTCCTCAGCAAGGCTACTGTGTAATCTACTGAATTTAGCCTGTTCCAGCTTGAACAAAGCTGCCATCTCCTTCAGTTTGTCTCATCAGGGGCCCCTAATGCTGAGTTGTTTCTTTTCCCTTTGGCTCCTAAGAACTTAATCAGGCATATTGTTTTCCTCTGGCTCACTCATGGCCCTTTCACTTCTGGCTTCTGGCCAAACAGACTAGTAAGTGTACTGCAGTGGTGCAAGCTGGAGAAAGCAAGCTGCCAGGCCTGGCCCTTCTGCCTGCTCCCCAGTGCTTCCCTCACCTTGGGGACAGGGATGGGATCAGGCTTCTCTGGCCTAGGATCAGCAGCTTTCAACTACAGGATTAGGTTCTTTCCTTCTTCTCTGAAGTCCCAAGAATCTCCAAAGTCAGAATCTCTCCAGAAATGGAGGCATTTTAACATTCCTGACAGTCGTCTTTGTGGTCCAGCCCTTGAGCAGAAGAGTCCAGGGTTGCTCTCTTACTCTATCTAACCCTAAATGATACTATACCTCTTCTGGAAGGCACTAGTCTGATCTGGGGAGAGTAGAGCAGAGATGGCTGGCTCATCATGTTATCCTAACATTATTTTGCTATTGATGAGGAATATTGGAAGTCAGAAAACACACCTACATACTTTTGATTACCGAGGCTGCTCCACACACAATGAGGTTCCGCTGAGAAGCCCATCATAAGCATATCATGAGGTACCACGCACTAAGGACTGGGAGAAGGCTCAGTCAGAAAAAATACTAGCCATGCAGGGATGAAGACCTTCGGGATCCTGACACCCAAATGAGCTGGCAGTGTCTATAGCCACAGCACTGGGGTCACAGACATCTATCTCTAGTCTCTACAAGCATGCATTCACTCACCTGTGGACATGCACAAGTGCACACACACAAACACGAGATACTTTAAAAGCTGGAAGTGGTGGTGCATGTCTGTAATTGGGAATGAGGAGGAGGATAGTCAGGAATTTAAGGTGGTCCTTAGCTACATAGTGAGTTTGAGGCAGTTTGGGTTACATGAGACCCTTTCTCAAAAATAATGAAATAAAAAATGAATTTCTTTATCTACTCTAAATATTCTTATAACTTACATAAGATGGTTGGCAAAACCATCTAATAAAAAGCCTATGCTATAATAAAATATTGACATCTCATGTAATTTGTTGCCCACCTATATCCAAACAATTCTGGCAACATAGAACTGTAGAGTGCTGGATGATTGCTCTGCTCAAAGGGCTGATTGGGTGCTGTAGCACCCACAGCCCAACACCTCAGGAAAGTTTTGTGCCACGTATTGCTATTTTACAAAAAGTGTTCTAAAAGGTTCCTGGCCTATCTAGCCTGTGGTTCAGACCCGCAGACCAGCAGTCCCACAGAAACACACAGAGGTCTTATCTTAATTACATGCTGTTCAACCTATGGCTAGAGCTTATTGCTAGCTCTCATCTTAATTCAACCCATTTCCATTAATCTGTCTTGCTACGTGGCTCAGGGCTTATACTTGCTTCTTGGGTAGCTGAATCTTGTGAAATTGCCCTCCTTCTGAATCTATGCTTGGATTTCCCGCCTGCTTCTAAGGTGCCCTGCTACAGACCAAAACAGTCCCTTTATTAACTATTGATGTTCATAGCATAGAAAAAGACATTCCACATCATTGAAGTATGGTTTCTACTAAATGTGTAATGATCTATTATTGGAAAGCTGAAAAACTGTTACGTAGAGGCATGCTAAGTTGGGGACTATGTGTATTTCTTTAAGAAAAATTCTAGAATGTTAGTTAAAATTGTTTTTAATTAACCACATTTTAATTTTGGAAACATTTAATTGCCTGCCAGGTTTTACCAATGTCTTGTTATTCTGAAAATAAGAAGACTACCTGCTGCAGCAGGGCACCTGGACAATACCCTGACGTAGACAACTGAGGTAGAGAGGACCGTATTACTTTTGAGTACAGCCTTAGTATGTTTGATTAGTTTGAGACAGGTTCTCATGCAACCCAGGCTGGCCTTGAACTTGCCATCTAGCCAAGGCTGGCTTTGAACTCCTGTTTCTCCTACCTCTACCTCTCAAGTACTGATATTACATAGATGGTAACATGTCCAGCTCCATTTTTTCCCAATTTAAAAGAATCATTATATTTATACCTCACGTGATTTTTACAAACGTGTCCAATTTGTTTTGAGTCTGACATCATCCAAAATGAATTTTCTGACATTAAACCACTTTTCAAAAAGAAACAATGCATGTCTGTGGCAAACATTTTAGAGAGAATTAAGGGATTCCCAGATAAAAATCTTCCTCTGTTTGACTCTACTACTAGCCCCAGGTAATCATGTTTACCAGTATCCTGGTATCTTTTCAGGGATCCTATTTTCATGGTAAAACACAGAAATAAAGTCCAAGTATGCACTTAGACCGGGATGACACACACCTGTAACTCAGGACTTCTGAGGCAGGGAAACTAGGAATTTGAGACAAGCCTTAGCTTAAGAACAAGTTCTAGACTAGCATGGAGGACCATGAGACCATGTTTCAAAAACAAAGTGAGGCTGGGGAAATAGCCCAGTGCCTAAAGCACGAGGACCTGAATTTGATCCTTAGTACCCGCATTTGAACAAACAACACCAGCACTGGAGAAGCACTGATGGCCAGCCAGCCTAGGTAAGTTCACAAGTTCCAAGTCAGTAAAGGATCTGTCTCCAAAGACAAAACCAGGAAAAGGTGGAGAGCAGTTGAGGAATGCCACCCAAGGTTGTCCTCTGCCCTTCGCATGCATACTTAACTCCACACAGTGTAGACACACACTAAAAACAAAACTGCAAAGGTCAAGCTTTCAAGTTCAATTCTTTTGCTAATTCACATATATATATTATGTCCCCCTTCCCGTGCGCCTCCCCCCCTCGCAACAGCACTGAAAGGTGCTGTCCTCACTTTGCAATAGAACACCCACCCAGGGCCTTGATTGTTGCTGAGGACATGCCATTTGTTGAGGACAAAAGCTAAAAAACAAATTAGTTTTAATGACACCAAGTGCTTCATCCTAAAAAGCCACAAGTCCTTCTTCTGGGTAAGCTCCGCAGACAGACTGTTTATTGACCAACACTGACTTCTGTCTTGGACTTACTCAGGAGAGAAGAACAGCCACATGAGACTGTCAAGAGATGGAGTGGATTATCCAGGCTTGTATTTCTAAAAGGCTCATCTGTGTGGATCAAAACTGGATAGGTCTGGAAAAATAGCTCAGTGAGTAATGTATTTGTAAGCTTTGTAAGCATGACAGATTGAGTTCAATCCCACATAAAAATTCTAGGTGCTGTAATCCCAGTACTAGAGAGGTAAAGACAGCAGCATCCCTGGGCATTCCTGACTCTAACCTAATTAACGAGCTCCAGCCAATAAGGGACTATCTCAAAGGAGGTGGACAGTGGTCTTAAAGGTGACACTTGAAAATTATCCTTTGTCCATGGGCATATGCATTCATGCACACATGAGCATGTTCATGAATGAGCACACCACACACACCACATGTATTAAAAGAAAAAAACCCAATCATGAATAAACAGAAGCCACATATTTTACTTCCGAAACCCAAAGAAAATTTTCTGTTATGAAATAACACAAGTAGAGCTGGAGAAGCGGCTGAGCAGTTTAGAAAACTTGCTCCTCTTCTAGAGGACTCGGGCTCAGTTTCCAGCACCTCCCAGAAGTTAACAACCACCCTGAACTGTTCCAGAGGACCTACCACCGTCTTCTGTCCTCTTTGAGCACCAGGCACACCTGGGCTATACAGACGTTCATGCAGGTGAAACACTCGTAAAAGATGGATCACCATGGATAATACCACTTCTTACAGTCAGGCCAAGGGTGGGATAAGCTGACCAGGTGTCTAATGTCAGAATGTTAGGGCAGTGCCATGGAGGATCTAGTTCTCCACTAACACTGAGACTGGACCTGACAATTGGACAATGATAAATATGTACTTATTTCTTTATAGTCAGATAACTGTTTTGTTTAACAAAAGATATACTCATTAACTACGAACAGAGTCTTTACAAAAAAACACGTGGACATTTATGATTGGAAAGATGTTTGTTATTTTATGTGAGAAAGAGGTTGGCTCTTGCTGTATATCTCCAGTTTTCCTCAAACTCATCCTGCTGCCTCAAACTCCTGATGCAGGATCAGGGGTATATACTACCACACCAGTCTCTCTCTTTCATGGGTTCAGTATGCAGCACCAGCTGACCTGGAGCTCAGTATGAAAAACCAGGTTGGCCTCCAATTCAGAGATCTGCCTGCCTCTGCCTCAAAGTGCAGGATCAAAGGCATGCCCTACCACCACCTGACAGAAAGACACTTGGCTAGAGAGAAAACTTCTATTCGTATAGATTTTACTATTGCCATTGATATCACCATTAAAGATGAAAATGGAAAATCTTGCAAATGATGGACTTTTTTAGATTTTATGTGTCTGTGTGAGTGTATATGCACATATATGTACATGAAAGAATGCTCTTAAGTATTTGGTTTTTTTTTTTTCAGGAATTATAAGCTTAGGTTAACATTTTATGTCACAGTTACTTAATACATTAATAACTATTACAATCATATTAATAGAGAAAATTCAACATCCACTTATAATAAAAACTCAGCAGAATGGTAGTGTTTTGCTACTGCAATGTATTTGGGCATCTCAAAAGATATACAGTGTTATAGGAAGTAGATTTGGATTCACTTTGAACTGCATTTATTAGGTAATCAGGAAAAAATTATGAAAGAAACATAGTTCATAATGGGGAAAGGAGAAAATTAGTCATATATTCAATTAATATAAATGAGGCAAAAAGATGGTGGTAGAAAATAGCAAGACAAGCAATAAACAGTAAATGGCAATGCCAGGTGATGGTCAAAGTATCAAAATAATCTATGCGAGTAAGGGTGACCTTGAACTTGTTTTTCTGCCTCCACTTCAGTTTGTAATGATTCACTTAGTAGAGAAATGCACACCACTACACCCAAAATATGTGGTGCTGGGGACCAAACCATGTTAGGCAAGTACTCTACTTATTTCCCATCTCTGCTTACCCTAGACATCTTAATCTCATCTCTTTATTTTAAGCAAGTTTCAAGTTTTCATGATTAACATTTCTTGGTCCATTTATTTGGTACTTAACACCTGCAAGGGTTGAGGAAGATATATTTTGGTTTTTTTGAGACAGGGTATCTCTACATAGGCCTGGTTGACCTCAGACTCACAGAGGTGTGTGCCACCATTGCCCAGCAGGGCCAAGGACAATTTTGACTCCCCCACTTCAAGGCTGATCTTTCCTGTAGCTAGATATTAAGTTATTACTTAGTTTCTGGTCATTGGAATTTGCGTATCTTTGTAATAGCCGGAATGCGAAAAAGTGTTTGCAAGTCATACATCTAATATGGACATCATTCCAGAGGTTCTTAGCCCAAATGAGAAAAATAGCAAGACAAAACAAGAGTTGCATCAAGACAGAACTTTGCTTTACGACTCTGCATCCTGCTCTTTTTCAATGTACATGTTTTGAAATGGTCCATAGGGAAGTTTGTTCTTAATTCTTTTGCCTCTCATTGAAGTATTTTCCTTTTATCCTGGGATCCTTAGGGAGCCTCTTTAGTGATCCATTTCCAGACTACTTAGCTGCCAGTAGATGTTCATTGTAATAAATGTTAGTGGCTTGGAAGGTTTTTACTTCCAGTTTTTCGTTTCCCAGATCATGTTACCTTTCTCCTGTGCCAGAGCACTGCACTGAAGCATAGTAGGGCAAACCCGAATCAATCTTCATTCTTGGTGAACTTACTTGCAATGGATACATGATACAGTGAAGGTTAGCATGCATTATCTTTATACCATTAACAGCATGCTAAGTGAAATTATGTTGGCCACCAGATGATGGTGGCCCTGTGCCTTTAATCTCAGCACTTGGGAGGCAGAGGTAGGTGACTCTGTGAGTCAGAGCCTGAGCTAGTACACAGAGAAACCTTGTGTCAAAACAAACAAAACTCAAACAAATAAATAAATAAATAAAGGGCAAGAAATGTTGGTGCTGGGCACGGTCATGCACTCCTTTAATTCCGGCAGTTTGGGAGGCAGATCTCTCTACTTTGCCAGCCTGATCTACATAGCAAGTTTCAGAGCAGCCAAGGCCATAGAGTAAGACCCTATCCCTAAAGAAAGAAAATGGGAGAGAATTGATATTTATTCAGAATTTTCAAGGTACTAATCCGGTTTGTTGTCCCCACTCCCAAACTCCTTCTTAAACTGACAATTCTTTTAACATTTTATATTTTAAATTATCCTCGAGAAGTATTATGGGCTCTTTGCCCCCCAGGAAAGCAAAGTAGAAAGCTGTCCAACCTGGATGGAATACTGAGGCAAGAGCATCGTAAGAGCGGGGCCTGTTGGAGCTGCACAGTGAGTTCAAGGTTAGTTCAAGGGTCAACCTCTATCAGTTTAAAAAGAGGGTCTGGGTACGGCTCCGTGGTAGAATGTTTTGTCTCTACTATGCGTGAAGCCATAGGTTCACTTGCAAAAGAGAATTTTTGTAACAGTCATCCAACTAGTGGCACTTATTCGAAACAGCTCAACTCAGTGTTGGTTACAAGGCATTTGCCACTAGAGCAGATCCTGTGTGAGGTAAAAACGCCGACGTCCTGCGAAGGACATCAGCCCGATATCAGCCATGGGCCCCAATCATTCTGTTGGACTTCACCTACCGGGTACAATGCCTCATGCCCGTACGATACTTTCCGTCAGGCACGAGCAACCAGGCTAGCCTGGGTGACAACCTCTTACATGCTGTGGCCCCACAGTCCATCTGAGACTCAGGCCCTGGCTCGAGGTCTCCATTCTCACCCCGTCCGACAACAGCTCAGGCTCACGGCGTGTACTTCGCACTCTGTGACCGACTCAGGGTGTTCCCCCCGTTTTGGAACCAAGCACGTCGGAGCCCACCCTGCTGCTACAACTGTCCCACCTACAAGCCGGGCACTCACCACGGAGACCCGGGCAGCGGAACCGGAAGTAACTGCCTGTAGAAGCTCAGGAAGCGTCTCAGTTGCCGGGCGCGAGGCTAGTCCTCAGGAAGCTGCTCAATTGGTCCATTGAAGAGGGACCGCCGCCTAGGGAGCACGCTGACCAATCAGAGTGCAGGGGGGCCGAGGGGGGCGGGCGTCGCTTCCGGCGGTTTCCCCACAGCTGCCGCTCGGGGGAGCATGGGAGCGTGGGAGTTTTGCGGCGGCCTCCGCCTCCTTTGTCGCGTCTCGGCTGGGCGTGGCTTCGTGCGGCTTCTGCCTGGGAAATCGAGACGATTCGTGCCCCAGGGCTGGTGAGCGGTCCGTTCAAGGCTGTGGGAGAAAGGCCATCACCCCAATTCTCAAAGGAGCTTGAGGGGGGAGTGGGAAAGCCAGGCAGCCGAGTCGGAGATTCTAGGGCTATTCTCCACTCGAAGTGGTGTCCCAGCGTGGGGACTTGAAGAAAGACCCTTTCGCTTCCCCAGATGGCGTCCGCGCCACCCACATCAGATGACCAGGTGAATTCTGTCGCTGTCTTCCTACAGGTGCCCTGACCTCTGCGCAGGTTCTGACCTGCGTGTGCCTCAGGTAGCCTTCTCACCAGGTTGTCTTCGTTCCTAGGCTTACCAACTTCCTCTTCTCAGAAACGCCAGGTGGGGAGTAGAGCCTTGGCGAGGGGTCTGTAACAGTCTCAGTGTCTTGCTGAATGTTTCTCCAAATGGCACATTTCTAGGCTCCACACCTGTTAAACAATAACAAAGCCCAGGTGACTTTCAATCACACCAAAAGCTCTGTGGGTTTATAGCAGCGGTAATCGGGGCAAGAACTAGACCTTGAAGTGATGGGAGGAGCGGAGTAATCACAATGATGGGAAAGGCAACAACTCCTGAAAACCGTCCAGGATTCCTACTGGGCGGGCCAGTCTTCTTTTTTTCCTCTTTCCCCGCCTCTCAGAGCACCCTTACCTGAAGACTTCTCTCCTGAGAATGGTTCACTCATCTTTTCAGGAAAAGCTACACTCTCACGGTGTACTGTTTAGACTCTCACATCACTGACTCAGACTTTACGTTTATACTTTCTCTCCTGACCCAGGGACTCGTGGAATATTTTACACCAAGTCTTTTCTTTCTGATATGTGAAAAGATTTAGCTCTTTTCAGCCTGTAAATTAACACTCTTGATTAACAGACCTGCCAGCTTCCTGTACTAATGGGGTCTCCTGTTTCAGGGACCACTGCTGTTTGAAGATCTGGATGTGTATTTTTCTCAAGAGGAATGTGTCAGTCTGCATCCTGCCCTGAAGACCAACAGCAGAGAAGCCCCATTGGAGTGTTTTGAGGATTTGGACTTGATAGGTAGGACAGTTCTCCTGCATTGTGGAACTTTGATCAATTCTAGGAGGACAAGTCACCGCACTGGTGGTGAAGTTGGGACCTGTGGGGTGTGTGTGTGTGTGTATTTATGTGGATACAGTGAGAATTTGGACGAGGGAACAAGTTTCAAAGTCTTCAATTTTTTGTGAGCATGTGAGTGCTAGTACACACGTGTGCTAAGCGTGTGCTAAGCGTGTGCTAAGCGTGTGCTAAGCGTGTGGAGGCCAGAGGTTGATGTCAGGTACTTTCTCACTCTCCGTTCTATTTACTAAAGTCTGGTAGTCAGCCTGCCTTAGGATCCCCTATCTCCACATCCTGAGTGCTGATAGCAGGTAGGCCACAACATCGATCTGGCCTAGCCTGGCCTTTATTGGGTGCTGGGGATCCAAACTCCTGTCCTTAGGTTTTACATCAAACATTTTATCTGCTGAGCCATCTCCCAAGCCGTGACATGATCTCTTAAAAGAAACCCAGTCTACAATAGGAACCATGGTTTCACATACTATGTACCAATACCTTATAATCTCCTGAATTGTTGGAGTCAAATTAGTTTTACATGAAAAACTTCATTAGTATAGATTATCATCATCTGCTAAAGATTGGGAATTGATAAAGGGGGTATTAACTTTTCTCACTTGAGGGTAACCATATGCAGTGTCCCTATGCCTGAATAGACATTATGACTTGTTTAGGGTTGGGTATCTAAATTATTTTTCATAATTTGTGGCTTATATTGTCCACTTCTGTCATGTCCATCTCCACCTTCTTTTGAACACGTTTATATACATGTATATTTATAAACATTTATAAATGTTCTTTGCTGATATTATTATTTCTTTCTTTGCTGATATTATTATTGTTGGGTTTTTGTTTGTTTTTAGACAGAGTCTCTCTATGTAGTCCTGGAACTTCCTATGTAGTCTAGGCTGGCCTTGAATGCACAAAGAACCACCATCTCTGCCTCCAAGTGGAGTCATGTGGACACGATAATTGTATTCATCTGTGTCATTCTGGATCTATTTCTATTGATTTTTCTCCTTGTTAAGTGCTGTGTGTTTCTAGTCCTTATATGCCTGGCACAGTTTGACTGGATTTTTTAGACATTGGTTATTTTATATATTTGTTTTCATGTATTTTTTTAAAGATTTATTTTTGTGCATATGAATCTTTTGCCCTCATGTGCACCATGTGTATGCCTGGTGACGGAGGATATCAGCAGAGGATGTTAGGTCTCGTGGAACTGAAGATACAGATGATTGTGAGCTGCCTTGTGGCTGTGAACTGAACCCAGATCCTCTGGGAGAGCAGCCAGTGAGCTATTTCTCCAGCCCCTAAAGATGTGATTTAAAAAAGAAAAAGAAATCTTAAACTTGCAGCTGTACACATATGGGTATTTAGTGATGGCAATATTAGGAAGAATATTCAGAAGGAATTATTTCTGCTAGATTTAGGTTTTATTAGCCCTCCCTGTGATAAGACAGTATTTGTCAGCAGTCTATACACAGCAGCTTTATCATGGTCATCCTCCCAGGAAGGATGAAGTTCTAGAGGCCCTCTAGGATATACAACTATTTTTTATTAATGTGGATGTTTATTAAAGTAGAAAAATTGTTGTCCTCTTTCTTTGTGATAAATATGCTAATCTCCATTCCAGTACTGGCTACTCAACTCTCGTTGGAGATAATGAAAAATTGCTAAAACTTAGAGAAAACAGAAAGTACAATTCTAGGCACTGCTTACCAAGATTGTCTTAAGAGTCACCTCTGCTCCTTCTCTTTGCAGACTGGCCTGGAATCTTGCAGTTCACCCACATGGATAGACTTCATTTGGGAAGTCAAGAGGGCCAGGCGGCCCCTGATCTTTGTCTAACACACTAACCTGTTTTCAGTTTCAGCCTCAGTGTAACTACGTTAGCTTGTTCTTTCTCCAGTGTTACTGAAAGGTGGTGTCTGTGTTCTCCTTTGATCAACAGGAGGGGAAGACAAGACTGAGACAGGTCAGCAGTTGAGCCTAGAGTCTATGGAACTTGAAGAGCTGTCCCTAGATACATGCTCCATTGCTGCACCCCTTGTCCATCACTCAGAAAAATGTGAGGATGACATTGGAACACATGAAAGGAAAATGTCAGGTGGAACTTTCACTTGCAAGAGCAAGGTTATAAACCTCTTGGTTACCATTGAAAACCAAACCCCGTTAGTAGAGTTATCTCAATGTTTAGGAGTGAGAACACTTTCTGATATTATTGAAGTTCCCTGGGAAGAACCTAAAAATGTGTACAAGTGTCCTGACTGTGACCAAAGCTTCAGTGATAATACATACCTTGTTTTGCATCAGAAAATTCATTCAAGGGAGAAAAAATATAAATGTAGTATCTGTGAGAAGACTTTCAGTCACAGAACCAACTTGAGGACACATAAGAGAATCCACACTGGTGAGAAGCCTTACAAGTGTACCGAGTGTGCTGCCAGCTTCCGGCAGCAGTCACACCTGTCCCGGCACATGAAAAGCCATATAAAGGAGAAACCATATACATGTAATGTATGTGGGAGAGGTTTTATGTGGCTCCCAGGATTGGCAGAACATCAAAAGAGTCATACTGATAAAAAATCTTACGAATGCGCTGACCGTGATCAACAGTATTCTCAGGAAACAAATCTGGCTTTGCCTGGAAAACCAGGCCCATCAGACAGCCCATACCAGCATACACAGTGTGTGGAGAACTTGGAGCAGCCCTCATACCCTGCTCTCCCTGGGAAGGACCAAGAGGAAGACTCTAAGAACTTCAGCATTGATGACGAAGACTTCTTTTCATTCTCCAGATTCAAACCCTTACAGTGCCTTGATTGTGACATGACCTTTCCTTGTTTCTCGGAGCTAGTTTCTCATCAAACCATTCATGACATGGAAAAACCGCACAAGTGCAAAACATGTGCAAAAACTTTTGCTTTGGATTCAGAACTTGCATCCCATGAAAAGAACCACATAAAAGAAGAACCTTTTAAATGTACAGTGTGTGGGAAGAGCTTCAGAGTGAATACGCATCTCATCACCCATAAACGAACCCATAGGAGAAACACCAAGTAAAACAAGCTTTTCTACTGTGTGGTTTCAGTATCTTCATGATGGGAAACACTGTTTATGTGCAGGCACTATGCTAAGCAAGCACTTTACACACATTCCATGTAATGTGGGCAGTATTACTTATCACATCCAATGTAGAACTGGGGAAACATAATCAGTGTTACATAGATAGCATGTGGAGCCAGGATTTGAACCCAGTTACTGATCAAATTCCATGTATATGAACTAGAGAAACAAAAAACTTTAAAATTCATTTTTTAACTGCTGGGTGTGGTAGCCCCTGCCTTTAATCCCAGCACTCAGTCAACAGAAACAGGAGAATCTCTGTTAGGTAGAAGCCAGCCTGGGCTACACAGTGAGACTCTTGTCTCAAAAAACAAAAACCAAAATAAGTTTTTGTTAAATGAAGGTTACTACTACATTTTTTTTTTTTAATTTGGTTTCTAAGAATTGTAGAAGGAGGAATTTTTAGCTGTATTTTGCCAGTTCTGTACATGTATTTAGGAAAATGAATTTTTATACTTTGCTTGTTAAAACCATTTCAGTGTATTGTTTGTATGGAATATTTTGTTTTATATGTGAATTTCTAGTTTAAGACTCCATATAAAGTTACCAGATGAACCAACTTTTTTTTTTTTTAAAGTGTGTGTGTAGGTTCTTGTTATATAGCCCAAGCTGGCCTCCAAATCATTATTTTCCTGTTTCCATCTCCCAGTTGGTAGGGTTACTAGTATGTACTACTATATCCAGCTAGTTAACAGCTGGATGACAATATTTGTGAATTTCCCGTTTTCAGACCTGATGGCAGGGGCAGGTCCTGACATTCTCTAGCAGTTAAGACTCTGGGGGGAATACTTGTTCCTCTCTAAGGGGATTTGCCTCTAGATCTCTACTGAAGCACACTCTTTTTAGAGAGCATGCCAAAATAGAGTCTATTATTTTGTTTGGTCTTCAAAAAATCTGAAAGGACTGCCCATGTTTTATTTAAAAAAAAAAAAAAAAAAAAAAAAAAAAAAAAAAAAAAAAAAAAACTGAAGCTTTCAAAGGATAAAGTCAACACTTTGCTAAGCACACAAAACATCACATTATGATGAGCTGATATCTAAATTTAGGTGTTTGTAATTCCTAAGACCAAGAATTTTGTGACACAAGTTAATCCTAGGAGATGAGAATGCTGGGAGATGGAGAGGAGGCTGCTACCTGAAGCCCATTATGTCCTTATCCAAAGCTTGATTTCATTCTTCTTAAAAAGCAACTGAAGACTGACTCTGGCTTTGTGTTTGAATTTCTTGTCACTATATCACAGATTTTTTTTTCCCATTTTGAGACATTTTCACTGTATCCCTGGCTGTCCTGGAACTCACACTGTAGACCAAGCTGGGCTCAGACTCAGAGATCTGCCTGCTTCTGCCTCTTGAATGCTGGAATGAAATGTGGGCCACAACCAACCAACTAGAGAGGTTTTTTAATTATTATTAAATATTAAATTGTAACATTTCCTGTCCATTTCCAAAGAAAAAAACATTGTTTTTTTGAATTTTTAATCAAAAAAGTTAATAACAAATATGCCTCTAGGTACTGGTATTACAGTATTAGAACAAAATATTGCCATATAGTATATTTACTAAAAGAACCAACAAATGTAAGTATACATTCTTACAGAACTACATTTTACAACAAAATTGATTATATACCTATCAGTAAAATTATATATGGTCTTTGGCTAGTATACAAGTATGATTTTGTTTTGTTTAAATGGACTGTAAAAATATAGTATTTACTAAAATGGAATTACTGCTAGGAGATTTCATGCACAAAAATAAGGACCTCGTGAGGGCCAGTGGCTGAAACGTAGCACCTGGGAATTATCTCATCTACAGAAGATCAGGTTAAGAATTTTATGTTCAAAAAGAGCCCAGCTTTGTGACTAAGCCTTTAACATTTATTAGAGACAGGAAGCTCACTGCTGGTGGATGAGAAAAACTAAAGCCAGTGCCTCATCTGTCACCCCTTTCTTGGGGATCACTATTTCAACTTATCCACAGTTGAGACTGTGATTGATCGCTATGTCAAGGTCAGAATTGGTTGTTTCTCTACATCTTGGATATAAAGCATCATTCTGTCAGGGAGTTGGGGGTCTCACATTTAAAATGGCCACTGGTTTGTCCAGCCCTTTATTGAAGATGCTTTGAGTTGTATAGAAAAGTAATCTCCAGTCCTTAACTTCAGAATAGAACGTTGTTGTTAAACAGCAATGAGAGCTTTAGTTTCCCATTCTCTGCTTCTGAGGGGAACTGGTATGGTGCCTCACAGGCTCTCATATTTCAGTGAAGAATGAAGTTACGGGATGGGGAATGAAATTGGAAGGCCCTTATTACCAGAGTTGGTACAGAAAGAATAAAAGGGAAATGTGTCAGAAAATACTTAGACAAAATATGGCTGTTATAAAAAATTGAAGTTGTCACACCTTTTTTTTCCTTCTAATACAAAAAAAAGTGAGTTTTAGGCTGCAGGTGCTGAACATGGAAATTCACATTTTTAGTTGGGAATCTATTCACAATTTACCTCTCGGTGTTTGTGGAGTTTTCTGCATTCTCCAGATTTTAAAAGATTACAAAAAAGGCACTTTTACAAAAATCCTTTCTATATGTGAGTAATTAAATGGCCTGTGGTATATTACTGGTGACTGGTATGCAGAAAAGGAAAAAAAAACTGTGAAATAGGCATATTTTTAGTTAATTCCTTTATATTGTGTGCTTGTTGCTTAAAAAAAAAAAAAAATCTTAGTTGTATTTTATTTTCAAGCTTCACTGCTCTGCTCCTAGGGAGTTGGAAGAGCTGTGTCTGCCAGTGGTATTTAGGCTACTTTTATGATGATGGCGTTTTTTTCATCATCCTGACTACTGTCAACTAGGGTAGATTCCATAAGATTGTTCTAAACCCAGGATGTTAGCAAGCCATGTTAGAGTTAATAAACAAAAATTGGATACAGTCAATATAGGGATAAAAATGGAATGTACGTCTATTTCTATGAAAGATTAGCTAACTACATTTTGTAGAAAGGATGCCAACACTCTGAAGTGTAGGAATTTGGTACTGAAAAGATGAACTTCATGGGTTTTGTTGATACCACCATGAAAATGTGAATAAAACAGTTCTTTAACATGACTATTGGAAAACCGAGTTCTGTTAAACTGTCATCATTGGTGACAACAGCATTTCCTAGTGGATTTAGATGCTAGTGTTTGCACTTTGTATTTGAGTCATGTTAGATGGTGAAGGAGTTTACTCAAAATATTTTGTCTAGAATTGTGCTGCTACAAATAACAATCTGTTCATATATCCCAGTAACCCAGGCAGTTAAAACAAATGACATTTTTGTCTCTGACTCCCTAAAGTTCCATAAAATTAAGTAATGGTGTTCTGGTGACTGTAATGTAAGATTACAATCTGAAAGACTTTTGTAATTTTTCTGTGAGACTACAAACAATCTGGAAAGATAGATTTTGCTTTAAATAATCTCTTACTGTGTGTATACACACATATATATTCAAAGGGAGGTGTAGGTTATTAGCTTCTATTAAACAAAGAACCTATTTTGAATGTTGTAAGGGTCTCATTAGGAAATTGCTTTTGATTGTTTTTAAAAGTAAATTATGTTTATTAAGTGTCTATATTTAACTATTTTAGTTTTGTACATTAGGAGAGCTATTTATGTGATATTTATATAAATGAACATGTGTTTTGTCTCTTTAAGTTGGGATCCTTGTCTGCAAGAACAGTTTAGGGAGAAAGGGGATGCAACATATTAATTTATATAAGCCTAAGAATATTCTGCCTAATTAATGTTTTTCATATGGACTTGTTTAATGTTTCAGCTTTACTGTTTTTGATGCATTCTCATTGACCTTAGCTCTAGACTGAAGTCTCTCAACTGTGATTGTTGTATCTGATGTGCAGTGTATCCTCCAATAAATGTTATTTTATGAAGGCAAGATTGTGAACTTCTAAAATGTATACTCAATAATTTTAGGCTGCAGTAAAGTTAAGGCTGATTTGAAAAGAATATTGGATGAATTACCTCACCCCACTTGATAAAGGAAATAACCTCTCTTGTTTCCTGGAATTCACTATCAAGTTCCAGCATTATTTCAAGCCAGCACTGGATGTCTACCTACCTTCCAGTCTTGGCTGCAGGGTAGCAGTAAAGGACCAACTACCCCTAGCTCTATCAGGTGGCAGTTGTCTAATGATCGGGCCCAGTTGGGAAGGAATATGGTTAAGTAGTTCGACCTTCTGGTTTCCCGCGGCCTCAGAGCGATGGCAGGTCGGCCAAACAGCTGCGAACCGTACAGGTTGGAGCTAATGCCTCCCAGAAGCCATTTGCTTCACCAGCATGACAGGAAGCAGGAAGCTAAGGCCACTTCCGGTGTCCGCATCCATCAGCGCTCGCGCAGTGCTCTGGCTGTTGGAGCTGGGTACTTAGCAGTGGAGTTTGGTGAGATGTCTATCCTGTGGCCACCCGGCACCTTTAGGATCTCAACAGAAACTGGGCTGCGGGCAGAGATGTGCCCTGAGGTTACTCCAGAATGAGTCTGGGTGCATCTATGCAAGAACAGCACGTTGAGGCTAGGAAGACCTCTTACCTCCATACCACAGTGGAGGCACTGGCCATGCTGGACCAGAGGAAACCGCTTTGTCCCCTCAGATTCTTGCTTTTCCTAGGTAGAGCATTTTCTCTGGAACCTACATTGGCAGTTCACTTTTGGCATGCTCTGCTGCTTGACTGACTTTAAGACTGCTTGGAATAGGTTACCTAGTAGCCTTTACCTCACGTCCCCAAGCAGTCCGGATCCTCCCTCATAACCCTCCGGAGTAGCCGAGACTGGAAGCACAGCTGGCTCCTTGGAGCACTATTCTACCTAATGTGCCTGCTCATGTTTGGGAAATGGTTTTCCCTTAATGATTTTAGTCACGTCTATGATTGCACTGACTGATGTCAATCCAGGTTTCTCCTCTGTCACACTCAATTCCTGTAGATGTCCTTTGAACATTGTTTGATAAACCTTTCAACCTGTGCAAACAGCACGTGCATTTTGCCTGTGCTTAGCTCCAGTATATGGTACTCCACCCACAGAATTATACCTCTTTTTCTTTTGCTCCCACTATGGTTCCAGTGTTTGTCTCCCAAGAGTCATACGCTAATATCCTAGCTCCAAGGGGACAGTATCAGAAGGTGGGGAACTTTGGAAGGTAATTAGGTCATGAATGTGATGAGACTCCATTTAGTTCCCTTATAAAAGAACTAGGCAGCACTTTCCACCACGAAGCATCAAGAGGGCACTAACTACCCAGTGGTGATGGTTCACACCCTTAATCCCAGCACTAGGGAGGCAGATCTCTGAGTTCCAGGGCAGCCAGATACAGAGACACCCTGTCTTAATTAAAAAAAAAAAAAAAAAAAAAAAAAAAAAAAAAAAAAAAAAAAAAAAAAAAAAAAAGCACTACCTATAAAATGGCCCTTACCAGATAATGGGGTCTGGCAGCACACTTGTCTTGGACTTCCCAGCATCTAGTAATATAAGAAACGTATCTCTTATTTATAAGATGCTCCAACTCCTCATTCATTCTGCCATGAATTTCCATGCCTGATACCTCAAAATATTTCTCAAACCTATTGGGGACATAACTCAGTGACAGTGCTTATTTCTTATTTAGGCCTGTGTTGGGTGGGTCCTAGCATTACAAAACAAAAATCAAAGAAAACCCCCAAACCTGTTTCTCTACTTAATTGTCCTTACCTTTATCCAACAGTAACTAAATCTATCCAGTGAACTTTATCTATTAGTTAACTAAAATAGTCTGATAACATCTTACTATGTCACCACTCAACTTGACACTTTACAAAACATTCTGTTATCGTTAGGATAGCATGGAAGATTTTCAATACAACCACTCCTGTCACTCCTGCTTCCTAATCCATGTGGATTTCCAATTTAACACACCAATTTCTTCCTTGAGTATTGCACACATCTCTTTCAGGGGAGGAGAGCTTGGGCCGTGCTGAGGATTGACCTTAGGGCCTCGTACATTGCCAGGCAAGCATTTTCAGTTCAGTCA
This sequence comes from Phyllotis vaccarum, assembly GCA_033318265.1. Lineage (NCBI taxonomy): Eukaryota > Metazoa > Chordata > Mammalia > Rodentia > Cricetidae > Phyllotis > Phyllotis vaccarum. The sequence goes on along the minus strand of JARWLC010000016.1, from coordinate 67,666,305 downwards.
CCATTTATAGAAACCACATGTCATGAAAGAAAAGTTAGTCTCACAGAATTGAGCATGAGAATTTCACTGGAAATGGAAAACAAAAACAAGGGGCCAGCATGATAGCTTAGTATGTAAAGATGCTTACTGTGAAAGCCTAAAGACCTAAGACCTTGATTCCCATAACCCACATAATGGGGAAGGAGAGATCAAATTCCACAAAGCTGTCATCTGACTTCCACAAGCACACAACACCGACAAATGGAAGCAGGATAACAGAAGCTCAAGATCACCCTCAGATACATGAGATCCTGTACCAAAACTCAGAGTTGAAATGAAGGATGAATGGGTACAAGTATGCTCCTTTGGGAACCATACTTCAGGACAGGCCTAGGTCTTCATGAACATGCTTGTGTGCTCATACAGCCCAACTAGCTCTGGTAAAGTCTTATGTGTAAATGTTCGCCTTTGGACATTCTTCTCACCTGTCCTGAGTTAGAGGTCCTGGGCCCTGGGTCAGCTGGCTGTGGGGCCTGCGGGAGTGACTTAACTGTCAAGCTGTTTCATTTTCTTTTTCATTCGTTAAAGTAACTCTTTTTTAAATATTCACAAGTTTTACAACAGCAGCCCCCAAAAGAAACCCACATCAACAATCCTCCATACTCCACCTTCACCATAGCCTTTGGCGATCACTAATCTATTTTTGTCTTTAGTATCTGCCTAACCAGACACTCCACATACATGAAATCATACATGAGCTCTGTCACTTGGCTTCTATCACAGAGCCTGTTTTCAGGTGCGCACATGGTGTAGCATATCAGTACTTTCTTATGGTTGAATAATACTCTCTCCAGAAGGGCCATATTTTGTCTACTCAGACCATCTGTGTTCTCTCTTGGGGCACATACCCTAAAACTTTTATGTGATGATACAGCTTGGAGGAGTCAAGCTGTAAGCGGCATTGTTCAATACAGGCCTAAGTCAGAAAAGCCACCCCAAATCTGTTCTCTAGACATTCCTCAAGCCCAGAATACCTCAGTCAACTCTACTGATGTGCTGCTTCTTGGAGGCCAACATCTATTGAGCTTCAGGATTTCAACAGCTTCACTGAGAACACTCCCCTAATACTTTTGATCCCCAAATTTACAGCGCAGTGATTTAAAATTTACAGCACCGTGGCATATACCTTTAATGAGCTTATGGACTAGAGAAGAACCAGGAGTTCAGAATCATCTTAGGCTACAGCTCAAAGCCAGCCTGGATTGTGTGAGACTGTCTCACAATCTGTGGGGGCTTGATTGAGAATGGACGAAGACACTTACGTACTTGAATGTTTGGTTTCCAGTTGGTAAACTGTTTAGAAGGATTAGGAGGTGTACCCCTGTGGAGGTGTGTCACTGGGAGTGGGCTTTGAGGTTTCAAAAGCCCATGCCAGGCCCACTCTCTCTATCTCTGTCTCTCTGCCTGCTGCCTTTGGATTAGATGTAAACTCAGCTACTGCTCCAAGGCCATGCCTGCCTATCACCATGCTTCCCACCATGCTGGAAATGGACTAACCTTCTGAAACTCTACACTCCCCAATTAAACCCCCCAATTAAATGCTTTCTTATATAAATTACCTTGATCATAGTGTCTCCCCTCATGGCAATAGACTAGTAAGACAGAAACCGAAAGAAAAAATAAAAAGTGTTTTGTTGTCCAGATACTCAAGAGGCTAAGGCAGGAGGACTGCCTGAGCCCAAGAGTTTAGGGTCAACCTAGGCAACACAGAGACCCCATCTCAAAACTTCAAGCCATATTAACCCAAGACCCAATAAACTAACTAAAGAAACAATAAAGTATAACTCAGGCCTACTCTTAATTGTCTGGCTGGCTATGAGATGTGGTCCAGAAAATTTGAATTCTGAACATTGTAGTTTTTCTTCTCCATAAAATAGCAACAACAAAAGATAAATAATCTCCAATTTTTCTGGATGAAATGAGTTCAATCCCCGTGACCGAGAAAAACTGTCTTATATTCTAAGTACTTGCCAACATCCGTTGTTTAGGAAGTAACCAATACCATCTTTATTTCAGTGGGAACATCTTTATTACAAAGCCTAAACAGTACAACTACTTCAACAGATATTTAAATTGCCCTTAGAAACTTCCAGCCATGAATGGTTGGCACAGCAAAGTCTGAAGAACTGGTATAAACTGTGTTCCAAGGATCCTAAACTTCTTAATTCACAGGAATGTCAGCAGAAGTTAGGAAACTGAGAATTTGGTCCCTTGGATTTTGGCAAGTGACAGCTGTTTTCATTACAGATGTGTACTGCACCAATAATCCCAGCATCCCACTGGATAAAACTAGAGGACTGCAAGTCTGAGGCTATCCTGGGTTTATACAGAGATTTGTATCAACCTCCACTTCAAAAACAACTGTACTAGACTATATTACAAACTGGGTGGTGGTAGGGCACTCCTTTGATCCCAGCACTTGGGAGGCAGAGGTAGGTGGATCACTGAGTACACGAGTTCCAGGACAGCCAGGGCTACACAGAGAAACCCTGTTTCAAAAAAAAACCAAACAACCAAACAAAAAAATGAGTGTATTACAAAAGTATTGGGAAAAGTGTTCTCAAGTCACACATCTAATATGGACATCATTCCAGAATATCTAAAGAATTCTTACAACTCGGCAACAAAAATAGCAATGCACTTTAAAGGCCAGGGAGAGAGAGTTATGGTGGCTCACACACAGGTTGAGGCAGGAGCATTGCTGCAAGTCAAGGAAGACTTAGCTGGCGTAGCCTACAGAGCAAGACTGTCTCAAAAACAACAAACATCAAAGGGCTTGGGAAACAGAGGCAGCATTAGCTCAAATTCATGGCCAGTCTAATCTACACAGGCCAGCCAGTTCTTCAAAGCAAATATACATACAATAAACAATGCACCATTAGCTATTAGGGAAAATAAAATCAGTATCATGACACACCACTTCACATTGACTGGGATAGAATTCTTGGACCACTGGACATGGTGACACATACGTGTAATCTTGACACTTGGGAGGTAGAGACTGGAGGATTGAGAGTTCAAGATCACCCTCAGGTGGGATTGTGAGTTCTGTTCCAGCCATGAGAAAAAAAAAAAAACAACAAAATCAATTAACAAAAAGACAGTAATAAATTAAGTGGAAGGTGTGGAGAAATGGAACCCTTGTACACTGCTGGTTGAAATGTAAATGTGGTGCATCCACTTTGGAAAACAATTTGTTTCCTAGAAAAGTTAAACAGGTAATTATCACAGACCTAGCAATTCGACCCAAGAGGAATGAAACATAAAAAATTAAATATCAATGTTCATAGCAACATTATCCCATTGACAACAGCCCAAGTGCAGTTGCACAATGTCCATCATCAGGGGATGAACTGAATGCCCTGTATACAATGCAATGCTACTTGGAAATAAAAGGAATAAAGTCCTGAGGTGATACAGTGTGCCTGGACCCTACAATACTGTGCTTCGGAGGCAGGGGAGTAATTACTAAGTGAGGACCTGCTGTGATGCTGACAATGTCATGACACTGTGATGACCTGAACTATACACTATAAATACACAAGTTTTCTGGTGTATGCAATAAATACTTCAATCAAACAAGGAACATTTTAGTGTTAGAACAGTTAGAGACTGTTGTACTGTGAGGAGTCACTGCCAATTTTACTGAGAGGGACAGTTGTATTGTGGAATGCTCCATACGTGCATAGACCTCCACTCCCTGTCAATGCTTCCTTCTCCTGGGGTCTTTCTGAGGGTAACTCAGAGACCAAACACTGAAAGCAGGAGGCACTCCTAACAAGTATGTTCTAGGCAGGACCCACAAATGTGGCAAAACTGATGGGATGCCTTGGAGCAAGAGTTGAATATGAAACAAAAAGGTTATTTTCTTATTTTGGGGTCCTGCAAAAGGAAGATGGATGCAAGGAAGGTAGGTCAAGACTTTATGCTGAGACTCTGGTAAAGCACACATAGGCAAAGGAGATGGGAAACCCTACATCTGAACACAACACTCAGGGGCCTTCTGTGTCATCACTTGTCTGGAGGGGAGCCTTGTGCTTTTCACCCTTTTGAAAAGAATAATGGTGACTGGAAGTTTGTCAGACAAATTCAAGGCCTACAGTTGAACATGTACCCAAAGACATGAAGTAATCACCGATGTGTGCTCTGAAGGGAGGAAGCATACTAGCTCTATAAAGTATTCCAAGTGGAAACACTCTAGGATGTGGCCCTACGCCAACCCTTATAGTTCCTGCTCTTTTGGAGAACCCCTGTGGGTGACCAAGTTGACCCAAGATACACAGACATGGTAGGTACACCAAATGACAATCCTCTACATACGTTCCCATCCTAATCCTTGGAATCAACAAATGTCTCCTTAAACAGCAAAAGGAACTTTTAGTGGGTTATTAAGGATTTTGAGGTGGGGAGATTATGCTGGTAGGACCATATAAGCAGCTTTCTAAGAAAGCTTCAGGAGGGCCAGAGTTAGACAAGGTTAGGCAAGATGGGGAGTCAAAGAATGTACTTTGAGGATGAAGGGGCTATGAGTCCAAGTATGCAGGAGGCTGTTGGAAGCTGACAGTCAAGGAAACTAATGCACCTCTTAGAGTCTCCAAAAGGAAAGCCCTGCCCAAGGTGATTCTGGCTGAGTGAAACTGATTCCCAACTTTAACTTCTAGCAGTACAAGAGAAGTTCTGTGCTAAGCCACCAAGTTTGCAGTCCTTTGCTGCAGCACCAATAGAGAACAGATAGAGACATGACCAAGACTCAGACATTACCAAGCCAAGAGACAAGAGTGAGGTTGGCTGAGAGGAAGAGATTGTGTGTTTGCGGGGTGGTGGAGTGAGAAGTATAGACTGGCTCCAGCCAGTAATTGTATGTGGGCTAGGGAAGAGGGAAGGACAGGCTGACTACTGAAGATAAAGGCAGTGACTTGGTATTGATGCTTTCAGAAGAACGGCCACCTCCTACTATTTGTATACAAGGTAATAAATACATCTGATCTGCCTGAACTGAGGAAGAGGATGGTGTGCCTACGGTGACTTTGATTGGTTCTACTTTCTACTCTGAGAAAACAAAAGTTTGACATAGGATGGGGTCCCAAACCCAGTTCTGAAACTCTTAACATTTTATATAAATATGGTATTCTGACATTTTAAAAAAAAATGCTATGGAGGTACTTATCATAAATTAACCTATTTCAGTAATTTTCCTGGAATCACCACAATCCAACTGTAAACACTGTGAAAATGTCAGTCACGGTCTTAAAGCTAATAGCTTGAAAAAGAACAAGCAGAAATCCCCTGTCCACTACAGCAGTGTTTACTTCTCCCTGTAGCTTTTCCTTCTCTCTTGGGCTGGACTTGCAACACCTTTTGTAAATCAAAAGTACTTTGATATAAAAAAGATCCCTCAAATACAACTTTTTTTTTTTTTTTTTTTTTTTTTTTTTTTTAGTAAAAGTGCATCTACCACCCAGTGGTGGCACACGCCTTTAGTTAGTCCCAGCACTTGGAAAGCAGAGGCAAATGGCCCTCTATGTTTGAGACCAGCCTGGTCTACAGAGTTAGTTCCAGGGCAGCCAGGGCTACAGAGAAAACTTGTCTCAAAAAAACAAAAACAAAACATTTCAAAACCAACAACATTGTTTGCTGCAGAAAGACTATTAGAGGACTCCCCAGTTAATGTTTTCTTAGAATTCTGGTGAATTGCTCAAGTGTACACATGAAAAAAAGCCCTGTATTTTATGAGATAGAGCAACAAAGAGAATTTAAGTAAGGATGAATTTCTTAAATAAAACCACTGTGGCTCATCCTACTTATTCCTCAGTCACTCGTCCCCATTCTGCAGAGACTGCAGCTCTCTCTCCCCAGTGCCCCATCAGCCTCCTTTTGAGCTCCTTACCAGTTAGGTGAAGGTTCGCTCATCACTCATCTGTCTGTAAGTCAAAGACACGCTATGATTTACATGCAAGTACAGGGAAGGAGAGACAGGAAGCCCTTCCCTGAGCCTCTAAAGCACCTAATCTGTTTAGTCCCCATGGTGGAACCTGTGGTGCTGGTGGAGATTTGAGCTTTGGCGAAAGCATTTCCCACACAGGCTGCACTGGTATGGTTTCTCCCCAGTGTGGATTCTCTGGTGCAGTTTCAGAGTTGACTGCCTCCCAAAGCAGTTCCCGCACTCCTCACAGATGTAGGGTTTCTCTCCTGTGTGTACTCTCTGATGTCGCTTCAGCTCTGAGTTCCACATGAAGCTTTTCCCACAGTCAACACATATATAACGTTTCTTTGCTGAGTGGGCTGCCTGGTGACTAAGACATTGCAGAAGGTTGCTCAGGTTTCTTCTGTCTCCTTTGCTTTTCTTTAATTCTCTCAGTGGGTGGCCTCTGAGGGGACTGCTGATATGTTCCAGTTCTCTGCAATGTCTTTGGTAGTGAGCAAATGCCTTCTGAGCATTTGGAGATCTGGCCTGCCTCTGTGACAATCGGGATTCACTCATGTTCACTCCTCTTGGCTCAGGGATGTGCAGACTGCCCACTTTGGGTCCCACGGGTGACACTGTATGGGCCTCTGCTCCTTTTACCCACTCCTGCTGTGGGTTTTCCTTGTTGTCACTTCTCATCCTGGAGGCCTCTATAATTAGAAATAATGAGCTTCATTTTCTGTACTTAGAAATAAGCTTTGGCAAAACAAGGATGAAGTATGTTGTAAGGTTTATCAGGGTAGGCAGCCTTCTGCTGGTAATATACAAGCATCAGACTCCTCTGGACCCATAAACAAGGGGCTCCTCCCCATGACACTGAGGAGTCAGAATCTCTGAGGGTTAGGACTGGAAATCTGTATAGGTAACTAATTCCTGAGAGTGTCCCTAATGTATAGTTGACACTGTACCTTCTGCCCTTCCTATTTTTAGGAAAAGGTACAGGAAAACAGGAATAGCAAGGAAAACAAGAAAACAAAAGACACGAGAGTGAAGTATCAACAATGAAGAAGGAAGGCAGCTGCATGTTTGCTGACTTACTGACAGGGTCTATTGCATTGCCTAGGCTGACTTCAAACTCTAGGGCCTAAGTGATCCTCTGAGAAGCTGGGACTACATACATGTAGCACTGCACCTGGCTGAAGGTTAAAATTCCAATACTTAAAATAATTATTAAAATAAATATCCCTCCTTTGCATGGACTAAAAATAACCTTCTTCACTTCATAAGAATAACAGACCCAGTGACCCTGGTGTTTTGCTCATTGCAATGTTGACACCCTGTGTGTTTAGAAACTGGAATATAGAGTAGCTATATATCCTAATTAAAGAAACTATCCATCCTCTGGCAGGTCTGCAGATCAAGATGGGTGTGAGCTGGAGCGAACCAGGAAACTGGAGAATCGGTAGCAACGCTATCCAGTAGGACCTCAAAATGGTAAATTTGTTTTCATCAGCTGCACACGCCATTCAACATGGCACCCACCAAGCAGATGTACTGTGAAGTGTTTGAAACAGACCTAATGTGGCTGAGGAACTGAATTTTGAATTTTAATTTATTTAAAATTTAGTAAGGAGCTCAAATATCTATTGCCAGGTGATTTTCATCAGGTTTTTTGTTTTGTTTTTTTTCTCATTTTTTGAGACAGGGTCTCAAGCTCATTATGTAACTGATCTCCTGCCTCCACCTCCCAAGTGCTGAGATTACAGGCATGCACTACCATGCCTGGCTTCATCAAGGTTAACAACAAATAACTCAATGGGAAAGGAGTCATTTTTCAATAAATGACCCTCGAATCACTGGATTCTCACAAGCTTCAATCTGACTGAATACCTACCCCCAAATTTACATGTCGACATTCCCAAGTGTGGTAGTATTGGGGGGTGACTGGATCAGAAAGATGGAACCCCCACGAATGGAATTAGTGCCCTTGTCAAGCAGATGAAAAAACTTGCTTCCTGTTTTCTTTTCAGTCACATGGGGACACATGGCAAGTGCTATTGGTCCTCCTCAGACACTCTGGAGTTCATTTAGTTTAGATGTGTGTTAAGAGTGTATAAGTTGTGTGTGTGTGTGTTGTAGAGCACACATGAAGAGACCAGAAGACACTGTGTATTATTCTATCACTTTCTGCCTTAACTCTCTCAAGACAGGGTCCCTTACCGACTCTGGGCTAAATCCTTCTGTCTCCCCCACCCCCAAAGCACTGTCATTACAGGAGCATACCACCAGGACTCATTTTTTGGGGGGGAGGGGATGTTTCCTGGGGATCTGAACTCAGCAAATACTCTTACTCACTAAGTCAACTCCTCAGCTGACCTTGGACTTAATTTTTGAAACTGTTAAAAATAAATTTGTTATTTATTACCTAGCCTAAGGGACTTTGTTATAGTAACCTCAGTAACACATACAAAATAACACATAGAAAAAACTAACTCAAAATGAACCAAATATCTGAACACAAGAGCTAAACTTAACTCTTTAAAAAGAACATATCTGTGAATCTGCATCATTTGATTGAGTGATGAGATTTTAGCTATGACACCAAAAGCCCATGCAAAGAAAAAGCTCAGAGACTACCACCAGGTACACAACGGGCTGGGGAGATAGCTTGGGGGCGCGTGCGTGCGTGCGTGCGTGCGTGCGTGCGTGCGTGCGTGCGTGCGTGCGTGCGTGTGTGTGTGTGTGTGTGTGTGTGTGTGTGTACAGGCAGCTGTGACCCAGCCTCATGACCAGAGTGCAACTCCTGGGACCTACACAGTGCAAGAGAGACCTGAGTCTCCAAAGTTTCTTCTGAGTTCCACATGCATACAGATACACACAAAATAAATTAAAATATAGTAACACCTTTAAAAACCATCTGTGCTTCATGGAACACCGTCAAAAAACTGAAAGGCTAATTCCCAGAACGTGTCCTTTAACTCTAAACATCAACAGTAAAAATGCAATTAGCCCAAGTTAAAAATGGGCAAAGTATTAGTTTTTCTATAAGCTGGGAATGATGGCAAAGGCTAAGTAGTGGCTTGGAAACCAGCCTAGGCTACATGGATACCCGATAACCAACAGAAGATAGGTTATACAATTTCCTTTTTAAAACATCTCATTTAGTGTGTATGAGTGTGTGTGTTGAGGGTGGATGCTTGTATGACAAAGCATGTGTGGTGGTCTGAGGACAATCTTCAGGAGTGAATCTCTCCTTCTATCACGAGGGCCCAGGGGATTGAACTCAGGTTGTCAAGCCTGGTGGCAAGTGCCTTTTACCCACTGAGCCATCTCATTGACTAAGATATATAATTTAATAAACATATGAAATAATGCTAAATATCATAATTCATTAAGTAAATGACAATCAAAACCTGAGGGGATATTATATCATCATAATAAAAACAACTAGGAATAAGAGCTAGCAAGGATACGGAAAAGCTCCCTCACACTTTATTGACAGGAACCTCAAATGCTGCAGCCATTTTGTAAACTAATCCCATAGTTCTTCAAAAACAAACAAGCATGCACAAAACCAAACAGGCTGGACATGATCATGCAGGCCTTTAATACTAGCATTTGGGAAGCAGAGGCAGGTGGATCTCTGTGAGTTTAAGGCTTGCCCGGTCTACATAATGAGTTCCAGACCAGCCTGGGCATCAGTTCCTATAAGTAATTTTAAAAGGTGGGAACTGGCCAGGAGAATGACTTAGTAAGTAAAGGACTTCCTACTCAAACCCTGACTGGAGTTTGATCTCTACAACCAACTCCACAAAGTTGTCATTTGACCTCCACATGTGTGCTGTGGCACACATGCCCCCAAATATTTCGTGCACACACAAATAATAAATTTTTAAAAGGTGGTTGTATGCAACATACTTGCAGAGCCATGAGATGCTAGGATGGAAGTAAAGAGCTGATGAGAAGGCCCAAGGATACGGAGTCATTACCTGTCTCAGTCAATTTGGGGACTGGTTCTTGGTAGAAGGGATATTTCTCCCCATGATGGGAACTCAGCTGGTCATGAGATCCTTCCCAGGAAGGCTCTTCCAGAGAGTTCTCTTGAATATCTCTGCTAGGAGTTTGGGGTTCAAAGTCTGGAAGCTCTTGTTCTATAAGCTGAGCTCCTGTTTTCTCCAGGAGTACCTTTTGCCCTTGCATACAAACGGCCACCTAGGAAAAGGGCTATCCATTAATTCTCCATTCCTTGACAGACTGGGAGCAACATGCCACTCGCTGCTAGAGAGTGACCCCTATACCCTGCAAAGTCCTAGTTAGAACCTGGAGCTCCACTTTTTATAGATACCACCAAGACTGTCAAAGGTGGTGAAGGGAATGACATGCAGAAAGAAAGGAAGGAGGCTGATTCAAACAGCCTGGAGCCAAGATCACCAGAAGGGAGTTGTCGAGACTGTTAGAATCAGTGATGACAATACCACCCCACCTTGCCATTCCCACCTCTACACTCCAACCCTCTCTAACTCTGCTAGAGACAGGCCCCATGGGAACAGAAAATAGTATGGTAAGGGGTCACTGAAAAACATTCCAACTTGGTAGGTCTTTCTGCCAAAGAGGTCCAAGATACTCAGAGCTAAGAAGAACCCAGCTGTTCCCTCACAGTGCCATTTTCCGAAGCACATCTGACTTGGCTTCCTTCAGAGGATCCAGCTGGGGTCTCACTTTGGGAGTGGGATGGGGTGGAGCTGCAACACAGGGAACTGAGCAGAGATTTCCCCATTCACAGGCTGTATGGTAATACCCTTCACTGGAACAAAGTCCAAGGAACTTCACCCAAAACTAGTTTTCTATCGAATAGACTAGACCTGTTATGTTACTAAGAATTCTGACTGTAGCAAAACTTAAAGACAAACAGGTCAGGTAAGATCTGACAGCTAGGAATCTTAAATCTCTTCTAAAGTTATGAGACCTACGAAGGAATATCTGGGTTTTAAACTGAAACCTTGTTATAACTTTTTTAGTGGATAGGGGAGTTCTTGAAGCAACTTTTGATGCTATCCTTTGCTCTAGAATCTCTAGCTAAGGGATCATGAGACAAAACACTACCCCACAAGACAACAAAGAAATCCTGGGACCCACAGAAAAAGAGGACTCTCCTTACCCACTGCTTTGGTTTTTTGGATGCTCTGTGCAAATCTTCCACCAGAGTCACAATCTCGCTGCTGCTCGTTGGATGTCGACGTCTGACCTGCGCCTGGATCTCTGGTGGTAGGATGACAAGAAACTGCTCCATCACTAGGAACTCCAAAATTTGCTCCTTTGTGTGTAGCTCAGGTTGCAGCCACTGTCTACAGAGCTGTCGAAGGCGAGTGAGCGCTTCCTGGGGTCCAGACACTTCTTGGTAACAAAAGTATCTGAAACTCTGGCGGGAAAGCTCAGGATCGGGGTAGGCTTTTTGCTGAGGGGGTCCACGTTTCTCTTCCAGCTTCATTATTATGTGCCTCTCTTGCTGGTCAGAATCTTCAGGGTGGGTACTCAAAGTTATCTCCATTTTAGCTGCCATGCTGGGGGCTCGGGAAACAACGTCACTCTAGTCGTAAACTGATCAAGTCTTCTGAGTCACCGCTCTGGAGAAATCTCTAAGGGCTAGAAAAACGGTAGAAACGAAGCTCCTCTGGGAGTGTTAGGGATGGAAGGGCCGCAAAGACATAGCTTTCTCATTTCCCAGCCTTTATCCCTGACAAGATAAGTCCTGACTGTGGGAAGAGTTGGTCGTTTCCTCAGTTTTTAAGAAGTCGTAATATTTCAAAAGGAGGGAATATTTTATTTTGCTATCTGGCAAAAGGCACGACACGATCTAACAGGCTGGTTAAAGGAATCCCCAGGAAAGTTCAAGGCGTCTTGCACCAACTCTCCAGAACCCAGCACACTCCGACCTCCAGTACCTCAGAGCCAAAGCGCAGAGCTGAGCGAGGCCACAGCACACCAGGGGTAGCGAGTGCGGCTCCGCGGCCCAGCCGGCTCGGCCTGGCGACGCTGCGGCAAGGGGGCACGCAGCTCCACCGCAGTGCAGGGCGTCGGCTCCAGTAGGCACCCACGACGGCCTGGGACAAACTGGGAACCCAACCGCCACAAGCCGCAACGCACCTCTCCAGAGACTGCCGACTGGGAACACGAGTTCACGGGCTAGGGGCGGGGCTGGAGCCCGGCCGCGGAGACGCCCACAGGCTGAGCGTGCTAGCCACGGGAAGACCCACCTTTCCCCTACGAGATTGGATCTCCGGAACATTGTCAGTTGTTTATTGGCTACATGAGCTATCAATCAGGCGCGATGCCACCTGGGAGTCGTAGTCCAGTTCAGGCGCATGCGTATTGTCCTGCCTGGCGCCCGGACTGTTGACCGAAGGGTAATTCGGTTCATTGGGGAAGTTTAGGGAAGCAGGAAGTTGGAGGGCTCGAGCGAGTCTTCCGTCCACTTGCCAGGTGTGTGGAGGGCTTCGGGTCAGGCCTCACATTGGCCGGGAGGCTCTCCCTCTTAGGACCCGTCTTTAGGATGCTGGGAAGCTGGACCCAAGCGTTGAACAAGCATGCCTTGAAACATTCACTCCAGAAAAGATTCTTGACATTCTCTGACCTCACCTCTAGGGTTTTTCCTACTCTCTTGGGTCTAACACTCGCGCTGACTCAGCAAATTCTTAATGAGTAAGGAAAAAAGTAGTCTGTCTGTTGCAGGACGGTCTTCAGGGTGTGGGGTAACGGCTGACAACCCGGCATCATCTATGCTGAGGGCGTGGCTTAATCTTGTCTCCACAAGCAATGAATAATTTAGTGATGAACAGAACATAAGGAAGGGGCCAAGGGGAGTTATTAAACCAGGAGAGCATGTGTATTACACTTTCTTCAGTTCCACTGGTAAAGCAACTACACTTTAACTATTATTGAAGATCAGCATTACCTTTTTCAGAAACCTCATATGCTTGAAGACAGTAGACCTTCTCCCCACATACTAACGGCTTAACCTTTCCAAAATGTATTTCTCCTATGGTTTTCTGCCTTTCTTCCACCGTTCTTTTGTATTTTAAGTTTGTTTTTATATGTATGGGTGTTTTGCCGGCATGTATGTCTGTGCACCACGCGCGTCTCTGGTGCCCATGAAATCCAGAATAGAACGTTTGAATCCCCTGAAACTAGAGTTACAGATGGTTTTAAGCTGCCTCTGGGTACTGGGGATCAAGCCCAGGTCCTCTGGAAGAGCAGGCAGTGCTCTTAACAGCTGAGCCATCTCTCCAGCTCCTTTTTTTAAATTAAGTTTTTTTTTAAAAAAAAAATAATTCTATTTTATATGCATTGGTGTTTTGCCTGTGGGTATATCTGTGTGAGGGTGTTGTTGGATCTTGGAGTTACAGACAGTTGTGAGCTGCCATGTGGATGCTGAGAATTGAATCCAGGTCCTCTGGAAGAGCAAGCAGCCTGTGCTCTTAACCTCTGAGCCATCTCTCCAACCCTTTACTTAAGTTTTTTGTTGTTGTTGTTGTTTTTGTTTTTGTTTTTGTTTTTTTTTAATAGAAGACTTTTTGTTGTTTTAAGACAAGATCTCACAAGGCAGTGTTGTACCCCGATTCCAGACCTTCCAAAAGACCACCAAGAGACTGGTCCGATGTAATGGCAAAGAATTTCTTTATTGAGAAGCTAGCTTGGGTCACTCTGTCCCTCCAACACAGGGGTGGAGGAGCAAGAATTTTTATGGGGAGTTGGGGGGCTTTAGGGGCTTCAGAGCTTTGAGGTTACAGTCCTGGGATTAGACCAAACTCAGGGTAGGGGTATCTGTTATTAATTCATTGACTGCTTTGAATTCTAGGGATGTTGTAACATTTAGCAGTGGTTGTTTCCCCGGGCAGAAGCTCAGCAGGTACCTGGAGACATCTGTCCCCTTCCTGGGAAGGGAATGTTTGGAATGTCAGAGAAGAAATCCAGGTGGGTCAGAGAATGAGGAAAGACTGGACTGGTGACCTCTGTCCGACTTTAGTCCCATACTCCCAGAGACAGAGATCTGTTTGTGTTTCTGTGAGTTTAAGGCCTAACAACCAAATAATAGTTGTAGCTCACACCTTTAATCTTAACCTGGATGTGAAACAACTGGGCAAAGAAAGTGTTTAAGGCAGGTGTAGAAAGGCAGATTCATTCTGCAGAAGCAGCAAGGAGCAAGGCTAAGGAAGCTGGAAGACGGCTGGGTGAGATTTGACTGTGGTGTTTCTTCTCTCTGATATTCCAACCCCCCCCCCCAATATCTAACTGAGTTTCATTTATTAACTAGAATTTGTGATATAGATCCATAGGGCCAAGAAAATTGGCTCAAATCAGTTGCCAAGGCATGCACATAATGCACTTCCTCATGAGCCAAACTAGAGTCCTCCTGAGGGCCTAGCAAAAGCTGTTGCTTAACATTCCTCATCACTAGGAATCTGCCTAGCAACAGGCACTGTCCAGTCTCCTGATCCTGCCCAACCAATGAAGGACAGTATGCAATATAAACAGGTCATGACATAGCCTGGTTGCTGGGAAGAGGGTATTTAAGACTCCTTCCATTATTGAATAAACAAGTTAGTCCTTTGCTTTTCAATGGAAGCTTTCTCATTCCCTCACTCAAAAGAACTATTAGAACCCTGCAACAGATGTCTACTGAGAGAGTGTCTAAAAATTCCCAACTTTCTACCCCAGCACCAGGAGTAAGAGAGGGGAGTAAGGAAGTATGACACCAAGGTCATAAGGGTGGAGTTGGTGACACAGGCAATAACTCCTGAGAAATGACATCTACAGTTGATCTTTGGCCTACAAAAGCATACACAAATGCACAGGTACACATAGAAAATTTTAGGTAAAAGGAACATAAAATTAACCACTTATATTTACAGTGATTTGTAGCCGCTCTATCTAGTTATAAGACATTCTCATTACCCTAAAAGAAAACCTTGTACCCATATCTGGATCCTATACCTGTCCTCACTTAATACTCCATTGTATGGGTAGAACACATTTTATGTTTTTATACTTTTATATCTTCTCCAGGAAACAATTTTACTGGATATATTTCTAGACAGCCTTAAAGTCTGTCCCTGCTTTATCTACTTGAAAATGCCCTCTGTTGGTTGCTAAGTAAATCCTGAGTTCAAATGTAGAAGAAATAGAGCAAATTCTTATTTCTCACCTTGCAGAAAAATCAACCCTAAATGGTCCAAAGATATTCAACATAAGAACTGAAAATGAAATAGAGGAAAAAGGAAGGAAACATTCCAGGATGGAGGCATAGGTGTGATACTTTCTGAGAACACTCCAGTTGCTCAGGAATACATTATTGACAAACAGGACTTGGTGAAATGGAAAGGTGAGGCATCTGCCCATCAAACAGCTACCTCCTCCCCTTGTTAACATGACAGTACCCCTCACAGATGCTCAGAAACCTCCAATCCAGTCTCAGATAGTCCATGAAAACTTCTGTTGAGGTTCAGATGCCCAGAGAAGACTTCATTACAGCCTAGAAATGACCCCGCTGTCACCACCACAGACAGCTGCCGCTTTATCTTGGGAGACTCTGTTTTAGTCAGGGCTGCTCCAGGAACCCGGTGGCTCCGAAAGGTGCTCCTCTCAAGCAGGGACTGCTATGGCGTGTGAGGTCATCTAAATGTTGACTCAAGTAGGCTGACTCTGTGGAAATGGTGCTGGAATTGTAATTGCTGCAGGATCTTAGGCGCTGCTGGAATAATGGTCACCCCCCCCCCATCAACTCTATTCCTGGCAACAGCCATAGGAGCTGCATTGAAGAGGACTGGCAGCTGCCAATCAAACACTCTAGCCCTCAAGAGAGATACAATTTATCTATCTATCTTCTATCTATCTATCTATCTATCTATCTATCTATCTATCTATCTATCTATCTATCTATCACAGAACTAGGGATTGAACCCAGAGCCTTGTGCAGCCCCAGCAAATGTTCTACTATACCACTGAGCTGTACACCCAGTTTCAATCATTTTATTTTTTATAATAATTTTTTCTTGAGAATTTCTCTCTCTCTCTCTCTCTCTCTCTCTCTCTCTCTCTCTCTCTCTCTCTCTCTCTCTCTCTCTCTCTCTCTCTCTCTCTCTCTCTCTCTCCCCCCCCCCCCTTTCTTTCTGTTTTTTGAGACAAGGTTTCTCTGTGTATCCCTACCTGTCCTGGAACTGGCTCTGTAGACCAGGCTGGCCTTGAACCCAGAAATTTCACCTGCTTCTGCCTTCCAAGTGCTGGGATTAAAGGTGTGTCCACCACCAACTGGATGAGAATTTCTTTTTTAATTCAATTAATTACTTTTATGTATTTGGGTGTTTTTCTGTGCTTATGTCTATGCACCCATCTACTTCTGGTGCCTTTGGTGGCATTGAATCCCCTGGGACCTGGATTAAAGACACTTGTGAGTCACCATGTGGGTGCTGGGAACTGAACCCAGGTCCTCTGGAAGAGCATCTTCTTAACTGCTGAGTCATCTCTTCAACCCCACTGTTGATAACTTCATACCGTGGACAAGGAAACATGATCATATTCACCCCTCAGTATTTCTAAAGGGAGACAAACAACTGGGCACAACAGAGCAAAAGCTGAGGCAGGAGGATTGCTGTGAATTTAAGGCCAGCCTGACCTACAGTTTGAGACCCCATCTCAAAACAACAATAAAAACGGACAAGATCATTAGGGATTCTTTACAACAGAGCCCCATGATGCCCTCACTTCACAATCACAGCCAGTTACATTTCCCTTCTCCATCCAACATCTTTCCATGCTCCTAATTCCAAGTCCATTTTAAGGTGTCCCGTACTTTCTAGAAGGATGTTCTGTAGAACTCTGAAACCTCTAAAGAATGACTGTTTTCTCCCTATATTTTTTGTAGTTATTTCAAAATTCAAATGAATTGACCAGAGGACACAGATCCCCATCTCCCAGCATCACTACTCCAGAGTAGCTTTTGGAGCTTGGGCACCTTGTCTCTGAGACCTTGATCTGATTGAGTGGTAATCAAAATTGTATGCCTTCGAGATAATTTAGTTTTGATGAAATCATCAAAATAATATTAGTTGGTTCATCCTGGAGACAAACTGACTGCAGTATTGAGAATAGAGATCTGGACCAAGATGATGGATGGCTAAGATATAAGATTATTTCTGTTTCCATCTGAAGTTGAAAATGCAGGGTCAGAACGCATGGGATTATAGCAAAATTATCCAAGAAACTCCATGTTTCTGTCCTTAGAAAGTAAAAAAAAAATCAGTGGAAATATGTTATAATAATTAATGTGGACATCAGAGACAGAGACAGTGAAATAGGTCTGTGCTAGGTCAATAACCCCTGGACCCACAGCAGCATGTATCTACCTTGTTATCTGTAGCTCACAGTGGTATTTCTGGTGAATAAATACAGATCATCTCATAACACTAGCAGTCTTCCAGAAGCATAGTATTGTCAGGAGCACACATTGGCTTGGCTCAGGACAGAGCTTTTCCTGAGAAAAAGAATACCTTTAATCCCAGTACTGGAGAGACAGAGGCAGGCAAATCTCAGTGAGTTCGAGGCCAGCCTGGTCTACAGCGTGAGTTCCAGATCAGCCAGGACTGTTACACTGAGAAACCCTGTCTTGAAAAACAAAAACAAACAAATCCAAAACCAAAATGCAGGTGGAATCAGCAGTAAGGAATATAGAAAATGGCTCTCTCCTCATCTGGCTTCCCTTCCTTTCCCCAGCAACCTTCCCAGTGCCCCCTTCACCTCTTTGTTCCTTAGAGTATAGATGAGGGGGTTCACCATGGGGGTGACCACGGAGTAGAAGAGAGAGATGAATTTCCCTTGGTCCTGATTACTGCTCTTAGCTGGCAGCAGATACCCATAGATAGCCGAACCGTAGAAGAGAAACACCACTACCAAATGGGACAGGCATGTATTGAAGGCCTTGCGCCGTCCATCCACAGAGCGGATCTTCATCACTGCCTGAGCAATGAAGCAATAGGAGATGAGGATGACGCTTAGTGGAACAGCAGTGAAGAAAGTACAGACACCATTGAGCACCGCCTCATTGAGACTCGTGTCTCCGCAGGCCAATTTAATCATGGCGGGTACCTCACACAGGAAGTTGTCCACCGTCCGGTGTCCGCAGAATGGGAGCCGCAGAGTGAACGTTGACTGAATCAGAGAGTTGCCTAAGCCCCCCAACCAGCTGATAGCAGCCAGCACCCAGCAGAGCCGTGGATTCATGATGGTCATGTAGTGCAAGGGCCGGCAAACTGCCACATACCGATCAAACGCCATCACCACGAGCAGTATGCACTCTGTGGCCCCCAGCCAAAGGAAAACATAGAGCTGAGTCACACATCCACCATAGCTGATGGTCTTGTCTGGTCCCCACAGATTTTTCAGCATTTGGGGGACTGAACTTGTAGTAAAGGCAAGGTCCAGGGAAGAGAGGTTGCTGAGGAAGAAGTACATGGGTGTGTGGAGCCGGGAGTCAAGACGGGAAAGCAGGATGATGGTTGAGTTCCCAACCAGGGTCAGCAAGTAAGAGGAGAGAATAATTACAAAAAAGACCATCTCCAGCTGCGGATGGTCAGATATACCCCTCAGAATGAAGCTCCCAGAAGAGCTGTTGCTGTACCTTTCCATCTGTGGTCACCTCGGTCAGAGGGAGCCTGCTCTGGAAAACTGTAGGGGGCAAAGCAAGGGGAAGAGATAACCACTGCTAAATCAGCTCCTGGAATGTTCTTCAGGCTCCACCTTGAAGTACCAATCCAGCCTTTCTGGACACAAGCTTTCACGAGATCCCTGGTTGTCAGATGAGCTGGGAGGTCAAAAGGGACCTAGCACAGAAGACGGACAACAGTTAGGGATCTGTAGTTGGGTATGACAGGGCAGAAATGCCTGGCAAGTTGGAATTAGATACGGACAGTCTCAAAACACAAATCCCCTCAGCAAAGTTTTTCTATACTCTAATCGAGGGGAACACACTGAATTTTAAAAAATCTCCCCAGATGCTTCTTTCTCAGACTGGAGAGATGACAGTGGTTATCAGCCCACACTGATCTTGTAGATGACCCAGGTTAGGTTCTCAGTACCCTCTTCTCAACAGCTCCAGTGGATCTGACCTCCTCTTCTGGCACCTGCACTTATGTGAACATACTGCCCCAAATACCTATATACATAATTTAAAATAAAGTCCTTTTATTGAGATATGCCTTATTATACATCCCCTAGCTAGACTAGAAGTTGCTATGTTGATCAGGCTAGCCTTGACACACACAGATTCCCAGCTGCCTCTGTTTTCTGAGTGTTGTGATTGTAGGCACATACCACTGTGTCCATCAAAAAATAAAATCTTTAAAAAAATGTATTTTCTCTCTCTTTGAGAGTCCTTCCTTCTCAAGTTAAAAGTCCTGATCTGGAAAGATGATCATGTGTCTATCAAATGACAAAAACAATCAGATGATTGGCTCAGCAGAAAACATTGGCTGTTCTTGCAAAGAACCAGGGTTCAATTCCTAGCACCTACGAGGGGTTCACAACAACCGTCTGTAACTGAACCTCTTCTACCTTCTATAGGCACTGCATTCATGTGCTGCACACATTTACATGCATACAAAACACCCACACAAACAAGATAATTTTGTTTTGTTTGTTTGTTTGGTTGGTTTTTGAGACAAGGTTTTCTCTGTGTAGCCCTGGCTGTCCTGGAACTCACTCTGTAGACCAGGCTGGTCTTGAACTCACAGAGATCCATCTGCCTTTGCCTTCTGAGTGCTGGGATTAAAAACGTGTTATCACTGCTATGCAAAATAATTTAAAAAAAAACAATGAGAAAACTAAAATATTCACAAAAAATATGATTTGGCGGTGAAGAAGAGGTGATGATAGAATGAACAAAACTTTATTTGTGCCTAAAGAAGCTTAGGTAAAACATGCTCAAAATATAAAGACGTGGTTTTTTTAAGGACTTGTTTATATATCTGAGCATTCAACTTACATGTGTGCCTGCATGACACAGGAGGGTATCAGATCTCATTCTAGGTGGTTGTGAGCCATCATGTGGTGGCCGGGAAAAGAACAGCCAGTGCCCTTAACCACTAAGCCGTCTCTCCAGCTCTAAAAGAAGGGTTTGCTAAAAAGGAGACAAATCAGTTTACATATGTATTCATAGGGAGGGAAATTAAAATATACTGGGACTACCCCCAGTATTTTGAAATATATTACTACTGTGTTTACTGCTAAACCGATGAATCATTCCTAACATCTCAGAGCAGTGCACCAACAAGGTCTTGTCAGTAATGGGCCAATTAGCTTCTCCTTTTCTTAGATAGTGTGTGTATCTGTGACCATGACATGACATTCCTCCTCCTCCTTGTGTGTTCTAGTTTGTTTTAATCAACAGTGTCTCTTATCCTGACTGGGAGTGGGGGACGGAGGGCTTGTTAATTAAGTTTACTGGCCTTGGGAATGCACCTGTCTCCCCTTCCCAGTACTGCAGTGTAGATGTGCTACCACAGCTGGCTTCTTCCCACTACCACAGCTGGCTTTCCTTTGGGGTTCTGGGACTTGAACTCAGGTCCTTGTGTGTGTGTGTGTGTGTGTGTGTGAGAGAGAGAGAGAGAGAGAGAGAGAGAGAGAGAGAGAGAGAGAGAGAGAGAGAGAGAGAGAGAGAGAGAGAGAGAACTTTACCAGCTGAGATATCTCTCCAGTCCCAGAATACTAACACTTCTGCAGATAATAAATCAAGGTCCATTCTCTTCTTTTGCCTAAGTAAATGGATTAAAGAGAAAACAGAAACAGTCCTTCAGCCATTTGGAAACCAAGAGTTGGGAGAGAATTCTGTCTTTTCTCTGGTCTGTGACTTGCCTGTTCTGCAGGAGCCTTAGTTACTGGCCCAACCAGAAGAGACATTTATCTAAAGGGAATTGTACAGGTACGCTTATCTGCTTTTATTGTAACAGGCAAGAGCTACTCGGCTAAAAATCCTGGAATTGTCCATTTTAATCAACATCTAGCAAAAAAAAAAAAAAAAAAAAAAAAAAAGGCAGTCCTGATGCTAGAATCCACCCAGGAATCAAAGAAGAGCTTATGAATTTGCAACATGCATGCAGGGCCAGAATTACAAGCCTGCATCATGACACCTGGTTCTTTTTCTCATGGTACAGAAGCTTAATCACAGGTCCTCAAGGCTGTGTAGTAAGCACTTTACCAACAGAGCTATTTCCTTAGCCTTGGGGATGGAATTTTTTTAAAACTGCTTTTGAGGTGAGCAGAGGAGCCTTTTCTGAGTCAGGGGAGACAGGGAACCAGAGCACATTCCACGTCACCTTTGTAACTACATCTAACCTTAGGAGAAGGATTGCTTCTCCTTTAAGGGAATTGAGGGGTTAAGTTATCCTGATTCTCTGTTTTCCTTTCCTACCCTCCTCTAGGTGAAGTACCCCAACCCCAAGGATGAGGAGCTTATGGGCCCTGCTCCCTGCCATTGTTGGCTGCTTGGTTTGAGGGGACAGCGGCTGCTCATACCTCCTTCCAGTCTCTACTTTGAGCAGTTTCAGCCGTCAGATACACAGACAAAAAGGGGAAGGAGAGGTCTTGCTAGAATGGAGATGCTCTCAAGTTCAAAAGGAAATACGGACAGAGGAGATCTTAGCCTGAGCTTGGCAAAGCCCCCAGGGCTGCACCCAGTAACAATTCCTCAGCCTTTCCCCGCCCCCTTAGAGGGTATTTCCTTTTGGTCCTGGTTTCCCTCCACTTTGGGAGTGTTTTATTTCGTTTATTTTGAAATTGTTTTATGTAGGCTGTTCACATCTCATCTTGTAGCCAATTCTAGGTCCTTTTGCTTACCTCACAGTGTGGGGATCATAAGCATGAGTCTCTATGACTGTCTCTAATCTGGATATGTTAAATTAATCTAGACTTACTTGCCATTAGGAAGCGCCTAGAGAGAGTAATATTGAATTCTCCGTTCTGGAAAGGATGCACTATGGGTTTTTTGTTTCGTTTTGTTCTTGAGACAAACTTTGTGTGTGTGTGTTTCAAGACAGGGTTTCTCTGTACAGCCTTAACTGTCTTGGAACTCACTACGTAGACCAAGCTGCCTCCCAAGTGCTGGGATTAAAGGCAAGCGCCACAATGTCCAGCTGAGACAAGGTCTTACATAGCCCAGTTTGGCTAAAACTTTCTGTATAATCACAGATAGCCTTGAGCTCTTGCTTTACCTTCTGAGTGCTGAGATCGAAGGCTTGTACGACCACCTGTGGTTTTATGCAGTACTGGGCCTTGAACTCAGAGCTTCAAGAATGCTAAACAAACATTCAACCAACAGATGTACCTTGAAGCCCAGGTACAAGACCCTGTTGGGATGGATACAATTTTCAGGAATAGCTTTACATTAAACAAAGAAAACTTTGGGGCTGGGAGTGTAGCTCAGTGGTAGAGTACTTGCCTAACACGGACAAGTTCCTGGGTTCTATCCCCAGCACAGCAGAGAGTTCCTGCCCATTTCTTTCCCTAAACTGCACAACTCTCTTACACCCATCTGTGGATTAGCTGCCTGCCAGTCTGACATTTGGGTGTGGCTTTCTCCCATGCAGACGCCATCCTGAATGTGGATGCAAGCATCAAAGTCCAAATGTTGACATTACCCTGAGCAAAATGATAATGAAATCTTTAGAAATAAAACACAGAGGCCCTTAATCCCAGGACTTGGTAGGTGGGGGCAGGAGGGTCTGACAAGTAAGGTCTTTTGTATCTACTTAGCAATGTCAAGGCTAGCCTGCACTGCAGAGACTCCATATCAGAAAGGAAACAAAAGGAATCAGCCAATCAGCAGACCTAATTCTGTACCCCTAGGGCCACTGGAGTTTTAAAGTATGTCTTACTTTTAAATGTTTTATTTATTTAAGAAATGGATGATGCGCTATTTTCAAATAGCTCACTAGCACCTGACTATCTTGAATAAAATAGTCTAAGTTAATATTATCTTTAATTGGTCAGAATACATATATGTCTTTTAAAATGCATTACTATGATGACAGAAAGCCAGGAAAGAATCAAAACAAAACAATTTTTTTTTGTTGTTTTTTTCCTAGAAGGGATGAGGTCTGCCTTAGAATGCAACCCATTGTCAGATCCAAGAGAAACCTTGGGAGAATGTCTGGCTGTGGTGCCTATGAGCATATCATGCTGGCCTGAGGCTCACTCAGAACTAGTGACTCTTCTCCCCTTGACCTCTCCAGCTCACCAGCTCCCTTCCGCCAGCTTCGCCTTCCTATATAACCCTGCCATTTCGGCCATGACCTCTCCTGGTATTCCTTTCTCTTTGCCCCTGCCTCCCCTCTCATGGTCAGGTAGATTCTATGGGCCAAGGTTAGGCATTTTCTCTCCCTGCTCTGGACCCTCCCAGATTCCTCTGGCTACACTTACCCTCAGCATACCTTGGAGCTGTCAAGACCTCAGTTATATAACAATCACTCTATAACTTGAAAGACTTAAGGTAGTAGAGTAAACATGAATTTTCTTCTCTAAATCTTACAGAAAGGGGAAACTGAGTCCTAAAAGAGATCAGTTTAAGACCAATAAAAGAAAAAAAAGTTCATTATTAATCAGAAGCTCATAGAAATGAATCTTCCCAAGTAATACTTTCATTTTAATATTTAAATTTAAGCAAGAATTACAGAGGGTAGTTGAGGGAGTCAGTCTGTTTGGAGGAGAATATTAGTAATTTTATTCTACTGTGGATGATAAAATCCCTGGTTTCAGCAAGATAGCTCAGTGGGTAGAGGGGCTGATGACCTGAGTTTGACCCGTGGGGCCCACATGGTAGAAAAAACCTACTCCAGAAAGTGGTCCGCTGACTTATGCATGTACACAATAGAATGTGTCCCGCCAAGTAAATAAATAAATAAAAGCTGGGGATAAAGAGATGGCTTAGTGGTTAAGAGGATTGTCTGCTCTTTCGAAGAACTTGGGTTCAATTCCCAGCATCTACATGGTGGCTCACAACCATCTGTACCTTCCATTCCAGAGAATCTAACATTCTTTTCTGGTCTCTGCAGGCACCAAGCATACAGGTGGTGTACATACTTACATTCAAGCAAAACATCCATAAACATAAGATGAGGTTTTAAAAATCATATTTGAAGGGACAATGAGCTAGCCCGTGTAGCAGCCCTAAGAACACTGGGTTCTTTAAAGTTGAAGGGCTAAATGCACAGTAGTGCATCAGATAGCCAGGTGCATTCAGTGTGGCAAAGTCAGTATGCAGACTGCAGGGTAACCCTGCCTTTTCAGGATCAGGTCTCCAGGTTACACTTAGAAGTTTGCAAAGGGTGTCCCCAAAGAGAAACAGGCATGAGGATGTTCCCCCGAGCGTGCCTGCTGTGTGTTTCCTTAGCACTCCTTATTCAGACGGTCATGCCTGATTTGCCATTTGGAAAGAGGATATGGAGAATGTACTTTTTAGAGAACAGAAAGCAGGAAGAATAGTCTTGGAATAGAGGCCAGATGTTATGGTTTTGTTAGGTGGGTAACAGACCGACCCACCTCTTTGCCCTGTGAATGTCTTTACTATCCTATTGGCGTTTTAAAAACCCAAGCTTTGCTGGGCAGTGCCTTCCTGCTTTATAACAACAACAAGGAGAAGCTGTGACTGGACATCCTGAGATTCCAGCCTCTAGCACGGCAGATCTTTTTGCTCAACCACAGGCCAGCAGCTGCAGCGCCCTTGATTCTTTGCTATCAAAGGATTCTATAACCAAGCCCAGGTTTTACAATCAAAAAGAGACTTTTGTGCATAGTGTGTGCTGTTTTTTTTTGTTGTTGTTGCTAATATTTATATTTCCATCCCCAGCTGTCTACAGATGTTTTTCGCTGAAGGGTTTTGAACAGATGTCTCTTCTCCGAGTTGACAGAGGTTATGCACCTCTATACCTCTAGCCTTTCTCCTAAAAGAAACAGCACAGCCTATTTAAAAGTCTTCATCACACCTGCCTTCTCTCTTACTTGTTTTTCTCATGTGCCCCCTCCCCTTTTTGTCTCTCTTTGCCTCTCTTATACTCTGAATTCTCCAATAATAAAGGCCGAGGGATTGTCTGCAGAACTATACCTGTAACTCCAGTATCCCCCATTCTTCTGCCTGGTGCTCAGTGGGTGGCGAGGACCGGGTGTGTGAGTCCAGACCACAGTGTGGGGGTGTCCTCTGTGCTCCTACACCGAGCCCTTGGCTTTTAACCTGACATTCATCTTGACTTTCTCAGCAGCCTGCATCTGCCACCCAGAGGCCTTACTCATGGGGCTGATGCGGAAGGACCCAAGAGGCAGAGTGCCTCAGTCCCCTCTTATCCATACAGCCCCCACCCCAGGCAATTAGCACATAGGGCCTGTGTGGCCAGAACACAGGAAAGAGGTGTCCCTGAAGAACCAAGTTAGTCTTCCATCTGACCTCTCTCCCCAAACACAGAGAACTAATTGCACTAGAAAGAAGGATAACTATGTCCCATAAATAATTAGTGATTACATATAGTCTGTTTCTTTTTTCATGCTATTTCATAAAAATATTTTCTATAGCAAAATGAGGCAGATGTCCTACCGCACTGACAGAGAAATAGATAAAACATAAAGAAATCATGTGCCTGACTGGTGCTAAGTAGGTGCCTCCCTTAACTCCCTTACTAAGCACCAACAAGCCTACCTGTCTGTGAGATGTACTTTTAAGATTTTGTTCAGGGCCAGGAAACTTACACTCGTATACTTTGCCATGGAATAGCAATAATTAACTTTCACCACTACAGAAATGTTTGGGATACAACTGGGAATACGGTTAGGTCATTAGATGTTACAGAAATTGAATTACTTCACAAACAGTTGGGAAACCTCGTTCTTTCAAGAAGTGGACACCAAACTGAGGATGCAGCTCAGTGACATAGACTTGCCCTGCCTGTGGAAGGTCTTGGGGACAATCCTCAACATTACAGGAGGGAAAACTGCTTTAAAAAATGTACAGTGGAGGATTATAGCTATTAGAACATTAGCTTGACTCCTGCCCAGTAGAATCACCTGCCCTGTGGGCAGACTGTGAGATTTCAGAATCCTAAGCCGTATCTGTCAGTTTCTGATATCAAACATGCTCAGTAGCTGGCAAGCGCGATCACAACCACACGATCACCAAATAAGTTTTATTCAGCCTCTTGTACAAAAGAGGAACCAAATCTGGGTAGTTTTATGTAATTTGTCTGAAGGCAAATGGCTAGTGACAGAGTTATTAAAGCAGAGTTTGTAGAGCTGGGGTAAGACTCATTTGGAAAGTGCCAACATGCAAGCATGAAGACCAGAGTTCATATCCTCAGTACCCACACTAAAAGCCAAGTATGGCTATAGGATGGTGGTGCACATCTTTGATCCCAGCACTTACAAGGCAGAGGCAGATGGATTTCTGTGAGTTTGAGGCCAGCCTGTCTACAGAGCAAGTTCCAGGACAGCCAGGACTGCACAGAGAGACCTTGCCTCAGAAACAGACAACAGTGAAGCCAAGTGTGGAGGATGGAGAGATAGCTCAGCAGCTACGAGCACTTGTTCTTCTGAAAACCCAGGTTTGGTTCCCAGCACCTCACTGTGGCTCACCACAGTCTGCAACTCAAGATCTACAGAATCTGATGCCTTCTTCTGGACTCTATGAGCACCAGGCACCCACATGGCACACATACATACATGCAGGCAAAACACTCATACACATAAGAAATAAAAGAAATAAATCTAAAAATCCATTAAAAAAATTCAAGCTGGGCATGGTTGCACACACCTTTAATCTCAGCACTCAGGAGGCAGAGACGAGAGAGGCCAGCCTGGTCTACACAGCAAGTTCCAGGACAGCCAAGGCTACAAAGATAGAGCTTGTCTCAAAACTAAAAGAATAATGTTAAAGCTTTAAAGTTAAAAAAAAAAAAAATCCAGTGTAGTCACACACATTCAAGCTATAACCTTGGGAGAAAGTTGCAGAAATATGTAAATCTCTGGAACACAGTGGCCAGACAGCTTAGCCAATCAATGAGTGCCACATTCAGTGAGAGTCTCTCCCAAAATCTAAGTCACCTTCTGCCCCACTCCACTTGCATATGAATGTACCTGCACGTACACATGAACACACACACACCCAGGATGCTGAGGCAGGAGGAATGGGAACTTTAGTCATCCTGGGCTTCATAGCAAGACTCTAATGAAAACAAAAAAATTAGGTCTGTTTGACTCTCGCGTCCAGTCTAAGAAGAAACTGGAAAATGTCTCTGTCCATCATCAGGAAATTCAAGAACATGACACTTGTACAGAATCTTGTGCACACTGCCATTGTTCTCTGCAAGACAGGGGTTCATTTACCTTTACAACCTGATTTCCAATCCCGACTCTCATTGTCTGTATTCAGTCTTAGGTCTCTACTCCGTGGACTGTGTTTGTTGGGTTAGCATTTAAATACATAGGTTATTGTGAGATATCTGTTTGCACTGTGTGAAGATGTGTTGCTCTGTGATTGGTTTAAGAAAAAGCTGAGCGGCCAATAGCGAGGCAGATGAGGTTGGGCGGGACTTCCAGGAGGACATACAGGATGGAGAAGAGGTAAAAGGCTGTGTAGCAAAATGTTGATTAATAGAATAAGATTAATTAATTTGTAAGTGCTAGTTGGGAACAAGCCTAAACTAAAAGCCAAGCTTTCATAATTAATAATAAGTCCTGGTGTCATTATTTGGGAGTTGGCAATCACCAAGAGAAAGTTTACAAGAAAGTATTACTACAATATGTACCTTGGTTAAATTTATGCCTTGTGTTTGTAACTGTTTTTATTTATTGCAATGGTAATTGTATCATTGCTTCTCACCCAAAGGTGAGAACTTCACATCACTTTTCCATTTTGTTTTAAAAGATGCTTACATTGTAATGGTTAATTTTTTTCTTTTAGAAATATATTTTTGTTTTGATTTAAATTTGTTTTTTTTTTAATTTGAAATTCAAGAACATTTCAATTCGCTTTACATACCACCACAGATTCCCTCCCCAACCCTCCTCCCACTCCTGCTCCAGCCTCCCCACCCCCATTCCATCCTCCCAAAGGGTAAGGCCTCCTATGGAGAGTCAGCAAAGCCTGGTAAGTTCAGTTGAGGCAGGACCACATCTCTTCTCCTGCATAGAAATACTTTTAAACATTTAGTTGCATGTACATGAGACCAGGGCTATAGGCACATGTGAGTGCAGGTTTCCACAGAGCCCAGAAGAGGGTATCGGATCCCCTGAGTTGGAGTTAAGCCTGTTCAGCTATGGAGTGATTGATGAGTTAACCCAGTATGGTTTGGCGTCTTTAAGTTCCAGTCATTCCCCCACAGCCCATTACCTGGCAGCTCACCCTTGAACATAAAGGCGTTTCAGATTCCTACTCTGATGAGTAGCAGTGATCAGGGTGTGACTCACTGATTAGGAGACTTGCTAGCCTGTTTTCCACCAAGACTGGGTCATTCTTCATCCTGCCAGAAGCATACAGTGGTTCCAGATGTTCATTCATCTCCTCTACCATCTAGTATTACAGTTTTTAACCTTAGCCAGTATAACAGATAGTTCATCCTGTTTTAAGTTTACATTTGCCCAATAACTGATGATACGGTACAAACCATTGTGTATCTATTTGCTATCACCACACCCATTTTGGTGAGTTGTCTATCATAAATTTTACCTTTTTGTAAATTTTGACTAGGTTTCATGTAGCTCAGGCTACAAACTCAGCATGTAGCTGAAGCTGGCTTTGGATTCCTATTTATTTTGCTCCTAATAATTTAATAGTCACAATTAATTCTTTGTTGTTTCACAAATTAATACAGATAGAACCATACATTATATGTCTTTTAATCACTCAGTATAACCCACTTGCTTCAAGCATAAGTTGTTTGTACTATTTATTGCTCCATATGATTCCATAAAGTAAATGTACCAGGGTATTTATTGGATATCTATTTATTGGATGACATTTAGGATGTGTTTCATCTTTCTTTATTGCTAATACAATTATTATAGACATTTATGTGCTAGCTTTTGTGTTTTTACTTCACTGGAATAAAGGCTCAATTTAGAATGATGATCTGCATCAAATAGTGGTTTTGAGTGAGAACAGCCCCCATAGGTTCATAAACTTAAATGTCTGGTTCCCAGTTGGTGGACTGTTTGAAGGATTAGAAGGTGTGGCCTAATTGGAGGAGGTGTGTTACCCGGTGTGGGGTTGAAGTGTCAAAAGCCCACTCCTGGCCCAGTCTCATTCTCGATGCCTATAATATTTGGTTCAGATGTGACCTCTAAGCTCCTGCTCCAAGGCAATAGAACAGTAACTAACACAAAAGGAAAGCCAAGCCTTTAATTATAAGGGTGGAACATAGTTCTGCTGGCACACATTTCTCATCCCAGCAACTCGAAGGATGAGGCAGGAGGATTACAAGTTCAAGATGAGCCGAAACCTTAGAGAGAGTTCAGAATCAGCCTGAATAACTTAGTGAGATTCTTCCTACCTCTAAATAAATAAATAAGACCAGATATTTATCTTTGGGAGAAACCCTGGATTCCTGAATTACAAAATATTTTAAAATAGAGAAAGGGAAGAAAAATTGGAGGAGGAAGAGGAGAGAGCAGCTGTAGTGTGGAACATTTGTCTCAACTCCAAACTCCTGAATTCACAGTTGGTCGTACCTACTAGGGAAAGCTAAACAATACCCCAAGAGATGGGATCAGTGAATGCGTCTCACTTTGGTTGTACCTCCCCAGCTCCATGGCAAAACATCTCTGGCACCCAAGGGTGTATCCTCACCTGGATGTTCACCTGTATCCTTTAAGATCCTTACGAGCCAACAAATGGAAGAGTTCTCTGAGATATCCTAGCACACTACCCAACCAAGAGGGTTTGTAGGAACCTCCAGCTTGCAGCCAATTGGCCAGGAGCCTAAGAAGCTTGAAAACCTTCTGCCTAAATTCAGGGAAGCAACATGGATGTCCATTTCTTAACTGGAATTCAGCATTATGTTGCAAGATCTAACAAGAATAATTAGGAATAAGGAACAAAAGATGGTTCTGTGGGAAAGATGACTTCTGTTCTTAACACTCACATCAGGAGGCTTGCAATTACCTGTAATTCCAGCTAAAGGAGATCCACATCCAGCAGTCCTGGGAAACTGCACACACACACACACACACACACACACACACACACACACAAACACACACACACATACACACACACACACACACACACACACACACACACACGAGAGGGAGGTGGGAGAGAGAGAGACAATAAATGGGAATATAGGGCTGGTGAAATGGTGGAGTGGTTCTGTGTGTAAATATGCTTGCCACATAAGCTTGACAACCCTGAGTCTGACACCATGCACCTGCAGACTGGAAGGAAAAAAACCAAGCCCTTCAAGCTGTCCTATGACCTCCTCTACAGAACACACATAAACAAATAAATGGATAAATAAATACAAGCAAAAATAGATTTAAAAAAGGTATGACTAGGAAAATGACTGCTTACATACTCAGGTACAAGTTAAGTTTAATATCCAGAAAATATCTCCCTTAAAATGTAGAATGACACTTCAACTTTAAAATTAGTGAAGGGGCTGTGGATACAGCCCAGTTTTATCCCTTTACTTGGGAGCTAGAGTTGGGAGGGTCAGATGTTCAAGGCCATCCTGAGCTACATAGTGATTTCAAGGCCAGCCCGAGATACTTGAGGCTCCTCCCTCCTTTCCTGTCTCCCTCCCTTCCCTCTTTTTCTTTCTCTCTCTTTTCCTTTCTTCCTTTCCTTTTGTAAGAAAACTGGGAATTGGAGAGATGGCTCAATGGTTATATATTCTCGCTGCTGTTGCAGAAGACCCGGGTTCGGTTCCCACCACCCACATAGCAGCTCATAACCATCTGTAACTTCAGTATCAGCGGATCTAACGCCCACTTCTGACCTCCAAGGGTACCAGGCCCCACAAGTAGTACAAAGATGTACACACAGACAAAATTCGTAAACATAAAAGTAATAAAAAACAAAAATGGGCAAATAACTTAGATAGAAATTTCCTCAAAACCAGAGAAATAGCAAAGAAGCACTGACAGATGATGAACATCACCAGGATGAGGAAATAGAACTGAAAGTCACATGAAATACTACAAAATAACACAAATAGGAAAATAGTAATTGCCAGGAATGTAGGGAAGTCAGATATCCCACACATTGTTGGAAGGACTATAAAACAGTTCAGCAGTTTTTAACATGAAATCATTACATGTAGTAAAAGAACTGTAAATAGACACCCAAGCAATAATGCTCTCACAGCATGAATATGGAAATCCTATACATAATAGCTAAAAGATGGAAATGCTCCAAAATGTATCAATAGATGAAGGATAAACAAATTACGTCATCAGTAGGATAAAGTATACTAACACATTCTACAAGTGTCTGTACCTCAAAAATACAGCTCTGAGGGAAAGAAGCTGGAACAAGAAAAATCACATCTGTTCGTGGGAATGTTAGGAGGTTTCCAGTCGACATCTATGCTTGCTGTTGTGGAATTTTCTCTACAGATGACTAAAATGTTTGGGAACTAGATAGTTATATAAGGTTGTGAATATACAGTCACTGAGTTGTTTATTTACTAGTTAATTTTGTCTTATGTCTGTACCATCTCATAAAAAAGTTACTTAAAAAAATCAACTGACCATATATAAGTGTATCTGTTTCTAGACCCTTTATCCAGATCATCCAGATGATCTGTTTGTCAATTTCTGTGTGTCCAAACAATACTGCATTGTTTTGATTAAGGGAGCATTAGAGAAGTCAGGTAGTGGTGACGTACACCTTTAATCCCAGCACTCAAGAGGCAGAGGCAGGTGGGTCTCTATGAATTTGAGGGCATCCTGGTCTACAGAGCAAGTTCTAGAACAACCAGGGCTACATAGAGAAACCTTGTCTTCCGAAACCAAAAAATAAAAAGTAGTATAATTTAGTAATATGTTTCCTTATAGTCAATTATTATTTGTCAAAACTATTTCGTCTATTCACGTTACTTTATTTTTCTTACCTTAGTTCAGATATATCGATCAGTCTCGGGAGAACTGATGGATAGTATGATGATCTTTCCAGTTTCTGAACATGGTATACATCTCTGTTTATTCACAGCCTCTTTTCTCCCCTGATCAGTATTTCATAGTGCTTGCTGGACCAATTCTCATATTATATTCATACCCCTCTTGTTTTGGGAACAATTACAAATAGTACTATTCTAGTGTACAGAAATGTAATGGTATTTATTATCTGTGTACTTTATATGCTGGATAAAACGGCTAATTGTAGAAATCTTTGTAAGTGCTGAGGATTTTCTACATTTGACATTCAGATCATTTGAAAAATGAGACATACTTAGCTTTTGCTACCGAGTGGGTCTCGGTTATGACCTCCACTTACCGAGTCCGGTTTCTTTGTGGTCCGAGTTTTGTCCCAGGCGAGGAGCGTCAAGATTAAATAAGTCTACACTCAGGAGTCGTTTATTAGGTTCCATCATTCAGGCTCTCTCTGACATTGAGAGACCTGAGCTTTATTCAGTACATCTTATATCTTAGACCTGTCTGTCCCTTAGCCATGCTTCTGTCTTGCCACTGCATCTCGCCTAGCTTTTTCCCCTCTAGCTTCCCGCCATGCTGGATTCCTTCTGCCCCTTCCACTCACACTGACTCTACTCCATGCTTGTCCCCAGCTTCTGCCTCTTCTCTAGCTTCTGGCTGTGTCTCTCTTCGTGTCCCCTTTTGTCTCCCCTATCACCTTAACTCTCTTTCACACCCTGCCCCCTCATCGGGCACACCCAAGGTCTCCAGTCTCCCAAGAGGCTAGCACTCAGCAGGTGGCAGCGTCTATAGTGCAGGAAAACAGGTTTTTCCCTATTTCCTCTATAAACATAGGGTTTTAGTAGGATGGGCCATTAAGGCCAGAATGGCACATACTCGGGAGACAACATTTGCCTTTCCAATCTGTGTTTCATGTCTCCTTGAATTATCCCACTAAGACTTCCGGTGCTATGTTAAGTAGGAAGAAAACTGGGTTTTGCTATCAGAGTGAATATACTCAATTTTTGATCTTAAGTATATCAGCTACAGCTTTGTCATAGAAGTTCTCTTACAGGTTGGAAATGTTCCAATCTACTCTGAGTTTACTTAACAAATTTTATTAGATCTATTTATTTTTATGTGCGTGGGTGTTTGCTTGCATGTATGTACTTGCACCATGTGTATGCAGTACACTTAGAAGGACAGAAGAGGGTATTGGATCTCCTGGGTCTGGAGTTGCAAATGGTTGCAACTCACAATGTGGGTGCTGGGAATTGAACCAGAGTCTACTGAAAGAGCACACAGTGGTCTTATCCTCTGAGCTACCTTTCTAGCCCTGGCTTAAAGTTTTAACCAATTTAATTTAAATGAGTTCTACACTTTTCTCTCTGCCTTCAGTACAGCATGCTTTCTGAGCCTGGAGTTGTGTTAGGGTAAGAGGGCTCTGATGTTCTTCCCATAGTCACTGAGTGGCTCTTCAGACAGACGCCACACACCACCTATTGTCTACATTTTACAGCTGTTTTTAGTCTGAGGGCAAAGGTAGTGAAAGCATACATGCTCTGTCTTACCCGAACTCAGACTTGAATACCATTAGCTTCTTTTCTGCCGTCCCATTCCTTATACACTCTATTTCCTTCCACAGACTAGCATAGTAGCTAGTACATCCAATAACGCTGATTGAAAACCCACTATGAGCAGGTAATTACACACCTGTAATGCCAACTGGGGAAGGAAAAACAGGAGAACTTAAACAAAACAAAACAAAACAAAGATGAGACTTAGTAGAAGGAAGTTAGGGGGTTAGTAAGAAGACTACCGTGTCTGATCACTGGAGTTGACGCCTGGAGACCCTGAGGAGAAAGGAGAGAAATAGTTCCCAACAGTTCTTTGGCTTCCACATACGCACCACTGAATGTGCACCCTACTACCATCTCTTGGTTAATTTCCTATTGCTATGATAAAACACCCCCACTAAGGCAACTGGTAAAGAAAGCATTTAATTCAGGGCTTCCAGTTTTAGAGAGTTATGGTGGGGAGCATGGCAGCAGGTGGTCAGGCATGGAGCAGTAGCTCAGAGACATCTTGAGACAAAATCACCAGGCAGAGAGAGAGAGAGAGAGAGAGAGAGAGAGAGAGAGAGAGAGAGAGAGAAAGAAAGAAAGAAAGAGAGAGGAATGGCATAGGCTTTTAAGACATCAAAGCCCACCCCAAGTGATGCACCTCTTCTAACAAGGTCACACTTCTTAATGCTTCCCAAACAGTTCTGCCAATTGGGAACCAAGTATTCAAATATATGAGCTTGGGGGAGGCCTTCATATTCACAACACCATGTCCCCAAATGAACAAAAGGTGTTTAAAAAAGGAAGTGAGGATATTGGGATATCTGTCAGGGTAGCTAGGGCAGGCACTGGGCAGGCACTCAGTTGTAGATATATGAAGGAGATAGAAATGAAAAACCAGGAGGTTCAGAACCACAAAGACCTCAAGTTTGTTTCTGAAAGCCCTTCAAGCCAGGATTCAAACAAAGCATAGTACAAGATATTCAGACATTATCTTAAGAAAACCTCGTGCTGTCCTTGAGGTAAACTTGGGTGCTTCGTTATCACATCATGTACTTCCTGTTAGCTTGGACAGTAAGATAATGAATTCTTTCCCAGGGGCTTACTAGACTAGACTCATGCTCATCAAGGCTAAATATCGAGGAACAAATTGAACTTATTTGAGCTCTAGAATAGCTGAGTCATTATGACTTTTAGTCTGTGAGTCAGTATCAGAAACTGAGTCACCATAAGGGCTCCCATAGTATTCTTTTAAAGAGATTGTTTGGGACTGGGCCTGTGGCTCAGAAGTCAAGTGCTTTCCCAGCATGCCTAGAGCCTCACTCAGCCCCCTACGAAAGAAAAACAAAGTCATCCAAAGGGAATCTCAGGACCCTGGTCCCTTCCTTTATCTTTCTGCTTCCTGCCCACTTCAACAGCATTGCTTCACCAAATGCTTCTCACCGTGACGTTCTGCTTCACCATAGGTCCAAAGTGACACGTCACATCACCATGGATGGAAACTTCAGACAACATGAAACGATTTTATTTTATAAGTTGATTTGCTATTTTGCCACAGCAGCTGTTACAGTTTGCATCTGAGATGTCCTTCCCAAAGCTCATGGATTAAGGGTTTTCAAAATTGAATTGATCCAAGGGCTCCCACCTAATCAATGTACTAATCCCTTGAAGGGTTTACAACGTGATGGTGTGAGATGGTGGCAGAAAATAGGAAATGGACCTGTTTGGAGTAAATAGGTCAGTTTTGCTTGTTTCCTGCTGCTCTGCTTCCTAACTGGCACAAAGAGAGCTTTACTGCTTCATGCCTGGCACCCCAGTGTCCTGCAACCCTGATGTCCTGCCATGCCATGAGCCCAGAAATAACAGTGGCTGCTGGCCAAGGATGGAAACCTCTGGAATTCTAAGACAGAATCTATTCTTCCTCTAAATTTCTTCTGGCCACAAATATAAGATCTAGCCCAGGAAATGGAAACAATAGACCATGGATCCGGAAAGTGCTTGTCCTGTAGGCAAAGGAGCCCTGAAGCTGTCTGGCCAGACCTGCTCTGTCTCCTGCAGAGGTCTGCCTGCAGCCCCCAGGGTTTAGCACTATTTACTGGCCTACTTTCCATTATCAGAACATTGCCCAAGCAGATGCTGAGATTAGGGATTCAGGAAGTTAGCAGAGAACAAAGAAGTTGACCCAGGCCAGGTGTTGCTTGTGAGCTGCTAAGGTTACTCAAGGTGAATAAGGCAACCCCAGTATATAAGGCTTCCACTGAGCTCCAATAAATGGCATTCTTCATTCAAGAGTGACCCATGGCTCTGTGTCTCTCAATCTCCAGGCCCTTGCTCAATATCAATATGTGTCACATCTCCAGCCTCAGGTTCAGCAAGAGATCCTGCCTCAAAATATAAAACAGACAGCAATAGGGAAGGGCACCAGACGCCAACTGCTGCCTCCACATGCATGCTTCACAAACACACACACACACACACACACACACACACATCATACACACACATCACACACACATACAACATACACAAAACATACACACACATAAATACACACACCACACACATACATACACACCCCACATATACATACGCACTCAAAAAGATGGAAATTTTAGACTTATTTTAAAATTAGTATTAACCTAAGATTTCAGTAGTTTTGTCAACAGGAGCCTATCTGTCTTTATTGTCACTACTGTGTAATTAGATCTAATTTCTTTTTCTTTTTAGATTTTATTTTTATTTCTATTTATGTGTATATATGTGTATGTCTATGTGTGTTGTTTTCATGTGTGAGTTCAGTTACACAACACCAGATGCCACACTAGAGTTTATTCAGGGGAGTTGCAGGGTGGGTATGAGGGAGAGAAGCAGGAGAGACAGATTTTCATATGGCTGCTCCTTTTAAGAGAGTGGGTGGGCACAGATTTATGTAGCCATGCCTAGGGGCGTGCCCTCCATACAAGAATGTTGTGCCAGCACCATGTTGGGTTTACAATGTGGGGGCTACGTGCCGAGAACCTTACAATGTGGATATTTGCTATGGGTGTGTGGGAGCCCACAGAAGCCCATAGGCAAGATCTCTGCAGTGGAATTACAAAGGTTTGTGAGCTAGGCAATGTGCATGCTGAGAGCAGAACTGGTGTCTTCTGTACTAACCTCTGAGTCGTCTCTCTCTCCCCCCTTTTAAAGTTAGATTTTTTAATTTAAA
Source organism: Phyllotis vaccarum (assembly GCA_033318265.1). NCBI lineage: Eukaryota > Metazoa > Chordata > Mammalia > Rodentia > Cricetidae > Phyllotis > Phyllotis vaccarum. The sequence continues at coordinate 67,629,437 of JARWLC010000016.1, read as the reverse complement.
AAATTTTATTTATGTATGTGTCTGTGCTTTGATTGGATGCTATGCATGTAGAGAAAAGGGGCCAGGGAAACAACATCCTGACCCTGACTTGAACCAGAGGACACAAGACATGGAAATTCTTACCCCTGTCACTCACCAGCCCCTGAGTCTGGCCATGCTGTACTTTCCTACTAACTCACATTGCAAGCTCCAAAAGCCTATAAAAGCCCACACTTTCTACACAGCCCTCTGCTGTCTCTCCTCTGTCCAGAAGCAGCCACCACCTTGTGATCTCTTGTGTGAAGTTTGTTGCACGGTATGACTTTGCTAAGATACCGTTGCACCTGAAAAACCATTTTATCTGTACCATGACTTGGGTAGGCTCTCTTTCTGCCAGCAATATAGCGTCTGGATTCTGAGCCCCCGGGTGGGAAACAACTCCCCAAATTTCCTGACATTAGGGCCAAACTTAAATGTTTAGAGAGAGGACCCCTGGTCTTTAGGGTGTACCATGGAAGACATGAGAAAGCACAAAACCAAAAATACCTGATGTTGGATAAGGCCTTTCAGCCCACCATAGCAATTGCCCAGGCTCCTCTTCTCCCAAAACCTGAGAACCTCCAGGATCCCTGCTTCAAATATGTCAAGAGGGACACTGGACCTGGGCTAGCCTGAACCTTCACTACCCACCTCAACCATGCCCCCATCAAAAGGCACATTGACCTGTTGCTTGCTCCCTGTGGCCCTTGTGGCAAGGGGACATCAAGCCTAGATTATCCTCTAGCAGAGGTCTGGCCATGGACAACTGAGGGGGCCTGAGCTCCCATGGCCTGATCACAGTCATCATTGACAGGGAGCCCAGGTAGTCATCATGTTACCGTGACAACCCATCTCCATCCTTCCAGGGTCACTTACTTGGTACTGATAGAGTTTTAGGGACCCACTTTCCCCTCTCATTCTCCTATAGCTGGAGTAAGGGAACAACCCTATCAACTTTACCAAATCCTACCACTTAGCCGTATCTTTAGGGGAACCCCTTACCCACTCCTTTCTAGCGGTAAAAACCTGTCCCATCCCTTTGCTGGGAAGGAAACTCCTAGCCAAGGTGGGAGCCTCTGTTTCCTTTGCTCCTCCATCTGTTTGAGCCCAGGCTCACTGGCTATTCCTCTACTGCTTCTCCAAATTACACAATCTGACACATCTTTTCCTTGCCGGCCTTCCAGGTGTATCCCGAGTATGAGGACATCCCAAACCCTTTATAGCCAAACATCATTTCCCTCTTATAATCCAACTACAAAACCATTCACTCATGTTCATGACAAAATATCATCCATCCACCTGTTCTGGGTTTTTGTAAAGTGTTGTCTATCTGTTTTGTGTGTGTAGATGGGTCTGTGTTTTCTGGTGTGCCTATAAGTCTCGTGGCAAGAAAGATGGAAATGAGTCTGGCTCAATTGAATATATGAATGATGGTAGCCACTGTATGTCTTGCTTCTGATTGGTCTCTTTTAAGTGTGGGAGCTTCCTGTGTTCTGTGTTGATTGGCTTTTTTTTTTTTTCTTTCTTGGCTACTCCAGACACAAGTCAAGACTACTAATACCACTTGCTATGGCTGCCTTGATAGCAGACTCAAAATTCATCTCTGGGCTTTCCGGTCCCTGGATTCAGTTTAGCAAGAATTCAAATGTGGCTCTGGAACTGGGTTGTGGTTCCCCCTCCTCTAGACCCAAGCATGTTTGTTTAAAGGTTTCCTTTAAAAATCTCTGTCCTCTGTCAGGCAGTCCATACGTCAGTGACAGGAGAAAGGATTTAAATGAACTGCAATGGCTGCTCTCAGTAACAATCACTCCTGTCTCTGATAGATGGTTAGACATGAGATGTGAGAACTTAAGTTCTAAGAAAGTGTCTGAGGATGTGAAAGCCAGTGTCTTAAGGTATATAAATGCAAGTTGTAAAGGCGTAAGAAAGTAATATAAGGTAATGAAAAGCATTTCAGATATTTTCCCCCTCTATTTGAAAGCTAAGAGTTTTAATATTGACCAATGGAATTCTGATAAGCTGATAAAGCACTGACTAATATTATCAGTCACAAAGCTCAAGATTTTAAATTTCTTTTGGTTGTCTTCTAAGTATAAACTTAACTCATCATGCTAAAAATATCTCTGTCCAGTCTATATATCCAGCTCTCTGGACAGAGGGAAAATGTTCATGCTTCTTAACCCAAAGCTTCTGCTATGGCTGAAAGACATGACACCTGATAGGCTGCTTTTTTTGCAATGTGGATTTCAAAACAGACTTCAAACAGTCACGATGCTAATATAACTAAAACTTTTATCTCTTCTTGTTAACAAAAATTTATGCAAGCTTCAGGGAGTTGAAAGAGTCATAAGACTTGGATCCACTTCTCACAGGTCAAATAGGCTCCAGATACGTATAGCCAAAGTTTCCCAACCTGTTCATTTCTGAGGATGTGGTCTCTCTATTTCTTGGGATCCTCCCGTCCCACAGCTACCAAGGACTACGGGCCTGGACGTTCCAAATGTCGGATTTTCCTTTGAGTTCCTAAACTTCGATTTCCGTCCTTAGTCTCTCTACGCAGCTGACAGAAACCATCCAGCTGTTCATGACAAACTGCCCCAAACAGCTTCGAACCCTGGATTTGCAGAAAGCTGATGTGAACCAGTTCAGCCAATGTGATTGGTCTCTCTTTCTCCAGCTGAGTCAGTGAATCAGATGCTTCTAATGATGTCCCATTGTCTGAATCCCTTCCCAGCCTTTGACTAGCATTCCAGTTGTTCTGGGTCCTCACAAGCCCACCATAAAGTCATCAGGAAGTAGTTTCTGAAAGGAATGTACCACTCCCTATCCCAAACAAAAGGCTGGAATGTTAGGTCAAAAGGAAACTCTCAGACAGGGGTGGCTTCCTATAGTGCCTGTTGTCAGGAAAGGTATCTGTTAAAACCAACCAAAAGTACCTGTTGGACCCAAATCTGTCAACAGGTAATTCATTAGTTGAAAAAGTTCTAGAATGTGGTGGGGCACTCAACCTCTTTTGTGCAGAAGAAGGTTATTGTATGGCTTTAAGAAAAACTTTTGCTTCTATGCAAACCATTAGAAAATCTGAGAAGATTATATCTACTAACAGAGAAGGTGTCCTTTGCCTCTTTCTTGGGGAAGAATGTTACCTTCTGTGTCAACCAATCAACTCTAAATAGGTCTCTAAATGAAAGGAACAGCTTGAAGCCTCTGGCCAGCGGATCACTGGCCGTCCAGTATGGAATTGGATATTGTCCTCTTTGACCCCCTTCACCTCCTTTTCCTAATACTTCTAACTGCACTTTGTCTTATAAACTTCTTGTCTAGATTTAGTCAACAACAAATTTAAAAGACTTCTAACCAGATCTCGAATCACTTGCTATTACAGGATTATCAGCCCCTAATTACAGGATCCATGGCACCCAATTATGCCCTGACTATGATGAGCAAGCTTGTTCCATGGATTTTGATGCCCCATTGAAAGTGTTTTGCAGCAAGAGAGTATGTTGGTAATCAGGGGCCAAGAAATGCCACAAAAATCACATCATGCAACAGACCTCACACAAGAGATTTATTGGGGAAGCAGGGATGTGAAATTGCTGCTTCTGACTGGAGATAGAAACAGCAACAGGCCAGGTCATGGTGGTGGGGTGCATGGGGTGCATGGAGCATGCATGTAGAAAAAAATATGGTAACAGCGGAATGGTAGAAATGTTTTGCATTAGCCATTAGTGATGGCATGGCTATTGTCACTGACTCACTGAAAGTGGATGAGCTGCTGGTTCCAGAAAGTGGGTGGTTCTCACTTGACCAGAGCCCATACAACAGGAAGTAGTTTAATGAGAACATCATCCTCTTTCCAGACTCCTGATTAGTTATTAATAGTAAACTAAAAAAGAAGGAACATAAGGGAAAGAGGCCTAGGGTAAAACACTCAGACCCCAGCTTGACTCAGTGCTCCTAAGATTTGGAAATTCCTGCCCCTGTGACTCATTTTTAATGACCAAACAACATGTCTGGCCATGCCGTACTTTTTCATTAGCTCATTACACATGCTTTAAAATGCTTATAAAAGCCCATCCTTCCTGTACAGCCCTCTGATGCCTCTCTTCCTGTTCATCGGCAGCCACCACTTTGTGTTACTCCCAAATTCTCTTGTGTGAGTTTGTTGTATTTCTTGGCTCCTGATTGTTAAGATACTTTTGTAAGTATTACAGCTCTGAGGGGAATGTGATGATATATTGTTTATTTAAGAAAAATAGTCTGGAATATCAGAGGACAGTGCTACCGGTAGAGCCAAGCTATGACGTTCAAAGAGTGGTAACCCACACCTTTAATCCCATCACTTGGAAGGCAGGGATCCATCTGGATCTCTGTGAGTTCAAGGCCTAACAGCCAGGCAGCGGTGACATACACCTTTAATTCTAGCTCTAGGAAAGTTGAACCAGGAAATAAGATACCTGGGCAGAGGGAGAGCAAGGAGGAGTTCAGCCTCCCCTGTGACTTCCTTTTTGGGCTGAATATGAAAGGACTTGGGATAAATGAGAGGATTTGGGAAGATGGACCTAAAGAGTTGGCTGGGTGAGAACTGGCTGTGGTTTGTTCCCTGTCTCTCTGATGTTTACGTTTTCCCCAATATCCGGTTCTAGGTTTTTATTATAAGACCAAATAGAATTTGTGAACTATTTGGCACTCAACTTTGGAGAATCAATTTGCCAAAAAAAAAAAAAAAAAAAGCCACTTGCCTTTGTCTTGCAGCCACCAGCACAGGCTGAAGGTACACGTGGTCAGAGTCACTTCCTGGCTGGCAAGGTTTTCTGTTTGGAATTAGGGAGATCCTACCACACATGTTTCGTTTCCAATATCACCTGGGTAAGCTTTGCATGCAGTGGCTTCCCTCTTCTGGTAGGCTGTTGCTTTCCCTGAATTTCCACCTCAAGCTGCTGCCACAGTAGGTAGCTGCCTCACTTCACCCTCATCTGAATTGTCACTGACAGCAAATTTGGTGAGTCAATTGGGGATTTCTTAAAAGGGTAAAATAATTTAAGATACAGAGAGAGTTTTAATCCCACATTGAAAAATAGAAAATAGTACTAAAATGGAAAAAGTTTGGTCTTTGATAATACTCTAGATGGTTTGAAAATGGAACCATTAAAGGAGAAGATAATTAATGTAGATTGGATTATCATGATGTCTATTATAAATATTATTTGTTTGATCATTCTTGTTTATGAATGTTAACCTCCCCTTAAAAAGTTGGTTTATTTGAGTGCCAAGTTGGTTGAAATGAGTGCCAAGATACAAGTATTAGAAAATCTTGTTAGATTATAGAGATATTCAGATCCAGACAGAAAAATTTAAAGAAGAACCAATCTCAATATTGCCTTTTAAGGTTACAGAGAAACAGCCTAAGGATTTCAAACAGCCAACCTTAATATATCCAGTAGCCTTACAGGAATTGCCAAATGATAGAAACTATGCAAAAGCTGAATGGACTCCTGTGCAAATGTTAGATTTAAGGTGATTCAAGGAAACAATAGTTACATAAGGCATGTACTCACTATTTGTAAAAAGTTAAATTTGTGGTCAACTTGTAATAGAATTATTCCTAAAGACTGGATAGCTATGGTTACAGTAGTGTTGGAGCCTAGGCCTCAATTACAGTGGAGGACCTGGGGGAAGGGATGAAGGCAAAACCAGAGAACAATGAAGTGAAAATAGAAGAATAGAAATATTCCAAGATCAACTTCTTGGGGAGGGAGATTATGTTAATGTAGAAAGGCAATCTTTATACGATGACCACACCCTGGATTTATGCCAAATGGCAGCTTGGGATAAAACTGAAGAAGTAGGAAAGAAAACTGATTCTTTTATAAAAGTGATCAAAGGGCCAAAAGAATCCTTTACAGGTTTCTTACATAGATTGACTTCAGCAGTAAATAGAATGGTAGAAGATTCAGAGGCTAGGCAAATAGTAATTGAGTCTCTAGCTTTTGAAAATGCTAATTCACAATAAAAGAGGATAATTAGGTCACTAAAGGCAAGATCAGCATACTTGGAGGATTGGATATAGGATACAATTAATATGGAATTTCATAAACATGGCAATAATTGGATAGAAGAGGCTATTTCTAGAGGTTTTAAGATAAAAAAAAACCAAAACATAAAATGTTACAACAATGGAAAACAAGGTCACCTAAAAAGGGATTGTAAACAAGGTGTTCATATAAACAATTTTTTTTTTTACTAAGAATAACCCCAACAGAACACTCCTTCCTTCTCTAGTATGCAGATGGTGTGGCAAAGGCAGGCATTGGGCCAACCAATGAAGGTCAACAAGAGACAGACAAGATAACTTTTCTCCTTCAAGAAATTCCATGAGGGGACTTTCACAGACTCCATATCAAATCCAGTTCAGTCTTATCCTGTCATTGTGGAGGAAACACTTTCTTAGAGCAATTAAAGAACTTAAAGCCTATTATAAAAAGAATACTGTTCTGGATGATAGAATGTATAGAGAAAAGAGAACAAGAAATTTAGGAAAAACCATACAGCAAATATTCTGGTAAATTTCTGTAAATGAACAAAAACCAAAATTAAAAGCATGAATAAATGATGTTGTCATTGATGGTCTGGTAGACACAGGTATGGATGTAACAGTAATTTCATCAGAATCTTGGCATCAATATTGGCCACTTCAGGAGGTAAATGTTCAGCTTTTGGAGACTGGAACATTATTCCAGGTAAAATAGAACATGATATGGCTCAAATGTATAGGGCCAGAAGGACAGAAAAAAAAGCCAAATGGGTCTAGTATTGTCATGAATTTATGGGGGTGAAATTTATTATAACAATGGAATACTCAGATTAACATTCCTCCAGTCTCAGAATGAACCATAAACTAACATATGTTTCTGGGGAAAATATTAGAAGGTATTATGAAGAAAAGCCACTAAGCAATCCAGGTTATAAAAAAGGCACAAAAGCTGCTAATATTTCAAATGCCCAACAGCACTACCTTTAAACTGGCTAACAGATAAGCTTATATAAGTTCATCAATGGCCTTTAAAAAACAAAGAGAAATTTCAGGCCTAAGAACAGCTGGTACAGGAGCAGTTATATGCTCAGCATATTGAAGAATTAACCAGCCCTTGGAATTCACCTGTATTTGTTATTTTAAAAAATCTGGAAAATAGAGAATGGTAACAGATCTAAGAGTAGTTAACAAGGTGATTCAACCAACAGGCTCTCTACAATCTGAAATTTCATTGTCTTCTAAGAGAATGGTCTTTCATAGTTATTGACTTAAACAACTATTTCTTTACTATATCTCTACAAGAACAGGACAAAGAAAAAATTGCCTTTTCAGTGCCCACTTGTAATCATTCTCTGCCTGTAAAGAGATATCAATGGAAGGTTCTCCACAAGGAATGTTAGCCCCACTCATGTCAATATTTTGTACAATAGTCATTAGAAGTGATACATAAGTAATTTCCAAAATCTATTATTTACCACTACATGAACAATATCTTATTGGTTGCCTCAAATATAAATACTTTAAAAATAATGTTTGAAGAAGTTAAAAAAAAAAGTGCCTACCTGGGATAACAAATTGCTCCTGAAAAAAAATACAAAGAAGAGATTCTACTAATTATTTAGGATATAAAATAATTCTACAAAAAATTAAACTCCCAAATGGTAAATTAGGAGAGATAGATTGTGAACTCTTAATGTTTCCCAAATATTGCTAGAAGTCATTTTCAATACATGACCCACTATTGGGATAAAACTTCATGACTGGATAATTTGTTTAAAACCTTAGATGTTGACAAGGATTTAAGTATCCCAAGAGCATTATCAGCTGAAACTAAGAGAGAATTGACCTTTGTGGAAAAAAAATTACATGCAGATCATGTAGATCCAGGCCTTAATTATATTCTGATTACATTACTCTCTAAGCATTCTTAGGTGTAAAGTATATAAGTTTGAGAGACAAAGCAAAGATAGTTTTTAGTTAGTAATACAAATCAAATAGAAAATGAATTAGGTACAATTCTTTGGTCTCATCAGAATATGATGAATAAAGGAATATTTTCTTTGAATTTGTCAATTGTTAATGGATTGAACATTATTGATGTAATATTTACTTATATATTGTATATAGTTATTGTACATATTTTATATAATTTTTCTTATACTAGTTATAACCTTGTTTATCTTTGACTCAAAAGGGGATATGTGGTGAAATATTGTATATTTAATAAAAATAGTTAAAATGTCAGAGGACAGGGCCACCCACAGAGCCAAGCCATGAATGTCAGGGAGTGAGAACCCAGGCCTTTAATTCCATTACTCAGGAGGCAGAGATATATCTGGATCTCTGTGAGTGCAATACCTGACAGAGCCAGGCAATGGTGGCATACACCTTTTCTCCTAGCTCTAAGAAAGTTGAATCATGAAGTAAGATATTTAGTTGGAGGGAGAGAAGGGAGTCGTTCAGCTTCCCCTGGAAAATTTGGGAAAAGGGGCTGAAGAGTTGGCTGGGTGAGAATTGGCTGTGGTTTGTCCCCTGTCTCTCTGATATTTCATCTTTCCCCTTATATCTGACTCTGGGTTTTATTATAATACTAAATAGAATTTGTACAATAGGGAAAAGCTTTCCCAGTAGAGGTTTGTAACTCTGAGAGGGGAAGGCTTCCTGAGTGGAAAACTAGCTATTAAAGGTTCTGTTTTCCCCAGTGAGTACTTCTGGTGTTATTGTCAAATCAGGTGGTTATAGCTGTGTAGGTTATGTCTGGTTTTTCTATTGTGTTTCATCAATCAATGTCTGTTTTCTGTGGGGCTAGGGCTATTTTTATTGCTATGGCTTTATATATAGCTTGAAATTGGGTATAACGATATCTTCTCCAGTCAAGGTCTTTTGTCTTTTCAACTGAATTTTAATATTGTTTCCACTTTATTGTATTTTGATGGGTATTGCATTTAATCTATAGATTGTTTTTTGTAAGACAGCCATTTCATAATATTGATTCTTCCAATCCAAAGCATGAGAGTGCCTTTCTACCTTCTTCAAGGTCTCTATTCTTATTGTTATTGTTTTAATTTATTATTTTTATGTGAATTGGTGTTTTCCTTGCATGTGTGTCTATATGCAAGAGTCAGATCTCCAGGAATTGGAGTTTCAAACATTTGTGATGTAGGAGACGGTAATTGAAGCCTGGTCCTCTGGAAGAACCACTAACGCTTTTTACCAGAGCAATATCTCTAGTCCCTTCCTTTGGTTTTTTAGAGTTTTCATTGAAGAGTTTGTTTACTTCCTTGGTTAGGGTTATTTCAAAGGCTTTTTTCTTAAGTCAATATTGAACGTGTTTGTTATTGGTATATAGGAAGGAACACTATACGATTTTGCACACTCATTTTATGTACTGTCACTATGTTAAAAAGCTTATTAGCTCTAATAGTTATCTTATGGAGTATGTATGTATGTATGTATGTATTTTTGAGACAGGGTCCCTCTACATAGTCTTAGTTGTCCTTGGACACTTTGTAAACCAGGCTAGTCTTGAACTCACATAGATCCACCTGCCTTTATCTCTCTGCCCACTTTTGGTTTGAAGTCCATTTGGTCAGAATGTATAACAGATTACAGCTTGTAGCACAAATCCTAATCAGTCTTATAATAAAAACCTACAGCAGATATCGGGGTAAATGCTGAAAGATCAGAGAGACAAAGACCGGCCACTAGAGAGACTTCTTACCTCTATTGAATCTTCAGGCCAAAGAGAAGGAACTCTTGTCTCCTCCCATCTTATATTCCCCTCTTTGCCCAGCCATTTCACTTCCTGTCTCAACCTTCCCAGTGCTGGGATTAAAGGCGTGTGCCACCACTGCCTCACCTCTATGGCTAACTCCTGGCTGGCTCTCCCCTCTGGTCTTCAGGAAAGCTTTCTTTGTTAAAGCATGCACAAAATATCACCACACCTGCTTATCTCACAGTTCCACCTAAAAACTTTTATTTCATTTGTTTATGTTGAGGTGTTTCTTGGACACAACAATAGGTGCATCTTGCCTATTAATCCAACCAACTGGTCTGCATCTTTTGATTGGAGCTCTGAAGCCATAATATTCAAAGTTATTATTGGAAGGTGTATGTTAACTCCTGACACTGTTGATTTTGTGGTGTTTGGTGTTTTCCCATTCTCTGACTTTCCCCTGTTCTCACTGGGTATGTTGGTTTGTCTTTCTGTCCTGTTTGAGGAATCTTAGAGCTGACTCAGTGCTCAGGAATCCCTTGACCAGGAATACACCTGTATTTATCATGGGAATGTTTCCTCCCCCCTCAGTCTTAAGTTTCTTTCCTGGTTTAGCTTTGGGGTTGTTTGTTTGTTTGTTCATTTGTTTCTCAACTTGACACAAACGGACGTCATTTAGGGAGAGGAAACTTCAACATAAAAATGTCTCCATCAGACTTGCTTGAAGGCAAATCTATGGGGTATTTTCTTGATTCATGGTTGAAGTAGGAGGGTCTCATGTACAGGGACATCCCTGGGCTGTAGAAGAAAGCAGGCTGAGCAGGCAACATGCTCCCATGGTCTTTGCTTCAGTTCCTGCCCTTACTGCCCTTGGACTGTGAGCCTTAAGGTAAAATAAACCCTGCCCTCTCCTAGCTGCTTTTGGTCATGGTGTTTAGCCATGATAAGCAGATTAGAACAGTTCTGTGGAGAGATTTGCTGTTATGGCAGACCCCTCACTTTCTATGTGATTTGGCGTCTCACTCTTATCATTTTCATTGTTCTAATATTTGCTAGTTTAATTATAATAAGATTCAGGGACTTTTTTCTGGTCTTGTCGACTTGGTGTTTCAAATGCCTCCTGCATCTAGATAGGCGCCTCCTCCCCTTACCTGGAGGAGATTTGTGCTATGATTGCACTGAAAATGTTTTCCATATGTTTGGAATAGAATTATCAACCTTCTTTGTGCCCACAAGTCTTCAATGAGATTTTTAATAGTGTCCCAACTACCCTCAATCTAGTTCATATTTTATCAACTTATCCTCCAAATCACTCAGATATCCTTTCTTCTCCATCGTTCATTCTGTTGGTGAGATGTTGTTGGTTGTTTTTCACTCTTTGGGATCCTTGAGGGTCCCACCACCCAGCTCCCCAGTAAATCACACATGGAGGCTTACTCTTTCTCATGAATGTCCAGCTAAGAATGACTTGTTTCTAGCCAGCTTCTCTTAAATTATCCTATGTATCTTTTTGCTATAGGCGTTTTCCTTTTCCCCCCCTTACTTTCACTCTTACTTGGTGGCTGGGTGGCTGGGTGGCTATGTGGCTGTGTGGGTGGCTGTGTGGCTGGGTGGGTGGCTGTGTGGCTGTGTGGCTGGGTAGTGGGTGGCTGTGTGGCTGTGTGGCTGGGTAGTGGGTGGCTGTGTGGCTGTGTGGCTGGGTAGTGGGTGGCTGTGTGGCTGTGTGGCTGGGTAGTGGGTGGCTGTGTGGCTGTGTGGCTGTGTAGTGGGTGGCTGTGTGGCTGTGTGGCTGGCCCTTCCTTTCTCACTTCTTGACAGCCCTGCCTCTTATTTCTCCTGCCTTGCTATTGGCCATTCAGTTCTTTATTGGACCAATCATGTGTTTTAGACAGGCACAGTAACAAAGCTACACAGAGTGTAACATCAGAAGTGCAACATAGAAACATGCAGCTCCTCTTTGCATCATTAAGCAAACATTCCACAGCATAAACAAATGTGGCACATCCTAAAATAATATTTCACAACAGTGAGGCTTCCCACAGAATTTTTTCTGACTAACTCTTTTCATTTCCAGAACTTGTACAAGGGTTTAATGAGAAAGCATCACGTGCATATTAAATTCATGGCAGTTTATTCCACCATATGTGATATAGCACCTTATATTTATCCATTCAGAAATCAGTGAATGTTTAAGCTGTACCTAGTTTGGTCTACAATGAGTAAGGACACTTACATTTTGGGACGGGCTATTTTTGTTTTTTCTTTGACACAATCATCACTCTATAACCCAGGCTATCCTTGAAAACACCGAAGTCTACATCAGCCTCTTGAGTGCTGCAGTTATAGGTGTGAGCCACCATGACCAATCTGGGAGGCTCATTTTTGTGTAGGCATGTTTTCATTTTGGAGAGGTGTGGAATAATGGGGATAATAAGCAAGAACGTTCCCTCCTTACACGGTGTTCTTCTTGTGCTGGGGATAAAGCCCCAGGGCTTACACACATCCCACAACCCTAGATTTAGCTTTTTAAGCTTCTGGATATTTTCCCACCATTTTTACATTCTTATTAGCAGTGTATGGGGGCTATAATTTTTCCAACACTTTATTATCTTTTATTATAGTATTCTAGTTTCTGTGAAGTTTCAATGACTTTGGTTTGCACTTTCCTGGTGGCCGATGATTTGAAGTCTCTCTGTATGATGATTGGCTGTTACATGTTTTATTTTAAATCATTTTAATACTTTATTGTTGAAAATTGTTTTGTTTATTATCATTGTGTTTCTTTCATATAGTTTCAGTTTATTTTGTGTTTCTAGAGCCTTCAACACACTAGGCAGGTTCTTTTTCCATGAATTACCCTGTGTCCCTCCCATCCCCAGTCTCCCTTTGAGGTAAGTTATTGCCAGATTATCCAACATAGAACTGAATTTGTAGCAGGCAAGACTGGGACTTGTGATTCTCCTGCCTCAGCTTCCCAAGCGGCTGAGAGTACGGGTGTGCATTTCGGAGACTAGCTCATACTGGGGCTTTGTTTGTGCTAGATACTGAACTCGGAGCCTTTAACACTCTAAGCAGTCATCCTACCACTGGACAACATTCTCTGCCTGTTGTAGTATGGGGTTTCTGGCCGGGACTTTCGGACCTAGCCTCAAGGTTTAGGCCCGCAGACCCGCAGACCCACAGTCCCACAGAGACACACAGATGCTTACCTTAATTTTAGGCTGATCGGCCTAAGGCCCAGGCATATAACTTGCTAACTCTTTACCCTTAATCTAACCCATGACTCTGATCCTGTTCAGCCATGGGGCTTGGTACCTTTTCTCAGAGCAGCATAGTTGTCCTCTGCTTCTTCTGGCTTGTCTGATGACTCTGGAGTCTCTGTGGCATTTCTGCTCTGTTCTCCTGTTCCAAGAGTTTTCTTAGTCTGGTAGCTCCACCCATATTTCCTGTCTGCCTTTGGCCAATCAGTGCTTTTTATTAAACTCATAGGCGGGACAATTATTTACAATGTAACATCATGAATCCACTATAGCCTGTCATATAGTTTTAAATGTTGTGACAACCTTTCTGATCTTTGGAGGCTGTTTGTAGTAGAAGTTTGGAACATAGAAAAAATAAATAAATACTACCTTTCAGTGAGAAGTATATTTTTATCCTCTGTAATTTATAAACAACATAATTGGATGTTCTCAGGGTTCTGCAGGCTGGAAAGCACAGGATCAAGGTGCCATCAAGTTGGTGAGTGTTTCTTCTTCCAACATGCTGCCTTGATGATTCATGCTCCGTAGGAAGGCAGCATTGTATCCTGTCACAGCGGAAACAGGAGGGCAAGCTGGTAATGACTTCATGGTATCCTTATCTTCCTCTTAGAACAATCAGTGGCTACATCTGACTTTGGAACTAACATCTGAATCAAAGTGTAGAGTCACGGCCATGCAGCACATGGCACTTTAGCCAAATACAGAGCACTTGCATGATTGTGGTCCCATAAGATTATGTAATCTAGGCACACTATAGCCACCTTGTAGTCCATTCTGATGTTTGCATAAAACAAGCTACCTAACAGCACATTTCTTAGAATCTATCTCCACTGTTGGTGTACCAACAACTGTAATTACTTATGGGCTAAAATGCCTTCAGTTTTCTTAAGAGTTGTTTTCTGGGGCTGGAGAGATGGTTCAGTGGTTAAGGCCCTGGCTGCTCTTCTTGAGAACCTGGCTTCTATTCCAAGCACCCACACGGCAGCTCCCAACTGTCTGTAACTCCAGCTCCAGGGGATCTGACACCTTCACACAGATATGCAGGCAAAACACCAATGCACACTAAAATAAATATTTTTTAAAGTCTGCTTTGTGTCTCAATGTCTAAGACCTTAATAATCTAACTGTGTATGTGCATCTGTAAGACTTTTTAAAAATCTTTGTAAATGTTCTAGTATCTCTCTCAAACATGAATATGTTAAATTTACTCTGAAAAAGGCAGAGTCTAAAGCCAATTCAATCGACCCCTTTTACAAAGCTGAATAATACATCTGTAAATTTGGAGAGAGATTTTCTTTCTTATTCTATTTGGAGAAAATTGAAAACGAGAATAAGGTGCCATTTGAAAATGACTAGGAAAAGCAGATATGCTGGCAAATGAAATGATACAACTATCATACCTATTATTTACTGAAACAACATAAAGAAGCTTAGGAAATGTTCTCTTCTTTTTAAATTCAAAAACATTTTTTTAGAATCCCTCCAAAAAACCCATTAAAACCAACCAATAAACTAATCAAAAAAAGCCAAAGACCTATAATATTTTCAAATATAAAATATCAAGACATGGAACAATGCCTACCCCATAGAAGTGCTCAGTAATTTTTAAAAAATACTTACTGAGTGACTCAACATGCAGAGTATGTATCCTTCAGGAAGTTTTAGGAAGTAAACATCCTTAGGCTGAGTAAAGCAAAAAGCAGTCTTGGGCCAAAGTTAATATATATAAATTTGAGAATTACAGAAGTTAATAATTATAGCACCAGGAATTCAGGTTGCAATGCACTCTTAGTTGGCCAAGTAGGTTTTTATAAATGGTAAATCATACACTATGGTAAGTACTGGTGGGACATGAAGAATCTTCTAGAGTGGTTTTTATGATTCTGTATTAGCAGATAACCAGGTGTTAAAGTACAGAGTCCTTCAGAGTAATCCAGAAAGAGAATTTAGGGCTGGAATGCACACTATCCACAAAGCATGGGCAAGTTCCTCATTAAGAATGAAGAAACAAAATCTCCAGGCCATCTTTCCTCTAAGAAGTCACACAAACGTTACAGACAAATGTAAAAGGGGGAAATAATGAAGTAGAAGTACAATGTGTGAATTACAATAAAATTTTAATCTCTAAATGTTCATTTATACATTATTGTAATCAGATACTTTAGAGCCAATGTAAATGAATAATGAGAAATTATTCTGCGTCTATACTAAGCTCTTGGAGACTTGGTCTCAGTACACTGGAGAGTGAATGTCATTATTTTCTTCTTTAGGCTTCCAGGAAACCAATAATTAACCAAAGCTCGTGAACTCTTAATGAATGAATCACTCTGGGGCTCATTAAAAGTATAACAGTAGATCATGTAGTTTCAAGTCATTAATAAGTTACTTTGGTGATCATTATGGATAGCTAGAATCCCTTCTGGAAAACTCTCATTATGAGTCAGTTGGGATATCAAATGTTCTCATAAACGAATGGCCCACGCAGGCAGCCAAGTGGGTCCTCTTACAAAGCAATCTTGAGAAGGTACAGGTCAAGTGTGTTCTCCAGGGCAGAGAAAGGCTTCCATTTGTTTTCAATCTTGTCCCTGTGGGAAAGTCAGCTCTGTCTACTGGGAACTCCTTCTCGAAGGCCGTTTAGGATAGAAGTTATCAATACTACTTTCTCCCTTATAAACAGAACTATCAACAGGTCAGTGTGCAATGTCTGGGGTTTGCTTTAAACACCACATTACAAACAACACTATCACATCAAACTAAAACCCTAACACTGAAGGGGATAAATTAAACAAGATTGCAAAATGTTGACAATTTTGAGACAGGGTGCCATGCCAATGAAAATTTTGAGCGTGCAGAACATTCGTTATGATACCTTTATGTATGCTTGATCATTTCCATTCTAAAAAAACTCTTAGGAATGAATTTTTCATCTACATATTAAGTTAGTTATTGCTCAGTATTTATGGTTTCTTTCAGATATAAATTAACTGAAATTCATACTCACATTATCTTTAACAATAAATGGAATGCATAGAATACATGTAACTGGAGAGTCCAGGGCAGGCAAAGGCTTCAAGAGATGCTTAACCCTACAGCTCAATGATGTAGTCAAGAACTGAATTTCTACCATTTTCTCTTCCTTCTACGACTTTGATTTCAGAGTAAAGCCTGTATCTCTTAGCTTCAAGAAAACTGTCACTAGTTGCTGGGCCACTTATGTGTGTTATTTGGCATAAGCTGGATTTCTTCTAACATTTCTAATGACAGACTGGAAGGGGACAGCTTAAGCCACATGCCTAAACCACAACCCTACATGGAATTAATAAAAACCACTAGTTCTAAAGTTTGTGGACAAAGGCAAAAGAGCAGAATATTGAAGAAAGTTGGAAGGCTGATATCATTGAGAAAATTAGCTCAAAATGAATCACAGGCCTAAATACAAATTACAAAACTCTTAGAAGATATGAGAAAAATGTATATTAACTTAAAAAACTGCTCTCTTGGGGCTGGGGAAATGGCAAAGTTGAAAAAGTGCTTGCTACACAAGGATGAACTTTATTCCTAGTACCGATGTAAAAAAATCAGGAATGACAGCACACTTTTTGTTTTTGCTGTGTAGTAGGAGGTTTCTGGCCCGGACTTTTGGGCCTAGCCTCAAGGTTTGAGACCACAGACCCGCAGACCCACAGTCCCACAGAGACACAGATGCTTTCAATAGTTTTAGGCTGATTGGCCTCAGGCCCAGGCATATCACTTGCTAGCTCTCTACCCTCCATCTAACCCATGATTCTTCCTGTTCAGCTATGTGGCTCGGTACCTTTTCTCACAGCAGCATGGTTGTCCTCTGCTTCCTGCGGCTTCTCTCTGGCATTCTTCTCTGCGCTTCCTGTTCTCAAGAGTTTTCTTAGTCTGGTAGCCCCGCCCACACTTCCTGCCTGCCTTTGGCCAATCAGCGCTTTTTCTTAAACCAGTGGGTGGGACAACTATTTACAGTGGAACAACACAATCCCCTACACTGCTGTTATGGGGTTTTGTTTTTTCCTAGGGTCTCTTTTAGTCTTGACTGTCCTTTAACTCCCTTTGTTGTCCAGGATGGCCTCAAACACACAGATTACTGGCTGCTGCCCCACCCTGTATTAAGATTGAAGGTGAGTGCCACCACTGCCTACCTATGGCAGCGCGTGTTTTTAACCCCAGCATTAAGGAGGCAGAAATAGGTGGATCCCTGGGGTTTGCTGGTCAACCAGCCTAGTTCAGCCAATGAGCTCCAGGTTCAGCGAGAGAGTGTGCCTCAAAAAAACCAGGGTGGAGAATGACAGAGAAGGACACTTGATGTCTAATCTATACAACACCACAAAATAAAACAACAACAAAAACTACCTCTGTTGACCTGCCCAGTGCAGAGGGAGTAAGTCTCCTTGAATCAACAGAAATGCCAAAGATCTGTGTGGACTAACCAGGGCCTCCAGGGGGTTCTGAGCTCAGGTAGTACAAACAAAGGCCATTTTATTTTTAATTACTAAATCAAGTCAAATATGAGGCGTTTACACTTAACTTAAGCAAATAATACAAGTATAGCAAGAGAATACACCTGGTGTTGCCTTAGAAACTTTGGTTATATAAAAATAATCAAGAATATTCCTCCCAGGCCTTTTCCTTTCCTACAGAGATAATGTAAAGATGCCAGGGCATTCCCTTCGTGTCCTTACTTTCAAGCCTATTCACTTTACAGTTTATGAAATTTGTTTCTAGAAGGATGCCTTGTGGGAAGAACATTTTTTGCATTCTTCCTTATCCATAGCTCACAGAGGTCCATGTCTTCCTTGCACAGGCTCCCACAACCTCCTTTTGAGTTGTTCATCAGGAGGGTCCAAAAGACTCCCAAACAATACAGTTTACTGCCAATGCCTTGGTTGCCTCTCAGAATTTGAAGGTAAGACAGTATTGCTGAAGGTTC
Source organism: Phyllotis vaccarum (assembly GCA_033318265.1). Classification (NCBI taxonomy): domain Eukaryota; kingdom Metazoa; phylum Chordata; class Mammalia; order Rodentia; family Cricetidae; genus Phyllotis; species Phyllotis vaccarum. Next base: position 67,611,456 of record JARWLC010000016.1, on the reverse strand, counting down.
CAGAAAGTTCAGGTATAGGACTTGGAGGATTTGAGCTGGATCTAGTCTGGAAGCTTCCAATACAAGGACCAGATTTCACAGTATCTGAAGTCTCTATGCTGCTAGGAAAGAAAAGCAATCAGTAGTCCTACCCAGCTGTACTGCAACACTACATCAACTCAGCAGGCTGCATGTACGTGTAAGAATAATAAAGATAAAAGTCATAAATTTGAAAGGGGATGACAGAGGAGAAAGGGAGGGGATGGGGCTCATGCTAAAAAAAAGTTTCTAACTTCAAAAAATAGTTTGAAAAATATTATGCAAACAATGAGAAGGCAAGGCATAGATTAAGAAAACATGATCACCAAAAACACATGCAATAAAGACTGTCATTCAAATATACAGAGGTCTCAGGAGTCAACGATAAAAGCCAAACGCCCCATTCAAACGTCAAAAGACCTGGACCCTTTACCAAAGACGCAGATGGCAAGTAAATGCACAAACAGATAGTAGCATCTCATGTCACTGGGAAACGAGACACCATACACACCAGTTAGAAAAATAAAGACACACAAACATTGGCGACATGACTTCGGGGAGGGTGGGAAGCAACAGTAACTTTTAATTTTTTGCTGGTGGAATACAAAATGGAACTGTGATTCTGAAAAGGTTTGGTGGTGTCGGACAGAATTAAATGTATTTATTATATAATACATAAGTCATTGCATTTGGCAAAATTACTCGGAAACTTACATGTGGGAGATTATGTTGTTACATTGTAAATAATTGCCTCACCCACTGGTTTAATAAAAAGCGCTGATTGGCCAAAGGCAGGCAGGAAGTATGGGCGGGGCTACCAGACTAAGAAAACTCTGAGAACAGGAAGCACAGAGGGGAATGCCAGAGAGAAGCCAGAAGAAGCAGAGGACAACTATGCTGCTCTAAGAAAAGGTACCCAGCCACAGGATAAGGATAAGAGTCATGGGTTAGATTAAGGGTAAAGAGTTAGCAAGCTATATGCCTGGGCCTTAGGTCGATCAGCTTAAAACTATTGAAAGCATCTGTGTGTCTCTGCCGGTCTGTGGGTCTGTGGGTCTAAACCTTGAGGCTAGGCCCGAAATTCTGGGCCAGAAACCTCCTACTACATTTACAAATACACAAAGCCTGCACAAAAATATTTATAAGCTATAGCTTATATATTCATAACTTTCAAAACTTTGTAACAATCAATATATTCTAAAATAATTGAATAGATCTACTCTTACATTCAGACAAAATATTATTCCACATTTAAATAAATGAGGTCTTAAGAGTCAAAAGACATAGGGAGGGAGTCTCTTTTTAAGATGAAAATATTTTATTTGATTTTTAATATTATGTGTGTGTAAATATGGGTATATGCATGTGAGCCCAGGTGCTCCCAGGTCTCAGGGGCTTCCAATGCCCATGTAGCTTGAGTTACAGGTAGGTGAGCCATTACATGTGAGTGCTGAAACCCAACTTAGGTATTCTATAAGAGCAGTAAGAACTCTTAATAGATCCATCTTTCCAGCCCCAGAAAATTTTTTCGTGATAAGTTTCTGTACATGTCATGATATTCTCTGAGAGTATCAATTAGGGATCAACAGAAATGGCCAGATTCCAAAGATCTCTCAGTGTTGAGAGGTTAATGTGGAAAGAGGGGCCAATTGCTTACAAAGCCTTAAGTGTGTGAGCATTTAGCTCCTTGTTACTGCTAAGTCCTAGATAGCTGCCCAAACAAAGGAAACCAGGTAATTAACAATTAAGTTGTGTAAATATGCTAGAAAGACATAAAAAATAGTGCTCAAGGTGATGAGTCCACTGTGTCCTGTAAGAAAAGAAAAGGGGAACACCCGATTAACTGCTGGTGAAGGTCCTGAGTTCTGAGTGAGGAGCTTTGAAGAGATACAAGAGAAGAGTTGGGTTAGAAGCCCTCTTAATTCAAAGGATAAAATTGGCAACAGAAGCTCCTCTGAAGAGGAGAAACAGCTTTTTTGAACAATAAAAATGTTCACAACCACAATGAAGGAATATCAAGGGGAAATGCAGAGTAGGAGGCTGGCAAGAGGACTGAGTGGGGAAGGGAGGGGCTATGCGAAGCCTGGTCACTTGGGTTTGATTCTGGGAACCCATTTAAGGTGGCCAGATAGAACTAACTCCATAAGGCCAGTGTGCACACACTTTTATATACACATTAATATTTTGTTTTTAAAGAGTATCTTTTAAAGGCCAGGTGTGGTGGCACAAGCCTGTCATCACACTACTCAGGAAATTGAGGCAAGAGTTCAAGACCAACCTTGGCAACATATAGCCAGTTTAAAAAAAAAACAAAACAAAAAACAGCCAGACACAGTGATATATGCTTATAATCTTAGCGATCAGATAAAAGCAGAATCAATAATTTAATGACATCCCTGGCTTTATAGAAAGATTGAGGTCATCCTGGGCTACATGAGACCCTGTCTCAAAAAATTAAAACCAAATGCACGCACATGCACAAAACCAAAATATCCCTGCAGCCTTTCTGAGGACCCAATCAAGGCATGTCTCGGTTCCTTCCCATGTGTGGTTACCTCCTGCAGAAGGTTCTTTGAAGTCTGAGGAGCCTTGAACCCATGACTCTTCTCCCCCTCCAGACAGAAATCCCCTTGGGTTTAGAAGCATAGTTAACGCTGTAATGGAAAAAAATAAATTCCAGGGCTATAAATGAATTGTAAATTAGCTGATTGATTCTAGGCTACTAAAGGAAAAGGACCCTTTTATAATGTCTTATCTCAAATGACTGACTTCTATGTCTAGAGTCATGTTTATACTCTACTGTAAGTTGGAGACTAGAAAAGAAATCTCAATGTATATCAATGAGAAGGATCTGGGGAATGACAATCCAGTGCCATTGCCCTCATCCATCACCAAGAAATTCCTGTTTGGCCAAATTCCAGAGGCTGTGAGGAATACAGGCAAGTCATAATAGTTTTCTTAAAGCAGTTTATTATTTTCAGTAGAGGTGGAGTAGTTTAGAGTACCCATGGAGACTAGAAACAGTTATCAGACCCCTTGGAGCCAGTTTCCAGCAGTTGAAGCTACCTGGCAAGGATGCTGGAGATTGAACTTGAAGACTCTGAAATGGGCTCCTAAACACAATTCCACTTCTCCAGCCCCATAATAACTGGTTTTTAAAATGATTTATTGTATGAAAAGAAAAATCTGGATAGCACATGTGTAAATAATTACAGTCACAACTATAGTTTCTTATTTTGTTTTTTATTTCTTTAGCACTAGTCCCAAGACAATGACATATTTCTATTCCCTATAAGTCACCTTGTTTTGTTTTTGCTTTTTGGAAACAGGCTCCCTCTGTGTAATAGCCCTGGCTGTCCTGAAACTCACTTTGTAGACTAGGCTGGCCTCAAACTCAGAGATTCAATTGCCTCTGCCTTCAGAGTGCTGGGATTAAAGGCGCACAAGCACCAGCACCTGGCTAAATCAGTCTTAATGTTACATTCATTGTGTAACTTGGCAGGAAAGAAACAGTGGCCCATCTTGCATGTGAAGGTCAGAAGACAACTTTGTAAATACAGTTCTCTCCTTCCATCTCTAAGCCAGTTCTGGGGACCTGAACTCAGGCTTTGAGGCTTGCTCAGCAACTGCCTATTACCTGCTGGCTGCCCTCCATCACACACTCTTTCATAACCAACTAGAAGAGACACCAAAGCACTTGATGGACATTTTTAGTTTGTTCAGTATAAGAAGTATTTGTCTTTCAATATTTTTTGAGACACGGCATTATATTTTAGCCCATGCTATTCTGGAACTCACACCGTAGCTCAGGCTGGCCTCAAACTTGGAGCATGCAACTGCTTCAGTTTCTAGGTGGTAGAATTACAGGTGTTAATCACCATGCCTGGATTATGATCTGTTTCAACAACTGTTCTAAGGGGCTTGGTGAGGTTAAATATAAAGTAAAGCATGTTCATAGGGCCTCGATGAATACTTACCAATGGTGGCTATGATATGATAGATATTTTACTAAGGTTATCACGGTGAAATCAAAGTTTGTGATTTACTAAGACATGTATTCTAGCAGGGTGGTGAGAGAATACACTAATTTTAAAAGCTGTAATGTTAGAAAGTGATGTGCAAAAAACCTAAACATGATGAGGTGGAATTCTAACAGTTTGGTCTTTGAAGCCTATTTTAGATAAAGTTTTATAGAATTCTTTGAAAAAGTCGTATTTGAACAGAAAGCTCAACACGGTCTGTGCCATATGGCAAGAAAATGTATGCTACACAGAAGTAAAGTGAGTTTGGCAAATTCGGGAAACTGGAAAAATCATAAACAAAGATGAAAGAGTATGAATAAAGAAGGAAAATCATACCACAGAGGACCCTGGGGACCTGGGAAGGAATATAAATTACATTCTTAATTTAAGAAAGCAATGCAGCAGAGTGGAAGAGAGGGTTCAGAGACAGAGGGCTCAGAGACAGAGGGCTCAGAGACAGAGGGCTCAGAGACAGAGGGCTCAGAGACAGAGATCGAGCTGTTCTTGGATAGGATCCAAGTTCAGTTCCCACCTCCAACAACCCCCAATCACCTGTAACTCCAGCTCCAGGAAGAGGGCTCCCTCACTTGTACAAGCATGCACACACACACACACACACACACACACACACACACACACACACACACACACACACGATTAAAACATTTTTTAAACTTTTTTTTTGAGACAGGATTTCTCTATGTAGCTCTGGCTGTCCTAGAATTTGCTCTGTAGCCAGGCTGGCCTCAAACTCAGAGAGATCTACTTGGCTCTGCCTCCGGATGCTAAGATCAAAGGTATGGGCCATCACCACCTAGCCTAAACTTTTTTTAAAGTCAATACAGTATTTTGAAGCAGGGAATAATAAGGTATTTTGCAGGTGACTCTAGCTTCTTTGTAGATACGGTGGTAGGACAAGAACAGAATACTGAGGTAATAACTAGAAACCTATGTAGCTTATCATGATACTTAAACCAGTTCAGGAGGTCAAGGCACAGTTGGGCTTCATATATAACATAAAAGTAGAGCTAATAAAATGTGATAGTGGGTTATTAGTGGGTATAAAAGTGAGGTTAAAGAATGACTGTACATTTTCCTCCTTCTTGGGCAATGATGATTTCTTTTGCCCAGGAAATAACAATCGTGAAGTTAAGAGTGACAGAATAGATCAATGATTTTGTGGAGAGTAAGCGATGAGCATGTAAATCTGGGAAAAGCTCCCCAGGTCACCTGGAAACATCTTTTTCCTTCCCCTTAACTATCTACCTAAGGAAACAGCCAGCTAACAGAAGGATGGGGCTCTGAGAGTGGTTTATTCCTGATAAGCTCAAAACCAGAAAGGACCTTCCAAAAGAAAGAAGAGTTCCTGCCTAGACCACAGCAATTTTCCTGCATTGCATTAGTGTAGAGAAGAACCTTAAAGGGGATTCAATTGTAGTCAAAAGTTTCTGGCCCAGTCTAGCCCTCAGGTCTGGACCAGCAGTCTCTTAGTCTCAAAGAATCACACAAAGGCTTATATTACTTACAAGCTGATTGGTCTATGGCTCATCAGTCAAAGAAAGCACTAAAACGCACTTTAAAGACAGACACTATCTCAGAGTAAAGGACTGGGAAAAGACTTTTCAATCAAATGGACTCAAGAAACAAGCTGGTGTAGCCATTCTAATATCTAACCAAATAGACTTCCAACTAAAATCTATCAAAAGAGACCAGGATGGATATTACTTATTCATCTCTGTGAAAAAAAAATCCATCAAGATGAAGTTTCAGTTCCAAACATTTATGCCCTCAATACAAGGGCACTAACATATCTAAAAAAAACATTAATAAAGCGTTTATCACACATCAACCCCTACACACTAATAGTGGGAGACTTCAACACCCCATTCTCACCAGTGGTGAGATAGACACTTAACAGAGAAATCAGGGATCTAACAGATGTTATGACTCAAAATGGACTTAATGGATAAACAGACATTTCCACCAAAACACAAAGAATGCACCTTCTTCTCAGCACCACATGGAACCTTCTCTAAAACTGACCACATATTCAGTCATAAAGCAAATATAAATAGATACAAAAAAATAAAATAATCCCTTGTAAGTAGGTGGGGAATCAGAAGAGTTAGAAAAAAGAGGGCAGAGTTTCCAGTTTATATATAGAAGTTTTTGGTTTTTGGCAGTGTTTAGGGCTTAGATAAACTTTTTAGCCCCTCTCACCAGTGGGCTAGGTGTCTGGCCCTACATTGAGCCACCAGATAAGGCAGTAAATTTTATTTAAAATATATTAATATAAGATTGTAGTATGAGGTTTCTGGCCCAGACTTTCCGGCCTAACCTCAAGGTCTAGGCCCACAGACCACAGACCCGCAGACCTGCAGACCCGCAGTCCCACAGAGACACACAGATGCTTTCGATAGTTTTTGGCCGATCAGCCTCAGGCCCAGGCATATCACTTGCTAACTCTGTACCCTTCATCTAACCCATATCTCTTGTTCAGCCATGGGGCTCGGTACCTTTCTTTAGAGCAGCATAGTTGTCCTCTGCTTCTTCAGGCTTCTCTCTGATGCTCTGTCTGGCATTCTATTCTCAGAGTTTTTCTTAGTCTGGTAGTCCCGCCCACACTTCCTGCCTGCCTTTGGCCAACCAGCTCTTTTTATTAAACCAGTGGGTGGGACAAGTATTTACCATGAAACAATACAATACCCCTACATAAAATAAATATTTATTGGAAAATAAATTAATACTCACAATAATAGGTTATAGTTTAGGAATATATTTGAGTGATCAGATGGTCAGTCTCTCAAGAAGGCAGGAACAAACGGGGCACTCAAGATCTCAGCAGCCCCTCTTGAAAGCGCTGGCCACACCCCCTTCAGGATAAGTGTCTTCCCACCTTATCAGCTGACACCTGAATCCCACCACACTTGTATCCTATCAGCTCACCATGGACTAAGGGTTAGAGATTAACAACACAAACCACAGAAGCCCTACAAACTCGTGGAAACTGAACATCTCTCAATCGGCCCACCTCTGGGTCAAAGAAGAAATAAAGAAAGAAATTACAGACTTCCTAGAATTCAATGAAAATAAATCTGTAACACACCCAAACTCACGGGACACAATGAAAGCAGTGCTAAGAGGAAAGTTCATAGCACTAGGTGCCTACATAAAAAATGTGGAGAAATCTCGCACAAGAGACTCAACAGCACAACTGAAAGTTCTAGAACAATTAGAGGGAAACACGTAGAAGGAGTAGATGGCAGGAAATCATCAGACTCAGGGCTGACATCAATACAATTGAAATGAAGAATAATACAAAGAATCAATGGATCCAAGAGTTGGTTCTTTGAGAAAGTCAACAAGATAGATGAACCCTTATCCAAACTAACCAAAAAGGAGAGAGAGAGAGAGAGAGAGAGAGAGAGAGAGAGAGAGAGAGAGAGAGAGAGAGAGAGAGAGAGAGAGAGAGAGTCCAAATTAACAGAATCAGAAATGAAAGGGGGGACATAACAACAGACACCAAGAAAATCTAGAGAATCATTAGGTCATACTTCAAAAACCTGAACTTCACAAAATCGTAAAACTTAAAAGAAATGGACAGTTTTCCGGACAAATATCACCTACCAAAATTAAATCAAGACCAGATAAATGACTTAAATAGACCTATAACCCCTAAGGAAATAGAAGTGGTTATTAAAAGTCTCCCAACCAAAAAAATAAATAAATAAAAATAAAAAGAATTCAAATGGCCAAAAGATAAAAAACTGCTGCTTGATATCTTTAGCCATCAGAGAAATGCAAATCAAAACAACACTGAGATTCCATCTCACACCTGTCAGAATGGCTAAGATCAAAAACACAGAAGACAGCCTATGGTGGAGAGGGTGTGGAGCAAGGGGAACACTCCTCCATTGACGGTGGGAGTGTAAACTTGTACAGCCACTTTGGAAATCAGTATGGCGGTTCCTCAGAAAACAGGGAAGCAATCTCTCTCCAACGATCTATCAATACTATTGGGCATATACCCAAAGGATGTGAATTCTTTCCACAAGGACATTTGTTCAACTAATTTCATAGCAGCATTATTTGTAATAACCAAAAACCTGGAAAAACCTATATGTCCTTCAACTGAAGAAGGGATTTTTTTAAAATGAGGTACATTTACACAATGGTGTACTGCTCAGCAAAAAAAAAAAAAAAATCCTAAAATTTGCAGACAAGTGGATGAAACCAGAAAATATCCTGAGTGAAAGTATCCCCTAAGGAATGACTGCATTTTAAAAAGCATCTAGGCCAAAAGGAATAGACTTAGCTGTATGATTTCTGCTTTTCTTTATGTTCTTTCTCTCCTGAGTCTGTAAGTCTTTGTGCTGGCTCGATCTATCTCAGCTTGACACAAACTAGAATCATTTTGGGAGAATCTCAATTGGTAAAATGCCCTCACCAGTCTGGCCTCTGGGCAGACTGTGGCACTTTGTTGATTGATAACTGATACAGTAGGCCCATCTCATTGTGGCTGGTGCCATCTTTGGCCTGCTGGTCCTGGATGCTATGAGAAAGCAGACTGAGCAAGCAAGCCATGGGGAGCAAGCCAGTAAGCAGCACCCCTTTATGGCTTCTGCTTCCAGGCTCCTGTCCAGATGTCCCTTAGTGATGGATGATGGTGTAGACGCGAAAGCCAAAATAAGCCCTTTTTGCTCCAATTTGCTTATGGTCATGGTTTTTCATCACAGCAACAAAAACCATAACTAAGACAGTCTCCCATTTGATAGCAATATTTCTTCTCACCAGGTTGGTTCCTTTGCAGATGCTCAGCCAGGGCTACCACCTCTTCAGCACTCTGTGGAAGCTGCTTCTCTAGCCCAGAGTGCGCCTCCCTTGGTGGAATAGTCAAAAACTGTTGTAACACATGCAGTTCCAGAATTTCCTCCTTTGAGTAGATCTCTGGTCTCAGCCACAGATGGCATAATTCCAGAAGCTGGCTGACAGCCTCACCGGGTCCAGCCGCCTTGGGACAGCTGAAGTTCCTGAGTGTCCGCTCAGGTTTAGGACTGTCTTCTTATGAATGGATAGTTTACTCTGAGTGCCCCTCTGTGTTAGGCTCCTTGGGATACTCTAAAGCCTTTATTGGGGGGGAGGTCCAAACACTCAACCACCTTCAGATCCACCATCTCTCTTTTACCAGATTGCTCCTATATCCGACACTTCACAGGTGCCACTTTTGACAGCTGAAGCCCAGGCTGGTCTGGCTTAAAATTTAATGAAAGAATCTTTTTCCTAAAGGCACCAAAGACAGGGTGGTGAGAAGGGAATACATCGATAAAAAGTCACAATGATCTTAAGGTTTGCTACTCAGCAGAAGAAATCGAACAGGTCCTGACTTCCTTTCAAGTAAACTACTATGGGCTAAAGAGATGGTCACAGCAGTTAACAGCACTAGCAGAGGTGCCTCAGAGTGACTGGTGAGTCAGGGGGCAGCTCACAACTGTCTGGAAGTCCAATTCCAGGCGATCTGATGCTGCCTTTTTACCCCCACTGGCACCAGGCACACAGGTGATACACATGCATATGTGTAAGCAAATCTTAAAATAATAATAACCACCAGGCTTTTGTTTCCCTTCCATGTCTTGGGTGTTGTGCTTGTATCTATTATCTCTATAGGTCCTCCTTAAACCAGTCATAGACGGTTGTAAGCTGCTTTGTGAATGCTGGGAATCGAACCCAGGCCAGCCGGAGCTACACATCGAGACCTGATCAGAGAGGGGTGTGCGGTGGGCGAGAACAGAGCAGAGCTAGTGAATAAGGTGTCATTTTATTGGTTTTATATTTCATCGAGGGGTATTTAGACCTGTGAGGCTTTGTGGACCTCCTTGGGGTAAAACGAAAATTTGCCCGATATGCTACGAACATTCAAATAAATGGCCAGTTTCTTGTCCACCAGGGCTCTGAAAGCACGGAGCCCTCTTCGCACCTGCATAAACTACTTCTGAGAACAGCTCTACCGGAGGGGGAAATGGTATTCCGAGGCTTCAGTGTGTCTTCTCCTTACCTTTCCGCAGAGGAGCGAAGCCTGTGTTCACGGGTCTGAGCTTGTGCGAGCATCCTGGGGTCGATGCCACCTAGTTTCCAGACTGGCGGGAGCCTAGGGTAGTCCAGCGGAGCTTTGGACTGCTGGAGTATAGGGCCATTGCATGGTTTGGGGGGGGGCACCCCTCGGTATGCTGTGCTCACTGCCTGGGTCCCTGGAGCCCTTCACACCTTCCTTGGGGGCCATCAGTGTTTTGAATGTCTACTGAGTCGCGTGATACTTTCTTTATAACTTTTTTGTTTGTTTGTTTGTTTTTGTTTTGGGGTTTTTTTGTTTTTTTGTTTTGTTTTGTTTTTGTTTTTTTTAAGATAGGGTTTAACCTGTGAGATAGATTGTATTTTCCTTGACAAAGAAATTGAGACCCAACAAGTGATCTGCTCAGTACTACCCATTTATCAATGGGGGGTGCTAAACCAGTCTGCTTCTCTCCATCACTGTTCTTCCCTGAAGGTGAAAACCTTGTCTGCAGGTTCTCTAGCAATGCCTAAATATAGTCAACTGTACACGATAGGTTATCCCTAAACGTGTACTGTCATTTGTTCCAGATTCTTGGTGATCTCCAAATGTTTGTAAGTATACCAGCAAAGGGATTGTCTATGAAGTGCATTCTGTAGGTGTGTGTGCAGTTCGGATGGAAAGAGATCCTGGCCCAGGCATTCTGAATGCTGCAGCTCAATGGAAAAGTATTCAGGAAAGTCGGGAGCCAATGAATATTGTGTGTTACAGCTCCTTAGAAAGGTATTCAGGCACTTGGGAGCCAATGAATACTGCATCTTAGAACCCTGCTTCAGGGAAAGGCTTCCCAATGTTAACAGCTCTGCTCTGACAGGGGAGGGCCTCCCTAGCCAAAGTGTTATAACTTCACTTCCAAATTAAACTCTGAAAGATGTGTCATTTAATATCTGGATATAAATTTAGGAAAATGAAAGGGCAGATTTTTTAAAAAATTTTTGGTGAAATATTTTGCAGACCTTATAGATTCCCATGTAAGAACTGCATAATTCTGAAGATTATCTAAGGTCCTAAATATGAAAGCATTTCATTGAAAATACAACTAGAATGATCTGAGAATGGACAAGTGCCACTAAATGCTGTTTGCCTGTTTGCAGATTACTCTGGGAACTTAGTGATATTCCGAGGTCACTGCTACACTGACTGAAATATCAGTTAGATTGTAGTCATAAGTACAACCTAACTTTACAGATTCAACACTATGTTTCTTCTACCAAATGTCCAGTGTCAGGATCCTTGAGGCTTACAGTCAAAGTAAATCGATAAACTTGCTCCGAGAATGCTCTATTTAGAGCAGCATGAGTACTGTTTTCCTTTCCTTGAGGTAGAATCAGGTTGTTTGGGAAGAGGAGAAGCTACACCCCACCCCTGTTGATACAGTTCCTTCACCATTGTCTGAGTCTTTCCATGTTTTTCAAATACTGTCCTTTTATCGACATCCCATCCTCACCTGTTCCTGTGGGAGCGCCTCTCAGTTGCTTCCTTTACTTTTTTGCTGTGTTGAGTTAGGGAACATACGCAGGTTCTCCTGTTCTTCCTGACTGCGGGGACAAGCTTCGAACTCTGGAGACCTTCTCTGCAGAGTAAGAACCAGACAGTACCTGGACAGTGGCAGCTTTGGCCCTTACTCTCTAACTTCTGTCATGAACCCATACTATCTTCAGTCAGTCACTTCGGCAGAAGCTTCTGGCCTTCTGGAGCTTTATTTTGTTGTTTTTGTTTTTTTAAAATCTTTTCCCCCTGGTTTTATAAGGCTTTCCCCAATTTTCCTGTTTGTTGACTTTAGTCAAACTTGGAATGAATAAAAGAGAGAAATACACTACACTGGATTTGGAGGAGAAAACGAAGGCTCTAAGTAGAACTGAAGCTGGGCAACCTCTTGAAAGTGTGATGGATGAATTTGGTACCAATAAATCAACATTTAAATTAAGAAGAACAAAAGTTGATTTTGGATTTTGTGCTGAATCAGGATCTGCCCGTTAGCAGGGGCTGTAAAGAGAAAGAGGGACATGATGGAGATGATGCACTTTACATGTGGGGCTGGCAGATGTGCTCATCTGGAATCCCTTTCGGGCTGCCACAGAAAGATCTTCAGTGTTTTGGGAGAACAGACCTTAAGGCCTTTACAGGCTGGCTCTTTAGATTTTGAAATAGGCATGCAATTGAGAGAATAGGCAGAGTTTTATATTTGGACCACCAGCTCCCCAATAACCACACAGAGACTTAGTAACTGTAAATGCTTGGCTGATAGCTTAGGTTTGTTGCTAACTAGCTCTTTTAACTTAACCCATATTCCTTATCTATGCTCTACCACATGATAGTACCTTTTTCTGAGGTGAATGTTCATCTGCTTCCTCTTTTTTCTGGCTGGCAACTCTTCCCTTCCTCTTCCCAGTGTCCTCCCAGTCTGGCTCTCCTGCCTAACCTTTCTGCCTAGCAATTGACAAGTCTTTATTAAACCAATGAAAGCAAAACATCCTCACAATATACTAAAGAATTATTCCACAGAAGGAAGCAAAGAGCATGTGAGGACATGTCCAAGGCTCAGCTTCAGAACACATTGGGCCATTTAGACAAAAACTGTCGTGATAATTAAAAAGGGAAAGTTACATCTAGCCCAGGGATATAGTGGGGATGAGACTGGCCTCTTTTGGAAGTCAGTGCCAGAGAACACTCAGACATAGCAGCCGACCAGGGGGAAAATAAACAAAGAATGATTGCCCTCATATGTGCAAATACAGATTGACTCACAAACTAAAATCAGCTGTTATTGAGTTAAGGTACCCAAAAGTGTAAAAGAGGACACAAATATGCTATCTGTGGCATAAAGACCTAATAAAGATGTTGGGTTCACTAGAGAATTGTTTTCAGAGTGGTTCTTTCAAAAATTTTGTTGCAGAGGTCCAGCATTTTCAGCAAAATGTTCTAACACTTTATGAAGACAACTCAGGATCTTGTTAAATCTGGACAATTCTCCAGTTCACCTCTACTGAACCATTAGCCAGTGAGAGAGGTAGAATAAAATGCACCTTCTTTCCCCTAATATTGCAATTTCGATTCAACCAGTGTATCGAGTGTGATCTTGAGCTGCAAATGACTTTATGAACGGAAACAGTTTGAAGAAAGTCTTGAATTGTTTTGAGAAAATGAAGATGAATAAGATAGAAGGGAAAGGGGCATTTCTAAGAATAAGATCTACAATGTGAAAAGTGCATTTTGGTTTTTTAAAATTTATTTTTATTTTGTGTGCATTGGTGTTTTGCCTGCATGTATGTCTGTGTGAAGGTGTCAGATCTTGAGTTACAGTTGCGAGCTGCTATGTGGGTGCTTGGGAATTGAACCTGTGCCCTCTGGAAGAACAGTCAGTGCTCTTAACTGCTGAGCCATCTTTCCAGCCCCCAAATTTAACTGGGTAAAAAAGTTGGGGTGACCCAGCTACATAAACAGCAATGGGGTAAGAAAAAAGAAAAGATATACAGAAGAAAGAGGGAAAGCCCAGAGGCAAAAGGTAGATGGGCTAATTTAGGTTTAAAAAGCTGACAAGAAACAAGCCAAGCTAAGGTCAGTCATTTATAAGAAATAATAAGTCTCTATGTGTAACTTACTTGGTAGCTGGATGGCAGGTCCTCCTAAGGAGTAAAGAAGCAAAAACAACTAGTAACATAAAGATAATTGCAATTACAAGATATAAACATACTATTAATTGAGATATTTAATTAAACACATTTTTCATACCAATGCCCATTTATATATTGGCTTGAAAATAATGTTTACATTTCTTTAAATGTATGAGTTTTTTTCTATTTATGAAGACAAGAATCTGAATAATGAGAATTGTCATCCCAAATTATCTAAATTGTAATTGCTATTCAAAAAGCTTTAGTTCAAATCTACCATGTGGTTGACCAGTAGCACCTATTTAGTAAGCACTAAGATCTCAGTTTTATTCTTCAGAATTTTTTAAAAAATGTATGTCACATACAACTTAGAAGCTGTTGTATGCATCCCAGGCTGGGAATATGAAAGACCTGTGTTAAAACCAAACCAAACAAAACATTTTAAACCAATAACAATTTAAGCTGCAATGCCAGACTAGATAGGCCTGCTTTGTAAAACGTAACTGATCAGATGCGGTCTCTGTCCAGGATTCTGTCCCTTTAAAGCACAAACCCTCGATTACATCAGGGAAACAACAGATGTGAGAAACATGAAAGGTTATAGGTGTAGAAACACATTTCTAATAAAAGGGAATTGCTTCCCAGCAAGAAATTTGCATGGTAAAGTAGTTAATCACTAAAGAATAGTCTAAAAACAAGAGATCAGGATAAAACTAGAGGCTTATCACATATCACAACGTAGTGTGAAAGCTGGCTTTAAACAAGTATGAAGTTTGTTTCTTTTATGGTTGTTTGAACAGGGTGTAAGGATTCCAGGCATGTAGCATCCACGTGGTAAACCCAATATGGCACCAACAGAACACACCATATATGGAGGGGACACCCCTAGGCATGGCTATGTAAATCCGTGCCCACCCACCCTCTTTAAAAGGAGCCGCCATGTGAAAGTCTGTCTCTCTCTTCTGCGTCTCTTCCCTTGTACCCGCTTGGCAACTTCCCTAAATGAACTCTAATGTGGCATCTGGTGGTGTGTGTGTGTGTCTGATCTCCCTCGTGAAACCAACACAGGGTCTTACTATGAAGATCTGGCTGACCTTCAGTTCACAAATATCTGCATCCCTCTGCTTGAGTGCTGGGACTAAAGCCTTATGCCTGATGAGTTTTTTAAAATGCTTTTAGAACAAAGATTTTGATCCGTCAAGATAATTCCTTGTAGTTTCTACTGAGCTTGTCGGGTTCTTAGCTACTTTTAAACACATGAGATTTATTTTAAAGTCTGTTTTGTACAATTTTTCTGGATTTTAAACTGTTCTTTAAGACCTGGTAACTAATCTGGGCATTCAACAACCATACTTTGAGACCAAAACCATAAGGACAAAGGGCTAGGATGAGAGGCAATATGGTGGCCCTTGTCCTCTGAGTGACTCCAAGTCAGCTATGTCCTAGGAGAATCTGGACAGAGACAGTTCTGACAGTGTTACAGCTCCAGTAGGACACTCATCCTCCTGACTAGCAAGGCCATGTGGACCGAGATGGACTTCTCTATGGTGTGCATTCTACAAATGAGGGAAAGCCAAGTGGTCATCAACACCCTGGTCCATCCCACTAGGTGACATAATTGGAAGAGGAACACTAAATGAGCAAAGGAGTTCCCCCAAGTCCCTAAAAGGACCCCCAAGGAGCCTCAACAGGCCATAATCAGATTAATTTCTAGCCTTGGGAATTCCTCAGACTGTGTGGTCCATTTCTAAATCCTGTTCCACCTGTGCTCAGTCTGATTCTGAAAGAGCCTCCCCCAATGTGTCAACCCTACTACAAGGCTTAGGGTCACTGCAGAAGGGACACTGAAAGAATTTAAGCTCCTTTTTTCCCCTTTACAGCCCATCCAGCACAAACTGTGCAGAGGGAAGATGGACGAACAGACTTCACTCGCATCCCCACATAAGGGACTCAAAGGTCTGCTTCTGGTAGATACCTTAGCCAGTGGGTAGAAGAAGTGGACAGAGGCTCTGCCACTAAAGTGAAGGGTTCCAAAGGTGTAGCCTTGGCTGTCCTGGAACTCGCTCTGTAGATCAGGCTGGCCTCAAACTCACAAAAATGCTCCTGCCTCTGCCTCCTTGCTGGGACTAAAGGCGTATGCCACCACTGCCCAGCTCAGTCCATAGTGTTATGGTGGCCTGGCTGTCATTTTGCATATCACTCACCAAGTGTGTAAAGTTCTTAAAATCATCTCATGGCCTGACACCCTCAATCTTTCAGGAAGGTTAAAGGGTTAATGCAGTGGGTCCCAGCCTTCCTAAAGCCTCAACCCTTTCACACAGTTCCTCATGTTATGGTGACCCACTTAATAAAGTCATTTTGTTGCTAATTTGGTTACTGTTATGAATTGTAATGTAAATACATAATATGCAGGATATCTGATTTGTGAACCCCAACAGGTCTCGACTCACAGGTTGAAAACTGCGAGTTAATCTAAGTGATTGCTTATTCATTCCACATTCTTGGGTTGATTTAAAGATCTTACATTAACTGTAGGTACTCAGCCCTAAACAGGATGTTTATTACCATCCCCCTCCCAAAGTTCAGGGAAGGAACGCTGTAAATGCTGTCTACTGGATGCAACTCACTCAGGTGCTCACTGCAGCTGTGGTTAGCTGCATAAGGTCAAAAGTCCAGCATGCAGAGGGAAAGAGCCCACAGGCTGGGCCTAGCTGACAGCCACTGGCAGGGAGACATCTGGAGGGTGGCTGGTAGGTTGGCCATGCTCCAGTGGATGGCCTCAAACCGATGCTCATTACAGGCAGCACTAGCCGGTCTCGGTGGGTTATTAAATTGGGGGTGAGGGGGCATGCTGTAGGGGGTGCATTGGGAGGATAGGGGTAGATATGATCAAAATGCATTGTATACATGTATGAAATTCTCCAAGAATAAACTTAAAGGGCTGGGAGATGGCTCAGTGAATAAAGATACTTGCTGTCAAAACTGAGTTGATCCCCAAGATTTACATTGAGTAAGGAGAGAACCGACTGCAGCTAAATTACCAGGTCTGTCACCATACATTCACCTGTACAAAGCAAAGGCTGTTCCATCCATCCCTAGAAGTTCAAACAGCCTCTTGGAGATCATCACTTCAGGAAGCATCTCCAGACCCCTGGGCTGAGGCCATCACTTACCCTGAGTTTTAACTTTTGCCTTCCTTCCCTACCTATTACCATCACCGGAAATACTTTGTCTTCCTGAAATCACTAAACCATCCCGATATTTGCTCCCTTCTTTCTGTTCACAGCTCCTCTCTTCTTGTAATTCTATTCTGTATCTGGCCCCCATTTACTTAACCTTTTAGTAAATTAGTGTCTTCCAGATTACAGGCTATTAAGCTCCAAAATGCTATCGTTGGGATGTCAACTATTACCATCAATGCTCACATCTGTCTCTCACCAGAGAGGACCTCTTGACTTCCAAACAAGTGTCGTAGTTCAGGGATCAACCTATGTTAACTAAGCCCTGGTATCTCCAAAATCTGACTCAAGCCTTTCATTATGACTTAAGGCCCCATGACCCTAAAACAGATTAAGAACACCTACTAGCACATACCCACCCCCACCCCTTCTCAGCTCTGAAATAGTTCTAGAAAAGAGATTTGGGAGGCTGTAGATATAGCCCAGGTAATAGAACATGCCTAACATGTTTGAAGTCTTGGGTTCAAGCTCAGTCACCGCATAAATACAGTGGTGCGGATCTGTTAATGCCGGCATTTGAGAGGTAGACTGGAAGATCAGAAACTCTGATGTATAGCAAACTAAAGGGCAGCCTGAGCTACACAGGAATTATGACATTAGGTTATCTTTATTATTATTATGACTGTTTTGAGAGTCTCACTATGTAGCCTTGGCTAGCCCAAGTTCTGGGATTAAAGGCATGCGCCACCACAAATGGTTAACTTGTCTAATTCTCTAAGAATCACAAGGTTCTATGCCAAGCTCTAGGAACCAGGATCTGATTTTTTTTTAATTTGTTTCAAGTCAAGGTTTCTCTGTAGCTTTGGAGCCTGTCCTGGAACTTGCTCTGTAGACCAGGCTAGCTTCGAACTCAAGAGAAATACCTGTCTCTGCCTCCCCAGTGCTGGGATTAAAAGCATGAACCACCATTGCCCAGCAAGAATCTGATTGTTAAGAGTAGGGAATTTGGGTTTTTTTTTTTTTTTTAATACAGAACTTAGAGAAAAATATTAACATTGCCACTGGCTGCCCTTTTAACCTTTAATCCCAGCTTCCTTGGCTCAGTTTAAAGCACTATGGAATGGAACCTGGTTTCATTTTATTTACTTGTTTTTATCTGTCTAGAATGACAGTAATTATCCCCAGCTAGCTCCCTTTCAAGCCAAGGTTAGAGCAAATGATAGAAATCAGGGCTGTTCTAAGGAGGATATGAGTGGCTATTTCCTCAGAATAGAAACATTGTCTCCTGGGGTGAGAACAGAGCCAGTTAAGATGCTAAGGAGAAATGAGAATAAGCACAAGACCCGAGTGTGGGTCCTAGTAGCCACATAAAAAGCCAGCTGTGGTGTCAGCATGGAGACAGGTGGATGGCTGAGCTGCTGGCCAATCAGCCAGCTAGCATACCATTTCCCCAATTCACAGCCTTATCCAGGACCCTGCTCCCACTGTAGCAGATCCTTCTAGTTAACGTGCTAATCTCACCTTCCCTTAGTCATCATACAACAGTGCTCACCTCCTGTGAAAAAGGCCTATACGATAAAGGGAGAGAAACCGAAAATCATCTTTTAAAAGTTGGCCCAGAAAATCAAGCTTTTGCACACACTAATCTGAGCCAAGAGCTGGGGTAAGAATAAGGACTGCTTTGACAGACTGCTGCTAACAGAATATTCGACCAACTTGTCCTCCAAAAGGACAGCTAGTTAGCTTCCTCTGGAGATGGTAAGATGGCTCTCTGGCATCTTATTTCCCAGAGTGTTGGGATCTAACTCTGAAAAAATAAACGCTCTCCTGATTCCTATCCCAAGCCGCCTTCTAAAACACAATGCTTTACTTCAAAATAATTTTGCCTTTCTTTTTATCTCTGCACCATAAATGATGGATGGCTGCCGTATCAAGGCCATTATTAGATTCCCTTCTGGACAAAACTATCCTGTCTTTAAAAACCCTGATCTATGAAGAGTCCACAATGAAATTATCATTACTTTTGCATACTAACCTAAATCATTAAAAACAAACAAACACCCAAACCCACTTCACAGGAACACAGCACCCTAAACCGAGCTGCAAACATCTATACTGCTATAAAAAGGAAGAGTAATATTTGCAGACCCTTCATCACCCTGGCCGCCACTCATTTCAGCCTCACCCTGCAGCTCAATATAACAGCCCAACCCAGGAGGCCACACCTTGCTCCAACCAACCTATTGCTACCTTTGTTAGAACCTCAAGGAAAGAGCAGTTTGTCTGAAATGTATCATCCCTCAGTGAAGACTCATACATACTCATGTTTCCTGGGAGTTATTTATTATAAACCTTTCAAACATTTTCAAAAGGGAAAGACACATAATTCCTAATTTCTTTAGGGTCTGTTTTTTGTTTCTGAGGAATCATGGAACCTTCCAGAAACATGTCTCTAGAGCTCTATGCATCTTTTGAACAGGTGGAAGACAGTCTCAATCTCTGGAAAGGTAGACCTTAACCATATACCCATTTAATCTGCATAACACTGGGCTCATCTGCAGATTTTACCTTATGACTGACTCCCTCCCCGTCTCTAGTTCCCTTTTTTTTCTGAGGTCACCTTATATTCCATGCACATTCCTGCCAAACTCAGAAGGGTATTGTAGTGGCAGAATTAGACTTTCCAGTACTTCCCAGACAGGGCCTTGCAAAAAGATACAATTTAAAAATCAGTCTTATTGACCTTCAACTGGTCTCCCAGGAGACTTGGCCCTTCTTTGGTCTCAGGGGCCTCAGGAGCCCAAACTCTCCTGATAAATACCACAAATAAGGAGGGAATTGTAGTCGCATACATTCCCCAAACTGCTGGAATACTAGAATCAGTACAGCACCCAAACAATAAAAAAGGTGGGTACACCCGAAAACGGGGTGGACTTCATAGATAAGTGGCCCTGAGCAGGTTACCTCAAAGAACTTGAATTCTTACTTCCGCAAAGTTCTTAGTCTTAAGCTTCACTTCTGCACTTTTCTTAAAATAAGTTCCACTTTCTCTTTCTATTAATTACCAGCAAAATACACCACACGGGCAAAGAATCCAGCTCTGGATAAGATAACTTTCCGCCAAAGCTGGTGCAAAAACCAAAGGCCCAGTGTTTCTAACCAGTGTGAGTTCTCTGATGACTTGTAAGGCGTGAGCTCCGAGAGAAGCTTTCTCCACATTCAGAACATTTATATGGTCTTTCTCCTGTGTGGGTTCTCAGGTGGCGAATCCGGTTGGAACTGTGAGAGAAACTGTCTCCGCACTCATGACAGGTATAGGGCTTTTCTCCCGTGTGAATTCTCTGGTGCCTGATTAAGTTAGATCTATGAGAGAAGTTTTCCCCACAGAGGGGACACTTATACGGCTTTTCTCCTGTGTGTGTTCTCTGATGTCTGGTAAGGTGCATGCCCTGCCGGAAACTTTTCCCACAAGTTGAACATTCAAAGAGTTTCTTCTCCGCTCTGTGGGCTCCATGGTTTGTAAGAAAGGGGGCACTGTCATTCATTCCCTGCCCACACTCAGGGGAAGGGTCAAGTCTCTCTTTCTCATGGGTTCTTTCATGGATGACAAGATGTGAGCTTCGAGAGAAACTTTTTCCACATTCCCTACACCGATAGGGCCTCTCTCCAGTGTGGATCCTCTGGTGCCGAAGCAGGTTGGAACTGTGAGCAAAGATCTCCCCACACTCAGGGCACTTGTAGGGCTTCTCCCCAGTGTGTGTCCTCTGGTGTCTGTGGAGGTTGGAGTTGCAGGAGAAGCTTTTTCCACAAACATTGCACTGATAGGGCTTTTCACCTGTGTGGGTGCGCTGATGGCGGGTGAGGTGGGTATTTTGACTGAAGCATTTCCCACATTCAAGGCACTTATGGGCTTCCTCGCCCACATGTGTTCTGTGCAGCGACAGAAAATGTGGGTGGCCACCAAAGACTTCACCACACTCTACATCCATACACAGCTTTTCTGCTGCATGTATTCTCTGGTGCCTAATTAGGTTTGAGTTATTAGAAAAATTCTTGCCACACAGGGGACACAAATGGAGTTTCTTGGGCTGTTCCTTTGGTTGCAACAGTCCTCTACAGCTTGTGGTCCCCACTAACGAGTCCTCTGTTCTGTCCTCAGGGGGATATTCCCAGTGTCCTTCTCTGTCATCAGGTCTTCCCTGCTCAGGACTCCAGGGAACCTCCCTTCTGGCCTGGCCAGGCAGCAGTACCGGGGGATGGGTACTTTCAGAAGAAACGGACTCAACACTTCTTTCTGGGTTCTCAAACTTTTCTACCCCTGGGAAGAGAGAAAAGACAAATCTCCAGATTATTTTACAGTAGGGAAAAAAAAATCTCCACATACATTTCATGTGAGAAGGCCTGAGAACAGAGTTCTAGCTCAGATTCCCACCCTGTCCTTGTCAGGAAATAATGCCAGAGAAGCTCACAGAGAAGAGACTCAGATCAGGAGCTCAAACTAGTCTTAGAAATCCCTTCTGTAGGCCCCGCCCTTCTGGTATTGTCCAGGTTGACACTAGAGTAAGTCCAGGAGTTAGAACCTCCTCAGATTTACAGCCTACATTCCTCACTTGCACTGAGTGTGCAAGAGGCAAAGCAACTGTCCCCAGTGTACTGCGCTGGCCATGTTCTCAGATCCCCAAATGTCCCACACACCTTGGGAGCCCCGTTTATCTTCACTTCTCACCTGGAACTGGATCTCTGAGGCTCCCACCTTCCTTGCAGCTTGGCACACTAGGATCCCACGGCTTCCCTCCTTGTTCTGCCTGAGTGCTTAAGACCTCCTGACCAGGAATGCAAGACTCTGTTCACAATGAAAGAAACATCACCATTCTTCTATCATACAGAGAAAACAGTCTTATTCCCTGTTAGCAGCAGAGAAGCAAACTCTTCCTAAGTCTGCCATATATTACTACGGAAATACACCAAACCATTTCTAGTAGTTACTCTATAGAAAAAAGAAACTGGAGATATGGCTCAGAGGGTAAGAGCACTGGCTGCTCTTTCAAAGGTCCTGAGTTCAATTCTCAGCAACCACCATGGTGGTTCACAACTGTCTGTGATAAGACCTAGTGCCCTCTCTCGCCTGCAGGCATACATGTAGACAGAGAACCCTGTATACAAAATTTTTTAAAATTAGAAAAGACTATATTGGTCTTTAAATATTTTTAAAGGACTTGAATTTTTTTAAACAAGAATATACAATCTGTAATTCAAGTAACTATAAGAGAAATAAAGGATAACCACTTCTTTGAGAATCAACTTACTTTAGCAATGGAAAGTGATGCTAAGTTCAGAAGGTGGTCTCAATGAAAAAAAAGCAAAACAATAATTCTGCACAACCAGAGTGCTCACAGTTCTAACTAGCTTTATACAAACACGGTGGACACACAACTGCATTGTCTTCCTGGAGTGCGCTTCAATATAACCAACAAACTGCACACACAGCCTTCGTTATATGGCCTCCAACTTTTTTTTCTTTAAATTTTGAGACAGGGTTTCTCTGTGTAGTCCTGGAACTCAGTCTGTAAACCAGGCTGGCTCAAACTACTCAGAGATCTGCCTGCCTTTGCCTCCAAAGTGCAAGGATTAAAGATGTGTGCCAACACTGCTCCACACCACCAACTTTTTATTATGAAAATTTTCATATACACAGAAAGGCTGAGGAACTATGTAATATTTACATATATCCCATCTACATGTCAGTTTATCTTATTTTATTGGCATAGTTTCTGCACAACTGTTCAACACAAAGACGCACTTTAATCAATGTATTGTCTACCCTACTTTACATATACACTGTGTTCCAAATGTACAAGTCCTCTTCCTTTCTGGAATTCTACAGGCTAAGAGCGAGTCAACTGGTGTGCTGAGGCTAGTGCCTGTGAGTTTTCTGTCTTTGCTAAAAAGTCTAGAAACAGCAACGGAGCACAGAGGGCATAAGTACAGGTAAGATCGCAGAGTACGTGAGCGATGTGGGCCTGTGGTCACTGGGCTTCAGGCTGCCCTTGGAAGTTCTTTAAGCTCAGACTCTGCCTTAAACTCTAGCAATGGAAATACAGCCTAAGGACGCCAGTAATAAGTATCAACTGTGCCTCTTGGCAGATGTTTAACTGACCACAGAACAAGAAACTTTAAAGTGGGGATGGGGGTCATGTCCAGAAGGAATGTGTGCTCCAGGAGCAGGACACTCTGGTGATAAGGCCATCATCCCAGAAAGAGTAGTTCTTACCTAGTGTGCCCACGTTCTCACAACTATCTTGCATCACATCCCTTGAGAGAGTTCTCTTACTTGGATCCTGATGGCCCCAGTCCTGAGAGATATACATGGCCATGTCCTCCAAGTTCTCGGGCAGCTGAAATAACACAAGATCTCCTTTAGCATCACAGGTAACAACAACAATTCAAGCAGAGTTACGGTTAAAGGGGTAAAGACAGGAGTTCCAAGAACACGTCACAGGGGAAGAAGGGTCTCAGGCCTGTAAGTGACGGGCTGAAAAGACCAAGAAGCTAAGGAAGATGTCTGATCAGAAAGAAAAGATCTCCCCGGCAGCACAGGGGCACCCCCACCCCAAAAGGAGAGGAGAACAGGAGGGCTCTGGGGAGAGGCAATGAGAGTGTCCACATCACCTGGGACCCAGTCATATCCTTATCTTCCATGTTCCCTTCAGGAGGGAAGAGAGCGAGCCAGGGAGCAGGTACTGCTGAAGAAGACACAAATCATAGTGAGAACTGTAAAACCAGATCCTGGAGACTCCCAGATTATTACAACATGCATTTCCCAAAATTCAGTTCCAGCTTTAAGACCCACATTAAACAAAATGTAGCAAAAGGTGTAATAAGGTGATCTAAAGCAATGGGCCGTCTTTCTTTCCGGTTAACAATGTTCTAACCACACACATCCCCACATGAACCATCTAACTCTACACAAAGGGCTTTACTAAGAGGGTCCCCCTTCCCTCCCATCCTATTGCAGAACCCACACCACCACTTCTAGAGTTTTCAGACACCTGAGAACTCTAACTTAAGAAAAGCTTTCTCCTTGGCACCTGTACTACATTCTGCTAGGGTCGGGGGCAACCCCAAAGCCCCTCCTCCCTCCCACCTGCCCAGGTATCTGGCCCTCACCCCTCTCCTTTACAGCCTGGGGGTCCCTTTTGGGGCTGGAGTCTAGCAGCTCCTGCAGCCTGGGGCCAGGGCTTCGCTCGGTCTCCATTGGCTCCAGCTTGAAACTCGGTGACTCTCCTGCTGTTTCCAGTGGCAAAGGCTCCTCCAAAAGCACTTCTGCTCCCCGCCCTTGGGTTGTGACCTGGGAACCAACCCACATCACTCATCACCACAACTGGGCTGACAGAAATGGAAATTAGTAAAGGATTCTTAGGGCAAGCCTTCAACAGAGAACCACAGGCCATCCCTTTGGTCATTGCCAAGTGGATGGTTAACACTAAAGGCAGTTTAGATCATATGTGACAGAGAAAATGGGGGAGGGGGGACGGGAGCAAGAAAAATGGACTCTTCTGTTACACCTCACTTCTGTGTGCGTGCTTGCTCTCTCTCTCTCTCCCTTTTTCTAGATGCTTCCATTCACTACTAGATAAGGTGAAGTTACCAGGCAGTGGCCACAAAGCCCCAGTGCTTAGCTGTTTTTCAAAGTTCAATTAACAGAGCTCCAACTCTGCATCGAAGACTGTTGACTATGGTGTACTGAGTATTAGCCACTAAGTATAAGCCTGGGGCGGTGGCATAGGCCTGTGCTAATCCCAGAATTAGGGAGGTTGAAGCAGGATTGCCTGAGTTTAAGCTTCGGTTATATGGCTAGAATCTGCCTTTTTTTTAAAGAGCGGAGCTAAGCACAATGGCACATGCCTGGAATCCTAGAACTCAGACCTTCGGGAAGCTGAAGCTGAAGGATCACCACCGGTCTGGAGCCAAGCTGGGCTACACGGTGACTCAGTCACCTTGGGGTACATAAGGCCCTGCCACAAAACAAAAACATTCTCAAAACAGTGGCAGTAGTGTCATCCAAACTTGACAAACTGCTCTTCTGACCCTGGAAAGTGTCCCCAGACAGTACTTAGCACCTTCATTTTACCAACAGAAAAACGGGACCAAACATTAAGTACTCTGCCCAAAGTCACAGTTACTACTAACTACTGGTGGAGCGAAGCCTACATGCTGAAATAAAGTCCTCGCCACTGCCCACTACGGTCATACGGGGAAAATGTAAAGAAACATATTCCAGATAAATGACAACTCCCCCACCCCCATTCAGGGCAATCAAGAATATTGGATTACAAAACTAGGCTAGCACAATGTCCCAGTCTTCTGGGCCAAACCACGGAAAAACAGCTCTTTCTGTCACCTGTTGCCTCAGTTTCCCAAGTTCTCTCTGCATACGCTCCACCAGGGTTACTGCTTCTTCGCCGCTCTCTGGGCGCAGCTCCTGCACCCTGCTCTGAATCTCTTGGGGGAGAATAGTCAAGAACTGCTCCAACACCAATAGCTCCAGTATCTGCTCCTTGGTGCGCGTCTCCGGCCGGAGCCACCCATGGCAAAGCTCCTGAAGCTGGTTTAGGGCCTCTCGGGGACCAGAGGCCTCTTGAAAGCGGAACCGTCGAAAACGCTGGTGGGAGTCCTCTGGGCTGGGCTCTGGGTCCGGCGGGGTTACCTCCTGGCTCCAGGTACAGTCCTCCTCCAGCTTCACTATCAGGAGCCCCTCCGGCTCCTGGGAGCCCGGACCAGCAGCCATGGTCATGCCTCCAGAGTGCCTAGGTCCCGAAACCAGCTACGTCCGCCTTGAAGGACGTCCCAGGTTCCGTACAGGAGCAGAGCACGACTGCAGCAGCCCGAGGGCCCGCCCGGGCTCCAAAGCCCGCCGGAAGAACCCAGTTCGAGATCTTGGCAAGTAGAGCCCCGCAGCGTCTCCACCTGACCCGCACAGAACTCAGCCCCCAGAGCCAGTGGCGGAAGTCTCAGCGCGCGAGTTGGGCGTCATAAGCCAACGGCCGCAAGTCAAGACCGACTTCCGAGTCACGTTTCGCTTACTCTGCCTCCCATTGGGCAGGACTCTGCCACGTACTCACTGCCGGTGAGAGGCGGGGCTACGGAGTGGGCGTGGCAGCCAGGTGGAGAGCAGAACGAGGGGGCGTGTCTAGGCGAGTCCGCCCCGGGCACGACCTGGGACAGATTTTCTTAGGAAGTCTGCCGAAAGGTAAATTCCTGAGCCACATTCGAACCAGAATCCAGCTATGTTAGAGTGTCATGTTGGGGCCCAGAAATGTCCGTTGTTAACTCCACAAAGACAATCTTCCTGGGGGGCAATGCCAACATCCCGGAGAACTACTGCCCGCAGCAGAGGCCCGTTACCCGCTTCCGGGCTCGAGCTGCGCGGTGACTGCCGGGAAATGTAGTCCGTGGCTCGCCTTCGTTCCTGCGCCTGCGTTGTGGATGAAGCATCCCACAGCCGGTAGAGTTCCAGCTACCATAGTAAATAATAGTATGTGAGTGCCTAGGCTTTACCTCCCTTTGAGCGGTAGTGTCTGCTTCTCCAACTTTAGGCAGCTGGTTGACCCAAGGGAACGCGCTGGGTATGACTTGTTGTCTCATAATTCTTCCAGCGTAGGTCCATGGCCGAGCTCTTTGAGAGCAAGATCATCGCCTGTGACTGTTATCTTGAGGGAAGAAGCGAAGGAAACACCAGAGCGGACTCCATTCTCTTTTGAAGAGAGAACTGCCCAGGTCTGAGACTGGAGAGTCTGACAGTTCATGGAGTCCGCAGATTCTAGGAGTTGTGAAAACCAGTAATTGCTTATTGAACACATGCTTACCCGAAATAGGACCTTCACAATATTGTATGAAGTAGGTTCTATTGTATACTTGTGTGTGGCATTGAGTGTCAGCTACTAAGTCTTTGACCCAACTTTATACAGCTGTCCTATCGAGTGGGAGCTCACTGACTGAAATAATTGCTGAGGGACCTTCATGGAAAGGAACTAAACCCTCCAAAGGTAGAGGACTGTCAAATGGTGAGGGCAGTTTGTGGAGCCTCTTGCAGTAGGATCAGAGTATGTTCCTAGTGTGTGAACAGACATCTCGGAGCCCATTCCCTACAGGGGAACATCTAACCCAGCCTTAATTCTGGGATGAGGGACTCAGACCTACTTCAACTGGATATGCTAGACTGAACCTGCCCTCCTTAAGGAAGGGATGGGGGAATAGAGGGAGGATGGGAGGGACTGGGAGGAGGGAAGGGAGGGGGAGCAGTGGTAGGTATGGGGAAAAAACTTTTTAAATAAAAAAAAGGTCTGTTTTGGATGGCTGTGTAGAGTCCTGAGTGTTTATTTCCTCAGATCATCACAGGTACAAAGGCCCACAGGCTGCCATGGCAAATGCTTATCCAGAAGCTAAGTAGCACACGGGCAGGTATAGGTTCAGTCAGAAAAATGTTGTTTAGGCTTGTGAGACTGAGCTAGGGAAATGACTTGCTTAACCTGCCCTTCCAGGGGACCTGGGTTCTGTTCCCAGCAATCATATGGTGGCTCAGTCTTTCGTAGCTTTCATTCCAAGGGATGTGACACCCTCTTCTTGGGTGCATGTCAGGCACATATATGCAGTTGCAGGCCAAGCTGAAAGGTTAATGACCTAAAAGCTTTGGACATGAAGCCCCTCTCTCAGGACCACCAACTGCCAGGTTCCACCCATAGAAGACTAACTAAACACTAACTGCTCTAATGGATGGCCCTACCTCCCATCCTTCAGAGTACAAAGCCCAAGCTCTGGACATGAAATCCTATCTGTAGGGTAAAAGGGCCAAAGAAACCCAGCCTATCCCCGAAACCAAAGTTAGGGAGAGGAACAGCCCGAGCCACTCAGCCTTTGACCAACTAAGCAGAAAACCAACCAATCCCTGAGCAGAAAACCAACCAATCAGAAAATCAACCTGAGTATGAGATCTAGCCAATCTAAGCTCAAGGACTGAAATCCTAATAAAATAAAAAGGAGCCTCTAAGAAGCCTTATAAAAGCCCGATGCCTGGCAGCCACTCTCCTGAATGAGGTTTGAGCGATGACCTTCTTTCGCTAGAGCAGAGACAGAGCCTGGGAAGAATGGAGTGAAGCAAGGCAGTAACACTTTTCCTGGGAAACCCTCCCCTGCCCCAGCAGAGCTGTTATACCAGGGAAGCCTTTCCCTGGAGCAGGGCTGTAAGCTGCTACACTTACTGTAACTTGTGGTATTCCTTTGCACCCAACTGCAGGCGAACTGACCTGCAGATACAATCTTCCATCCTCAAAGTTCCTCTTACTTCCCTATAAGAAATCCCCCCCCATTACCATGTTATGATTAAAGAACAATTCTGCTTCTGTAAGTGGTTGGTCTCCTATTTCTTATTTCTTTGCTTCCTCGGTCAATCCTGGTCTAACAAAAACACTCAGACACATAAAAGTAAATCTTATTTTTAAAAAAGTTCTTGTGAAGTCAAGCATCCCCTATGACCATTTTCATATATTTTGTATATTCCCATTTCAAGGGACTACAGATTCTGGCCCAGAAGCCTTTTTTCTTCCTAGCATTTACTGTGTGGTCTCAGACAATTTATCCACTCTTGCTAAGATAATAAACATCAGTGTTCTTTCCTGTTGTGAAGTAATATACTACTTCCTAGCATGGGTAAAGATTAAGCAAAGTACTAATAACATGATTCTTGGTAGGCAGCATGGGCTTGAGTCAGGACCAAAAGATGGGAAATTGAAAGGCTATAAGAAGGGGAGAAGTCCTCACACCAGGATCTGACACAACTGATAAAAATAAAACATTTATAGAATCTGGTTATGGTGGCACATGTCTATATTCATCCTAACACTCAGAAAACTGAAGCAAGAGGTAAGAAGTTCTTAACTACATAAGACCTGCCTAAAACAAAATACACAGCACCATGTTTTATACTTATTTTTACACCTTTCTTAGTTTTCAAATCCTACTGTAAATTATATCATTTGGGCAAAATAACTTAGAACATCCCAATGTCATGTATAGCCATTGTCAATACACTGTACCATCATGAGATGCTCACACCCATGCTTGGGTGCCTATTACTGTTTTTCAACTATTCATATGAAACATTAAAAGATGTTATTGTACACATTTCGTACCTCGCCAAACTGAGAACAGAACTAGTCCTGAATGCAGTAGCAATGGGGACTGTTTGGGATGTCAGCTCAGCAGGTCTCCAGCAGTGGCATCGGTGATCACACACTGCTGGGCATTCCAGATCCATGACCCAAACTGCCAACAGTAGCATACAGTTCATCAGTTTGTGACAACACCAGCATTTCTTACTCGGCTCTTCCAGTACCAAGCCGTCCTTATTTCTGCTCCTGTAGCTTCCACAGATACACAAGCCAGTTTCATTGACCAGTCTCCTTTTTTGCTTCACCCTGCACAATCACATCTTTCTCCACTTGGCTTTCACATCCATCCTTTCCAAAAGGATCATAGCGCTAAGGCCAAGAGAAACCTATTGTCATATTTGTAGGGAGTGAAGAACACCCCTCATACATATACTTGTTTAACATGGTCATGTCAAGAATCCCCGTGCCTCAGACTCATGGGAGCAGAAAAGCCATCCTTAGGTCGTTGACTGTGTGCAGAAAATCTCTACTAAAGCGTCCTCCACCTCACCCCACACCAGATGTTTACAGCCTGAAGATAACTCCCCTACAGAGACTAAGAATAGCCAATCTACCTCCTTGGTCAGCGGTATAAATAACCCTACCTCCATGTGTATCTGTACGTAATGATCCAGCTTCCTTGCTACTGAATGCAATAGCCCCACCTTCCTGTTCAAATCCAAAAAAAAAAAAAAAACAACTCACTAAGCTTCCAGGTGCTTCAGCTTCTCCACAGACAGCTCAGTCCATCTGATCCTGGCTCTTCTGTGTATCTATTTACCTTTCCTTCCATGAGCTCCCTCGTCAAGTTAACCTTTGGAGCCACACAGGACTCAGCAGATAGTGTTAATGGGCATCTATCTATTTCCCTCTTTACTTCTTTTCTCCTGCACCTCTGTATGTATGTACCTCTCTGTGTGTGTACATGTATGTGTGTAAATGTGAAATGGGTAGTATCCCATATCTCTTGATAACTTTGCTTTATTCCAACTAGTCTTGAATTTATCTATTCATTTATCTGTGTGCATAGTATGTGGTGGTTAGAATAAAAAAGTCTCCCACAGGCTCATGGGGAGTGGCACTATTAGGAGGCTTTGTTGGATTAGGCGTGGCCTTATTGGAGGAAGTGTGTCAAAGTTTCAAATGCTTAAGTCAGGCCCAGTGTCCCTCTCTCTTCCTGATGCCTTCCAATCCAGATGCAGTACTCTCAGCCACCTCTCCAGTACCGTGTCTGCCTGCATGCTGCCACGCTTCCTGCCATGATGATAATGGACTAAACCTCTGAGCTGTAAGCCAGCCCAATTAAATGTTTTACTTTAAGTGTTGCTGTGGTTATCATATCTCTTCACAGCAAAAGAAACCCTTACTAAGACATGGCATGAGACAGACATGTTTCTGTCTAGATAGATTGTCAATAGTCCCAACTTCTTGTCTTTTAAAAGTCATCTTTTGTATAAAGTAAATATATACATACTGTTAAGGTTTTATTAAAGATGTACCCTTCCCTGGTTTCTATTTTTGTGTTTCTTGTGGGTTTTGTTAGTGATGTTCATTTGTGGAGAAAGAACAAAGATGGGTGGGTAGGGAAGCAGAGGGAATCTGAGAAAAATTTTGGGAGGGTGTAATCATGATCAAAATATATTGTATGAAAAAATTTTGATAAAACACTCCCTAAGACATATATATAAAAATCTTGACTCCCAGCTGGTAGATCTAGTCATTGAGATGTGATTGATCTTGGGAGTTCTGAAGCAATTAATGTATTAATCCATTGGCTGGTTTATAATTTGATAGCATTTTTGGAGTTCATGGGTTCTTTTAGAGGTAGAGCCTCATTGGAGGAAGTTGGTGACCAGGGTATGTACTTGGAGGCTGTAAGATTATTAAAGGCAGCTGTGGAGAGACAGAGGTAGAAAGAAAGAGAGGCTTGGTCTGACCTTAAGCGGGACCATGTTTATTGACAAAGTGGGAATTTTTGTCATTTGTGTGTGCAGAGGGTCAAAATGCCCACAGAAGATGGAATATGGCCCTGTTAGGGTCTGTAAGATCCTCTAAAAGACCACCAGATGTGTATGCAACAGGAGCAAAAATTCCAGCACTCAGGGGTTTGACAAAGTGGCAAATGGTAACCCCGTGAGAAGCCTACAGGCTCCTTTTAAGCATAGCCAGGAGGAATCCTAGCTGTGGATACATATACTTTGAAGTGATTGGGTATAGACCTTATTGGTACAGGATTCAGCTTATGATTGGCTCGTGACTTCTGGTCAGCAGCTGTGGTTACAGTGTTAGGGACTAAAAATGTCAAGAGCAGCTCCTGCTTGTGTCCAGGTAGGACGGTGATTGACTACCAAAATGGATGTACTTCCTGAGGGTCTGATTGAAGCCAGACATGTGTGAACATAGGATGGTGGGGTAATATGAGGCAGAGATCTTAGCAAACTTTCCCTTGGGGGACAAACACATAAGACAACTAGCCCTGTTAGGGTCAGTCCTGTTTTAAGAGGGGATGGGTGCTTCAGTCCCTTACAAGAGCAGAACTGACTGTTACAGTCTGAAAGGGAAGCTGGGAAGTGTAGTCTTAACAGAAACTATCAGGACCCTTTCTCATCCTGGGCCCTTCTCTATCAGAAGATCTGCTTCTCATTCATCATGATGTGAGTGGCCTCTGTCATGAGCTCCCTGCCTCATTTCAGAACTAACGCAATTCATTAAGGAAATATTCCATCGTCCTGGGTGGAAGACTCAATATAAGTACATTGAATACTCCTAAATTAGCAAATTCTATACAGTTCCTCCTTTGCTGTCTTTTCTTCATACAGAAGTCTCATGTGTGTGAGAGAGAGGCTGCATGCATCTACGTGCACCATGTATGTGTCTGACGCCCGAGAAAATTGGCAAAGGGTGCTGATTCTCTGGAACTGGAGTCACCAATAGTTGTGAACCATCATTTAGGTGCTGAGACTTGAACCTGAGTGCTGTACAAGAACAAGTGTTCTTGACCTCTGAGTCATCTTCCAGCCCCAGGGGCCCCAGAAGCCCCAGGATTTTTTTTGTGGGGGGGGAACTTATTGTTTATTTGTTTTTGTCTTTTGTGACAAGGTCTCACTATATAGCCTTGGCTTGCTAGGAACTCATTGTACGGGACAGACTGGCTTAGAACTCACAGAGATCCTCCTGCCTCTACCTTCTAAATGCTGGGATTAAAGGCATGTGCAGCCATCCCCATTTTAGAAGCTACAGTTAAAAGCCTAAGTCAGATCATGTCAGGTGTGGTGATGTAACACGCCCCTAGACCTTAGCACAACTGACTCCATGATGGAAGTGTCATTCAGGCTGTAAAATCAGCACATAGACAGCTCCGCTTGCCAAAACAAAGTAAAGACCGAATCCATCGAAGTTCATAGTTCTGGGAAAGTCTCTACATGTGCTAACCTTGCTTTTTGGCTTTTGTAGTTTGGTTTTGGGCTAACTGTTCTTGTTAAATGAAGTATATAAACCCAGGATATGGTTTTCAGGCTTAAAATCCTACCCCCCAGGAAACCTTGGAGCTTTTGTGAAAACTCGGTGTAGTCCCCAGCTGCCTAATAAAGACTTTCTATTGGCTTAAACCCATGTGCAAGCAGTTTTCTCTGGTGTCTACATGCCTGTTATCATAGCATTTGAGACATGGAGGCTGAACTGCTACTAAACCTAGGGGAGTCACAGTTGGTACCCTGTAGTCATACATTTCTCTGTCTTGCCCGGCTGATCCTGCAGCCATCCGGTCCTAAATAATCACATAAAGGCTTATATTAATTGTAAATTTATGGCTTATGGCTCAGGCAGGTTACTTGCTAGCTCTTACTCTTAAACTAACCCATGATTCTTATCCATGTTTAGCCGCATAGGTTGGTACCTTTGCTAGTGATCTTCCAGGCTCACCCTCCAACGTGATTAGTATGTGCACCACCATATCAGTTGTTGGGTCCCTGTGTAACCTCCACATCCCCTCCAGATACCTGAGCTGCATTGTTCTTCCTCAGACATTGAGCACAGTCACTCACCATAAGAACACAAAGCCTTCTCATCCTCTCTTACCTTCCCTTCCTGTGAGTCTCTGTTGAAACAAAGACCTTCCTCTACTGTACCTTTAAATTACCAGGGGCTGGGGATATAGCTCAATGTATTCAGAACACTGGCCCAAAATATCAAGCCAGTCCACTGAACTCACAAAGCCTTTTATTCTGTTGGGGTTTGGTGAACTTCTTTATCATGGCCATGCAAGTGTTTTATTGTCTGTCCACACTTTTCTATAACCATGTGAACTACATGAGGAGCTCTACTTTATTTATATATTTACCCATAGTATCTAGAATGGTATTGAACATGTGCCAACTTCTCAGTACCTATGGCTTAAATGTACAGTCTCAGGATGTTCTGCTCTTACTAAGTTTTCAACATGTCAAGCAGCTCTTCAAAAGTTTTCCCAGAATGGAAGGCATTCTAAGAATACTTCCAGGGTTAAAATGGAGCAAACTGTGCTTTGGTCCCACAAACACATCTGCCACCTTCCCTAAACCAGGATTTCCTAATCTATAAAAAAAAAAAAAAAAGAAAGAAAACCAGGCATGATGACTTGTATTACAGCATTTGGGAGGGGAAGGTAGGAGGATCCAAATTCAAGGTCATTCTTAACTACTTAGCAAATTTGGGGTAGCCTGGACTAAATGAGACCTTGTTTCAAAAGAGAAAGCAAAATAGCACACACACACACACACACACACACACACACACACACACACACACACACACACACACACACACACGAGTCAGCAAACAACCCTCAAAACAAAATCAAACAAAAACCAGAAAAAGTTGAGGCTGTAGCTCAGTGGCAGAGTATTTAGTAGTATTGTATGACTCCTTATTTGATCCTCACACCACATAAATAAATAAATATAATAAAGAAAATAAAAAGGGGAAAAGTATCCTCATAGAGTTGGGTGAAATTAAAGAAAAAGCATATGTATAAAATAACACATCCCAGGTTCTGTTAGAGTGACTGTAGGTATGTTTTGACAGTCTATAGTCTACTCTGACTGCAGACCCACACCTGTGCCCATCATACAGTCTAAACATTCAAGCCATCATTTTGTTTTGGTCATTTAAAAAGGTTTTTATTTGTGTGTATATGTGTATTGCTACAATATGTGTAGGCACCTGTGGAGGCCAGAAGAGAGCATGATCTTTCTTGAAGATGGAGTTACAGGCATTTAGAAGCTGCCCAGAATTGATGCAAACTATTTGCTGCAAACCAAATGCAAGTCCTTTGAAAGAACTGCTGAGATATTGGACTCCAAGAATGGAGTCATAAGGAGTTTTCTAAATCCTTAGGAAAAAATTCCAAAAAACAAGACAAGAGTCTTGTGACCTCGGTTTCTTCTAAAACACGGAATTGTTCTTGGATTCTGCTTGTGCCCCCAGGGGAAGCTAATAGGAGTGAGTTTCAGATCAAGTATCAATAGTGGATACTATTATTCTCCTCTATGGAGAAACATGTTTTTGCTGTGTTTGGCTTTCCCCATTAAGGGTGACTTGCCCTTGGGACTGTGCACTTTACTCCTGT
Source organism: Phyllotis vaccarum (assembly GCA_033318265.1). NCBI lineage: Eukaryota > Metazoa > Chordata > Mammalia > Rodentia > Cricetidae > Phyllotis > Phyllotis vaccarum. The sequence goes on along the minus strand of JARWLC010000016.1, from coordinate 67,576,706 downwards.
GACTCTTCTTAACCAGCAGAGTATAAGTTGTCTGGTGCTCTGAATAAAGCTGGCCATTGCATGAGACTTTAGTCCAGCTCATTTTAAACTCTGCTTTCCCACCTACAGAGCAGTAAACACTGAGACATCACTCCAGCCCTGTTTTGGTCATTTTGATACAGCTGTTTGGATATATCGAAGTATGTTGTGATTTTTGACAAACCCCTTTTGTCACAGATACATGTATATTTGGCTTCCTAAAATATCATTAACTGGCCCAGCAGCGGTGGTGCACACCTTTAGTGTCATAACTCCAGAGGACACAAAGAAACCACACACACATCATTACGCCTTCAGGTTCCAAAATTTACAATTTTATATTTATAAAGTACTCTTGAAAGCACAATCTCAATGCTAAAGTTGAGAACTGGATTTGGGGTTGGGATCCAGCTGATGGACAAACTATTAATGATCATAGAACATTTACCAGATTCCTTTTCCTTGGAAAAGTCTGCTAAGCAATCAAGACAAGCCCAGAGTCTCACTTCAAACTTGAATGATTTGCCCTCTTGATGTCTCAGATTTGTTCCTTAAAATTAAATATACTGGGGACAAACAGGCATGACAGCACACCCCTGTGATCTTCACACGAGGGAGGAGAAGATGGGAAGATCGGTTTATCTTGGCTACTTAGTGAGTTCAAGCCTTGCCTGAACTACTTAGGACCCTGCTCAAAACAAAACAAAAGGATAGAAATATATTGGGAGCAGGAATGTGGAGGTTTGGCTCACAGTGAGGCTCCAGACAAACACAAGAAACCTTCTATGGCCTTCCCAGTCATTCCTTCTGTTCAGTAACAGATATATTTAAATACCATCTTTTATCTTGATGCTTTAGAGAACAAGTTAGATATTCCGTTAGAGGCTCAGCTAATTATAAATGACTTAAAGACATTTTTGGGGGAGGATTTGGAGAGATAACCCAGCAGTTAAGAGCATTTGCAGCTCTTCCAGAGGAACCAAATTTGATTCCCAGCACCTCCATGGAGCAATTCACAACACCCCATAACTCTAGCTCCAGGGGATCTGACATCCTCTTCTGGCCTCTCTTCGAGCATCCCAACACACAGAATTTGCACACATACAAACACGCACACATACACACATAAAGAAAATATTTCAAAAGACTTATCTTTTTCTTATTGTATTTTTTAATCCAAAAGACTGTATTTTTTTAAATCCAAAAATAGGGCTGGCGATCTATCTCAGTGAACATTCTTCCTCCATATGCAGAAGACCCCAGGTATGATCCTCTGCATGAGCTGTGCATTATTGGGAAGTGAGAGGTGAGGGTGGATCCTCTAAGGACCCAGGTTAGGCTTAGACTTATTGCTGACACCACATAAGATCACACAGTTGGTTTCAGAAGGTCAAAGGAAAAAAAAAAAAAAAAAGGTCTTTGCTCAACCCTAAACAGGGCATCTATGTCAACTCCAAAATGGCTTAGAGCATCCTGGGAGAGAGACTTCTGGTCATGACACACTCATTGTATTCATGAACTCACTGAAGCTGTGGTCACCTACACAAAAGCCAAACAAGGTCAAGTCAACTAGTTTAGTCAACATTCCAGCAGGCAGCTCTGACTTGACTCAGTGAGTTAAAAAAAGAAGACCCGAAGATGGAAAGGTGATGTATGGGAGAGTATCTTGAGTAAGTAGGAGATGGTAGTTACTATTGATATACATCGTACGCATGTATAAAATTACCAAATGATAATAAAATATTATTTAAAATAAAGAATTCACCACCATTCCACTTTCATTTTAAAATCAAACACTTAAAATATATTGATAAGGCTTTAATCCTATTTTTACATTTCATCAGAAGCCCCTAAAAATGCAACGTTTATGAGTCTCTTGACCTAGGAAGACCCTAGTGGCATCAAAACACTGCCTTTCAGAAGTCTCTTACTCAGAATTGCCTGTTACAAAGTGGTTACAATTGCAAAACATGGGCTGGAAATCCCCACTGTCGTCCTGGTTCTGTGGCTGGTGCTCCAAGGAGTTCCGTAATGAGTCAAGAAGAGTCACAGATCCCAGGAACCTGCAACACCCTGCACGCCACAAAACCTCACCACCTCTCCTCCCAGAAGCAGGAAGCTGCCTGGCATCAGGGAGTGGGTAGCAGCCTCCTAGAGTCTAGTGTAGGTCTATATCTTTCTAGTATAACCTGAGGATTTCTATCTATTGACCGTCATCTGGCTACAGTATCATGTGTGTTTCTATGGAGAGATAGAAGACACAAGAGAATTCACTGAAGCTGGAGGACCAGCTATTCTGACATTTACAATGGTGATGAAATCTTGGCTGACCTCTGACTTCCACATGTGTGCCCTGCCAGGTGTACAGTTACATTCCCACACAAAGATGAGGAGAGAAACAGAGCCAGCAGTATACCTGGAGTTAATTAAATAAGTGCCATTGAAAGGTTTACTGTGTTATTCACAAAACAACTTTAAGCCAAAACTTTAATGGTAACAAAAGTCTAATCCAAAAATGCAAATATTACAAACAAAAATGGAAATATCACTATGTGTCAATCACTTGAAGTCATTTATTCAGGGAATTCTTAGAGTCACTGACAGGAGGACATTGTCACACTTTCAGATCAACTGAAAGATGTCCTGAGACACTAGAGAGATCTTGAGGCTAGCTGAATGTTGTCTGCAGCCCACTGACCAAGAACCTACACCGAGGGACACTCTGATGAACTTGAAAAATGCCTGTAGTTTTGAAAATGCCAGTTGGCAGAGGTGTACTTTAAGAGTGGGGACTTACAGATGCTATGAAAATCACTAGCAATCTTTTGGGAGGGATGCGGTGTTAATGAGTTTGATGTCAGCTTGACACAGTCATTTGGAAAGAGGAACCTCAAATGAAAAAAAAAAAATACCTCTATCAGACTGGCCTGTCGGCATGTAGTGGTTGGGGGCATTCTCCTGATCAATAATCAATGTGGATGGTCCCAGCTCATTATGGGCCAGTGTCACCCCAGAGCAGGTGGTCCTGGGTGTATAACAAAGCAGGCAGAGTGAACAAGCCAGAAAGCAGCATTTCTCCAAGGCTTTTTCAGTTCCTGCCTCAAGTTCCTTTCAGGGTGGACTACGATGTGGAAGTGTCAGCCAGATAGACCCTTTCTTTCCCGGTTTGCTCTTGGTCATGGTGTTTATCACAACAGGAACCCTACGTAAGGGAGCCTATTGGACGTTGTTTGTGCCCTCTCTTACCCCCTGACTGAACTCAATATTTTTCAACAAGAACTAGAAAAAGTTCCGGTTGGTTTCCCTTATTTTATTTTGCAAGGGGAGATATTTTCTCTGAGTAACGTAAATCCACACAAAAGTTTCTTGCAAAGGGTAAGTTTCCAGCATTTCGAGGCTCCTGAGTTACTCCCCACTTCCCTATCTCTGAGAGTCTGTTTCAAAACAAAGAAACCACCCCTTCAGCAAAAATTGATTTAGGAGGCATATGAAGATCTATTCTTAGGCACATAGCAAGGTCAAGGAGAGCCTGGGCTGTATGAAAACCTGTCACAAACCCAAAACTCAGAAGGCCTGGTGTGACATCCAAGGGCTAATCGCAGCTCTTGAAAGGTGGAGGCAGGAGGGTCTGGAGTTGATCATCCTCACCTACATAAATTCCAGGTTCACTTGAACTAAATGAAGAACGCACCTCAACCAAACAGGACAGATGATATGGGAATGTCTTTTCTGTATGCTGTGAATATCATTCTTTAAATAAAAGAGCTGTTTTGGCCCATGACAGGCACCGTAAAAAAAATAAACAAAAAAATCAAAATAAATAAAAAAGACAAAGTCAAAAACAAATCAGGCCAACTTATATATATATACATATAAAACACAAATAAGCACAGACCACGTGACAAAACAAATTAATAAAAATAAATTAAGTTAAAATAAAGTATCTAACAATATGCCTAAGCCACAGGCCAACCAACATAAAGTCTAAGTCATTTTTAAAACCATTTTTAAAACAACAGCGGGTGGCTAAGCGGTCTAAGACTGACTACAAGTCTATGAGTCTGAGACCTCTGGCCGCCCGAGACCAAAAACACCTTATTATAACAGATGATGCCAGATATTGCAATAAATTTTATATGTAATATATTAAATATAGGATTAATATTTACTTGGAAGTAATTTAGGAAGATGTTTCAGCGATTAGATGGTCTAAGCGATAGATGTTGATCCAATCTCTCAAGAAGACAGGAACAAATGGGCACACAAGATCCCAGCAGCCCCTTTGGAATGGGGCTGGCCACACCCCCTTCAGGCGCCCGGGATCCTGGGTATGGGCCTTCCAATATTATCAGCTAACACCTGAATCCACCACAGACAGACACCATGGGCATCTTCCACACTAATGTCTGTGCCTGTGTTGTTATAATAAATAACACAATGTCACAATAAGTAGTAACTCAGAAGGTACTGAATTCTTCCGTTTGGTACTGTCTATCTTCCCTAATTGGGACTTGATCTTTGAAGGGGCAAGGAAAGCATCCATCAGGGATCTCTCCGAATAAGTAACATTAGCCTCCATGCCAGGGTTGTATAGAGACAGTTCATTCCATACACTTCTTAATGTATATAAACTCACCTAACAAAATATTATTTTATTCTTAAAATGTTACCAAATCTTCTTGTCATTACACAGGCTTAGATTTGTAAAATAAAATAAATAAATTTTAAAAAAATAAATAAAATAAATAAATACTTTGGAAAATAAAAATGAAATCGAAATATTTAGATTATAAAGCATTCAATATTGACCTGAATGTTAAAGATTGATTGACATTTAGAAAATTATTTTTAAATGAGGAATGGATATATAAAATGTAATATATATATATAATGCATAGTTGAATAAAATTATATACCATTTATAGAAAATGTATTCAAGTGGAGATGAACATATTAGATGAATTAAGTCAATCCCAGAAAGATAATGTACTTTCTTTCATGTGCAGTTCCTAGATTTTATGTAGATAAAGATCATGTATATAAGTGAGACATAAAAGTATAAAAACCACTGTCTGAGGAACAAAGGAACTGAGGCAGGGAAGGGGCAGATGACATGGGAGGAATTTGTTCAGAGTCTATTATATTGTTCTATGAAGTGCTTCTTATGCAATCCAGTTCTATATACAATGACTATACATGAACGCAAATTAACCAATTAGATTTAAAATGTCTATATAAATAAAACAGCAAAGTCAAATTAAAATGGAAAAATGTCTCTCTCCTGCCACCAAGGACTGTGTTGATGTCCATGGCTCCTCTTGCCATCAAGGGCCACGTTTATTCCAGGGGTCTGGGCCTTTACCTGGGGCCATGTTGATATCTAGGGTCCACACTGTTGCTGGGGCTGTGCTGATATAGATGCCCTTCGCCTCCACCTGGGGCTATGGTGACATCCAGACTCTGCCAAGGACCATATCTGGATCAATGGGCCTACTGCAGCTGGGGTGTATAGAAGTCCATGACCCATGTTTCTACCTGGGTCACATGGATGCCTGGGATCTAGGCCACAACCTGTAACAGCCATCCTGATCTTAGTGGCCATGGCTTCCACCTGGAGCTAGGATGTTGACTAGGCCTAGCTGCTACCTAGGCCCATGTGTGAGTCAGTGGTCCAGCTGAAGCTGGAGTCTATGTTGAAGTCTGTGACCAGGTGGCCACTAGTGCCACTTGGAGGCCTGGGGTCTGGGCTTCAAGCTGTAACCTTGTTTGAGTCTGGGGCCAAGATACAGCCAGCGTTATGGAGTGAGAGGTTTCTGGCCCGGACTTTCTGGCCTAACCTCAAGGTCTAGACCCGCAGACCCGCAGTCCCACAGTCCCACAGAGATACACAGATGCCTTCATTAGTTTTTGGCTGATCAGCCTCAGGCCCAGGCATATCACTTGCTAGCTCTGTACCCTTCACCTAACCCATGTCTCTTGTTCTGTTCAGCCATGCGGCTCGGTACCTTTTCTTAGGGCAGCATAGTTGTCCTCTGCTTCTTCCAGGCCTCTCTCTGGAATTCTGTCTGGAATTCTGCTTTCAGAGATTTTCTTATTCTGGTAGCCCCGCCTACACTTCCTGCCGGTCTTTGGCCAATCAGCTCTTTTTATTAAACCCCAGTGGGTGGGACAATTATTTACCATGAAACAATACAATACCCCTACAGGGTTACACAGATTTGAGTGGCTTGCACTGCTACCCAATGCCATGCTGACATCTGGGCCAAGTCTTTGGCCCTACTGCAACCAGAGTATGTGTTGATTTCTGAGACTCCTGTTACCATTGAAGGCCATGCAGACACCGGAGGTCTGGGGCCATGTTGGTGGTCAAGGGCTATAGGGATGCTGGGGCCATGTCCATCTGTGTGGCATACACTGCCACCTGGGGTCATGGTAACATCCAGACCTGCCTGCTGCCAAAGACCATGTATTGGTCCATAGTCCCACCGTGGATGGTGTCTGTGCCAATATCCAAGTCCTGTATTGCCACCAAAAGTTGCATAGAAGCCCAGGGTTGGGGCCACAATCTGAGAACTTGGTGGTGTCCAGGGTCCATGTTACCACCAGAGCCATTCTATTCTGAGTGGCTAGAGCTTCTGCCTGGAGCCAGGATATTGTCTGGGTCCATGGTCCAGCTTCAGCTGGGGTCTGTGCTGATGTCTGTGGCCCATGTCACCTGGGGGAGCGGAACACCAGAACCATGCATGATGAAATCAGAGTTTTATCCTGAGCCAGCCCTGCCCTTTGATGTCCCAGAGAAAGCTGTCTTTGCCTCTCACTAGACACTGCATCAAGAGAGCACTGTTCTTGGGAGATGGCCCCACCCCTCATCACACTGATGGCTTGGGCATAGGGGCACTGGCTCTGCTTCCTCACCTGAAGAAGGTGGACCCAGTGGCCCAGAATGACCAGCTCAGCTGCCACCTAAGCCTACAGCTGGGCCTTGGGTTGGCCCAGCCCAACATCTACCCCATTTAGGACCTGCTGGAGCTCATCAAGGGATTGGTCCTGTGGAACAACACCAGTAGGCTCTCCATGAGTGGAGGTGGCTGTGGGGTATCCAGAGGAATTCAGTGAGGACCCAGTGATGATGGTGGACCAGAAACCAGAGGCCTTGAACCAGACCAGTGACTCACTGCAACGAGCGTTTGCTAGTAAAATAGATTGTACAAAGGGATCTGCTATGTGACACACTGCTCCCAATGTCAGGTATGACTGGAGAGAGGCAGGAGAGAGAAAGGAACAAAGAGGGGGTTTGTTCATTTGGTTGGTTGGTTTTGTTCTTATTTTGTTTGTGTGTTTACTTGCTTTGTTTTGGTTTGGTTTGGTTTCTTAAAAATTTTCTTTTGGGGTGTGTTTCAGGGATGAGAAACGGATATGGGGGGACTGGGAGGTGAGCAGAATTAGGGTGCATGATATGAAATTCCCAAAGAGCAAAAAAATTATGTTAGTAATAAAAAGGTCAATATCTCAAATTAAAAAAAAAAAAAGTACAAATGGAGAAAGAGAACCTTATTGGTTGGGGGCTGGTTCAGTGGATTTGATGCTCACCACACAACCATAAGGACCTGAGTTGAAATCCTCAGCATCCATGTAAACAGTCAGGCATGGTTGTACATGTGTATAACCCCGGTACCAGAGAGCTGGAGAATCCTGACCGCTTTCAGACCACTCCGACTAGTTGAATTGGTAAGCTCCAGGTTCAGGTGAGCAACCGTCTCAAATAATTAAACAAATAGGATGGAAAGCAATAAAGGAAGACATCTAATGTCAATCTCTGGCCTCTATAAATACACACAATTTCATACATGCAACTGTGCATTTGGGGGACTCATTTATTCACACACACACACACACACACACACACACACACGCACACACACGCGCACGCACACACACGCACGCACGCACGCATGCACACACACACACACACACACGCACGCACGCACATGCACGCACGCACGCACGCACGCACGCACGCATGCACACAAAGTCATGTATTATTAGAAGTACTTAGGGTATTGTTCTGGCTTTGTTTCTGTTATCGTAAGTGCCATGACCAAAATCAATGGAGAAGGAAAAGGTTTATTTCATCGTCCAGGTTACAGTCCATGAGCAAAGGAAGCCCGGGCAGGAAACAAAGGCAAGAGCCTGAAGCAGAAACGGTACAGAAACACTGCTTATTAGTGAGCTTAGCTCACATTCAGCTACATTTCTTGTGCATGCCAAATCCACCTGCCTAGAAATGGTATCACACACAATGGGCTGGACATTCCTACATCACCACAGACAAACCTACAGGCCAACCTGATGGAGGCAGTTTTTCTGCCTGCGGCTCCTTTTCCTAAGCAAGACAACCAAGATGAGCCATCACAGATATCTAGGGTGTTTAGGACGATACATAGTAATGTCTTTTGTTTATGATCAAATGGCTAACAGTGGAGGGAGCAGAAAATGTAAAACAGAAACAGTTAGAGGACCTATGCAAAGGATATGAAGTGTGCCTTGTGTGGAACCCACAGACCTGCCACCTGAGACCGCTTAGCCGCCCGCCCACCGCTCAGGACCCCAGAAATGACTCAGACACTTATATTAACTTCATGCTGTTTGGCCTATGGCTCAGGCACATCGCTAGCTAACTCTTACATCTTAACTCAACCCATTTCTATTAATCTGTCTGCCACGAGGCCCGTGGCTCACCGGTGTTCCTTACATGTTTCTTCTTGGGCGGCTTCAGCTCGATCTGCCTCTGACTCCGCCCTTCCTTTCCTACCTATTCTGATTTCTCCTCCTACTTCTTCTATGGTGCCTGTCATGGCCCAAAACAGCTCTTTTATTTAAAGATTGAGATTCACAGCATACATAAACGCATTCCCACATCAGATGCCTGCATCTCTCCAACATCTCTCAAGCATCCCGGCAAGTGCCTGGAAAATACATTTAAAGAGTACAGGGAAAAGCATCCTGATTGCCAGGAAGCAAGGGCCAAGTCAGCTGTGGGAGAAGATGCATGACAATGGTGATCCTTCGACCGCTCTTTGAGGACTTTGTGCTGCTGGATAGACTAGACATGGACCAGACAGACTGTATTATGGTGTCCTTCTTTCGCTTTTTCAAGCAGGCCCAGGCAAAGCCTATAAGAGTCGTTTGCTTTCTGTCTCTTCACCTGTTATTGGCTCTGAAAGTCTATAAACCCCGAGTCCTAAGATAGCAGTTGGCTAGAGGGGGGCCAACTCCAATCAAGGTCATCTCTCTCCTCTTACATCAGCCAAGGGTCCTGAGAGCAAGAAAGAGCAAGAGAGTAGTTGGAAGGTCTGGATCCCAATCCCAAAACCTCCCTTACAGACTAGTCTGGTTAAACCAGGATATAGTCTGGCAAAGTAAAACCTTCCCCATTGGAAATCCTCTGAAAATTCAGAGAAAAAAAAATGTGGTGGGCCGGATCCTGGACACGCCTTCATCCCTAGTCTCAGTTCCACCAAAGCTCAGTGTTTCCTGTGCCTTGTCCGTTATTTCACAAGTGATTTATTGCTTGTTATGAGGTTTCAAGAGAGACGTCTTTATCTTCTGCCAGAAGCCACGCAGCTGGCTGCAGTCTCTCCTGGCCAGCGCCATGGCCAAGACACTCAGTGACCATCTGCTAAACACCCTGGAGGAGCTGCTGCCCTATGATTTTGAGAAGTTCAAGTTCAAGCTGCAGAACACCAGCCTGGAGAAGGGCCACTCCCGGATCCCTCGGGGCCACCTGCAGATGGCCAGGCCAGTAAAGCTGGCCAACCTGTTGCTTGCCTACTATGGAGAGAAGTATGCTGTAAAGCTGACCGTGCAGATCCTGAGGGCTACCAACCAGCGCCTTCTAGCAGAGGAGCTCCGTAAGGCCACAGGCTCAGGTAAGTCCCTTGCCAGCCATGAAGGCTGCTGGTGAAGGAGAGAATGCCCAGACACAAGCTCTCTAGCTTAATGGCTAGGGAAGCCCGCCCACTGCCATGTAAACCCAGCACATTTTGTCTTTCCATGGCTTTTGTAGCCTGAACACTGAAGCTCCCCTAGATGCCTAAAGACTTTAAAAACTGATATTCCGACTGTGGGTCAGAGTTAGGACAGGCAGAGTTTGAACACTCATTCCTAGAGAATTCTTTACTCCGTTTTTCAATCAATACACATACCCAGACAAACAGGCATGAGTATTAACTGAAGCTGTCCTACAGAAAGGTTGGCAGAAGGGGCTGGAAATCCAACCATACTAACATGACTGAAAATCTGATTTAACCACCTGATTTCTTCAGCACACTTTACATGCGTATTTAAATATTCTTTACTTTTAATAAAAGGTTTCTTCGAATTAAAACATAGGCTGCTAATTACAGATTATTTGCATTATGTAGACTTTGAAATTAAGCCCTTTCTGTCATTTTAAACAGAAATATTCTGAAATTTCAGGCAAGTTGGCTTGCTGTTTTTGTTTTTTTGTTTATTTGTTTGTTTTTGGGTTTTTTTGTTTAGTTTTTGGTTTTTAGATAAGGCTTCACTATATAGACCAGGCTGGCCTCAAACTCAGAGAGCACCACCCCCTTCTGTCTCCACCGTGCTGAAATCAGAAGGTGTACCCCAGCATACCCATTCAGACTTGTTTTTAAGTGTCTTCTATACTTATCTTTGTGACCTGGCATTTCCCTCAGCCTGTGTGATGAATGAAAAACAGATTTGTTTATAAGTCCCAATTGATTAGTTTATTAATGTTATGTGTCCATGTGTTTTGTCTGCAAATATATGTGTGCATCACTTACATGCCTAGCTCCATAAAGGCTAAAAGGGGACATCATATCCCCAAGCTTGTTGGCAAGTGCCTTTACTCACTGAGCTGGTTTGCTTTAATTCTTTATTATTGCTTTGTTTTATACATCAATTTTCACATCTATAATCATACATTCATCCACAACAATTAAGCCAGATTTTTACTTTATATTTCATGGTTCTGTGTAATTGAGCTACTGTTGTCTAGAACGTTCTGTGCTTTTCCCTTTAGTAACTTCTGAGGAGACTCTTTCTGCCTTCCTCCAGCCTCACCCTGGAATGTAGGACAACTTCACACCTCTGTCTTGTCTTTCTAGAACATTTATCTGAAGAAAATAGAACTGGCGGTCCTGTCCAGTCTTCTGGAGAGAATAAGCCCAGGAGTGTGAAAGGACCCGATATCCTGGAAGGGGACGAACCAAGGCACTGTGGTGAGGGATCCGACAGCCTGCCACCCAACCAATCCGAAGTGGAGAAGGGCTCCCAGAAGAAGTCTTTGGTCAAAAGGAAGGACCAGAGGGGCCCTGAGAGCCTGGACCCACAGACCAAGCCATGGTCCAGAAGCACAACGCCCCTCTATAGAAAAAGCTTGGTCACCACCCAGTACCCAGGGGAGAAGGATATCCGGGCAAGTGCCCAGCTCCGCAGGAATGCCAGTTCCGCAGGAAGGCTGCAAGGCCTCTGCAACAATGTCCCGGGGAGAAGAGAATGCAAGAAAGCTGAAGCATATTTGCCGTCGGGAAAGAAGCGTCCCAAAAGTCTTGAAATTACCACTTATTCAAGTGAAAGAGAACCCCCAAATCCAAAAACTCTTCTGACTCCAGAAGAAACAACTAATGGGAATCCACACTTGGCCCCTACTCCCATGAGAGAAGCCATCGTGAATGAAGCCCCAGCTCTTGGGGCTTTGGAAAAGCGCTCGGGGAATCCAGAAACTTTCATGGTCCCCAATGAAAACACATTCCGGAACATGTCTTCCAAAGCATCACTGATTGGAGAGGAGGAACACACTACATCCTGGGAGGAAAATGGAACTGGAAGTCCAGAGACCCCCGAGAGCCTGGCAAAGGCAGCTGGCAGCACATTTTCTGAGCTCTGCAACCCCAAAGTGCCTTTGCCACTATGTAAAAAACCAGCCCCAACTCCAGAAGACCCAGTATCCTTAGGATTGACAGCTTGTAAAGGTATCTTCTCCACCTCTCCAGTATCTCCTTTTACTCTTTACCATATTTATTTCGCCGAGATACCTACTTGCCTCCAGGGTCCTTTTGCAAATGTGATGCAGGCACAGAAGAATGCACATTTACACATCTTGCACAAAGGGGTTGAATCAAATTTCATTTGGTGCCTGAGCTCCCAGAAGTTCTTGTATAGAGCCACAGGCTAGGTTAAGAAACTAAGAACAGGTTAAAATATTCCTTTCCCATGATGGCCCCGCAGTGTAAATCTTGGGGCAGAAATTTTGCTAATCACTTTTCTCTGACCAAAAACCCTTTTACTGGGAAATTAGTCATCAGGATTGTATTTGTCTGTGGGAAATAGAAACTACCAGTGTGGAGACAATGCAGAAGCTTCTTCCCCTTTCACACAAGTGTGAGTCATTTGTGTGACCACAACTAAACTTCTACTGAGCTGTTTTTCCACATCAACTTTTTTCCCTGAAATTCATAGCCTCAGAGGTGAAACCATGGCCCCACTAAGAAGAGAACATGGCGGGGCAGAGGGGACATCGTGAAGTAGAGAAGGGTTTTAAAGCTTTCCAGGAGTTCTTTGTCCTCACTTAACTTTTCTTTGACTAGAATTTGATCAAATGGCTTCTGCTAACCACATGGGACTGAGAAGCTTGGCTTGAGCTTGAAGAACAGCCATATAGGCAAACAATTGATTCTGTCACACACAAAAAAAATGGTTTCTTATGGGACACTATGATTTTTGATTGTAATGCAAATTCCTGGCCAGGAAGGCAGGGGAAATGGGGAGCTAATGGATTGGGTCTGATTCTATTTCTTGTGTCTCTCCTGTCATTTCTGATGTATAGGGACACTGCCCGTGGCCTTGGGGCTGAATCTTTATACTTCTATGCCTTCACTGTGAGGTCATCCTTTAGACTCATAAAGTTTCTCTCTTTGCTTTAATTTCTTAGATGGGAACAGGGGACTCACCCAATTTACACATTTCAATGCTTGCAGTGACTTCTGGCCATATTTTCAGATAGGTGTGAAGACCTGTCCATGAATGACCACCTAGCACACAGAGATCATCCCTAGAGCTCTTGCTTGAGTTGTGGGTTATCTGCGTTGGTTTGAAATATGAAATCAGATGCCATCAGCATGCTTTGCTTTCTTCTGTCTGAGCCACTAGACTCGCATCTGTTCAAAGGGAAAACAAAAACTTTACAGCAAAGGGCCATGGGTGTCTCATAGAATAAATACCCATGAATGCCAGGGCCCAGAGAAGCTTCTTCCTTCTCAGCCTCAGTGGCCTGTGTATAGCTTCATTTGGATAGAAGTCAGAGAAAAGCATGCTGGGAAGTGGCCAGCTCAAACTGAGAATGAATGTATCCTATAAACAATTGCTTTCTTGTCACTATCTGAGGTTTGTCACTGAGGACATTTTTCCACTGCTGTGTCTCCAGGAAGGTCACAGGACAAGGCTCCATGTCCTCTTTGCCACACCCAGGAAGGAGACGTGCATGGTGGCACCTGTGTCCAGAATTCTTGCGGCGGCTCCATTGCTCCTGGGGATCCCATGGCCCCAGGCAGATGCTCCCAGTGCCAAAATTCACTTGCGGGGAGGCGCTGTGGAGACCAGAGTCCCCAGCCCCTACCACAGTGTCCGCGTCACATGAAGCAGGTACAGCTGCTCTTCTGTGAGGACCACGGGGAGCCCATCTGCCTCATCTGCAGGTTGAGTCAGGAGCATCAAGGCCACCGAGTGCGTCCCATAGAGGAGGCTGCACTGGAGTATAAGGTAGGTGTTCACTCCCACACCTCAGCTTACGTTCCTCATCAAACCTCTCTGGGATGTGGGTGCATGAGTCAGGATCCCTGGGCTTGAAATGGTAAAAAAAAAAAAAAACAAAAAACAAAAAACAAAAAACAAAAAAACCCAACCAACCAACCAAACAAACAAACAAAAAAAAAACCCTACAAGACAAACCAGAACAGCAAAGAAGGAACCATTCATTTACATTGTTCAGAAGTCCAGGGGGTACTGGTTTCGAGTATGGGTCCGGGGTCCCCCTGTGGGGATCCCTGGGTGATAGATTCACACCATTTCTTCCCTGGGACCCCTCCTCTTGATCTCAATTGCAGCCCCCAGCTCTGCTTCCAGAAGTGGGTTCTTCCCTCTAGATTGGTATGAGCTAAAAATGGCAGGAGTCTAACGTAAGCATCTAAACCAATATTCTTCTCCAGGAACAAATCCAGAAGCAGCTGGAGCGTCTGAGGGAGCTTCGGGAACATGTGGAAGAGCACAGACCACAGAACGATAAGAAGACAGACAATTCCCTGGTGAGGCCCAACAGCCAGGCCCTGTCCCCGTTACACCTGCAGGAAAGAGGCGGGAAGCATGTGGAATGGTTCCTGAGGTTCTGCCCTGACACACAGGTCAGCAGGGATGGTTACCTGTTCTCGAGCCTCAGTGGCAATGGTAGGGAGGTCTATAAGGTGAGCTCATTCACACTTACAGCTCCCTGTCAGGGCAGTCACCTCCAAGGACCTGCACATTTTCTCTTTCTCACAACTGGACAGTTTCGGGGAACTGGGAACTATCACTCCAAAAATTCTCTGTATTGCTTATATACTTATTCTTGGAGCTGGAGATGAAGCTCCGTTGGCAGAGGATAAGCAGAGAATCAATGAGATCTCATGTTCCATTCCCAGTACGGCAAAAGCCAGATGTGGTAGCGCACATAGATAACCTCAGCATTTGGAAGGTAGAGGATAAATTCATTAACACAGTTAAGTCCCAAACAGCCTGGGCTGTTGGGACACACTTTTAATCCTAACACTTGGGAGAAAAGGGCCGGAAAATTGCCACAAGTTTGAGGCCAACCTGGCCTATGTCAAGTTCTGGGCTAGCCAAGGCTACATAGACAGACCCTGTCTTAAAATGAGAGTAATAATATTTTTATTTATAAATTTTATTTTAAAAAAAACCACATTGACTTTTGTTTTTCCCCCAGTTCTAGGAACAGGACCTAGGGCTTTATATTTTCTATGGATTTTATTCTTAAGATAAATCCCTAAGCCTCTCCCTTTTTTGGTTTTTAGACTAGATCTCATTATATACTCCTGGATAGCCTGGATGCCAACCTACTGGAATGACTTCATTGGAGAGAATTTCTCTGTGTAGCCCAGGCTGTCCTGGAACTCTGTATAGACCAGGCTAACCTCCAATTCAGATATCTGCCTGTCTCTGCCTCCCAAGTGCTAGGTTTAAGGGAATACACCACACATCCCCCACAGAATGGCTTCATTTTAACTAAATACACCTGCAAGTACCCTACCAACAGATTTAAGATCATATTCCTAGACACTGGGACTTCAACGTGGAAATTCTGGAGAGAAAACTATTGATGTGGCCACCATATTCAATGGATTTTCCCAAGAGCTTGCCTCTCTTGTTTTTGGTCTGTTCTGGAGAGTTCCGTACAGAGTGCTCCCACTTTGGAGCTCTGGTCTCCAAGAGGCTAAGAATCTTGGTTACATTTAAACTGCTGTGAAGATGGGAGCTGGGCTCAGCGGTTAAGAGCACTTGCTGCTCTTGCAGAGGGACCCAAGTTCAATTCACAGAACTTACATGGTGGCTCACAAGCATCCACAACTCCATTTCCAGGGGATCTGAAGCCATCTTCTGACTTCTGAGGGTATCAGGCACACATATGGCACACAGACATGCATTCAGGCCAAACATTCGTTCACATAAAATAAAAATAATCACTACAAAGAGACATTGTGACCAAAGCAACTTATAAAAGAAATAATTTAATTGAGAGCTCAGAGTTTGAGAGGGTTAGAGTCCATGACCATCATGGCTGGAAGCATGACAGCAGGCAGGCATGGTGCTGAAGTAGTATCTGAGAGCTTACATCTTTATCCACAAGCATTAGGCCAAGAAAGAGAAAGAAATAAATGGGAATAGTGTGGGCTTCTAAAACTTCAAAACTCAATTTCTGCAACACATTTCCCAAAACCACACCTCCTATTCCTTCCTAAACAGTCCACCAACTGTGGACCAAACATTCAGATATATGAGCCTATGGAAACCATTCTTATTCAGATTTCACACTAAGGAAGCCTGCCTCTAATCTCTGTGAGGTGGGCTCTAAGGGAATCCCTGGGTGTGTACCTCCAGCCTACAGCACACACCCATACATCTCCCAATTCTATGTTCCCTAGAAACAAACAGAAACCCAGCAGCAGGGGGCGTCAAGTCATCTTGAGAAGCTATACCAATTCTTGGAGAATCAGGAGCAACTCTTTGTGACCTGGCTACAGGACCTAGGCCAGATCATTGGCAAGGTCCGGGAGACATATGACACCCGGGTTTCCCGAGACATTGCCCTCCTGGATGAACTGATCAGAGAATTGGAGGCCAAGCAAGACCAGCCAGAATGGAAGCTCATGCAGGTGAGTGTGAGTGTGAGTGTGCCTGGCCTTTCCCTACCTCCTGTGCCCACTGGGGTAACTCAGGCTCTTGTCATTGCCCAACGAAAGAAGTGACGCTGTTGGGGCCCAGAATGGAACTTGGTCTCAATGGCCCATGGTGTCTTTTGGGCTCATGCCTTTTGATAAGATCTTTTGGGAGACCAGAGGATCTCAGCATCTAGGATGCCCCTGACATCTGCCAGAAAGATTACAAAGGAGTGTTCCTATGTCCCCTAGAACTAGAGTCTTTGAGAGGCCAGAGGCCATGATTCTTGGATAATGGTAATGGAGAGCTACCCTCTTTTCTCTCCTAGGACATTGGAGTCACGTTGCACAGGTACAGAGATGTCCCGTGGTGTCCCCTTGGGTGTCTTGCAGGAAGTATTTGGATGGGATGGTCCTAGGAGAGACCTGGTCTGTAACTCAGGACTCTGGTTTCCTGAAGCTTCCTGAGACCATCCCTCCTGGATGTGTGTGGGAAGAACAGGTGGAAGCTGGGAGGGCCCGGATGGAACACTGAGAAGGGGTTATCCCAGTCCGGGATGGTGGTTTCTGTCCCCCCCCCAATGGATTACATTCCATGTCATCTGTTTTATGACAGTGGCCCCTGAAGAACTGTCCCTGACCTCAGGGACAGTTGGGGGGACCGGCTTGGAGGTGGGCTAAGCCCAGCAGGCAGGGGAAAGAGAAAGAGAAAGACAGAAAAGACTACATCTCATAGCTACTTGGGAGCTTTACAAAATGCTGCTGTCTAAGCCACAGACAGCCACAGCAATTAAATCTCAATCTTGGGATTAGAACTTGGGTTCTGTTTGGTTTTTAAAATTATTTTTCTAGTAACTATGCATAACAATATTTCAGCTGTTTTATGTCCGCAGTGCACTGATGGGAATACATTTACATAGTGCAAACCTGCTACCTCTGTTCACCTCCAGAACCTTTCCATCTTTCCACACTGGAACTCTGTACCATTAAACATTCATTCCTCATCCTCCCTCCCTTATTGCCTGGCAGCTGCCATGCCATATGTCAGAATTCCGCTCCTTTTCATTGCCAAGTGTCACTTCTCTGTATGCAGATATCACATCTTCCTTAACTATTCATTTATTGATGGGACATTTGAGCTGTTTCTGCCTTTGGGCTACTGGGAACGGTGTTGTTATGAACAGAGATATACAGCTGCTACTTGAGACCCTGCTCTCACTTCCTAGATTTTACACTTACAAGTGGAATCAGTGTCTGCCCGTCTATTTAAAAACTTCAAGGAATCTGCATGCTATTTCCCACAGCAGAAGCATCATTTCACATTCCCACCCACTGGGCTAATTTCTCCACATCCTCATCATCAACTTGACATTTCCTGTTATCACTTTTAATGCTGTTATAATGCCGTTCTAATAGGTGTGGACTGGCATTCCTTCCCTTTATTTTCCATAGAAATCGTAGAGAAGTATAATTAGACAGAATTCTGATGGCGAGAGTAACTCAATTTCAAGGCTGTTATTTAAACTCATTGTGATTTTTATAACAGTGGCTCAGAGATGCTGATCTGCAGCTGAAGTTGAGGATCAGGGTCAGAACTTTGAGTCCAGGGGAGATTTCTGGGATGGGTGTGTTTAGTGGGGGGTGATCTGTCACCTCATGGGGACTCAGGCAACGCTTGCTCTTGTCTTCTCTGGCCAACAATCTCGTCTCTAGGGCCAAGATGGTGACTGTCTCTGAGCCACTGGCCACTCCTCCAGACGTTAAAGAAAAGATCCACCTGCTCTATCAGAAATCAAAGTTCGTGGAGAAGAGTATACAGCACTTCTCAGGTGAGTGCCCTTGTAGGGAGATGACACACAGCTGCTCACTTCCTCCCTGGGATCCACGCAGCCCAGCCTGTCCATCCACTTCCCCATCTACCAGAGCCTTTATGCCCTGCCTTCAGCTTCTTCATGATCTATCTCGGTTTCTCTCTCTTCCCGTTCCTCCATTTTAGAAACGCTGCGCTCTGAAATGGAAACATTCAGTGTTGTGGATGTGACAAATGGCATACCACGGGCCCAGGATTTGAGTCCCAAATGGGTTAGTGGAAACACACCAGACTATGATATAATACTTTATCCAGAAGTAGAAGCTGGAGGATCAGAACCTCACGATCACCTTCAGCCTCAGCTATGCGAGACCCCTTCTCAGAACAACAAACGAAAATTTAGATCTCTCCTGAAATGGAAACCTTCATTTGTAAGTATGGTGGAAATATAAGCTAGCCAAGAGTTTTTGTAATTGTCCTTTATCTGTTGGTTGGGGTAAAGTCTTCAAAAGAGGGGGAAACCCCTGGAACAGAGGCACCAGATAGGTCATAAAAGGCCCCACAGCTCTGCTTGATCCCTCTGTGTCTGCCTGGTTCATTCAATTGACCTCTTTAGCCTTTAGGGGGCCTGGGAGGCCCTGAGTTATAACTCACATAGGATGCCGAGACCTAAGTAGAGGAACCATGTCTTTCCCTGTGGGAATAGTATAATTAAGACCCCCCCCAATGGGTATGTTTATAACTTTCTTTATTCTATCTTTTCCCCCTCCATAGTTCCAGAATTGATTGGTGCTCAGGAACATGCTGGTAAGTGCCTATATCAAGGCAAGTAGTAGCCTCGGTATATCGGGTCCCCGTACATGCCTGTCGCCTACCACAATCCCAGTGAAATCCCTCTTCCTTAGATGGGGAGAACCTTGGAAGAAGCCCACACATCCCTACCCTCAGCTGGGTGTTCTTACCCTTCCTGCAGATTGTGATCACCCCAACCTCAACTTCTCCAACATGAAGAATGTGAGATTTGCAAAGAAGTCATACTTGCTGCCTGACGGTCCCCAAAGACTCTGAAGTTACATCATCACCCTGGATACTCCCAGCTTTTATCTCCAGATGCCATCACAGGAGATGGAGACAAAGCAGTGTGGGTCCTGGAAGCATGTAAAACACTGGCAAGCAGAAAGGGAAATATAACTCCACTTCTCTCCAAACTGAATGAGGACCCCCATGCAGGCGGGCATCTTCCTAGGCTACACATCAAGAAACATTCCCTTATAAAATGTAACGGCCAGATCCCACATCTACATGTTCACCAGCTTCTCCTCCTCCAGTTCCCTTCAATCCTGAGGCACGTGATGAAGGGAGGAACATGGCTCTTCCGATATAGTCAGAAATCAGAGACTTCACAGAGTGTCCAACCCAGTACCTCCATCTGGCCCCTGGTCTTACCTTTGCAATCATACACTCAGCAGTCATTAACACTGTATCAGCTGGCATAAGGGGTGTAATAAGAAAATAGCAATCAGCTGGGTGTGGTGGTGCATGCCTGTCATCCTAACAGCCTGGGAGGCTGAGGCAGGATGGTGCCCTTGAATTTGGGTCTAGCCTGTTGGATTTCCGGTTTCTTTGACTGTGGTCCAGCCTCCATACAAAAAGAAAGAAAATAATACTAATACCTGTATTAGTTAGTACTATTACTGCTGTAATAAAATATCCTGACGAAAGTAACCTCATTTATTCTGACTCATAGTTGAAGGGTTTAGCACATCATGGCAAAGCAGCCACACTGGCAGGAACTAGAGGCAAATGGTCACATGGCATCCACCATCAAGAGGCAGCGAGTGACAAACTATGCAGTCCAAGACACAAATCCCCAGAGAAGGCTGCCACACACACACACACACACACACACACACACACACACACACACACACACACACACACACACACACACGTTTATAGGGTGGGTCTTCCTACTGCAGTCAACCTAATCAACAAGATACACATTCACAAACACGCCAGGAGGCTTGGCCAGTGAGGGATTCTAAGTCTTATCGAGCTGACAATAGTAGCCATCACAGCATCTAGGAAGCATGCCAAATGCTAGCAGAGGTACTTGAACGCTGGTGATGCACACAGCAATGATATGCAGTGACTTCAGAAGAGGAAGTGTGTGGCTATCACGTAACCCTGCATGACTCTTAAGACATCTACTTTCTCTCTTCAGGGCAAGAATTTGTCCTGTCTGCCTTGGTCTTGAGGAGACATAAAACCAACAGAAAATAAATACGCACAGACTCCAAGAGGGGCACACACTCTTCCTATCCTATCTCTTTTGTTCTGGATATTTTTTGTTGGTTTAATGGACTTTTTAATAAGCGAAGCTCTTGTTATTTTTTCTTTTTTTGAGACAGGGCAGCCCTGGCCATCCTATAACTTGTTCCATAGACCAGGCTGGCCTCAAACTCACAGAGCTCCACCTGCCTCTGCTTCCCAAGGGCTGGGATTAAAGCTGTGATCCACCTGCCCGCTTAGTTCTTGCTCTATCAAGGACCTCTCTGGTCTCTCCATATTATGTATTGTATCTCCAATGCTCTCCCTCCATCTCCAGGCCCAATTATGGCCTTGAGACCCTTATATTCTAATAAATCTCATACCTAAAGGTAATTACATATCAGCTTCCTTCCAGACAGACTGATGCTATTCTTACCATTATAAAATACTGTTTTGTGACTTGTTTTTAATTTATTCTATTTATTGGTTGTATTGTATTGTACCACATTAACATATAATGATTTAATCATGGCTTTGAAGGTAGGATGTACATATTTTACTAGGTAACAATATTACTTTTGTGTGTGTGCATAAATGCATGTTTCTAGTATGAGGTTTCTGGCCTAGACTTTCCGGCCTAGCCTCAAGGTTTAGACCTGCAAACCCACAGAGACACACAGATGCTTACATTAATTTTAGGCTGATCAGCCTAAGGCCCAGGCATATAACTTGCTAACTCTTTACCCTTAAACTAACCCATGACTCTTATCCTGTTCAGACATGTGGCTCAGTACCTTTTCTCAGAGCAGCATAGTTGTCCTCTGTATCTTCTGGCTTGTCTGGCAATTCTGGAGTCTCTGTGGCATTTCTGCTCTGTACTTCCTGTTCCCGTTTTCTTAGTCTGGTAGCCCCACCCACACTTCCTGTCTGCCTTTGGCCAATCATCTCTTTTTATTAAACTCATAGGCAGGGCAATTATTTACAATGTAACATGATAATTCACTACAGTTGCATATGCCTATCTGTACAATGGATGTACATGTGTATGTAAATGTGCATGGATATGGCACATGGGGAGCAGAGATCAACCGCAGATCATTCCTCAGCTGCCATCCTTTCCCCGACCCCAGAGGGTTTCTCACTGGCCTAAACCTGGCTAAGCAGAGTAGGATGGCGGGCTTGCAAGCCCCAGGGAATCCTATCTCTGCCTCCCAAGCATTGGGAATATGCCTGGCTTTTTTAAAACAACAACAACACCACACACGCATTTTCTACTGTTCACTCATTTAAGTTTTGTATGGTAAAGAAAGAAAGAAGGAAGGAAGGAAGGAAGGAAGGAGGGAGGGAGGGAGGGAGGGAGGGAGGGAGGGAGGGAGGGAGGAAGGATAGAGGGAGGAAGGGAGGAGGGAAGGAAGGAAGTTCGACACCCTAGTGGAGGCTGTGGGACTGGACAGTCAGACCTAACCTGAAGGCACTGTGTTTTGCTTGCCCAGAAATGAACTACTCTGTCCCAGTCACCGGAGTGCTCAGACTTGGGTAATGCTTTACAGAAGGCCCCTGTGATGACTATAGAGACTTCATGTGGAGCCAGATTTCCCCATTGACCTTTTGCTATGGGATGCCTGGGAGACCCATAGGATAATGGGCTGTGAGGCACCCTGATTATCACTGTGGGAAAGGGATGGGGTGAGCTCTTTATTACTATAGAGCAGGAAAGAAGTAACAACTGAGGAAGTAAAATAATTTTCCTGCCCAGCCGTGGATACCATGGATATTTATAATGCATGCCTATCTGATGTCCGCCTTAATACCCCACCTTAATTCCCCTTATGCCATCTTTTTGCTAGCAATAAGAATAAATGCATTTAATCTAAATTTGAATTTAGTCTAAGTCTTTGGTTTCTCCCAGTGGATTTGAACACCTCTACAGAGGTATAAGAAAATCCATGCCCATGGATTGTCTTCTCTGAGTACTGGGAATAAACTGAGTACTGAAAGACTGAAGAAAGACTACGGTTAGTGGGTCAGGCTTGTTCCCCTTGCACTGTCTGAGGCAGGAGAACACCATGAATTCCAGGTCAGAAAGAATCTCAGGTGTGTGAGAAGCTAAAAATGAATATGTGAGAGCCAAGGTCCTTTATCTTGTAACTCTGAGCCATTTCGAGGAGTTAAATTTCTCTATCTCGAAGGTCAGGCCCGCTCCTGAGTAATCAGGAGAACATCCCAACCTAACCACAAATATTCCCTTACCAATCAACTACTGTCCACCTGGCTGAAGAGATAATGCTGGAAAACTCTTCTAGACACCAGCCAGATAACAGCCGCACTCCCCAGCACTTCCCAAACCAATGACAGCATTCCTGTGGTTTTCCCCTTGAAAAGCCCTGATCTGTGCGGTGGAGGGACCCTTCTCCACCTGTGATGGTTAAGAGTTGGGTCCCTGATGCTGCAGCTTGAATGTGCCCGAATAAACCTTACCTTGTGTTTGCATCTCGGTGAGTCGGTGTGTTACTGGGGATCTTTCTGGGGGTCGTCGAGACTGGGCACAACAAATAGGTAAATGGAAACTCCTTTTAAAATATGATAATGTAGAGGTTAATAAACTGGGACCTAAGGGCAGCCTAACACGCAGGTTCCACTGTGAGCCTCAAGAAGGGCGCACACCAGCATCGAACACACCCAGGGCACATTTCCAGAAGGTCCTGAATCCTCAGGAATGCTGCAAATGAAGAAATCAAGTGTGGCTAACTTTCCCCAGCACCCTCACTAGACTGGCCACTCATGGCCATCTGCACAACAGCCGGGGAGGACCACAGGTAGCCTCCTGCTTCTTGCCTCCCAAGTGACTTGTTCCCACCTGCCACCCTTGGGCCCTAAGAGCTCCATCAGCTAGCCTTCCACCTCACCTTTTCAAGCACTGAATGCTCCTTTCTAATGGGGGAGGGGAAGAGGGGGGGCTAGGCTCACACCGGAAGTGACTAACAGGAAGTGAGCCCACAGAGGCGGAAACATTCTACTTCCTCCTCCTCCTCCTTCCCCTTCTTCCTCTTCTGCCTCTTCCTCCTCTTCCTCTTCATCACAGGCTTTCTCTGTGTAGCTTTGGAGCCTGCCCTGGACTTGTTCTGTAGACCAGGCTAGCCTCGAATTCACAGAGATCTGCCTGCCTCAGTCTCTGCCTCTGCCTGCCGAGTGCTGGAGCTAAAGGCAAGCACCACCACTGGCCAGCCATGGGTCTAAGTCTTTCTTAAGCAGCAGACCTACCAGTGAATCTCAGTTGCTAAAAGGAAAGGGGCCTCTTGTTCTTTCAGGGCAGGGTGGTCTTTGAGAATTTGTATGTATATCACTCCCAAGAAGAATATGTGAGCACAGATCCTGCTCAGGAACCAACCAAGAAAAGGAAAATGTTGAGGAGTCATGTTAGGGAGAGGATGTCATTGGGTGAGAAGCCCTTTGTGTTCAGACTGTGTGCTACAGGGAAAGCTGGGTCTCATTTTGTATCCCTGGCTGTTTGAATTCACTAAATAGAACAGACAGCTATAAAACTTGGACCAATTTTCCTGTCTCTGCTTCCAAGGACTAAGATAATGGGTGTACACATCATGCTCAGCCTAGAACTCTGATCTTCGTCTCTGGAGTGCTGAGGCAGTACTCATACCTCAAGGACAGGGACACGGTCTCGTTTTTACTCCCTCATTTAGTAGAAGAGCCTCAGCACAGAGCTGCAGCTGTGTTTGACATTGTCCCGATACTTGGAGGCTCTAATGGAACAGAGGACTTACTTTATTATATGAGACGTATTTATTTCTGAATTTGGTGTAATTTCTTTCGCGATAGTAAGTTTTTTGTTTGGTTGGTTGGTTGGGTTTTGTTGGTGTTGGGGGGAGGTTGGGTTTCTCTGTGACAGCGTTTCTCTGTGTAACCGCTCTGGCTGTCCTGGAACTCAATGTGTAGATCATCTGACTTCAAATTCCCAGTGATCTGCCTGCCTCTGAGTGCTGGGATTAAAAGCAAGCGCCACCACTGCCTGGTGATTTTTTTTTTTAATGGAGCTTGACAATCTTACCTGAAACTCAGTGGATGGAAGAGTTACTCTATTAACCAGGGAACTAGAAAGAAAAGAGCAGAAGTGGTCCAGCCTTGTGTGATGGTGGCCACCCGTGTTGTGTTGCTTTAACAGAATGACTGAGAGAAAAGCAAGAATCTTTTTCTCTCCTGAGACAGGCTCTCTGGGTAACCCAGGTTGGCCTCAAGCTCACTATGTTGCTGGGGATGACCCTGACTGTGATCCTTGTCCTCCTGCCTCTCACCTGAATACTTGGATTGCAAGGATATGTTATCATGCCTTGTACGGTGCTAGAGATTGAACCTAGGCCTTTGTACAGTTGAGGCAATCTCTCATCAACTGAGCTACATCCCCAGCCCATGAAAACATTTTAGGCCAAAGGAGGAAAAACAAATTATTATTTTGTATACAACAATGTCAGAACCTCATGTCTATTTCAGCACTTGTGATATGGGCCAGGTTTGGTGACTCATGCCTGTAAACACAGCCCTCAGGAGGCATAGGTGGGCAGATCTCTGAATTGGAGGCTAGCCTAATGCAAGTTCGGGCCAGCAATGCTATACAGAGAGACCATGCCAAAAAGAATAAAACAAAAAAGAAAAACAATCTATGATTAAAACTAAAATTATTCTCAGAAGAAAATTTATAGCTGTTTTATTTTATATGTATTTCATATATATTAATTATTTTAAGTGATAACTATACCTCTGATTGAAATTTAAGAAAATAGGAAAAATGAAAATAACAGGAACTAATACAAAACTAGAAATTAGTGTATTTGTTTTAGAAAAGAATTAAGTCAAAATTTAAAGTTATACAACTTCCATAAAGTAAATTTAAATAACTAAAATTTGCTTCTATCTATGGGAAAAATATTATTCTCAAGCTGTTTCACAGAAAATTCTTCTAAAATCATTAAATTTCAGATGATTCAAATGAAAGAAAATACACATGTATATGCTAGAGTAAAAAAAGAAACCTTAGAAATTAATTTTATGAAGTGAGTGTAATAAAACACTGAAAACTGGCTGGGTGGTGGTGTCACACATCTTTGGTCCCATCACTTGGGAGGCTGAGTTCTAGACCAGCCTGGTCTTCAGAGTGAGTTTTAGGACAGCCAGGGCTACACAGAGAAACCTGGTCGCAAAAACAAAAACCAAACAAATAAAAAACACTGAAAATTTATTTTCCTCCCAATAGTACCATTTTTCTGCCATGCCTAAATCAAATATTTATCCCCAAGAAAGCAAAAACAAATTAATGGTCGCTTATAGAAGTTATACTAAAAAATCTAACAGAATCAAAATAAAAGAAATTCTTCCATTAAATTTATTTATTTGTTTGTTTATTTTTTTCCTTTGAGACAATGTCTTTATGTAGCCTTGGCTGTCCTAGAACTATCTCTGTAGTCTAGGCTAGCCTAAAATTCACAGAAATCTGTTTGCCTCTGCCTCCCAAGTGCTAAGATCAAAGGTATGTGCCACCATAGCCTGGCTCATTGAATTTTTTTAAAGTCCAGTAAGGGAACTTGAGAAGTGTTCTTACCAAGGACGCAGGATTGGTTCCTGGCACTCACTCAGTGGCTCACAACCACCCATAACTACAGTTCTAAAGGATCTGAGGCCTTCTGACTTCCGTGGGCACCAGGCATGCACATGGTGCACAAACAAACATGTGTGCAAAATATCCACACACACTGTCTTAGTCACTGTTCTATGGCTGTGAAAAGACACCATCACTGAGGTAATTCTTTTGGAAGAAGGCGTGTAGTTGGGGGTGGCTTACAGTCTCAGAGGCTCAGTCCATTATCATCACAGCAGAGAGAATAGTGGCATGTAGGCAGGCCCTGAAGCAGTAACAGAGAGCTAAATCCTAACTTGTAGGCAGAGAGAGAGTGTGAGTCTGGACCTGGTATTGGCTTTTGAACCTTAAAGCCCACCCCCAGTTTCACACTTACTCTAAGAGGCCATGCCTCCTAATCTTTCTGTAGTTTTGAGACAGAGTTTCTCTGTGTAAACCTTGGCTACTCCTTTTCTCTCAAACTGTATGTTTTGTATTATATATCTAGCTTGCTCCCTTTCATTACAGTCTTAAAGAAGAGTGCTTACTAATAACCACACGACAGAGTCAATACTAGGCTGTCTTGAAATCTCCTCGGCCAATGCCATTAACTCAAAATTGTCCAGTTCGGCTTCAGACAGATTTTTAGGGAAAGGATAGAAAGCAGTCACATCATTTGCCAAAAAATCATAAGGGTCATATATAACCCACTCACAAATATTCATCCTCTCTGAAGCTTCTTGAGCTGGGCCCCCACAATTCAAACTGCCCTCAGCACTGTCTTCCTGGGTCCTTCTAGGCTGGTCCATTAAGCACCACTTAGAGCATCCAACCACAGTCCCTCAACAAATAGCTTGGTCAGGCCTATTGCATCAGTACCCCACTCCCTGGTACCAACTTCTGTCTTAGTTGCTATTCAGTTAGTTGGGGGCTTGCTTACAGTTTCAGAGGTTCAGTCTATTATCATCATGGCAGAGAGCATGTTGGTACATAGCCAGGCACTGGAGCAGTAGCTAAGAGCTACGTCTAATCTGTAGGTAGAGACAGAGTCTAGGCCTGATGTGGGTTTTTGAAATCAAAGCCCACACCCAGTGACACACTCTAAAGCCATACCTACTCCAAAAAGGCCATAGCTCCTAATCCTCATAATCCTTTAAATAGTGTCTCTCCTTGGAGACTAAGGATTCAATTATATGAGCCCATGAGACCATTCTTATTCAAACCATCACACACACAAAATAAAGTATGTTGTTTTAAGCAGACTTTTACTAATATCTTATAATAAAAAGAAAATTCTTATGGTCATTTTTTTTGTTTCCAAAATGATAAAATTCAACTCCCTTCCTCATAAGAAGGTGCAGTAAGTTAGTAATAAATTTTTTAACCCCTTCAACCAGTGATAATGTACATTTTTTTTTCTGTGTTGGGGTGTTGTATGAAGTTTCTGGCCTAAACATTCCAACCTAGCCTTGTGGCCTTGACTGGCAGACCCACAGTCCCATAGTCCCAAAGACACTTATGTAGTAGGAGGTTTCTGGCCCAGACTTTCGGGCCTAACCTCAAAGTTTAGGTCCGCAGGCCTGCAGACCCGCAGTCCCGCAGTCCTACAGAGACACACAGACGCTTTCATTAGTTTTTGGTTGATCAGCCTCAGGCCCAGGCATATCACTTGCTAGCTCTCTACCCTTCATCTAACCCATGTCTCTTGTTCAGCCATGTGGCTCGGTACCTTTCTTTAGAGCAGCATGGTTGTCCTCTGCTTCTTCTGGGCCTCTCCCTGGTGCTCTGTCTGGCATTCTGCTCTCAGAGATTTTTCCTAGTCTGGTAGCCCCGCCTACACTTCCTGCCTGCCTTTGGCCAATCAGCTCTTTTATTAAACCAGTGGGTGGGACAATTATTTAAAATGGAAACAACACAACTTCCCACACACTTACATTAATTGTATGCTGATCAACCTAAGACTAGGCATATAAGTTGCTAAATCTTTACCCTTAAACTAACCCATGATTCTTATCCTGTTCAGCCATGCAACTCTATACCTTTTCTCAGAGCAGCATAGTTGTCCTCTGCATCTTCTGGTTTGTTTGGCATCTCTGTGGCATTTCTGTCCTGTTCTTCCTGTTCCCAGAGTTTTCCCAGTCTGGTAGTTCTGCCCGCATTTCTTGACTGCCTTCAGCCAATCAGCATTTTTATTAAACTAGTAGGCGGGACAATTATTTACAATGGAATAACATAATCCCACTACATATCCCCTTTTCTCTTTTTAAAACAAGAACCCTAAATCTAATATCCTTTTTTCCCCATTACTTATAATGACTTATAACCAATGCTGTAAACAAACACAAACATCCATAATCCATTTTTTTGGGAATGTGGGCATCGTTCTCTAGGCTACTTCCTGCTGAATGGGGCACTGGTAATCCCATAGAGACCTAAAGAAAAATTTAGGATTATGGACAAGTTTTGTAAGGCTAGGTCATCTCAGCCAGTGTCCTTGAAATTGTTCTGGATGCAGAATTCAGAGGAAACTGCAACAGAGGTGCTCTGAAATGCAGAATCATCCATTTTCATTGGAGACTTTTCCAGGGGTCTTCTCCAAAGTAGCTTATCTGTTGATTTCAATTTTAAAGTTAACGTATTTACAAAATAGTTTGAATTAATTACAAAAATAGGTTGAATTAATCCAACAGCATTTATAATCAAATGTCTCTTAGCAGCTTTTACTACTTCATTTTCAGTCAAAAAACTCAAAGACAAGAAAATAGCAAACAATATCCAGACACTCTTTGTAATTTCTTTCTTTACATGGCTTTTTTTTTTTTACTCTATTTCCTTTTAAGGATTTTTCCTATCTTTTTCGTTTTTCTTTTCTCTCTCAAGCATATGTATATTTTTTAAACACACTCTAAACCATTTAGACTTTTTAAAAAAAATCTGTCTTTACTGTAATCTTTTATTTCTTATCTTATTTTGTTTCTGATCACATCTTTGATTGGCTAGGGTGGCTGACTCCACCCAGATTCCTCCATTTCTTTCTGTTTCTGAACACACCTTTAATCTGCCATGGTGTAGCTAAGGACTAAAGGCTTCACTAGGGTGTCTCACTGGCTCCACTCAGTTCCTAGTCTAGCTTCATAGGATTTATCTTTTCAGCAGAGGATAGGACCCACAATTACCATTCTGGGGAATTTTAGGGTCCATATAACCACCAAGTAAAGCACTGACATCTGCTGCTCATAAGCTCCATTTAAAGATTTGGCAGCAGGACCTCTCAAAATGACTCACAAGTGTTTTGCCTCTAAGGCTGAATCAGGAAGCATCTCTTTAAAAAAGCTGTGCCCCTCCTTGCCTCCAGCAAACAGAGCTTACCCAAAAAAAAAAATGCTGCTACTACTAAGACTCTGTTTCCTTTTTGTCCTTATTAACAGAAACCTTAAATCCACCATACACAGCTCTCTGCCTACATTGAGACTCAGGAACTGGCCCTGTTCAGTTTAAATTGCATGCAGCAAACATGCCATTTTGTAATTTAATCCCATACACCACTCAGTCTCTTTACCATGGCCCACTTGAGAGACACAGATCAGAAGCTGCTTTTGGCTCTGTTTCTGTGCTATAGACTGTTTTCAAGCTTTCTATGGCTTTATATGGGTAGATTTTACCTACATTGGGCACCATTTGTTGTATGAAGTTTCTGGCCCAGACTTTCTGGCCTAGCCTCATGGCCCAGACTGGCAGACCCACAATCCCACAGACCCACAGTCCCACAGACCCACAATCCCACAGACCCACAATCCCACAGACCCACAATCCCACAGACCCGCAGAGACACACAGATGCTTACATTAATTTTAGGCTGATCGGCTAAGACCCAGACATATAACTTGTTAACTCTTCACCCTTAAATTAACCCATGATTCTTATCCTGTTCAGCCATGTGACTCCGTACCTTTTCTCAGAGTAGCATAGTTGCCTTCTGCATCTTCTAGCTTATCTGGCAACTCTGTGGCATCTCTGCTCTGCTCTTCCTGTTCCCAGAGCTTTCCCAGTCTGGTAGCTGCACCCATACTACCTGTCTGCCTTTGGCCAATCAGCATTTTTATTAAACTAGTAGGCGGGACAATTATTTACAATGTAATAACATAATCCCACTACATTAGGGATCAGGCCCAGGGCACGGTCAATAAGCATTCTGTGACACCTGCATCACCATAATGAACCACAAGTCGGGCAAAGGCCTGGAGATTGAGAAAGACACAAGGAGACGCAGGTCACTCTTGAACCAAGAATGCGGTTTATTGAAGCTCAGGGAAAGCCTTATATCCCGAGGTTGTTTTTCTCAGCTTGAGTAACCTTAGCTGGTCACATGCAATGCCTGGCCAGGCTCAACTTCTTTGTTCTCTGCTGACTTCCCGATTCCCTAACCACAACACTTGTTTTGTTTTTAAAGACAGGGTTCTCTGTTTCGTCCTGGCTGTCCTAGAACTCTGTAGACCAGGCTGGCTTCAAACCCAGAGATCCACCTGCCTCTGCCTGAGGGCTGGGATTAAAGGCATGCGCTGCCACTGCCACCATGTGGCCTATCCAGCCACTTTTATTATTTTGTGTTTTGTTTTGTTTTGTTTTTTCAAGACAAGGTCTTGTGGTCTGTCCCTGGCTGTGTGGAACTCACTATGTAGACCAGGCTGGACTTGACCTATGAACATTCCTCTTCCCTATGCTGCCAACATGAGCCTCCATCATTGCGGCTCATCAGGGTTGTCGTTTCATAAGAAACCTGTCTTTTCCTGGCCAATGTTGTAACATTGGAAACCTTCTCTATTTCAACAGGCAGTGAGATGTTCAGAAACAAGATTGTAGAGAAAAATCGTCAGATATTGATGTAGTGGGTTGTTCCTGGGTTTCTGAACAACCTCCAGCTTGCCAAGAAGAAAGAATAAACATAGCTATATTTCCACAGCAGAGGAAATTGAGAAGCTTTCTAGTTACAATTGAAAATAATGTTCCACTGGAAGAGCCCTCGAAATATGTGGGCATTAATATTCTTGTACATTCTCAAAATGACAAAATAAAGACTCTTTACTGTACACACGCCCCATGTGAGAAGCAGTTTTGTGAAAGTTCTTACCTGATTACCCACCAGGATTCAAACTGGTGAGAAGCCCTAATGACTGTACCTGTTTTGGGAAAGAATTCAATCATAAAACAAACCTTAGTAACCACAAGCAAATTCGTGCAGGGAAGAAACCCCGTTTCTGTTCTCAATGTGGGAAGAACTCTCACCAGAGTCGCCATGAAGGAATTCATGTAAGGGGAAATTATTGAAGTGTCCAGAATATGGGAAAACTTTTCCCCCAAATGAAGAATTCTTACTTCCTCTGCAGAGTCCTGAGGCTGAGATAACTTACAGATGAAAAAAAAAAAAAAGTAGGTGAAGGTTCAGTGGTTTGTCAGTCTACATCTAGCACAAGCGCTCAGCTTCTAAGACCTAGGAGCAAGAATGGGATTCGGAAGGGTCCTGCCTGTCTGAAAAGCCTCACAAAGAATTAGGAATCCCAAATTTTTGAGATTAAAGAACACTTCTAAATAAATGGTTGGGGGGCGGGGAATGTCATGTAAAACATTGCAAAATATGCAAATAAAATTCAGTGTACTAAAAATTTCAAGATACAGCAACAGTGGCGACAGGCACATCTGAGCAAAGACATCTGAAGCCAAAAAGGCTTTTAGCTTTTCATTTCTGCAGCAAAAGACCGGGAAAACTAAGGAGGGAGGCTTAGTTTGATTCTATGTCTGAGCTTAGCTCACAGTTACTTGACCCTGTTGCCTTGGGTCTATGGAGCCTCCTTACAAAGAAGGGCATGTGGGGTGGAGGGATCTGTTTACCTCCTGGGATCCTATGAGCAAAGGAGGATGTGAAGGGGAGCTTAGAAACCCTATGTCCCCTGCAGGATGCGCTTATGAACTGACTTCTTTGCACTAAGCCTTGCCCCCAAAGGTGCCACCCCTCCCCAATAGCAATCAGACTTGTCTGACCTAACCTGAAACACATACATCAGAAATTACCCAGGAAGCATTATTACTAATCCTGTTGACATTAAAAGAATAAGAGGAAGCTGGAGAGATGGCTCGGTGATTAAAAGAATAACTTATTTCAGAGGACTCAATTTGATACCAGTACCCACATAGGAACTAACACTTGGAACTCCAGTTCCAGAGGACCCACACACATAATACTCAGATATACATACAGGCAAACACCTGTACACATAAATAAAAATCTCAACTTTTAAAAAGTGATATTAAAAAAAACTGTGAACAAACCTGTTCACAGATTGGAAAACCTAGGTGCAACAGAGCAGTTGTCCGTATAGCAAACCTTAAGCAAGAAGAAATAGTATGAGTAGCCGTAATCACCTTTCTAAGCAGGTCTTCTCATCAGATGCGCTCACATCAAAGACTCCTGTGAGAATGGAAGCTTAGCCCTGTCACCCAGAAGCTGGATGGGCACAGTTTGGATTTTTCCCGGTGACCATAGAGAATTTCATAGAACAGCTGTAGCAAGTAAAGTCTATGATTGTGACGTCACAGAGCATTACTCTGAAAGACCGCTGAGAACATTGAGAACATTGTCCTATGCCAAACATGGTGGTGCATGTCTTTAAGCCCAGCACTCAGTAGACAGAGGCAGGCAGATATATGTGAGTATGAGGCCAGCCTGGAAGTGAGTTCAAGGATAGCCAGAGCTACACAGAGAAACCCTGTCTCAAACACACACACACACACACACACACACACACTGCATGAATAAAGGAAACTCAGAACCAGATCACAGGAAAGGCTGAGATATCAAAGAAAGTAAACACCACAGTCAACTAGTCAACTCACCCAGCTGTCTTCCAGCTTCCTCAGCCTCGCTCCTCATGGCTTCTTCTGCCTGCTCTGTCTTTCTGTGCCTGCCTTAAATACCTTCTTGGGTCAGTTGTTTCACATCCAGGTTAAGATTAAAGGCATAACACCACCACAGCCTGCCTGGGAGTCTGGAACTTCCTCTGTAAACTAAAATGACCTCAAACTCAAATCTACTGGGATTAAGGACGTAGGTCACCACTCCCAGATATTCCCTGTGCAGGGATTAAAGGTGTGAGTTACCACTGTCTGATCCTCCTAGACTGACCCGTGGGTAGATCCCTCTGATATCTCAGACTGGTTTTTATTAAATGTGAAACACACACACACATATGACTATATATGACAATAATATATAAAATATATATTACACCCTGTGCTCCAAGATGATTGACATGAATGGCTAGTGCTTCTTGGCCAGAGCTCAAGATTTATCTATTCCTTTCTTCTAGATGAAATACACAAAGAGGGAAAGTCACAAGCATCCTAAATAATAGCATCCCATTTGAAGCAAGAGTCCCCAATTTTTTCCCAACATGACCCAAAGCAAACTCAGCTTAAAAGATCTCTTTAGCAGCTTCCAACTGAGACACCTTGCTGTTCCTCAAGCACGTGCATCCTCTCCTCCTGTAGTCAGGAATAAAGTGCAGGTGTGTCTTGTTGACTGATATCAGGAGGGCACTCCGGATTGGAATGAAGTTATTTGATTGAAGCACTCTCCTTGGGCAGGAGAGCTCAGCCATCACTTGCTGTTCTTTCAGAGGTCACAAACTTAGTGGTTTCCAGGAACCATATTGGGTAATTCACAAACGTCGGTAACCAACCTTCTGTCTCCTGGGACACCCACACACATTTTTAGTCTTTAAAATATATATATTTATTTTGACATGACTAAGCCTTGTACAAACCTGAGCCTTGTACAAACTGGATAAGCACCCTACAACTGAGCTGCATCCAAAACTGCTTCCCACCTTTCACCTATGGAGCCCAAAACATAGATGCTTTGCTAACAAAACAAAAACGTTGTTTCACAAAGAAGAATAAAAATGCTTTTCTTGGAAATTACTTCTCTATTTGATTTTTTAGACTTACTGAGGAGATAAATATTTCAGGGTAAGCACTTTCCTTAAAGCCCCTTTCAGGTCCCTGTTCCTCAGGCTGTAGATGAAAGGGTTCAGCATGGGGGTCACCACTGTGTACATCATGGCAGCTGCCATGTCCCTCCCGGCTGAGTGGGAGGAGGAAGGGATGAAATACAGGGAGATGATGGTGCCATAGAAGAGGCAGACCACAGCCAGGTGGGAGCTGCAGGTGGAGAAGGCTTTCCATCTTCCGCTTGAGGATGAGACTCTCAGGACAGCACAAGCAATAAGAATGTAAGACACAAGGATGCAAACAAACGGGGCAATCATTAACATGCCTGCGACCAAAAGGATCATCAGCTCATTGAGGTGTGTGTCTGAGCAGGAGAGCTTCAGGAGAGAAGACACTTCACAGAAGAAGTTAGGGATGATGTTGTCTGCACAAAAGGAGAGTCGAGCCATGAGCAGGGTGTGCAGCAGAGCATTCAGGATGGCTACCACCCAGGACCCGCCCACAAGGAGGGCACAGAGCTGGTGGGTCATCTTTGCTGTGTAGTGTAAAGGGTGGCATATGGCCACGTACCGGTCATAGGCCATCACAGCCAGCAGGAAATTGTCCATGACAGCAAACACACACAGAAAATAAATCTGCATGAGACACCCAGAGAAGGAAATGGCCTGACTCCCAAGTATGTGGTTGGCCAGCACCTTGGGGACAGTGGTGGAGGAGAAGCAGACATCCACAAAGGACAGGTTGCTGAGGAAGAAGTACATGGGGGTGTGCAAGCGGGAGTCTGTGCAGATGGCCAGGATGATGAGCAGGTTTCCCAGGACAGTGACCAGGTACATGATGAGGAAGAGCAGAAAGATGAGCTGCTGCTGCTGGTGCTGCCTGGAGAGCCCCAGGAGGAGGAACTCGGAGATGCCCGACTGGTTGGTACCTCTCATGGCCTGAGCCTGCTACAGAGAGTGGAGACAGAGATGAGAAATGTAGAACCAGGGGGTTAGATGTAACAGATCATCCTTCATCTATGTGCACGTTGAAGATATATCCTTATTTCCCACATCTTGTCTACACACTTCAATCTAGAGTGCTTCTGACCACATTGGCTTCATCCTTCTAGCTTTATTGAATAAAACATAATCACAGTTCTACAAATACAACCTCATTCCCACAATCATAAACTCCTCTGTTAACATCTCAGGTCTTTCTCCCACTTCCTATCAGCCGGAGGGGGGAAAAAAACCACACAAGAAAAACAGCTGATCATTGTCTAACTCCCTGTGACAGACTTTTGCTGTGTCTCCTTGATGTGTAAGAGTGAAGATCACTTGTTACAAAAGAAACATTTTCATTCCCATTCTTCTAAAGTACACGGGGATATGTCGTAATAATCACCTACTGAGTACGTAAACAGTGGATCTCAGATCAACATCCTAGCCCTCTGTGAAGAAGAAGTAGGGAGAATCAGACAAGTATTTTCTGCAACATCCATCCCACTGGGTCCAGACTCCCTGAGAAACTCATTAGAGAGAAGCAGGAAGTCACTGTCCCACCTGATTCCTCATCTCTGGGGATCAAAGATGATGTCAAAGCTGATCATCTCAATCCTGGGTCAGCCCCTGGAGATAAGACGATCTGGCTGGAGAGAAGTCCAAGAGAAGATTCTCTTAGAAATTCTTCATCTTAATAACGGCAGCCTGCAGGTTTGAAGGATTTATTTCTTATTTTCTTAACACAGAGCTGTAGGGAAGTATAGCCCTGTCAAAAGAACTTACCCCCCTTTCCCCTCCGATTTCTTTGTCATTTCCTATGTAGAGTTTATGGCACATCTGCAAAAGGATGTACTCGGAGCACAGATCAGAGATGGTGGCTTTACAGATTTAAGATTGATCCCTTAAAACATTTGCTGTAAAGAATGATGAAGTAGTAGAGAGAGGGGAGCAGAGAACCTGCCAAGACTGGGAACTCCATACTCCAAGAGTAGACCTCCTTTGGGAGATCTTCCAGCTCACAAAGGATCACATTGTGCAAGGGGTCCCCTAATCTGTACAACCTCAAGAGTCTGCCTCAACAGCCCAGTTTACCCTCCACCACTTTTCTGTGTTTTATGGTGCATATTCACACCTTCCAAACCGTGAGTCCCTGACGATGTACCTCAAAAAGAACAGCTTTGGACAACCCTGATACTGTTAGAAGTCTCTTCCACTCTGCTGCCTACATGACCTGTAGAACGCTAATACTTTGCGCCATTGTGACTGACAGAAATAAACGGACATCAGTGACACTACAGAATCCAGCCATTATATCAGCTCTCTAAAGGAATAGTCTCCGAGGTGGTTGGTATGTGTTCTGACGATGGGGAGAACTCTTCCAGCTGGTGGTGTTGCTAACGTTTAGAGAAATCTTAGAATGTAGCCTAGGCTGACTCAGCCTTCTTTGCTTCACCTTCCACAGACACCTTGAGTACTGCATTGTAAGCATGTTGTGTCACAACCGGCGCATTCTGTCATTTTGTAAGAGGACACGGGTTCCTTCGTTTTATCTACACTAAATGACACCCTCACACGGACATACATACAGGAAGAACACCAATGACCATACGATAGAAATCAATTTCAAAGTTAGTTCTCAGAAGTTTGTACAGTGATTTTTTTTTTTGAAAACTGTTCCCAGATCCCTCCATTCCTTACCCAATGGTTGTATTGGTTTTTTTTTTCTCACACTCAGCTGCTTCAGTTTGGGCTGCCCATGGGTTTGGGGTGTGTGACATCCACTTGAAAGTGATTGATTTACAGAGGGCTACACTCTCAAAGGAAACCGACTCTCTCTTTCCTAGAAGCTATTGTTAACAAATTGGAATGACAGACAGATATGAGCATCCATGTGGAAGCTAGGAATTGAACTTGGGTCTTCTGGATGAGTAACCAATGATCTCAACAACTGGGTCATGTTTCTATCCCAAGAAACAAACAAAAATGGAGTGTAACAATCCCCAGAGAACAATCCCTGATTCTCAGATGTCATCCATCATCTTTATTTGTGGAAGGCGATGTGTTGATGTCAGTTATACAGTCACACCTTCTTAGTACATACCATGGACCATTGCAGCATCGTCTCAACATAGCCTATCTTTTTGCACATAACTGGGTACTGAACACATATGACTATGGATAGCTTTGAGGACAAGGGGTACTGGAAGATCTAGAGGATCAGGTAATTCTGTAACAAAACATCGATGTGGCAAACCCCGAGAGGAGAGATACAGAGGGGTATGAGCCCGCTATGACCAAGGGACCCCAGACTCAAACATTACACTTCTCGGGAATGTCTTCCCAGCTCACCATGGATCGCCATTTTTGCAAATGCTCCTTAATCAATAAACACCAGGGGATCTTCTTCAAGAGTTCTGTTTATGCTCTACCACATTCTCCCTGACCCTGGACCCGGGGAAGATCATAAGTGGTTTGTATATGAGACCGGCTCAGTGTCACTATCACATCATGTGCCTTCTGCCTGCTCAAGAAGGATAAGGAATTCTTTGTCAGGGGCCAATCAGACTAGTCCCTCGGTCAACAAGTCTAAAGGGAAGAACAAGCTGAACTTATTTGAGCTCTAGAATATCTGAATCACTGTGACTCTTTTGCTCTGCCTCTCAAAAAACTCTTGAGTCAGTGTGAAAAATTGGGTCACTGTATGGGTTCCCACAGACTAGAAACTCCAAGGCAACCCTTCAGTGTAATTTTTCCTGTCCCTATAAATTCAGAAGCTGGCAACTTTCTTGTGTCTGATTCACAGACCAACAAGCAAGAGACTGTGAGGAAAAAAAGACAGAAAGATGCAGAGAGGAGCTAGGCTGAGATGGAGAAAGCCCTCTTGCTTGCTTGTGCTCCTGGGAGGCTTCCTGGGAACTGGAGAGGTGCTCCCTTTCTGGCAATCCTCAGTGGACATACCGAAAGCCATGCATTGCTGACCTAAGTATTGCAGTAAAGATTTTCAAGAACATGATATGTTTGCCATGGTGGCTCACACATTAATTAGAGGATTATGGTTGTAGGTGGTTTGGCAGCCCAGTGAAGCCCAGATGGAAAGAGATCCTGGCATTCAGGAGCCAATGAATATTGAGTGTCACAGCTGGATGGAAAAGTATTCAGGTATTGAGAGCCAAACAACACCACATCGCTGCTTGCTGCTCTCTGTTCAGGAAATGTAACAACTCTGCAAAGCCAGGGAAGATTCCCTGGGTGACAAGAAAGTGTTACAGCTTTGTTCCCTCAGATGGTCTCTGTCCAGGCTGCTGCTGCTGCTGCTGCTGCTGCTCCAGCAAAAGAAGAAGGTTGTCGCCCAAACCTCATTCAAGACATTTATTGGGAAGGAAGGATCTAGGAGAATGTGACTGTCTCAGTCACAGGTAGGAGAAGACAGCAAAGGATTGTGGGCTCGGAGCTTATATAGGACTTCTTAGAGCATGGAGCTTTCTAGGGAGACTTCCAGGTGGGGACTGGTTAGCTCTTTTCCTTTTTTTTTAGCCCTGATTTGGTTTTGGGTTTCAGAGCCAAAATGTGTTTCTTTCATTGGCTCTTTGGGGGCCCTAATTTCAAGGCCTGGGCACATTTCTTTCACTATCTCTGATTCCAGGGCCAAAGTGTGTTTCTTGGTGATGGCTTCAGAGCCAGGGCACATTTCTTTTTGGTTCTAGGTTCAGGGATAAAGTATTTCACTGGCTCAGGTCTTAGATCCAGGGTGGGTTTTCTATCACTGGCTCTGGTTTCAGAGTCATGGTGGTTTTTTTCCTACAAGAGAGGATGAGGCAAGAGAGTTGATAAGAGCCTCAGACCTACCTCAGCTAATTAGTAGATCTCTGTCTACTAATTAAACAAAGGCAAACCAAAGGACAGAAGAAGAAAGGAGGGCAGAAACCCAGGAAGGGAAGGAGAGAGAGAGAGAAAAGAAAGATAATAAATTTTGACTTGTCTAGTAACAAGACCCAGCAAAAAACTGACAATCATAATACAATAAACAAAACCAGGTGAGTGTGGACATAGGGAAACCGTGTTGACTGAGAGTCAGTGATGCTTGCATGTAAGTGATTTGCTCCTCTGTGGATTGACCTGTGTGTGTGTGTGTGTGTGTGTGTGTGTGTGTGTGTGTGTGTGTGTGTGTGTGTTTACATGTTTGAAATTTTCCACATCAAAGGTTTTATTTAAAAATCTGAAGTTTTAGGGGCTGAAGAAATGGCTCATTGATTAAGAGCACTGGCTGCTCTCGAAGAAGAAGATCTAGGTTTGGTTTCCAGCGCCCACATTTCAGCTCTCACAACCTTCTGTAACTCCAGATCCAGGGAATCCAATGCCCTGCTCTCTAGTCTTTGGGCACCAGTCACAAATGTGCAGGCCACACACCCACATATATAAAACCAATAAGTATTTTAGCTTATTTACTATTACTTATTTATTTACTCAATAAAATAGTAAGCTTAAAATGGAAACTCCCAGAACAAAACCCTGAGAGACAATGAAGAACTATCAATAGGTGATTCAGGACTGTCATCCAGCACTGGGCAGTCTGAACCAGAAGCTGGAGCACAAACCCTGCCTGGGCTGTGTATACACCAAGACCCATCAGAAGGTAGAGCAGCAAGGAGATGAGATTACCAGAGTCTGAAAACAGCCAGAAACAACTTCAGGATTGGTTCCTACTGGATTACCAGGGGGAGGAGCAGGCATGCTCATGCATGTGTGTATGCACATGATAAGAAGGACACCAGCTGTTGGTGGAGATGAACCTCATAAAATAGCCCAGCCAATACAGACACCAAACCAACAGGACAGCTGAGGCTCATCAGAAATTTCCAAACTCTCCACTTAAAACAACAACAGAAGTGAAGAAATGAAAAGAAACAGGAAATCATAACCCACACACCAGAGTAGCAAACAGTAGCCACTACCTGTGAGAGACAGCAAGAGCCACGTTTAACAAAAATGTTTCAAAATAGCCACTGTGAACATAGAAACACACCTCCAGGCAGGAAGATTAGAGGGGTAAGTGAAGTATGGGAAGGTGGATGAGAAGACAGTGGCAATCGGTGCTCAGTTGGGGACCTACCTGTCATCCTCTGGACTTACAGCATGGGAGGAGAAAGCAGCCAGTGTCCTCTGCCCCACATGGGTAAGCCTAGATCATGTTCTCTCCCCAGTAAACACGAACAGTAAACAAACAAGCAAACAAGTGTAAAAACAGAACTAGATGGCAGTTTGACACCATGAAACATAAACAGAGAAAGGAGCAAGGAGTGTGAGAAAGATCGAGGGACCAGGTGAAAATTTGGGAATAAGGAAGATCTAGTTGAAATAAACAGCTCATCAAAGCACCTCAGCATATTTGGATTAGAAGAAAAAAGGGCGCGCAAACATGAAGACATCCAGATGGAGATCATGCACCCTGAGGAACAGAGGGAAGGAAAGAAAGAAGAAACAGACAGAAGTAAAGTGAGGTCATTAGATACATGACTGGACTCTAACTCAACCACACTTCAGTGGAAGGCCACCATCCAGGAGACTATGGCCAGAACATATTATACTTTCTGGGTTGTAATTTGGGTGAGTTGAGAGGAGCATGTGAATCTGGGAGAACTGGGTGGCAGTGGTATAGAGCACATTGGTCCAAATTATCCAGAGAAATAAAAGATAGGATAAAACTAAAATGACTGAGCAGGAGAGTTTCAGGAGAGAAGACACTTCACAGAAGAAGTTAGGGATGATGTTGTCTGCACAGAATGAGAGTCAAGCCATGAGCAGGGTGTGCAGCAGAGCATTCAGACTGGCTACCACCCAGGACCCGCCCACAAGGAGGGCACAGAGCTGGTGGGTCATCTTTGCTGTGTAGTGTAAAGGGTGGCATATGGCCACGTACCGGTCATAGGCCATCACAGCCAGCAGGAAATTATCCATGACAGCAAACACACACAGAAAATAAATCTGCGTGAGACACCCAGAGAAGGAAATGGCCTGACTCCCGAGTATGTGGTTGGCCAGCACCTTGGGGACAGTGGTGGAGGAGAAGCAGACATCCACAAAGGACAGGTTGCTGAGGAAGAAGTACATGGGGGTGTGCAAGCGGGAGTCTGTGCAGATGGCCAGGATGATGAGCAGGTTTCCCAGGACAGTGACCAGGTACATGATGAGGAAGAGCAGAAAGATGAGCTGCTGCTGCTGGGGCTGCCTGGAGAGCCCCAGGAGGAGGAACTCGGAGATGCCCGACTGGTTGGTACCTCTCATGGCCTGAGCCTGCTGCAGAGAGTGGAGACAGAGATGTAGGAGCTGAAGGGCTTGAATGCAAGAAATCATACCTTAGACGCCATCATGTTTAAAACAAAACAAAAACCCAAACAGACAAACAAAAACTCCACATTAGGGCTGAAGAGACGTCTCGTTTATTAGAATACCTAGCTGGTCTTCCAGAAGACCCAGATTCAATTTCTAGCACCCATAGTGTGGCTTCCATAGTGTACAACCCTTTTCCAGATGATGGAGAGCCCTCTGATGACCTCTACAGCCACTATATTATATGATATACATACATTAAGGTAAAATTCTTACCGGCATACAGATAACTTACACACACACTTAAAAAGCCTCCTTTATATTTGCTGGTTAGAATCTACCCATAGTGCTCTATGCTCAAGTTCCAACTCCCAGGTCTAAGTTGTTCTGGTCTCACTAGATTTACCATTGTGCTTCATTAATTCTAACACAAAAATGTACATGCATTGGGCTGCAAGATGTCTCAGTGGGTTAAAGCGTGTACTGAACAAACACAACTTGAGTTTGACTTCTAAACACTTGTAAAGGTGGGAAGAGATAACCAGCTCCACACTTATCCCTTGACCTCCACATGGACACTGAGGCAACGCGCTGCCCAGTGCCTACAATAATCCATATGTTGTCTTAATGCATGCACAGATGTACATGCCTGTTAACATTCCCTGTCTTTTCCCCAAAAGCCAGAAAGATGTCTCAGTATATAAAGACACTTATCCCTAGTTGATGTCCTGTATCCAAGGACCACTCAGGATCCTCGTAGTAGAAGAAAAAAGAAGTCTACTGAAAGTTATCCTCTGGCCTCCACATAGGCTGTACACACACACACACACACACACACACACACACACACACACACACACACACACACACCACATCACACTAAGTGTAATGAACTTCCAAAAACTATGAGAAACGGCTAGTTACTGTTGTGTTCAGCTCTAATTTAGCCTCATGACTCACAAATGTCGCTATTGGTCTTTCAACACAGGGGAGTGAGCATCATTTTTAGTGAAGAAATTGGCATCTGCACTGCTATTACAGTACCTGATGAGTCAGTGCTGTACCGGCCCCATGGTCACTGCTTGGAGCTGCTAAGCAACGGTGATCTTTATTCTAAGGGTGAGAAAGGGTCAGAATCCCAGGAGGGTTCTGAGCAAGTGAAGAATGGGTGGGTAATCACTGTCTCAGCCTCTGCAGCAAGGAGGCTTGGGGGATTCCGACAGGGATTTACTGAAGCATCCTGCCCACTGGGATAGACTCCCTGAGCAACTCGTTAAAGACGGGCTAATAGTAATTGTCCTGCCTAGCTCCTGGTCTCTGTGGACCAAAAGGAGGAAGGGGACCATATTACTCCTGGGTCAGAAGTTGGGAATAAAGCTGTCTTGATGGAGACAAGTTTCCGAGGAAATTCCTAGAGAACTTCATCGTCTCGGCACCCTAAGCCTGCAGCTTTCCTGTTAGTACAGATTCTCCATCTTACAGCAGAGAGGCTGGAGGGACTACAGCATTGTTTAGTAATGCCCCTCTTTCTTTCCGACCTGGCCGTTTACTGAGTAGGACTTACGGCACATTTCCAGATGGGAAGAAGGGAGACAAGACTGGAATCAGAACTGAAGCTGACCCTTAAAGAATGTGAGGTAAAATACAGGCAAGGAGAAGGGAAGATAGGAGAGTATGTGACCAGCCAAGGCAGACAAACTCCATGCACCAGGAGCCGATCTCCTTCGGGCTGTCTTTCCAGCACCCAATGGATCGCCCATGTCTTCAAATCTATAGATTCTTAAGAGTGTGGCTCCACCATCCCCACTTAAGCTCACTATGCCTACAAAGAAAGATTCGTAATTGGACTCAAACCTCCTGAATGCTGTGTTGAAAGCATGGGACACCACTCAACGCCTCCTTTTGTTTTCTAAGACATCACACAGAAGCCACCACTGCTAGCCTGGAATATTCCCACATCATGTGTCAGCTTTTGTTACCTTATTTCCTTCCTTTCTCTCTCTCTCTCTCTCTCTCTCTCTCTCTCTCTCTCTCT
This sequence comes from Phyllotis vaccarum, assembly GCA_033318265.1. NCBI lineage: Eukaryota > Metazoa > Chordata > Mammalia > Rodentia > Cricetidae > Phyllotis > Phyllotis vaccarum. Next base: position 67,533,166 of record JARWLC010000016.1, on the reverse strand, counting down.
CTCTCACTCTCTCTCTCGCTCTAATATATATATATACACGTACACATATATATGTGTGTATCCATAAATATGTATAACATATATATACATATATGTAGCATACATGTGTATGTATGTCTGTATCTCTCTTGTTTTTGAGAGAAGGGTTCTCTGTGTAACAGCCCTGGCTGTCCTAAAACTCACTCTGTAGTCCTGGCTGGCCTCAAACTCACAGATTTGCCTGCCTCTACCTCCCAAGTGCTAGGATTAAAGGCATGGGCCACCATGCACCCAAGGCTGTTACCTTATTTTCTAGAAGAAGTCTGTTGAATACAGTTAGCAAAGTCATAAATGCTTAGACATACATCTCTAAGTCGCTTCCTGCTAACCTGCGTAGACCTTTATAAGCTTAAGAATGTATAAACTTTAGTCAAATATATGTTGTGAATTATTTAAAATTATTTGAAACTAACATTGAACAGTTAGTAAAACAGAAGTAATTATATGTATATCTCAAAATTAGCTTTTGTTAATCTGAGTAGACCTTCATAACCATATGAATGTATCATATGATGACTCATACTAGGGCTGGAGAGATGGCTCAGCATTTTAAGAGCACTGATTGCTCTTCCAGAGGACTTGGGTTCACGTCCCAGCACCCATATGGAAGCTCACCATTGTCTGTAACGCCAAGACCCGACACCCTCACACAGAAGTAGATCCAGGCAAAAAAACCAATGCACATAAAATTTAAAAAATTCATAGCAATCCAAAGTATTTTGGAGACCTGCTGTTTTCAGTTTAAAAAGGAGACACGGTAATAAACTGAGGACTCAGTAGGACAAAGAAATTTTTTGAAAGATTTATTTATGTATTATGTGTATATGGATACTTTGTCTTTGGGTACACCAGAGGAGGCCATCAGATGGACCCTGGAGAAACAAGAGTGTGAGAGCAGAGGGGACGGAGGACACCAGGGGGACAAGGCCCCTAATCAACTAAATAAAGCTCATATGAATTTTCAGAGACTGAAGGAATATGCACAGAGCCTGCACGGGTTGCGTATCAGATATCCTGCATGTTAGATATTTACACTACAACTCATAACAGTAGCAACATTAAGCTATGAAGGAGCAAAGAAAATTATTTTATGATGAGGGGTCACCACAACGTGAGGAACTGTATTGAAGTGTCACAGCATTAGGAAGGTTGAGAACCATGGGTCTAGAACTTTCTGGTGTGCTGTTAAGTCAGTAGTACAGGATCTATTTTGGTTGTTTATGTAGGTGCTTAGTGCTATGAACTTGCCTCTTAGACCACTTTCTCTGTATCCCATGAGTTTAAATATGCTGTGGATTCGTTTTCACTCAGTTTTTAAAAGTCTTTCTTCGTTTTTGTCTTGACCCACTTTTCATTCAGTGGAGCCCTGTTCGGTTTCTGTGAGTCTGTTGTCAGCTTTCTGCTGTGTCTGCTGTGGCTGAGATCCAGCTTTAACCCAAGGTGGTCCGATAGGGTTCAGGGAGTTCTTTAAACTTTACTGTATCTTTTGAGACTCACTTTGTGTCCAAATACATTGTCAGTTTTGAGGCGAGTTCCATGAGATGCAGAGGAAAAGTCTATTCTTTTGGGTTCCGGCTAAAAGTCCTGTAAACATGTTAGATCCACTGGGTTTATGACATCTCCTCAGAGCTAGCATTTCTGTTTGGTTTTTGTCTGGATCTAGTGGGAATAGTAGGAGCTGACATTTTCCACTGTCATCGTATGAAGGTCAATCTGTAATTTTAGTGTAGTAGTTATCTTCTCTAGAATCATGGAGCGTATGGAATGAATCTCTCTCTTCATGGATATGAATTTACTGAATTCCTTACAGACTGCAGTTCAACAATGTCTAGCTGTGAATGGAAAGGCCACAAAGCTGGGTGCCTCAGCTTGTCTTCTGTATATGCTGGAATTCCAATGAAGTAGGTTCCATGGCCAGTGAAAAAATGGATGTGCTGAGAAGGCCAGAGCAAGCAGGCAAAGAGCGGACACACCCTTCCTTCTTCCACTGTCTTTATATTGGCTTCCAGAAGAGGGCGTGGCCCAGATTAAAGGTGTGCCTTCCGGCCTCAAGGTCTGGATTAAAGGCATACTGTCTTTCAGACTCATGATCTGGATCTTAGGTGTGCCCTCCAATACTGGTTTGGAGTTCATTCCAGATACAGTCAAGTTGACAACCAAGAACAGCCATCACGGTGGTGTCACCTTTTATAAACTTGAATGCCTTTGTGTTTGGGACACAGATGTTAAAAATTAAAATGTCATTTTGGTGGATTTTTCCTTTGATGAGTATGGAGTATCTTTCCCTATCTCTTTTGATTAGTTTTGGTGTGAAATCTATTTTGTTTGATATTACATATTAAAATGGCTACACCGGCTTCTTTCTAGGTCCATTTGCGTGCTATCTTTTTCTAACCCTTTACTGTGAGATAAACCTGTATTGTTGAGGTTGAGGGGTGTTTCTTGTATGCAACAGGATGGATCCTGTTTCCACATCTACTTTGGTGGTGGTGGTGAGAGTCTCTCCCTCTCCCCCTCCCCTCCCCTCCCCTCCCCCCCCTCTCTCTGTGTTTCCCTTCTTTCGGTTTTGCTGGTCTGAGATGGTTTATTCCCTGTGTTTTCATGGTTGTAGTTAATTTCCTTGGTTCCATTGACAAATTATTACGGTGACCTTCTGTCAACAGGCTGACCTGAGACCCCATAGCAGCAAAGTTCGTGTGACTTGGTGAAGATAACTGCTTTGAGAACTAGACTCAGTTCCTATCCCTGGTGTTGAGGTGACTCACACCAGACGTCTCTGGCTGTGCTGATGCATCCACAGTCCTGTAAGCCTGGTGTTTTACTACAGAGTGTGCATGCTTGTAAGGGGAACAGAATTTGCTCAAGGTTAGGAATTAGTCAAAGAAATTGTGATGCATATCACAGAGTAGTGGACAGTAATAAACACCATACAACTAAGATGCTTGATGATATGGAAAAGAAAAATCAGGATGCAAGACTATAGTGACTAGGCTGGAGGTGGAGTTCAGGTGGTTCACACTTGCTTAGCTTGCCTGAGGCTCTGGGTCCAGTCCCTACCAGCACATCCACCAGGGGAGATGGCTCACACTTGTAACCCTAGCCCTTCAGCTGTGAAAGGAAGGAGATAAGAAGTGGCTGATCAGGTAGAGTAAGCCTGCGATACTTGAGAGCCTGTGTCATACACACACACAAACACTGCACTGACAGCCGGACAGTGGTGGTACATGCTTTTAATCCTGGCCCTCAGAGGCAGACCCAGGTGGATCTCTGTGAGTTCAAGGCCAGCCTGGTCTACAGAGAGAGTTCCAAAATAGCCAGGGCTACACAGAGAAATCTTGTCTCAAAAAAACCAAATAGAAAAAAGAAAACAATTGCAGTTATAATGTGTATGCATCATATTTCTGCTGCTGTGATAAAATACCGTGACCAAGGTAACTTATGGAAGAAGACTTTTCTCAGGGTTACAGCTCTGGGGGAGAAGCGTTCATCGTGGCAGCAGACAGCACGCACAGCACAGGAGCTGGGACCTCACATCTTTGAGTCAGAAAAAGTATGAACTAAAGTAGGGCTGAACCTGCCTCACGGAGACGTGCTTCTACCAGAAAGACTGAACCACCTACCTACGCTTCTCCAAACAGCGCCAATGTCTGGAGCCCAAGTCTCAAGTGCCTGAGCCTATGCGGGACATTGGTCATTCAAACCACCACGCAACCTGAGGCCAACTCTGTTAAAATTACTTTCATAATTCTTTCCATATGTGTTTACAGGTTACTTTCATTTTCTTCCTGATGCCTTATAAAAATCGCTTACATTGTATATTATATTATGGTTCTAAAAATACATTTTCTCTTTCAAGCGTCATTAATATTAGTTATAGTAAAATAAGCAACAAGCTTTGTCAGTCCTATCTTTTGATTAGATACGTCAACAGTGTTAAGGACACTCACACTTTTGAATGTTTATTCTTCAGGATTCTTTTTATTTTGCATTACTGAGGTTTTATTCCAATTAAACAATGCCACATTCAGAAGCCCAAATGGAGAGAGGCCAGCTAGTCTTGGTGAGAAGTTTCTGCAGCCCCAGACTGTCGACTGGGGGAAAGGAAGCCCCCACCTCCTAGTCTCTGAACACATTGCTCAGTAAACACTCATGCAGAGACTCCCAAGGTTTGACACCCCTTTTGAGTGTGGCCTTACGGGTAAAAGCTTTGCCAATTGTCCATGGGTCAATTGGCCTTGGAGTCATCCACAGCAGTGCACAGGTCAAAATGCACACTTGACTCACTCCAGGTTTCCTTTCTTCATTACCATCTTCTCAGAGGGTAAAATAACCAGAATGCAACTAAGGTCAATTAAGGAACCACACTATCTACATGTGCATCCTCTAATATTTTTTGTCCACCAAAACCAATTCTCTCTCAGCTTCAGCTGATAATTATCTTGGACTATTTAAGTCCTTTTTACCATCTAAGTTTTTGATGCAAATTTTCTAGCTCATGATTTTTTTTATCCCAATACTGGGCAGTGTATTGGAAATGTCTTCTAGCAATCTTTGGAAATCATTAAGAATTCTAAATCTATCTCTCCTGATTTGCACCTTTGGGGTCTAATTTTTTGTAGATCTATTTTGTATCCTAAATAATTAATAGAATATCCTTTTTGAATTTTTTCAGGAGAAATTTGTAATCCCCAAAAAGGCAAAATTATTTCACTTCTTCAAACATTTTCCCAAATATATCTATACTTGAGTCAGCCAATAAGATATTGTCCATGTAGTGGTAAATAATATATTGTGGGAATTGCTTGCTTATCACTTATAATGGCTGTCATCAAAATATTGGCACAGAGTGGGGCTATTTAACATTCCTTGCGGAGGAACCCTCCATTGATATCTCTTTAAAGGCTGAGAATTATAAGTGGCCACTGTAAAGGTAAATTTTTCCTTGTTCTGTGCTTATAGAGGTATAGTTAAAAAATATTTTAAGTCAATAATAGGCCATTTTTAGGTAGTATAGAAGACAAAGGAATCCCAGATTGTAGAGAGCCCATTGGCTGGATCACCTTGTTTACCACTCTTAGATCTGTTACCATTGTCCATTTTCCATATTTCTTTTGATAACAAATACAGGAGAATTCCAAGGGCTGTCTGATTCTTCAGTATGCTGAGCATTTAACTGCTCCTGTACCAGCTGCTCTAAGGCCTGCGATTTCTCTTTTGTTAAAGGCCATTGCTGAACCCATACAGGCTTCTCTGTTAGCCATTCTAGAGGTAGTGCTGTGGGTGCCTTGTTTTTGTACAACCTTGTTTCTCATAATTCCTTCTAATATTTAACCCAGAAACATCTGTTAGTTTGTGGTTCATTTCTGAGATTAGAGGAATATTAATCTAAGTATTCCATTGTTGTATCTATAAATTCATAGCAATGTTAGCCACATACAGCTTTAATTTTCCTCCCTTCCCTTCTGGCCCTATACATTCCAACCATCTTGCACTTTGTTTTACCTGGGATAATGTTCCAGTTCTCAAAAACTGAACATTTACCTCCTGAAGTAGCCAATTTCAATGCCAAGATTCTGGTGAAATTATCATTACATCACCCCCTGTGGCTATCAAACCTTCAATGACAACATCATTTATTCATATTTTTAACTTTGGCCTTTATTCATTTATAAAAGTTTGCCAAAGTATTTGCTTTATAGTTTTTGCTGAATTTTTTGTTCTCTTTTCTGTCTATTCTATAGTCCAGAGCAGTGTGGGTTTTTAAGACTATGCTTTAGGTTTTTTTAATTGCTCTAAGAAGGTATTTCCTCTATGATAGCAAGATAAGACTGAACTGGATTTGATATGGGGGCCTTTGAAACTCCTCTCAGGCAGTTTCACAAAGGCAAAAAGTTACCTTGCCTGACCCTTGTGACCTGCATTCATTGGTCCAATGCCTGCCTTTGCCACACCTTCCGCATACTCCAGAAGGGAGGGGCATTCTGTTTGGGTTACTCTTAGCAAAGACCTTGTCTCTGGGAATGCCTTGTTTATAGTCCCTTTCTATATGACCTTGATTTCCACAGTTGTCATATTTGATATTATGATTTTTCTTTAAATCTTTAGAAATCACTTCTCCTACCCAATTATCATCCTGGTTATAAGATTCCATATTAACTATGTTATAAATCCAATCCTCCAAGGGTGCTGACCTTGCTTTAACGGCCTTGTTGTGAGTCAGCATTTCCAAAACCCAGAGATTTAATATTTATTCATCTGGCTTCTGAATCTGGTATCATTCTATCTGCTGCTGCAATCAGTCTGTGTACAAAATCTGTAAAGGCTTCTTTTGGCCGCTGGATCACTTTTATAAAGGATTCAGATTTCTTTCCTAGTTCCTCAGTTCTGTTCTAAGCATTCAAGGCTGCCATTTGGCATAAATCCATGGTATGATTATCCTATAAAGATTGCCCTTTTATATTAGCATAATCTCCCTCCTCAAGAAGTTGGTCTGTGATATTTCTACGCCTCTATCTCTGCTTCTTTGTTCTAATATTTTAGCTTCATTGTTCCACCATCTTCCACTGTAGCTGAGACCTGGACTCCAAGACAGCCATATCCATATCTGCCCAGTTTTTAGGGATAATTCCATTACAGGTTGACCAAGAATTTAACATTTGTTTCTACAAATGGTGAGTGCATACCATAAGTAAATATTGCTTCCTTGAATCTCCTTAAATCTAGAATTTGTCTGCACAGTCTCTATCATTTGGCATTTCTATGAAGTTACTGGTTATACTAAGGTTGGCTGTTTGAAAGCTTTAGGCTGTTTCTCTGTAATCTTATAAGACAATGTTGAGTCTGATGTTTTTAATTCCTCTGTGTGGGTCTGAATATCTCTATGTTTCCTTGTAACAAGCTTTTCTAAGACTTTCATCTTGACACATTAACTGACTTTTTAAGATAAAACAGGAATAATCAAACAAATAATATTTATAATAGACATTATGATAGTCCCATCTACATTATTTATCTTCACCTTTGCTGATCCCAGTTTCAAACTCTCTAAAGTGATATCAAACAAAAACTATCTATCTTCCATCATACTGTTTCCCATTTTTAATGTGGAAAAAAATTCTCTCTCTGCCTTAAATAAATTTTTAAGAAATCCCAATTTATCACCAAACTTGTCAATGATGATTCAGATGACCCTGAGGTGAGGCAGCTACCTGGACCACCAAGGAGGTGGTCCAGAAAAAAAAACCTTGAGAAGAGGAAAGCTGAAAAACTCACCCAGAATAATGTGGAGAAGAAACATGTGTGGTGGGCTCTGCCTAAGGCTGGAAGCTAACGATGAACAGAAAATCTAGCCATTCAGGTAGTGACCCCAGCCACATGTCCTTCTATGAATTTGTGCCCCAAAAGTTGAGCACCAAATACTGTACAAATTCTATTTGGTGCTGTGATTAAAAAAACAAACAAACAAAACAACAACAACAACAAAAAACTCAGAGCCAGATATGGGGGGGGGAAAGCTGGAATATCAGAGAGATAGAGAAATAAACCACAGCTACATCTCACCCACCAACTCCTCCACCCATCTCCATAAAATCTTCTGATTCCAATTTCTCTCTCCTTAGCCCACTCAAAGTGTTCAGGAAAACTCAAAAATGGTTCTTCCTGCACCTAGATAACTTCCTCTTTCCACATTCTAAAGCTAGGATTAAAGGTGTGGGTCACCACTCTGACCTTCATGGCTTGGCTCTGTGGTTGATTCTCTGATATTCCAGTCTAATTTTATTAAATATATATCATCATAATTTCCTTTTATCTAGCTTGAGACAATGGTGCTTATTGTTTGACACTCCAGACTAGCTGGCCAAGGACCTCTTGAGGATTCTCCTGTCTGCACCTCACCGCAGGAGCACTATGAGATTGCAGACTCATGCTACTGCATCCAGCATTACATAGTTCATTGGGATTCGAACCCAGGTTCAGACTGTGTGGCTAACACTTTACCCCTAGAGCCATCTCTGAAGTCCAACCAAGATAGTAAAATTATTATTATTATTATTATTATTATTATTATTATTATTACTAGTGATACTAAGAATACAAGTATATGAACATCCCTGTGAGATTGTGTTTTCAGACATTTTGGGATTAAATCTTTGAGTTAATGTTGGATCATTTTCCTTCTCTTTGCTTTGAAGACGTCATAGTGTTTTCTTGACATTCCACTGTTTTGTCTTTTTGCAATTTTAACATACTACTCTGTGCTAATTTCTCTATATCTTCTCTCCAATATACAGGGTTTATATAGACAGGATCCTCTGTTATTTGTTTACTGATGTGTTGCTATAAATTTTAATAATCATAATGAAAATAAAAATGCTTTCATTTATTTTTGGTGAATGTATGGTGTGTGTGTCTGTGTGTGTACACAAGGGTGCCCATGTGCATGTAGGTGCCATGCAGAAATCAACTTCCTGTGTCAATGTGTGACCAACTCCCCTCAATCTCTCTCTGCCTTAGTTTTGAAGATACCCGCCTCTCCTCCACAGCACTTTGGTCATGGATGCATGCCACTATGCCTGGAATGAGTGCCTGGCACATGGGTGCTTGGAAATCCAAATTCAAGTCCTCATGCAGAAATTTTATTAACTAGCCTTCTCCCAAATCCCCCCCCCCCCGAAAGTTATTTTTTAATGAAGTAAAAGTACAACTTTTCCTAATACCCAGCATTGTTTTTTATTATAGAACACGATGTAATTATTTTGGATGGAATAGTAATTTTGTTCATAATATACACAAAGCCTTTCGCCCAGTCAATACAAATTAAGAGGACACTCATTTGTTCATTTGTTCACCAAAGCTAGGTCTCCTATATAATTTATGTCTGGATCTCAGCTTTTCTGAGGTACACAGCGAGGGCCCATGAATTCTACATGTCCCACCATTGAAGAGGGTGCAGCAGGAGCCTTGGGGGAATAGAGCAGGCTATGTGGTTCCGTGTGTAGAGAAAGGGGAGACTGGCTTACCCTAAAAGACTCCAAAAAGGCTCTAAAGAAGCCAGGAATCGGTGGCACAGGCCTTTAATCCTAGCACTCAGGAGAAAGAGGCAGATGGACCTCTGTGAGATTGAGGCCAGCCTCATTTACAAAGTGAGCTCCAGGACAGCTGGGGCTACGCAGAGAAAGCCTGTCTCAAAAAACCAAGCAAACAAAGGCTCCAAAGAGCAAAAGACTTTGACTTTGGAAAGTTTGAGTGCCCAAGTCGAGGAAGACAGCCACCTCAGACACATGGGTCACTCCATTGGAACTTTGCCCTCAAACTTAAGGCACATCTTATGTTGACTACGCCCCAGTGGTGGAGCTGTCTAACTCTACCAAGAGACTGAAACACATTAGGTTTAATCTGGATCCAGCGTGAAGCCCAGGACCAGCCTTCTCAGCAGGATCATGAGGTGTTAGCTCACAGAGAATTGTCAGAGACACCACAACGCCCCTGCCCTTACAAGACTTAGGATTTCCTTGCAGGTTTCTTGCCAACACTTCATGAAGCCCAGTTTTAAAGCACAATCCGTTTTATTATCTATCATCCCAGAAAACACATGAGGAACCCAGGTCCCACTCACACATTCAGATCTAACCGGTTGGAGTCAGTCCCTGCACTGATAATTTCAGTTTTTAGGCTTCCCAGTGAGATTAACATGCTAGCAGGGTTGAGCAAGACTGCTGTGGATGTTGAGAGCATTTTTCAACAGGGAAATGCAAAATGTTGGTACAATAGAGGCTGCCAAAGTGATCCTCGCATTTTCACCTGGAAAGAGCAAACTAACTTTTCTGTATTTTTGTTATGTGGTGCTGGAAATCAACCATGGGATTCTATGTGCTAGATGAGCTCAGCTGTCCCACCAGCTAGAAAGGAAGTTTGACTGTTTGATAAAAACATTTAGCGTCACAGGCTTCACACTTTCTTAAGAGGAGCAAGGTTTGAACTAAGCCAGGACTTGTGAATAGCTTCTACCAAATGTGATCATTCTATTACCGGAAATACTCTTAGAAATAGATTTACGATGCCTGGGAGGTGGAAATGATTTACTTACACTGGGGTGATACATAGACTCAGTATACAGTGATTAGAGAGAGTATCTTCCTATGGACCACTTTGTGTACAGCCCCTTTCAGGTCCTTGTTCCTCAGGCTGTAGATGAAAGGGTTCAGCATGGGGGTCACCACTGTGTACAGCACGGTGGCCGCTGTGTCCTTCTCAGATGAGTGTGCAGAGGAAGGGTTGAAATACACAGCAATGATGGTGCCATAGAACAGGCAGACCACAGCCAGGTGGGAGCCGCAGGTGGAGAAGGCTTTCCATCTTCCGCTTGGGGATGAGACTCTCAGGACAGCAGAGGTGATGTGAATGTAGGAGATCAGGATGCAGACAAATGGGGTGACCATGATCACAGATCCTTCTGTAAGAATCATCAGCTCGTTGAGGTGTGTGTCTGAGCAGGAGAGCTTCAGGAGAGGAGTGACATCACAGAAGAAGTGTGGGATGATGTTGTCTGCACAGAATGAGAGTCGAGCCATGAGCAGGGTGTGCAGCAGAGCATTCAGCATGGCTACCACCCAGGACCCGCCCACAAGGAGGGCACAGAGCTGGTGGGTCATCTTTGCTGTGTAGTGTAAAGGGTGGCATATGGCCATGTACCGGTCATAGGCCATCACAGCCAGCAGGAAATTGTCCATGTCTGTGAGTTCAAAGAGAAAATACATCTGTGTGAGACACCCAGAGAAGGAAATGGCCTGACTCCCGAGTATGTGGTTGGCCAGCACCTTGGGGACAGTGGTGGAGGAGAAGCAGACATCCACAAAGGACAGGTTGCTGAGGAAGAAGTACATGGGGGTGTGCAGGCGGGAGTCTGTGCAGATGGCCAGGATGATGAGCAGGTTTCCCAGGACAGTGACCAGGTACATGATGAGGAAGAGCAGAAAGATGAGCTGCTGCTGCTGGGGCTGCCGTGAGAGCCCCAGGAGGAGGAACTCGGAGATGCTTGACTGGTTGATACCTCTCATAGATCTGAGCTCAAGTGAATAGGAGACAGTAAACCTAAATGGGCATGAATATGATGTGATAGGGTGCCACACAGGATCACATTTGCAAATCAGTTCATAGAATTGCTAACACAGGATGTGCCCAGCCCATAAACACATCTACTTTCCAGCACTCAGCCCTGATTTATTTCCTACCTGAGCATCCTTAAGGCAACACAACCTCTAGGAATAGCTATGTATATGTTTATATCTTTCTGCTTTGTTCCTTATCGCCCTCAGCTCAGAACATCAGAGAAATGATGTTATTGCTGTGCTTGTCACAAGAGGTAACCAATGGATTCAGGCTTCTATATTGGCTTATTGCTCCTGGAAGGAGTAGCAAGGGGATTTCTAAAATAACTTCATCTCTGAGGAAGCAAATGTGTAATCTTACCTGGGGAGGGAAGTTGGTGTTATCCAATGCTGTTCACCTTGATCTAATTTTGGGGTTTGTTATGTCTTGGAAACGTTGGCAAGTCCTAAGCAAGTAAGGAGTAAATGTATAGGGTCTTGGTCTTCTGAGCAGGAGAGATGTTCAGAACAATCACAGAATAGTCATTTACAGGAGTCTCTTTGGCCACTGGGACCAGAATCCCTCAGAGCCTCATTAGAGACAAAAAAAAGAAAAATCCTCCCCTTTGGACCAAACAATGATGACAAAGAATAGCATCAAAGTTTACATGCAATTGTTGGCTCAAAATGTGTAGGCTTCAGAGATGAATCCACATTGGTAGACATAGATCCCCGATGTCATTATTTATGACGTCTTCTCTCATCCGTTTTGTGATCTGAGCCTGTGCCTACTGGTGTGGAGCTGAAATTTTTGTGTTCCTATTGCTCAGTGTAATCCTTGCTCTCTTGAGTCTGGAGTCTGGGTCACCTCCAGCAGTGATCAGTGACGTCATATCATCTTCCGTTTGAAGCAGGAACATTAAGGGTGTATATGGAGCTGAACTTAATACATGAAGGTTTTGGATAAAGTGGAGCCTGGACCTAAGGGCTTGTCCTATATAGTATAAGCCTTTTGAGGTACCTTTCCAACTCACTACTGCTTTCTTGGAATGGAACCCCTATCTCACATAAGCTTGGCATGATGGGGCTTGGACGCCATGTTCCTACCACACACATCTCCATAGCAGGTGGAAGCAGATTCCATCTGTCCCTATCACTGTGAGGACAGGTCATGATGTACAATTCCCACCCTCTTCTGCTTTCCTGAGAAGCAGACAGGGAGAAGAAAACACAGAGCTGGCTCTGCCCCTTGCCTGAGCTGGGTGGCCTCAGGAGCCTGGACTGACCAGCTCAGCTGTCACTCAGGCCCCCACACCCAGGGCCTCAGGTTGGCCCATCCTAACATCTACCCCATCTAGGTCTGCTGGAGCTCGTGAAGGAATTGGTCCTTCTGAATGATACCTGCAGGATCTTCATGGCTTGGAGTGGCCACAGGATTTCAGAGAGGCGTTTCGGTGGGGACCCAGTGATGAGCCAGACCATTGACTCATGGCAATGATCATTCCCAAGTAAAGCTGATATGTGACACGCTGCTCCCAATGTCACAGGATGAATGAAGAGGTGTTGGAGAGGCAGGAAAAAAGGAGTGAAGAAGTTTTTTGTTTGGTTGGTTTGGTTTTAATTGTTTTTTAATTTTCTTTGGGGCAGATGCTGCAAGGGTTCGGGGCAGATTTGAGAGAATTGAGAGATGAGCAGATGTGAAATTCCCAAAGAATCATAAAGAAATTATATTAGGAAGAAATAGAGAAAGATTCAAACAGGCATGGTGGTGCACACCTGTAGCTCCACTGTGGAAAATAATTGAGGCCAAAGAATTATAATTTAGAGACTTGTCTGAGCTTCATAGTAGGGGGAAGGAGAATGGGAGGGAAGGGAGGGGGAGGAGGGGGAGGAGGAGGATGGAAAAAGGAAGGGGAAGGGGGGAGGAAGGGAAGGAGGAGGAATTAATTGAAAGAAGCCTTTCCTGGTTTTCCAGTTTTAGATTTGAGTAATTTTCTGATGACTGGCTATTTTTAGCCATATTTTGCTAAAGATTAATAGTTTTAAATCACAAAAACAAATTGTACCTAGTTTATATCAGGATGGGTGATATGTGGGGCTGGGTGGCTGTGTGTATGGGTTGTATACATGTATATATTTGTATGTGTAAATGTGTGTGTGCTGGTGTGTGCATATATGGGGATGTTCCTGTGTGCATATGTATGTGTGTTTGTATGTGTATATGTTGGGGTGTGTGTGTATGAATGTGTGTGTTTGCATGCATATATATGTACAGGGGTGTGTATATGTGTTGGGATGGGTGTATGAGTATGTATGGGAGTATGTACGTGTGTTGGGGTGTGTGTATGTTTATGTACAGGGGGGAGGTATGTGTGTTGGGGTGTGTGTATGTTTATGTACAGGGGGGAGGTATGTGTGTTGGAGTGTGTGTGTGTGTGTATGTGTGTTTGTATGTGTATATATGGGGAAGGTATGTATGTGTGTTTGTATGTTTATATATGGGGAGGTATGTATGTGTGTTTGTATGTGTATTATGAGGGAGGTAAGTATGTGTGTTGGGGTGGGTATACACGCATATTGGAGTTAGTATTATATCTGTGTATATGGAGGCCCAAAGTTGATGTTAGGTGTCCTAGTTACTACTCAATCGCTGTGAAGAAACACCACGGCCAAGGCAGCTCTTAGAAAAGAAGGTTTAACTGGGACCTTGCTTGTGGTTTCAGAGGGTTAGTGCATGCTCGTCATGGTGGAGCCTCCCTAGGGTTAGGATTACGGAATGCCATCATAGCAGCCTGGTTTTCACGTGGGTTAAGGGATCCGGACTCAGTCCTCACACTTGCATGGTAAGTATCTATACACTGAAACATCTCCAAATTCCCAACAGAAAGAGTTTTAATAAAGGAATCTTGATTCACCAGTGGGTGGATGTCTGATAAACTGTACTAAGCATCTCTGAGTGCACCATTTATGTGCTGAGAGCAGGGAGGTCCGTGCAGCGATTTAACAGTAGTGACAGTTGCCTTGGAACAGCCAACAGCAGCACCAGAACTTGGCTCCATTATCCATATCTGGGTTAATAAATCGGTGCTCTTCTGAGGCAGGGTTTAACAGCCTTCCAGGGAAACACTTCCAGCCAATGAATGTATTCTCTCTCTCTCTCTCTCTCTCTCTCTCTCTCTCTCTCTCTCTCTCTCTCTCTCTCTCACACACACACACACACACACACACACACACACACCATACACACATACATACATACACACACACATACACACACATACATACACACATACATACATACATACACACACACATACACACACATACATACATACACACACATACATACACACATACATACATACATACACACACACATACACACACATACATACATACACACACACACACATACACACACATACACACATACACGCACATACACGCACACTGATGAATTCTCTGAGTCTGAGCTCCACAGAAAGGTCACATCTCAAAACAAAATAGGCTGAACTCTGCCATTTTTCTGTAGTAACAATCATAGAGGAGCCCAACCATGGTGGCTTTAAAAAGCAAGTACTGACAGGTAATGGTGGTGTACACCTTTAATTCCTGCACTTGGGAAGCAGAGGCAGGCAGACTGAGTTCGAGGCCAGCCTGGTCTACACAGTGAGTTCCAGGATAACCAGGGCTACACAGAGAAACCCTGCCTCACAAGACAAAAACCGTGACAAAATAAAAAGCAATTGCTTCTAAAGCCCCTTCTACTAGAACATCACCAGGATTTAGCACCAGCTGAGGCCTCTCATACCCACTCTGGTGTTCTTCCTGGGTCTTAGCAGGCAGGGGCCGCCTCCAGGGAGTGGGTTGTACTAAGAAGCCTCAGCAGGCAGAATGGCACACTCCACAGCGCATCTTCCCTTGGTAACTCGTGTGGCCAAACACAAGGTCAAGGGTCAGGAGGAGCAACCATCTGTCAGAAGCCACAACTGATGTGGAGACACTGCTTCACAGGGCAGTGAGGGATAGAGACCATATGTCAGTTTATTGCAAAAACTAACAACAGCAGTGCCTTTGAGAAATTACAGACCCAGATGGCATTAATCACATTTTGCAAATGTTTTGAAACATAATCTCATGTAGCAGAAGTAGCCTCAAACGTTTGATGTAGCTGAGGCTGGCATAGACTCTTGACCCTTCTGGGTTTGCTCTCTGAGTTCTGGGACTACAGGCATGGACCGCCACACATCTTTTTTTATTTTAAGGTAAACGCCAAAGTCTCATGTCATGGTACTCACCTGCAGTCCCAGTAGTCAGGTGGCTAAGGGAGGAGAAATGGTAGTTTAAGGGCAGCCTGGAATGCATAGCAAAACCCATCTGAGAGGAAGGTGTAAAGGGAAGTGCTTTCGGAGGAAAATTATAAAAGTGGGCTGGAATGCATGCCATGAGTAGGGTGCTCAGCACACTCAAGGCCCTTAGTGCTGAGCAAAGGTAGGATTTCAGTCAGTCGTCTGGGCTTAGCTGCTCTTACAATTGTCAGACCACACTATGTTGGATGTGGGCTAGAGAGGTTTCTCAGTGGTTAGAGCACTTGTTTCTCAGTGGTTAGAGCACTTGTTTCTCAGTGGTTAGAGCACTTGTTGCTCTGGCAGAGGTTGTGGGTTCAACTCCCATACCCATGTGATGGCTCACAACAGCCTGTAACTCTAATTCCAGACCTCCCTGGGCACCAGGAACGTACATGGTGCACATACATACATCCAAGCAAAACACTTGTACAAATAAAATAGGTTCTCAAAACATTTTTATTAAAAATAAATAAATAGGGCTGGAGAGATGGCTCAGAGGTTAAACTCACTGGCTGGTCTTCCAGAGGTCCTGGGTACAGTTCCTGCGACCACATGGTGGTTCACAACCATCTATAATGAGATCTTGGTGCCCTCTTCTGGCCTGCAGGCACATGTGCAGACAGAACACTGTATACATAATAAGTAGTTAAACCTTTAAAGTAAATAATAAATGTTAGATATAAAAGGGAGTGGATGTGATCTGGGTGATGGATTGCAAGTTTGAAGTGATGCCTTTTGCTTTGGTTTGTCCTCCAAATGTTCCAAGATGGTTTATATTATAGGCATCGACATGTGTCACACAGACATCATCATCCTCCTCAAAGAGACACATTTTTTTGAAGAAATTTTAATCTTCCTTATTAGGTGATAAAACAGACATGATGGACGAAGGAAGAGTGCCTGGGAAGCCCCTGGGGTCTGCTCTCTTGGCTCTGGGAAGTTACAATGTTTCTTTCCTCTTCCTAAAGGTCTTCACTTCCCAAAAGAGCTCTTCCGGTGACTATTCTCAGGAGCTGTGGGGAGGGCCCGAGGGGAAGCTCAGAGGCAGGGTTTGCAGAGGGGACACGGGACCCTCTGCCGTGCCCAGCATCAAAGCAATAGGTCGGGCCATGCTCTCATCTGGTTGCTGTGGCCACTGTTTTTTCTTTTTGGCTTTGCTTAAGGACAAGGAGTAAGTAGTGTGTGGGGGTCTGAGGTCTCATCAACTGAAGAAAGTCTTATAGAGGGAATAACTCCAAGAATAATCTTGCTGAGAGAACATAAAAGCTTCGCAGGGAAGGGGGCTTGGTTCAGAAGGGACTAGGCCGAGACCTGGCAGTGGATCTGAGCAGAGAGAAAATGAACGCTGAACAAGCCACACACAGAACCTCAACTATGCACACTCCTAAGCTTAGACAGCCAGTCAGGACACTCCTAAAGGGTCTCAGGTTTCTGTTCTCCTCATTTCTGAGGGCCCAAAGCCATGACTCCTCTGGGTGGGGCTTCTGAAATGCCTTTACTGATGGTAGTAATCATATTAATCATATTTTACAATATGCTTTTGTGGCCAACCTCTAGGAAGACCATAATGGAGGACACATAAGGGACTTGCTCATTAGAAACACCTCAGATGTTTTCTTAATCTCTCTGTGACCCCACACTCCAGAGATCTGCCTTGCTTGTTCAATATGGAGATTTTACACTAAAATAGATTCCTAGGCGATCACACTGTTCAAATGCATATGCTAAACGTATCTTCCCACAGACTTTTAAACAGGAACATCTCTTTGGGGCAGGTGAGGTGGCTCAGTGGATAAGGGCACTTGCCACAGGCTTGACTGGAGGGTTGGATCCCTGGGACCTACTCAGCTGAAAGGGATAACTAACTTCTGAAAGCTGTCCTCTGACCTACATCTTACATACCATGCAAACAGACACACGCGCACACACACACACACACATTTAAATACAAGCAAAAATAAACATTTTTGTTTGTTTGTATTTGAGACAAGGTCTAACTAGGTAGCCTTGGCTGGCCTGAAACTCTCTATGTAGACCAGGCTGACCTCAAACTCACAGAGATCCACCTGCCTCTGCATATAGCACCACACTTAGCTCAAAAGTATAAATTATTTTAAACAGGAGATTGTTCTGTCTCTAAGGTGCTTGCCTTCGAGGTATGAGGGACTGAATTTAATAATCAGAACCAATGCAAAGGCAGGACACAGTTGAGTACACTTGTAATCACAGCACATGAAAACAAGTGGATTCCAGGGGCACGCAGGCCAGTCAATTAGCTAATTGATGAGCCAAAGGTCCCAAGAGTGACACTGTCTCAAAAATAAGGTAGATGGCTCCTGAGAAATGATACCTAAGACTTACCTCTGTCCTTTGTTCATAATTTATAAACATATACTAAACATATAAAGAGGGAGCATAGAGAGATGAGACAGAAGAACAGACGAAAAGTAAAATGTTGCCTGGCACATAAAATAATTTTAAAGTTACATTGAATGGCTCCAGGATGTAGCTCAGTGGTAGAGCTCTTACCTAGCATGTGCAAAGCCCCAGATTCCACCCCTAGAGACCTAAAAATAAAAAATAAATAAAT
This sequence comes from Phyllotis vaccarum, assembly GCA_033318265.1. NCBI lineage: Eukaryota > Metazoa > Chordata > Mammalia > Rodentia > Cricetidae > Phyllotis > Phyllotis vaccarum. The sequence continues at coordinate 67,515,101 of JARWLC010000016.1, read as the reverse complement.
AAATAAATAAATAAATAAATAAATAAATAAATAAATAAATAAATAAATAAATAAATAAATAAAAAGCAAGAGCAAGTCCCACGATTTGGTAAAGACAGTCATGCGCCTGGTCCCTCAACAAGCAAGAAACAATTGCTTTTTTGACTGAGCCTAACACAGTCCAGTTGCTGAATTGTGCTCAATTCTGAAACATAATAGAGAACAAGTTATCAGTCCAAATCTTCTCATCAAACAGATAAAAACTTTCTGTGGACCACTTTGTGTACAGCCCCTTTCAGGTCCCTGTTCCTTAGGCTGTAGATGAAAGGGTTCAGCATGGGGGTCACCACTGTGTACAGCACGGTGGCCGCTGTGTCCTTCTCAGATGAGTGTGCAGAGGAGGGGTTGAAATACACAGCAATGATGGTGCCATAGAACAGGCAGACCACAGCCAGGTGGGAGCCACAGGTGGAGAAGGCTTTCCATCTTCCACTCGGGGATGAGACTCTCAGGACAGCAGAGGTGATGTGAATGTAGGAGATCAGGATGCAGACAAATGGGGTGACCATGATCACAGATCCTTCTGTAAGAATCATCAGCTCATTGAGGTGTGTGTCAGAGCAGGAGAGTTTCAAGAGGGGAGTTATGTCACAGAAGAAGTGGGGGATGGCATTGTCCAAACAGAAAGAGAGTCGAGCCATGAGCAGGGTATGTAGTAGAACATTCAGATTGGCAGTGACCCACGATCCAGTCACCATCAGGACACAGAGCTTATGGGTCATCTTTGCTGTGTAGTGTAAAGGATGGCATATGGCCACATACCGGTCATAGGCCATCACAGCCAGCAGAAAACTGTCCATATCCACAAACATGAAAAGGAAATACATCTGTGTGAGACACCCAGAGAAGGAAATGGTCTGACTCCCAAGTATGTGGTTGGCCAGCACCTTGGGGACAGTGGTGGAGGAGAAGCAGACATCCACAAAAGACAGGTTGCTGAGGAAGAAGTACATGGGGGTGTGCAAGCGGGAGTCTGTGCAGATGGCCAGGATGATGAGCAGGTTTCCCAGGACAGTGACCAGGTACATGATAAGGAAGAGCAGAAAGATGAGCTGCTGCTGCTGGGGCTGCCGTGAGAGCCCCAGGAGGAGGAACTCGAAGATGCTTGACTGGTTGATACCTCTCATTGGACTATGAGCTGGCAAAAATAATTAAATCCTGAAACTTGGGAATAGTGGTGAAGACTGGACCGACTAAAATTACAGAGAAATAGGTCAGAGGAGTTAGCAAACATGTGAGCATTTTGCTCTCTGCAGTGGCTTCTTCATTAGTGCAGAGAGCTGGCTTGTGTAGGGCTTGTGTGTGTGTGTGTGTGTGTGTGTGTGTGTGTGTGTGTGTGTGTGTGTGTGTGTGTGTATGGGTTGTGCATCTCAGCAAAGACGGTGGGCAGATTAGGACAGTGAATTCCTGGTCAGCAGTGTGTGCTGATTGAACTTTCTACCATTATGTCCAGAGGGACCTTAACTTAGGATCCTCCTGACCTTGCCTCCCAAGTTCATGGGTGACATAATCACAATGCCTTACTACTAAGGTTTTTTTTAAATGTAATTTTAAAATAAGTTTTCTGGCATTGGGGTTCTGTCTGCATCAATGTCTGTGTGAGAGTGTCGGATCTTTGGAACTGGAGTTAGAGACTGTTATAAGCAACAGTGTAAGTGCTGGGTCCTCTGGAAGTGTTCTAACCTCTGAGCCATGTTTCCAGTCCCCATAAAATAAAGTAAAAGTGTAATTTTGAAAAAGAAATCACAAACATAGCCTGGTGGTAGTGGTGCTCACCTTTAATCCCAACACTTTGGAGCCAGAGGCAGGCAGATCTCTTGATTTCAAAGCCAATTCGATCTACAGAGCAAGTTCCAGAACAGCCTACAGGGCTGCAACACAGAGAAATCCTGTCCAAAAAACCAAACCTAAATTACAGACCTAAGAAATCTAGCAGAGTTTTACACCTGGAATGCCAGTGTTTGGAAGGAGGAGGTCATCAGCGTCACAGCCAGTCTGAGGACAGCCTACACTACTAAACTACAGGTGATTTTATTTAAATGTCTATCTGTGAACTAATGAACCAAAAAAATATGATGTATAAATAATTGTGGTGTTTTATTTTTAAAAATATGAGCAAAATAAGGTCACTTGAAAGAAAATGAATGGAAATAAAACGAACATGTTAAGTGAAATATGTTAGACTCAGGAAAAACAAAAGCAAAACTATATTTCTGTTGGTGGGTTGGTTGGTTGGTTGGTTGGTTGGTTGGTTTTGGCTCTCTCCACCCCCCCCCCAACTCCAGACAAGGTTTCCCTGTGTAGTAGCCCAGTAGGCTGTCCTGGAACCTGCTCTGTAGGTCAGGCCTCAAACTCATGGAGAACTGCTTGCTTCTGCTTCCTGAGTGCCTCCTACTGCCTGGATGCATTTCTTTTCGAATGGGGAATCTAGGTTAGGAGAAAAAAAATCAAGCATGGTGGCACACACCTATATCTCCACTAATCCAGAGGAAGAAGTAGACAGATCTCTGTGACTTTGAAGGCAGCCTGGTCTACATACTGAGTTCCAGGACAGCCAGAGCTATATAGAGAGACTGTGTCTGTTTTTAAATTTTAATTAATTAGCATTATTTTTAATAATTAATGCACATAATAATAATAAAAACATGAAAGTAGAAGGAAATCTACTTCAGGGGTCAGGAAAAGCAGCAGGGATGCTAAAGACAGTAAAGGATGAGATGATATGTGTGTAATCAAAGTATATTTTATACACGTGCCAAACTGCCATAATGAAACCATTACTTTGTATAATTAATCTATATTGATGATAAAATAGACCACACATACGCACACAGGGTGGTTGCCAAAGATGCTAACAGGTTGTGAGCCTTTAACGGCCAGTATTATTGATATCAGCAGAGTGATTAACAATGCTGCTTGGAAGGAAACATGGGCTCTCCGTCTTTCTAATCTGAACAAATCACACATTCCTGTTTGCTCCTCGGACCAAACTGACCTCATTCAAAACACTCCCAGGCTACAAATCACATCGTGCTGCTCTCTAGATGCATGTCTACAGAGCTCACCAAGTCCTCAGCCAGGACTTCTTAGCTAGATGCACAGAAGTGAAGATGTAGGAAAAGCCAAGAGGATGAATGAGAGGCAGAAACCTGCCCAATGTGGACGCCCCACAGTCAGGATCCCAGGACCTGACAAGATGAACACTAGCTATAATGGGTGTTTATAAAGAACAGCCAGTGCCCTCAGGACCATTTCCATGGCTCCATTTAAAACTAAGGGGTGTCCCTAGAAGATTTTACCTCCAATATGCAATATAAAGTCCTACTGACCTGACTTTGAGAGCAGATGGCTGTCCTCAATATCCCCAGAAGTGTTGGGCTTGCTTCAGGTTTGTTTTTTTTTAATTTGGCAGAAGTTGTTGGTCTGAGGGAACGCAAAGTATCATTGGTGTTGCTTGGCTGTGTGCAGGAGGCTCTGAAGCCTGGGCTCTCTCATAACAAGAAGGACATCTGGGGGAGTCACGGGGCAAAGTCTTCAGAGGAGTTTCCGTGGCCACTAGGGCCGTAGTCCCTGAGAGCCTCGTTAGAGAGCAATTTGTCCTTCCTCCTTCTTGGGCTCTTTGGGGTCCAGCACTGATAATAAAGACCTATCAGCTGAGTTTCTGCCTCAGGACTGAAACCACACCGAAAATGGTGAATATTGAGGATGACTATGGGCAACAAGTACCATTCTGCTACAGAAAACCTCAGTATTTCCTTCTCTACCTATCCAATCTGAATTAATGTCGTTGTTGAGAAATGTAAATAAAGCTCTTTAAGAATCAAGAGACTGGCCTTCAAAGAATGAGATGGCTTAGTTAAAGCACTAACCACCAAGTATGATGACATCAGCTGATCTCCCAAGACCCACATGGTCCAACTGACTCTGGCAGGTTGTTCCCTTGTGGTCACATGTGCACTATGGCTTGCTTGCATGGGTGTGCACACACAGCATGGTATTCAGACAATATCTACCCAGGGTACAGAAGACCAAGCATAGAGAGGGTACAAATGTGACTTAATACATAGCCTCTGCCTGTTGGACAAGGGCTTGATGAAGCCAAGAGTCGTGAGATATTCCATATCAACTGTTTCAGTTAGTCATGTGTCATAAATCCTTAAGGCAACTTGCTCTAAGAAAGGAGGCCAATTGCTTTCTCACAGTCATATAACAGACAGCAGTGGGTTAGGATGTATGTACAGCTCTGTGAAATTCAGAAGCTTTTGAGTTTTCTATTTTATTTTTATTCTCTTGGAGACAGGCTTTCACTATGGATCCTTGGCTGGCCTGAACTCACTATGTAGACCAATCTGATCTGGAGCTCACAGAAATCCACCTGCTCCTGCCTCCCAGGTGCTGGGATTAAAGGTGTGAGCCATCATGCTGGCTCTCCTTTTTAAAAACTTTAAAAGTTACATTGTGTGTGTCTTAGCTACTTTTCTATTGCCACGAGGAGACACCATGACCAAGACAACTTATAAGAGAAAGCATCTAATAGGGGGCTGGCTTGTAATGTCAGAGGATGAGTCCGTGGCCATCGTGGCAGGAAGCATGACAGCAGATGGGCAGGCTCGACACTGGAGCAGTAGCCAAGAGCTCACATCTGATCCATAAACTGGAGGCAGAGGGCAAGAGACTCATCCTAGTGTGGGCTTTTGAAACCACAAAGCCCACCCCTGGTGACACACTTTCTTTAACAAGGCCACATCTAATTGTTCCCAAAACAGTTCACCAACTAGGAACCAAACATTCAAATATGACTCTACAGAGGTCATTCTCACTTAAACCAACACTGGGGAGGAGGGGCACATATGCTGACAGTCGTTTTTATAAGGGGCCATGGGATAAAGTCTACATGTTGTATGTGGTTTCTGGCCTGGACTTTCTGGCCTAGCCTCCTGGCCCAGACTTTCTGGTCTAGTCTTGAGGTTTGGATCCACAGACCCGAAAACCCGAAGACCCATAGACCCACAGTCCTGCAGTCCTACAATCCTACAGAGACACACAGATGCTTACATTAATTTTATGCTGATCAGCCTAAGGCCCAGGCATATAACTTGCTAACTCTTTACCCTTTAACCTATGATTCTTACCCTGTTCAGTTGTGCAACTTGGTACCTTTTCTCAGAGCAGCATAGTTGTCCTCTGCATCTTCTGGCTTGTCTGGCAACTCTGGAGTCTCTGGCATTTCTTTCTGTTCCCAGAGTTTTCTTAGTCTGGTAGCCCTGCCCACACTTCCTGTCTGCCTTTGGCCAATCAGCACTTTTTATTTAACTCATAGACTGGACAATTATTTACAATGTAACAACATAATTCCACTACATCTAGAGGTTTTGTTTCTGTTTTTACTTTTAGAGGGAATAAGAAATAGAAGCCATTGCTGAGTCTATTTACAAACTGGTAGAATGTGTATTCTAATAAGTAAAAGAAAATTCTAGAGTCCCAGGATTCGAGAAATTTTCTCAGGGCTGGAGAGTTAAGAACATCTCTTGCTCTTGCAGAGGCCCCAGATTCAATTCCACATGGTAGCTCACAACCATCCGTAACTCTAAATTCCAGGGGATCCAATGTTCTCTTGTGACCTCTGCAGGCACCACGCATGCACTACACATACATGGGTAATACACTTATACACACAAGAATTGTTTCTTAATTTTAAAAAAGAACTTTTTCTCTATAAGTCATGGATGGTGGAACATCTTATAAGCTCAACATTTAGGAGGTGAGGCAGGAGAATTGGAAGTTCAAAGCCAACCTCAGCTACACAGTGGGATCAGCCTTAGTTGAATGAGATCCTGTCTTTACACACACACACACACACACACACACACACACACACACACACACACACACACACACACATTGGATTAATACCACAAACTGTTCATAAAAATAACCACACACTCTGAGTCAGAAGTGTCACCTGAATCCTTGAAATTGTGTCTTTTGAAAACTCCAGGTTTGAATGGAGTTGTCCCCAACAAGTTTATGTTTTGGAGCTTTGTCTTGTCTCTTGGTAGTATCCCTATCTTGGAAACTAGAAGCTGTGGGTCTGTTTGTTGCTGTGTCCTTGGGGGCTGTCCCTTACCTCAAGCTCCTGCCTGCCCCTCACTCTATCTGTCATGAAGTGGAAAGCCACTCTTAATTCATGCTCTCACTAACGTGCTCTTCCCAAGCATTGGGCTGGCCTCCAAACCTACACGCCAAAAACAAACCCTCTCTAACTCAAGTTTTTCTGTTAGAAAGTCCTGCTCTAGGGACACAAAAGTAACTAATACAAAAAGTATGTGTTACTCTCATCTGCCTTGAGTTATTTATAACCCAAATTCTTTGTTCATGTGTCTTAATTAATATTGTGTTTTAATTAATATTTAGCTACTACAGATTAACTCGAAACTAAAACCTCAGGGTTATAATCAAGGTTGTATCCTTATTAGATACCTACTACTAGAGAAGTTCTGCTCATCCTATCTCCAAAAATAGTTCCCCAAAATCAAAATAAAACAAATAATATACAAGGATAATTACAAAAAAAACCAGAAGGGAATAGTTATGACTTAGAAAAGGTGTTATTTGAAAGTAATAGAAAACAAACTTTAATCAGCCTAAAAAGAAATGAGATCTACTGATGGATGTAACTGCAAAGTTCAAACTGTCTTTTTAGGAAGTCTGTGTTTTCAGATACTACTACATTCCTCTGAATTTCCTCTTCACTTAGTTTCTGTTGTGTGACATTTTCTGGAGAGAAATAAAGAAATGTCTCTCTAATACAGCTTTACAGCCTGGATGGAAAGGTACCCTGGCAGTCTGGAGCCAAGGAATACCAGAAAGTCACTGTAAGCTTGACACTTACAGCTCTGTTTCAGGGAAAGGTTTCCCCACAATGTAACTGTAACAACTCTGTTGGTCAGACAGGGGTTCCCCAGTGAGTTTGTTACAGTTCTGCTCAGGTCCCACAGAATCTGCTCTAGTAGGGAAGTTTCCCCAGAGAAAGTGTTACAGTTCTCCACTGAGCTCTGCTCTGGGGAAAGTTGTTACAGCAGGATCCAGGCTAGTGAAAATGTTACAACATACAACAAACCTAACTGAAAAAAATTATTGGGAAGGAAAAATCTGGGAGGGAGGCAGTCTCTATAGTAAGAAGCAGCAGGAAACTGAACAGAGTACAGAGCTTATATAGGGTTTCCTGGGTGGTAGAGCTTTCCAGGGTGGTTTGGGATTGGTGGATTTTTGTGATCTGATTCTGTGGCAAACTCATGGATTGGTGGCACTTCATGCTCAAGGACGATGGCATTTCAAACTCAGGGACCTTGGGGATTGGTGGGATTTTGTGCTCAGCGACTGGTGGGATTCTGCAGTCTGACTCTGGGACAAACTCAGGGTATTTGTGAAATTTTAAGCCCTGGTCCTGGGGTCAAGTCAGGGTCAGGGTGTTTCCCTTGGCCCTCTTCACCTCCATCAACAATGGAAGGAAGTATTCTATCCAAAGCCTTCCTGGTGGACCTATGATGTCACTGGGGTTATCTTATAGGATTGCTGCTGAATGATTTCTTATAGAAACATGAGTGAGGTTAACGGGAGCACAGGTGAGGGGTTACTCGCCTGTGAGGATTTACAGGAGCTTGGGTGGGTCTATGGCAACTTCCTCAGTGATAAATCCCACCCCAGCATGACGACAACTTACAAACGCTGCATTGGAGTCCCAACTCGTGACCAAGTTCTTATTCCCTGTAGCATATGTAATTGGAGGATGGGAGTTAGGACAAGACAAGGTGAATAGAGCTCAGACAACAGTCAGATAACTGTCAGAAGCCAGTTCATCAGCCAAGGGTCAACTAAAAAAATCTCTCCTTCATCATTCTTTAGATTAGGACAACATTCCTTAGATTAAGACAGTCCTTGGAAAAGCCACAAGGGAACCCACTGACCTTGGCTCATAATTGCTCATAATTGCCTAACACACTGACCTTGGCTCATAGTTTGCCCCCTCACTAACCCTCCCTTCTCCTTACACCTGCAGCCCTGCAAAAGCATATATAAGCCACCTGGAAATAATAAAGATCAACCACTCGATCAGCATTTTCTGGTCCTTCTTCTGCGTCTCCTGTTTCCCTATCATTCTCTCCCTACAGGTGACAGGGACCCCATTGAAGTCCCATGGGTTGGGACAGATAACATCATCTTTTTTCATGAGGGAGTGTTAACAGCCCAAGGTCATTGCCATAGACCTACCTATCACTGCACTGTTTTGCTGTTTGGTTGCTATGACTGCAGGGCCAAAGTATTCTGTAGGTCTCCATAGCAATCTGTCCTAAGTCAGATCTGGCCAAAGGTTTTGTCAGGCCCAGAAGAAATAGCTTTATTACAACAGTTTCTACTCAACCTTACTTTGTAGGCTTTCTCTTGCCATGTAACGTATCTGTCAATAACTCCAAAATCACAGTCCTCCAGACCAACAGTGACCACACCCCAGACCAATGGTGACCTCCCAGAATAAAGAATAATAGTGACCCCCCCAGGCCAACAGTGACCCCTGCAGATTGACAGTGACCCCCCCAGGCCAATGGTGACCTCCCAGAATAAAGAATAACAGTGACCCTCCAGGCCAACAGTGACCCCTGCAGACTGACAGTGACCCCTCCAGGCCAATAGTGACCACACACACCCCAGACCAATGGTGACCTCCCAGAATGAAGACCAACAGTGACCCCCCCCCTCAGGCCAACAGTGACCCCCCCCCCCAGATCAACAGTGGTCCTTCCAGACCAACAGTGACCCCACACACACACCAAAGTGACAGCATGCATTACATACAGCTTCTCTCCACTGAGTTACTAAACAAAGCTGTTGTTTTTCCTTCCTGGGGCGTGTGCATAAATTAAACCAACCAAAATGTGTCCTACTAAAGTTTTGATCTTAAGACAGTTCATCACAGTTGTGAACTTGGTAAGCTAGCTCTAGAATCACTCGGGACACAAGCCTCATGGGCCTGCCTGAGAGAAATTTTTTTTTCTAACAAAGTATTTAGCTCAACAAGATCCCACAGTTCCTAAACCTCTCCCTTCCACTTTATCTCAATCAGCCCATGCATTAGGGAAAGAAAACCAAGGCTATCTTGGCTAAATAATCTCAATATTGGGTTTCTAATACACCCTTTTACAAAAAGAAATTGCTTACCCAAATTACTTTTTTTAGTGTGTTCCTTTGTGCAACATCAAGATTTATTTTGCTAACTCGTGGAGCTTATCCAGGGTTTCAAATCCATCTGAGAGTGTTTAGATCCCACCCTTTAGGGAAAGGCTGCCCCACCCCCATGGTGATGGCCTCCGTGATCTCAAGTGAATGACACTCTTTTGGATCCATAACAATTTCAGGACAGAAAGTTTCTCAGAAATGTGGGAGGCTCCAAGAAAATGCCTTAGTGAGCAGAAAGCTTTTTGTAGGAAATGTAAAGAATGGAAAAGTACTCCTTGGTGGCTGGGTCATCCCAGAGGCTGAATAAGCGAATGAATGAAACATGAAGTCACTGACATGAAGTGAGCATGGATCCATAACTCTGTAGATGTGCTTGGTGACTTCTAAATGCTAAATGCCCAACACAGGGCACTGCCCCATGAGGGAATTGGTTAAAGATATATGAAGCATTCAAAATTAGAGTACAAGAACTCTCCCTTACTGGATGTTTAGATTCGGATTAGTCGTCAAAGTGCAAGAAACTCTATTAGGGAGGGATTCAAGCCTGATAGGTTAGCTCTTATAAAGCCAGGATGAGAAACAATTTAAAAACAACTTTTTAAAAGTTTTAAAGATATAATTTCTCCCAGGCAAGGAATAACCTCCTCTGGCTCCCCAGCTCCATTCACTATTCACAGATCTGTCCAATTTCAGCCTACGTGAGATAAAACAGTGTCTCTCAGTCTCCTGCCCAGTTCATCACCGAGTCTCAGGGCAACAGCACCACCTGCCGGCACTGAGCACACCTACACTTTCCCTCTGCTTCTTTCACGGTTCTCCTCCCAGTAAAGCTTGTACCTAGAAAATGGTGAGAGTTGAAACCAGGCTCTAGGTGGCATTGCTAGTAGTTTATACTTACAGTATGTGCTAAGACATATGGGCTTCCTTTTCTTAGAGTGAGACCATGATGTCATTCCTCTGTCTCTTTGCTTTTCTAGATCCACGTGCCTACATGTAGCATCTTCTCCTACATCCGTGTTAACCTAACTCATTACATTTTTTTTTTTTTTAAGAAGAGTAATGAACGCATCTCATCTGTGAGACGTGGATCCTGGAGAGACTTGTGTCCTGATGGCCACCTTTATTATAAAGTTGAACTTGCAATAAGCAAAAATAACTCTGTTGCCTACAGAGTGAGGTCCCGGATGGCACAGGCTAGTGATGCCGGCACTCAAGAGGCTGCAAAAGAAGGACCAAGAGTTTGAGGCCATCCTTGGCTTTGTATTAGGCCTGGGCAGATGCGGCGGGGGGGGGGGGGGGGGGGGGGGTGTGTGAGAAAGAGGGATTGATACCAAGTTCATCTTGAGCTACATGGTAAGACGCTGTCTAGAACAGGACAGAATGAGAAGATTGGGGGGGGGGGGGGCTCCAGTAGAATCCATTGCTGCTTTTTGCTTTCATTACCTTTCTCCTCAGGGGTGAGTTTCGTGGTTTAAACCCAGCAGGGTCATTTAACCTAAACACAAGCACGTGGGACTGTTCTTCTAACAAGAATTTCTCCCCCACCCTGTACTGACAGGCACCCTGCATTCTTCAGAGTACAGTGAAGTAAAATTAGGTTCAAAAAAAAAAATAGACCAGTTATTAGATTTCTTGATTTCTTTAGTAATTTACTGAAGCGCTGCTTATACGTCCTATTTGCCTGTCAGTTTCGCCGGCAGATGAGGGCAGAGGGAGAGCCGGTCCAGCTGGCCACTCCCTGGGGCTGAGTCAGATGATGAGTGTCCATGGTCCAGACCTCCCCTAGCCACCAGAAGAAGCGCACTAGACAGGGAGACTTGTGAAAGCAGGATCTCACTTTATTGCATCAGGCAGGGGAGTTATATAGGCTTAGGAAAGGGGGAGGCAGGAGTCTTGGGTGAGGAAAGATATTAGCTAGTGCCAGTAAGATTATGGTTACGACAGCAGTAATTAAGCAGAGGTGGTCTTTGGGAGGGCTGTGCTGAGTCACTCATATGAGGAAGTCATGGCCAGAGACAGGTCGCCAAACTCGAGCCAGGCTCTGGAAGTTACGACAGGCCCCAAGGATCATTGTTAGCGGCCTAGTGAGAGACCCAACATTTGCCAAGCATGCCTCACTTGCTACCTGAAACAGAATGACCTGGAAAACTAAAAATAGCTGAAAGAATTGGCCATTCCCTTAAGCCACCTGACTGCCACCTTGCTTCCCCACTCCGCCTTGTAGTTTTAGAGTATGAAATAAAAATACAAACTGGACCTGTCATCAAAGCTTTGCAGGAGCTGCCCTGGCTTCCGCCCCTGACATCAGTGGTGTTGAAGTGTTTACCCTAGGAAGGTGCCATCAAAAATAGCTGTCCTTCCATTTAGAGGATCTCGGGCTTTATGCTGCCAGAGTGCTCACTAAATCACAGATCAGCAGGGATGGAATTTGCTAGACCCCAAACCACAGACCAACACCAAGATTCTCCCCACCTCCGTCTTTTTTCCACCTTTCGAGAACTAAAAAATGTCACAGAAACAGCCATTCACAGTAGATCATCCGCGACTCTGGTAGTCATTAATCATTCTTCCTTAAGTTTGCCCATTTTCAAGGGCCCTTTCATCCTTAAACCTGTCAGAGGAGTGACCTCACTGCCTTTCTCCCTTTGAAAACCCCAATAGAAATTAGGGCACGAAGGGCTTGTTTTATAAAAAAAATCTCTTCCATGTTTTATCATCCAATAGACCAGATAGATTAAATTTTCTTTGTGAGGTTAAATCATGTTAATAAAACAATGTGACGGGTCACTCTAGTAATCAGCGGGCTAAAACTGGAGAGTTTAAAGCCAACTGGGTTATAGAGGGGAACACACACACACACACACACACACACACAGAGAGAGAGAGAGAGAGAGAGAGAGAGAGAGAGCAAGAAAAGAAGCAGAAGTAGTTAGTTCCTCTCCCCCACTTCTCTCCCCAAACAACTGGTAAAGAGATTTATGTACATCCAAAAAGCCTCCGATCTCAGGCCATCAGGCTTTCCCTAAACTGGTTTAATCAGGTTACTTCGCTTCCTGAGCAAATTCACACTGTTTTGTCTTTTGTGCGTTGACTTTATAGCTCAAAATGTTACCTTACAAAGGTAGCCATCCCAAGCTACCCCAGGTGGGACTCGAACCCACAATCCCTGGCTTAGGAGGCCAGTGCCTTATCCATTAGGCCACTGGGGCAGACAGTCACTCCCTTCCTTGAAAAATATTAAAAGGAATACTTCCTCCACGGTGCTTAAACCATCGTTCAGCAATTGATGTGGGCATTTATCTACCCAGGATATCTTGCCCGAGTCGCTACAGCCTTTCGGCCCCATCGCCCTCGAAATCCACGAGCTCCTCCGGCTGGGCACGTTCGGGATCCTGCAACCTCAGCTCGCCACTCTGCGGGGATTCGCGCCTGCGCTTCCTCCCCGGGATCTCTGGCTCCGGACATCTTAGGATGAAGACTTGAGAAGACTAGATGAAGTAGAAAAATGGGGGTGCCCGGTTGGCTCCGTCGGCGAAGCCCTGGACCCTCGAAAGATCCTTCAAGAGGTCTTCGCATGTGTTCCTCTCTGGCACATCACTGATTGGGCCCTGAGCCTCGCAGTACCGACACCGGCGCATCAGAGGTATCGGGGTGCCAGACAAAAACCCCCAGAGCTGCCCGAAGCGACTTCCTTGGTGGAGTTTCCAGGAAGCGCTCTCTTCGCTCATTGTAGCTGTCAATTTACCCAGAGGTAAAAATTCAGCAGAATCTGGAGCTGTTCCATGCAGCCCTCCGGGAACCTTAGAGGGACGCTCTCCTCTTCTTCCTCCTCCCTCTCCTCCCCCTCCCCTCCCCCTCCTCCTCTCTACACTGGAATTTGCCTCGCGATTTCGAACCGTCGAGCTGGGAGGCAAAGGCTCATCAAGCGCTCTGCAAGGGCAGGCAGGCTGTGTGCGGTTCCTGGAATACGCCTCCCATCTGAAGCACGAAGCCTTCGATAGTTTAAAATTCCTTACATTTTTATGGAAAAAGAAAAGAAAGCTCCGACTAAGACCTGCAAAGCTGAGGTCCTAGCTAGTTTGGGGCGCGGATCTGCGCCCCAGGAACATGAAAGATGCTAAACCAGCAGGCCCCAGGAAGGCATAGGCCTCTGACTTCAGGTCATGCTGAAACCCAAGAACAGACTACTGATGACTAGAGACCGGTAATCTAGTACCAGATTCGCCCTTAAGGACTACGCAAACTTTAAAATGGCACTTATTAGCAGGTCAAATGTCTTGTAGTGTGAGGATATGTTTCAAATATAATAAAAACAGTCAGAGATATCAGAGGGATCTATCCACAGTCAGTCTAGGAGGATCAGAGAGTGGTAACTCACATCTTTAATCCCAGCACAGGGAATATCCGGGAGTGGTGACCTACGCCCTTAATCCAAACTGAGTTCGAGGTCATTTTAGTTTACAAAAGGAGTCCCAGGTTCCCAGGCTGGCAGTGGTGGTGGTCACGCCTTAACTGAGTGAAGAAAGTCTTTAAGGCAGGCATAGAAAGACAGAGCAGGCAGAAGAAGCCATGGTTCACATGTTAGTCCTAGCACTTGGGAAGCAGAGGCAAGAGAATCTCTGTGAGTTCAAAGCAAGTTCCAAAACAGCCAGGACTGTTACACAGAAAACTCTGTCTTTAAAATAAAAAAAAAATAAAAATAAAAAAATAAAAAAAAAGACTGAAAGAGGTGGATCTGTCCTCTGATATCTGTGACTGTTTTTATTATATTTGAAACATATCCCCACATTGTAGATTGTACCACAATCCTGCTTTCTCTAATTGTGTTTTGTCTTACGTAAGCCAGGCTGCCTCAAACTCGCTATACAGCTGAGGATGACCCTGTACTTTCGATCCCCCTGCCTCCGGATGGGATAACAGGCATGGTCTGTGCCGCCGTACTGAACTTCTAAATGTTTTCTTTAAGAGTCATTCTTACCAGCCTGGTAAATCAACGCGGACCTTGCTGAAGAGTTGAGCTATATTTCCAAATGCCTGGATGGCATTTGCACATTGTTCTTGCATATTTTTAGGCTTGTTAGTAGTGACTTATCTCTGACCCTGGGGTAAAAGGTACCTTCCTTCTCTTTTTCTTTAGGTTGAGTGAAGGGCATTTAACCAGAGAATAAGGCATGCTAGACAGGGTTCTACCACTTTCTTCCTGAACCCACTCCTTGAAGGTTTCTATGAAGAATGCAATGCTAATAAACTCAGGAAATGTACTTTTCTTCTCCACAAGCCCTGGATGAGCATCTTAGGACATCTCTCCGAAGAGAAAAAACGTTCCATGAACATCAACCAGTGGGAGTCGGGGGCAAGTAGGGTGTGTTTTCCTAAGCATTCTCATCTGAACAGCACAGATTCAAGGGCACCCCAGCCTCCTGCTCCAGTTCTCCCTGTATCCCCAGGGTCCCAGAGGCACTGGTAAATGCCTTCTAAGTAATTGTTACCCTGAGGCTCCATGCATCTCCCCGGGGTTCCCCTGGTCATTTATTGACATTTGGCTAAGAATTCCTTTACTGTTGTGAAAGTTCTCTGTGGTCGTTGGCTGGAACTGAGGGGGGGGGGGGGGATCCAGGAGTGTTTCACTACTTAGCTCAGCTGTCCTTTTAAACTCAATTCTACTGCCCATCCCTAGTGCTGGAATCGCACCATTCTACCTACCTTTAAGGTTGTTTGAGCTTTTTGTTTGTTTGGGTTTTTTGGCACCAAACCCCGGGTTGATTTAAAAAAAAAAAAATCCAGCATTTTCCATTATATTTATGCAGCAGCTTAGTTTTAATAATTTTTGTTGGTGGGAAGTCTGAATTATGAGGTGATGCTGTGACTTAGGTGATTGTTTGCCAAGCTCTGGGCCCCATCGTGAACACCAGATTAATTCCCAGCTCATGAGAAATGGAGGCAGGAAGATCAGAATGGAAGGTTCTGGACAAGCCTGCAGTACAGGAGACTGTTGTCTCAAACAGAAAACGATCACTTTGAGTAGAGACTTACGTTGTTGGTATAGTCAACTAAAACAGGGCTCGTCCGGGATTTGAACCCGGGACCTCTCGCACCCTAAGCGAGAATCATACCCCTAGACCAACGAGCCTTGCAAACTAGCGCCATCTGCTTATTTTAAGGGCGACTGTAGATTCCTGTGGTTGGCTTGAACAAATCTAGAGGGAAGTGAATTTTAAATTTATCTGAAAGAGGCAAATTTAGGAGAAGGGAAAACTGTCCACTGCATCCAGGACGTTAAAAATATAGTGTGCCTCATGAGCCTCTCTCTCTTGCTGCTCCAGGCAGAAGATGGCTGCTCATTGCTTCCAGCTCTAGGCTAAAAGTCTTAGCTGTTCTCTGCCTTGTGGTTAAAGAGAAGAACTGAGAGAATTTGGATGAAGCACGTGGATAGGATGCAGAATACAATACCACTTGTTGCGTGTGGATTAATGCAAGTGCTGGATTCTATGGAGTCCACCAAAATGCCAGGTCGCCCAACGTGGGGCTCGAACCCACGACCCTGAGATTAAGAGTCTCATGCTCTACCGACTGAGCTAGCCGGGCACTGTGTGCAGAAAAACTACTGAATATACAAATTAGTAAAGGTAGCTTGAGGGGACTAGAAATTAAATGAGTCCATAAATGGAGAGACTGAGACCATTTTGAAGTTCCCCCACGGAACAGATGCTCAGCTCCGACACTCCGACTGCTCGCTCCCTCAGGCCAGGGACACCGTTTGTGTGCGGGGGTGAATCCCAGGGCTGGGAAGTGCAGCTCAATCCTCTTGAGGCCAACACACCGCCCTCCCCAGGTCAAAACTATTCCCAAGAGGCTTACGAGCTGACCCACCAGCTCCCTTCTCCCCCACCCCACCCCTCACCTGGAGGGGGTCCCCCACCTGGGGGGGTCTCACACCTCTGTCTCCCCACCCCTCACCCGGAGGGGGTCCCCCACCTGGGGGGTCTCACACCTCTGTCTCCCCACCCCATCCCCCACCTGGAGGGGTCTCACACCTCTGTCTCCCCACCCCATCCCCCACCTGGAGGGGTCTCACACCTCTGTCTCCCCACCCCATCCCCCACCTGGAGGGGTCTCACACCTCTGTCTCCCCACCCCATCCCCCACCTGGAGGGGTCTCACACCTCTGTCTCCCCACCCCCCACCTGGAGGGGGTCCCCCACCTGGGGGGGTCTCACACCTTTGTCTCCCCACCCCTCACCTGAAGGGGGTCCCCCACCTGGGGGGGTCTCACACCTCTGTCTCCCCACCCCTCACCTGAAGGGGGTCCCCCACCTGGGGGGGTCTCACACCTCTGTCTCCCCACCCCCCACCCGGAGGGGGTCCCCCACCTGGGGGAGTCTCACACCTCTGTCTCCCCACCCCCCACCTAGAGGGGGTCCCCCACCTTGGGGGGGTCTCACACCTCTGTCTCCAAGTGGCACCTCCTCCAGTTCCCGCCTTCTAATCGCACAAAACAAGCTTCACCCAGTCAGTCCCACACCCAAGCGCGTTTGGGTCAAACACCTCACGAAAACGTCTACACAGCAGATGCGGGGGACGAAACCCGACGGGTCTGGTGGTGGAGGAACACATCCGAAGCTGGCATGGCACCTGCGGCGATTCGGAGTCGCTGCTATATCAGTTAGAAAACTCAACAGGTAGGTGCCTGCCTCCGACGTGGGCTCCTCAGCTTTCCCCAGCCCAGTTTCCAGAACTAAACCTAAATGGGAGGGGTGTCGCTTGTAGATAGGGCTAGAACCCTAGAATTGGGGAAGTTACCGTCTTGGGTCTTAGGCTTAGTCTAAGGACCACATAGCCTGGGAGCTGGATGGCACAGGGTAGCCCTAAGGAGACACGAGTCGGTAAATTTATACTTCTTTCAACTGTGACTCGGAAAGTGGATTAGCAGAGCCTAGTTTGACGTTACAGGTGAGGCTCCAACGTGGCCAGAAGCACTGACTCCAGCCAGTCCAAGTGTCCCCAGTACCTGGACTGTACTCCCAGGGACCTAATCCAATGACCCCTGGACAAAGAGATTATCCTGGCTCAACTAGACCAGATTCAACACACACCCTAGAAGCCAGCAAGGGCCTTACGCTAGCAAGTGATCTATCATTGTGAAAGAAAGGTCCTACTCTTCTCTACACTTGTTTCGATTGTGTGTTTTCAAATATAGAAACATTTGCTTGAAAGGGAAAAAAATCAGTCCAAAAGATGGACGTTTCTGCTTCAAAGATATTCCCATCATCCCCATTCTTTAAGTATAATGAGCTAGCTGTGTTATGATCTAATGACCTCAGCATCTGAAATCTCTATGCATACTGCTTGTCGTGTGGCCAGATTGTGTTTCTTTGTTAATTTTTAAAGTGAACTGCCCTTTCTCTCTGCATGAGTATTTCTGTGAAATATACAGAAATGTGTAATTTTCCACCCAAAATTGATTGTTTGCTTCTACCAGGGACAAAATGACCTAACAAGCCTATTTCTCCCTAACTAAATCTGCTTCACCACGTTCATCCCTGCCCCTGTTCTTACTTAAGTTCACAAACTCACATCACCCACGATTCTGGAGTACATAGTAAAATTTCAAACCTTTCATCCCAAACAAAAACAAAAAGCCTTTGCCAATAGCCTGGCCACACACACACACACACACACACACACACACACACACACACACACACACACACACACACACACAAAGTTCTCAGCGGTCACCTAAAACCATCGGAAATATCAAATATTTACGTTCTAATTCATAGCAGTAGCGAAATTACAGTTACGAAGTAGCAAAGAAAATAATCTTATGGTTGAGGATCAGCACAATGTGAGGAACCGTATTAAAGGGTCGCAGCATTACGGAGGTTGAGAACCACCGTTATAGATTGAAAGGAACCCAGACTTGTAGGTACTGGGTGGAACGCAGGACTTGAGTTTGGACTAGGAATGCTGAGCCCAGGAATGCTACATCAGATGGAGGAGAGAGCAAATGTCGCCA